>CM041740.1:12851929-14220393 GCA_023373885.1 Hestina assimilis
GTTATTATATATATAAGTTGATAGGCCGAATTGAAATATCTACCTGAAGGCAAAATACTCGGAACGCCGGTATAGGAAGTAGGGCTGCAGCTAAAAACGCCATCACATTGCACAAAGAAGCCAAAAGTACACTCAAGCCGCTCTTTTTTAGTACAAGTCCCGTCCTCTCCTCTCTCGGCACATCTCCTGATTGCTCCACATATGTGTGAGTGAGAAGGAACATATCTTGAACTCCTAACCCGAGCGCTAGGAATGGTACAATTTGGGTACTTGAAGCATTAAATGGTATGCCTGAAATAAAATTTAAGTTATTACAAAATGAATTCTATAAACATAATAAATAAAATTGTGTAATAATTTTTTTGTGATATTGTAAATGCAACAAAAAATTGTAAATAAAAATTCACCTAATAAAGCACAAAATCCTAAGCCAGCGGCTACAGTGATGGAAAGAAGAAGTACGCCCGCAATGCCCACGCCCGCTTGTGAACGTATCGGATCCCGCCATTGTATTAATGTAACGGCAACATAAATTAACTGAAAATAAAATTCAAATAAAAATAACCGAATGAATATAAAATAAAATGAAAAGCATAAATAATTAAAAAGAACTATATTTACCATAAACATATAACCTAAAATAATATTCTTTACTGATACTTCGGAGAATTTTCCAAGTATATCGTTAAGAGTTGAGGTGGAAAAAGGATAAAAACTATAAGCCGGTGATACTGATCCTGAGGTAGTTTTTTTTCTCACTTCCTATGAAAACAAAAAAAACAACATTACAAGATACAATAAAAAAAGAAACAAAATAAATTAACTTGTATTTAAAAAGGTAATTACCGCGGCAAACTTTCTCTGCCAGGCATCAAGTACAGCAGCTGCCTTCTCTTGGTTCCAGCCAATTTGATGTACTTTATAATGATCGGCCCAGTACTCGTACATTTCTCTTTCGCCCATTAACTGTACAACAGTCTGTAGGGCACGTGCGCTTCGAAGTGCTGACGTCGAATTTCTCGTAGCTCCCCCGACGATTAACTGTTCCGGCCAGTGCATGTAAGCTGCCGCGAAGCCGTAACATCCGTGGGACAGCTCTGCCGCTACATCTGGAATCTATAAAGGACGTCAACATTAATAAAATCGTTACAGGTGTCCGTGTACATCTCAATTCCGACAATTCGAGTACAAAGCGAAACATAAAATTTAGGATTACGTGGAATTTTTCGTCTGCATGAGCATTATTGATATAATAGTGTCATTGTGACGGATGGAGCCGGCGAACGAGCCTATTGAAGCGTGCATAATGTGCCCGTATAATACGAAGGTCCGACCGCGCTGGCGCAGGAACAATGCGCGCCCGTTCGGAGCCGCAGTCCTTCGCCGAACGTGGGTGGCACCGCCTTACGTCGTGCACAAAAACGCACCCTACCCATTCGACTGCGCTCTGAATGCACTATTTGTTTAACACAATGATTGAAAACCTTCAATACATCAAGAACAAGCTTGGTTTGGTATCCCGTTTAAAATATATGGCTTCATTTGTAAATGTACTAATGACAGAAATGTTCGTTTGCGATAAGAGCATTGTTTAAGGTGTTAAATTTTTGTAGTGATTTGTGTTTCATAGTTAACTTTCTCGAAGTCGATAAAGATCGTCGCGTCCGGGGCAGGTAGTTACACCATCTGCCGAGCGGCGACCGCTTTCATCCTGCCTTATTACCGTTTCCAAAAATATTTTATTATAATGGAAAGTATTTAAACTATGCCGTCGTCTCAATAAAATTGCTTTATTTGTTGCGCTTTATTGATGTGCCAGTAAAACAGCCGTAAATTCAACTCTTCATAAAAGAACGACGAGTTGTTATAATGTGGCCCTAATGTGGGTCTCACGCAGCCGTAACAGATGAATCGTACATCTCAATCATTATTTTGTGTACAAAAAAAGAACCAGTAATTTATGACCTTAAACCTAATGACAAAAGAAAAAGCATTTTAAATTATACACCACACTTTACAAATTCTTAAGTCATTAATGCATTATTGAATTAGTCATGACTTAGTGCAATGTTTTAATTTAAAGAGCTATTGGTGACAATATGTAAAATAAGTTAAGAATAATTGTACTTACGTGACCGGACTTTTTGTTCGGTGCGGTGGCTGGACAATGCGGGTCGGTGGGATCTAGGCACGGCTTCTTCATGTAAGCGGAAGTGATGCCGGCTCTCTTCATGTACGCCTCCATTGTGCTCAGAGGAAATTGGAACTTTAATTTTTTTACTTCTTCTAAGACTTCCAACGGATTTAAATGAGTCCATTGTAGTTTGTTTTTAAGATGACTGAAAATAAACAAAAATTATTTAAAACAAATGATAATTTGCAATATGTACTCAACCTGCATACTTAACATAATTTTAGTACTTAAAATAATATTATAATCTTTCTGCTTTTATACCATGATGGTTGGCAAACAGGCATACGGTCCGTCTGATGGTAACCAGTCACCACAACCTATAAACATTGGTGTTATTTGAAGTATGAGGTGTGCGTTGCCAACCCAAGGGATGGGAATAAATAGGGCAAGGAAAGAGAAGGGAAGAAGTAATGGAACAGAAGGGGTAGGAGATTTGGCCTCCGGCGCTCTCACTCATCGCAAGAAACACAACAGTACCTACTCTGTTACTTTACGTTGATTTTCTGTGAGATGGTAGTACTTCTCCGGTCATACTGGGAAAATGGCTCTACTACTGCTGTATTTAGACATAAATTATATCTATAACATGAAGCACATTTAATACTCACGGTACAAATATTGGATAATCGGGACCAAGCAGCTTGGACCCTTCCCAGAAGCAATCGAGCGGTGTGATGATCGCGCAAGGGATGACGTTGTCGATAATCGACTCTATGTGGTGGAAGCCCTCGAAGTCTGGTATACTTGGACTATAGCACAGGTCTTTGAGACGCCACTCGATATCATACATATGTACTTCTACGCGAGTCGCTGCGTACACCACCTGAGATCGAAAAAAAAAAAAAATAAACTACTCGTAAATTAGTACAGTTGCTAATGTAAAAGCTAACGCGATACTGTCTACGATAATACCAACAATTATTCGCCTGTATAATTCCTACATAAAAATTAAAAAAAATGATTACTTGAATGCGTATTTATCTACTTAATATCTAAAATATCTGGAACAATTTCAGCAAAATTTCGCATATAGTTAATCCACATCTGAATTAGAACAGATTTACTAATATATCCCGTTTCGACGATCGTTCCGTTACAGGGGTAGCGAACATGACTGCAGCGCTATTGTTTGCAAGCTCAATTCACGCTCGGTACAGCTCGCACGCTTGTTTGTATGGACTATACACTAATATTTCTATTTCAAATAGAGCCGCTGAATTTGAAACATTTATTTATTTTAAAAAATTACATATTTTGTATAGTTTATGATATATTAATAATTTAAAATGTATACAAACCTTTAGGTGCTCAAGGAGCGCGCCTGCGTGTAGCAACGACACGTCTGGATCTTTGGCAGTTTGTATAACAAGCTGGTGTGTTGAGGAGTCCGCCTCGCCAAGAGCTTGCGCCGTATACTTTAACTCGGCTTCTAATCTACCACCCTCTGAAAAGAAAACTTGTATTACTAAAACAATATTAATTTATACGGAATTTGTTTTAATGTCTTGTGCCTATTTGATAGAATTTTATAGCTTGTCATAAGATTTATTAAGGTGATTAATATTTTGGCGAATCGCCCTAATATATCTATGATTTTCAATATAGATAATGCTTTTAATGCTTTAACGGTGATTTTACGCGGTGGGTCAATGTCCCAAGAAACACTAAAACAAGTAAATGTCACTGCGCCGTCAAACTCATAAAATTTTAATGCCTCCAGTAAATATTTACAGAGCGTCTAGTCATCGATAGTACAACAACACACATTAACATAATTATAATAGCTATTCATATACTTATACAAATGTAATATATTTGAAGGATTTAAAGTAGCCAAGTAATGTTATCAATATTTATAATCTCATAAAAATACTAAAAATGTATAAAATTTCGTTTCATTTGGGTATCGTACCAACAGGGTTTACAAACCGGAACCTTATTACTAAGCCTCTGCTTCCTGTCGTAATAGGTAGAGTTAAAATTGTCATTGTAATAAACCACTACAATAACAAACACTAAAACTAAAAATTAAATTAAAAAATAAAGGGATACATATCTATATGTACAAGAAACTTGATATTTTAAGGATTATTGCTCAATCTCGTGAACTGTAATAGAAAAAAACTTTCTTACGTAAATTTAATATTTTCTACGGTGGTACGGAGCCCTATATGTGCGATTAAGACACAGGTGATCGCGACCGCCATCAGCATTGAGCTCCAACCTCAACTGAGCCTAGATTTAAATGTATCGGAGCCGAAGTTGGAATTGGAGGTATAATATCAATCGTAAGTTCTTGCTTTTCCGTTTCGTAACGTTCCTATACTACCTACATAGGTTACCGCCATACAGCATGTCGGCCCATAAATCTGAGAATCGGAGACCCAAACCCTCCATGGGAGATTATCCCTTTCTCTGTCTCATTTCCTTTCCTCCTCCTACACCTCTCCTTATCGCATTATAAGTGACAAACACCAAAAAAGGATACATTACATATGGTATTGCATCAAACAGTTCATATGCTGTTAGGCTTCACAATAATAATAGAAACATTAGGTCATAGCTACGAATAATACAAGATATTACCTTTCACAAGCAAATAAGCGTACTATAATAAAAAAAAAATATATAATAATAATATATAATAAAACCATTAAAAACCGGATTCAATTAATTTTACCGCCGATGCGAGCCATATACACCGCATTGGTTTACTAAATCGATTCTGAATACGATTGTCGTTACACTCTGACATCTTTATTTACTTATTCACGTTTTTTCTTCGCTTTTATCTGATAATGACCGACAGCGGCTTTAATTTACATACACTTGAATAGAGATCTTACTCTGCATACTCATACTTTTTATTGTAAAACGTAAAACATGCATGAACGCGCTTATGATTTAATAGTATTCATCTTTTTAAAGGCTATTTATTATTTTATGACAACGGCCATCACTAATCAATATCTCAAAGGTAGAAGGCCGACTCTGCGAGAGTTGCAAGTACGATCCTGGCCCAGCCCTAGCCCCTGGGCTATTGTCGCACCCATTAGCCAAAAGGGATTACTTATAAGTAATGGCTTGAAAAAGCATTGCTAGTATTCTTTTAAAAAACCATTATAACTGTTTGTAATATATCAATATAGTATTCATAATTTTCTATTTCATTTTCAGAAGAGAATAAAATATAGGAGCGTCAAAGAAATGTCTATTTTTATCTTATCCCATCAACGGGCCTCAACACCTAAAGCATATTGGAGTGTCGACACATTTGTTATAGGGGCGGGGCAGACGTGATAGTTAGCGCAGCCGTAGTGATTTATAGAAAATGTGACAGCTTTGAGCTTTATACCGACTAGCGTCTGCCCACGACTCTGTCTGTGTGAACTTTTGAATTACGATCAGATAGAAATCTCAGTAGGTCGAGTTTATGCTTGTCGACCGTCTAGAAGTTTTATTTTTCTATCCCTGGGAAACTTTACTTTTCTGGATGAAAGGTAGCCTATGTTCTTTTCTGTACGTATCCTGCCATCGCTTATGTAAACATAATGATAGGTACATGATAGGTACATTCAGCCTTTAACTACTCAAGTAGTAAATACATTCATACATACATGATAAATACATTCAGCCTTTAACTACTTGAGTAGTTATAACGCTATATGCGTAACAAACTCATCTTCACATTCAAAACATTGTAATTGTAACAGCTAATTGCAAATTTACTTTAAAAATATTATCACCAACAAAAATACTTTTATAAACATAAGTTATATCTACGTTATTTATATTAACCTTACTTATTTGCTAACTAAATAATTACAATGTGTATTATATATACATAGATTCAGTATACGGTAAACCTCAAACATGAATACCTAATGTTGTATAATGCTTGCGTAATTATGTATAGTGAATCAGGCATACATCTTGAACGCTACGTTAGTCTTAAACTATAATACTGATAGTACGGAAATTATCGCAGATCCGACTTCTTGGATATTTTTATGAATAAAACTTTTTTTAATTTTTTACCACTAACAATAGCGAATAGGTTTAAGCATCGTTTTGTTTTTCGGAAATTTTTACTTTGTTTCTCTATTAAGACAAAGCGTATTGTATATATTTGTTTATCTATTGTAGCTGAGAATGCGAGAGACTATTGTTACAAGGGCTCACTGTTATTTATCAGCAGACGTCACGAGGATGGTTCCAATTAACACCCTTCACAGTACTGATTTATAACACGCCTCGCTGTATTTTTTGCTTTAAAACACGCAAAGTGTTAGAATAAATAAAAGCGACGTCTGTCACATATTGATAGTGAAACGGATTTAATTATTTCATTAACATTTCGCTCCGGACGAACTCGAAGTGGAATGTTAAAAAAATAAAAATTCAATTAAATTTTAGCGTAAAAACCGTAGCACTCAGTTGTTGAAAGTTAGACTCAAACCGGCCCAAATCAAACCTCCTGAGAGTGACCAACGAAGAATAATTAAATGTCTCACGCGTTTGATGATATTATAAGAAGGTTTTGCTCAATTTATATGGTTTACTTTTTTTGAACCCCATAGACCCCCACAATCGTTAAGATTATACTCGAATGCGCCTAATTTCATATAGATAGGATCTTTTGGTATCGTTGAACGAAACAAATAAACTCAGAGTTTATTTGTTTCGTTCAACGATTCGCTCGGTCGAAATTACAGATTTATTACGAAGATGACTATAATTAAAACATTTATTTTTCAATACAAATTGAGTATTTTCTTTCATTCATATATAAAGTAACATTAAATCTATATTAAGTTTTTAATTTCAATGAAACATTGTAACACAAGACCACTTAAACTTTGATATATATTTTCTCCCCTCGAGTGGTTACAGAGAGTTCGTTCTCCGCTAAGTATGTTTAAAAATGGTTTACTAGGAATGAGCATGTGTGCATTTGTTAGGGGCATGTATCCTCAACTGTCTCACGAATGTTCAACGTGTAACAGAGGCAGTTAACGCCTTCACACTGCAAACACGGAATGCCATTTATTTTAGTCTCTAATTTATGGCGGAGCTGTCGACAGGTTCTCTTGTGAATTAAATTTAAAATAAGACCTAAGTGGTATAATGTTTTAGTTAGAATGATAACGCTGTGACTTGTGAAAAGGAAGATATTTATTTCAAATTATCTGATAGCGTTATTTGTATCCTTTCTGTCGTATAATATTCATAGTCTTAAAACACTAATTTATTTTACATGAGAACTTTATCTCAGAAATAAATCTGTTTCGTAATTAACATTGACATTGTTTCTATTTCATTATCAGAGCTTGGTTGCTTTGACCTTGAACCATTTTATAGAACATAAAAAAATAATAAAAGTATAACACGATTGTACCGCGATATATTGAATGGTCTCAATATTAAATTCTTCTTTGACAACAAATAAATACCAAATGTTTCTTTTTATTTCATCTATAGATAGATGGTCTATCGAATTTTGAAAAGTCCATCATGTTTCAAATATTTAGAAAACTATCAGCACTTTCTTAAATACTTTTCGGGATGTTTTACCGGCGTCGGGATGTGACGACCCCATCGCCCGCTGTTGGGATAACCTCTGTCACAGCAGAGATTATTCCACCAGTGCAATCAGTCACACTGGTGGTAGGACTTTTTGCAAGAGGCCGGCTAGGTAGTTACCACCGCAGTGTCAAATATTCTGCCGCCAAATAGTAGTGCTTAGGCACTACTGTTTTCCGGTTTGAAGGGCACTGTACACTAGTGAAATTACTGGGTGGACGAAATTTAAGAACTAATATCTCGAGGTTGGCAAAGCGTGAGTTGCACCTACTCATGGTGCTGCAAGCGCTCATAGGCTACGGCAACCACTTACCACCAGGTGGGCCGTATGCTTGTTTGCCAACTTCTAACATAAAAAAATGTGCCTTTTTGCTTTTATTCTAGCCACTGTTTAGAAGAAGAGGCTAATAATCCGATGTAGGTTTACAAACACCAGGTTTCAAGCGCGTTGTTTCAAAGGGAATTTAGTTTTATTTATGCTAATTTTTCGATATCAGGGGTTGCATTATGTAAAATTTTCTTATAATAAAAAACACCTTCTGTAAATAGTTTGTCATTGTTTGGGTTTTGTCATATAAGTTAATCGGGATTAGTAAATAATGCTTGTTTGTTTTTATTAGGAAAACTGCTATTCGATCAAAGTTTGGCCACAAGAAACGCATTATATATTTAGTAATTTACATGTTTATATACTAAGTCTTAGCCGAATATGTTAATTTCGCAGAATACTCTATATGTAAATGAAGCAAAAGCACTGAGGGGTAAAAACGTGATTGACGCTTCCAAACTTTTTGCGGTTACATCTGACGATGAAAGTAAAAAAACAAACAATTTATAATTAAATGCAGAACGACCAACAAGAAGATAATTTTAAGGATACGGTTTATCACAATCGTGGTTTAAACGTACCTTAAGCACGATTAGTCACGGGTTCGATTTCCGCGGATATGTTTGCGCCATACAGGTTTGGGTGGTAGTGTGTCTGTTTGTGTTTGTTTCCGACGCAGGACAAAACTATCCTAATGATGGTAGTAGAGTGAGTAGCATTTATTTATTAGCCTAATAATATTATAAATGTGAAAGTTTTTGTATTTTGGTGGATTTTTCGATGATGCAAAAACGGCTTAAACTATTTTGATGAAATTTGGCATACTTACAGTTTTTTTTCAGGATTAACATATAGCATACTTTTTAACTCAGAAGATGATATGAATCTTACTGAATAGAAAAATAGCTTTCAGATGGTCGTCCGGCATAACAACTGTAATAACTAAAGCGAAGCCGCATTAGTTATTTATACTATAATTTTGATAACTGATGGCTGCTTATGTAGTTTAAGCTAAACATAGTCAGCTTCACGACTGCCGGATATTAGGGATTATCATAAAGCAAGTGGTCTGAAAACGAGCGTGGTGCGCCCGCACAGGGCGTCTCTATTTTAACACCTAGCGTGACGTGGGCGCGATTTACGACGAGCACGTCACTCGAAGCTATTGACATTATACCATCATATTAAGTTATACATTAATACTCCATATGATCCTACCAATATAATAATTTAGAAAATTTGTATGTTTCGATGTTTGTTTGAATTTTGAAATTTGTATGAATCACGCAAAATAACTGAACGATGTAGATTGTTACTTGGATTAAGACACAGAATACTCTTTATCCCGGAAAAAAAATCGATTCCCGTAGATTTATCAAAAAATCGGTTTAGATGTGTCTTAAAGAACGTTATTTACTTATAAATGATTCATTTCTATTTGTTTTACCAATTATAAGGTCACAGCGAACGAAGTCGCCGACAGATGCTAGTAGGTAACTATTAAACATCAAGTTACTATTTAAGAACGAAATGAATTACAATGACGGTATATTCCTTTCTATTAAGATGAAGATTAATACGCATTACATTCGGTTAATACATCAAATAATATAATATGTATCATGTAGTTTTATATACAATGGTTTAAAAAGTTTTGCCAAAAATTCCAGGATTATGAATGAAAACCCTTCGCAGTTGTAATCTTTACAACAGATTACTGCAGTAAACAAACCTGTGGTATATTAAATTTTGTAAGAAATAAATAGCGACCACTTATAGACAATCTCGAGAAATTAAATAAAGCTCTGAACCCTCGCACAGTCAATGCGAATGTTACGTCTTTCATTACATTCTCAGTGCGTGCGCGCCGATAATGACAACATTTCTACTCGATGCGGTAGCGAACGATCAGCGCGGTCGATCGCAATGAATGACGTCCCTGCGGGGCGCAGGGCGCGGGAGGGGGCGGTACGTGCGCTCGCGCATGTGGTTGTGGCCACCCGCGCGAGCTGCGCGGAGCCCGTGTGGTCCTCCTCCGTCCCGCGCAGCCCGACCGAGCCCTCTATGCAAATTAGCCAACGTAGACAACAGATGGATAGCAGAATAAACAACCGTGTCCTTTTCAGACCACTGCTGCCGATAAATAAATACGAAAACCTTTAAAGTTAACTACAATAGATTAAACAGACGACTGAGTCTGACCTTCGAAGTTACTATGTGGTAATATAAGCCCTACTCGTATGTATTTAGCTCGGTTCATCTTATTTTTATTCAAAGTTAATAGTTCTAAAATAAGTTTCACTGGCGAAAGTTATGTGTAAAACCTCTTGGTATTAAAATTTAAAAGTTTGGTCACGGCTAGAATCAGGTTTGTGTACAAATGTTTTACGTCGTAATATTAGTTATTAGTATTTCATCAAATATTCACGAATGGATCCCCATCGGCGTTATTATAGTTATTTATAGTTAACTAGAAATGTCAATAGATTTACACAACTATAACATTTATTATTCCTATTCAATAAAATTACGAATGCTATGCGAATACTTTAAAAATAACCATCAAAATTTCCAAAATAACCTAAAGCTTATTCTATATTAAATCTCTAAGCCTGCATTAAGGTATATTTTCGACATTGCTGGTTGTGGTTAAAATCGACAAGATCCAGCCAATTTAAAGTGACCCGTGTCATGGTGAATATTCGTCGGACCAGAAAAGACATCTCAATCTTGTGGTGGCTCAACAGCCGCTGCGACTTTCGACCGTTTGTAACGCAGCACGACGTCTCAACACAAAAGCGACTCGGACAATCAAATCTCCATTTTTTGTGAGTCGATAGATGTGTTATACATTTTTTGTTTTATTGGTCGTAATTTCACGTAGGGATATTTATGAGCGGCTGTGGGCCACCTAATTAAGTTGTTAGGTTACTTCAGGACGTTTCTTATTGTTTAACACAGTCGGCTTTGTACCGCGATAAGGTTTTGTGAGGCCGTTACGTTTGAATGTTTGTTATTTGGACGGTAGCCGATATATCATACAAACTTTATTAGAATGAGTTTTGATAGCTACTTAATTCGTTGCATTTAAAAGCGTATAAGGTACATGATTATTTAAACCTTTAAATATGTATAATAAGTTTTTAAATTGTACTATAATCTCGAAATATAATCCTTTTAAAAGAAGTTAAGTCACATAAAAATTGTAGGATATGTAAGTTGCCGTATTACTTTCGAGAGGATGAAGGGCTCGCGACGCGACAGGTGCGTCAATAAATTCGCCCACTTCCTTTCGTTCGGCATTTTTTGTCAAGAAAATTTTTAATGGAAACATTATTAACAAAAATATCGAAGAAAATGTTTATTGAAATTATTATTTAATAAAAAATATATTTTATTACAAGCGTTTAAGGTATTTTCTAAAAATTTACTTAATTATACATAATTGTTTATAGTTACGATTAATCGATTTTAGCACGGAAGTGGAATTACAGTAAATATTGCAAAGCCTTTTGTGATGCCGACAAATCGAAGAACAGACTAAATTGAGAAATTGTCTGAAGTTCAAAGTTCGAGATAAAAGATGAGGATGGCGAAGTTAAGTACCATAGGCCAGAAACGTCCTGACGCTTTCCGCAATCACCAAACTGAATCTCAAATGCTGTGAGGATGACGCATGATGAGGTCGATGCAGTCGTAGCCGCACCAGACACGATAGCCGGCGAGGTAACATAAGTAGGAGTCGCATAGCACTTGAAGATATACGACAAGATATATTGACACCGTTGTGGCGTTGTGGGTAGCGAGTCTGCCTTAAGCCTCGACGGTTGCGGGTTCGATTCCCGCTCGGAGCAGATGTTTGTATTAATCGTACAGGCATGTTTTCCGGTCTGGTTGTGTTTGTCCTTGTCATTGTGAATGTTTCCGGACCCCCGACACAGGATATAATTATCCTAATGGGGGCCGTTGAGTGTGTAGCGTTTATTTATTTATTTATTTATATAGGAAAAAGTAGGCAGGCAGGCCGCCGCACTTAGCTCGTAACACGAGCAGTTATCGTCATGGCTATGTGATTGGTACATTCGACACAAAGATGAAGTTTTGGAAAGACCAAAATATTGACGTCTGGTTAAACAAAGTAGAGGAATTTTCAGAAATCTACAATTAGAAAGATAAGCAGACGGTTCATAATTCACTGCATGCGATACATTGCAAACGGATATGCTAAATCTTGATACCAGAGCCTCTTTTAGGTATTGGTCGTCAGAATAGGAGATTATATTCCAGAAATCGTATCCCAAATCCGGAAACGCTTTATTGAAGAAGACGCTCTGGTGATGGTGGTGAATTAAGATTTTTCTTTGCCAAAATTCATCAAATTCGGTTCAACGGTTAAGGAGTGAAAATGTATTATAATATTAGGCTGGTTGTCTGAAACGATTAACCGTAACGATATATAGAATCGCAATTATTGAAAAGATTGAACATATATTTTACACAAAATATATGCTGAATTGTTGTTTTATTTAAAGGGGAGTTAAGATCTCTGACAATATCGGTATTAGTCTGATCATGGTCTGATCAAACCGACATTTTTTTTAAATGTTATAAGTTGGCAAACAAGCATACGGCCCACCTGATCGTAAGTGGTTGCCGTAGCCTATGAGAGCTCGCAGCACCATAAGTAGGTGCCACTCACGCGTTGCCAACGAGAGATATTGGTTCTTAAATCTCCTCTGCCCAGTAATTTCACTAGCGTACAGTGCCCTTCAAACCGGAACACAGTAATGCCTAAGCACTACTATTTGGCGGCAGAATATTTGACACTGCGTTGGTACCTACCTAGCCGGCCTCTTGCAACAAAAGACCTACCACCACTGATTGCACTGGTGGAATAATCTCTGCTTTGACAGAGATTATCCTAAAAGCGGGCAATGGGTTCGTCACATCCCGACGCCGGGAAAACATGACACTAAATAATCATAACCATTAATTTCACATAAATAATATTTGACCACCTATGTTCAATTAAATGTTAATTGTGTCTTATTTTACAGTACGCGGTGATCAAGGACAGGCCTTGTGCGGAATACAATGGGCGTGGAGGCGAGCAAATAAAATTTTACAACGCATTATTTTATCTCAAGTGATAAAACAGACTTGTTACAGCAACCTTTTTTAACATATACAAGAATTTAATGTAAAAGAATAAAAACATTTATATTACATTAATTAATTTTGAAATTAACCCAAAATTCGGCATAAATATATATGTAATTTTTTTTAAATAAATTATTAATGCGCGTATCTACGTCAGGTTATAGATCAATTTATAAATATTCAAATTTCTATTTGCCACTGACAATTATTTGAAAATTCATTAAAATGAAGTGATTTACATTTCATTACTCACTCACTAAAATACACTAACGAAAAGGTAATACAAATATGTTTTTAAAAACCTTTTTGTATTAGCGTTTAAAAATATTTCGAAATGTTTAAAAGACATTACGGGATATCTATACTTTGATTAATTAACAAATCTATCCCACAACCCTCTATTTAATATATTTAATTCAAACGATAAGTCTCCATCTCCACCGTGACGTCATACCCGCATAGGATGTATTAAAGACTAAGTTCCGGGATTGATGATATAGTTCTTTTGTACCAATTCCTGGGAACTTCCGTTAAAAGAATTCAATGCATAATTTTTAAATCATAAAAGTCATTAATTACTCGTAATTATCCTCTTAAGTTAAATTACAAGTAATTAAAACTGATAAGAACAATTACGAACCAAATCCTAAAATAACAATGTAGCACATTTAGATAAGCGATTTATTTATATATTAATTAACTGTTATCATACTATTTACATTGATTATACGTAAAAGCTGTTTCTGTTGAGTTTCGTTTGCAGTTTACGCTAAGGTCTGAATACCGGTAAGATAAGACAAATATTAAGGCACGAATACCTGTCCAAACTATTTATGACACAGAATTTTACGAGTTGACAGCCGACCACCCAATGAACTCAATAAACAACGTGCGGTCGGCAATAAATTGCCAATAAAACGTTAGAAAGGCAACATAAAACCATTTCGCAAACAGAACAAAATTATTTAATATCTTAATAATGTTTATCGCTATTGAATTGTTTATTGAAAGCCTTTGAATTATCTTACTATCTACATTCTACAATTACTTGAAGTATTTGAAAAAAACATAACAATACTTATAGAATTACAATACAATTGTACACAACGGCTGAGTTTTACAAAAGCAAGCTCAAGTAGCACAAAGGTTTTTTTTTGTTGAAAAACTTTAAATGAAGATTTAAACTTAGTTTATGCTGAGCTTTTCCTAAACGGAACTTTAAATTGGTAATTACTAATAATAAGTAAGCATACCAGTTATAATATGTACGTCTGGATCGTGAATCAAAGACGTCCCGTCTAGTAAACTACACACGTTTCGACCATTAAACAGCTACTGCCTACAATTATACATTTGGTCGAGTTGAGCAATAAAGATAAATTCAAAATACAATGACAGTATCAAATGAACCGGACACATGTAGGCATTAAATAGATGTTTAAAGAATTTAAATTTGCCAGGTTTGTCGTATATGGGTTCTAATGTGGCGCGGTACGCTGTGTTGTCGTAGTGAGATGCCGCGCACGTCCTCGCGAGACGGAAGCGGCTCAGCTCAGACATAACCCTTAGCCTGCTGTCCGTAGCCCGCACGGTGCATTGGTATTCAACGAGATACGCAATGTCCCACAAAGTATTTATCAGATGTACTTTTACGGTTTTTAGATTGTAGGCAGTCGATAATAGCGCGTTGTCGGTCAACAGTTGAATAATTACAATCCACATTTAACGTACCTTGAACCCAGAGTTGGTCGACTCTCGTATGGATTTGAGCGGACTTGAGACCGACGCAGAACGTAGAAAGCACGAGTATGGCCACGAACAGGACTTTTCCAGCGTCTCCTTGAAGAAAGCAGCCCAATATGAAGAGCTGTTCCTGGAGCCACGCTCGAATCCACAATGAGGTTCTTCCGCCTTCGATGTTCCCCTGCACACAAAAAGAACAATATTGTAAAATCCTGTTTTATCTTTTAAAGAAAAAAATTTAATATTATATTAAATAAAAATAATTTCCAAGTGTGAATCATATCAGGTTTTATTTACATCAACAATTTTCATTAAGCGTTCACGGATCATTAAAACAGTAGCTTATATTTTTATCACTGAATCTATATTTGAAGTCAATCACTACACGGACGGCTTTGGCGGAATATATAATGGAAGCGAAGTTTTTAACCGTCGAAATAATTTCTCAGTTGATTGTGATTAATGAGAGACGCGGGCGGGCTCCGGCGGCGAATCCGTGGCGCCATTGAGCGGCCATGCCGACCAAGAGATGTACTTAGGTTAGCGATGCGACGAGTTGGATTTTTTTTGACTCGAGCTACTCGAGTTGGTATGGCCTTGAACTCGAATCGCAACTCGAGTTGACTCGACTCGGTGACTGACTCGCACCGAATCCAAGGCCTAAGCAGTAAACGAGTTGTATGAATGGACGAGTTGAATCACGCGCGTGACTTGTTAGGTATATAGCAACTCGAATCGACTCGGTGTTTTCAAATTTGTTACAACAATGTAGCGTAGCGACGTAATTAAAATTATCATTCAGGCTCCCAGGAATACAGGTGTAAATAACTAAATATGTTATAAAAATAGTAATATAGGTATATGCAATTAAAAATACTTAATTATTATTGCAAAATTTTTATATTTTATACTTACTTATTATTTTTAACAAAGAACTCTCACGCTACACTTCTTTTATTAGGTGCCATTATAAAATTTAAAAAAGAAATATAGACACTGGTCAGTATAAATAACGCGGGCTAGCTTACTAAGAAACAATAACATTTACGATTTAATATTCAAAAGCGAGTTGAACTACGCGCGCGAGTAACAACTACTAGGCTTGGGCATTTAAAGTTTTAAACGAAAAGTTAAAATTTTAAAAAGTCTACTTATCAAAATAATTACCAGTGCAATCAAGTGCGTCGTGGTCCATGCATAGTGAAAATTAAGGGTTCCGCAGCTTGGTGTTAAAAAATTTTAAAGACTTAAAAATAATAATGAATTTAATTAAATCTAACGCAAAAATAAGGTGATTTTAATAGAAACTCTGAACCCCACCTTTTACAAACTTTGAATGTCATATTTATTTATATCGAATCAACAGCCTAAAAATAAGTTTCAAGTTTCTAGCTCTAAAATTAACGATAACTTTCATACAGCTTAACAACCCATTACAGCCTTTTTTTCTCATTAAATAGTAGCCTATTTCGTATAGGAGCTCTAGACTAACTGTGTAACAAATTTCATTTAAATCGGTTCAATAGTTTTTGCCATTTGGCTACGATACCCTAAAAAGCACACAAGTATGCTTTTATTAGTGTAGTCGATTTCGTTTGAACTTGACGGCCACTATGGTTGAAAAATAGTCCTATTTGTAATAGTTATAAGACACAATTTAAAAACTTTAAGTATAAAAATAACATCTAAAATCATAATTGCGTTTGACAAGTTTACGAAGTATTTGTTTTAATAATGTTTTCATCAGGTACACTCAGTACTTGATGACTGGTTGGTTTATTGTTTAGCTAACTTTTATTGAATTTTTAACATATTATTAGCATGTTTTTCGTAGGCAACCATAGAGTTTGGATTTTCGACTTATTATTATTATTTATTTCATTGAATGTACCTATTTAAAAAAATTATGTTTTCTCAATAATCATAAATATTTAATGTCTAATTTTAAACAAAGTTGTAACGATGAAGTAACTTCAACGACGACTAACTTTTATAAAAAAAAAGCATTTCAATTGATATCTCTTTTAAAAGCACACTTAGAAAAATACGCGATGTCATAAAAAATATTAAACGTAACGGCTACGCATTCATTTCATTCAACTCGAATCGGAGATGCTCAGCCAACTCGGTAGTCGCTAACTCGGCCATTTCTGACTCGACGCCGCCCACAATACAAGGCATCATACAACCCGAGTCGCGAATCACCGAGTCACGACCCGACCGCGCGAGCTGCGAACTCGCTCTGAACGTGGAGTAGGCGAATTGAGTATTTGATATTGTAGTGATCCGAGTTGGTTCGAGTTATTTAAAACTGGACTCGAGTTGACTCGTTTATTATTTGATTCGAGCTACTCGGGTCAAGTAACTCGAATCGCACATCGCTAACTTAGGTGCTACACACATAGAACTATAAGCTAAACGCGTCACATTGAACTTGATAGATAGACCAACATTACAATGATGTAATGCAACTTTATATAAGAATTCAACTAAACATAATTATGTATCTAGATTTCTTCTAAATTAAGCACAAGACTGTATTAAAAAATGAATAATGAATGAAATCGGGTTCGAATGGAATACATAGAATCAAAAACTCATTTTCTCAGTAATGGCCTTTAATTAGTTCTTCTATATCACACGTTTTGTTTTTGTATGTATCCTAATTGGTTAAGCTGAAAAAACAAAAAAAAACATGTTATCAAAATCACTCAAATCAATTTTTGTGTGAATTTGAGTCGTTATCTTATATAGACAGATGGTTGAAAACGGGTGGACTATTCTGTTGCTTTAATTAAATACAAAGATGGCTCTTTATTTCTATAAATTTCAGATAATTTTTCATTATGAAGTTCAACTTTACAATTTGTATATAAAGCAAATCTTGGTTAGCGAATAATTACCATGTTTTTATATATTTTTCTTCTTAGTATTTTTTATCTAGTAGTAGTTAGTTAGTAATTTTATCAAAAGCGACCATTTGCGAAACACCACAGCTTTGAGAGAAAAAAAAGCTTGCTACGCTGCCTTCTTACGCTTTCTGGCATTGTGGCAAGTAATTTAACAATATGAGAATAACGTTAATATCGGTTATTTTTTTGGGTTGCTGTTAATAAAATAGTTTCATTTCTCATTCATACATACATTTTTCCGCCTTCATTTTTTAAGTTTTCTGAAATCTTTAAGCCTTTTTTCTTTGTAATTAATGTTTTTGTGTTGTTATTATACCCTGTACATTATTTATTTTAGCAATACGTAAGAAAAATTAACAGAAATATCAATATTGTTATACATTCAAACCGTTCTCGACTACTTACATTAGATAAAACCAGATTAGAATTATAAAACCTATTTATTTTCTAATGTTTATTGTATATTTATAATTTTATGTCACAATAAGGTATTTTCGTTTCTTTTCTTAAATTATCATTCTAACATTATATTTTTTCATTCCTTCGGAATGGATGCAAATATACATTTCTTCGATAATCTTTTTCATTTTCTAAAATCAAACTTCTTTGTTACCTTCCTAACTATAAAAGCGCCTTAACAGCTCCCCGGATAACTTTCATTAACATAGAGTTTAACACTTTATTTTTTAATGATATAATAGAATAATAATGATAAGGAAATATGCAGACAGACTTATTCTTACATTAATAACATTAGTTTGCCTTAATTTATTTTATCAGCGCTCACCAAAGCAGTAATATGTTATAATCGATACCGATCTCGAAAATTGTACATCCCGTAGCTTATGCTTTACGAATGAATAAATTTATCTTAATATTATGCAGAACAAAATGCGGATAACAAGCGGGATAATTTAAATATAAGTATGTTTGTGTTTTCATATTTTATTTTGGCTATAAATTAAGCAATTAAGTAGGTTAGTGTAAATTTATGGAGGCAAGCTGAATGCCAGGTAACTGTTAAAAAAAAGATAAGACCCGTCCGACAAGTTGAGAAAACGTGCGTAAAATATTCATGTCTTGAAACTTTGCCCACAAAAAATACCTACATTAATTTGTACCCACGATATTCAACTACTAACAACATGTGGTATGTACGTAATTATTTTATATAATATAAAAGGAATAGACCAGACTGATATAATATCTACGCCCAGCCTAAACCCTTAGACCTAGAAAAACTGAATTTTATAATAGGTGTTGTTGTTAGAAGGTAAACTACCAGTAAGAAAGGATTTTTCGAAATTAAACCCTTAAGAGGGTGAAAAAAGGTTTAAAGTTTGTATGTGATGTCCGTCATTTTTGACACTAGAAGCATGAAACTTTGTTTTTTCTGCGAACAATTAAAGATAAACCAACACGTGCTTAAAATTTTTCTAAAATTCCACCCTTGATGGGATGAAATGGGAGTTCAAACATTGTATTCTCTTGCGGGTAAAGCAGCTGGGTGAAGCTACTTAGCGATAAAGGCAATAATAACTTATAATAAATTAAATATTTTCGCTAAATTTTCTTTGCGACGTTCATAATTACGTAAAACCTAAATAGTTTTATTTATTTTATAAGTGTAAACTAGAAAGTTTCCAGTACGTATGTTAATAATGTTTATAACATTATAAAAATGTGTATTAAAATCCATACCATGATATCATAATTAAAATGTCACAAATATTTCGGGTTTCGGTGAGCAGAAAATACTAAAGATTTATTCTCTACTGCACTTGTTTTCTTTAGGCTCATTTAATAAATTACAATAAAACATTGTTATGTATGTACTTTTATATATTTACTACACTTGATACAAATGGGTAAGGTTTTATATTTTGATAGATAAAAAAATATATATTTTTCTACGATTATATTTTTTACGAGTTTCACAAATGGAATTTCGTATATGGTTCCCTCATATTCTTTAATTAATTATAATATATATCTAAGGATATATATCTAGTTAAATGACGAATATATCAGGCAAGTCACACTGGGTGGGCGTGACGTCACAGACGGAATGCGCCCGCGCTGCCCGCACCGCTACCCACGTGGACTACGCAATACTATCGCCATCGTCATCCAATAATCTTTAATGTGCTATATCAAAAACCATTATTCTTATATTTTTTGTTTTCTATTTATAAAACTTTATTCGTACATTAAAAATATCGTTAGATCGTCATAAACCACTTTAGACAAGATTGCTTAAACAATTGTATTATAATAAAAATATTATGATCCATAGGTATTACAATAAAAACAATGCTTAAAGTAATTTTATCCTACACGGTAATAAATCTGACGCAAACGCTACGGTAGATATTAAACGGTAAACCGCGATCAGCAAGACTGTCGCGCCGGAGACACTTCCTCTTGATAACAGATCAGGTCATCGCGAGCACGTTCTCACGTCTACCGGCGCCGGGACCCTTCGCTCTGATAAATCTCTCTTACATTGAAACCTTTCTCACAACATGTAAATACATAAGATAAGACATAACGACGTGTTTCCGGCAATTGTAGCCGAACATACGCTCTCGTTCACAAACCTATTGAATATCAACTTGTATGACATTCTGCATTACATCAGCTATTAATATACAATTGATGTAAACAGTGTTCTTTATCATCTCACAGGAAACGTTGTAGTGATAAATTTAGAATACATCCTGAGATACGTCGCCAGTCGTCTTTATCCTTTATCGTGGGTCGAACTCATAATTATCTATTTGATTACTGAGTAAGAAGCCTTGAAATTATATGTTATACATGTTACACTTTAACGTTTCGGTGACTCTAACAAAAGAGAACAGTCAATTCATTCAATCAATTTATCACAGACAACTTAACGATTATTTTGTTTAAAGAAACCGACGGGTATGAAGCTCTCTATAAGTTATAATGAAAAGAATTACAGATACAATACCCAGACTGACAGGAATATTGTGTAATCAAAACAAATATCTGTCTCGAATTGGGATTCTCGAGCAGGAATTGAGTTACTATAGAACTATAAGCCCACTTTCTTTACAAGCCTTATAACATGTACTGTAATATGTCATAAAACAATAATAAGGTACCTACTAGAAGTCGCATATCCGCATGACCTTGTTGCCGAAATTGTGACTTCTGAACCACGAGCGGTGCGAGCATACATTAGAGTCGTTTAATATTGTGGTTACCATTTCTGTATAAGGTATTCAATATCCGGAGCTGTACCAACGCACCTAGCAATGTAATGTGAAACTTACAATATCTTCGTGCTTTGAGATAATAATATCTCCAGTTCTCTATTGTGTTGTACTATAATATTTCCAGTTGTTATTAAGTTATTGCAGTAAGGTATTGTTAATTGTTATTACTGTGTTTTATACCAATAATGAATGGACAGTTAAGTTTCACGTTTCTGTATGTTTCAAAAGTAAATAATAAAAAAGCAAAAATTATATTTTTTGTACGTATACAAAACTTAACATGTATTGTATATTTTGTTTATAGAAATAGAAATGACCACGAGCAAGGACATTCGTGTCGTCAATTGGCCACTCGGCCAGCGACTTCCCACCTCTCAAATGTCAATGACACGTGCATGACTTTACGTAATTTTTGGAATGGTTGCCAGTTTGCCACTGTATCCACGCCAAGATTATTTTTCTTTTTTACGTCCGTTTGCCTTTTGATTTCCTATTTAATTCATAAACACTATTTTATATAGCTTCTCTGCGTTTTTGAACGGATAGAAACCATTTCACATAGTTCTGGTGTACCTATAAACAATAATAGTAGGTATGTGAAATCATTTTCATTGTAAATAAAACTTTATTTAAACTAGACAGCTCTCAGCCTAGAATTAAGGGATTCAAATTTGTATAAAACATTTCAGAATTTACGAAACTATATTTAAATTTATTTCTAATTTATCTATTAGTTATTTCTGAATCTTGTAAGGAAACCTGCAAATCTTGGAAGAAATACACTTGTAGAAAGAATTCATATAAATAAATGGTTTAATAAATAAATAATAAATATTCATAAAGATTGAATAAGTAGTGTTCCTTACCTAAAGGGCGCAAATGGAATTACGGAACTCTATTGCTGTTTAGGGGTCCAACTAAGCCTATATAACCCTATTAGTGTCATTGAGCTGTATCTCACGAGCCGTATAGGTAGAGAGTTGAAATGTTCACAAAAAGGGGTCCCCATATAAGAAACTCGATATTTTAGACGATTTTTGTTATACATTCTGTGGTAGTACCCTTTATGTGCAAGTCCGACACGCAGTTGGGAACGAAATATTCTGTGATTAATTCACTATTATTTATATTTAATTGCCATTAATACAAATTATATTTAACATTGATTAGAAAGAAGAATTTTAGGATAATTAAGTATTATCAAACGGTGTCGCGGATACAGACAGCTATGTGAATTATTTCCAAGCTGTCTGACACAAATCATTACAAAATTAACAACATTATTTATAGCCATCGAAGTATTTTTATCTATAATGGCTTGCAATTATTATAATATGTAATTATTTATACGCTGTGATTCAGTGTAATAATATCAATTAAGATTAAGTACTTTATAAATTATAGCACTTAGTATATACCTAAGTTTGATATGGAATAAGATTTATTGTTCATGTTATTTATTTTTATTAAACACGTTTGTTGTAATTATTCTTTAATAGAACCATGGGGCCTACCATGATTTTATTGGGATTCAAATGAGTAACTAAGCTGAACTGCATCGCTATTTCGTACCATGACAATATATATTTCGCTACCTGATATGAATTGCATCGCAATAGAATTATTACTAACAATTTATGGTAGTTTGTATGTCTGAATGTATGTGAAAACGACAGAACGGATGTAGATGTAATTTGGCGCAAATATGTATATTATGGTTTGTTACCTTTATGCCATACCTACTTTTCATCCCTGATAAAAATTAAGTGCCTTTGTGATTTAAAAAAACTAACTACAGGATTTGAGCTTCGACATAGTAACTACATGTCTCTAACCTTTTCACGCCTAAACAACTAACCGACTTTGATCTACTTTGGTTTAGAAATAGATGAGACTTTGGACAAGGCCATACATACCATCCTTCCTACCATCTCTTTGTATCTGGCATCATTATATATTTATTTTAACACAATAAGGTACCCCATTAAAGAACGCTATTCACGTTGGCGAAGCCGCGGACAGACGCTAGTATTAAGAATAAAATAAATTTGTTTTGAGACTTTACATATAAATATAGTATCGAGAACCAAGCTGAAAGCTAATAACCACCAGAGCTGAGAAAGTTATTCGTTACTAGTTAAGCGGGAAACCGGTCTCAACGGCCATATGATATTTTACCAGTAAAGCACTAGGTTACTAGTAAACACCTTTTATTTTGATCCTTTTCTTAAAATAATTTACGTTTATATTGTAAGTGCAACGAATATTTCTATACGGATACCGATTCTACTATTTTAAGAGTTATTTTATTCATTTTATGTGATTAATTTTGATATGTATATTATGTACACTATGGTATGTATACTATGTATACTTTGGTATGTATACTATGTATTATAATATATAGATGGGACCGTGGATTATGTGGCTATCGGTTTCTTTTTCTCGCGATAAAAAGACTTGAAGGTTTTGCAGGATTGTACCAATTATTTCTATATTACAAGCGGGTAAAGCCGCGAGCAGAAGCTAGTAGGTAATAAAAAAACACTATTTAATCAAATCGTATTTTTTAGATAAATTTCGTTTATGTTTTTTCTACATTCCAAACTATTGAAATAAGCTTTATCGCAGCCAGTCTTTTTGCGTCTACGAATCGTAGTAGAGTTATTTACGGATATTATATTGATCGAGTGACACGCAATTGTATTTACTTTCTACGAATATTTGATAATAAACAAATTCAAATGTTCCTATTTGCTCCCTAACTCCAATTTATTATGTTTTGTATACTCTTTATCTTGCTTAATTATACGATTTTCTTCTATCAAAGCCGATATTATTCCAATAAATATTTTCTCCTCTAATAAAAATTGTATTTTAAGACTATCTTAAGATCTATGCCGAACTGGACATATGGCATAAATTACTGAACCGTAAGCAAGAGGTAATGATGAGGAAAAATGACAATGTGCACTCGTGTGTGCAGGCCACGTGTTGCGTTCACTGAGATCTGGGCTGGTTATCACAGAAATGAATCACCGCTGTAATTCAACACTTGTGGTTAACCGCTGCAAATTGCTTGAATTCTTTGCGGTTGCCCTGATTTCATAAAGAAATTAAAACTCGGAAGTAACATCTGGCAGATTTCTTCGAATACAACAATACCTTATATGTACCTGTATAGCATTTTATTGCATTTTAAAAGTGATTAAAGAATTAGAAGTGCTATTTTATACAACAGAACCAATGAAGTCAGACGTGCTTTTACGTTATCAACCATCCACTCCGTAAGGACAGAATAGTTAATTACCTATTCTATTCTTAAAGAAAATACCCAGAAGGGCGATGCACATTTGAAAATCGTGGTGGGTGTTGTAACAATCATTTATAGGTTTCCAGCGCAGCTGCCGACCGCCGGTGCACGCAATGTTTGGAGGAAGATGAAACATACTAAATAAAACAAGTGGAAAAGAGATGAAAGACAACATTGAAGAGTAGGAAAGCTTTACTTCTTTAGATGAGTAAGAAAAGGATGCGTGATCGGAAACCACAAGATGTCTCAATTCCACGAGCCGAACGCTGTGCGGTCCCACCAGATATACATTTTTTAGAAGTGCATTCTTTACTTTAAAAATAGTTTACAAGAATTTAGTAAATATAGTATTGTATTGATTGACACGTTTGTAAGTTTGAGTTTTAAATTAATATATAAAACGTGGTGACGAAATGTTTTTTTTTAATATAAAATAAATACGTAAGTTTAGTGCGTTATTCTGGATCGTTGATTCATTATATTATTTTAAGGGCAAGCCACGTAAATGTTTAATGCCTACATTATCTCTTAAAAGAGTGATCAGTGAGCGGCACTCTACGCGTTGATGTCTCTATCGGCGCCGATGGCTGCGCGTGCGCAGCCCCGCGCCTTTCCTGCTGTGCCTTAATTGCTTCATCTCGCATACGACCGACTTACATTATACCTACCCATATTATTATTCACTACATTATAACCGTAAGTACAGCTGTTTCTGTTTTTTTAATCTAGCCTTATAAACTTTTTATTTTTATACTCTAAAAATGCGAAAAAATATTAGTAAAATTAATATGATGATGAAAAACTATTACTTTTTAATATTTAAAAAAGAAGTATCACAAGATTATCATGTTTTCCTTTGTATAATTAATGTATAAGTTATAAAAAGTCATTCATAGGAATATTTGCACAGAACTAATAGGAATAGAGACCTCACAGACGCTCGAAGCCTTCTCGGAAAACCTACCCCACCTTTCTTGAAACTAAGTTAAGCTATTGGTAGCAACTAGCCTTTGTAATACCAATAACTTAAATCTATTTATTATTGAAAACTACGAAGTATATTCATTTTTATAATATTCAAGTTCATTTCTATTTCATTATTTCTTTAAATTCAATAAATATGAAAAGTTTTACTCTGAATTTACGCAATTTCATTTTTAAATATTGACTCTAAATTAAGATACCTATTAACAGTTTTCTACACGAAAGAAATAACAGTTTTGACAGCTGTCAAATTTATTTGAATTTACTTAAATTAAATATCTGACGATTTAAATTTGAAACAGCGTCATGAAAAATATATCACTTATTTTTGGTTTGTGTCAAAAATTCGGGTTTAATTATGTGATGAAGAGTCCCACTTGTTGTAATGGTATAACTTTATAATTCATACAAAAAAAATATCTGTAAGTCGCTTTTACAGAATTATAGTGGCGTGTGAAAGATAAAACAGTATATCTTAAATTTATTACACTAAACTCATTATTTTCATCTTAAAATGCCCGTTATCAATGGCATTTCTTTGCGTAAAGGCCTTTAAGGTACGCGCGGCCTTGATAGTACGCACGATTATCACTAGCCGGCGCCACAGCTACGGATTGCCGCTTCCTCAAAGAATTGACATTCGCAGAAAAACAATCACACGTGCAATATGACAATCGAAATTTGACACAGATACTTTCAGATTTGCAACAAACACTTCACCTTTTCAAGTTCGGAGAGAGCTAGTGCAGCATCCACCCAACTAGTACGAATATAAAGATCAGCACTGTGGCGCGCCTCGGTGGCGCAGGGGCTCTCGTATGCAGCCGTTATCCGAGGATTCGAAGGAGCCTCGGAATCGGGAGCCACCATGATCTCGGGGCCAGACTTGTCACCAGTATCCTCATGAAGACGGCCGGAATCCGTCTGGCGGCGCACGTTGTCATATCACTCGCCGCCACATAACCACACACTTGTATACCCGAATTCTGCACTTCTGTTTATCACTAACCGAATGAAACACGAAACGATACAGAGTTTCGATTATTTCGCAACGTGACAGCGTGTCGACACTGGCACGACCCGAGCAACACTGAATCTAACGCTAGCTGGATACATGTACTGAATGTTTGTCGAGCCGCCATCATGATTCGGGCGATTATGTTGCCTCTCTTGGATACGGAGTCGTACGATCGCGGTCGAAAATACCCGAAGCCCCAGCCCGAGGACCACACACGTAATATACCTTTCTCGCTTAAGTTTGAGAGGAGGGGATGTGACGCAGTAAAATAAAAGCATTGAATGAAACTGCATACGAGAGTTCACGATAAGTTACGTTTAGTACGTTATACATATTACTACTTTTATTCAAACAGGCACCATCGTAGTTTTGTATTGTTGGTAGACATAAGACAAATATTCAAATTTCATAATAAAATATACTTAATGTCAGAATTTAGACGCCACTACAAAGCTCAAGCTTATACTTTCCCTCAGCAATTTAAGTTATTACATCTGTACCCTTACAGCAAAGAAATCGTTTACTAGTTAAACATTTCTCTGTATACACGCAATAAAGACGGATCAAACATTCGGACGCACTATATTATTTTGTTTACAGAATTTTCTTAGTAAAAAGTCGAACGATCGCGCCCCCGGCAGGGCGGCAGACTGGTCCTTTGAAGTTACCGACATAAAACGCCGCCGGCGGTGATTTAACTAATGAATTTATTTAGCGGGCGTGCCGAGAGAGTGCCGCCGAGTCAACCCGCAGGAACGACCATAGAAACCTACAAATATCAACTACACGTAACACATTTATCTTATTGTTTATCAGAAATCGTCCTTCGAGCCATAAAAGTCTCGTGACATGTCTGACGATTCGATCGATCAAAATTAACGACAGCTAACAAAATTATACTTGTCTTTTTTCTTCTGATATATAAAACAATAAGATGAACCAAGAGATTATATAAAAGATTTCATCTATAAATTATGTTATTAAATTAAAAGTATCCCTGAAGCTATGTTTGTTATTGACGAAATATAAAGGACCTCGAAGTATCGATTACTTTGAAACGTCCTAAAAATAAATACAAATGCCCCAATAAAACCCTACTGAACTTAAAGGGCTTACCATTTTTAAGTGTTAATAACAATATAAATGTTATGTAATTTGATATAAGCAATCCATTCCGGTTTGAAAGCTGAACATAAAATTTCGAACACTCCAATTTTATTGTTGAACTTGGGGCTCAGAACATCTAATAGTGCTTGTGGTCCGATGGTATCTCTTTCATTTACAGCTCTACTTCAACACGGTGTCCTATTATTTTTATCTAACGTTAATTTCTAACAATTTAGACGGTTTTATACTTTAACGTCATTTGTCATTTCAATAAAAAAAGAGGGTGACTCAATCTTGTTGGTCGGCTTTAAGGTTTAAGTGATCAACACGTTTGGATGTTTTGTTGATTAGTAGTTGAATACTTCGTATAAATGTCTATTTGTAATATTTATTCAAAATTATAGGCATCTGAACTTACGTTATGGAAATAAAGCGTACTTATTATTATTTATTATAATGAGAGTGAAGCTATCCTTAAATAAATGCATTAGTACCTGCAAAAGGTAGGTTCTCAATCTTTAGTCTATCTCTGTCTCTTTTTCCATCTATCAAATTACAACAAAATCGGTTCTGTGGTCTAGGAATGAAAGCGAAACAGACAAATAGTTAGACAGATTTGCGTTCGCATTTAAAATATTAAAATAAGGTATTTAATGACTCAATCTTTATTAATAACACTTTTTATTTACCCACAATTTGCAATACATGACAACAAACCAAACCATTTACAACATTACAAACTTCCTCTTTCAGTTTGTTAAATGGTGTAAGCAAACATCTCATTCACAAGTCAGATTACGAGGAAGTAATTATCAGTGCAAATTTGAAGTGATAAATAAAACCCTCATCAATACTCAATGATCGTATACCAGTTCGTTAAGTACATATCAATGCTGTTTCAAATTATTCTTCCCACCTACGGCCTAGCCATTAATATGTCAATTTGACAAATGTGCCAACGTAAAGCAAAGCGCCGCAGCAGACGCAGACTGAATCTAAGATTTCGGTGTCTGTGCAATTTAGGAGCCCGCATAAATAACAAAATAACTAATATACACTTATACAATAGTACAATAATACTCTTATCATATAACTAAGACGAGTATATTGTAAAAATATAATCATCAGAAACGGTACAAATAGTATTCAATAGTATAAAAAGGTGCTTAATATATGTAAGTTTTAGTTATATTTTATGTATTTTTTTTTATTATTATACTATTATTTATATTCTATGATTTTTTGTTAAATAATACAGAATATCTAATCTCTTTGTAAACATTGCATAAAGAACGTCCCTTGTGAACAACTATTAATTTTCATCTGTACTTTTGTAACAGTTGATGATGCAATCAAAATCGTTATTGATACCTACATAACAGTCGAAAATCGTATCAAATTACGTTAACAATAAATAGGACTGAAGTATCTGTAAAGAGGATTGATATCACAGCGACACCTGACGACAAGGCATTTCACAACACCCTTCCGAGAATTTCTGGAAGCGTAAATGTATATATTAATTCAAACTTATTTCGAGGCAAGAATGGTACGAGATCTATCCCGTGATATTAGGCACCGCAAATATACCAGGTAGAGCCAAATTCCTTTTGCAGTTTCGTATTCCTTATTGTTATATGCATTAAGGTTCATTTTTAAAAGAATGTTGGGAAGTAAACGTGAATACTTTATGGTTCCTTCGGGGTGGTGTACCTTGGACATTTTGACACTTCGGGCGAAAACGCAGCGGGATGCCTCTCTATACATCTTCTAGGAACGTCGCGTGAGACACGATTAAGACCACAATGTTAAACATTTCAATTATAAGTAAAGAGTAAGTGAATACATTCAAAATTCTTGTTTTTAATAGCCTCCTGCCCGTTTGCCCCCTCTCTCCGGTAATTTAAAAATCAAAACATGTAAGTCAAAATCTGTGTAAAACACTGACAAAATGTTTAGATTTCTTACTTATGTGTATCTATAATTATATATATATATATTTTATTTTATATTACTATATTATTTTTACACAAGGAAAAGACAGGAAATACGGTTTTGAGCATTCACCGCTCCCACGGATCAAAGAATAAGCAGTTTCCCATTAAGGAAATATATAACAATAAGCATGCGATTATTTCACGTCGATTGTAATCTGTGAGACAGGTTTTTTTCCGGGAGGGCCGAGTACAGTGATCCGGCTGGGCCGTGAAAAAAGGACAGCCCTCACGGGGTCTCAAATTTGATTCCGTTCTTAGGCCTCCTCCGAAGCCGAACCACGGCTCTACTACATAACTCTTAATATAACCTTCTCTACAAATTTGCCATAGAACACTTTCAAAGTTTGAAATATCCAATCTATGCTACCTACTACAACTAATTTTGAAAATCAACCGTCGACCTGACCAAAGAATAACTGTACAAATCATTTCCACGGGTATTTCTTAAATTGATTAAAAATGTTTTATGTTCTGATGAAGCTAGAAACGATATTGTGCAACGCGCATTTATAAAAATGACATTAGTATGCTAAAGATTTAGTTTCATCATCTCATAGTCAACACAAGAGTGCCATTCAGTATTCAGGCCGAAATCAGTGTTTTGCGATTCTGGTCAGTGACCAAAGCCTGCTTAGTAACTTTGTTGTGTGCGTCTATTCTGACAAGACATTGACAAATTTATAGTCATGTCCAAATTGGGCTGACTAGAATTTTTGATAGTGACTTCTGTTATCTAAATCATCTTGTTGTTACGAGCAGAATAACAGTTAGATTTAAAATAAAACAACATTATGAGCAGCTTGATACATTTTTACGAAAAAACTATAAAACATAGATTATACTAATGTTATATTAGAAAGGAATACTACTATTTTATGATGCGGCAATTGGAACTAGAGAGAGCGGACGTAGGCCCTTGAATCCCAGGAAATGACATTTATACCATCCTAATTACATGTTTTAATAATAACTATATCATAAATATTAAAGTCGACCTGCCCAGTGGATAGAATACATAGACTTTAACTGAATGGTAATTTGCTCAAATTCGGGTAAGCATTTTTAAGTTTTAAAAGGTTTCATTTGTTTCGAATTTTACGCGTTATTTACAGTGAAACAAAACATCAAGACTAAGATGCATCCGTCTGTCCGCAACAGCGCCAGATTAAGCTTCTCCTTTGCCCAACAGTGCAAAGATCATGGATGAAAATTAAAAATTTCAAGCAGGATTTATTTATATAAAAATCGGCTTTTTCACTATGGGTCTTGTTTCTCATATTGTTACAAAATTTTGACCTAACTCTTAAACGGTAGTAAATCGATTTCGTGACACCGACAAGATCGTAACAATCGTCGACTTTGACGCATGATAAGAATTATACTTCAATATTTATGAGACAAAGTAAGCACAGAAAATGTTTAATAGCTAATAATGTTTATATATAAATGATTATGTAAAACCGCGTGAGATGTTTCATGCGTAGGAGGTATCTCATAAAATACATGGCGTACATCGCGGAGCTGACATAAAACCTGCCAAACACTGCGAACAGTGGAAACAATAATCCGTAGGTACGTGCTATTATTAGTATAGTCAACAAAAAAATGTTTTTCTTCAGGCGATTAAATTAAATCTTTTTATTTTTGTTTTTGTTATTCATTGTGTTTCCCTCTGTATTTTTATTAACAAGCCTTTATAGCTCAACAGTTAAAGAGCCGAAACCGCTCTGTTAACGCGGGAGATGAGGGTTCGATCCTGACCCCCGTGGGCTAGTGTCGTACCTACTACTACCGCAATCTACGAGCTTATTTTGAGGAGCAATAGGACTATTAGTAGACTGGAAAAACAATTACATATTAATTAATTCCTGTAAAAAAAAAAATAATAACTTTTAAAAATATAATAATATGACTAGTATCCACTCATATTATTTTTTTATCTATTATAATATTAGGTGTTCATCATACTAAGAAGTTGAACTTCCATATATATGTAAGTCTGTAACGTAAACTTAATTTTGATAATCCCAATAAATTAATAAGTAAACAAATATTGAATTTAAAAATACAAAAAAGTAACATAATTTCATCTGTTTTATTCTTAAGTAATACAATAAAAGAAAAAAATTAATAATAAAATTATTTAACTTTTTTGCTATCAGTACAATATAAAAGCACAAATTAATTTACTTCAATATTAGAAAGGTCAGCGGGGATTATTTTCAGCAAGTCACATGATACTCCATAATCAGCTCACGAGTAATAAAATACAGTACTTATTGAATATTATCCCTTATTAAATTATAGCCTAAAGCCTGCGTGCCTGCATTTAGCACAATGTATATATTCAATTTTATGACAGAGAATAAGAGTTGGTGTTTCTAGCACCTATAAAACAAAGAATAGCGGCTACTAATACTTGACGTCGATTTTTTTATTTCGAAAACAACTCTACAAATCTAACAAGCTTTTATATCAAAAAACATTTATTTACACTTATAATAATTGTTTGACGACGTTGTAGCGTAGCGGTAGCGAACATGCCTTAAGCGCCACAGGTCGCTGGATCCATCCATCCATCCAAATTTTCAAATTTATAATATTAGTTAGATTGAATTATTATATCTTACAGTACTTCATATTGTTCAAAAAGTTGGATAGCCATTTCTCAGGTTCACTCTCAGGCATCTCTCCCCGGATAAATCTTTTCGCAAAAATCATTAGTATTTAAATTAATTAAATAAGTATGTTAATTATCGCGGGCCAACATTGTGAGACGAGAATTAAGATTTATGAATAATGTACTAGAGAAAAGCGATAAATTATCCAGTACATAATCATAGGCGCCACTTAGTCGTAAATAACAAACTGCACAGAGGTTTATTATATACTTCTCAATTTCACACCTCATGTGAAGTTGATAGAGCGTGTATTGATATTATGACTTAAATATATGAGTAATAAAATATGTTGTTATTTCTGTTAAGTAAATTTATGTATTTCTATAGCTTATACTTCATTACTCCATAGGAAATGACAAGGTCTGGACGTTGGAAAAAAATGCCAACTTAATATTAAAAATTTAATCAACAGTTCCCTAAGATACATTATTTTATAAGCACGTAAATAAATCTTAAATTTTTTTTTTCAACATTTTAAAATACCGTCTCTTCGTCTCAATTAATGAGACTTACGATTAGTGATATTTATATATTTATGTTAGTATGATGATCATAGTTTAAAACAAACCCCGCCCGGTGACGCTGTCAAGGCCAGTAGGGCCAACAGCAATACACATTCTGAAAAAAAAATTAAAACAAACAACACGAAAGTGTCAACTGCCCAATTATTTTAAGAATGATCTAAGAAATATTATTTAATTAATTTTAATACTTATTCCAAATTACATCATTGTTCCGTTTGCGAAACATTTGGGAATGGGTTGTTAGTGTTAAGCACTTTCTAAAAGATATCACACCCCGACTCATTGCCTCCATAGGTGACAGGAGTCGGGATTGCGATTCATCGGGGAAATGCAGCTAACATTGTTGCATTCCCCGTTGACATGATTTGTACAGATATAATAATTTGTAAATACACTCGTACTTAGTATTGAATTGTAAATGTGTTATAATATTGGTTTTAAATGAATGACCATTTACTATTAAACCAAACCCTTACTACATAGAAATTATTAATTCCTGCAATCTGACCCACGCGGTGACGCTATCAAGGCTGGTAGAGACTACAACAATTCACATAAAAAACATTGAATTCTATTATCACATCTGACAAATTTTAATCTTACACTATAGTCTGTGAGTAGAATTATCAAATAAAAATCATTTTTATCAATATAAATAATACAAATAAAAGAAAAGCGAATCGCCAATAACTGTTAACATGAACCAGTTATTAAAGAGATCATTTAAAAAATCACAGCATTCCTAACGATAGATGTAAATCAAAAACTTGCTAATATATTAAAAGACCTAACTTCAATTCATGGACGAGAAATTACCTTCAAACACGCTCTCATTCCGGTCTTAAATCGGTTGCCGTCCAAAATAAAGGCATGTAAATAAATTATAATTTAGCTTTAATAGCCCCGCTTCGTGGGTGGTCGGCGAGCGGGACATCTAATTGGATAAATTGCTCAGTTAGATACGATAAGCAGTATTAAACAAATTGTTGCTTTATTCGCATTGTCTCACGAATAACGACGCTCCTAAACTAAAAACTAGATCGATTATTCTCAGAGATAATATTACGTATATTACTGACTTTTCACTAACAGCGGCTAAATTCACAAGAATTAAATTTGAATACATTCCAAAGCCATCACCTATTTTCAAACTTTTAATTTTCAAATATAATTGAAAAAACCTTTAAAACAAAACACGACTCTGTCGTCTGCCAATTTGTTTAAAAGCTTACACAACTAGAAAGCCTCACTTCAAGTTTAAGTGATTTTTATATCTGGACATATTTAGTTAAACATGTGCTGGTACAGATAATTGTGTGTTAATTAAAAAAATAGTATTAGTTTTGTCACAAAAAATTCGCGTGTCCCGAGCGCCTTAGGTACTAAATGAAAGCTCAACGTAAATTATGATTTCAAATTAGTGCATAATTCACGCGAGCAAAGTCGCCGGATACGCTAGTACTATTAAAAGTATTGCTATCTATGTTTATGAGTATTTAAATTTTATGAATATCGAATATCATATGTCGTAAAATGTAAATGACTTTATTTTAATGTTTAACTATAAATTTTTGTTAACTTTATCATTTATATACCAATCGTTTTATATAAACAGATACATATATGAAAATTTACTTTACTATTAATCAAGGTCAAACATCAGTTGCTTGTAATCATTCTTACAAAGCGATTTTCATTTTAATTTCAACAACGACGGTACGAATGAACTGCGCTCATTCGTTTTTATATTAACCGTCGATTACAATGTATGGTGGCTGGTAGCATCGCGTTGGGTGGTCCAATTGACGTCTCTATACGCTGTCCTGGTCTGAACACGCATCTAAATGTCCTTATAATTCACTACATCTGCCACTTTACTAACTAGGATGACCACGTTTATGTATGTGCTAAGAATACACTTTCCTTATGTGATATGGCTATTTTAAGGCATGTATTTAATGCGGTGACAAAGCTACCAAAAATAATGGATTGCCAGCTATTAAGAAGTACTAAATTAATTAATAGTAGCTACCAAATAAATCAGTCAAAAGCTTAGTTTTAAATTAAATTCAAAATTTTTAATACGTTACGTTTGGGATTTCTTTGTTTCCGCTGATTAGAAAAAATTGTGACGATTTATGAACATGACATTAAGATTTGTATAATTAAATATTTTCTGAATCAGTTTACACTAGTTATGCCCGCGGATCCGCTTGAGCTGGAAGTGGATACTAATAAAGTCTCGTTGAAACAGGTACAACCGTTTTAGGGATTAGCTGGAACAGACAGACAAACATTTAAAAAATATATTTTCTCGAACAAATTTTAATTATTTGTAGATTTAATTCACGTTTTATATGAACTTTATTTCAAAATAATTTTTCTATGTAAAAAATTTCATAGACTAACATTCATTGCTTATCTACAATATAATTTATGGACACTCTAGGAAACTGTATCCATAATTACTGATATTACCCATCGATGGCAGACACAATGTTTTTTTTCAACAAACCTAATTAGCACTTAAATGCGCGTTGAAAGCTCGCTTAGCCGCTTAACTCGTCTCTGCGGATTCACTTATTCTTCTACTTGATTATGTCTGCACGATTATGAATAAGGATTACTTACTCGTAAGCCTTAATATTTATAAAGGAATAATAAATCTTTAATTTATGTTAATAGTGAGAATGTTTCGCTTTGTCTTTAATACAAGACTTGTTTATAATACGGAAGACATTAATAGAATTATTTTTATGTCACGCATAGCTAATAAGGGAGCGCCCTTATTTGAAAAATTTTCTATCATTTAATAATGTTTTCAGGCGGTTTAAATGTAGGTACCTTAACCGCGAACACTCTCGGAAGGTAATATTCGTTAACAAAAAGCCCTTATAAATAAAATCATAAATAGCCATATGAAGCAATAAATTTCTTTATTGTACAATAAAATAATGCAGCGAGTCGCGTTGGGTGGTCCACGGAGCGGCACAAAAAGCGAGCAAGATGGTCGGCAACCCGTTACCATAGAGACGTGACGTCTTCACAGCCGGACATTACTGCTGTTACATTAATTTTTTGGATAAATATTGGTCAGGTTGTAAAATTTTATACTTGAATTGATTAAATTATTAAGAACCTAACATAATGTATTCAATAAAAAGATACAGTTTTATATCATTTATTATTATGAGACTTAAACTTAAACTTAAACACGAAATAATTAATGATTATTACTTTAACTAAAGACACTAATCCAAATAAACTACTTAATAACTTTTACAGACGTCAGTAAAGTAATTATGCATCATAAAGTGCTTCTATAAAGTTTCAAGCAATGTCCACAACATAAGCTTAAACCGACAAATATGAGCCTTGAATGTTAATTAACGACAAATTAGGTTTTTAAATCAAAAATTATGTTTTTTCAATAGTGCGTCTTAAAAATCTTGAAAGATAAATTTTCAAAGGCATTATTAAAAATTTTAAAAGAAGCTTAAGAATTTTCTCACTGTCAGTTGTTAATGAACTGTCAACGATTTTATTCTTAGTAAAATATTTTTAAAAGTAATTATTGGATTAGTTGTGTGTATCTTAAAATGATTCCAACTTGAAATGAAGAAGTATTGTTTTAAAAGATATTGTTAAAAGTGGTTTGTATAATAACGATGTCACTTTTAAAACCGGAAGCGCTGTCTAGTCGAACAAGTGGAAACGCCAGGGTAAAAATGCATAACCGACATTTTTTGCAGCATTTTTTGCTAAATAGGGGCGCTAAGCATATGATTGGGCACGCTTGTAATCTGCCGGCTTTGCACAGTCATCTATAGTTACTAGTATCGAATATAATCACTTTATTCAAGTTGATTATAGTCAAGATTTTTTGGGAACACAACCTAAAAATTAGAACTCTATTAGACGCGATATCTAGAGGCGATGAGTTAAAATAAAAAAGGTTTTAAGACGACTTTGTCCTGCAAACCTAATAAAATACAATTCGAAATAGAAAGTTAATCCTTAAACCTGTTTCCAGACTTAGCATCAGCCACTGGTGGTGGTGGATCAGAACCAGCGAGCTTGTTTGTCATAACGTTGCACACTTTTTTTAACGTTGCACACTCAACGGCCCCCATTAGAACATTAATATCATGTGTCGGGGTCCGGAAACATTCACAATGACAAGGACAAATACACCCAGACCGGAAAATATGCTTGCATGGTCAATAACATATAATGATCCGAGCGGGAATTGAACACGCGACCTGTGGCGTTTAAGGCAGGTTCGCTACCACTGCGCCACAACGTCGTCACAAACCTATACATCTGCTACTAACAGTTTGGTCTTTGTTAGCTATGCTAAATGTCTGAGCCAGTGGAGAAGAGCGGACCGCAAATAGTCCAATCACAATACTCGAAATCTCCGCTCAGCGTCAGTGGAAACAGTGTATGTGGCGCAGAGCGAAGCTGACTTTCAGCTTAAATCTATTATTTAAAATGATAATCCAAGTAAATTCGGGTATTTGGTTAATTAGCACATTGTGAGTACATCAATCATTGGACCGAGAAATTACAAACTACCCTCTGAAATAATAACGTCAATAATACATACTGTTGAGTTTCAGTCGATAAGTAAGAATGTGAGAAACTAACTTCTACTGCTCTATCTCTTTTATTTCTACGTACGTATAATTATATACGTTATAATATAACAATAATATAAGTATCAAGCTCATCCAATTAGTTTAATGGTTTATTTGGTTACCCAAAAAAATATTAAGAAATAATTTTACTCCAAAAACTATAGCAATAATTTTCAGTAAATATAATTCTTAGAAGTATGTTAACATTTGTTTTAACCATCCATCAGAAGCGCCAGCTATGCGAATACCGCTTATTAATGCTGGCGCCGGCATCCGACTGTCCCAATATCGCATATCTTAATAAGCCGATAACCGTAAGCACTATAAAATAATTTACACGTTTTAAAAACTAAATAACCGTTTTTTATTCTTTATCTTCATAATAAAAAGAGTCACTTTGGCTTGACTTCTTTTCACTTAAAGAACATTAGCATGGGAGCACTGTACCTATGAGAGGTGGTCACTCATTTGTCAGGAAACGAAAAGGTATTCCAGAAAAAAATTGTATAAATGTCGGTCTCAATCAGGCAACAGGATGTTCCCACCGATATTATTTGTAGCGAGGATTGAGATATTAATTATATGTTTGTTAAAGTCTTTTTCTTTCTATGTTTTTAATCTTTGTATATTGATCATTTAACCTTTTCTTAGAAAAAATGTTCATTTGAATAAAACTGCTTAGTATTAGGCAGTGTTTTTAAAAGTGAAATATGTATTTGTAAAGTTTCACAACTCGCCAAAACAGCATACGATCTGCCTGATGTAAAGCCGCTACCTGCATCGACGTCTACTTCTCCGTCCGGTGATGCTGTCAAGGCCAATAGGGGAAGAAAAAGGAGCTACCATAGTCTGTTCAATATCAACATCAGACACCTAATAAAGGGTTAGGGGGGAGGAACAGGAAAAGGAAAGGAACAGAGGGGCGAGGTTTGGGCCTTTGGGTTCACTCGCCATATCACACTCTCTGTTGGAAACGCAACAACACGTTATTCTGAGGTTAGTATTTGTTACTTCCACAGGTTAATTTCTATATAGCATGAAATTTATATATAGCATAAAAATTATATATAGTATAAGAAATGTATAGTATAAAATTTAATATTCAAAAGTCGAAAAAAATACGGTATAATTATATTCCTAGGTTCATATTATCAACCGATTTTTTCCTAAAAGTTTGATTATAAGTAATCATACTTCAGGAAATTTTGAAAAATGTAGGGTTTTTCGCAACGCAATTGCAATTGCAAACGCAATTGAATTGATCGTGATCGTCATCGATCGTTACCATCATGAAGACAATTTTCAAATTTCTCCTTAAAATATTAAGTTATTTTATCAGACCGTTATTTTTTCCCAAATTGCTAAAAATACACTCATAAACAGTTTTCTTATAAAAATACTTTTATTCATTTTCAACGTAAATTTTATACTAGCCTACGATCTAAAAGTCATCTATATATGTTTTTGATTCGATTTATATAAAAATTATATTCTTGCTACAAACAACGAAAATATTCCAAGAAAACACACCAGTTAACTTGTTAAGCCATATTACAGACTTTAAATGTTCTTCATGTCAAATATAAACCAACTTCTTATAAATTTAAAAATCTATAAATTTAAATATTTCTAAACAGTTTAATTATAGTTTTTCTGGTTTACCATGCCAGTTAAAGTCTTAGGCCGTTCGCAACATTACGACAGTAAAGTCTGGGAGCATTGCTTTAGGCTCCAAGCCTGCAGGCCTTGTGTCCCGATGTGTATTCCAGTAACCATATATAATTAATTATATAAACTGTGTTTGTATTTTTTGTTTCTAAATATTTAATATTGATTTAATTTTAAGTATCAATAATAAATAATAGGTAACTGTTTGACGACCATTGTGGTGTGTTTGTAGCGAGGCTGCCTTTAGTATCGGCGATCGCGAGTTCAATTCTTGCACGGATATTTGAATTGATCTTAAAAACATCTTTCGGTATGGGCGTTTGTCTTTGTGCGCCTCCCCACTCGTCCTCGGAGAGCAAGTTATGCTTGTTGGCCCCGGTTGTTATCATAACATCCGATAATAATAAGCGTTAACTTTTCTTGGATAATTTGATCTTATTTAATGAGTTACTGGTTCGCCCTTAGAGTTGCGCAGTTCAAATGGTAATCGTTCTGTGTAAAAACTAGTAACTGGTCAAATCCGGATAAGGGTAGTAGCAGATCTTGGTTAAAATACTGAGATCAATGCTAGGAAGAAGTTAACTCTATGTTGGGTGCTTATTCTAATCTATATTAAAATCTATACTTGTTCGCACATAAGGCTTTTCATTTATTTCGAATGTTTCAATTATATCTTACTAAAATAAATTTAAGAAGACAAAGTTCTTTTTTTATTAACTCGGGGCAACTGCACTCAATTGCAGAACCTTTTACAAGTAAAATTTGGGCTTTTAGGATTACAGTAGTTATTATTAGTATTATTAGTATTTTTCGTATTAACAAATATGGATTTCGATTAACTCTGCCTTCAATGATTACTTCATTTTAGTCATAAAAAATATACGATACGATTAAGATTTTACAAAATTTTGATTCGCACGTCGCGTCGCGCTCACACCGTCGGGTGAGTCTATCGTATAGAATGCGCTCGGAGCGCTGCCTCCATCTCCGATGACGTCCTTAGCCGTGGTTCGGCTTCGCAGAAGGCACCCTAAGGACGGAATCAATTTGAGCCCCGTGAGGGCTGCCCCTTTATCACGGCTGAGTACTCGGACCCCGCCCGGTGACACTGTCAAGGCCAGTAGGGCCAACAGCAATACACATTCCGAAAAAAAAAAAAATTTGATATCAAGTGGAATATCTCGCACTATCTAAATATTTTGAATACTGGGAAAAATATTGGCAACGGAAACCTATTACTAAGCCTACGCTGCTTGTCCGTCCGTCCATCAATTCGTCAATCCATCTGTCAGTGGTTTTTATTATTACCCCGTTATGGGAAATAAAATTTATACCAATCAATAAACAAAATAAATAAAGTATTAACTAAATTCTCTATTCGGGTTAATGTTTCTGTTATAAAGTAATGACCTGCTACCATTGTATTTTTATGCACGCCCTTAAGCGTTTGAAGTCAGTTGCCTTTTTCTAAAAAAAAAAAAAAAACACCTATTATTGTTCCTGCTAAAGATGAAAGTTGAACTGAAAAAAATTATCATACCCAACGAACTTTTATCTTCTATTTTAGCTCCATGGGGCTATTTTAGCTCCATGGTCGAGAATTTTGAAGAAAACTTAACCATGCTTTTAAGTAGTTTCACTTATTTCCCGTACTTTTTTCTCTTTATTATTTTATATATTAATCTATTTTTATGTACCCGTAAATGCTAAAACCAGTTTTTTCCTAAAAGTATACAATCGTCATAAAAGTAATCGACATTCTAAATGATGTGATTGTGAAATCAGTATTTTCCGCCCTGGCTAAGTCATCAGACTTAGTAAATAAGTCTTTATAATATTATGTTTGGATATAGTAATCCCTTCATAGTTTTTATTACCTTTTTAACCGACTTGAAGTCGCAGTTTCTCAATTCGACTGTATATATTTTTCACAATAATTTCAGTTTACAAAGTGTCAATGATAGTACATCAATGCTGAAAATTTGAAATTTGATGCAAAAATAATAAAAATATAAATTTAAATATTATGTAACATTTGTGTTTCATTAAACTTATTTAAAGAAATACAATATTCGTGAAGCCATTCAATGTTGGCGCCTAAGACGGCGTTGGAAAAATTCGGCAGCGCTTTGCGCACGCGCCATTTTGCCAGGTGTTTATACATACATTTTCCGTTTCACAATTATTTAATTTTTTTTTTAGAAAACAGTAAGCTTCGTATTAAAATATTATTTAGGGCCAACATTGCATAAAAATATGAATAACAACCAATGACTTTTGAATAATTATTCATTATACATGTACATAAAATATTTTATTAAAGCATAAATATAAAACATTGTATGTAACTAAGGAATTTCAGTACTTACCATAAATGTACTTACAACGATTTATGTGACACTTTTGTGTTTGATGGGTGTCAGTTAAGTTTGTTACAAAGTGTTTAAGTGAGCATTTATATTCATTACCGTTTAAATATGAATAACGTAGGCTCATGGAAATATGTCAAGTCACTCAACATTGTCTTGTTGACCTTTTGCATGTACATAAATAACGTACTCTATGGTTATCTACCTCTAAGAACTTACAACAGTTATGACTAAGTTGTCAGATAACGAAAATGGAACCGACTCGTTTCTGTTTGTCCCATTCTTTTGTATTTTAAAGAATATGTAAATCGATTACTATTTTTTATCTTAATAAGCATGCTGATTTCATGAAATACGAAACTCTCTCATGAATGATAACAATAAAGGTTTGTTTGCTCACGAAACATTGGAGCATTCGGTATGTACCGCACACACAAGCCTCACTTATCAGACAAGTCAGATTTCAATTGGAGGGCTGTATGACCGTAGTGGCGTACGTCAATCAGGGCATATCGATGTCCAGCGCCGGTAGCGGTTTGGCAGAAGAGCGATAGTGAGTGCGGGCCGCGGCTCGGCGCCCCTGCCACGTGGGTGGGCGCCGCGTGTGGCCGCGCGCTGGGTGGCCCGCCGCGCTCATACACACACACACGCCGCACCAACACATGCCACGCGCAAATAAACACAATAATCAACTAACGATACTTTACTCCGTCACCGGATAGAGTAATCGCTCGGGGATGTTATTGCAGGAATCGCGTTAAGTGACACAGGCTAAGCCCCGCATTCACCTTTACCTTTGAACTAAATCAGCGCTCTACTACACATTTTCTTATTAATTACTATGTATGTCATTTTACATCAGTTACGTTGTATTTAGAGACCAAAGCGTCAGCCTGTCACGTACTACTATGTAGAGTCACTGTAATGTGTAGAGATCATTTATCAGCTACGTTCATCGAAAATGTTCTAGTAAAATTGCTTTGACAACACACACAAATTGGTTTAATATTCCAAGCGTGTCTAGTTCTAATCTAGGTCGCCTAAACTAACTATGGCTTGTGAGAGTAGCCTTCATATTCTAGGTCCTGATTATAATTAAATTGTATTTTAACATCGTATTTCAACTTTCAATAGAATTTCAATTTAACAATAATTCAGTTAGTTGAAAAATGTATCATTCCTGATGATCCATATAAAAAAGCATTCGACCTAAACATAGAATCAAAAATAGATCGACATTTTGATAGAGATCGTGTCATTAATCAATATATTTTTTATAATACTGATTATTAATGTTATTATATGCACACAACAAAATAAAACATTTGCGTATTCAGTTTTTTTACTGTTTAAAACCATGTAGAATACCAGTAGCCGTTTACAATGAACTCAGCTCGTAAACATTTTAACAAAAAAAATCCTTCATAAACAAATCATAAAAGCTAAGTCCATTTACATTATAATCGTATCAAAACATGAAGAGAAAAAAAAAATGTCCATAATATTCATCCATACCAGACTACTGTTCTTTCACGGTGTTTTACCTTACTAGCTAAGACCCTACTTCTATATCTGCTACCGTCGTGGCATTTGTGTAGATTGGCCTTCGCAGCAGGCAATATGACCTTATAGTTAAAATAAACCATCAATAGTCAGCCCTCAATTGTCATCGACCGCAAACACATGAAGTGTATCTATTGTACACAAGATCTGGACAATGTATTATGTATGTTATTGAGTGAAACAAGTTGTTAAGCATGTCGTATTTGCGTGTAATACGCAAATCATCATCAGATCATTGAAATAACTTTTCTACAACATAAGCTGGTTAGTAAAACACGTATGCCAGACTTCGCTCTTTAATCTTATCCTTAAATGGACGCAAATAAGCAATACCATGTCAACCCACACGAATATCATTTCGAGGAAAACGCGTTTGAAAATTTTGAACAATTTAAATGATTTTTTTTATGTATTGGTCAAGTTTTTGGCAAATTTAGATTAATGTAAGTTATTTTACTTATTTTCACAAAAAATAAGTATACAAACCACATATTTCGTTTATAATATAACCCAAAACTTTTAACATAACACATAAATCGCATGATTAAAAAATAGCTTTTTAGAAGTTTTAAAGTTTTAAAGAAAAATGTTCTTCAGCCATTTACCAACACTTCTGCATATATAACTCAGTTTTTTCAATTTTGTGGGTTGACATGATATTGCTTATTTGCGTCCAAATATGTATCTCTTTTTTTTTCTAATATCTTTAATAAAGCCTTTCGAATCTCCGGCAAGCTATAGCGACCACCAAATTTCATCAAAATAACAAAATAGGCATGTTTTTGTTTTTGCTTTTGCAGAAGTTAACTTTGAAGTATCAAACGGCATTAGAAATTCACAAGACAGCATATCGAAATTCATTTCCAACATATTATAACAAAAAATATGTAAGTTTTTTCACGTTTTCATTAAAAATTTCAAGATACAACATGCCAAGTGTATGTGTGTTCTGAATCTTGTCTATAGCAATTAAATTTTGTCTCGCTCGATATAACTGAAAGTATAATATAATTATTTCGAAATTAAATACAGCAAAACCTTAAGGAAAACCTTAAATGTATACTTATAAAAAATGATTTCTAGCGGGGATCGAAATAAAAATATCTTTTTTTCCATTTCTATAATGCTCTAATTTATTAACATTTGTTACGGTTTACATTTACCGTAACCTAAGTTCACTATCAATATCAGAAGCATCACCTTTCTAATTAACAAATAATATCAACATCGAAGCTTGGCAACCGTTGTGCCTTGTTGGTAGAAAGTTTACCTTTAGCCCGGACGGTCACAGATTCGGTTCCCGTTTGGTGCAGGTGTTTATATTATTTTTAAAAATATTTGTTTCAATCTGGGTGTAGTTCTTGTGGATCACATCACCGCGCCACGGAGAAGGCTTTAAGCTTTAGGTCACGATTATTGTCACATAGCATCTGATAATAATCGTTAACTCTTGGTAGGTAATTTGCGCTTATCCAATGAGTTATTGATTTCCCTTTAGGGTTGCCAAGGTCAGATGGCAATTGCAAATAAGAAAATATTTCATCATACAAATCAGTTTATACAAGTTGGCAAACAAACATACGGCCCACCTGATGGTAAGCGGTTGCCGTAGCCTATGAGCGCTTGCAGCACCATTAGTAGGTGCCACTCACGCGTTACCAACCTCGAAATATTGGTTCTTAAATCTCCTCTGCCCAGTAATTTCACTAGCTTACAGTGCCCTTCAAACCGGAACTCAGTAATGCCTAAGCTCTACTATTTGGCAGTAGAATATTTGAATCAGCGGTGGTACCTACGTAGCTGGCCTCTTGCAACAAAGGACCACCAGTGTGACTGATTGCACTGGTGGAATAATCTCTGCTGTGCCAGAGGTTATCCCAACAGCGGGCGATGGGGTCGTCACATCCCGACGCCGGGAGGAATCTTAAAATTTATCGATTTTTATGTTCAGTTTTTTATAAATAATTGTCACGGAGATCACTTGGTGAACATGACAAGGCTTGGATGAATATTTTTTACCTTTATCACAAGAAATTAACATAAGACCCCGATATCACATAAAAACAGAATTAGCAAAGTGACGAGTAAACTACGAACGACGAATTATCGCGTAAAATACAAAGACAAATAACTCAGCGGAATTTATGACTTTTATTTTTAATGTCGGCTAAATAATATGTAATCAGGTCAATTTGTTTACAATATTGATTAACATAAGCCTACAATATGCCAGTTGCAACACTCTTAAAGGAATCTTAATAGGCTTAATTTCATAGCGTTGTTAATACCTATTACGAACGTTTACGAATATTTAATGAGGCGTAATAGTCAATTAAAATGCCGTAGACAAATCAACGTCACTAATGTAATGATAGACCACCTGCATAAGAGTTACAAAACTAATAATTCAAACTTCAAAAAAAACAAGCACTCATAAAAACAATTAAGTTTGACCGCTTTACCATAAAAGAGAGTTACACGACCAATCTTAGAGCAATTAAGGATTCTAATGGCAGGAAAGGATACTAGCGTACGTGAGCAGCCATTATGGAGGGCGGTATCACCATAATATTAACTCTGTAAACAGAGAACAAAGATTTATTTGAACAAATAAATGTAAGATTTGATTTCTTACGTTAAAAGCATAAATTAAAAGGACGCAAATAAGCAATACCATGTCAACCCACAAAATTGAAAAAACTGAGTTATATATGCAGAAGTGTTGGTAAATGGCTGAAGAACATTTTTCTTTCATATTTGTAGGGTTTTAAGCTTTCAAATTTCTAAAAAAGCCATTTTTTAATCATGCAATTTATGTATTATTTTAAACTTTTGGGTTATATTATATACGAAATATGCACTTTGTATGCTTATTCTATGTGAAAATAAGTAAAATAACTTAAAGACATCTTGAAATTGCCAAAAACTTGACCAATACATAAAAAAATCATAAAAGCAAGTTGTTCAAAATTTTCAAACGTGTATTTCTCGAAATAACATTCGTGTGGGTTGACATGGTATTGCTTATTTGCGTCCAAAAATGACTTACACTTTTATATTATGTTCGACATCAATGACTTTATATACTGTTTTTGTATTTAACATTTTCCACTGGTTTTAAAAAATAGATTTAGTAAGAAAGTCTAAAATTCTTTCATAAAAATTATTACAATATTTTAACATGAATTAGTAATAGGAATGAGGGAGGTAAAAAAAAACTTTTAAACAAAATACGTTCCATCTTTATTGCCATAATAAAGCTATAAACATGTCAGAGTTCATACAGAATGTTAAATTTTCAAATTAGTCTTATAAAAACATAAAAATTTTACTGGTATAGTAATAATGTGAACATATTGGTATATATTATGTCACTTTTACGACGCCGACAGCGGGCTTTGATTATTTTGAAACAAGTTTATTTTCTTGGCTTCATCTTATTTATTTATTGCATCTAATTTGCTCTGTTATAAGCAAATTTGATATTTAGTATCCACGAGTGTTATTAAAACCATATTCGGTCAAAGAAACGTGCAAAGAAAAAGCGCTAAAAATGTAAATAGTACTTTTTATAGATAATTTCTATACCCTATATTCTATTTAGCAATTAATAATTTTCTTCACACTGATATTTCTATACATTGTCACCTTTCTTCTAAATACCTATCCTTCTCCTTTTATTTAGGGTTTAATCTAAAAAATATATATTTTTGCTGGTTTTATTTCATAGCTTACGTTGTTAAAATACAATGATGAAGATAAAATGTACGATATTTAAAAACTACAGAAGCCAGTGTGGGTGGTCGTTGTCATTTTGTCATTGTATAATAATCAATTTTTACGCCTTTAGTCTATGCCAGCGTACCCCCAACCGTCGCGTCGCAATACGGCAGATTGAGCTTTCGTTACGCATCCAGTTACTATTAACTATTTTTTTGCTTATATTACTTACCTGCGCTATTCTTGAGATTTATAATTAAAAGTAAATTAAAATCACTTACAATAAATATTACCTTTAATAATTTTTTCTCCAAAACAAAGATTAAATTAAACATTTAAGGAAATTAATATTTTACGAGTTATGAAAGAATTTAAATTTCAATAATAAAAATAAGATAAATATGCACATAATGGAATGCGAATAGGACCACCCACATTGTCAGACTTTTGTGGCTTAGTTATGGTAAAGTTTTGCAAACAATGCAGGCCCTAGTGTGGGATGACTCAATTAGTAGGATTCAGGAGATAATAGGATATACAATGGGCCGTAAATAGCTCTAGACGCCAATAGAGACGTCCATATTGAAAGGCTTATTTTAAATTTGCAATTTATCCCTATTCATAATCCACGTTAGATTTATGGAAACAACGGAAAATTATCTATTATAGTTAATGAGATACAACAAAAAACGTCAAAAATATCAAATAATGACCCTTTTATTTTTAAATATTATTTTTGAAAATTCCAACGTTCTTACCGAATATTTCATGAGGAAACCAGATGATTAGAAATAGGGTTCCGTTGGCAGCGATTGGGTACGGAACCCTACAAAACTAATGTTTGTTTTACAACGTATATGAAAGTACCTATATATTTTACAACACTCGACAATCGGAATTGAAACAAAAACGTTTCTAATTGTATTTGTATCAAAGTAAAGAGAATAATCAATCATTAACGCTTAAACGGTATCGAAAAATCGAAAATACTTTAAAATTGCGGCAGGATGTCTTCGGTTCCCAGATAATTATTGGAGTTTTTTCTTATTTCGTCAAGGTGGCATTCGGCGGCTGAACAAACTTAGCCTCGAGCGCAACATCAATAATTCACTCTTCAATCTACACAGACACCGGGAACGTTTCCATTTCCTTACGATAATACATACGGTAAAGTGCTACTTGAATACGATTGTTGCACATTTTTCGATATAAATAATGAAAAAATAAAGATATGGCCACAAATCTTTTGTATATCGAGCTAGTCCTTAAGAATCCATAACTATTATAAAATATCAGGAATATCTTATACGAATAAATATAAATGTATATAAAGTACTAAATATTACCATTAAAGTCGAAAAACAATTTGCTCAAACCTTTTATTGATATACTTCATCAATCATTTATTTTGGGCTCTAGCACACATGATACTTTTAGCATCGGTGTTAGACAATTTTGCGACTTTATCAAAGCTGCATCGGTTTGGCGACACTCTGCGTTCGATGTCAATATAAAAATTGATGTTGCATCGTCGTCTCGATTTGACTCGATTGCCACTTTTAGCGCCCGAATCGCCGATCACCTATGTTCAAAGTAGCATTTCTAATAGAGTCCTTCGACGTGATTGAAACTTTAATTGTTATTAGTTTCTGAGTTAATAAAATAATGGAAACAAACATTAGATGACAGATATCCGTTACGGTGCTGACCGTGCTTCCTGATTCAATATTACCGAGTCCCATGGATAATCTTCGTGTGATTATTTACATTATTCCGACCCGGTATCTTTTGATAAAAGCTTCTCGAAATGCCCTCAAGACTAATCCGATATAAAAAATAAAAACTTGAAAATGTTACTCAAAAACAGTTTTTTCATGTATTTCATTTTCTTATAGTATTGTTATTATTACCGTCATAAAAATCTTTATTATTTATTTATAATTTAGTTATAGTACCGGTTATCTCAGTGTACAAATTACAAAAAAGCCTTTGTGATTTCAATAAAGATTAGTTATAAGACTTGAACAACTTACCCTTATTCATATTTTTTATTATACAAGAAGGGTATAATCCCCATAATCTCAACTCACAATTTCCTACCTGATACTATTTAAATATCTAAAAAATTAAACTATACCATTAAATCTCAAACAAGGATTAAGCCATAAAACTCCCAAAAATTCTACGAAAAAAATTTACTTTACGTTATCTGGTAATTTTGCATTTTTTTAATACACTCGCAAGCTGCTTGCGACAAGTTGTCATCGGTTTCGAGAAGTGTAAAAAATGTCGAGAAGTGTGGGACAGAGGTGTGTTTGAACAGTCAGTTATCGTGCGCTTGTTACTTCGAGTGGCAACGGATAAACAGCCACCTTAAATCCACGACAGAATTGCTGAGCTCTCTAATGTTTTGCATTGCTCGTAGGGTGTATATCTTTCAATGGTTATTAAGGATGTAATAATATACATATATAAAATATTTTTAAAAAAATATGCTTTCACTCGATTTATACAAAGTTTTAATAACACCGCTATAACTTAAAACTATACAATGTATTAAATTATTTAAATTAATATGGCTTTTGTAATGTAGGATTTTTGAATTTTAAATGTCATCATACATGATACAACCAACCATTTTAGTTATAAGAACATTAACACCCGGGAACACATAGTGACAAGGACAACCAGACCGGAACACATGCCTGTAGTGTCAATACAAACATCTGCATCGGGTGGGAATCGAACCCCCGATCTGTTGCGAATATAGCAGGCTACTAAAGCCCCGTTACAGTTAAAGACTTATTTCAGTGAATCTGTGTTTTTTTGTTATAATCATGGCCCGCCTAGTCGTCTGTATTGTCTGAGTAAGGAACGCAATGTGTAGTTGTGTACTCAGGATGCACAGTAGCTGTTTACGCTACCTGTGCTACGCTCTACCTGCCTACCTCGTCTCGACCCTCTAAACAACGCAAACAGTCCTTATCATTCCATAAAAATATTAAGCAGGTAACAGACGGATTCATAGTATAAACATACCGTTAAAAAAACGAGATAGAATATTTTTATTCAGTCAGAGTTTAATTAAATTTTACAATTTTACGTAAACACGACCGCAAGTTTATGCCGAGGAAAGAAACAAATCATAAATCTTACCTCTGGGACATGTTTAAAGTGAAAAAGGTAACACATGTCCGAGTCGTGTTATAGAGGGACTAATTCCCTTTAGGGATTATTTTTTTACGTTTTACAAAAGCGAAATGCCACCCACGACGATTGCAAGACGACGACATTATATTAAAGGGAAGATAATATCATCAAGCATTAGTTTGAATGGCCTATTGAATGTAGTTGTTTAGACATACACTCTTACATCCTTGACTGTAATGTAATACTTTGTACACTATATTTACATTTTGAGATACACCGATACAAACGCGGGTATCTTTGTCTATAATTAAACTAACATGAATAAGGTCAGTTATAAAAAATATCACAAAAAACCCTAAATTATTTGGAAAAAGTATTCACTTTGAAAAGTGTTACGTTTTGTATTAATCTACAAATTAATTTAATTTTTTTAGGATATAACTTTTGACTCGTCTATGCAATATTTTTTTAATTTTGTAAGTTATCCCTATCACTCAGACATCGTTAAAAGTATATTGCACTTATAATGTGTTATCAAATTACAGTAATACTTTGTCTGATGAAATTAAAAAGCTAAATTATTGTCACATCAAGTGAAAGCATTGAAAACGCATTAACAAAAACGTCAAATATTTCATACTGTGCGGTTTAGCTGCATAACATAATGACCTCGGCCGGCGATTCCCTTTAACCAGACATTGTGAAATATGAGGGTCGAGTAGAATGCGAAAAATAAAAATTAGACCTCTTTATTATCGACCCATATGAACAATTTAAAAAAAGAACATAATAGGTATTGCGTGTCTCTAAAATCTTTTTATTATATGAAAATTAGTAACAAGGCGCCTTATGCTGGCCGCCTTAAAGAGACAAATAAAACTAAAGTCTGAACGTAAATTTATGTGTGACATTTTTATAACTCATTGTACTAAATGACGCGATAATCAGATTCCATCGCAATCCGGTGTATGTTCATAAAACGAATATGAGCTCGGATTGCGTTCCCCTTCCCGACGTTATATCATACCTAAATAATAAACATAAGACGCCTTCTATGTATTTAGGAGTTGTAGTCCACTTGGGTGGTCTATCGTGGGCTGTTTGCTGGCAGACAGAATAAGGCCGAGATTTGTACGATATAGCTTTCGCTTCAGTAATAATGAAATAGATAGCAGTATTTATCTCGCGTCATATCGGTTCTAGTGCAGCGGTGCGTCTGGATGCGTCACCTCGGAACATTTTCAACGTCAAGAAACTCGTGCGCCGTTGTTATGAGGCCATGATATGACATAACGTCATATCTATTAAATTAATTAATTTATGGCCAGCTTTGTATTGAATACCTATTGTATTACTAATAAATAAAAAAAATTTTATATTTCAATTTTTATGTAGGTATAATTGTTTTATGAATTTCAATTTGAAACACTATTAAGCGGTTCATTACATTTTAAAGATTTAATCCGTAGTCGATTTGTAATAACAATTAGATAATTTAACATGAATAATTCGTAAAACAATTTTACTAGACCTAAATATAAATTGTGTCATTGACGCAATACAAGTTTTCAAAAGCTCGTACAAGAATATACTGTGGCTATAAAATATGCATACAATATCCATGATTGGTTTAACCCGACAGTTTCGCCCACTCAAAATGTTTACACGCACCAAATCGTACCATTAAGTAACCTGATACCGCTTCCGATACATAATAATTCTATATTAATACAAAAAGGTTTTATACTAAAACATTTTTAATTTAAATCTGGCATTAGATAATGTATAGATATACAAATAAATAAAAGTGAAGTGTCTGTTTGTAATTCAAAATTAAAAGCTTTTAACTAAATGCATATGAAAGTATATAACGCTACTTACATCAAAAATATTTTTTGTTTGACTTGCTACTTTTATTTTAGAAAAAGAAAACTCATTGCACCATGTGAGCGAAACCGCGGGTGTAGCTAGTATTAAATAAAGAGCTAAAGGAATAAAATGAAAATATTTAACTTCAAAGACCTATGAATAAATAACGAAAATATTATTTCTTTACTATTGTTCATAGCTTTATAGTGAACGCCTATATAGGAAAACATAGTCATTAGTTTCCCCGACTATCCAATCTATTTCCTCATTCTTGTGACTGACAGGCAAGTTACCTATAATTATAGGCCTGGAGTAGTTTTACGAGCTCATAGGTTCAGTCTTTCCAGCACAAAGCCTACGCCGATGACCTTCCAAGAAATGGCCTGCCCGACAATGTTAGCCGGTGACCACCCTCGAAGTCGATTGTTAAGGTGTCGAGCTTTGTTAAAGACACTTGACGCCTTTATTTCGACTTAACAATACAAATTAAGAGGTTTTGTATCATGAATAATTTTCGAAGAAAACGTTGACTGTTTGCCTCTTTAGATACGCATAAAATTTGACTTCATTATTATAGTTTCAGGTTTCAACCTGCAACAATACTTTCTTGAATAAAAGCGTGTCTTTGGTCCTTTTTATTATACCTATTTCAAAACTGTCCCAAAACAAATAGAATGTTTAAAAGGCTTGAGATGTTGCGATCTCGATATGTGCGATTTGAATCTTTTTCATATATCTTCAATAAAAATAATAAATCATACAGTCTTGATTTTTTTTCCTCGATAACTCACGTAAGGTGTCTAAGGCTGAATTTTCTTTGTTAACTCTTTATACATGTTGCTATGACAAAACAATGTTTAGACGGATTAGTAACTGTGCGATATCAAACCCAAGTCACGGAGTATCTTTTTTAAAATCAAATCATTGACCTACGCCGATAATGAGCTATATATCTTCTATTCAACTGTCGTATTTCCAGAGAAGATTGCAATATTTGCAGTTTGGTGAACAATGTTGCAAATTAAATAATCCAGCCGAATTGGTAAGACAATCGCTACGAACGCGTGCGCTTGCGTGAACAGCATTTTAAAACCACTGGTATGGTATGTATATATAATAAACCCCACCTATTATATACTTAAGAAGGATAATCCAAGTGCATCAGTCACATTTTAAGTCACCTCTTAGTATGGAGATACATTTACTGTTAAACCGCACAACAAAGACTGAATATAAAAAACTTATTAAAAAATATTGTTAACTTTGTATTAGATATGTGTGTTAGAAATGTGGCAAATTCGCACATCTACGAGCATTATTAATATAATATTATCATACAAGTATTTAGTTATCAGCTATGAATCTGTTATTTAACCGTTGCTAATCTGCCAATTGTTTATCAGTCACAATAGATCTCTATTATGTTTCATCGAACAGCCGTCTGCTGCTTTCCAGTGTGTTTTATATTCAACATCGGTTAATTTTTAAGTTTTATGAACGTAAAAACTGCAGAACAAAACCTTCCAGTGGTTGTATTATTTTATTTAGATACCTGGTGCATTCAGCCTTCTAAAGGTAGCATTCAATCACTGTAGAGGTTAAACTAAAAAACTTTTATAGTATTTATTATGATGCAGTCATTTGATTCACATTACGGCTGACAGGCAATCGTTTAATCCTTTCATTGGTCCTGAATTGAATCGACTACACGAGCGCGGTGGCCCGCCATGACTCACGCTGTAAACTGTCAGCTTCTACCTTCGTCTTAAATAATAAAATATTGATATTAGAAAACATTCAGAACCCCACATTGATTGTTATTGATTGAAATGCCAAAGGTTAAATAGGGAAAAATAAGCGTATGTTTGTATTGAAATTCGTGTTTGTTTTACATAATATCTTATTTTAAATTGTGAAATATTAATAAAGCTAACGAAACTCTTTAATGAAATCCGCCAAGTACTAGAAATGATTAAAATTAGATAATTGTAATCCTCCCTACTCCCCAAACTGTGACTTCGCGATTAGGTATTTAGAAATAAGCTCCAAAAAAGCTCCAAAGATTAAGGACAAATTCTTGTTCATCATAGGATCTTTGTTCCATCAGCTTTTTTTTCTTATTAGTATTGTATTGTATAATATTATTTATTGACGCTCTATTTCAGCCTCGATTCTATTTGCACTGTACACCAATTCTATTTTATGTAATATAATATAGCAGTTAATTGGCTGTGTGCTTTAGAAACATTTGCTCTTGATGTTTGCGATGGTCGCAAAGCGCATAAACCGCGTCGGAGTTAAAAAATAAATATACCTCTGTATTTACGGACCAATATTAGTCCAATAAGTTTGAATCGTTCAATAATAGACGTGCAGACTTATTGTCGTACTCCTAGAATCCTTATATATTAATTGTAAGAGCAATAGACATGCTGAAAAAACATTGCTATTTGCTAATATAAATTGACAAAAAAAAAATGGTAAAGTATTCATGCATGATTATATTTTATCTATACCATGTAGCCCACGTTTTTATTTTGGATCTATCCCTTTTTTAATTAATAACATTTATGTTAACTATAACAAATAAGTAATTATAGTAATTCTGATCACCTGTGCAAGCCCTTATGTTAGTATTTATGTATAGATATTTGAAGTAGGATAAGTCGGTCGTGCGTGAGCGAGCTACCGCACACAGGGGAACCGCATCCGCGTCGCGAACCTCATTCATCAGCTCTGATTGATTGCAACTGTCAAAACTGTAATGGCGGCGATTGGCGGCCATATTTGAAACGCTGAATGCTCCTAAGCCAATATTAATGCGCGTTATTGATGAGCCTCACAGACAAGTTCACGGTTACTTATTAAATGTTTTATTTATTAAATTATAAAGACTTAAATTGATGTCCCTAATTCTATAGAATACATAAAAGGCTAAATATATTTAGTTTGAATATAATACGAATTAAATATTCACAAAATATTTGACTACCTGTGCTCGTAACGTCGCTCGTATGGTCAGAATTATTATGCAGTTTTTAATTACTTTAATCTCTAACCTTTTCTAAAATCAAAGTAATCAGATAATATATTATAGCGCCAGATGTCTGACAGTGAAAACCCCGCCAAAATAGGTACGATCATTTCGGAAGTTAGCCGGAGCAAATCTGTACACAGATGAAAATTTTATAATTGGTTTCAAAAACCAATTCTAAAAATTTTATTCAACAAAACTCCCAAAAAAAAAGTAAATAAAAAAAGTACATATGCATTCAGTAAAATGTTGTAATTTTTGCAATTGCTGTTATTTTTATAGATTATAGATAAGTAAAGGTAAAATTTAGGTAAAATATAAAAATTGAAACGAGATTAGAATAGTTTAAAAACATTTTATTTGACACTTTCAGTTGGAAACTTTTAAAAATAAATCACAAAATTAAAATATGAACACCGAGATTTCCATATTAAAATAACATACCCATCACAATCCATTTAAATTGCAAATACTTGTATATTTAACTTGTTCATTGCGCACATTTCGTATTGCTTATATACATTATTCTGATGAAAATATATTTTTATAAGAACTCGATTGAACAACTATTACTATTTTTGAGTATTTCATAAAGAGTCCAAAATATTTATAAAATTTGAGAAATATTGGTCTCCAAAAATAAATAAAAGTACATAAGTCGAACCAAGGTAACATTTATTTACAACTAATCAAGCGGCTTATCACATTGAGATAAACGAACTTTACATATATAAATAGTGTATGTTCACGAAAAATAATATTTCCGTATAAAAATTGATACAACTAATCAATAATCTACTCCTGCATTATCTGAAACAAATTATTATGAATGAAATAAATTAACATTTACGTAATGATTTTATTGACGGTAAGCCTTTTTTGCAAGAGGCCGACTAGGTAGGTACCACCGCATCTCAGCTAATATTCTACCGAAAAGCAGTAGGATAGCTTTCATTACTATGTTTCGTAATGCGAGACTTTGCGGTAGAATATCTGAGATGTGGTGTCAGGTGGCTTGTCAATTTATTCACATAAAAAATGGAAACTCTTTTTAGGTATTGTAGTTGTTATTATTGAAGTAGCGTGTAGGTAGTGTATAGTATGTAGATAGTAAGTAGGTAATGTGTGGGCAGTCTGCAGGCGGGGTATATGTACTGTGTAGTGTAGTATATACATATACCTAGCGCTTTAGGACCGTTGTGGCGTGTTGGTAGCGTAGTCAGCCTTTAGTCTCGAGAGTTGCAGGTTCAATTCCCGCTCGAGGCCGATATTTGTATTTATCTTTCAAATATCTGTCTCAGTTTGGGCGTTTGTCCTTGTAGACCCACAAGACCCGACCGTGCCCCGGAGAGCACGTTAAGCTGTCGTTTCCGGTTATTATAACATGCATCCTAACATGGGATAATAATCGTTAACTCTTGAGAAGTAAATTGCTCTTATTGGATAAGTTACTGGTTCGTGCTATGCGGAGGTCAGATGGCAATCGCTCTGTGTAAAAGCTAGTAACCCGTCAAATCCGGATAAGAGTAATAAGCAGACCCTGAGAAAAATTACCGGGAATAATGCAAGGAAGAAGTGTAGTATACCTAAAGTTAGCTGAGCTCGAATCCGGCGCCGGCCTGTATGGCGTAGAGCAGGCGCTCGGCGAGCAGCTCCTCGGCGTGGTACTCGGGGATCTTCAGCAGGTTCATGCACGTGGACGACGACGGCAGCCGGTCCGCCGCGCCCGCCGACTGGATGCAGAATGGCGGCTGCAGGTCCTGTCAAACACCTCTTTATACTAGTAGCGACATCTAAACGCTACCTAATTGCTAAGCAATATATCGAAAAAAAAGTCGCGAAGGACGCGATTAAAGATAAGATAATCACAATCCTGCATCACGCTAACGAAGTTGAAGCGACATTTAAACACTAAAAAACGCGTCGCGATTATAGATAACATAGAATCTCCGGAATCGGGCTGACGAAGTTACAGTGACATCTACATGCTGCGTATCGCGACGCCATTAAAGACAAATTCGACACTATTTTGATTCGCGTAATAGAAGTCGTAGCGACATCGACACGCTACAAAACGCGACGCGATTAAAGACAAAATCAAATGTTTAAGCTATCGCGCGCTATCGTATTCATATTAATTAATAATTTTCAAGAATTTACGCGTAAAATTAACATATATACGTACCTGATACATCTTCCAAATATAGAGAGTTGGGTCATATCAATATTACGCGCCTGCTCGGAAGATTTAAGAACTAATATCTCGAGGTTGGCAACGCGTGAGTGTCGCCTACTAATGGTGCTGCAAGCGCTCATAGGCTACGGCAACCACTTACCATCAGGTGGGCCGTATGCTTGTTTGCCAACTTTTAACATAAAAAACAAAGATACTCACCTCTGTGTTTACTCTTTATTAGTAAAGCCTCACCAGCTTCCAGTGTTAATAGGCAAGTTTGAATCGTAAAGTACTACTCTCGCTCAGAATATGATTATGGTAGAAAAATACGCATTTTAAGGCTGCATTTTTCTGTTCGACTGTCCGGTCCTTTCATGCGCGAAAACCTTTCTGATTTACACTTTATTTATTAATTCATAGATTTAAATAAAAAAATCTATAATTCAAGCGAGCATAAATACTATAAGTGATTTTATATATTTATACCTTAAAACCTAAGAGTGGGGGTCTGGAACAGCTCGTGACGAACTTGAGCAACTGCCGCCGCTGGTCGTCCGTGAAGTTCTCCACCACTTTCCAGAAACACTGCACGGTCGGATGGGTCGCCGTAAAACCACCTACAAACAATAAAGTAATATTTATATAAATAAAATTTACAAATAAATGTATGTATGACGAAACTTATCAATGCTGTAGAGTTCATAAATATTTAATTCTTAAAGATGTCAATAAAATTTACTGGAAAAAAATAATTTTAGACACTCCTGTGTAAGCAACAATAAGAAAGTTGTTAATCCCCGTTAAATATCACAAGGCAGTTAAGATCGAACCTGCATCAGACCTAGTGTCAGAATTGTTCAGATAGCTCATAAGCCTCAGAGTATGAATAGACTTATTTTTTTTTTGACTTACATTTTAAAATTACAAACTAAACAGTCACCCATCCATAGACCGACCACGCCTAATGTTGCTTAACCTACTGATTACAAATTCTCTCATTGAAAGAATCTAACCTCCGTACTGCGTGTTCCTCCTCAGATCGTCAATGTCGATGGGCACCTCCGCCCCGGAGATGAGTAACTGAAGCTCCCTGCACGAGAACATTCGCAGCCACTCCGCGCTCACCACTGACGTCAGTCCGCGCTTGAACGCGTTACACTGCGCCCTTATTTGCCTATGACACGATCATTACACTACAATAAGCCTCCATGTACATTGAACAACTTTATTTTGATTTGAATTTTTTTATATCACGACGGTTGGCAAACAAGCATACGGTCCGCCTGATTGTAAGCAGTCACCGCAACCTATTAACGCGCGCGATACTTGCACGCAAATAAGCAATACCATGTCAACCCACAAAATTGAAAAAACTGAGTTATATATGCAGAAGTGTGGCTGAAGAACATTTCGTTCACATCCTTTCACATTCCACATTCTTTAATATTTGTAGGGTTTTAAGCTTTAAAACTTCTAAAAAAGCAATTTTTTAGTCATGCAATTTATGTATTATGTTAAACGTTTTGGGTTATATTATATACGAAATAATATGCAGTTTGTATACTTATTTTTTGTGAAAATAAGTAAAATAGCTTACATAAATCTGAAATTGCTAAAAACTTGACCAATACATAAAAAATTCATATAAAGCAAGTTGTTCAAAATTTTCAAACGCGTTTTTCTCGAAATGACATTCGTGTGGGTTGACATGGTATTGCTTATTTGCGTCCACTTGAACTATCACAAGCGCGTTGCCAACGCAAGGAATAGGACGGAAGGGATGAGAAGGGAAAATAGGGAGGGAACGGAGCGGGTGGGAGATTGGGCCTCCGGCGCTCTTACACATCGCACGACACGCAACAGTACCTACTGATGCTGTTACTTTACGCCGATTTAATAATAGTTAAATTTAGTTAATTTTCCTAATGGATAAACTTGATCTTTTGAAATATATTTTAACTCGCAATTTTTACGCGAATGAATTAATTTAAGGCTGAAGTAAAATAAAATTTTTACTAAATTAAGAACTAAGCTGTAATATTTATGTATGTAGATTTGTTTATATGACTTACCTATTCAATTTGTAATCGGCTACAAGATGTATATATTCTATCCTATTTTCAGCTGTTACGGGAATGTTAGCACCGCCAGGTTTCAACTCCTCTATCTAAAAATAAAACATCAATGTTGTAGAAAGCAAATACAAACAAAATTTTTATATTATTTATTATAACTATCCAATATAAATTGAACCATGCGCAGTAACACGTTTTTGGGTTTCAACCGTATGCGGCATGAAGCGGGCCGCGTAACTATAGCAACGCGGCGACGCTACACCCGATTAGTACACTCGCTCACGGTTGTTTTAGTTCATTGAAAATAAATTATTAGTTATTAAATTAAAATATAAATTATTTATGTCAGGTGTGTAAACATTTATTATTATTTCAAGATAAGGTGTCACCCCAATAAGTGACAGTGATTAAATATATGCACTGACTATTTTTTTATGTACCTTTTTTCTATACTATTTATTTGTTTTATTTTATTTCAGTAATTAATAACGATAATGGATAAATAATTAATTGAATTTAGAAGAAATAATAACTAAAAAAATGTATTTAAATAAGACGAAATTAATATTTTTGTTTAACATTTTGGTTCATGATTGTACCTGCGCAGAAGCGGCCATTTTGGTTCATTTTAAATTTGAAGAGCTATACAGGGTTTTAAAAAATCACATATTCTTTAATTTCTTAGCGAATTGAGTTATTAAAATTATTCGAAACTTATTTTACATTCGAATATAATTACGAATAAACTTTGATTTCGGATATCCTTTAATTTTGGTAACTGTTCCTGTCCATAGAGGGCATATCCCTGATTTATACATTGAGATATTGTAATCAAAAAGTCTTATTCTTCTTATCGAGTGGTTAGTGGCCAACCTGGTGTCAGAGTTGTTCAGGTCGCCCGTATAGGCCTCTGACTTGACTTATCAACTGTAATCAAATTGATAACAGCCGGGACCGACTTTTACGTGCCCTCCGAGTCACGGAGACTCTCAGTTGAAATACCACTATGCGATCACCCATCTAGTGACTGACCGCGTCTAAAGTTGCTTAACCCACCGATCGTTTACCGATCAGTGAGTGCACTCGGTTATGAGCGTTTCATGTATATATGATATCCTTTAATTTCGGTAACTATTCCTGGCCAGTGAGTAGTGAGTAGTGAGTAGTGAGCAGTGAGTAGTGAGTAGTGACCCTCTGCTCGCCGAGCTCGTCGCTGACGACGGTGAAGTCGAGGCCGAGGTCGGGCACGCCGGCGCGGCCGTGCGCCTTGAGCAGCAGCAGGCCGCGGTACAGGCCGGGGTCGAGCGACGCCAGCGCGTGCACGTCCGGCTCGCGCGTCGAGCACAGCTTGGCCAGGAAGAACTCCGCCAGCGGCAGCTCCACCAGCAGGTTCTCGTACAGCGCCTGCGACACGGATTCACATTCGGTTCGATTACCACTACTTTTGAAGTGAAACTTCTTTACAATCGTTGTGATTTCAATCGGTGACATGTAAGAAACACAAATTCAAAAATGTGTAGGAAGAATGAGACAAAAATATACATACTATTTTATACTGTTGGTCTCTCCTCTTTGCGCCATGCTTTAGTGAGCCAGAGCGAGAGAGCAAATGTCGGTGTGTATGTATTGCACACTGTTTAATACTTGCTTGTATTTGAGCATTTAACGTGTGTTAGTATATGTGAAAAGTAGGTGAGCTAATACTACTGTACACTGTATGCGGCTGCGTATTACAGCTTTTTAGTAAGAAGTCAGCGTGATGTGTTATTATTTGACAGTGTTTGTAAATATTTTTGTATCTTGTTATATATATTCATCTCATTCTTTTGTCGATTTACTGAAGTTTCACTTCTATCGTGTGTGAATCGCACGCACACCGTTTTTTTTTATCATAACGGTTGGCAAACGGAAATACGGTGCGCCTCACGGAAGCAGTCACCGCAACCTATAAACGCGCGAAATACTTGAAGTATGCGTGTTGCCAATCCCAGAAGTAGGAGAGGAGAGACGAGAAGGGAAAAAAGGAAGTTTGTTTGTTTGTTTGTTTGTGACGCGTTCACGTCGCGTTCGCGATTGTGATGAATTTTGATATAAATATAAATCAAACTATGAATAATATGGGAAACCAATTATTTCTATATTGCATTAAATTGTTATTTAGTCACACCAATGGAGCCGCAAACAGAATCTAGTATGAAAAAATATATATTTTTTTTAATATGTAATCTCACCTTCCCCAACATCCTTCCAATAAAGTAATAGTGCATCGGGAAGTCATCGTACAGTAGATGTACCCCGGGGTTGGGGTAAAGCATGTTGTCTTTAGTGAGTCTGAACAGACCACGGTTTGGATCGAAAGCTGACCTGTTGGACAAATTTATTTCTTATAAAAACTGGATGATCTAATGAAGGTAAGACGTGTGAAATATACCTGGCAGGGGGAAGCCCGACGACTTACATTGGTAAGTTGTATATATAGTTTACGAGCATAGAAAACTCTGATAGCGCGATTTAGGATTCTGACGATCTTGTTCGTCGATATCCTTGCATAATATGCCATGCAGGTGTCGCTGTAGCCTAATGCGAGATTGTGACAATATTGTCTTTCTAATCGCGTTTCGTCATGTTGCGTGTAGATGTCGCTACAATCGAATAAAACTTCATCGGTTTCTTTTTCTTTCTTTCTAGCATTATTTCCGGCATAATATTTTCCAGGGTCTGCTTATTACTCTTATCTGTATTTGACAGGTTACTAGTCTGTACGCTGAGTAAACCAGTAGCTCATTGGATAAGGGCAAATTTATGTGATAACAACCGGGACCGACAACTTAACGTGCTCTCCGAGGCACGGTGTGGAGACTCACATGGACAAACACCCAGGCCGAAACGGATATTTGCAAGATCAATACAAACATCTGCCCGAGAGGAATCAAACCCTCAAATCAACCGTTGAGGCCAAAGGCAGACTCGCCACCAACACGCCACAACGGTGACAATAAAACTTAATCTGCCTATTTACAAAAGATGGTTTAATCTTAGTTCTGAATTTATACTATGTTTAAACTTAAGATTATCGTTTTCCGTATTACAAAATATGGTTTAGCGCTTAGTACAATATTATCTGAAGTCTAAAATGTAATCCCCACAACACCCTAGTTTTACTTTGGTTAAGCAGAGGTTTAATCAATTTTGTATTATAATGATAGCAATGACACTGATATTTCTGATAGGAGTGCACTTTAACTATGAAATTTCATTAATAATATCTAATTCCTAGTAAAATTTAATTTTAATAAAACTTTAAAAATCCATTGTTATTTCTAAAAATTATTAAAATTACATCTTCTTTTGATTTTGACAATGGCAATACTGAGTTTATTCCTTCATACTATAAATATATTTTATTTTTTACTTACTTTAAAAGTTCCGAGAGGAACTCTCTAAAAAGCCCACCTCCATCGACTCCGGGCTCCTCAGCGCCGGCCTGGTTTATCAATTGCACTCGAAGTTTTAATTTAAGATCTGGTTCTGTAAAAAAAAAATATATTTTAAGATAATCAAAAAATAATGATTTTTTTACATTATTAACCAATTTCAAAACAAGGCAATTATCAACACATCTGATTTTTTATTAAGTGACTACTCGTGTATTGAATCGACTTCGATGATTATTTTTTTTATTGTATACTTTTTACTTCCGGGACCAAATGTTACGATGATTTTACGGGGACAAATTTTCAAAATATGAAAATTGCCCATTATCACTGATAAGACAGTTAAAGTCTGTTAGTGTTTTTAATCAGTTGAATAAAAAAATTATGGCAACAGATTAAATAATTGGCCTCTTTAAAAAGAAAACAAAACTGACGAAACAGACACAATGTGTCTTTGAAACATTTTTTTTTATATCATGACGGTTGGCAAACAGGCATACGGTCTGCCTGATGGTAAGCAGTCACCGCAACCTATGAACGCTTGAGATATGACATGCACGGTGCCAGCCCAAAAGATAGAAGAGGAGAGATGAGAAGGGAAACTAGAAATGGGTGGGAGATTGGGCCTTTGGCACTTTCACTCATCGCACGAAACCCAACAGTACCTACTGGTACTGATAATTTAAGGCGATTTTCTGTGAAAGACTTCCCCGTTCGAGACGGACCATTTGTGCTTCGAGAAGGTTCTATTACTACTAAAGGTGATTTCGCTTTTACTCACCATTATCAGGACTTAACTTATCAAACGCATCTTCATATAAATGTGTACGTCGAACGCTGATTACTATAGAAGGGCCTTCGTTGAAATTTGTCATCTCATACCAATGGGCTTGCTTCTCTCTGTAAATTGTTATTATTTCATTACAAATTTAACCAATCCTTACTTAATATTATAAATTTGAAAGCAAATCTGTCTGTCGCGCTTCCACGCCAAAACTACTGAACCGATACACATATAGTGAACCAATTTTCATTTCAATCGGTCTAAAGCTCGATAAAGGACATAGGCTACATTTTAATGCGAAAAATGGGTTGTAAGGGGTTGAATGGGGAGGGATGAAAAGTTGCTGTTCTTTTTTAGGCTGTTGATTCAATATAAATAAACATGAAATTTAAACTTTGTAAAGGTGGTTCAGAATCTGCATAAAAATCGTTATCCATGCGGGCGAAGCCGGTAGCAGAAGCTAGTTAAAAATAAATATATTTAAATACATACCTCATTAAAAGACCTTGGAATATTAAAACTCGGGTTGAAAATGGTACAACGAACGGTATTTCTCTTAAAATTGTAACTGTCCTAAGTTCTTTAATGGTTAACGGTGGGCCCTCATCTGAAATTAAAACAAATTTTCAATTACAAATTTGTCGCTTTAAGTCTTTAAAAATTAAGAGTTACTTTTTTATGTGTTTTAATAGTAATACTCTAATGATGATGATGAAAATCATTGTGATGTAACGATTTAAGTGATTAATTATCGATCTTTTATGTTTTTTATACTAGGGGTCATCATCAGGGATCATTTTATATAGGGGTTGGTATATAAAAGCGAATTTTTAACTGTTAACGAACTAGTAATGAACAATTATCGTAACTGCTGTTTTGAATAAGATAACACATTGAAAAAATTTGTGACGTCACACTAGGAAGTCTCACAAATGCGACCAGCTATATCAAGGACGGAGGAGAGGTAAAAAAATCAATAAATTTTTAGTACGTAATTTATAAACACAGTAACACGACGACAATCAATATAATCACCGCAGCAAATTTTACGAAAAAATTATATCAGTTTTATTATATTTTATTGGCATACTTTAAAAAGCTATTCTTAACACAATATCAGGCGGACTAGCTATTCGCTTACCGTGCTCGCTGCGAGGCAACCGCGGCACAGCGGCGCGGTACGGCCGAGCGGAGCGCGGGGCACGCGCGTCCGCCAGCGCCGCCTCCGCCCCCTCCCCCGGCACGCCCGCGCCCGACGCGATCCACGCGCTGCCCCCTCCTCCCCCGCTCGCGCAGAACTGCAGCCGCGCGTCGCGTCCGTACAGCGCGCGCAGCAGCTGCGTGCACACCTGCGATAAATAAATAAACGTTATAAACACAAACAGTGGGTGGTTCTAGCGCCAGCTTTAGGAAGTGGCGGCCACAGACTGACGTTAAGACATTAACTTTTATTAACTTATTTTTCTCTGTAGAATAAATGGGCTTAGAAAGGAAAAACGGACATAAAAGGACGCCAAAAAATGCACGAATCGCCGAGATCGCTCCAGATAGTTAAATTCGGCACTATCCATGGTTGTGCTTTTAATTGTGTACGTTTCCGACCCCCGAAACAACACACCACAAACAATGATTTTATAATATTCATTGTTTGATTATATAAACCATCTATAAACACTATAAGAAACAACTAACCTTAAACAAATGAGCCCAAGCAGGGGTCTGGTTCCTCTCCTCATGACTACTACCCACGGCATCCTTATATTGTCCGATTATAGACGGCCGAGATTCAGGGAATGCCAACTCAACTAAGCCCAGGCAAACATGTTTTAGAGTACGACACAGGGCTCCCAGTTCGGAGAAGTCAAACGCATGAATACGTCCAACTACTAGGGAACTTGAATCACTTGTAACTGCAAAAAAATTGCCAATTTATTATTTGAATAACTGACACTACCTACATAAAAATATAGTCGCAGGGAATTAAATCTCAAAGTCTGTAAAATACAGTTCTCTTTTGAATAATTGATCAATCTGATAACAAAATGTATATGAGACCACTACTGAATACTCTATCCAACTAAATGACTGTGGATTCCAAAAAAGGAAAGAATCATCAGTATTAGTTCACAAATGCTGGGAACATAATAGAAAAAAATTATAGCATTCTTCTTAAAAGTTGAAACACACACAATACACATTGGATAGATTAAAAAAATTAAATCTTGAGTAAATATCAATAATTTCATATAAGTCACTAAACTATCGAGAAAGCAATAAAAGAATACTTAAAATTTCTTTATATATATTATGGATAAAAAAAATTATAAAATTATATCATAAACTTACCATCCATTTTCTCATCCCCAACAGTGTCTCTAAAGAATTCTGTATCATGTAATGTGCCAATCAACAAAGAGAACAGAGCACAGAATACAGCCAACGGTGCCAGTAATCTATGTACTCCAATGACTGATGTTTCTGAGCCCATCCCTCTTGACAGCGCTGAGAGCAATGGTGTCGCTGAGCCACCAAACGATGACTCATGGGTCATACTGCTTAGCCATTGCCAAAGACCACGGAGGAATATTGGCTTAAATGCCAATGTGTATAATAATCTGGAAAAAAAAAACTTAATATGACAATCATGCAATTGATAAATTCAGACAAATAGTATAAAGGGGTAACTATGTCTAATATGTCTTAACCTCTAAGCCATTGAACCGATTTTCATGAATTTTGGTATAAACACGGTTGGGATTTCAAATAGCAAAAAAAATATATACTAGGTGTAATAATGAATGGAAATTGAACCAGTTCCCTATTGTATTAAAGGTCTTCTATTGTGTTAAAGGTGCCTCATCAAGAAGCGAGCTTTCTAGTTTCATAATAAATGATTAAAAAACTATGAATAACATTAAATAAGTGTTATATAAACAATAAATTTAAATATATTTTTTCGTACTCAATATTCTTTTGAATTTGAAAAATCATTCACATGCATGATGCTGACTCAGATGATAGAAGGAGACAGAGATATAAATTTAAAAGATCCTATCTCCTCCATCTCGAACGTCACGCAAAAATACGGTTACTGGTTTTATGTCACTGTGAGGGACAATACTTCCCAATAGTTACTGGAGCCAAACAATTCATGCCAAACCATAAAGACCTACTTACCGATATTTATGTAATGCCATCCGATGACTCAATAGTAAGTTGTGACATATCTTTGACATACTATCGAGAAACTCATCACTCAAATCGTGCTCCGTTATCTGGATACATGTTGTCAAGACACAACGATCTGGTTCGTTCAATATTTCTATGCATCTCGTTAACAACATCTGTTCTCTGACCGATGTTGGGTTTGGTTCATTGTCACTGTCACTATCATCATCGTTATCAGCTGCTGTTTCTTGGCTATACAGTGAATCTTCATAATCATATGTTATCTGCTTATTACATACATTGACTGTTAATTTGGCTATTACTTTTAAATACTCTAAAGCAATTTGATTATGTGGCAGTCTTGTGTTTTCTATTTTACGTATATCATTGGCTGAAATAAATTATGAATAATACAATTATATTTAAAATAGATTTTTAATTAAAAGTAGCTTATATACTATGCATTTACTAAAAAGCTGGTATTTTTTTGCTAATGCAAAATAAAAAATAATAATAAAATGCTTCAAAATTATATATAATTAAATTAACACTCAAATACATACCAAAATCAGGAGGTTCTAATGTCAATATAGAATGCAACAACCATGAGTCATTTAGCACTCTTCTAGAATTAAACTTGTCATCATTAAGACACCACAGAAGTTGCAGGAATGGAAATCTTTTATTAGGATCTTGTGATAGAGCCGGCAATATGAACATTTCAACCGGTTCTGGATACGGGTTACAGAGAAATGATGCAGCAAACTCAGTCATTACTGTGTCACTGAAATTAGAAATAAGAAAATTACTTTTCTATCATTAAAACACTCATACCTGCCCGCAACTTTGTCTATGTGGACTTCTCTGTAGATCCAATCGATACCAAATTTCACAGCATCATTCACTGGTACACTTGGTACACACATCGATTTTTATATATTATAGAGATTTGTTCATTGTAAAAATGTCAATTTAGTATTTAGCATGAAACAATCTCGTAATGATTGTGGTGATGATGATGATTTTGATGATGATTTATAATTTTAATTTTTTGGATTAATATTTCTACAAGATTATTATACAAAACACATAATATTTGTTAGTAAATAATCTTTAACTCTTGATAGAGGATTCAATCGTATCTATAGTTTTTTTGTGTGTTTCCATACTCTGGACAAAGAATATTACTATCCGACTGGGCTATCTGAGTGTATAGCTTATTTATTAATTTTTATAATACTATGGTTAACTGTGTTATATAAAAAATCTAATTATTCTTTATACTTACTCATACTCAGGTATGTTGATATGTGCTGTCAGACATAGTGGCCTCTGAATGAGGTCTAGTAAAGCTCCACATATTGGCGTAGGTGGGTTTGGTGATGGGCCATACAATGGTGGGGATTTCTGACATAGTAGTTGTCGTAGATTATTAAAATAGCCTGTAAAAAATTATAATGATACTTTAAATTAATATGACTTCAGCATAAACATTTCAAGTGCCTTATGACATTTTGCATATAGACAAATTTTATAATTCCCAATAAAAGGCCTTTGTTCAAACGACTCAGATTTCATAAACATTTAAGAGAAATATGGAGTAATTTTATTGCAACTAAAGAAAGCAAAAACAAACAATTTCACCTTAATTTTTTTAGACAGATTTAGTACTTTACCAGTTTCAGTTAGATCCGATAAAATGTGAGAGAACTGTCAAAAAATACATCATATATTTTGAGGACTATATGTAATGAATAAAAGGACGTAATATAAACAAAAACGATTTTTTACTTGGAAAAAGAAATTACATTTTAACAGTCCGCAATGAGGGTTTCTAGCAATAATTGTTTCATTAGTAATTCTTTAATTAATAGTAAACAGTTGTCTTGGCCTGAACAGTGAAAATGTTACGACAATTGTAAATTCTGTGCTATGATTTTAAGCTAAATTAAATTTTGTAAATTATCATTTGCATATTATTATGATAGTGAATAAAATATACTGTAAATATATTAGTGTATAGCATTATATGTAAACACTGATAAGTAAAATAATAATAAAAAAATAATAACGCATATTGACATAAGCAATGAAAGGTACCCCTCTTTACTAAATATAAAAACGTTGCTCCTATATTCTTAATAGCCTCATCATAGCTCAGGGTGGTATCAGTCATACTTGTAGATGTGAAAACCTCAAACATCCTAAGTGGTACTGCCAGCGGCATCTGAAATATCATACACAAAGCTATAACAAATAATGATTTTGTTACAATTTATAAGTTTGTAAGTGATTCTTGATAATATACTTAATATATATAATATACTTAATTTTTGCCCAGGTTCTACTTATTACTTATCCACATTATAATTTTGAGCCTAGCTTTATATTAATATATAAAGCAGAATTATGTAAGCTGCATAAGTGTTTATCATTTATTCCAAATTACATCTTTTGGCTGTTTGCAGCAAAAACAGTTCGGCCATTGCATGTTAGTAATAAGGAATTTCTAAAAGATTCATGGCTGGACTAGTTCATTATTCCGCCCAAAGAATTGGGATTGATATTCAGCAGGGAAATGCAACTGGAATTCTTAATTCCATTTCCATTCCCCGTGATGATTTGTACAGATGTAATTATTTGCATATATAGTAAGTATTGAATTTTAAATATGTGGTAACTGTGTTGTAAATAAAAATCTTAACCAAAAAAATAATTAATAAATAATAATAGAGGTTACCTCCCCTTCATCTCTCAGTAAACGGAGGTGAAATGCGAGGAGCCGCCTTATTTGTATTAGACATCCTACATTATGAACTAATTCCTTCCTTTGCTTTAATAGGAGCTGAGAGACCGATACCTGCAAATGTTATGAAAAAGTATTATTAATAAGCATAAATAAAAATTAAAAGTTATTGAATTATTACCTACTAATCAGCTATCTTTTTCTAATTTGAGACAGATACTTGTGTTCCCTTTGTAAGCCTATAACACTTTCTTATTAGAATGCTATTAGCTTAGTATTCAGTCAGCTCGCCATGCAACAAACACAATTGTTAGTATGCTGGCAGTTTTATGTGGGTCAATGGGATATAATGTTGCACTAGTATCCCAAATAACATGACTAATGTAGGCTTTGTTTTAATGGTTGACACTTGTTACTATCATTAATTGTTACTGGATTATGTAGAGGTTGATACTAATTACAGTACAGTAGCACTTATTCAAAGAGAAATTTTAAATTAAATGTAAGCTTAAGTAAATCATATGAATACATAAATTACCAATCTCGCACGATCCTTTTTATCATCATAGAAGAATAGTATTTTAGCTAAAAGCAATGTTATTACAGATTGTTCATCATTGTTTAGTTTAGAAAAAATACTATCAAATTCGATTCTTTCCCTCTCTTTGTAATGTTTTCTGGTAAGATAACTGCGTACATAAGCTTGAATCTTTATTGTACTGTGAAGTCGTTTTCTATGTTCCTAAAATAAAAGTGGAAGATTGAAAGCAAATAATATAAGTCAATGATAATACTCTTTCAAGTAATTTGTATTTGTATTGGTAAAAAAGTAGTTCCATTGAAAAAAAGAATAACTCCATCATGATTTTATAAAGTTTTGAGAAACAATAAGAGAGAGGCAGGTTGTAAACATAATCATTGTCATATACAAGAGTACTAACCTCGCGCTTTTGTCTTTGTTGTTGTGACTGGAGAATAAGAGCTTCCCTATCAGTTTTGCGTTGAGCACTTGCACCAGCTAAGTTCTGCTGTGGCTTTCGTCTAAAATCACCCTCGAACGAGTACATTACTGTAATTTCGTAAACAAAAATCAGCTGAATATTCCTTTGACATTAAAAATTTACGTCACGCCAACACTCACTAGTTAATTTATTGTAAATATATTAATATCATCACATGTTCTTTTAATAATTTACACTCGATTTTACGTTTGAATTTATACAAGACTTTTAGTTCAACCAAATTCATTACACACGCAGTGTAAATGATAAGTACTTTTCAATCGTTTTCATTCGACAATTTCGACAAATCGACTTTTGCCATAGATAATAAATTACCATAAGTAGCACTATGTAATGTAGAAAGAAAAACTGAGCTAAAAATACTCATAATTTAATAAATCTACTTTATAACTTTACAAAAATAATGGAATATCAGAGTAACTTAATCAACTGGATGATGGATCCCTTTTTAATTAAACCACTTCCTATTTTCTGTAATCAGTAAATCAAATAAAATAATGACTGGATAAAACAATATTGATTATTCGACTTAAATTGATTTAAATTACAATTATTTGCTCTTTTTTTCATTTTTACCTAACTCAATTTTAAACAAAAAATGTATGCACATAGAAATTACTGGTTTTGACTTTTAATTAAATTATCAGTTTTACAAATGGCGACATTTTGTTATGACTCAACGGTCACGTGATCATTTAAGCTTGGGTTTACAGGTTGAGAAGAAATTGTGATCTACGCTTGCCGCCGATAGTTGGCTTGTGAAAAGAATAATTAGTGTATTTGTTTTTGTTGTGACTGAAAAACTATTTCAAAATGTCGTCAAAATCAAAAAAGACTGTTACGTCTTCGACCAATATAAGTGTTGTGTCATCAGTGCAAAGCCCTCCTCAATCGAGCACTCCTGTTGGTAGCCGCCCTTCTAGTTCGGCCGGCCGGCCTAATAGCCCTCTAAGTCCAACAAGACATACGCGTCTTCAAGAAAAAGATGCCCTCCAAAACCTCAATGACCGCCTCGCTGCCTACATTGATAAAGTTCGTCAATTGGAGAGTGAGAATTCTGGTCTGCGTCGAGAAATACAAACCACACAGGAGGTGGTCACACGCGAGGTATCTAATATAAAAGGAATGTATGAACATGAATTGCAAGATGCCAGGAAACTATTAGATGATACATCTAGAGAGAAAGCCAAATTGGAAATCGATCTAAAGAGATTGTATGAAGAAAACGACGACCTTAAAAAACGGTAAACCTTTAATCATATTAAAACTACTTTTCTATACAAATTTAATTTAAAAATGTATGACCTAAAACTCCATGGAAAATGGAAACACTATGGAAATACGTCTAAGGAATTTCTTCCGGCTAACCTTAGCATAGTTTACGTCATCGACGTCGTTTCGGTTCGAGCTCGGAATGACGAGCGCGCGCGACCTCGCCTTTACGACACAGTGACATCATACCTCAATATAACAACCCTATCATATACTATCTTAACACTCAAGCTCTAATTTTTGTGGCATTAATTCTATACACAATTTGGAAAGAATGTCATAAATAAATGTTTGTAAATAAAAAATAAAAACAATGCTTTTAAATGTTATCAATACTAACATAGTAAGATAGGTTTCATTCATAACTTCCTTAAATATACCAAATATTATCATAGATTAATATGTATTAAAAACTAAATTTACAATTTCACACTTTCCTTAAAGTATTGATATATAATTTATTCAATAATTTGCTGATTTAATAATATTATGACCCAATTTCAGGTCTATTTATGTCAAGGTAATAGAGATGTTTTTATAGCATTTCACATCTAAAATATTTTTTTTCATCTGTTTGCTTCATTTGTCTTTTCAATAAAAAAATAGGTGTTTTTACAATTTATAAAGTTTTTTTTTTCATTTTGACTAGCTAGGTTGTAATATTAACTATATTTAATTCTAAAGGTTTTAGACCATTATTTAAGGGCTTCAACTTGACATGCCTATTCATTCAACAGAGAAAAATGTGAAATGTAGAAAGAATGACTGCTACCTACCAAATTTTGCTTATATTGCTGCTTGCTAGATATATTTTTAATGTAAAAAATTTGTAAAAAATATGAATACAATTATAACTCTATTGAAATGGTAATAAAATATAATTATCTTAAACAATTAAATTGTGCAAATTCACCTTTCTGTAGGAGAATAATTCTTAGTAACAAAGTCCCTATCGCCACATAAGTCGTCTGTCACATATCTTCAAGGTGTTATAACAAACCTTGCCCCACATACAATTGAAACTTTATAGCTGCTAGTAAATGTTTAAGGAATAAAGTTAAAGAACTTCAGTTTAAAAGAAATTGGTTTAATTTTATATGTATAATTAATTAAGTAACTTTCGTATATATATTTTTCAAATACAATAAAATGGGCAAAATGAATAGCCATTTACACATTTCTGAAGTCATTTGCTTAATTATTGTCATTGTAATATTATACATGTATATTTTAATAACAGTTAATAATTTTAACACAGGGATTTCCGACCAATGCAACCCTAAGAATTAACCAGTAACAGAGTTAACAATTATCTAAAATGTCATAATAAACGAGACGGACAACTTAACATGCTCTATTAGGCATGTTGGGGAGATCCGCAAGGACAAATGTCTAGACCTAAAAGATGTGTGTAAGATGAATACAAACATCTGCCCAAAAGGAAATCTAATCTGCAACTGTTGAGGCTAAAGGTAGCCACACTACCAACACTCCACACACTCCACATATTGTATTAAAAATATATTTATACATAATACATATTTATTTAATTGAAATATATATAAAATAATATTAATTGGCTGTTATTTAGTTGGTTCTCAATTATTAAGAAGATAAAAAGTTTTAATAGCAATATCTCTTATATGCAACATTCGCAACACCATTATTTCTGTCTTTTGTTTTTCTTTCTCTTAGGCTTTGGATTGATGAATCAGTGATGACTACTCATCTTCTAATATAGATATCTTACCCAAAATTATTTATTTTCGAATGCCATGTACAATAGTGCATTTGTATTAGTGCATATAAAATGATTAAGCAGTTGATCATTTGGATCGACAATATAATAATTATGGTCAGTAAATTACCTTGTGCTGGTTGTTGACCCTGAGGACTGCGTCATGCAAACCCTATTGAAGGCTTACTACACCTACATGACTTAAGTCATCATGGCTTAAAATTTATTTTGGTCCAATTTAATTTGTTTCTTCTTAAATTTTTTAAATATTGAATTTTCAGATTAGATTTTTCGGACATTTTTAGGGTTCGGTAGCCAACTGAAAAAAACGGAACCCTTATAATTTCGTCAAGTCTGTCTGCCCGTCCGTCCGTCCTGATGTCGCTATCAGTTTACTCGCAAACTGTTGGCACTATCTATACGAAAATTAGATGTAACACGACCGCTACACGATTTTGTAATGAAATGTAAAATATATAAAAATTAAGGGTCCATACATGTAACTGAGGGTTAAAAAAACTAACGTATGGCAACGTGTGAGATATTTTTGAATAGGTCTTTCAAAATATTAAGAGGTTTTATTTTGACTTTTTCAATGTCAGTAGTTGTCGAGATATTAGGTCCTAAAGTCATAAAAATTATGTTTTTTAAATCTCTTAAGATTCATAATCAAACTGCGGACCTGCCTTTAATTTCGACTATGCGTTGTCCACAACGCACTTTACTGATAATGATTTATATGCAATTACAATCATATGCCAACCAGTTTACACTAAACATAAACAAATCATACATCTAAACCTTCCTCGTGAATCACTCTGTCTATTGGTGAAAAACAGCATGAAAACCGCATGAAAATCATTTTAGTAGTTATTGATTTAATTTCGAACAGAAAGACTGGCGGACGTTGCAAAGGATTTTGTTTTATAATATAACTTATTGGAAAGCGTCAGGCCGCCGATCTCTATTTAAAGAAGAACGGAGAGACTAAAGCGTCATTTATCTCGATTTATGTGATCGAAAATAAAAAAGTAAACCACAAAATGAAATTGATAATGTGTCTCGGTAATTTAAAGAAAACGGGTCTAAAATCTCCCGTCCGAGATATTTATAAAATTCTTTCAAAGTTGGGGGAAGATGCTATATTGAGTTATTTAATTTAGTCATGTTTATAGATTTTAATTAGAGTTTCAATATTTCATTGCTTTCTTTTTCAAACAAAAATATTAGGAGCCGAATAGCTGGAGCTATTAAAGCTTAACATAAAAAAAAAATTAAAGTAGGTCGCCCACATTTTGTAAATCTATTTAAGGACAGTATGGCATAGGTAGGTACATCATATTCAATTTTTAAACGGTAGTGCATATTGTGGCTTCCATTCATTCTAAAAAGTACTTTAGCAAATGTAACGGAGTTTTTTTTAATGTACGCCTGTTATAGGATCTGGTATATGTCTGTTTACATTCATCTGGTTTGTGACATTGGAATTTAGATAAACAAAAGACAAGGTGAATGGCAGATGATCTTGTTAAACATTTTACGAAACTATATGAACAACTGCAAAACTTTTAATTTTAATTTGTCTAGCCACGAACAGAGTCTAGAAATAATACAATTATTCATTTAAATTTTGGTTTGAATAGTTTGATAGTTTGATAGTATTACGAAGTTTTGTTCTTGGAACAACTGCCGTTTATTATGCGAGAACTCTACGGATGACGTAACGAGGTAAATATAACCGTGACATAAAATACCTTCACGAAAAACTAATGCATATCATTATGTTCAAAGTCACAGACATTTAATTATATTTTAGTTTAATAAAATTTCGTAATTTTATAAAAGTAATATCGCACACGTACGAATTGATAGGCACTGCCTTTGTCTTACCACATTCTGAGAATTACTAGAAGTTATAACGGATATTACTAAAAATAAAATTGAAATAAACATGTGCTGTATTGTTAGGTCTACACATTTTTGCTTATAGTATTATTATTTTTTATTAAAGTTTTATACTTGTTCGTACGGAACTCGCGCGACGCTCTTTCGAGAAGATAACAAAATTATAATTTTTGTATTATCGTTAAATCGATCATTATATTTATATAAGATTAGCTCATGTATTATGTCATTTTAATGTTATGTTAGCATAGAACGACCTTCGATCAGGTAGGTTACTGTTTGTAGAACTTATAATGTCAATGGTAGCCGGAGTTTTGTTAAAACACACCTTATAAAGAACTTTTGATTTGACATAAATTTATCCTAATACTGTATATTAATGAAATAATTATTTTTAAATAAGTGTCATATTATTTATTTTTCATGCTCCTTTCATGATATAAATAGAGAAAAACGTAAAAAACGTAAGAGATCAGTATTATATGACCTAAATAAATGGAAAGTTTCCGTGTTCTAACAATAGATTGACAATATAGTCACATTTTTATTCACCCAGTAGCTTCTCTTACAAAAAATATAAGAAAACCATACGACCTAATTCGTCGGGACATTTTTAACTTCTACTGTCTTCTTCGTTTTCATCCGAACTCAAATTTACGGTATCGTTTTTTAAACAATATCCTTAAAAACTTTTAATATGGTAAACCTACTTTTGATTTGAATTTGCGATTGTCACGCTACCCGCTTACGTAAACAACAGAGGGGGAAAACGAAATATCGATCGGTAACAAATGCAACTATTATGCTATTCATATGTATGTAGATCAATACTGCTAGTATTGATTTGCCCGCGACTTCGTTTGCGTTGATTTTATTAATGCGTCCAGAGCAAAATGAATCATGTGAGAAAACTGTCCATTAGAAACATACCAACCGTTCTGATATCTTTGAAACCAATTATCTAGTGCATACGACTTATGTTCGTGTTATGACAATCTTTAAATTTTTTTTTAAAACCTTTCCTTTCCGGGTGGCCTAGGTTGTTTTTTAAAGTCCCGTCTATTTCTATACCAAAATTCATCTAATTTATTATTATTAGTATGGATTCCATAAGACTGAACAGTAGACCATGCCAAATTGCATCCTTGTAGTTCGTTTTTTTGTATATCCCACGGGAACATAACATTTTTCGGGATAAGAAGTATCTTATCTCATAAACATACCAACTTTCAACTACATTAATATTAATCAAAGGCCACATGTAGACCGTTTGCCATTTAAAATATGGTTATGTGTGCCAAGATCACCGTTTACAATACGACAATTATTTTTTTACTAACTTTAATGAACTTGTTTCTTTGCAAGAACTTCTGGCACTGGCATTTTGTCGAGGTAAAGAACAATTTTAAACAAGATATTCCTATCTTCGTGGGGTCATTTATTTCAGCCCCGTTGTAACAAAGCATAATTATACATATACTCTAATGGTTGTACGGAGCTCTGACTATTTATCAAAATTTGTGACTGGCAACTGGCACTATACAAAATATAAACGCTATTAACCAACGGGATTAAGCTATTGGAATAGTTATATCCTGTGTCCGAAAACATACAAAAACAACGATCGGAACACATGCCTGTGCGGTCAATATTTATTTATTATTTTTTTTTATGTTAGAAGTCGGCAAACAAGCATACGGCCCACCTGATGGTAAGTGGCTGCCGCAGCCTATGAGCGCTTGCAGCACCATTAGTAGGTGCCACTCACGCGTTGCCAACCTCGAGATATTAGTTCTTAAATCTCGTTCGCCCAGTAATTTCACTAGCGTACAATGCCCTTCAAACCGGAACACAGTAGTGCCTAAACACTACTATTTGGCGGCAGAATATTGGACACTGCGGTGGTACCTACCTAGCCGGCCTCTGCAACAGAAGACCTACCACCAGTGTAAGTATAAACATTTGTCTCGAACGGGAATCGATCCACCACCACCACACGACCACACAAGCAGCTTCGCTCGTATATAATAAGCCCCTTAAGTATTTATAAAAAACAATTTCTTATGCTCAAAATAAACAAACTCTTTGTATTTTAATCTTTTTTAATTTATTTTTGCAGCTTGGATAAGAAGACTAAAGATTGTCAGCAGGCAGAGAACTTGGCGCGTCATTTCGAGACTCGCTTTACTGAGGAGAGTAATAAATACAACACTGCCCTCGCTGACAAGAAAAAGGCTCAAGATGAGGCCAGGGTCTGTATTCAATTAAATTCAATTATACATTGTAATACTTACCTTTAAATTAAATTGCTAATATGTTGTATGTAAAACTGCAAATGCGATACTGAAAAACCGGTTTCGTTAAAGGTTTTCGTAATGTTTCATTATCGATAGCATTAAAATTTTATTAATTAAAAAAGCTTAATATGAATTTCTCCTAAAAGATACTTATTTTCAAAAATAGGAGTTGGCCAAAGAGCTCGAGAAGCTACGCAAGGTATACGCAGATACCAGAAAAACACTCGAAGAGGAGATGCTGTGCCGCATCGATATGGAGAACACAGTACAGAGTCTGCGCGAAGAGCTCTCCTTCAAGGACCAGGTCTTCCAGCAAGAGCTGCAAGAAACGCGCACACGTCGCCAGGTCGAGATTTCCGAGATCGGTGAGTTAACACAGATATAGCACATTATTTTTTTTTTGACGACGTTGTGGCGCAGCGGTAGTGATTCTGCCTTAAGCGCCACGGGTTGCGGGTTCAATTTCCGCTCGGAGCAGATGCTTGCATTGACCATATAGGCATGTTTTCATATATGGTCTGGGTGTATTTATTCTTGTCACTGTTTCTGTTTCCGGATCCCCGACACAAGATATAACTATCCTAATGTTGTCCGTTAAATGTGTAGTGTTTATTTTTTTTTTTATGAGTATCCAAAAAAAATTTAATGCGCAGTAATATTAATTCATGTATATTTGCGATTATGATACAACGGTAATTATTTTTAGTTTTAACCTTGACGATCATCAACCATGAATTGTATTATATAAAGATACCAAATAATATATCTGTAACATTGCTAAGGTGCTATAATTGTAATTTTACAGATGGCCGCCTCGCCCAGCAATATGAAGCGAAACTACAACAGAGCCTTCAAGAACTGCGCGAACAGCAAGAAGCCAATATTAAAGCAAATCGTGATGAAATTGAAGCTCTCTATGAGAACAAGGTTAGCCCTTTATTAATGAAAATATAGTCTTTTGTAAAAACTCTTAAAATGCCACTCACGGAAACGAAGCACAGCGACAATTAAAATGAGTGTATGCCTGCAGGATAAAATTAAGAATAGGAAAAGGGTGCTATTTAAAACATTATCAAAAATAACTTTTACTGACACCATGCACCCCACTTTTTTTACAGTATATTTTTTTGTTGTCATTTACACTATTCTTAATTTTTAAACTATTATTTATTCTACATTTTTCAGTGGGATTTTCTATAAAAGTGTGTTTTTCATTTTCTTTTTTTAAACTATTATTTATTGTTATTTAATCAAATTTCTTCTCTCAATAATCAGATTAAAATTTCATCTGTGCAAAGCATAATTATTTTAGTATGTTTGTGTTACATTGTTCACATGTTGACATTGACTTTCTAATTTACAAAAATAATACTTTTAGGTTGATAACGTTATCTTTGTAGGCTGATATATTATAAGCTTTGTTTCATAAAGGACGTTTTTATCTACTTACTTATCACCAAACATTAAATGATAATTTTATGAGCCGGCAGACAATATTTTAAGCAATACATATTAGTCAGCTGTTATTGATAACTTTAAAGAAAAACTTGTATAAAATTTATAGAAAAATGCACATGTCATATAGTATTTATAAGATAATAAACAAAGCTATATAATAATTAATGGCAGGAGAGCTTTGATTTTTTAGAATAAAAGGCTGAAAATCTTGATAAGAATAGAACGTGAAGTAGTAGCATCCATTCTTTCCATCCTTACTGAAGTAAAAATCCATACCTCTGGTGTTACTTATTGATATATATTATGGTGACGCTGTCTAAATCCTTGATAGCCTCTTTATTGACATGAATTAATATTTGATATATATTTAGATGAAGAACCTGCAATCGGCCGCGAACCGCAACAGCAGCGCCGCGACGGTGGCGGTGGAGGAGCTGCGCACCATGCGCACGCGCATCGACAGCCTCAACGCGACGCTCAACGATCTCGAGAATAAGAACGCGTCGCTCAGCGTAAGCTTATTAAAAATTACATATAGATTGGTCTTATATCTGTTACATTAGTATATTTACTATATACAAGTAGTATATACTAACAACCTAATCAAAATTAGGATGAAGGAAACTATTGAAATACTAGAATTTTCTACGGTTTAGCTTGCTTTATTGTAGTTTTGTGCCGAACGAACATCTAAATCTTATTTTTCTATTCTACTAGGTCCAAACCTTTTGTCAGCATCTTCAAACGCATTTAATAATAATACTCTACTCATATTCCTTTACGTACTACATACATGTATTTTTACTCACCCTTTTATTATCTGGGAAAATATTTCATCTCTTATATACATATAAAAGAACAAGATCTGACTATCAACGCCCAGCCTAAACCCTTGGACTTAGAAAGCTGAATTTTGTCATAGGTGTTGTTTTTAAAACGTAAACGAGCACTAAGAAAGGATTTTTCAAGTTCAACCCTCAAGGGGGAGAATTATGAAATACCGTATGAACATAATAAGTCACGGGTCAGAAGCTAGTTTGTTGTAAAATAGTAATATTCGATACAGAACCGCTGTCGCGAGTTGGAGCGCCAGCTGGAGTCGGAGCGCGCTCGCCACGCGGAGGACCTCGCGTCGCTGGAGCAGGAGCTGGCGCGCCTGCGCGACGAGATGGCGGCGCAGCTGCGCGAGTACGCCACGCTCATGGACATCAAGATCTCGCTGGACCTCGAGATCGCCACCTACCGCGCGCTCATCGAGGGCGAGGAGGACAGGTACTTGTCCTCGACACTTTTGTTTTTTGGGGTTCCATACCCAAAAGAACCCTATTATTAAGCCTCTGCTGTCTGTCTGTATGTGTGTCAAGGGTGGAATCTCACGAACCGTAATAGGTAGAGATTTCAAATTTTCGTAGAATACCTGTTTCTGTTGTCACAAATACTAAAAATAAATACAAGATAAAGGTGGTCCCCATACAAGAAAATTTATATTTTTTATTCTACATCTCTGGTATGAAACCCTTTATGAGCGAGTCTGATACACAACTGTTTAGGTTTTAAGTAGCTCTTGTATAGCACTTCGTCTGCGTGGAATTAATACTTCTGTAATTTCATCATGTTGACCGACTTAAATAATATTGTATTTATACATAACTTGGTTTCTATGTGTATCAAAATCAGAAATGTACCAGATTTTAACTTAAACCTAACATAATACAACTGTGTAAACTGCTTCGAAGTTCTTGCAGTAGTTTCTGTGTGTTTTGCCCTGAGTATACAAAGTTTCTATGTAGACAAACGCTTCAAAGATGCTTGGTTTGGTTTCTTTTGTTGTGTTAAAGACTCCTAATATTAACTTTTCATTTTTATAAAAACTACTTATGCAATGAAACAAACTATCTATAATTATTTGTAAATGTAACTTTAATACACATTTTTAACATAACATAATGTGTAGGTTGAACCTAACGGCCCAGTCGCCCGGCCGCGACTCCCGCGCGTCCGTGAGCGCGGCGTCGGCGAGCGCGAGCGGCGGCCGCGCCACGCCCGGGCGGCGCGCCACCCCGCTGCGCGCCGCGCGCAAGCGCACGCTGCTCGACGAGAGCGAGGAGCGCAGCCTGCAGGACTTCAGCGTCACCTCCAGCGCGAAGGGGGACCTGGAGGTCGCCGAGGCCTGTCCCGACGGCTCCTTCGTTAAGATCAGGAACAAGGGGAAGAAGGTTATTGATATTTGTTATATGTTATGTTGTTTTTGGAAGCTCCTTATCGCAGTTTGATGTAGGAGAGTGAGCTAGTAAAGTTTTATCGAAAAGTGTTGCCAAAACAATGTTACCTCACATTGTTTGGTGTTATTAGGGAGGATGGTATGGGGTTGTATGACGAAGGGTTGAGTTGCAAGGGATGGGGGAGCAAGGATTGGAATGAGCGTTGGGTATGAAATGAAATAATGATTGCGAAGTAAAGTAACTGCATTTCTAATGATTTTTTTTTTCTTATTTTGTGTAAAAAAAATTCCTTATCAAAATGAAGTCGATACAATAATTTCTGTATTGTATTTTAAATAAAGGAATCCTCGCCATAATTTAAAATTTGTATTTTATCATCAAATATTATATGAAAAATATTGAACAAGAATTGACAATACGGATCAAATAACAAATGTCCCCGCACTCGATCTCAATTGAGGCATTAAGTGTTGGCCATATCCGCGTTATTTAATAAAATTAGCGCGTAAAGGCGAAGCTATAGTAGTGTGCTAATAGTTATTGTTATTGACTCTTGTAATTTAACTCAAAATATATTTCAGGAGCAAAGTCTAGGCGGCTACCAGATCATCCGCAAGGCCGGCGATCAGGAGACCGTGTTCAAGTTCCACCGCACGGTGAAGCTGGAGCCGGGCGCGGTCGCGACCGTGTGGTCGGCCGACGTGGGCGCCGACCACGACCCGCCGCGCGACATCGTCATGAAGGGGCAGAAGTGGTTCGTCGCCGACACCTTCACCACCACCCTCTACAACAACGACCAGGAGGTAACTTGTCTATACACTACATAGCATATCGAGTCTTTTCAGGACGAACTTCAAAAATCGACAAAAAATTGTGTTTTTAATGTAACCTTTGGATCAGTAAATTTGTGAGTTCGAAGTAATGAAAAATACTTTAATTTAAGTTTTTAGTAATATATAATTGAATTCAAAATAATTTACTTCAGAATTTTCAATAAAACTATATTATGTATTAAGACCAATTTGTGACATAAAATAAAATCTGTAATGTAAGATATATTTGAAATGGTTTTGTAATGTTTGATTTTAATTGATAGGAAGTAGCAGTATCTGAGCGACAGCGACGACAGATCAGTACAAGCGCACAGAGACATCGCGAGCTCGCACACAAATTCCCTCGCCGTGAACAGGTATTTTATATATAACTAGCCGAAGGAGCTAACAAGTACAGGTTCCCCAATTCCCTCATGTGGTCAAAAAAAAAAACATTTTCATTGTGTCACAAAAAAAACAAGGAGACTTGTTTTTTTTTTGTAATTACCATAGACCCATTAATTTAATCTTATGTATTTATAAATGTTATCTACATATATAAATATATAAGATTAATGTTTATCATTATTACTTTTATAAGATTTTTTTTTAATTTTTATTTTCCCGTGAGCTGTATATATATAAGAATGTAACACAATTTTATGATAAAAACAGTTTTTGATTTTTTTTTATTTTTCTTCCAGCTCGGAGAAATCCGCGAAGGGGAAGAGAACTGCCGTATAATGTAACACATGCGATGCAAAGCGCCGCGCGCTCGCCGGCGCTCCTCCGCGGCGCCTCCGCAGCTCTAGCACGAGGATCGCAGTGCTGTGACTCGGCAGATAGGTAAGATGTGGGGTCCAGATGTTATATGAGACAAAGCCGTGACTAAAAACTATTATTTTTCAGACATATCTAAGTCTTACCTATTTATCGTGCCACAAGTGTGCCTTTTAATTTAAATTTGTCGTCTTTATATAGAATTATTAAATTAAATATAACATCACTTTTTCTAAATAAAAATCATCCGAAATTACGAAATGAGGGACTGGTATTTCAGTTCCGTAAATGGTGTTTTCCCACAGCAAGCTCAGACTTAGTGAACAAAGTACAAAGTTAGTCGTTCACGTTTTATTATTGTTAAGTATAGATTTATTATAATAATTATGTAACATCCCCACCCATTACTCTGCACTAGATAATATAAAAAGGTTTTAATTCAATAAAATCCATAACAGCATCCTGAGGTAGATTAAATCTACTCAAATCTCTATACTATTAGTAATTGTGGACTAGCAGTAAAATTATGTTGTTAGTTTTTAAGATACACTTGACCTTATCACACTAGTTGTCAATTTAGAAATAAGTGGCATTTGTCATGTTATTAAATGCTATTTTTGTATTAACAAAGGCAGGTGCAAGTCTCAAATAAACAGATTTTTTTAGAGATATGTATAGAGTAAAGGAGCATTTATAATATATGCAGATTGTTTATCACTATTTTCTTTATTCTAATATATAAAATAACAATTGAAATGTCTTAAGTTTATGTATAAGATAAATTAATTTTCACATGGTTTTTGTTTTAAATTCCAGAGAGGACAGAATCTGAATTATTTGCATTGTGTTAATTTCGCTTAGTGAGCAATCATGTGACTTTTTAATTTCGACCCAACTTATTGTATTTCCCATGTGTAAATTACATATGAAATTAAAGTTTATATAGGTTTAATATATGGTGACTTTCATTTAATCCTTCCGCAGTGTATACCTTTATTATACTACCTTCAAATGGGCTTTTATTATTTAAAAAACCTTTAAAATAGTCTTACTAAGAGATGAGATTGGGTATTATAAAAATGGATTAATTCTTCTGTTATACACTTATTCATTTTTTGAAAGCCATTAGAACTTGAACAAAAATCAAAAGTAAGTAATCATTTCATTTTATTTGAATTTTTTATTAATAAATCTTCGAGGTAAATTGGGAAATAAAATTTATTAATCCTAATCCAGGTTAGGACTTCATAACCTCCTAAACAATTGGACTAAGGGACGGGAGAGAGTGTATAAATAATAAAAAATAGCGCGCCCAACAAGTTGGTTGAGAAATAAAAATACCATCGGATATACTCCTTAAATATAAGTTGAACAATGTGCAGTTACACATCTTTGGGTCTCAACCGTATGCGGCATGAAGCGGGCCGCGTACGGTTGAGACCTAAAGATATAGCAAAGATAAGATAAGATATAGCAACGCAGCGACGCTACACCCGATTAGTACACTCGCTCACGGTTGTTTTAGTTCTTTAATACTAAATCGTTAAAAATTAAATTAAAATATAAATTATTTTTGTCAGGTCTGCAAACATTTTATTAATTAATTATTATAAGGTGTCATCACAATAAGTGACAGTGATTAGAAATGTATATTAAGTATTATTATTATTTTTATATAGTTTTTTCTATACTATTTTTTTTTAATTCTATTTAAGTAATTAATAACGATAAGGAATACTTAAATAATTAATTGAATTTGGAAGAAACAATAACTATATTATTTTAACAATAACTATATTATTATAACAATAACTATATTATTATAACAATAACTATATTATTATATTAATTCCGTTTTGCAACTTTATAAAAAATCTATTTAAATAAGACGATATCAATATTTTTGTCTAACATTTTCGTCCATGATTGTACCTACGCAGAAGCGGCCATTTTGGTTCATTTTAAATTTAAGAAACTATCGCATGCACTTCTATAATTTTTTTTAGTTCTAGCCAGGTCATTGTTAAATTCAATACATGAGAATAAGGCGAGGCACTACTTTACGTTGGCTCATCGCCTACAGCTTTACAAGGTGCAAATTCGAGTTGTCCACGATCCTCTTCCCGATCGGCTTGATCCTTTGGCTTTGCGTAGAGATGTCGGATCACTTTGCATCATCTATCGCATATATCACGGAGAATGTTCTGAGGAATTGTTTGGATTGATCCCGCCGGTAGAATTTCACCATCGGACATCGCGACAAAACTAAATTCCATCCATACCACCTCGATGTTTGAAAATTCACAACAGCGCGATTTAGTAGACATTTTCTTCCTCGCACAACCACTCTGTGGAATCAACTTCCGCCAGCGGTCTTTCCGAACCGATACGACTTGGGAACCTTCAAGAGAAGAGCGTATTCTTTCCTTAAAGGTCGGCAACGCGCCTGCATGCCTTCTGGTGTTGCAGATAATCATAGGCGGCGGTGATCGCTTAACATCAGGTGAGCCTCCTGCCCGTTTGCAGGCAAGGATATAACTATCCTAGTGAAGCCCGATGAGTGTATAGCGTTTATTTTTTTACTACAAACTAAGCCCTTCCATACCGAACAAATGTCCAAAGATTAAGGACGCGTTTGCAAAATAGATAGGTAGCGAATCGCACCACTACATTCACACGAAACGATCACACAAGCGCAAGACTGTGATCGGCGGGAATAATGAACGGTAAACTAATTTTGAGACTTTAAATGTTTCATTTTTTTGTGGGTATATTTTATACGTTGTAATTTTAGTAAGTAATAAATAGTCATATTTGTTTTGTATACTTTGTGTACATAAATATTGTAAAAACTATTTTTTTCCTTATTTGTATTATTTTTATTTAAAGGTTATTTATAGGTAATAAAAATGTTAAAGGTTATTTATAGGTAATAAAAATATTCATAATATTTTTTTATTGTTGTCAATAAAAAAATTAATAAGATACTACCCTGAGCATGATGGATTTACTCTGATGATGTTTTTCGACGACTGCTACTGGTAACTGGAAAGATGAGTAGGGCTATGTGTGCCGTGCTTGTGATCGTTTAGGAAGTTACAATGAGACCATTACCATCAGAATTATTGGAGTGATCTGAAGGTCTACTTCGATGACTGATACAGGATCTGCAGCATGAGTAGGGTTATGTGTGCCGTGTTTGGAATCTATTTGTTAGCTACGGTGAGACTTACGTCCGAACTTGTTGGAGTGTTCTGAAGGTCTACTTCGATGACTGCTACAGGATCTGCAGTATGAGTAGGGTTATATGTGCCGTGTTTGGGCTCTATTTGTTAGGTACGGTGAGAACTTACGTCCGAACTTGTTGGAGTGATCTGAAGGTCTACTTCGATGACTGCTACAGGATCTGCAGTATGAGTAGGGTTATGTGTACCGTGTTTGGGCTCTATTTGTTAGGTACGGTGAGACCTTACGTCCGAACTTGTTCGAGTGATCTGAAGGTCCACTTCGATGACTGCTACAGGATCTGCAGTATGAGTAGGGTTATGTGTGGCGTGTTTGGGCTCTATTTGTTAGTTACGGTGAGACCTTACTTCCGAACTTGTTGAGTAACCTGAAGGTGTACTCCGATGACTGATACAGGATCTGCAGCATGAGTAGGGTTATGTGTGCCGTGTTTGGGCTTGTTTTGTTAGGTACGATGAGACCTTACCTCGGAACTTGTTGTTGGTTTACTTCGATCACTGTTACTGGAACTGCAACATGGGTAGCGCTATGTGATCCGTGTTCGGGCTTTTTTTGTTATGTATGTACATGAAGGTCTGAGACCTTGATGTACATACATAATATCTCTAAGCTTAATAGAGTGAAGTAATAAGATTTTTTTGGGAATAAAATAAATTATAGACATAAATTAATTAACAATATTTAATCAATTCTTCATTTTTAATACATTTGTCTGAAAATGTGCTGCATGAGGTCGTAACTCCATACTTCTTGTTTGTCTAGGGTCAATCAGTTCTGGTAGGAGACAATTTTTGTAAAATCGAATCAAGTGTGTTTCCATTTTCTCCTTCCAAAATTGAGAGTCTTTTTTACAAAAATCATACTTGATTTTTACCAGAACCCGTCCAAATTGCAAAATGCAAGTTTCTTTGGTCAGTAATGCGCAATTGTCCTTGTATTTGATAAAACCATTTATATTTTTTATTTATTATAAATGTATTATTGGTCGCAGGTAGCCAAAAATCATTTTTTTTTGTTTTATGGCATCGTCTGGCTCCATGTTATACGCCGAAGATGGACATTTCAATTCGATGATACCGAACTTACATATTCCGTCAGGACTTGCTCCTAGAAATGGAAATTCTTTGTTCATGAATAATCCACACTTTTTTATATCTGTATTCAGAGCAGCTTCCAACTCTCTGATGGCCGTTTGCTCATTAGTTATGCCGTGTTTTATCGAAGGAACATTGCTAATATCTCTTCCATATAATATTTGTCTTACTAGTGGACCACACTCTGTTGTTGAGCGCCGTTTGCATACCACAGAAAACCAAGAGGCAGTTAAAAGCTTCCTCCGTGTTTCCAACCACAATGGACTTCCACTTTGTAAAATTGTATCTCTTTCAAAGGTCGTTTCGATCGACCTCGGACAACTGCAATAATTTTAAAAGTTTTCTTTGGCCTCGGAAAATTTTTTTTTCATCCATGTCGGGATTATGGCAACTTTCACCATAGAAAGCATCTTTTTATAAGTCGTAGGTTTTTCGTTCTTTTCTTTTTATGTTTTTCTCTAATCTTTCCTGGTTTTTTTGTGACGCATTTTTCTAATTTTAATATATTTTCATTTGGTGCTATGCCGAAAATTAATTTATGTACAGTGGATTGTAGGACACCAGTATTGTACGATATAATCAAGCGTTGCACAACGGGCGTAATACGATCCGCGTTGTGAAAAATTTACTTCTTTCCGCCCACAAACTTTGCAACCCGCCCATTGAAATTTTCTACCATGTTATTAGTTTTGTTAGATGCTAAACTAAAAGCATTAAGAGACAGGCGCTGAGCCAAGTCTTCGACTTTTTGAAACACACCGTATGCTTTTAGTTCTGGAACCATATTATAGTCGTTTTTTAGACTGTCCGAACAAAAATATTTCGCACATTTAGCGTGATTACCAAATATGTGATAAGGACCATTCAAAATATCATTTTTAATGTTTTTTACCTTATTTTCAAAAGTTATATCTTTACTTGACCAGTATTTTATACTGCAATCCACACCCCAGCGTATTCGTAAATAGTTACTTTTTAGTAATTTTCGACCTCTTACGTGGTAATGGGTATTATTACAAATTGTAATAAGGCCTTTGGTATAATTTCGTAAAAGGTGATTTTTACATTCAATTTTGGCTACGGTAATATTATCATATGGCCTTGCATTTCTTATACAAGCATATGTACTTGAATCACCATCCGCGACGTATTGATTATAAATGAGACCATGACTCTCTATGGACTTCTTAAAGCCTTCTGTTATAATAACTGCTTCCATCGCAGTAGAAGGTCCTTGAAAATTTTTGAAGCAAGTATGTTTCGGTACTTTTAATTCTCTGGAATGTGCTCGTGAACATATACTGCAAGTCTTATTTTTTACCCCGTAGTAGAGTACTTTTTTTGAATGCATTCCTATAATTGCACCAACTCCAGAAGATGCACTATAATTCGTTCCATATGAACGCTTTGACCAACAAGCATCACCCGTTACAGGTACCATTGGAACTCCGTTTTCATTTGTATTTCCAATAGATAGAGCATGATCTTTTTCTTCCTTACCAGCCTCTGCCATACAATGCTGGGCACTTTTTGTCCACCATTGACAAATGGTATCATGCTTGGATTGATACAATCGTACCGATATAGGTGGTATATTTATATGGCAAAGAACTGTATTTAATTGTGTAACTCCAGACCCAATAGTCATTACACCGCTTACGACTTCCTCGTTGATATTCATTTGGTTTTTAGATTCACTGGAAGATTTAAGCACAAATGTTGTGCCACACATGTTACATTTCAAATAAAAAATAGAGAGAAGCCCAGTTTTTTTTTCGTTATAGATTTCAACAGTACTTAGGTTACAATTAAACAAAGAATTATGACTCGCAATTTCTTGTAGCTGTTTACAAATAACTTACTTCTATGACTCTTCTTCCTAAAACCTCAAATGTTTCTGTTTTTTCATTCTTGTTGTCCTAAAACCATTATGAAAATAGTGGTTATTTTCAATTCAATGTAAATGATTGAGTTAACATAATACAATATATATTTATTTACGTGAGATATTTCCATGTTGTGTTCGTTAATACTCGTTTGGTCACTTCTTTCCAGACACACATTTGATCTATTTTGGCTGCGAATTCTGTAAAAAAGAATTTTGTTACAATATTTATATGCGTTGACGTTGATAAGGAGTATTTTTGTACTAACCGACTTCTTTTTTCTGTCATAAGTCTAATGACGCGAAGTTTCTTTAGAGAAATTTTTCCAAACGTTTTATGGCCCGGCATCTAAAATTACAATAATTATACTCTTTTAAAATATACACTCTCCACGTTATATCGATTAGCACAAACATAGCCAAATGGCACACATGGCGCTACTCATGCTGCAGATCCTGTTATAGTAATCAAGGTACGTATTCAACATGATCCTAGGTAAGGTCTCATCGTTCAACAAAACGAGTCCAAACAAGGCACAGATAGCCCTGCTCAAGCTGCAGTTTCTGTATCAATCATCGAAGTACATCTTCAGGTCACTTCTACATGTTCAAAGGCAAGGTCTCATCATATCTAACAAAACAAGCCCAAACACGACACACATAGCCCTACTCGTGCTACACGTCCTGTATCAGTCATCGGAGTACACCTTCAGGTCACTCCAACAAGTTCGGACGTAAGGTCTCACCGTACCTAACAAATAGAGCGCAAACACGGCACACATAACCCTGCTCGTGCTGCAGATCCTGTATTAGTCATCGGAGTACACCTTCAGGTCACTCCAACAAGTTCGGACGTAAGGTCTTACCATACCTAACAAATAGAGCCCAAACACGGCACACATAACCCTACTCATGCTGCAGATCCTGTAGCAGTCACCGAAGTAGACCTTCAGATCACTCCAACAAGTTCGGACGTAAGGTCTCACCGTACCTAACAACTAGAGCCCAAACACGGCACACATAACCCTGCTCGTGCTGCAGATCCTGTATTAGTCATCGGAGTACACCTTCAGGTCACTCCAACAAGTTCGGACGTAAGGTCTTACCATACCTAACAAATAGACCCCAAACACGGCACACATAACCCTACTCGTACTGCAGATCCTGTATCAGCCATCGGAGTACACCTTCAGGTCACTCCAACAAGTTCGGAGGTAAGGTCTCACTGTACCTAACAAATAGAGCCCAAACACGGCACACATAACCCTACTCGTGCTGCAGATCCTGTATCAGTCATCGCAGTACACCTTCAGGTTACTCCAACAAGTTCCGGAGGTAAGGTCTCACCGTACCTAACAAATAGAGCCCAAACACGGTACACATAGCCCTACTCATGCTGCAGATCCTGTAGCAGTCATCGAAGTAGACCTTCAGATCACTCCAACAAGTTCGGACGTAAGGTCTCACCGTACCTAACAAATAGAGCCCAAACACGGCACACATAACCCTACTCGTACTGCAGATCCTGTATCAGCCATCGGAGTACACCTTCAGGTCACTCTAACAAGTTTGGAGGTAAGGTCTCACCGTACCTAACAAATAGAGCCCAAACACGGCACACATAACCCTACTCGTGCTGCAGATCCTGTATCAGTCATCGGAGTACACCTTCAGGTTACTCCAACAAGTTCGGAGGTAAGGTCTCACCGTAACTAACAAATAGAGCCCAAACACGGCACACATAGCCCCATCATACTGCAGATCCTGTAGCAGTCATCGAAGTGGACCTTCAGATCACTGAACAAGTTCGGACGTAAGGTCTCACCGTACCTAAAAAATAGAGCCCAAACACGGTACACATAACCCTACTCATACTGCAGATCCTGTAGCAGTCATCGAAGTAGACCTTCAGATCACTCCAACAAGTTCGGACGTAAGGTTTCACCGTACCTAACAAATAGAGCCCAAACACGGCACACATAACCCTACTCGTGCTGCAGATCCTGTATCAGTCATTGAGTACACCTCAGGTTACTCCAACAAGTTCGGTGTTAAGGTCTCATAGTAACGAGCCCAAACACGGCAAAAAAACTACAATCATCCGAGACTTCCACTAGCAGACCAGGTCAGGGATGTATACCTTAAGGTCTGAGCAATAAGTCTAAGACGAATTACAATTTTTAATCTCTAAAAAAAAAGAAAATATTAATCAAATTACCCTTAAAATAAAGTATCAAGAGTTGTAGTTATAGTCAATTTTTCTATATAATATTATATTTTAGCGATCTTATTTAATATAACCTCCTGCTTACAAGCGACATAGCGTCCACTCACGAAGGCGTCTCAGCGCCGACTAATATTTTACTAGAAAATTTTGAACAATAAATCATGGCAGTCATCAAACAAAATTGGCCTTAATGCAACAGCTTAAGGTACAACTTAAGAAGCAAAATATGTGAAAAAGATACATTTGATATTTATTTTTTCTGAGCTAATGTGTCGTATTATTATAAATATCTCTTCCTAGGGTTTGAGTTGAACATGTCTTACTATTAGAGGTATTTTTTTAAATTGATATCACGTAAGAAATAGTTTAAAAGGCTACCTAAACTCAGCTCGATATCGTTAATTTGGTGTGAAGAGGTTCGAAAATCGGTTTTACTATAAAAATAATAAGAAAATTTCATATTTTTTACAGCGTTATTAAAGATAAAGGCCTGATCTATTCATAGTAATTAAAAGTTCCATTTAATTTACTTTGATTTTGTCGGAAATTAGATCGAAATACATCTATTTTTCGTCAAATACGTAAACGCGCCCTTAACTGGTGCTTCTTGGTAAATGTAACACTAACGCAACGAAACGAAATTAGTCACACATTAACTTTTAAAGTGCCTTAACCTTATGCCTTATGGATAGGACGGCCGACCGAAAACTCATAATATAATCAATTATTGATTACATTCATCAAACTGTACAATTTAATTTTATATCTTATATGAAATACATTTATTTATACATATATAATACATTCATTGATACACATACAAATAAATTCATTAATTCTACGCTTCATAATCTGCAATATATCTTTTTACAGAATAATAGGCTTTATTTAGTATACAATGAAATTATCCAATTTCAAAGGCAAATTAATAACTATCTGCGGAATTTTATTATTGAAACAGAACCGAATACCGTCGTCTAATCTCATCGTCTCAACAACAATAATAATCCTGTTCGTTAGATAATACATATTATCTACACCGAACTCCACAGTAGTAGGCTGATACTTCGAAATGAATAAAACGGTACAGAGGACTCTATTACTCTATGATAACACGTCAAAATGTCTCAACTTTCTAATCGCGGAAGTAGCAGAGTCTTCCTGCAAGGACTGATGCTTAGATTCTGGTATTATTCCTAGAAATACTGTATGATAGTCATATCAAGATGATTCATTCTTAAGCCGGTGTCTTCTGTGCCAATATTAGCTTTTACTGACGTCTGAAAAAAAACTATTCTGCAGTTTTATTTTTATTTCGAACCGATTTCAAAAAGAAGGTTTTCAATTTGTTTCAATATTTTTTTACGTATGTGACTCGATTACTCAAAAACATTAAAAAAACGATTTTTATTGTTATATTTATATTAGTAATAGACTAAAACACATGAACATATTGAAGGATTAAAGAACCTCCTCGCGAACAGTTACTAAAATTACTCTTTTGGGCGTAGGATAATTGAAATTCTCAATTTTATATAGTTTTGTTAACAAGCTACGAGAAAAATTTTGGTAGTTTACGAGATCATTCTTGCAATTTACTATTTATAGGTATAAAAATAATGAAATCGGTGCTACGCTACAACCTCATAGCTATACAATATTTATCAATATCCTGTGTGATCCGGAAACACACACAAACACTCGCACAACCACCATAAACCGAAACACATGCCTTTATGGTGAACACAAACATCTGCTCCGATCGGGAATAAAATCCGCTTCGCAATCATCCAAATTAAATCAAATCACCAATGCGTTTTTGGCATAGTCATAGTAAAATATACAAATTACAATTTTAAATACCTCATCTAAAAAATGCACTTTTTTTTGTGATCTACATAAATAAGTTCAAGAAATAATTATTTTTTACAAACTGAGCCGGGTTCTCTGGACGGACAAATCCGATATGCATCATACGCGTCCATATGTATTGAGATGGTACCTTTAGAAATTGTGTTTGACCACCATATTTATGATTCAAAAGACACAAAAATCACCTACTACTACAACACTATTTCACAAAATATTTTTCCATGTTAGTGATATATATTATGTAAATAATCCGTCTGCTTATGAATGTTATAACAGTTCATAAGAAGCAGGCAAAGAGCGACCCATGTCGAGTCGAGCGAGTCATTTTATCGGGATGTGATATCAACCAAGCGCCCCCCGTCAACCATCGTGCCAGTCGATAGCCGTCGACGGCAACTGTTACTTATTCAACAGTCGCCAATGCCCTTTCTACGCCACCCAGGGTGTACCACGATGAGGGGACCGTCTTTGTACCCGTGCGCTATGGGGCTATTGTATAGGTACTTCAGACATAATATGGCTGATTGCAATAATAATTGACGTCACAAGTCTACATGAACAAAAACAAGGTATAGGTAAAACAAGGTACAGGAAAAGACGGGCTAAATTTACATCTTGCCATTGGTCTGTATATAACTAGATTTCGGATATATACATATAATTATCTTTATACAAAGAGATTTTAAGATACATACAATAGTCGTTAGTACACATTAATTTTAATGTCTTTGTCTATATAAGGAGTAGGTAAAACAAAATTAAGCCTGCCGATTAAATGAAACCTATATATTCCATTTATAAAAAAATATATTATTTTATACACCGCAAATATGACAGAGCTGACATTTATCAGTTTTTCTTTACTTTATTAAACATTGTACACTGATAATATTCTTGATTTATGAACAATGAATAAAACTGAAAACCCAGATAAATTTTTTATGCCTTCAATTTCTGATTTGATTAAATTAATAAAGATAGATTCAATTTATGCCAAATCGAATCCTTGTTCGGGAACAAGTAGTCCTAGAAAAGAATTACCACCATGTCCACCACAAACTGATAAAGCTGGAGGTGGTGACGCACCGTCCGCTCCAAAGTGTGCATGTCGAGTTTCTGAATCAACAAAATCCGCCAGTGACCGTGGTATTACCGGAGCCGGTGTGACAGGATCACGTACTAGTCACATTTGCGAGAAAGACAAAGAAGATGCACTTCCAGAAGGGGCAATAAATCCAGGTTTACTACGTTACATACATAATGCTGCAAGAAATCGATTACCACAATGTTTCGAAGGTGCTTGTGTGTCGCTGAAACAAAGTGCTAAGAGTAACTGGGTTTTAGGACATTCCATGTCATTTAGTTCAGTCACACCAGGAGGATATAAAGTGTTACTATCGTACGTAGATAAAAATAAGCGTATAGCTTTACCGTACTTCGTGATGGAAGCGGCGCCTGGTGGGCAGATGAGTTGTGAAGTTCGCGTCGGACCATCGCAAGGAACCAGAGCGACAGTAGTTGCTCAGATAGCTGATGCAGAACTATATAGCTTTGAAAGTATTTTCGATGCTTATTTTAAAACATTTACAGCCTCTATTATTGCTGTGAATCGAGAGTTTATAGCTCTACATTATTTACAAGTAAGTTGTATAACAAACAATTACATTGTTACATCGAATGCTATGGATAGGAGTTTAAGGACAATAAATTTTAGCTATATTTAAAAAAAACCCCAATACGATTATAGTGCCTATTAAATTTGATATCTTGTGTAGTTCGATGGCTGCTTCAAGCGACAATATATACTCTATTGATAGGTGGTATTTCTCTAGTCCATATAGATCAATTATCGTTTATATACACTTATAAACTTAATTATTACTTTGGTTAGTATTTTTGCAGGCCATTACAGATCAGATATCGCTTGGTGCCGAGTTGGTGGCAAGAGGCCAAGCTGCTGAGCTGAGTTCCGCGTCGGGCGCGGCGCGCTGGGCCAACACGGAACACTCGGTTAGCGCAACGCTTGGAAGCAGAGGACTAGATTTTTGTTATGCCAGATCAATCAAACCTTTTCTCACAGTTGCTGCTATGCTAGAGGTACATAAATTAACTACAATTTTAACTAATATTTAAAATGTATGGCTTTCTCGTATTGTCTTTTTATTACATATAGCATATGGTATGTTGATAAAATGGAAAAAAATTAATAAGCACTACTCAAGCTACCAACAACTAAAAATTAAAAATAATTCTTATCCTTACTAATATAAATGCGAAAGGATCTCTGTCTCTCTGTCTGCCTGTCACGCTTTCACTGCAAAATTACTGAACCGAATAAAACTACTGACTGAATGAATGAATGAAAATGAATGATATGATACACAAGTAGTCTAGAGCCTGAGAAAGGACATAGGCTTATTAATGCGAATAAAGCTTTGTAAGTGGTTGAAAGGAGGGGATGAAAAGTTGTATGGAAGTGTCGTTAGTTTTAGAGCTAGAATAATAAATAAATAAAACGTTGCATACTCAACAGCCCCTTTTAGGATAGTCATATCCGGTGTTGGGGGTCCGGAAACACATACACGGACAAGCACTCTGACCATAGATACATAGATGCTTGAAACTTTTAAGGCGGTTGGCCGAATAAATAAATATGACATACAACAAAGATTGTAGGGGGTCGGTTGCGAACCTGTCAGTTCATAATTTGTGTTAGTCGTTATTCACGCGGGCAAAGCCGCTGGCGGAAGGTACTCAATATGTAAAATAAATGGTTTTACGAAGTACTCTTTACATGAACAGAATATTGTTGTCAATTATATTGAGCGGGCATTGGTTTGGCAACATCAGTTTTTTATTATTATTTTTTATTTTATTTATTTAAAATCAGGCGACCCATACATATAACATTTTAGACTAACATATAAGTTTATATATTTAGCCAAGTTCTAAGCTGAAGTGCCCGCGTCTGCGGTGCGTGGTCTATATACAAATTTTGATTAGTTTTTTTTTATTGCCTAAATTCCCTTAAAAAAGATCGAACCATTTCGGATATTAGTCGCAACAAACTGTCAGACCAAAATTTTAAAATCTGTTTTGTTATGAGAATCGTAAAACACTTTCATCACATGCATTTAGTAAAAAAATGTTATTTTGATATTACAAACAGACATTAGCTTGATTTCCTAATTAGTTTAAAAATAAGTCAAATTGAAAGCCATAAAGAAATTGTAATTTAATAGTAACCCGTTTTATAGGTGGGTTTCGCAATTCGGCGAGCCGTAGCGACATTGGCCTACGAGTTGCACACCGAACAATGGACAGTCCGTGGTTCCATAGACTCAGACGGGTTGGTGGGCGCTACGCTGCAGAGAGCGCTTGGAGGCAAGAACTCTCAACTCGCGTGTGCCATATCTGCACTTCTTAACCATCCTAATGAAAAGTTCAGACTAGGCTTTGGAATAACTGCAGCTATTATTTAGATAATAAATTCGAATTAAAAAACATACTTATCTCTTATATACGACTCTTATACGACGATTGTAATGCGCACTTAACTATGAGGGTGAAATTGTTGTTTATAGGTGCTTATGATTTTATCAATTTTTAGGACATTTATGTAGGTAATTTATAAATATAATTATACCTTATTAGTTTTTAGACGTCTAGAGTTATATATAATAATAACCATTTATAATTGTTTTAAATAAAAACATTGCAAAATTTTGAAAATAATTATTATTCGTTTTGTAATAAAATACGTACTCCTATAAAATTTGAAAGACAAATAAACAACGTCGAGTTATAACCGTGAATACAGACATTTTTCAAATTCACGAAACGTTCACACCTAAGATTTACATCAGTACACAACACAAAAGGACCGAATAAAAAATTCATTTTTAATATAACGATAATGTAGGCGTGTATTATTCGCCGTCGCCGTCGGCAACTTTAGCAACCTTACTTACTTGACGCCAGGGCGGGCGCCTGCGCGAAACTTGGGTGGAGTCTGATTCCGCCCTAACTGGACTACTATTTTAAAAGCAACTATATTACTAAGGAATAGGGTTGGTTGTGCATTGAATGTGCAGTTTGTGTGGTGGTGTAGGCGTTCGAACCGCCTCCGCTGCAGTGTGTTCCGTAGAGCGTGGCGAGCGATGGCCGCGCGTGCGGTCGCGTGTTTGAGGCAGTAATGGTGATGGAGCGGCTGGCGGATTTCGTCAGCAAGTCGCTTGAGGGTGGCGAAGCCCCTGCACCACCTCCAGAGCCTGGAGACACAGATGACGCCGACGAGGAAGTTGACATCACAGCGCTAGAGGAAAAAGCACCACTTGCGAAACGGCCTAGAAATTGGCTTGTTTCACCTGTGCCGCTTCAAAACTACAAGAGAGAAGATGACGATGACGATCACAAGCACGGTAAGTAGTTAACTCTATAACTAAAAACTACAGCAAATATCAGCAAATCCGAACTACATTTACTAAAATATAACTTGAAGAACTATATCAGTTATTATTGTTTCGTTGCATTATAACTAAACACAACAGTGAAGTGAAAAGCTATCTCGGCTATATCTACGGCTATAACAACTTATAGCCGTAGATAGATAGTTGGAAAGGAAATCCGTATAACTAAGATAGTATTACAAATAAGTACATACATAAGTGTATACTTCTATAATATGATGCATATATTATATGTATATTAATTGGAATAATGCAATTTTCAAATCACTGTATAAGTTATATTATATGGATGCTTTAAAGATATTCAATTAAAACAGTTGCTTAGGTCCATAACAAAGAGAATAAAATAAAGTGCCTACTATGCTTTTCTCCAAAGCCGGCAACGCAACTGCAAAGCCCCGGGTGATGCCCATTGCCCATGGGTGGCGACAATAACTTTTAAGTGAGCCTCTAGCAAATTTGCCCGCTCTTTCATAGTAAAAAAACAGACTCCGATTACGAATAAATTATGTTGTAGTGAAAATCAAAATCAAATGAACGCATAATTATAGTGATCTATCAGATTATTAAGGAAACTAAGGTGATACTGAATAATTCACTTGAAAAGTGTGTTCATTAAAACCTCTATAAAACAAAACATTCATGCAAGGTTTAACAAAATTAATTAAATAATTTTAATGTTTGTCATCGTATTTTTATATTTTTAATATTCACAAGATAAGGAAGGTATGATATTATTTCGTTATACAATTTCTGCGGGTAGGCAAGCCAAAGGTGGCTAGTGCATTTCGTTTTCCGGAACAGTATTAGTCGCCTTCGTGTATGGACTCTACATTCATTTACCATTATGTCGAGAAGAGTCATCTCCTCGGTGTTTATGTATATAAAGAAACATAAAAAAAAAATACAAGAAATATCGTTCTTTAAATGGACAAGTGACATAATATAAATTATCATAAAACTTTAGATAAGTAATGCTTGTGAATTCAAAGTTATTACTAAAAACTGATTGCTGAAACAAACACTGGTGGTATTGACCGTTTTTAATTATATAACTTTTTACGTCAAAATCCACTTACGGAATCTATTTCCTGATGATTATCTCAGTGATACAATAATTTCATATATAAATTGTTGAGGCTTGTTGTATGCATAACGTGTGCTTGTGTTTCTTCTTAATAACAACACCCATGTGGCACTACGGGCTTAAACGATAAGAGGTTACCACAACTGCTTACCATCGGACGGATGTTACGATGCCATGTCAGCACAGAGCCATAGGAATGAATCTTTATTGACAAAAATTAAACTTATTTTCGCTCAAAATTTGTTTACATAAATTAAGTCTTTGAACGGAATCCAAAATGGTCTTTTTTTGTAAATGTCCATCAGTGAACAGTTAATGATATTTTTATCGATATCTCCTTATAACCTGGAACCCTAGTTATTTTTCTAAAGTAAAAGCAGCCTGAAATTCTCCTTACAACAGCAGCTATCTTCCAGTAAAAGTCGCGTTAAAGTCCAGGTCGTTCCAGCCGTGCCAGAGATTAGCCGGTACAGAGATAACTTTTTAATTGTGTTTTTTATGTAAGTAGTATTTTCATATGCATTTAGTGCAAAGCTGTTAAATTTGAAATTAACAGACAATACAATTTTATGTATTTGTATAAAAAAAGCTATTTACCCGCGATCACTGTATGCACATTATTTTGTAGATTGTATCATTATGTCGTAGCTTAGTTAGGTATCTTAAAAACAAAAGACATGTAAATACCTTTAGTTTTACCTTCTATTCCTTATTTTTGCTATAAATAATGAACATATTTATATATTGTTACTTATCATTATATCATTATAACAATTAAAGAAACATTATATAACCAGTATCCTTCTTCTTCTTCATCCTAGCATTATTCCCGGTATTTTTATGTACCCAGGGTCTGCTTATTACTCTTATCCGGTTTTGACAGGTTACTAGTTTTTACACAGAGCGATTGCCATCTGACCTCCGCAACCCTAAGGGCGAACCAGTAACTCATTGGATAAGAGCAATTTACTTATCAAGACTTAGTGATTATTATCAGATGTTATTGATAATAACCGGGACCGACAGCTTAACGTGCTCTCCGAGGCACGGTGGGGAGACCCGCACGGACAAACTCCTAGACCGAGACAGAAATTTTAACAAACATCTGCCCGAGCGGGAATCGAACCCGCAACCGTCGAGACTAAAGGCAGACTCGCTACCCACAACGCCACAACGGTGTCAACCAGTATCCTATCATCTTAATATAAAAATAACTTACTAAATTACTTAGCAATTATTATGTTATACACTGAAGTTCTCCACAAAAGGTAATAATAGCCTTGCCGTCCGACGGAGACTTAAAACTGATAATTTTAGTACGGCCGTTGTGTCTATTATATTGTAATTAATATTTCTTAAAATAAAATCTTGTTTTAATTTTATACACGCGTTGCTATATTGATAAAATAGAAGATTACCGTATTCTTGTTGTCTTCTCTACTCAACCTGTCTTAAGTCTTATTCAGATTAAATTGCTGTAATAGTCAGTCTATAATATATATTTCAAATTGGTATACAAGTGTATTTATTTATTTATTTAAAAAAAAAGTTCACCAGCAGTTATTACAATGTTACAATGTTAAACTATTTGCAAAAATTATAAACGATCTAAATGTATAACTATATTAAGGCAAACAACATTGGATATTATTAGCGAGTTCTTTAAAAGACAAAAAGAAAGACTTACAATCTAAAACTTATTGTTTTTACTTTATTTCTAAATGAAAGAAAAGATTCTTTAAATATATCAATTTCTCCATTGCACCCATTTAAAAGCTTAATCATTCGAGGTATTGTAGATTTAGCGCCCAGCACAGTACGGCGCAAAGGCACATGCAGTGGATTAATTTTACTACGGGGATAGCGACGAGGAACATGAAAATTGAAAAAGCCTAAAAGTTGTGGACAATCAATGTGGTTACGCAATATTTTGTATAAAAACGTAAGGTCTAAAATATTCCTGCGCACGTTTAGAGATTGCACTTTAAAATGAAGCAATCTGTTGTCATATGACTTTAAACTCTTCCATATCTTTTCAGAATATGCAAGATGCCACATAAAACGTTTTTGTAAACGCTCAATTCTTAAAGAATGAGTCGCATAATGAGGGCGCCAAACAACACAGCCATATTCAACGACACTCCGAACAAAATTATTAAATAAAATTATTTTTGTACCTGATTTGAAAAAGTTTCTACTTATTCGAATAATATATCCTAACTTTTTAGAAGCCCTCCTGATTACATTGTCCATATGGGACTTGAATGTAAGTTTCGTATCAAGTATGATACCCAGATCATTTATTGTATCCACCTCATGTAACTTTATACCCTTTAACCAGTAAGAAGATGAGATGATATTAATGTTACGTGTAAACTTGATGTGACGGCATTTATCAATATTAAGATTCATACAATTAACTTCACACCATTCGTTTAGATTATACAAATCACTTTGAAGTCGTAAAGTATCATCCATTGATTTAATTACTCGTATGAATTTTAAGTCATCAGCGAAAAGGAATGGAATTGAATGTTTGAATATATTAGGGACGTCATTAACGAATAAATTAAATAAAATGGGCCCTAAATGGGAACCTTGTGGTACCCCTGAAGTTATCTTGTACGCTTTAGATCTAAATCCATTCATAACTACATGGAATGATCGTTGAGTTAAGTATGAAGAGAACCAACCTAGCATTGAGCCTGTTATACCATAGTGCGATAGTTTCCGAATAAGGATAGGATGAGAAACTCGATCAAATGCTTTACTTAGGTCCGTGTAGATGGCGTCAACTTGGAAACCCCTGTCGACTGCTTGTATAACGGTTTCTGTAAACGTAACTAAGTTAGTCACTGTCGATCTTCCCTTAACAAATCCATGTTGGTGATCAGTCAAGTAGTTTTTTAAATGGAAGGTAAGTACTGGGCAAATCAAATTTTCCAAAATTTTTGCGAACTGAGGCAGAATAGAGATTGGCCTATAATTTTTTATTAAGGTTTCGTCATCGCTTTTATACACGGGAACAATTTTCGCCTCTTTCCATAATTCTGGAAATTCCCCAATAATTAAAGATCTGTTAAATAGAGTGTATAGTGGTGCAGAGAGGTTTGAAGCGCACGCAACAATAAAGGAAGGTGGAATATTATCGGACCCAGACCCTTTCGATGTATCAAGGTTCTGTAAATTTTTTAATATTTCTTCCTTGCTTACTATAAACGATGAAAAAGCGATGTTATTGCTTAGAGCGGTTTTATTGTACATATTTGTACTAAAATGATTTATAGTAGCTTGCGAATTAGTAAAAGTAGATGCAAAATACTCAGCAAAAAGGTTACAAGCATCAATACCTCTTTTCACGAAGATTTTACCGTCGGTAAGCATTGCGGGATATGAACTGGATGTATTTTGCGTATGTTTTGCAAATTTAAAAAAGTTTTTGGGATTTAAATTAATGCTTTTCTCCAGGTTCATATATTAAAGAAAAGGGGGATCAATTATAGGGTATTGTTTTTGGAACAATTTACATAAAAAACCTACATAATAACTTATTTATAATTTTGTATGAAGATTTTAAGATGTACACAAGGGTGACAATACTAGTTATTATAACAAAACAACTAATACGTTAAGCCGTGAAACAACAACTCGTAGCATTCTCTCATCTCTGACTTACAATTCTTATAATAACCTTTTGTATGTCAATCACCGCGAATGGCGAAGCTAAATAATTAATAAATAATAATAATAAATAAATAAACACAACACACTCAACGGCCCTCATTAGGATAGTTATATCCTGTGTCGGGGGTCCGGAAACATACACTTAAACAAGGACACAACAGTCCCAGAGCGGAATTGTATTTGCCTTAAAAGGTAATGCATTTAAAATACTTTATTGTGTTAATATTGTGGGTATGTATTGATGTTGTTACCACTGGCGAATCATAAATAAATAAACACATAACTGTATGGTCAATACAAACAGCTCCGAGCGGGATTCGAACCCGTGACTTTTGGCGTTTAAATCAGGTTCGCTACCGCTGCGCCACAACGTCCTCTTAAATAATAGAACTTAGATAATGTTACCGTGATATCGAATATTGATGTGTGAATGAATTACGATTAGGAGTAGAGCTTGATTTGATCTTCTATCTTCTACGAGCTTTGCTTTACATAACCCCAAGTTGACATGTTCACGTCATCATAGGAGAATTGCCAAACCATTTCTTAAAAGATTCGTTTTTAGATGAAAATATGAAACTATTTGAAATATTTTATGCTTCTTACTATAGCCCTAAACTATATTTAAAAAATAAGATGAATTTAAAAAATCATTAGCCAGTAATAAGAGCTACTGAGCTGCCTACGTTAAAAAGGGGACAAGTAATTCGACGATTCAAAATAAAGGTAACGCAATGCTTCAAGTGTTACAAGCGAGTAAGGTTGATTTTTTTGTGTCAGAGGATGCAAACGGCCAGGTGGCTCGCCTGATGTTGAGCGTTAACACACACACACACGTGTTCCTTCATTCTTACAACCTGGGGTCCTTCAAACGAGGCGTGAAGAGGCACCTTGCGGGTAAGCAGGGCGAGGATGGCTAGTTCAGTTCGCCTTCTGCAACCATATTAGCCACCTTCGCGTGTGAAGTCCACTTCCACTTACCATCAGGTGGAGTAGAGACATTTGCCCTCCGGCGTTATTAAAAAAAAAAGGTAAGCCTCCAGAGGGCATGAAGGTTCGTGCCGCGCTTTTTTATGTTAGGTACAACTGGTTATAAGCTAGTTGACCTCGAAACGCGGCTGACAAGCAGTCACTTCACGAGTTTTTCAGCAACTTACGGTGGTGGATAACCAGACTGGACTTTTAAGCGGTACCATCAGCATATACATGTTTTAGAATGTTTTTCACGACATTCAGGCTTCCTCGCGATATTCACCGCTAAGCATGAGATAAATTTGAAGCAAATTAAGCACTTGAAAACACTTGAGGTACTAGCTCGGATTTGAACCCGCCACCTTCAGTCAGTCTACGTTTTCGATCACGGCTCAATGGAATATATCAATACGGTGAACATTTACCGTCAACCTAAAAAACTTTTAATACAATCCTTGTGCTATAAAAAAAATTGTAAAACAATATCTCATAACTTAGAATGGTGGAATATTTTTATGTCAACTAAATCGTTTAACTGAGCGGCCTTCGCAATAGGAATTGAAATCGCTATTCCATAATAAGTGATCGAAGATTGTCGACAGCTATTATCAGAAAACCGAATAAATAGCTCAGTATATTAAAAGGGCTATTTGTGCAGCGCTCTACAATTAATCACAGTTCATAAATCTTAGATGCTTAAGGAGTTAAAATGCCCCAGGGACGAAAGGGGAGAGGGTGTGGCCCGCAGCACCGCCCACGTTTGGATAATCCCTCCATTTACATAATTGCCGTATAAAAAGGAGAGCTTTCCAATTTGCTAAATTGCTTCAAACGACATCTTAAACGTATCGCCTGCTCCGTCATCACCTCGACTACGATTTGTCCTTAAATCGATTAGCACATCGATTCTCATGATGGCAGTCGATTTGATTAGTAAATTACATTTAACCGTTTCTCATCTTATAGTGTGAAAATCTTTTTAAACCAAAAAATCTATTTATATAGATTCAAATTCGCTGATCTATATTAGATTTTGATTTTGTTGTATCTGCGGACAGTTTAGCCTTATTGACCTTAGTGATGACTTTGTGGTGCAGCGTTAGTAAACCTGCCTTAAGCGCCGCAGGTCGCGGGTTTTATTCCCGCTCGGAGCATATGTTTGTATTGACCATACAGGCATATTTTTCGGTCTGGATGTATTTGTTCTACACATTATGTATGTTTCCGGACCCCCAACAGATATAACAGGATATAACTATCCAAATGGGAGTTGTTAAACGTGTAGAGTTCGTTTATTTATTTATCTGTTTATCTATCTTCTTCACATAATGCACTATGTGTACATAGGGCGGGCTTAGCTCTTGCGTTCTCTAACAGCCAATCTTAGAATGTGGGGAAAAAAGTGTAATAGAAATAATCATAATTATTACAGAAAAGAGTATTTTGTAACATAATTGAAACTTTTCGTATTAATTGATAATATTAAAAAGCACTTTTATTATCACATAAAAAAATCTTTGTCTGTACATCTCAAATATCTTCCTTTCCTTCCTTCTTTCTTTAACAACACAATATAACCCAAAACAAAGTTAATTTTTTATCTGTTTGTCTGTATGTTTGTGCACGCTATTTCTAAAGGGATTAAAAGTTTGCATGAGAGGTCTGTCATTTTTGAAACTAGAAGCATGACAATTTGTTTTTGGAAAAATTAAAAAGAAATACGTGTTTCAATATTTCCTTAAATATCACCCTGATGGTGTAAAACGTTTCATTACAATATGAAAGAGAAGGTCTATGTTACCCTAAATTTAACTCAAGCGAAGCCGTGGGCAGAAGTTAGTTTTGCAATATATTTACTAGGTACTAACGTTAGCCCGCAGATTCACATAGTCTATACCATACTCTACTACCGGCACAAGCTACTAAGTTATTTAGAGGACAAATAGGAATATTAGTACAATTACTTGGAATATATATATTTAGTTGTAAAATATATTCTTCAAAAGAATAAAAGTCGACTATGGCTGTAAGGAGATTAAGTATGTACGTAATATTTGGCGAACTAGTAATAACATTTAATTTCAATATTATCGTTTAGATTACTCTGAGAAATCAAATGGTGGTGGCAACAACGGTGCCGGTGGGGGGAAACAAAGACGATCGAGAACAAACTTTACCCTGGAGCAGCTCGGTGAACTGGAGAGGCTGTTTGATGAGACGCACTACCCCGACGCCTTCATGCGCGAGGAACTCAGCCAACGACTCGGGCTTAGTGAGGCCAGAGTGCAGGTAAGAATAGAAAATGTAATATTACCCTCAAATTTAAAAACATAAAAGATGTCTTTAACCCTTTATTTTTTTTTTCATTTGTCTTTAACTCTTTATAGCCTCCATATATCAACGGTAGCAGCCAACTCCCCCCTCGATCTTGACCCCATGGTCTATTGTCGTACCCATTCCTAGTACAGGCTACATGCTTAGTTGGAGGGAAAATAGGAATATTATTAATGTCTTAAAAAAGCATAAGCATTAAAGATTATAGAATCGCTTCATATTTCTCTCGGAAAAAATAAAAACGCGGTGGTGTATGCATTCTCGTACACAAATCATTGACTTTTAAAAATATCACCAATATTGAAAAAAACTTCGAATGTTGTGGTATAGAAATTCCCACAATAAATTATATTATATTATGTATATACAGGACACCAAATTCTAACATCAATCTTTTTTTCAATAAACTGGAAATGTTGTTACACAAACTTACATTTAAAAGAAGTAACAAAAAAGTTGTTATTGCTGGGGATTTAAATATTGATACATTAAAAATAAATAAGGATAGTATAGGCTTAAAGGATATTTTGCTGAACTATAATTTAGTATTGCACATAGATAAACCTACTAGGATAAAAACATGTATTGATCATATTATTAGTAATGTAAAAAATTTTAAATCTGAGGTACATGAGCTTTGTTTATCTGACCACAATACCGGTCAAACTGTAGAATTTCCGCTACACATTCAATTAAGAATAGATAATTATTTTATACTAAAAAAGGATTTCTCCCAAAACAACATTGATAAGTTTCTACAGTACTTAAAAGAATTAACATGGACGGATATTTTTAATGAAAATAATTGTAATACGGCATTCAACAAGTTTCATGACACTTTAATTATGTTCCATGATCTTTGTTTTCCAGTGTTTCAAAAAAGATTTAAATCTCATTAAAGTTGATGGCTCCAAAATGGATTACTAAGGGTATCAGAATTTCATGCAAGAAAAAAAGGGAAATGAGATCATTAATATATAAGAGAAATTCTATTTTTGAAAAAGAATATTTCAAAAATTATTCTAAACTATTAAAGAAAGTAATCATAAACTCAAAAAGGAATGTAAATAAAAATTATATTGCTAAATCTAATAATAAATGTTAAGCAACATGGGATATCATTTCTAATAAAATTTATAATTATAGTAACAATGGAGAAATTAAATTTATTATTATTAACATAAATAATACAATGATAAGTGACCCCAAAAGTATAGCCAACACTTTTAACAATCTATTTACAAATGTATCGACCAAAAAATCGTGTGATAATACAAATAAAAAAAATCCTAATGCAATAGAAAATTTAAATATCAATTCCAGTATATTTTTAAAACCGTGTGACGCCGATGAAATTTCACGATTAATAACATCATTGAGGAACACAAAATCTGTAGGATACGATGGTATTGCAACACATATACTGAAAAAGTCCGCAAGCATTATAGCAAACGTCCTATCACATATTATAAACTTATCACTAAGCGAAGGTACTTTTCCTGAACGACTAAAAATATCAACAGTAAGACCGATCCACAAAAAAGGAAGTAAAACTGATATGAATAATTATAGACCTATTACACTTATACCTACACTTGCAAAAATATTTGAAAAAGCAATGCATCATAGACTTACACTGTTTCTCAATAAATATAACATAATCAGGGATGAACAAAACGGCTTCTTAAAAACTAAATCTACGACACTAGCAACTTACTCACTAATAAACAAAGTAACAACAAATATAGATAAAAAACGACCAGTAAGTGTTATTTTCCTTGATTTGAGTAAGGCATTTGATTTTGTTGATCATGAAAAATTATTAAATAAATGTGAGAAATATGGTATTAGAGGAGTTGCACTACGTTGGTTAAGAGATTATCTTTCCCACCGGAAGCAATGTGTTACAATAAAGGGTTTAGATGAAAACCTTATTTCAAATGAATACAAATCTAGTTATCAATATATAAAATCAGGCGTACCACAAGGTAGTATACTCGGCCCGTTACTTTTTTAATCTATATTAATGACTTGCCCAATGTTACTACTTATGACTGCATACTTTACGCAGATGACATATCAATTATTCTTCCTGACATAAATAAAAATGACATTGAATATGAATCAATAATAAATTTGACATTTCATAAAATTATTAACTGGCTTGACATAAGTAATCTACAAATAAATATATCTAAAACCAAATACATTCAATTTTCAAATTATCAAACTAAAAGTAAAGACTTGACTATTGGTTACGCTGGTCAGAATGTAGAAAAATGTAGCGAAGTTAAATTCTTAGGATTAATACTAGACCAAAACTGTTCATGGAAATTACATATCATGCAAACACGTACAAAAATTAATAAATATGTTTATGCTCTAAAAAAACTACGTCAAATTACAAATGAATACACAGCACTAATAGCATATCATGCCTATGTAAGCTCAGTTCTGAGGTATGGTCTTGTCGTGTGGGTTAATTCTTCGCACGTTAAAACTTTGTTTATAATGCAAAAAAATGTGTAAGAGCTGTATGTGGAAAAGGCCCTCTTGAATCATGCAGGCCATTGTTTAAAAGATTACGCGTATTGACTCTTCCTTCTTTGTATATTTACGAAATAGGAATATTTGTAAAAAGAACCCTCATTTGTTTGAAAAATTAATTGATCGAAATAGATTTCGACAGAGAGATCCCACGAAAATTGTAATGCCTCTATGCAAAGGTAATATGCACCAAAAAAACTGTGCTATAAATCTTATAAAAATATATAATAGAATACGTAAAGTATTTAGAGAATTAAATTTAAAAAGTTTTGAATATAAATTTAAACAATGGCTAATTGAAAAATGTTTCTATTCATACGACGAGTTCTTAAATCCAAAATAACGATATTATAAAAATTTGCATGCCTATTGTATAAGGCGAAACATTTATTACTATTTAATATCATGTAACATCTTATTTGTGTCAATGTTTCTGCGAATAAATCATTATTATTATTATTATTACAAAGCTAATATTTTTAAAACAAAATTCAAAGCAAATTGCCTGACATCGATATCCTGCAAAGGGTAATGGCCCTTTCAAATATTTGTACTTTATAATTATATTAATTAAGTTTAAAAATTTACAACTAGCATGGACTACCGTGATTTAATCATACTTCATATAGCACTCAACAAAACAGCTCACATAACACTTAAAATTATCACGTGCGATATCAATTAGGAGGAAGCGATCCCCCTTTAATCGGTACACTCGTAACACGGCGACCCTCATTACTAATGCACGTAATTACCACCCAACAAGTACAGCTCTATCGGCCATATATCGCTATTAGAACTCAATTGGCACTAAGTAGAATTTAGATGGAGGGACGTGAATTTACTGACTGCATCTAATGCGTTTCCATCAAGGCTTTTTTTTATATGCATAGGTTAGCGCTTGACTGTAATCAAGCACTGTGGAGCACGCTTGCGTAGAAAATACCAATTCACTCTTAATTTAAAGGTTTCTTGGGTGGAGGGGAAGACGAAGGCCGGAAGGGTATTTCAGATCTTTGCGCTGCAGAAACATGAAGCAAGGTGTTTCGCATATGTTTTCGGTATATCTACTATGTAGAGGTGCAGACTCTTGCGATGCTTCGCATTCCTGTAGTAATGTGATGACCGGGGAACCAAATTAAATAGTTGCTCAGAAATACATCTTGTAGAATATCGACAAAAATGAATCCTTACGTCGATGTTCAAGACTATGGAGTTTTGCATTAACCAGTGGCTGGATGCCAATTTTTAAAACATATTAAAATATTCCGAGCTTTTAATTGTTTTAAATAAATTTTATTGTGAAGATAATCCAAGATAAATTCTAACACTACATGATTTAACTGTGTAGTAAAAAAACAACACGTTTTAATCGCATAGCCTCATTTCCCGTATAGGTCCACCTAGGTCTATATGTAGGTTCCCCTAACGTATTCCTTTATCGAAAGCAAAAATTTAAACCTTGAAATACTCAGAGATACTTTATCTGAATTCGAGCCGCAACGGGTTAATTCCCACGTTTTCTATTTGCTAACATAACTTATATGCGCAATATAACATGCTGAAAGATACGAAATAAATATTTTTAATCTTTTTAATTTTAATTCTTTATTATCAGGCATCAAGGCCCATAGATAATATACAATCATATAGATTATTACATTAAATACCTTACGGACTAACATACATATTATTCATAATTATGTAGGAAAAATAAAATAAAATATTACTATAAACTCCAAGACTGCACTTATCACTATTATTTTTGGGAACTTTTAGTCTTTGCTTATCTATGTTTTCGGTACACAAATCTTTTACACAATTTAATGTATTTTAATTACAAGTTTACATAAAATAACTAGTACTGGCTCATCGGGCAGTATATTACGATTAGTGATCGATCAGTGTTAAGTGGCCTCGTCGAATGTTAGGGGGAAAAGAATAAACATATAAAACCTTCTGACCCCTGCTCTTCGTCTTAACTAGTGTCAAGAAGAGGTGTTTAGGTATCGGTACTTAGCCACTTCATTCCATTTTGTTCATTTATTATTCAATAGTCGTGGCAAAATAAAGATTTTGTTAATGAATTGTTAACATTAAAATTTTTATTGCTCATTTATTGTAACATTGATAGATGTGTGAGTTAGCCGCTACGAGGAAGGTGGCTTCCTCAGATTACTTTTATTTATTCTATTCCTGACAGGAATAGCGCAATAATATCAAAAAAAAAGTATCAGAATTAATCCTTTATAATCTATATCACTGCATAGCCAATTTGTTTTAGAAACGATGAATAATTTTCCCGTATTTCTTACTAAATCTTTATAAGAATAAATAATTTTACTATAATCAAGACCCGTGTTAAACTATTGTTTCGTTATATTAATTATATTAATGTTAAATTGTTATCGACGACTATATTATGGCGCAGCGGAAGCAAACCTGCCTTAAGCGCCCCAGGTTGTTTGTTCGATTCCCGCTCTGGGCAGATGTTTGTATTTACCATACAGGTATGTGTTCCGGTGTGTCTGTGTGTGTTTGTGCTTTTCATTGTGTGTGTTTCCGGACACAGGATATTACCATCTTAATGAGGGCCGTTAATTGTGCAGATAGTTATACTTTTCTATACGTGTAAAAAAAGCTCTAATTATAAAGTATGGACTATACCTATGTACTTCATTCACCATGTATTTCAACTGTCACATCTGCAGATGACGGCCGATAGTTAACTAGGGGCGTATTCATTAGCTTTGATTACATTAGACAATTCCGACTAAACAGCAAGCAAACATGTAAATATACCTCTTCATTTTATGCTAAACATACCCTTTGGTATTGATACACACAACATAATTAAATTAACCATATGGTTTGTGACCTGAAAAACGCATAGTGAAATATAAATTGAGGTTCAGGCTATTCGTAATTTAATTATATCCTGGCTGAATGTTAACTGCACTGTAACCGATAAAGTAAGAAATAAAAAAAAACTGGAATCTGCCCTTTTTTATGTCAAGAAGGTAAAAAGCGGGCCGCCTGATAGTAAGCTCCACCTTTGAGAATTTACTATTTACTTACGAAGATTTGTAAATAAATCAAATGAAATATTGACTAATTCCTAAATTTTTTCTGATTACAATAAATTTCTTCCAATTTTTAATTACTATAAATATAAGATATAAATAATAATGATAGAAATCTAGTACCCTTTGCTGTCTGTATAACAATAACGACAAGAAGCTATTAACGTTTCAATGATAGGACTATGTATGCATGAAGTAACTAAGAAGACTCCTTACCTAGTGGATTTGTAAGATATCTAAGAGTAGGTAAGCTCTGTGGTTAAAATATTCTATGACAGACAGTAGGTATTGCATCCCTCTGTCACGCAATCAGGCCGGCACGTGCCCTCCTCGCTAATGCGGTTAACCGAGCTCGGCTGTTTGCTCGTATGTCCTGTCTGTCATGACGAAGTACACCTCACTACGTACAAATAGATAACCTAGAGTGCTTATAATAACATTTTATAGTCGTTTTAATCTAATAGTTTTGATGAGGACACTAAAACATTCTAAGAAATCTAAATTTTTGTCATAAATATAAATAATTTACATTCACTATCACACGCGAATCTTTAATTTAATACATCGTTATATACCTACGTAGTTTTCGACCCAATTCCGTTCCTCATGTGCATAGTAATCGAATAAATATTATAAAACGAAGAGATTATAAACTTCAAGATTTGGGTACAAACACGGAAGGTAATCGCCATGACATCAATTTTAAATATACTTTTACCATTTCTAATGTAAATTGTTTCACAAGAACATTGGCTGATTTAGTTAAAATAAAAGGTATATTTTAATTAACGAATTAGTTAAAGTTTTTTTTAACGTTGGGAATGTCATTTACGCACACGAACAGGCAGTGGTAGTGTGGAACTCACCTCACGCTAGTCAAGCTAATTATTACCCACTAAGACCCAAACATCCACCTGTACCATAGTGGGATGATGATATTCCTCAACTAACTGGTAAAAATACGTGAATTGTTTCTCTTGAAAGATTTTGAACAAATCAAATCAAAGCGAAAACGAAGAATCGAACCTGCAACTAGAGCATTAAAGGTCGGCACATCAAATTGAAATCAATTTCAAATTCAAAGATAAAATTACAACAATAATATTTATTTTCAGGTGTGGTTTCAAAATCGTCGCGCAAAATGTCGGAAACACGAAAGCCAGATGCATAAAGGTATGCAAGATTCACTTATTTCTTATTCACATTCGGGTATTTAATAGCTTTTAACCTAAATTTAAAACCTTAATTATTTAATTTTAACCTTAGAGTTCCATACGAAAGCTCTAGAATTCTAAATCGAATATCTGCATATAATACACATAAATAAATAAAATAGCGGTTCTTTTGTACTGTCCAAATAAAAACTTTTACTAAATGAAAAAGTCAATTTTAAGATTTTTTGTCTGTGGGTTCCTCTAATCTTGGAAAGGGTTGAACCGATTTTGACAGAACTAGTAACTTTAATAACACTCTTATATTTATACAATAATAAATGATAAAACATTCACTTTACCCTACCGATTAGTTTTTTTTAATATTTTTAATGTAAGAACAATAACCCGTTACATTATTAAATATAAAGTTTAAAGAGATATCAACTCTACATTAGTTTCGTAAAATTATTAAACTGATTATATGTGAATACTATGTCACCCGCAAAGTCGTTAGCGTTCACGTTGATGAAAATTTTAATGAAAACAAATGCTTGAAGCATGTATTATGGTAAATAAATTCAACGCTTAATGTAGTCGAAAAGTAGAAATTGTAAATGATTCTGGCAAACTTATCCCCGACTTGGCATAGCCGTGCACAATAACATCCACTCGAGTGGAATTTAATACTACCCTAAATATTCTGTGCTTAGCATATTTCAAAAAGTTAACTGGTATATTGGTGAAATAGTGTGAGTATAATTTGTTCATAATCTTCAAAATGGCTGACATATTCGCATAGACTTAGTGGCGTCGGGATATGACGACCCCATCGCCCGCTGTTGAGATCTCTGTCACAGCAGAAATTATTCCACCAGTGCAATCAGTCACACTGGTGGTAGGTTTTTGTTGCAAGAGGCCGACTAGGTAGGTAACACCGCAGTGTCAAATATTCTGCCGCCAAATAGTAGTGCTTAGGCATTACTGTGTTCCGGTTTGAAGGGCACTGTACGCTACTGAAATTACTGGGCAGACGGGATTTAAGAACCAATATCTCGAGGTTGGCAACGCGTGAGTGGCACCTACTAATGGTGCTGCAAGCGCTCATAGGCTACGGTAACAGCTTACCATCAGGTGGGCCGTATGCCAGTTTGCCAACTTTTAATATAAAAAAAAAAACTTATATAATAGATAGGCCCTTCCATACAGAAAAAATGTTAAAGACTCGTTGGTGCTCCATCGCAACGAAATGAAGTTAGTCACAAGGTTACAACAAAATCGAATTAAGTTAGCGTCACAATCTTGCAACATCGTTAGCGTCACAAGTGATTAAGTTGGTTTCATTGCGTTGATGTTGAATTTACAGGCCATGTTTATAATAGTATTGAAATTCGTCAGGACTTGTTTCTTTATTTTTGGTTCAATTGCTAAGTTGTTGAGCAAATAAGGTTGAAGTCGATTGTTTTCGTTCTCACGTAACATCTAATAACAATCGTTAACTCTTGGTAGGCGTTTTACTCTCATTCAATGAGTCACTGGTTCGCCATTAAAATGATTACGTTCTTGAAATGGCAATCGCTCAATGTAAAGTCTAGTCTGTCTAGTACCCATGGGAGTAGCGAGGCAGGAGCAAGAAGGGCAGCTGCCCCTCCCTGGACCTTGCTAAATACTGAGATACTGCACTAATTTAAAACCATTGAAAGAAAAATTCATGTTGCCCCTCTGGACCCTAAATTAAGATTTTGCCCAAACCTAGGGCAAACGCTAGCTACGCCTATGCTAGTACCTGTTAAATCTTATAAATAGAAATAGAAGAAGTGAAATTTAATGATATTTACCTACTTCGCAAATTAAAAATTAGTTTCAAAGAATCATTTCAGCGTCATAGGCCAAAAGTTGGATGGTTATCACATTATGTATTCTCCATCATGCCGTCTAACTTGATTATAGCTCCCGCTGGCGCCGCGCCGGTCCGACTCTAACAGTTTTTTAATTCGACCATAACTCACACGGATGAATAATTAAAACGGGCCGGGCGGGAATCGCGGGAATCGGTAAAAAAGGTGCAAGCGATACACGTGAAACGATAAATTTGGGGAATGGTACAACACACTTAGCGATTGAGCTATCTCGCTGTACGATTGATGTTGCTAACATATAACGTGGTCGTAAAACAGTTGAATTAATACAAAACTATATAAAAGGGATAATATTAGTTGAGAATATGAAATAAGTGTTTTGTGAATAATAAATGTTGTATTCACCAGGAATTGTAAATGTAAGGAGTAAAATGATAAGTATACAGATTTCTTTAAATGATGATGATGATGATGATAATTTTGTCTCACGGTCACGTACTTTTAAGATTTTTATATTATAACTAGCTGGCCCGGCAGACGCTGTCCTGCCCCGAAAAAAATCTGAGACTCGATAGCAGCGCCCTCTACCCGAGTCTATAAGTGACACCGGTGAAAGTTGTTGATTTACTAATATGGCTATTAAAAAAATAGGAGTTGACGGTAAAAGGGTGAAAATTTGGGGTCGTATGTATTTTTCAATGCGACATAATAAAAAATATTTAAAAAAAAAAGTTTCAGAAAATAAAATAAAAAAATTTGGGGTGGACACCCCTTATCACTGAGGGGTTTGAAAAATAGATAGTAGCCGATTCGCAGACTTACTGAATATGCATAAAAAAATTTCATAAGAATCGGTCAAGCCGTTTCGGAGGAGTATGGGAACGAACATTGTGACACGAGAATTTTATTTATTAGATTTATTTAAATATATTATTATAAAATTATCATCAGCGCTTGTGTTTCTTTTGGTTTTGTTTTCTTTAGTTTAGTTTTTTTGTTAGTTTCATAAATTTGTGTTTATTTTTAGAAATTTATTGAATTGAATGTACACTAAAAAGTATACAAAAAGATTTTTTCAGTAACATTTAATTTGTCTCAATTCAATTCAAACATTCTCCATATACGAATAATAATAATTAATCAGTAAACCATAGAAACGATTTTCCTCTAGATTGGTGCTAAAACTCACAAGCGGTATATATATCAAACCTTTAAATTAGAGAGATTTCGTTTACTTGTATGTATTTTACCGCTTTTATAATGGTTAACATTATGTGTAAGGCTTTATAATACCTACGGCTTTTTGCCATCTTACTAACTAAACAGATGTCCTCACCTATTGGAATCTAAAGTCACGCACATTGCGAATAAAGAAACTTCCAGCCAACAACGAACACTCCGGCTCCAGCTGCTGATGTTTTTCCAACGAACTCCAATATTCTTCAAGAGTATTTTTGAGCAAAGAATGAAAATTTTTTTAAACGGTTAGCAACATATAATTATATTTCTGAAAATAAGCGACACCTTGATCATACCTTTTACCACCTACGAAGGTATTGAGACAAGATGTAACTGAATTTTTAGGATCTAATTCGCGTAATTTGTTATAATTCTTCAAACAAATAAATGCCACAAAAACTGTTATCCTGTTAATTCAAACCACACACGTTTTGCGGCGTGCCCTGCCCACACTCATAATATTCCATCAACAAACCAAACATGACAGGCTGCCGGGATACTCTAAGATTACACTTTCGCGTGATTGCGAAAACGCCGAAGAACCGCTAAACAGAGCGTAAAGCGGAAAAAAGCCGCTCTCCGGAATCGAATAAAATGATTCCCCGCGGGAGCAATTCGGACGCAATCCCGCCGTCCCCTGCTAAATGTCTTATTAACTTATGTGCCCCCTCCCCCTCGCCGCGCCGCCTAACACGAGAACAATCATGTAAAGTGAAATGAAACGGTTATTTGTTATGTTTTGCCCCTTTAGGAAGCGTTGAGATTACAAATGTTGTTATTGATTCATATTCACGCAATTGCTTGTGGTTTTGCGAGATGATCCAATATCTGTTGATCACATTGTTATTATTTTATTACTTAAGATTTCGTATCAATGAGAGTTAAATTGTAAAAGAAAAACCTTCACGTAATATCTATGTAAACTATAAGATTTTTAAACTTTCAAAATTGAACACCAAAAAAATAGCATTTCTTTGTCAATAATTTAAAGAATGGTATTTCTTTATAATACAGAAAAAAACTGATAATATAGTAATACAAAATAAAAATACTGCATGTACCAAATATCAGATTGTACTGAATCTTTTTAGTATTAAAAATTTATGTTAACGAAGACATGAATCTCGTCCGAGGAACATTCGTTATAAAAACAATAACAGGCATCGTAAAATTCAAAAAGAAAAAAAAACATTGACGCCTAATTGTTCCCCTGTTCATGAAATTGTAAAATTATTTGCGAGCTGCGAGGGTGGCGATGTTTTATTACGTAGAAACCGCTGTAAAGATGTTCCGAACGCTTTAAAATAAGCGAGAGCGCGGATGCCCCGCACCAGCTTATCTTATAATTCGATTAAATTAAACAACTCTGAGTTAATCAAATAAATGCACAGCGGTCGCAGGGGTGAAGGGCGAGCAGCAACGTGGGGGCACCGGACGCACACCCGCTTGTATTTATGTCGGCACTTCTCGAAAGTAATTCGGTGTCAAATATGGAAATAACTCATACGCGCCGAGGGCATTCATTTTGATAATGTCTACGGGTGACTGGAGCTCCTCTGATTTACACATAGTGTGAATCCGACGCGCTACGATATGATGTAGACGGAATATAATACCGATGCGGATATTTCAGTAAATGTTAGATAGTAAATAATATGGGTCTTATCTAACCAAATGATTTAGGTTAGTTTTGATTAAAAAAAAAAATTACAGTGCAATTTATGACGAAAATTGCACCGTATTGATCCTTTCAGACCTATGAAACAGTAAGTAGACCTAAAGTTAGACCTAATCAACTATTATCTAGCTGTGCCCGGGGCTTCACTCGCGTTTATGTAGTTTTTTTATTAATTCTAGGGGAACCTAACATTTTACAGGACTAAAAAGCATTGTATATACCAATCCAGGTAATGTACATAACGTGAACAATTTTATTATATGCATAGAATAAACTGATATACAAGCGAAGGCCGACGATACATTTATACATAATTACAATTTATTTAAACTTTAAAATGTATAATTCTATATAATAAATGTCGGAGTAAAATTCCAATAATAATTGAGGTGAGTGCGAAATTAAATTAATGAATCTTTCGGAAAAGACTCACCGAACACCTTAAGTTGGGTAGATCCGTATTAATTTATTAATTGCGTACTTCGCCCGAAGCGGGCTATAAACAACGAATCTCACTTAATTTACGAGCAAATTATGCTTTACTTAAATATCAATTTAATTAAGTGGAGTTCGGGAACGGATCTCGTTGGATTTGCGAGGTGCGGCAACTCGCTCGTTTGTCTTTGCCAATCGAGGCGGATCAATTCAAGTCGCTAAATTGATTCATTTGAAGTAATTCAAATTTAATTCTAAGACATAATTATGGTAGCATCTTTGTCGTTTTATTACGAATGTAATTAATTTATGGCAAAAATACACTTACTCATGATAAGATATTTTGGCATAATTAATCTTTAGTTCAGCTCTACATTTCAACCTATAATATTAAAATTTTTATAAAACCAGAAATTTTCTTATATTCCAGATATTGCTTTAATCTATCTAATATTATATCATTCAATTTAATTAAAAGCGATCGAGTTAAATGACCTATACTCCTGTTATATGTTGTCCTTAACTGTTTAGTTAGTAACATTTTTTTACATTACGTAGTACAAACTTAACATAATTTTTACCCTTGTTTTCTTGTTTTTATTAATATAATTTAAAAGAAAACAAGATTAAAATATTTTATCCTTGATTCAGGTTTGTTGGTAGGCGGTGGAGGCACACCGTTGGAGCCCTGTCGCGTAGCGCCCTACGTATCCGTACCACGACTGGCGAACACGGCGCCCCGTGCCCCTCCACCACCTCCACTGCCACTGGCACCACATCCGCCATCTACTGCTTTTGCACCTTTCGACTCCGCTTTGCTATCAGCTGCGGCTCATCAGGTATGAATTACTTAAATCTTGTTTGTCCTAGCATTATTCCCGGTATTTTATTTTACCCAGAGTCTGCTTATTACTCTTATCCGGATTTGCCAGATTACTAGTTTTTACACGGAGCGATTGCCATTTGACCTCCGCAACCCTAGGGGCGAACCAGTAACTCATTGGAAAAGAGCAATTTACTTATCACAAGAGTTAACGATTATTATCAGATGTTATGTCATAACAACCGGGACCGACAGCTTAACGCGCTCTCCGAGGCACGGTGGGGAGACCCACGGACAAACGCCCACACCGAGACAGAAATTTTAACAAACATCAGCTCGAGCGTAAAATACGAGTAAATATGCTAGTTCTATTGTTAATTATGCCGATTTTCACCCTCCGATTGTTTTCTTTCGGCAATGAATATACAATTTGAACATGACTTTCCTCCTATTTTTTTTTAATCATTAAGTAAATATACCAATGTAAAAGCCCTTATTTACTTATTTTGCTAACGATTTCGAATTGAACCCGCAACCATCGAGACTAAAGGCAGACTCGCAACCCACAACGCCACAACGGTATCATGAACGGTGTCGGTGGTATGAATTACTTAAATATCATACTATATTAAAGCTTTTGTTATTTGCAAACCCTTTATGGATATTTTTTTACTAGTACGCAAGTGCCGCAGCAGCTGCTGCAGCTGCACTTTGTCCACCGTACGCTGGCTTGGCGGCGTTAGCGGCGCGTTGCCGATCGTCCTCCATCGCAGATCTGCGGTTAAAAGCGAGACGACACGCGGCAGCGCTGGCTGCGGCGAGTGCGCCATCGCCACCCGCCTCCGCTTCCGCGCCCTCGCCCGCACCCGCTGACGCATAGCGGCTATATCAAAGACATTTTTAAAAGATTTGATCCTATCATTATATTGTTCTTTTGTAACAATGATTGAATATCGTGGTTTAAATAAAATAAAAAAGTGCGTTAGAAGTTATACTTCTTTGGCGTAACAAGATAAAAATCTTTTCAAAAATTTTATCTTTAGCCTTATTCTACGTTTGTAGGAAAAACGACACTGACAATAGAAAAAAGGTATTTAAAGTTTTACATTGAAAGTTTTACTATAACGCATTATCTAGTTAAATAAAGTTTATTTAAATATCACAAAAGTAACTAAAATGTTGACTATTGAAATTCAGAGTGTCGGTTTTTTTGTGACGGTGTACGCGCGCATCGTAAAAAATTACTCTCATCATTTTTCCTTCACGCGCCAAAAGAAGTATAACTTCAAAAATCATTCCAGCTACATAAAGTTATGACGTGATTTTAAAGACGGTTTAATAAAATTTTCGACCAATGAGTAAAATTAATATGAAAATGTATTTGTAAATGAATTAACTGTGATAGTGAATGAGTATTCGGAAAGGGAGGCGATGATCTCATTATAATTTTTAATATTATCTTTATTGTATCATTGTGAACTGGTAAATATTTTAAACTCCATTACGTAAAGATTGTCTTATTAATTATTACTTCTAGATTAAGTATTGTAAATAATAATAAAAAAACGTTTAAATACTGTGTTTAGATTATAATGATATAGTACCTACTTCAATAAAAGAGCAGTATTTTAAGTTTATAGATCTGTATGTACGAATAATAATTATATCATTAGTCTCATGACTTTGGTTTCTTTAGTAGTTGTAAATTGAGTCCCAATATTGCTATAATGCTTTTGCAGCTATTTCTTATATGTATTTAAAGGTTTTATTTATAACTGCATTTTCCCGCGGCATTGCTCACAATTGTCAATTAATGAAATGACACATTTCTGTACTACAGGAATCATGTTTTTATTGACATATTATGGTTGAGTTGTTACGCCAGATTGGCGCCTAATAGCTATTTTATATCCCTCATGAGCAGTACTTTATTTATTGAAAGGTACCCCGTGACCTTATCTGTACCTCTGAAATCGTATAGGTATGCAATAATTCTTGAAGCGTAACATACAAACACTTGTATTTATAACATTAGTTAATAGGACTACACATACATACGTTTTCTTTAGACTTTTTTTCTTTCCTTAAATCACCCATAGCATGCTTTTAAAAATATTTGAATATAAAATTGTATAGCATAATTTTTAAAGATAATACATTATTTCGAGTTTACTCAAATGAATTACGTGAAATTGCGTTACTATAATCGAATGACTATGCTTTTCTCAATGACCATTAACGTCGCAACAGGGCTGCCTGTTATGATATTGTGTAGACAAAAGTTATCTGATCGAAGCAAAATCATGATACTACGTTCTTGAACACAAATTTTATGCTATCAAACATGCACACAAAAAGGTTGTTTGGACCTTTTTGTATGCATGTTTGATAGCATAAAATTTGTGTGAACATGCTGAGTATTTGTGAAAAGTGTGATAATCAAGTCAGATGGGTAGAGAATTAGGGCTTTAACATAGTTTTATTATAAACTTTTTGAGATAACTATATTAAATATATATATACTAAATGTAAAAATAATTATAGTTCCATATCTAAAAACCTTACAACTCTCACGCAGTTCAGAAATAAGATATAATAAATAGAAAATCGTTAATACACCATAATTTATTTATTTATAATACTTTATTGTACACCACATAACAAGAAATTTACAAATATAATATATCATATAAAATCGAGCACAATAAGGTGACCTTATCGCTAATAAGCGATTTATTCCAGGCAACCTTATGGGTAACGAAACATAAGTATCGGAAAAAAGGAAGGTGGTGCATAAATATTCAATATAATATAATATTAACTGATATAACATATATAATAAAATAAATATATATGTACAAAATCAAAATAGTAAATGTAAATAATATATATAAAGAGTGTGACAAAATTGATTCAGCTTTTACATCATCATGCATCATATGTCAAATAATATTCTTTTAATCGAGTTTTAAATACATTTAGTGACTGAGATTGTCTTATGCACAAAGGTAATGAGTTCCACAATTTAATTGATTGGACAGTGTATGATTTTTCATAATATTTAGTATTGTGGACCGGTATTTTAAGAATTAATTGGCGACAAGATCTAATTTCAGTTCTATTTGGCTCCAGGAAAATAAATTTCTCTTTTAAATAAGATGGACTGTTGGAATTGAACAAAATACAGTAGAGAAGGGTAAGTGTATGTAGATTCCGGCGAAGACGAATAGGTAGCCACTTGAGTTGATTGCGAAAATGAGATACATGGTCATATTTACGTAATCCAAATATGAACCGGATAGCCATAATTATTTAGACAGGGAGCTAACGTTATTTAATTATTTTTTTTTAAATTTACGTTATTTTTTAGAGATTTTTACATAGGTATGATTTTTATCCGTACACGTAAACTTCATAAGCGTCAGATGTTAAAATTATCATCCTAAATTTATTGACTTACTATAAACTAAGGTCCAGACCTTTCATACAGAAAAAATGTGCAAAATAATGCCTAAAGTAGACAAAGTATACATTACAAAAGAAACACTTTAACGCGTCCTTACAATATGAATGAAATAAAATTTGTTTTATTTTTGGTAGCCCTGCGTTGTATTCCCTGGTCTTTCTTTTTCAAGTATTTGTTTTTAGATTTGTAACTGTGATTGATTTCGGTCACATTCCACGCTTCGAGCTCATCGTCTGCGGTGCTTATAACAAAAATTATATAACCATTACGCAACTGTTTAAGATATTATTTTATTATTATATTTTGCCGATATTGCTAATTTATCATGCTTCTTAAAAATATTGGTTTGCATTATTATATTACAGCGTTACTTTCTTTTCGTTATTTTTAAATATTAAGCAGAGCCTAATAAAAAATAGAGAAATCATTCACAAAATAAGTAAATATAGGCTTCACAGTGGTATATTTACTCAATTCTTTAAAAAAAGGAAATTCATGTTAAAATTTTATTCTCATTGCCGAAAGAAAACGATTGACCACTAAGAAGACCATTGTCTCCAATACATAATTGTAATTCCAATGCCATGATTAGAAAAAAAAGGTTGATTTTGGTATGTTACCATTTTAAAAGTCTGTCTCGATACTTTAAACATTTAAGAAATTGTGAATAAAATAATCAATACAAAAGAAAAATCATAGCAGTTGTGTGACGTTTTTGTAGTTTATTTACGACATTTTCGAGCTTTGTTCAGGGCTCCGTCGACAGGGAGCGTGTTTGCGCAAGCTGTTAAAAAAGCCCGCCCTCGCATCAGGCGCCCAATTAGGGCGGCGACGCTGCTGATTGGGTGTAATCGGGTTAACATCGGAGACAAACATGCCTGCTGCCTGCTTGCCGCATGTCAGATGCTTCGTGCTCTATGCACTTCAAATAAGAATTCTATATCAGTAAAATACAGAGTGTTTTCATTAAATATCTTGAGATTTATTAGTAATACAGTTTCGTGAAAACAAATTTAGTTTACCGACGGAGAGCTGAGGAAATGTTTCTTTAAGATTTCTATGAAAAAATTGTCTTCATTTTATTAAAAATTGTAAATTTATCTTTCGTGTTTTCTATGTTACTTGAATGCTTTTTTCTCCTTTGGTTAATGAAAATAGCCGATTATGATTAATTAATTTGAAATATATCCTATCAAAGAGGTGGTACCATATAAATAAGTTTATTTATGGTCTAACCAACACATTGTCATTGTAGATGGAGCCCTTCCATATAGTTAATAATTCAGACTATAGGACAATATCTAACCGCACTTTTTAGCTAACCTGATGCCTATGTTCACAACTTACGCGGTTCGTGACATATTATTTGTACAATAAAATGACATACAGCCAGGCAGAGTCGGACTAGGGAAGCCTTTAAGTGTGTAATTCGAATTTTCATGTTTTCGATCCCGTTTTATTTGACCGGCTTAATATATTCACTGCTACAACTAACTTTCAAATAATGTTTGCAATATAAAAATCTTACATTTTTCTTTCATAAAAGAAATTTACATATTTTATTGAGCATATTTGTAATATATAGGTTTGCCAATTGCTTCGGCAACTGATTTATTTATAAGCAAGTAGAATAAAAAGCCATGTTCGACATGAATAATTATGTTAAAATAATATAAATATTGAATATGTAAGCCGTGGCAAAACGTGAATTGATTGTTCAGCTCGACTGCTTAAACTAATCACATTTAGTAATGGCTTATAAAATATGAAATAGCAATCAACACCATCAGAATTATAGAACTGTTTAGGCTTTCCACATTTAACACAATGTCACTGTCGTGGTTGGTTATATGCATTGTTCTAGTCTATTCTAGCTATGGAGCAGAAACCATTAACGATAATGACAAATTTCTCTACTTCGCTTACGGAAGTAATCTTCTCAAAAAACGACTACACGTTCACAATCCAACAGCCAAGTTCTACTCGACAGCAAAGCTACCTGTAAGTTTTATTTTAATTTTATATAAAAAAGAACGTTATAATAATAATAAGAAGAATTAAAAATAAAAACATTGTTTTTCTTAGGTTAGACTCAGCTGGACTCGTTTCTCTCTCCATGTAGCTAACTTTTATCGTCCAATATATTCTTTTAATAAAAACTTGTCTATTCAGCGATTTGAATGTGTGTATATATTAGCATTTATCTATTCAGGGTTATAGATTAGACTTCAACATGGCTGTGGCATCTTGGAATGGCGCTGTAGCAACTATTGTAGAAGATACGTATAGTCACGTGTGGGGCACCCTATGGGCAATTGAAAATAATGATATGAACAATTTGGACACGTAAGATACATATCTTGCAATTACATAAACACTTCTTAGTTCTAGCTATATAGTTTTATCAATATAGTTTTTATAACACTGACGGCTTTTAATGAGATACATTCGAATTAAAAATGAAACTTATAATCACACTAATATTATAAATGTGAAAGTTTGGATGGATTGATAGATGTTTGTTCCTCTTTCGCGCAAAAACTACAATAAGGATTTGTATTAAATTTGCTACACACACCATATTTACTGGACTAACACATATGATACTTCTTATACCTCCAAAAATCTTAATAAGGCGAGCGGAGCCGTGGGCACACAGCTAGTCGATACATAAATGGTTTGAGGTTTAATTTAGTATAAATAATGTTGATTCTATTCTAATATTTAGACAAGAAGGACTCCTCATCGGTAGTTTCAATGCAAAGAACGTAAGCGTATTGACTCCTGAAGGGAAAATCTTGGTGGCAAGAACGTATATTGAAACAGTAACTCCTTCCAAGGTTCCGATGGAAGAAATACCACCAGAAAGACAGCCATCTGACACTTACAAACAGGTAATTTTTTTTACGAAAAACCCGTCCAGTATGTTAATATTATGTAACGAAATTAAAAATCAATGTAACAATAGTTCAAATGTTCGAATCTTATCGGAGGAGTTGCAGTTTACATAGTAGGTTATACTCAGTCCTAGTACAAACTACACGATTATTATGATACATTAATTTGAGCTTAAATAAATAAAAATATTAGTAATGATTTGTAAAAGCAATGGTAATAAGCATTTTTTTAATATATCTAAGACTGATGGTTTCATACATTGTAATAATTAAATATGCCCAGTAACCTATGGATTGTGTTCGAAAAAGTAAATCTATCTCGAAAACGAAATTTACGAATTAATTTTTACTGGAAACTACTTTTTTTTAAATTTATTTTAACTACACAAACTTTAACGCGTCAGCGTGTCGCGTGTTTGCATGTAGTTACCAATTTAAAGTACCTTACTTATTTGTAAAATCACCATAACGGATTGCTTACAACCGACAAGAACCAGAACGAAACAAGCATAAATTACAACATAGTATGTGTGACCAAAACCAACTACAACCGTAGTTTCGTTTTTTTATGGCGCTCAGACCTTCTGTTGAGTTCAACGGCTAGATTGGAGCGTTTCCTCCATTCCCGATGACTTCCTTAGCCGAGGCTCGGCCTCAGAAGAGGCACGGTAAGGATAGAATCAAATGTGAGCGCCCGCGAGCGCTGTTTATTTTCACAGCTCGATCTCAGTACTCGGCTTCCTAGGGACGCTGTCATGGCCAACAGCAATACATGGTTTTTAAAAACATGGTTTTTTTAAACATTACCCTCATTTTTATATTAATAAAATAAATATAAAATAAAAGATACAGAATGATAATATTTACAATAATATATAGATTACAAAAATAATTTTCGAGTACTTATATGTATATAATATTAGGTATGTATATGGTCATATTCTTCGGCATACTTTATCCTAAAAGTATGCCGAAATTAAAAAAAAAATACAAGGGAGAGCCGCACATAATTAATCCGTTATTAAGGACCACTGATTTTACTACTAATTAAAAGTGGCTGTCGGGGCTATTTCATTTTTTGCCACAAATATCGGCAATATGTATTTCTTAATTTTAAATTAGAATTTCAATAAATGAAATCAATTTTTTCAGGTTTTAATATATGGAGCTTTCGAATCTGCATTACGGATGGATTACATAAAATATCTTTTTGACTTTCCTTCAAACGGAAAACTCGCCTCGTGGTCGACCAGACAGGAGCTTGGACATCCGTTTAATGCCACTATTTTTTATTAAATGCTTTTTATCTATTGCTTGTATTAAATTTAAGTACTCTCTAACCCGGTCTCATCCGGAGAACTGAGCACGATTCGATGTAAAGTGGTAGGTAAAATGTAATACGTTTAAATATTATCATAATTATGACTCAAAAATATATTATAAATATATATATTACAAATAAACATTTTAATGTATGCGACTAAATTGTATTAATCTCCCAGATAATATAGAATTGGTTAGTAACAAGTCTTACATGCTAATAGCTGAGTGAACCCACCGCTCGGTAAACGATCGGTGGGTTAAGCAACTTTAGGCGCGGTTATTCACTAGATGGGTTATCGCGATATTTCAACTGAGCGTCTCTGTGCTTCGGAGGGTACGTAAAAAGTCGGTCCCGGCTGTTAATTTGACAACAGTCGAAATGTTAAGTCAGAGGTTTATACGGGAGAGCTGAACAACTCCGACACTAGATTGGCCACCAAACACTCCATAAGAAGAAGTAAAAAGTACTAAAATATAATCTGTTCCGGTTTGGGTGCTTGAGCTCGTGTCTGTATATGTTTCCGGACCTCTGACACAGGATCTTAATAAAAGCGGGTAGCGTGTATTTATTTATCAATAAAGATCTAATGCACAGAATACACTTGAATACAGACAATTAATATATCAATATAAACGATATCATTTTCATTCCATGATTTTAAGGGTTTTTCAAATGTAGTCGAAATTAATTGGGAAATTTAGATAGCAAAATGCACACCGTGTTCAATAAACAACGCCTTATACATAATTACTTTTCACGATCATTATTTAATCTATTTTTTGTGACATGGTAAATTGAGATATAAATAATTTAACTTTACATAATTGTGGAGTAGTTATGAATGAAAGTGAAAATTATATTAATATTGCTGATTATGTGTTACGTATTTTCTACCACTATAAAAAAATTTAATAATTTACTGGATTACAACATTATAGAACCAACAGATTATAAGACCAAAAAATTAAAATTTAGTTCACTGTAGAAATTTATACAACAACTCGCGATGACCACGGTCTATAAGTGGAACGATACAGAAGTCCTAAAATTACTACGGGCATAAAGTGGAACACACCCATTTTCATTCTATGAGACAAACTATAGATATAGAAAGGAGTAGATTACGGGACTATATTTCGTAAAATTAAAGAAAGTATTGAAAATTGAAGCGCCATCTAATAAATGACTCGGAACTAAATAATACCATCGAAACCATGACCTATCAAAACTTTAGATGTCATCTCATTGGTCAATATCCCAGCCCTATATCATATCTCAACATCCTAGCCTTTCGTTCGAATTACTTCAATAGTGGTGCTAGTTTATTCATCAATATTGAACAATTGCAATAGAAAGGATACACAATCTATTGTTTTCAATTATTATCTATACGACAAACTCATAAGTCACAGTTGACTTTGACAGTAATTGTCAATTGATCATTATTGATTGTTCACTTTTATTTGTTATTTAATATTTAATTCAAAACAATAATTAACAATTAATTAACAAGAGTAACAATTATAATTATACTCTAGATAGTATTAGAAAAAAAAACATTCCTTCAAAATTTAGAACTCCGGAACCTTCATTTAGAAGACTGCTAATAATATTACCACTAACCACTAATAAAATTACAACTAACTGTGAAATGAAACAATGAAAATGCATTTTTTATTTTTATTTTTGTGTTAATAAATAGATGTTAAACTATATTGTATCTAATATGACAACTAATATACCTGTAACAATACTCTAACTTTTTGTTTCCTTATTGTCATGATTTCTTTTATTTAAAAAGTGTATTTATAAAAATGAGAATTAATTTTAGCCCCTGTAATAATTTTGGGTATACCAAAAAATCATGTAAGAAGTTTGTTTTTATTATATTTGCATCTTTCACATAATGTCGATGAATTATGCGTTTGGGTTCTCCATATTTCTTCTTGTTCTTGTGGGGCTAAATATATACTTTTTTTACACTCTAAACTCAAACAGCCTCAAACCCCACAAAATTAATGTGCCAAGGATTAAATTAGAATTTACCTCGAATGTGTTCAAAGAAATATTTGATTATCTCAATTATTTACCTAATCAATATAAAATTATAAATCCTAAGTTTGGTCCAAAACAAATAAAACTTCTAAATTCATTTAACATTAGTCAAAACATCAAAACAGAGACAATATGGGATGAAACAGAAAAGGTATATTATATTTAAACATTAACTATATTATAAATATGTATAATACATTATTTAATTAGCATTTATTTTAGTGGGTTGGTGAGGACTCATTGTTTCCTCATGAAAATGGATCGGCAGGTAAAATATTACATGTTCTACAAACCACAAAGATAGCGTTGGTTGATAACGCTCCAAAAGGGACACAACTTAAACTGTTACTTTTACTTGAAGTTAGTATAAGTTGTAAAAAACATAAACCCATAACTAAGCTTTGTGAATTATACATATAAAGACAACTAAAAACTAGAACTTTTTAATTTTAAGGGAAAACAGAAAGTTTATTTCAAGCCCAAACGTTACAATTTAAATCATGTAATTAAAGGCAACATTTATGCTGGTTTTGATCGCCATAATTCTGAAGTATTTGCTTATTACCTAGCAATGGTGTTAAACTTTAGGTGGATTGCCCCTTCTGTCATTCGCCGTGTCCACCTCCACAGGGACATAGTACCCTTTGCAACAATTGGTTTAAAAAAACTATGATAAAAATGGTAACTCCAATAAATTCATTAAAATTATTTAATTATTATGAATTTTTATTCCTGTTTACAGGCTAACTAAATTGAAATATTTTATAGGTAGTGGATCATTGTGTATTTATGGGAAATGTTTTTACTGTAAGAAAAATGAAACTGTTTGTCCCGATGACAACGGTGAAATTGAAGGGGCAGCTATGTTGTATTTGGATAAACAATTTAAGGTGCATAAGTCACCCTGGAGGCGCTCTTACAGTAACAGAAAAATGGAATGGGAAATAGATAATAATTTTTGTAAGTAAGTATAATAATAACATATTGGCATAACCCAATAATTCAAAGAAGTATTTCATTTTAGTATAATTTATTTATATTATTATTAAACTATTGCATCTATATTATATACTTTTTTCCTTTTCATGCATTCAATGAAGACTTTTTTTAATGGTACTTTTAGTATAATGTTGACCACAACCGACTAGATGTATAAATTATCTACAGCTTACAACAAATATATTTATTATTAAACTTATTATAATTGAAATTTTTAAATAAATATATTGTCCGTAACTTACAATTTTAAAATTCAGTGATCTGGCGGTAATAACATCAAATGCTCTATTCATCAAAAAGTGTCTTCAATAATAGTCATAACATGGCTTTTAAAAAATGAATATGCAATGAAATATAAATAATCCTAACCAACATGAACCACAAACTTATTATTATAAACTTTGTTTTTTTTTCTAGAGTTTAAAATCCTATAAAAAATATAATATGGATATAAAGATAATGGTTATTTTTTTTTAGAAAAGTGAAGGGATCAGTTAGTACAAAAAGGTTACTTAATTTGATAGATGTTGCCATTTTTGATTTCCTACTACAAAATGGAGATAGACATCATTTTGAAGTTTATAAAGATCAAATTATTCTACTAGATAATGGCAAGGGCTTAGGAAATCCAACAGTAGATGAATTAGATATTTTAGCTCCTCTCTATCAATGTTGTATGTAAGTATCTTCTTTTTCCTAGCATTATTCCCAGTATTTTATCCCCCTACAACCCTAAGGGAAAACCAGTAACTTATTGGATAAGAGCAAATTACCTATCAAGAGCTAACCATTATTATTAGATATTATGTGATAACAACCAGGACCTTAACATATTCCGTGGACCACGGTTTGAGAACCCATAAAGGCAAAGGCCCAGACTCAAAATGAAATTTGTACGATCATTACAATATTCTGCCCCGAGCGGGAATCGAACCCGCGACCTCAAGGCAAGCTCCCAACCAACACGCTAAAACGGTCGTCATTGTATGTAAATACATATATAAATAATTAAATATTACTAAGTAAATGATTACATTAATAATTACAACTTAAGCTCTGAATAGATTAACAGGCTTTATGTCATTATAAATTCAAGTTTCTCATTATATTTGTATTATAGACTGCCCTTTTTTATTTTATATATATTTTTTAGGATTGCACCCTCAACCTGGCAAAGCTTAGAAATGGTATCTGGAGGTGCTTTGACAAATACAATCAAACTTTTAGCAGCACTTCGAGAGCACAAACTAGCGACAGAAGACCATTTTGAAGCCGTTGAGCGAAGGCTTCTTCAAGTGTATGCCACCATACAATACTGTATTGGCAAATACGGTAGAGCTAGGGTTTTGAAAAACTGGCTAAAATAGATAAAAAAATCTAAAAATTAAATAAATTTTCTGCAATAGAAATCGGTGCCTTAGCAATCTTTTTAGTGGACGTAAAGTATACTCTGTATAGAACAGTTACATTATACATAGTTAAACACAAACTATTATGTTATTCATTATAATTATAAGCTTACTTTGTTTGTAAAAAAATCACAGTAGTAGTTTTATTAAATAAACTGTAAAGAATTTGATTTGAATTTAAATTTCATAAAAATTACAATTTTACCTTGGCCTACCGCTTTTGTTTCAAACAATTTCTTCTAGAAAAATATTTTTTTCTCGATAAACGTGAAAAACTTTTTTTTTTCATTTGGCCTAGTAAATAAAATTTGCTAAGGGTCCGCTTTGTCTATCATAGTCGTTATCAGTGCGTCAAAATACATACTCAGTATGTGTATCAAATTTCAGATCAATCGTAAGTATTGGCTCTTCGGAAGTACACCCACTGAGCAACTCCCTGACTCTTTATAATTGTTAATATAAGGATAATGAATTTTTTCATTATTGCAAAGTATAAAACAGAACAGAAATACAAACTCAAATTTTAAACTCTTAAACCTACCTGACCGCAGGGATTAGTAACAGAGCTCCCTTGACATCCTTTTTTTACGGAACCCTAAAACTTGTAATGCTGCCATAAATCCGAGTATATTCAAGATCGATTTTTTTTTAATGAAAAATGGACAAACTTACTAATGCCCTTAATTATGGATCTACCAAAAACACTATCGATTCGAGTGCTCAAATCTTATTTATAATTAAGAAATAAAAGTGAACATTACATCTTTATAGAATGATAAAACATTTATTTGTATCTTCTGTTATATGCAAAATCCCATCACATATTAAACTGATGCCGAAAAGAACGGTCTGACAAAGTCAAATGCAGTATGCATTAGAAAGAAAGAAGAAAGGAAAGAATCCCGCCACCTTTGCATTGTCTATTAAGAACTACAAAAATTAAAATGCGCAGTTTTCTTTTTTTTTATTCGAACCATTTCATAGGTGGCGCTATTCATCCTTAAATTTTTACTAATGTCAATCTATGATATGCACTATCCATTGTCTTCTATGTTTATGGTTCCTAATTCCACTTGACGTTGACATTCCCACATATTATGACTTTGGAGTTTGATATGACTGTCAAAACTCAAAAGTCTCAAAACAGAAAGATAATTTTTTTAGAGCAGAACACTACAATTGAATAAAAAAAATAGTTATATAAACTAAATAATACTGCTATTATATTACTCTTTTGTAATAAATATTGATAATAAATTAGGCTTATATAAAATATATTATTGAATAGTAAATATTATTGTAAAAAATGACACCTATAAAAGACACATTCCTATACTTTGCATATGGAAGTAATTTACTGAAGAAAAGAATACGGATAAACAATCCAACTGCAGAATTTGTAGGAATCGGCAGACTTGATGCAAGTACACTTTCCTTGATAATTATAATTTGAGAAACTCGCAACATGCTACTAATGATTTTTTTCAGGGTCATCAACTCGACTTTATGAAATATTCAGATCATTGGAGAGGTACATCTGCTACAATAATACCAACTGACAATGCCCATGTATGGGGAGCTGTTTGGCGATTACATAAAAAGGACATGCCTTCTTTAGATAGGTAATTCATAATTATTCTATAGTTATCTTTATTGAGATAGAAAAACATTGATATATATAACATCAATGATATTTACACTAATTTCTCTATATGTTGCAGACAAGAGGGTGTAGATACTAACTGGTATTTTCCTAAAACTGTCGATATAATTACACCTCATTATGTAAAATTACAATGCCGGACATACCAGCAATCAATTAATCCACCATTGAGAGGCCCTAATGAAGAGTTACCAGAAGAAAGAAGACCATCAAGTACTTACTTAGATTGTATTGTAAATGGGGCCATGGAATGTAATTTACCTAGAGAATATGTATTACAATTAAAAAAAATACCACACAATGGACAACAAGCTTCGCCAATGATGATTGAAAAATTGAATTCTTATTAATTAAGCATACTTTTGTCACAATAATGTCAGATTTCATTCCAGTATAACATTTTTTGTAAATAATTTTAGGTAAAATCAACTATATTGATGTACATATACATAACAATGACGTTCATAGCCAATGGCTAACTTGAAAATTAAAACTATGTTTTAATTTTTTTGTCAAATGCAGAGTTATTAAAGTTTTCAAAAAATCTGACAGCTTTTTTCTTAGTGAGAATATATCACAATTGAAATATAAATATAAATATTGTAGTCAGTAGAATTTGAAAATCATTATTCAAATAACATTTTTAAGGAAATGATAAAGTGTGGCAACTAAAAATGTAATAAGTCAAATGAGCACTGGACAAATTACAAGTTTTTTAAACAAGCCTCTATATTTCAGCCTTGCTGTTCTCACTAAACAGATAAAAATAGATTTCTGTAAATATTAGATTTAAAAAAAATACTAGTAGAATAAAAAGCCTGAATAACTACAGTAATAGGGTATTATGTTAAAGTGAGATTTATGAATTTGATCCTGATCCTTTTGGGCTATTAATGTACATTTCCTCAAACAAGTTACAAACTTAGTTTAAGGAAATTTATTTATTTATTATATTTTCGACAACTTTCCTAACTGTTGACTTTGAAAAATATTATTAACTAAAAATTCTATGATTACAGATGAAACTGGCCGGTTTCTATCAAGATGATTTATTTATTTTTTTGTGTCAAATAAAGACTTTGTATCCAGCAAAGCTTATTATATAAGTTTAAGTTATAGAAAAGAAATATTCAATAAAAAAATGTTAAGATGTGAAAGCACTTCTAAAACCTTTCTATATTTTGCGTATGGTAGCAATATGCTTACGTTTAGACTTAATATGAACAATATTACAGCGAAATTTATTTCTATCGCTCGTTTTGACGTAAGTATTAATTTTCAATTACAAATAAATAGTAGGTACACAAACAGGTAGGCACTTCAAGCCACAGCCCTACTGCTAACGGAGAGGCTAGAAATTCAGATAATTAGTCTTTCTTTGCTTTGCTTTGGAACAATAATTATGCGTGGGATAAACTGATAACACAACCCACGAATACAAGATTAGGCGCGTGGCTTGCTCAATATTATAGTGCCCACGTGGATCAAGGGTACCTACATGGTAAAGCGGTTTTAACTTGAGTGCGATAGGTCGCTAACTTTCAAAAGGCGTATCATTCGAAACTGTATTACGCTACAGTTCGTTCAGAGTATGTGCTACAGTGGAAACTTAGACCCACATTGTCAAATAAACGAACCCTTGCCGTTAAAATGCGTCGCGTGGCTGTAGACAGCGCGTTTGACAATAAATATCAAACAAAACAAAAAAAAAACATAAAAATGTTACAGAACTATCGTCTAGATTTTATTAGATTTTCAAAGTTTTGGGGAGGACCTACTGCTACTGTTGTCCCCACTGCGAATGCCCATGTATGGGGTGTGGTCTGGCGCATGCAAATGAATTATATGGAAACATTAGACGAGTAAGTCCGCGTTATTAATTTATTTTCATAAATTAAAAATTTCCAGTAATTAGGTTTCAAATATCTGTTGTGTGAACTAAAGTAATTATAGCAGAATCAGATCTGTAGTTATCGACATGAATGTACCGTAGCTGTTAGCAGGCACCGCCGCTGTTACCCTCACATATCAGTATCTGTTCTATTTGTGGTGCCATTTAGTTTTTCTCCCACTTCTACCTCCCCACTATTTACTCAGCAATACCTGTTATACGTTGATGGAGCAATTCTCAATAGTATGATTACTTTATGGTAAAAAATACCCTTATACAGGAATTGAATAAATTTGTGTATGATATTTTCAGACAAGAGGGCGTAGAAAAAAAAATCTATTATCCAAAATATGTTCAAGTGGTAACACCTTATACAGGTAAATTGACATGTCGAATATATATTCAAAAAATACAACCTTTGCCAAGGGGCGATAAAGATAATATACCTAGTGACCGATGGCCATCCTGGACTTATAAGGAAATAATAATACTGGGCGCGATGGAACACGAGTTGCCAGAATACTATGTCCAAATGTTAGAAAAAATTAAAAACAATGGTGAAAAAGGATGTTTTAAAATGTACAGCCTTCTGTTACAATATGCAAAAAGTGTGCCGTGTCCTTGCAAATTGCCACAAAAAAAGAAAAAGCCACCTCAACTGGATATGAACAAACTGAGAAAAGAAAATTACTAACTAAATAAAGCTCCAAGAGCACATTGATGAGTTCGATTCGAGATTTGCATAAATTTTGACTTTAAAAGGAGAGGAAAGTGAAATAACACATAGTCTCAATTAAAAAATCAATTTTATTTAAGAACGTTATAGACCTTGTTTTTATTAACTTGGTATAAAATATATTTAAACAAGGATTTACTTCGAAACTATTTTCGCTATTCTTGTAACTTTTTATTAATATAAATATTAAAATTATTATTAATAGGTACTCGGTTTTCATTAAATTAAATATAAAGATTATACATTATCTCAATCGTTTGGTGAATTTGTATCTAAATTGAGCATATAGCACAACGCTACCCCCACACTATATTACATAAACACGCACACAAATCACACGCGAGGAACACATTTATTGGAAATCATTTTATCAGTCAACAATTTACGAATAACATAATCACTAAATATGAGGTAAAGTGTCCTATTAGGTGAAAATCACAATAATAAAAAATACTGATAAAAACAAGAACAAAGTGTTTTAAGGCAACGAAGAGCCCGCAGGGAACGCTGTGTGAGGCAACGTTGTGCGAGACTTCGCCGCAGTCACTCCGCGACCGCCGGCCATCTTACTGGGACGCATTGACTTACTATAAACTACGGACTGGCCCTCACATACAGAAAAAATGTGCGAAGATTCACTGGTGCTCCTTCTTTAATAAAACGCTAACACAAACGCCACGAAGCGAAGTTAGTAGTTGCAAGCGTGTGGGGCTAACTTCTTTCTGGACTTCTTCTGTGGGACTGTGTAGCAAGCTTTTGACTAACTTCGTCTTTTGCGTCGATGTTGAATTTAAGAAGGAGCACCAACGTGTCTTTTGACATTTTGTTTATACGGAAGAGTCTTTATATAATAAGTCTATGCTTGGACAATATAAAAATATACTTTAATCATTTCAACCGATCAGTTTGTGGTTGGATGAGCGGCGCTGGAGTGTCTCGGCTGGCTCGTTAATGAGTAAGGCACGACGCCCATCATTTAGCGTCGGCGACAACTCGCCGAAAGATTTTTAATTATTCTGCACTCATTTGCACATAACCCGAATACAGTCTATGTTATAGTTTTCTGTTTCTGATTCTAAAGTGTAGCAAAATGCACTATGCAATGTCTTAATTGTTGTATTATATTTAGTTTTAGCTCCGAAAAATTAACATTTTAATAATACACTGATAATAGGTAAAGACATGCAAGGTGCCTCGAGCCTTTAACAATTAAAATATTATTTGTATATTATTTTATCTAACATAATCATTATTCAGTACTATACAATATTTATGCCATTAATTTAATTGTACAGTTCAATTCCAAATACGAGACGCCTTAAATTTGATGTCAAGATATAATAAACAACCACTCTATAATACATCATCTTTATGGTACCAACATAGTCTTCAATCGTACAGCTGTCCAAAATTATGAACAATATTAATAATAAATAAATAAAATAAAAATAACCATACATTAGTGTATTTGGGTGCAATGTTCCTCATTCAATCAACAATCCTGCATTCCTATGAAGGCTGGATTTCTGAAGGCACTCGTTTATACCTTTAAACCACATTATCGTAAAAGTTATTACAGACACATTGGACCCCCAATGTGGCCCAATGTCCAGGATTGTTGTATATTGGAGTCTAACTATGGTTGGATATACAAATATTTTACAATATTCATTTTACACTGTAACATATAATGCGTCTAGCGTATAATTTACTTAATATAGTTCACTATTAAAATCTTTAAGTATATTAATTTTTTTATTAAAAATTTGGAATACAATCCATCGATACTACGGAGTCCTTATTGTAAAAGCATCAGCTCTGACGTTATTTCTTACTATTTTAATTGTTTTATAGTCCCCGTATGCTCTACTCGGGATACGAAAATTAATTACTATTAATTATATCTAATCGTAGCTTTATCATTAATGCGAGTTCACTGGTTAGTAACATGTATAAAGACCTTGCAAATTAGCTAGACTTTGGCTACAGAGTATAGGCAATTCACACAAGGCAATCATTGTAAAATTATCATATTATATAGTATATTATGTATAACGACTATTTAACAACAATGGCAGATTATATTCTATTGCATTGTAATTGATATGGAACACATCGGTTGCAGTTTTGTCTTATGTATTTGAAGGATTGTTTTCATCACACTCGTCTCTGAGCAGGCAACGTTTACATACATGTACAAATAATATAATGTATATTAAATACAATATAATAATAAAATCTTAATTTAGCATTTTGATTTGTTTCAAGTCTTTGGTGGTTAAATCCGATTTATGAAATTATTTCCTCATTACAGTGTAGAAATGACAAACAAATATGATACGCTGATCGAATTACGAGTATTATAACAGACGCGTAACGAGTTCACTTGCCGTACATCGCACGCCGCAAGTGACAAATCTGCATCATGTTAAGTAGCGCACTTTCAAAAAAAGTGCTCACAACAATAACAAAAACTTAAACTAATCTACAAATTTGACACTCGCTCGAACGCTCGCGACCGACAAATACGAAGAAACGAATTAAAATAATTTGTACAAGATCTCACCTAAACTATCGTCAGGTATCTATCTATACACACTTTACAGCTTACACGGTAAACTTAACAATAATAGGCTGCGTCATAAATGACTCCGTTACGACTACGTCACTGAGGTAAAATATATATATAGGATCCGCGCCGACGTCGCGCCGACGCCGCGCCGGGCGGCACGCGGGCGAGCGGCGAGCGACGAGCGACGAGCGAAATAAATAACGCGGACGCGAACAATTCACTAGCTACGCTTAGACCTAGCATTCGAAGGGCCGCGGCCCCGAGCGAGCCGGCGGTCAGCAGGCGGGCGCGTCGCGCAGCACGCCGTTGGGCCCCTGCGGCTTGAGCGCGAGCGCGCGCGCGGGCTGCAGCGGCTCGGCGGCCGCGTCGTCGTCGCCCCGCGAGCGCAGCGACGACAGCTCGCGCACCCACGACGCCAGCCGCCCCGACACGTGGAACAGGTTGGAGGCCGAGCCCAGCGCCGCCGCGCCCGCCGGCACCTCCTCCGCGTCCGCCTCCTCCTCTGCGCCGGAACACCACGTCATTCGCACACGTCCACATATTAACACGTTTAGCGATTCGACGACGGCAGGGATCAAAAATTTATAGCCCGAAAGGAGTTCATTCAGGTTTTTCTTTTCCTTTTAGTTACCGTTTTTAAAAATTTTAAAAATTGTATGAAAATATAATAAGAAATTCCAATAATTATATTATGTTATTCTTATGTAAGTTTTCAATGACTATTATAGATCGTTATTAGAAAATATCCAATAAATTAACATCCATATATAAAAAAAGCTTTCTTTGTAACTATGAATAGTATTTCCAGCAATTATTTATAATTATTAAGTATGCAAATAAAAAAAAACGTTCAACCTATTACTACAAAATAAGGTTTAATCAACATCCAACTAAAGCGTACCAGCAAAAATTCACAAAGACAAAATTTCCAAATACCTATTACTCTAGTAACAAAACCTTAACGCCCTATTGTAATACAGCTAGCTACACTACAACTCCGGGGCTCTAGTCGGACGAACAGACAACACATCGTGTAACGAGAGCATGCAAACCGTTACTTACAGTTAACAGAGTGCAGCCTGCTCGGCGCACACGTCTGAACGGCACGTGCGGACAAACAAGGATCAAATGTTACTACATATTCAATAACACTACTTTAACTACTAAATATTTTTTTCACTCGACTGTAGTCTTATTGACTAGTATATTATATAAAATGAGAATCTTTTGATCCCTGCCGCTCTATATGGGGTATAGGGGGGGCGGTACCTCGGAGGCTGCGCTGCAGCGAGTACATCTCCTGGCCCTGCGGCGTGTGGAAGAAGGAGCGGTGCCGGAAGTAGGGCTGCGCGGCGGGCGCCAGGTCGGCCACGAGCTGCAGGAAGGACGGGCGCGCGGCGGCGCGGTGCGCCCAGCACGCGCGCATGAGCTCGTACAGCCGGTCGGGGCAGTGCTCCGGCCGCTCCATCACGCCGCCCTCCACCACGTAGCGCAACACCTGCTCGTTGGACAGCCCCTGCACGGCGGGACGCGCACGGTTATAACTCTGTCTGTCTGCCGGTCAAGCCGAAACCGCTCAACCGATTTTGATAAAATTTGATACAGAGGTAGACGAGATATTGAATGATAGTTTGTATGGGAAAAAAAAATTCTATATGAATAAAAAAAACAGCCTATATAATATACCGAACCGACACTAAGGACTCATATTCATCCTTGTCGAATAAATCTAATAATATGTGAGAGTGGAAAAATTTAAAATATAGTTATAAATTACATTAAATTAAATAAAAAATCGTGTTTCTAATCATCCAATCGTATGTCCATCATTTGATTCAAATCAATTAATAACTAAAGCACTAATGAACTACTAATAACCTGATAGGGCTGCATAGCGAGCGTGGCCATCTCCCATAACACCACTCCGTAGCTCCACACGTCGCTATTACTTGAAAATACCTACAGGATGATAGATCAACAAATTAGTGTGTATAAAGTTTACGAAAGGAATATAAATATAAAATGTCGACTCACCCCGTCCTTTAAACTCTCGGGGCTCATCCACCGGACGGGCAGGAGGCCCTTGGTGCCCTTCCTATAATAATCAGTCTCATAAATGTCTCTGGTCATCCCGAAGTCGCCCACCTTCACGGTGAGGTCTCCGGCGACCATGCAGTTCCGCGCTGCCAGGTCGCGGTGCACGAACTTCTTGGCCGACAGATAAGCCATGCCGTCCGCGATTTCGATTGCCATCTGAAATTACATTTATTTTATTCCTTTTAGATTTCCAATCAAATCACAAGAGACGTTAGGCTTGTATTAAAGACAAATAATCCTGACTAATATTATAAATTCGTAAGTGAGTTTGTTCATGTCGCTTTTACGCCTATTTTCTTTAATCCACATCAAGAAACCATAACCACTAAACTGTTTTTCAGTACACATAAATATGACCAATTTACCCATTTATATATTATAACTAGGTGTTACCTGCGAATGCGAATGTGAATAACGATTTTTAATGAGGCATACAAATAATTTATTATGCTATGAAGCTATTTAGCTGAAGTGGTTATGATGAATTATATATTTATAATAATTATTATATATTTATATAACTATATATAGATCGAACCATAGAGACGATTGTAGGCTTTTAGTCGAAGGGGGTGAAAAAGGGAATGGAAGTTTGTTCGGGGAATAAACTGAAAAACAGTTTAGAGGTTATGGTTTAGGAATAGAAATGAAAAAAAAAAAATAGTTATCTATATATCTATATAGGAATTTATAAATGGCTACCTGCAGGATATTCTGCAAAGTGGGCGGGACGGAGGCGGGGCCCTTCTTGGGCAGCGAGGACTCCGCGTCGGGGCGGTGCGAGCGCAGGTAGCTCTTGAGGTCGCCGTGCTCCATCAGCTCCATCACCACCAGCGTGGGCTGGCCGCGCGACACCACGCCCAGCAGCCGCACCACGTGGAACGTGTCGAAGGCCTTCATCACCGACGCCTCGTTCAGAAACTCGATACGCTCTCTGACGTACGAATTATAATCACTATACAATATGTCATGTTTTCGGTGAAGTTGTACACGTAGTCGAGGAGCCTCACCTGTCCGTGGCGTGCTCGTTGACAGTTTTCACAGCGCACCGCAGCTCCGGTTTACCCTTGACGATGTTCTTCGCGAGGCCCTCGTACACCTGCAAGAAGCGGACCGAAATAACAATCGGGGAACGAACGAACAAACGAACGAACGGAACACCGTAGTCGACGACCGACCATTCCGAAGGATCCCTGGCCGAGCTCGCGGATGAACTCGATGTTGGAGCGCGGCACCTCCCACTCGTCGGGCACGTAGACGGTGGACACGTACTCGGGGTTGACGCTCGCGAAGAGCTTGGGCGCGTCGGGCGCGGGCAGCAGCACGCGCCGCGCCGCCCACGCGCCGCCCGCCGCCAGCACCAGCAGCGCCACGCAGCCGCCCACCACGCCCCACACCCACTCGTGGCCCAGCTCCGCCGTGCGCTCCTGCAACCAACCGGCCGCGCCCGTCAGCTCCCCTCACCTCGCTCTACTCCACTAGACACTACAGATCGCTATGTAAACATAGCAGTCGGCGAAAATCGTGCACTTACCGCGCGATCGATGTCTTATCATTGTACTGTATACTTATTTAAAACCGTTCCCTAATTACAAAAAAATATGCTTTTTCAAGTTATTACTAATACTCCTATTACCACTCTAAATAAGCTGACAATAGCCACAATAGCTCGACAATAGCCTAAACGGGTCAGGGTGGAATCCGCAGCTCTCGTGACAACGGAGCCGATCCTTCTTCTTTTAAGTTATTAAGGCTATTAAATTACCCTTATTATCTAATTTTTTTTTGCTTTTTGCTCACTAATTATTGGTATTTGTTACTACAATCATAGCGCCAACAACAATAAATCGAAAAGCAATTGTTTCTCGAATAACACAATCGCTAAGCTTCTGCAAGATACGTAATATACTAAAAGCCACTGGCACTCACGGGTATGAACACGTAGAGGTCGGTGGACACGTTCCCGGCGCCGCTGAGCGAGAGCGGCGTGACGCGCAGCGAGTAGTTGCCGGGCGCCAGGTTGCGCAGCAGCACGCCGCGCCCGTTCGCCTCGTAGTCCTCCACCGGGATGCAGCTCGCGAGACCCATCTCTTGCGTACCCTAAAAACCATACATATTAAAACCATACATATGAAAGCGACGACAGTTGTAGCACGTTCGTATCGACCCTATCTTCAATTCCCTCTTGGGGCAGATATTTGTATTGATCTTACAAATATCTGCCTCGGTCTGGGCGTTTGTCCTTGTGGGCCTCCTCGCCGTGCCTCCAAAAGCACGCTAAGCTGTCGGTCTCGGTTGTCATCATAACATCTGATAACAATCGTTAAGTCGTGATCTTGAGTTAAATCGTAGTTTGCTCTTATCAAATGAGTTACTGGTTCGTTCTTAAGGTTGCGAAGATCCGATGGCAATCCTTCTGTGTAAAAACTATAAGTAACCTGTCAAATCCGGATGAAAGTAATTAGCAGACCCTTTTTCGAATACCGGCATTAATGCTGGGAAGAAGAAGACTCAACAAACGAAAGCATTACACTTAGAAAAACTATTCAAAATGTCTACAGATAAGGTTCACCTGATTGCTGTCTTCAATACGCGAATGGTGCACATTGTATGCAACGACGAAGCCATTCGGATCGTCCGGCGGTAACCAAGTCACATTGACTTCCGGTAAAGTTTTGTTCGATGGCAAAACTTCAGCTTTCAAATTTTTTACAACATCAGCATTCACTGTAAATTAAAAAATCAATTACTGACAATAAAAAAATATGTGTAGTATAAATACTTTATTTAATTAAAAATGATTTGGCAGCCCTGGACGCCGTTTGCCTTAAGCGCCACAGGTCGCGGGTTCGTTCGATAGAATTAATTAGAATAGATTAAAGTTACCTTTTCTACTGTGGTTTTACCTTTAGTTACCGTGGTCACTCACAGCAGACTCTCTGTCCGCTTATGACCACGGTTAGTGAAACCTGACCGAAAAGTCAAGCACCGATAAAGGTAACTTTTACGCGTTAATTCCCGATTAGTATTTACAAATATGAATATATAAATGCGATAGCTTAAAATAAATATATTTGTTCTTGTCATTGTGTTTGTTTCCGGACCCCCGACACAGATTATAATTATCCTAATGGCGGCTGTTGAGTGTAGCGTGTATTTATTTATCTGTATCTATGCTCACATCGCTGCAGCGTGCGGAAGGTGTAGTGCGCGCGCTTGGAACACCAGTCGCGCTCGTAGATGTCGGCGGCCTCGTCGCGGTGCCGCGCGCGACACGCCCAGATGTTGACGGTGTACCACGTGAAGTGGCGCAGGTTCTCCACCGTCAGCGAGCGCGCGCTGCCCGCCATCTCGTAATACAGGCTCTTCACGTACTCTACACCAATTAGGATAATGTTACTACATTATTATATACGAGTATATGAATGCACAAATCTCTAGTTTTTGGCGATTATATTGAGCGAATTATTTTGACGGATGTTGAAGATGAAAAAAAAAAAACAGTATTAAATACATAGTCTCATTTCTCATGGGCAGGCCCTTCCATACGAAAAAAATGTCCAAAGATTCACTGGTGCTCATTCGTGATATCGCACTATCGTAACTAAACGGCGTTAAACTTTATTTAAAAATTGCAAACTTAGAGTCAAAAACTTCATTCGATTATGTTGCGAGGTTGTGACTTATTTTATTTCGTTGTGTTCATGTTGAATTTACAATAGAGCACCAGCGAGTTTTTGAAATTTTGTTTAAGCCTTAGTTTATATTATGTCAATGAACAAAAATGAAATGTTACCATAATTAAGATATTAGTATCGATATTATATAATATTTAGGTGAATGTTTAAATAGAAGAAACGAATGGCTTTTCATTATAAAGACCGGATTTAAGAGCAAGTTAGCCTAATTGGATACCACTTTGCTACAAACTAATTTAAAACTCGTAGTAATTACCCCACATGCATCTATTTTCCAACAATCTAAAGAGGTATGCTTTTGACTAGCTACAACTAAATGTAATGAACACGCTAATATCAAAATAGGAATACTGTTGCAATAATAAAAAAGCAATATTGTATTTCATAGCTATTTTATAGTCTGTAATAAATTGTTCGATATCTAAGTATAATTAAAATAACATAAAATATTTACGAGTAAGACCTTAGCCCATACTATGTCGTCTAGTGATATTCTTATTATAGCATGCAGCCTACTTCAGACGGCTCAAGGATATATGCAATGTAACCTGTAGGATGATCCTTAATGATGCAAGCATTATACTGGCGGCGACTGCACTTTACTGTAATTAGAATGCGATAGGGGGTGATTGCGAGACGAAAAGCTGGATGAGTAACAAGCTTATGAGATGAGGTTAGGTTACAGATACAAAACGCTTGTGTATGCGAATGTATATGACGCTTACTCATACATTAACACGTTACGCATGCGCAATTAGTACAGTGTATATTTAGTATTTATGATTTTTCTAATTAAGTCCTGATATAAAACTATATCTGATAGTAGACTCTATGCTACAGAGATGAAAAAAAAACTATTAAAAACACGTCTTGAATCATTTTGTAATCAAAAATGTAATTACTATAAAAGCTTTTATAGACAAAACTATAAAAATATATATTTTTTTATTTTATGACGGTTGGCAAACAAGGAGTCCGTCGTCGGTCCGCCTAATAGTAAGCAGTTACAGCAACCTACGGACATTGAACGTGCGCGACACTTGAAGTATCACATGCGCGTTGCCAGCCTAAGAAATAGTAGGGAAGTGGTGAGAAGGGAAAAAAGGAAGGGAAGGGAGGGGGTGGTAAATTGGCCTTCGGCGCTTTTACTCATCGCATGGAACACAACAGTACCTATTCATACTTTACGCCGATTATCTGTGAAAATGAACGTCTATTGTCAATGAGCGAGTAAGGAAATGATATTGAAGTACGTACTTCCGTCCGTCGTGTTCGTGTTGTTCTGCCCGATGGACGGTTCGTGCGAGTCGCTCAGTATGACGAGCATGCTGTTGACGTTGTCTTCGATAGCGCGACGGAGACGTTTCGCGGATGTCTCGTTAGAAGACTGCTTTGGTCTCTCCGTTTTCACGTATACCTAAAAATATATATTTGAAAAACACGTTTATAATACAGGTATTGAATAGCTCCAACCGTTCATGACCTAGGATAATTTCTTGTGATATAAAACTCAGTCATCTACACATTTTTTGTCGCGGTCTCCGAGTTCGACAAGCAGTCATCACAATAGAAATAGACATTAATTAAAATAGCCTTAAGCACAATGCGTTAAGATACAAACGAAATAAGATATAATTATTTTTCAAATAATGGAAAAATTGAGTTGTTTTTAATTTTTTATGATATTATTTAGACAATAATAATATGGGGAGTAGTTTATATTTGAAAATGTTTTAATTCAATTATGTAAGAAAATAAACCGAAATAGGCTCTCTTTTGAGTTCTGAAAATCGACAAAAGTCAAAAAGTTTAAAATTATTCGAAACATCGGCGAAGTATATCCAAATAAAGAAGTAATGAATTGAAGCTCACATGGTTCTGCAGTGCGTTCTCAAAGTCAATGCTGTCGATGCGCTCCTCCTCGGCCATCGAGCTGAAGCGCGTGGGGCGCGTTTCCTCGCGGCAGGCGCACGTGTTGCTCGTGACGTCACCCGTGCCGCTCGCCGCACCGCTCGTCGCTCCGCCCGCTGCGCCGCTCGCCGCTCCGCTCCCCGCTCCGCCCTCCTCACCGCGCACCGCGATCAGATTCACGAACGCGCTTGCTACAATCATTGTAACCCGTACCGTTACGCGCTTTCCGATAGAAATCAAGTTCAAGTAGGGGAGTCATTGTTTTGTTCCATTTTATTTCGATTTAAAACTTTTTATAAATATTCAAAAATACGTACGATTGGCACAGTAGTTGACATTGAGCGCCATTATCTTGGGCTGATTGTAATTATTGGCCTGAATCTCGATGTGGTACAAAGCGATAGTGCCGTTGGGCAACGCCGGCGGCTGCCACTTTATGATGGCCGTTTGCTCTTTGAGTGACTCCACCGTCAGACCCAGGGGTGGACTTGGAGCTAAAAGTTATAACATATCAATTGCAATGAGAAACAGGGAGTCATCAATAAAAGCATATAGCTGCACTTGTTGTAACTTACGTCCCGGTAAAGTTTTGAAGTAAATAATGGAACTCTGTGCGCCTTTCCTGTCCTGCAGCGTGGTGTAGGTTTTGACGTAGGCCGCGTATCGCGTGTAGGGGGTTAGTTGCGACAGCGGATAGAACAGCGGCTGCATCTTGTTACAGGAACTTGGCATTGTGGACTTTTTATCTTTCAAGTCTGGTGTTTTACTACTGCTATTATGAATTTCGTCCATCGTTTTGTCAAGAACGTTCCAACTGAAATCGTCAACTGTTTAAATACACCACTTACAAATTAGTTTTACCAGAAAGTAATTTTAATAATTTGAGCAGTAATCTTGTATTGAACTCTCTGTAATAGGATATTGATCGGATGACTCGATCGCTTTAGAAAGGAAAATTTTAATTTTTTCTACAAGCGATCGTTTTATTAAATGTACAGTCGACTAGCAATCCTCGGCTTCGCTTGATTCAAGGTTATTATTATGGTAGACGACCATGTCAAATTTATTCTTCTATTCCATACGAAACGTCTAAAACAATATTCAAATGGATATGTCCTATTTTTTATATTACAAATTTGACAAGTAAGCTGGATCGTAAATCCGTCTGACGGTAAGCAGCTGTCGTTGCTTAGGAACGGTAGCGTAGCCTAAGATTTGTAGGTGTTATGTACCTTCTTTAATATCCTTTACCCAACAATTTCGCTAAATACAGCGTCTTTCAAACTGAAACACAGTGTAACACTACTACTGCTTTGCGGTAGAATATCTGACACATATCTACCTAGATGACCTTTTGCTAAAAAAAAACCGGGAAAGTGCGAGTCAGACTCGCACACGAAGGGTTCTGTATCATCTATAATAAATATTTTCTTTTATCTTCTTTCACACAGTAGCACAAATTTATTTATGACCTCAGTATCTGGTATAAATTGCAACTTGTTATGTCCTCCATACATGAGAAAATCGGTAGTGACGCAAACACTGACGGACAAGAGAGTGATATTATAAGGGTTCCTTTTTTAACTTTTGAACCCTAAAAATGTCTAACAGCGTGTCCTATATTAATTTTTTGATAACCCCATTATTTCGCCTTTCTAGCATTATTCCCGGTATTTTTATTTACCCAGGGGCTACTGATTACACTTATCCGGATTACACAGGTTACCAGTTTTTACACAGAGCGATTGCCATCTGACCTCCGCAACCCTAAGGGCGTACCATAAACTTATTGGATAAGAGCAATTTACTTATCAAGAGTAAAAAAAAAATCTGATGTTATTTGATAACCCCACTATTTGTGTGGCAAAAATATAAAATAAAGAATAACAATAAATAGTGCGTGGCAACTCACGTGTCCGAGCACGCGTCCCGCTGGCCGTAGAGCGTCACGTTGTGGTCGGTCGCGATGAAGTATATCGAGTAGCCGAGGAGGTTCCGCGGGTCCGGCATGCAGTACATGTTCCACTTCAGTATCGCCACCCGCTGGAGTATCGTACTCACTTTCAAGTCCAGAACGTCATGATAACCTATATATACATATACATTTATAAAAACCATGAAATATATTTTTATTACACTTTTTTGAGGCTACAATTATTCTTCAAAAACGTTTTGTATTAGGGTTCCGTATCCAAAGAGCGGCAACAGAACTCTAGTACTAAGCTTTAACTGTCTATCCGTCCGTCCGTCCGTCTGACAGCGGGCTATATCTCAAAAACTATAATAGTTAAAGGGTTAAAACTTCAATAAAATTTAAAAAGTAATGGGGTCCCCTTACAAGATACTTTGTATGGAATGGATATTTTTACTCGGAATTTAATCTCAAAGTCAAATCGGGTCCCCGTACAAGTCAATATTTTTATTCTTTGGTACGATACCCTTTATGTGCGAGTCCGAAACGCATTTGGCCAATTTATTAAATCGATAAAATAACGCAAAAGGCAGTGTAGGGCTATCTTCAAGGTTACCTCGCCTTTCAGACAGCCTTCACGAACTACTTACACGTATTCTACTTACAAGATGCCTGGTCTCCGTTGTTATCCCTTGACACTTCCATTTCACTGAATGTCGACGCGGGGTCCCTCGTCATGGACTTTAGTTGTTCTATTTCGTTGTAGCAGAGCTTGGGATTGAAGTGTATGAACAGTTTGCCCGTCGAGATCTCTATCGAATTGTTCGACCAGTTCCATAATTTTTCCAGATTGGGATTGTTGAAAATGTATAAACTTTGTCCTCTATATCTGAAACAAAATATATTCTTAGTTGTAATAATTAAATTAGACTTCTGAACTCTTTAATGTTTAAAATAAATCGCTGCTAGGAATTCTATTTTACTTTACGTATCAATTTCTATGGAAAATATATATATTTTTTAAATAGCACAAATTACAATCATCAAGGCATAAGACATATATGTATAGACAGGCGCTTCCGTCCAGACAAGATCCCAAAGTCTCACTGGTGGCCTTTGCGTGAAGCATTACACTAAAAAAAACTTGCAACATAACCGAATACAGTATATCTGTTTCGGACTGAGCATTTGTTCTTGTGGGTGTCCTCACCGTGCCTCGGAGAGCACGTTAAAATGTCGGTCCCGGTTGTTATCACATAAGATAAAAAGTAAATTCCTCTTATCCAATGAGTTACTGGTGCGCCGTTAGGGTTGCGGAGATCAGAGGGCAATCGCTCAGTGTAAAAACTAGTAACCTGTCAAATCTGGACAAGAGTAATAAGCAGATCCTGGGTAAATACTCGTATAATACCGGGAATAATGTTAGGAAGAGCCTGTCAATAGTATATAGTAAATGTATGCGTCAAGGTAAATAATATGCCTTTGGGGACATTACAGACTCACTTATCTTCGGTATTGAGTCCACCGATGCGCTTGAGGCTCTTCAGGAACATTAAAGACACGAGCGGGTATGAGCGCACGACGCGCAGGCTGCCGTCTATCTCGCGTATACCTCCTAACGCGGATTCCAGTACACTCATTGTATTACCTGTTACATCACAAACTTATTACATATGAAATTCACTAATTAATAAATAAATATTAAAAAACTTGGAATAAAAATCATTAGTTGCTTTTTAGATACAATTATTACCTAAATAAATACCTGCGCCGAACCTTGCCGTATTAAGGCCATGAAACAATTAATTAATTTAAAGAAAAGCAGTAGTTACACACAAAATAAGATAGTAAGCGCTTTACATTTTATTCTTAAAATCGAAAACCAATCTAAGCAACCAACTAACAGCGTATAAAAATTATTAATTCATGGTTATTGGCATATTATATTGGCCTTATCCATTATCTATAAATAGTATTTCTTATTACGAAATATCTGTGATTATTATTATACGATTTGTTATTTTTTTTACAAAGTACGATTGATGCAATTACCGCCATCTTTTATTAAATAAGGTTCATATAAAAACACATATCGTACAAACTATATATAATAATTAACATAATAAATGATAATCAAATTCGATAAAAACAATACAAAGCGTATATAAATTGACATTACAACAAAAAAAAACATGATTTCGTGAAATTGTCTCGATGAAATTCTGTTTTACATTATATTTGCTTGAACAGCGATACTAAGATAACAATATCTTAACAGTACTATACGAGGGATGTCGGCATGAATACAAATATAATTTTTAGTCAACAAGGACAAAAGGATTGCCTAGTTGTGTGGGTTATTATAAATGGCTAATTTAAAATAATGAATTGATATGCCATAATTTTAATAAGAACCATTTTATATCTACCCATCCTAATTTAAAATACAGTAAAAACAAAACACGATGTAGAGAAAATATACCTAAAGTGTAGACACTTTAGACTTTTTTATGTTGAACAAGTGAATGACTCTTGGACTTCATGCAAAAAAAAAATATTTTTACATTTATTCACCTAAACGAATAACATCAGGTGACCATTTATGTAACTAGCACCACGCGCTTTCTTTGGTCAAATCAAATATCGCGTGCTTCCCCGATTTCCTGTTACAATTTTCCGTCCCGTCACGATTTCATGAAAGAGAGAGGAAAGTTTCACATAAAAAATGGAATCCGTACCTCCGCCGGCCCGCAGCGTGATCTCGAGCGTGCCCTTGACGTGCGTGCATCCGTTGAAGTGCTCCGCGGATGCGACCGAGTCGATCTTCCCTCCGTGGCACTCGCGCACGCAACCGGACCGCGGGCACGGCTCACAAGTCGAGTTGTGCTTGTCGCCCACCTAACAAGATAATTATACCATTTTATTGACTGTATAGAATTTTATTGGGTATTTTATCGATTAAAATTTACAATTATGATTAATTCTTAATGAAAATCTTTTAATAGTTCTATTTTTAAATTATATTAATATTTAAGCTCATTTGAATATTCTGAATTTTTATGTTCACAACAAGATTTAATCTAAATTTAAAAATAGACGTGTATAATTATGTGCCTAAATGTGGATGTCACCTTTAGATTTATTCGGTGATTGATCCCATGAGTTTAATCAAATCATAGAAATAATATAAAGAACCAGAACAATCACTTGTAATTTAATGTTAAATAAACTCATACTTTCTTCTTCATCCTAGCATTATTCCCGGTATTTTTATGTACCCAGGGTCTGCTTATTACTCTTATCCGGATTTGACAGGTTGCTAGTTTTACACAGAGCGATTGCCATCTGACCTCCGCAACCCTAAGGGCGAACCAGTAACTCATTGGATAAGAGCAATTTACTTATCAAGAGTTAACGATTATTATCAGATGTTATTGATAATAACCAGGACCGACAGCTTAACGTGCTATCCGAGGCACGGTGGGTAGACCCACACGGACAAACGCCCAGACCGAGACAGAAATTTTAACAAACATCTGCCCGAGCGGGAATCGAACCCGCAACCGTCGAGACTAAAGGCAGACTCGCTACCCACAACGCCACAACGGTGTCAAAATAAACTCATACTTTATAGCTAAATATTTAAGTTCAATTTTCAATACTTCATACTAAAACGAGAATTTGTTCGAGAACCAGACACACAAAATGGTATTCGTGTCCCTTTCCCACAGGTTGCCCTTACAAAAAAAATAATTTTATACCTTATAAAATTATTTTTTTGTACCTTATATACCTTATAAAATTATTTTTTTTTGTTAAACATTTTATTAGTTACACAACTTCCGAATATATTTATAAATTTTGCGGCTTCACGAAAGTCTTTTATAATTAAAAACAATTGTTGCTGAAATTAATAAGTTTTGATCGTAATATAATAAGCCTTTAAATACACCATTTTCGGTTAAATAAAGGAAATATTATTACTATTCTAACAACACAGTTCAAAATTTACCAACAAATTGGCGTTATTTTGGTTACTATAGTAACGTCAAATTTTCAAATCATAGATTGGGCTCTTCAAAGCTTTTTTAATTGATTTTTCTTAGAAAAATTGGTAACAAATGCATTATACTTAGTTGTAACAATGAATCTTATCCAGGTTGTGGTAAATCTTTCTACCTGTAAGTAATTTTGTTTTATAAGAGCCAGGGTGACTCTGCTATATCAAGTTCAAAGACGATTCTTGATTTTTTTATCAATTGTAATTAATTTAAAATTTAAAAATAAAGTTATGTTATCATTATTTTAGTAATAAAATGTTATTTTCAGTTTTCCTCGTGACGAGGAAAGAAAAAAAGAATGGATAAAAATAAATATAATTTTATTCCATTTTCCGACTTACATGCCACTACTATAATACCACTGGCTACTTCTAATAAAAATAATAATAATCCAATAAAATAATATATTGGTTCTAATTTAAATATATTAATAGTATGCAGTAATCAAGATGATTCAAGTTTGTATTTTGACCTCAATTAAAATTATGGCGTTTCGATTAGGTAGGGACAAAAAGACCATTTGGAACCTCTCTTTTGTCACAGAAATATTGCTTTAGTGAGCTTTCTTGTTCTCATATTATTTCTATGAGTCAAATAATATTACTACGGTTTGGTAGCGATCGGAGGGAAACAAAACTCCGCCGCAGACGAAGACTTGGGCAGATGTTAAAAACCATTTGGATGGAAGCTTCGAGTGATTGTTTAATTAATAATCTGTTCGGAAATGGTTTTATAATATTAAATATAGAGCATATTAATTGCTCATTAAAAGTTTTCTTTTGAAGCTACCTAACAATTGTACGCTTAAGATATTACTTATCAAGACTTTTCCTAAAAATTTAATTAAAACAGAATTTTCTTAATTAGTCTTCTGAAAACTCCATAAATATGGAGTTAAACTTTAAATAAGATGAAATAATCATTATTTCTTTGAACAGGAGTTTGGTATAAAATATAAGTATTAAAGTGTATTTGTTTCATAATTTAAAAATCTATAATAAATATTTTCTTTCACACAATAGCACAATTTTGTTTATTTACCCTATTTGAGGTTGGTGCTAATTAAGCTAGTCCTCTAAATTGTACGAGTGCCCATACAACTCAGAGACCTATCTTAATTGGCGTCAACTATGTAGATATTATATAGGACACCCTATAATTTTATTTTTTTTATTTTTGGGAATTTTTCCTTTATTTGTGCCGTGACACCTTGCTTTTTGCCAATTTCATGATTCTCGGTCCACGAAAACTACTATATAGGTTTTCGACCCAAAACCTATAAGCTACATTTACATGTATGTCATTTTGAAATATAGTTTAATTTATATACTCGTAACCAGCACCGCGCGTCCATTGGCCAAATAAAAGCTCCCCCTTTCCCAATTTCCTTGTTACCTACTTCCTTCCCTTTCCACGAAATCACGGATTGCATGAAAGCGCCAAGAAAGATGTAACTTATCCATAACCAAGATATCACTAAAAGTTAATTTTTAATTTCCTAACTGCAAAGCTGCGACGTCCTGTAAATGGTCTTAAAAGTTGTTATTGAACCGTAATGTTCCGATTGTTTTTTAAACTAAACCATGATAATTTACGAGAGCCTTTTCAATTACAAGGCTGAGTGCACACGAGCTACAATTTGTAGTTTCTCTACGAAATTGTTGTTCACAATTTATCTCTCAGTCAATTAAACTAAACGTCACATGCATTGGACAGCTGAATGTCTAACTTTTTAAATCTGATTAAAAATAGTTTGATTTAAAAGATACTTTAACAGCAGGTGATGCTGCTACAATACTTTACATATAAATGAGATTTTTTTTTTATATTAGAAGTTGGCAAACAAGCATACGGCCCACCTGATAGTAAGTGGTTGCCGTAGCCTATGAGCGCTTGCAGCACCATTAGTAGGTGCCACTCGCGCGTTGCCAACCTCGAGATATAGTTTTTAAATCTCGTTCGCCCAGTAATTTCACTAGCGTACAATGCCCTTCAAACCGGAACACAGTAGTGCCTAAGCACTACTATTTGGCAACAGAATATTGGACACTGCGGTGGTACCTACCTAGCCGGCCTCTTGCAACAAAAGACCTACCACCAGTGTGACTGATTGCACTGGTGGAATAATCTCTGTTGTGACAGAGGTTATCCCAACAGCGGGCGATGGGGTCGTCACATCCCGACGCCTTTAAATATTTTAACTTGATCTTAAAACTCACGTATTACTGTACTTTTTTGTTAATGGTACATAATACATTAAATATATTTTTTAAAATTTATCTCACAATGATGAGAAATGGAGATAACAATTAAACAAAATTTTACTAGAAGCTAGTTAGTTGTAGCTTTTTTCCAACACTTCATAATTGTGTGTATTCGAACGTTCGTTATCTTTGAAGTGATAACGAAATAAAGATATTCTGTATTTGACCTTAAATATCCAATTCTACGCAATTGCATCATCGAGCAAACTCGCAGATGTTTATGAGTGTAAAGTTAAAAATACAACAATGTTTATACAAATGTCATTCAACTACAGTTGTACAAACTACTAAAGACTTAGGCCCGTTTTTCACTAAGGCGAAAACGAAACCACAGGAGACGGAATTTGTCACAAAGCCGCTTACGGACGACCGAACGAGAACATGAAGAACACGTGCGTACCACTAACGAACATCGAAAACAGTTTTCGTCGGAAAAATGTTCGTTGTGATTCATTTTGGTTATTCGACTACGTTGTGGCGCAGCGGTAGGATACCTGCCATAAGCGCCACAGGTCGCGGGTTCGATTCCCGCGACGGAGCATATTGTATTGTTTGTATTGAACATACAGGCATGTTTTCCGGTCTAGGTGTTTTTGTCCTTGTCATTCTGAATGATTCCGGAGCCGCGACACAGGATATAACTATCCTAATGGGGGCCGTTGAATGTGTGGCGTTTATTTATTTATTATTTGTGTGCACGATGTTCGGAGTAAGATGCAATATTGTTCGTACCGAACTCTAGGGTAGCGAGCGCCGTGGCGCAGGAAACCAGCCGCAGGCCTCTCAGCCCACGGTCAATCCATGACTATTGATTGAAGTCGAACTGTGTTTGTAAGGAGTTCATGTTCGCCTCCCTAATTTACGTCCACATGTCGAACCAAATGTTCCGTGTTCGATTTTCGTTTTCACTATGTTGTTGTTCAGACAATAGAATTTCATTATTTACACGTCTCATCAATATAATATTATGTGCGGTGTTTCCATACAAAATATATCGTACTAGTGGGAAGCGGGATCGAGAAGACTCTCTTTTCTCCTCGGCACGATGCCCGCGCTTGTTTCTCCGCATATGTCCGCTCTGCCTCGCTTTGGTGGAAACAACCAGCCCACTATGCCACTCGTCTCCGCACATCTCGTTTCGTTTCCGACTTGGCGCTACACGGGCCTTAGTCACGTAATCAATAACATTGATGACTTGAAATTAAATATGCACTAAAAGCTGAGATAAGACTCAGACGTCAGAAGCATACAATTTATGCATTAACTTGAGAACTAAAAGAAGAATAATGTAGGTAGTGAAAGACAACAGACCTCCATGTAACCGTTGGGGCAGACGTAGACGCATTTGTTGCCCAGGATCTTGTATGCGTGTATGGTCGGCTCCGCGTCGCCCACTCCGCTCTGCGGCGGCGGCGTGGCGCGACATTCCTCCTCCGTCACGCACCTCCGGGACAACTGGTCGCAAGATACACACGCTATAATATTACTTAAAAGATATATCGCGTCAACAATCTTCGGTCGTTAAGATACAATCTATAGTCAACAATAGAGTTTATATACCATTTAATAATTTACAAACGGTACACATTGAATATTTGAGTAATTAAATTGTGCCAGGTGACCAACAAACAAAAAAACACTCAGACCGAAAAATATACTATGTCTTTATCGTCAATATACTTTAACGAGAATCTAACTCATTCACCTTTTCTTAAAAAGAATAGGTAATTTCAAAAAGCCAGCAAGACGAGTAGGTGCTAGACGAACCTATCCTACCTCGTAAGTGTTCCCGGGGCATCGTTCCATGCAGGTCCGTTCATTTCCGTATCGAAAGGAGAAGTTAGCGCAGACGTGGCAGTCGCTGGGTAGAGGGCCGTCGCAACCGCCCAAGCACGCCGCGTGGCAGCACTGCCCGTCGCTCCGACACGCGTGCGACTCGCAATGCTCCGGACACTCTGCTCAAATCATACAATTTTTATACTACCAAAAGTGTCGAACAAGCATAATATTAAAATAACAGACTTAATGCCATTAGGATAGTAGAATATCGCGCACTTAACCACCAAGACCGGACCTGAATGTATGGTCAATACAGAACACAAGTCCAAGTTGATGGCGTTAAAATCAAGTTGACTATCGCTGCGCGACATTTTCAAAGATTATTGTCTTCTAATATGAGGAATAAGACTGAAGAGAGAGACTTCTATCATTAGAAGAGGGCTGTATAAGTAAGAGGTAAAGAAAGACAACAGAGGGGTTATGTTGCGCCTCCGGCGGTTTAAGTGGATCATCTTTATCATAAGCTGATGTTTCACGATCCTCAGTGAAGTTAATACTAGACCTAGAAGACAGTCCCATTAATTACAGCGCAAATAGCGACATTACATTATCCAAAAACATCTTTAAGCAAGAAAAAGTTAAACGTATTTAAATTTAATTTAAAATTACTTTATACGACTTAATTTATACAAAAGGTTGTTCCAGATGTTGAATTTAACAACAAACCTCGTTTCTGACAGTGCCTGTCGTCCCAGCACAGTAGCCTTCCCATAAAGTCGGCCGGACATTGTTCCGATTCCCACGAAACTGGACCGAGCTGCTTGTGATCTTTCATGCGACTTTGGGCGTTACGACACAAGCCGCAAAGTCTGGTATCGTAATTCGACTACAACAATAACAAAAAAATAATTTATGAATTTTTAATAAAAAAAAACAAAACATCAACCTCTTCGTTCTCATCGTCGGTAAAAACGTTTATCATTGTGGCCATTATTTTGTAATTAAATTGCATGAATTTAAACAATAATTTCAGAGGTATAAAAGCAATGAAAATATGATACTTAAAGCAGAACTAATAACAAAGAAATCTCACGGTCCCAGTCCGAAACTAGTTTTGTAAGGAAAATTATATAAATATTGGCCGAGAACCGCAATACGTCGTAACATACCACACGCCTGCCATTCCGGTATGTAATCCGCATAACAGAACATAAACAGGGCAAGGCTTTATGTTACGAGCCTCGAATCACTTTACTCAGTAAAAAAATCTCAAAATATGTGTTTATAATTCGTTTAATACAGACGCTAAATTGCATAAGGTACTTTCTAGTTTTTTTGGTATGCGTGCGGATGGTAAGTTATCAATATTTTATTGATTTACTTTCATATTCGTAACCAAAAATTTAAGCTTTTACTTTTCGTTTTATTATTTAACGATTATGTATACATAAAATAAAAGCCTATTAAAAAGTTTATTAATTTTTGTCGTTAGCCACCGATCATCGAAGATAAATATGTACTTGATATTCAACTAATAAATTGATTAGGAAAAGATTGGAAATATATATAATATGTTGTAACTTACTCTTATTATATTGTTCTCAGATCCTTCCGCGTTGATACGTGACCAGTCGATAGTATTCGTGTAGCAGAGATGATCGTTGTTTTGAATGCGGACGGCACCTCTCTCTATCCTTGTAAGAGAGCGAAGACCCAACGACTGCAAGAAATAAAATTTGTTGATTTCTTACACCGGAATAGGAATAATATTTAAATTACTGCTATGTGGATACAGATTTGCTCAAAACTCACCTCAAGGCCTTCATTGTCGAATATAACAAGAGCAAAATCTTTAAATAGCTGCATGCCTCTTATCACAGACAAGTTCGGGAACAGATCGCCGAGGTTACGTACACCCCTCAGTCTGAAAGAAAAACAATATTATAACACATATAAACATACTATTATAGCTTGTTAATTCTTAAAAGTTGGAAAAAGAATCTCCTTGGAAAGTTGATTGACACTGCTGAGGGTGTACACTCAGTATGTCTTCTATGACAAGCAGATTTCTTCATGATACCAATTCTACGTGAAAATAAGACGAATTCAAAAGTTAATTAACAAAATTATCAACTTGAAAAATCCGAGACTTGTTAGTGAGAATTTTTTTTCACCTCGACTAATGATAATCGAATATTTCAAATGCTAAGCAACTTTTCGTAGATTACCAACTGGCAAGCTGTCAATTAACCATAATTTGAAGTATTTTCCATATCATATTTGTTCTTGATTAAGGTATCATTTATTTATGACTATATACTAATTTCCTATTAAGCTGGTACAGCCAATTATTTTTTATTCTAGGGAAGAGATATTTTTTTAAATGAAATAACTTCTATTAGTACAATGTGGGTGCCTGCGGTGTGAATCGGCCGACTCGCGACCGATATAGCACTTATGCACGGAATATCGAAGACGAGAAGTAATAATTAAATGAGTTACGTTATGTTTCATGACTGAAAAATCGAGCCTTTTTTTAATATTTCCCCTTTCCTCTCCTTTTTTCCCCTACTATTTGCCGTCACCCTAGGTGGCAAGGGAATACCACAATGGTTTTCCCGTGTTTCTAATCGATGTTGCTGTTATAAAACTATAACTGTCCGATTCTAGAAAATTTTGTTTACAATTCCCATCTACACAGGGTATTTTATCGCCGGTATTTTATCTACACAGGGTTTGCTTATTACTCTTGGATTTGACAAGATACTAGTTTTGCTTGCTTTGCTACTACGCTTGCACCATCATTATATGTATGTCGCAGAAGCAGAGCTGTCTTTATAACCTAACAGGTAGGCAATTAAAATTTTCGCTTTCTCAATTTTTATATGCACGTTGCTACATTATAGTGTAGTCAGGACGTGACAACCCCATCGCCCGCTGTTGGGATGATCTCTGTCAAAGCAGAGATTATTCGACCAGTGCATTCAGTCACACTAGTGGTAGGTCTTTTGTTGCAAGAGGTAGGCTAGGTACGTACCACAGCAGTGTCAAATGTTCTAGCGCCAAATATTAGTGCTTAGGCATTACTGTGTTTCGGTTTGAAGGGCACTGAATGCTAGTGAAATTACTGCCCAAAAAAGATTCCAGAACCAATATCTCGAGGTTGGCAACGTGTGAGTGGCACCTAGTAATGGTGTTGCGCGCGCTCATAGGCTACGGCAACCGCTTACCATCACCTGCGCCGTATGCTTGCTTGCCAACTTGTAACATAAAAAAATATATAGTAAGAGTGATTATATCAGTAGCCAAAAGGGTATGAATAGATGCCATTTTAGTTTTTTATCATTAAGCTATGTACCTGTAAATCAATATGTAGCCAGTGACTTCTCTTAGCTCAGGGAAACTGACTTTTTCAAACGAAGCAGCGGTGGCACGTTCAATGAGCACGATGCTAAGGTGGCCCTCGATAACCCGACACTCGCGCAGTTTATCCATGTAGTCAGGTTTGTTCCTTATGTCTATTGATGGGCATACTGTAACAATACAATGCAACTTTTATTGACGCTACTATCTAAAGAAAAACAACGCTCAAAACAAATACATCATATTACAACCTAATAATATTATAAATGTGAAAGTTTGTGTGTTTGAATGTTTGTTACTAGCTAGAAATAGATATATGTAGTAGATTTTGATGAAGTTTGGCACAAATATAGATAGTTACCTGGTTTGACATATTAGTTTTAATACTGGTAAAATGTTAAGTTCCCGTGTGATAAACAAAAAATGAACAAGATTTGAATTTACATATAGACGGGTCTTATGGAATCCAGACTAATTATTTATTATTAATATTCAATCTAGCCTTATAAATATAAAAGCAGTTCTGTATGTTCTATTTACGTATACTTTTTTCGTTTTAATCGCTCTATGAATTTTGATATAGAATTAGATGGGACCTTTTGTCGCTACAAAAAACGTGAATAGGGTGAAATAGGGAATGGAAATTTGTATAGGAAACCATTTGTGTTGAAAAATGCTTAATGATAAAACGTTATTCAAGCGGGCGAAGCCGCGGGCAGATGATAGTGTTAAGATATTTTAAATTATGTTAATATGAATAGTCAAATTAAATTTCAAAACTGTTTCCATCGCAGATTAAGTAAAAGATGATTTCCGATGGTTAGGTATCCAATTTACAAAAATCATGATTTTCGAAATTTTTAATTGGAAAATGAACTTAATGTATAAACTATAATTCGTAGTTCAATTAACGGTAAATATAATTATTTTATACAAAAAATAGCATCAATTAATCAAATGTCACTAATAGTGTCAATGATACTGAGGTTATCGGAAAAAATTAGCCATTATATTTATCAGAATTCGTGGAGTGTTACATAATAGGACGTACCGATTATGTGCTTATAAGAACTTGTCTTAATTCTACGCTGTTTAAGTCTCTTTTTATGTGACTAAGTAGGCAATTAAACATACGACCCCTCTTATAGTAAGTGGTAGTTGTAGCTTATGACCGCCGACGACACTACTCTTTTGTAGACGTTGTATTGGTTCTATAGTGTCCTTCAAACCGAGAAACGGAAATACCAAACAGGCTAATGCTTTCATAATATATATATACTACAGCCGTGATACTTATATACCTATATACATGACGACGACGTTGTGGCGCAGTGGTAGCGAACCTGCCTTAAACGCCACAGGTCACGGTTTCGATTCCCGCTCGGAGCATAATATGTTTGTATCGACCATGCAAACATATTTTCCTTTCTGGGTGTATTTGTCCTTGTCCTTGTATGTGTTTCCGGATCACTATCATAATGGGGCCGTTGAGTATGCAGCGTTTATTATTATTATTATTAACTGGCTTCTTGCAGTCTAATACCAGTAAAGAATAGTGTAGGCCATGTTATTGCACGCAATATCTTATTCGTTTCTTTGGTTAGCTTTTTCGCTACGAATACATTAGGTTGAAACCACATAGTAGGTTTCACCTAAAAACCTGTTTAAATATATTGAATTAAGCTTCTTGTTTTTGTAATGGATTATTTAAAAATAGGAATATTAATAATTATACCACTGATTTAACTATTGACCAAAAATTCATTGCCTTCGTTTGGAATATCACCCACAAACGAATAGATGTGTTAGATATTAATAACAAAGGAATTGCTTCACGGGAGTCCATTAGCCGGTAATCGACTGTAGAAAGAAATAACAAAGAAATTAATACTAATTAAGATTAATTAATATTAATTATGTCCATTTATGTGTTCAGTAATCATTTTTTTTCCAATTTCATAGAACAATAGTGTACTTTTAAAAACCTAACAATGCATGCTATATAAGTTTTAGATAACCGATTTCTTTTTACCTATCATCCTAAACAAAAATTTTTTGAGCACTGGTACTACTGTGCGTTTCGGACGACGAATTGGGAGTATAGTGTATATTGTTACACTAAATACTTTTGGTGTTGCAAGGGTCAATATGCTACAGTGACCGCATAATACCAGGTCCAAACTCAGGCGCCTTAAGAACGGTCTGCAAAACCATAATGTTAGATATCATGAGTTATATTGTTGAAATATTATGTTCTAATATTGGTTGATTATTAATATGTATGACTTAATGTGTAATGAATAATTAAATATAAACTTACTTATAATAATTTATATTTTGTGAGTATAGGAATGAAGTCAATTGACTGCTTAGATTAAATAAGAAGCTTTAACGACTGTCACCCCCACTCGTAACAAGACATTTGTTTAGTGACAGTTTGTCTTATTTGAATTCATTCCTATACCGATCGTTGAAGTGGTCAGTCATTAATAAAAACGATAATATAGTACTGCCGTTTTTGAATATTACTGCACTCAACTTCTACTTGTCTTCGATAATTTAACAATAATAAGAAGATCATTTTAGCAAATAGCACAGCAACGCAATGCACACAGCACCGGCTTAGGTGGCGAAGACGAGGTCCCTTGTTTCACACGTCGTGACGCTGTCATACCATCGACTAGAGTGCCCTCGGAGGATTTCTTCCATTACCAATAACGTACTAAGCCGAAGTCTGGCCTCGCAGGAAGCACACTAAGAAAAGTGTCAACTTTGAGGCCCCGTGAGAGTTGTTTTTCGCGGCCAATTGTCAGTAATCGCCCCATGGAACCTTTCGTTAATATTGGTTCATTTCTCTCCTTTTAGGTATATTAGGTAGTAGTTGTCGATCGCGACTTCATACACGTGAAATTAGCATAATGTTTTTACTTATTAAAAATTGGTTTTGTCACTAGTCCGACCAAATACTAACAGATAATTTCATTTGTGTATGGATAAAAGGACATTCATACACAAATGAATAAAAGGTACGAAAATATTCTAAGTTAGGTTTTAATATACAGATTTCTAATTTATTTTAAGAGAGCCGTAAAAAAAACAATTATCGAAGCATCAGGAAGTTTCCGTTTGGCGTCGTAGGGCGTTGGACACGTGCCCTGCTTTCATAACTATAAAATGCTTTGTGTATAACTAGCTATATGTTTCTTATAATATTAAAATATTAGTTTCGCCTTAAGTACTTCTAAATACTAATAATTGAATTTCAATGGTTAAAAATTGATTTAGTTAATGGGATTTCAACTAAGTAATAGGTGTCTAACCCAGCCATGCTTTTTAGAATATATACATATATAATAAAACTACGAATTGGCACGTGATTCGTCTAAGCGGCTAGTACCCTCGTTACGTTGTGATCATAATAACACGGTTCCTTTCGAGCGTCAGAAGCAACAGGTTCATATTTTAGAAAATATACTGTTGTTGAGATTTAAATTATGTGTAATGTTCAGATCGTGACAGGGATAGCCCATTCATTTGTTAATGAATCTTAGCGAAGTCTTACAGGGCATGCAAAAAGTACCTATCTATTTACTTTTAACTTTGTAACTTTTAAGGATACACACGATCCAGAGCTGCTGCCCTGCAGTTTTAAGGAAAATAGAAATACACACCTCCGTAGAATACCTCAAACAGATTAATTTAAGCGGAGAAAAGGAAAAATATAACAACCTTATGATTCTTAAATTTATACAAATGAAATAATAAACGTGATACGATAAAATACAATACAGAATAATGATTAAGTTTCGTTCAATTGATAATAACGATGCTCGTTTGTTTTTATATTATCAAGCACGTGAGGTGAATGGTGAAGACGATGTTAACTACGTTACTGCGTCGTTCAACTAGTAGTTGGTAAGTACATACAGTACGAACAGAAAGGAAACAAGTCTTCGGACGCAACGCATTGCGCATGCGAGGTAAAAGCGCGGGAGGAAATAACAAAATGGCGGCTTGTATTATCCTCCTAATCCAGCTATGTTTTTCTACAAATGGTATAAACCTGAAAGTTTGTGGAATTGCACTTGAGAATATTGAGGGCTTGATTGAAAGGCCAGAACTCAGAAATAACAACGCCATTTTAAGGTAATAGGTACGTACTGTCTACACAGTACACATTCCATTAATGATTCAAGGCATAAACTTGACTAAGTATTTGTAAGACGCGTACGAAGGATATTTCGATGAATGAATACCATAAACTATCTTTAAAGCTTAGACATGATGTGAGAAATCTATTTACAATTTTAACTACTGATTCATTATAACAATATTATTTTTAACTCGAGCTTCAAACTCAATAAACCACTGCTTCAAAGGTTATTTTAAAAATACAATTTTGAGATATTTTGCATATACTATGTTGTTCTTGAAAAGGCACTATGTGTGCGTGTAATTGTTTTATTGAATATTTTGATTTAATAATTGTTTTAAACTTCGAATCGAAATGTCATAAAAATAAGTCTGTTCCAACCACTACAAATAGCTAAGCGTTGCTAGTGTTTGTCTGACGGTCCGTTTGAGTGACTCGTAACGAATTAACGATAAAGAGTAGGACGAGCGTTCGCGATGCAGCCGCAGTGGGTGCATTGCGATGCAAATGAACTCCGCAGAGCCGCCCGCGCCCCGCTAGCCTCGGTCACTCAGCCCAGCGGATATTTATAGAGAATGGAATGTTATTGTACTCCGTACTAGTGACGTTGAAAATGCTATATCCGTCAAGTTTTTACATAGAATATCTTAACTTAGTAAAGATAATTTTAAGAAGCCTCTATCTTGTTTCTTTAAGACACTTTTTAAGGTTCCGTAGCCGAATCGCAAAAAATTTCGTCTTATCAGTCTGTCCATTCGTATGTCACAGTTATTTTACTCAGAGACTATTGGCTCTATCTATAAGAAAATAACAAACAAGTGTAATAGGTTATTTATTTAAATTATTAATTTAGCGAGCATTATATAAATTATAAGAAAGGACGTTAAAAGGGTCAAGTAAGGTTATCGATAACAACAATGCTAAAGGCAACACTACAATGTAATGGTGAAACAGAATATTGAACGCTACAGACCCCGTCCCTTCCCCCCGCCACTCCACTCGTGTTTACTACGTCGCTACTACAACCTCCACCCCGCCCCCGCATCCTCCGGCCCGTACTACGAAGCCGTATCGCTAAATATACACAAAGTAATAACAAAACTTTAAGCCATTTTTCAATTAACCTTGAGTACGAATGGCCTAAGAAAAAAAGTTAAACACAGTTTTCAACGGAAGCTCTTATATTATTTAATGATATACTCATAAAATAGAATAAAGAAAATTAAATTACAAAATAGATTGCTGCGATAAAATACATATGTCTCATTCATAAATGGTAAAATAGCACTTCAATTACGCTTACGATTATTTTGTTAAATTATAGTCATTGAGCTCGTTCAGTGATAAACATGTTGCGTCACATGTGGTATAGCGTAGTATGTACGGCGCGGGCGGTGTTTAATGCAATGATGCACATGGCGTCAATGCATTCTGAGCGATAAACACACACTTGGCGTACTCGCGGGAATTAATAGAGTATGCCACTCAATTGTTATTACACAACCGTAAAGAGGCGACGATAATATGTTGTAAATGCCGAGTGGTTTTATAATATTGATGATATTTATATTGACTATTACATAAACATTTGGTTTTTTAAGCTGATAAACAAAACATTACAACACAATCGCTTTTTCTAAACAACAAACTTGTTATTCAAATGTCGCCTCAATGTAACAGAAAGTCACACACATATTTGTTATACCGCAAAGGTAATATAAGAGCATGGCTCGCCAGATGGTAAGGGGTCACTGTATAGTGTATTGACGCTTGCAGTTACAATATCTATTATACATGTTGCTGGAAGGAGAGTGATGAAGGGAATAATTTTGCGATCATTTATAGCTAAATTTGAGAGTTAGAGTACTTAATGTATTAACTATGCTAAAATCCAAATAGCCTCCTTACAAAAATAAAATAAATAAATACGCCTTTTATTTATGAATAGGAACGACATAGTCCAGTAGATTGTGCATGTGACAGATGATCGTAATAAAGATTATAAATTTTATCTCTATTGGAATAAGTATCAGAACTGTAAGTGTGGGTGTGTTTGCGTCGCGGCGCTATTTCCGACGTCGCGGACGCGGGCTGCGGCTGCGGTCTAAGATGACTCATTGCACTTTCACTGCAAATAGAGCTGCTTGTCTACTGATAATTGGCGTCGCTCTAATACGCATATACACCGACCGATAACTCGAATGCACTAACGCAACGTCACGTGCACGGCACTGTTGTAATTCTGTTGTCCCGGATGTCCGACAAACGTAAACATTCCCACAGATGATCACACGCGCTGCTAAATTACGGCAACCGTATTCTTGGCCTACATTGTGACTCTTTAGAACTGACGAGAAATATAACATTAATATATATAATTAACATTTCGACTTTACAAATTAAAAAGACTGATAAAAATCAGGAATTAAACAAAATCATCTATAATATATACAATAAATTTTAACCATTACAATCACTGAACCTAATCAGAGTCCATAACGCTAAATAAAAAATAAACTATAATCTTAATTGAATAGTTTATTCTTGAGAAACGCAAAATACACAAAAGCCTACAAACAGTTGAGAAATCTAAGTAATAGGTATTTGTAATGACTTTTCCTCCATTCACGCGAAATTGCGGTTAGTGTTTTTGTAAAATTCTGTTAATTAAATACTTTTCAAGATAAAACATATAAATAATGACCAATTATTATAATTGTTATTGCATAGGCTTATCGGTCGGTTTAAAATGTGGAGTAATCCAGAAGCGTAACGTCGCAGTACGTTGATTTATGTTTCCTGTCTCTGAATGAAGATATCAATGGCCGCCTTACATGGCGCGCCAGCGTGGTATTGTTGTTATTCATTCACATTCGCACCGATTATTACAACGACTGCAGATTACAATATTTTCATACATCCGTCCACAATCGTATATTCGATAACGCTCCGTTGTTAACGTCAGTGTTATTGAAATATACCAATTTCTATTTGAATCTGTTTATTATAAAAATTTGATTGTATAATCTATGCAATTAAAATTGTTTATTACTACAACAAATAGGAAATAGGTATATATGTTAATAGGTTGTAGTCGTTGTAAATGGTCAGATACGAAGCAAAACAAGTTGCGCAATAATAATGACGTGGGCAGCAGCTCTTACACGAACACCCGTCCTATTGGCTATTATATGTAACTAGCTATGCTCACGGTTTCACGCGCGTTTTTGGTTGATGTGTCTTAGCGTGATGTTGTAGAACAAATTTGATTACTATAAAAATTGAGACGCTCATAGCCGAGTGCACCCGCTGATCGGTAAGCGATCGGTAGGTTAAGCAACTTTAGGCGCGGTCACATCACTAGATGGGTGATCGCATAGTGGTATTTCAACCGAGCGTCTCCGTGCTTCGGAGGGCACGTGAAAAGTCGGTCCCGGCTGTTGACAACTTGACAACAGTCGATAAGTCAAGTCAGAGGCCTACGCGCGACCTGAACAACTCTGACTCTAGGTTGACCACTAATCAATCGATAATAAGAAGACAATAAAAATATTATAGTGAGTAAAAGATAGACATATGATGTCGCGGACTTTTTTTTTAGTTTTAAAGGGGATCCATTCCATCATGGGTTTCGGACATGATTTTTGCGTAACTTTAACTGTTTACACAGCGGTCGTAACGAAAGGTCTGATAAGGAATATTATTTTGTTTTTGCCACATTTTTCATTGATGCTCCGCTCCTATTGGTCGTAACGTGATGTTATACAGCCTATAGACTTCCTCGATAAATGGACGATTCAACACAAACAGAATTTTTCAATCCAAACCACACTTTACACGTTCAACGTTCATTAGTACTTCCCCGGTCCAACCGGCCCATTTGTGCTAGGAGGAGCATGTCTCTGCTACCGGAATTTCCAAGATGCAAATAAAAATCATGTACTGCGAAATTTATACGGCGTTAATTGGTAATTTGTCTGTATAAGTAAGTATAGAAAATAAATTACATAAAAGCCGTACTGGAATAAATTACTCATATTGCTTCTAGTTATATTATTGGGGAATTGAATAAAAATTAAAAACTTTAATTTACATTTAAATTTACAAAAAAAAAAAATATTTTTCCAGCATTTCTATTTACTAACCATCAATGTAATATGAATCAAACTGAATGAAGTGTTGGCGAAATATCTCAACTCATAATATGCCCTCAGGAGTTGTTATTCTGACCTTAGTATGTGTGATTTACCTATAGAGTGTTTTAAATAGCGATTTAATTAAATAATTTAATTAATAAACAGTGTCGATTTTAACATTAATAAGTTCAAGTTCATAATTATTATTGAAAGAATAATTGCAGCATTTATTTCAGCTTACTTATTTTGGTAAAATCCGGTTTCCAAGTCATTGGTAGAATTACTTAAGCCCTTAATAAATGTGAGAAGTGAAAAATATTTTAAGTTAGTATTCATTTACATAGTAAAAACCCAAAGCCTGTGACCGACTGTCGTCCCACAGTGCTATGCGTGCATCGGTTGGTTGGCCAGTATTCAACCGGTGCATTAACGAAATTTATGTAGTCAGCTGTGCCATTTATTTACTATATGAAAACATAATTGAACTGAAAGTAAACAGCTATTTGAACTGTTTAAAATTATTTAAGTGTTTCGTGGATCGACATGTCAATTATTTTTGATGATTGATTTGATCGTGTCTTCATAAAGATATATTTATAAAATAACGTTCATTAAGTGAGGCGCTAGCTAATTTAATGAGCGCGTTAAGAATTGCAATAATGTATTATCTATAATTCTATGATTTTAACCAAAAAAATTTGATGTTTCTAATGTTATGTCGTAAATACATAAACGCGTGCGGGCCACGGGCAGTAATGAATAAATCAAAACTACTGGATCGATTTTAATCATTTTTTCAGTGAATGATATAGACATAGCCTTTATATTTTATACCCGTGCGAAGCCGGAACGGGCCGCTAGTAATATATATTTTGTTGCTACAATCTAAAAAGTATCTCAAAAGACTCAAAAAATCCTGGGTATATAATTTATTATAATATAATTTATTTAATCGACAGTTCATTACATTTCATATATTTTAGATTTGAGGAAAGTGGATTTTTGAATATTTGTTATATAATTTAATTATGAACGAGAAATCATATACTATGTACAGTCACGAGCAATGAAATGTATACATTGTCAAATTTTCAAAATTATGTACACGCTATACTTTGCAAAAGAAAGTATACGAGTTTGCTTCATAAATATGTAAGCGTCAATTTATTTCATAATAATGTATACAGTGACGTTTTCAAGACATTTTTACGTCTAAAGCAGTATATTAATTTTATTTTAAAATATCTTTTATTATTATGTGTATATCACTGAATTTCTCTAATTGATTCTGATGTTTTTTTTTGTTTTTGGGTATTTGTTATCCCTGGATAGCTTACAATCACAATAACACTTTAATTCCACGCCACCTACTGGAGGTGGCGTGGAATAAAGTTCTAGGTTTTATTATTTTTAGTTTTTGCTCATATCACACACACACCTTCAACAAAATATGTAAACCATAATTGTTGAAACAAACAGACACTTGGTCTGTTACTGAACTGAACGTGTGGACCGATTTCGATAAAGTATACATTGACATTTTGAATAAAATCTACGTTATAAGCATATTCTCTTTAAAATTATATAAATATATTTAGATAAAAATTTATTATGCATTTACTGCTCTTTTTAAAAATAATATTTTGTATATTAAAGATAGTTTTAACAATATATTTTCGCCAACCTAAAAAAGTACTGATTCACAATATTTGTTTTAATTTTTATTACTCAAAGACGGCCTGTTTTATTGGATAATCTATACGGTCAAGATGATGATGGGATCCTGGATAGATTATGAGTAAACGCTTTAAATTTTATAAGCAAATGCGTTTTAGTATTTTTGGAACGAAATTCCTTATCGGGGCTTAGGTTTAGGTAGATTAGGCCAGAAAATTAAATTTTGGGAGGTAAAAAAATCAAAGGAAAATATGTGGACTAGTGTTCACAAGTAGGATATTTTTCCGAAGCCTCTTTGTGGAGGCCTCGAAGCTTTCGCCGCGGTGGCCTTCTTTATCCGGCTATAGGCGACAGACGTAGGAGGGAATGCGAGAAAAAATTAAACATTATTAAAATGCGTTACATAAATTTACAAATATGAGCTGTTTATTTGAAATTGTATTAGTATGGGTATTTTAAAAATCTTTTATTTTAAGAAGGTATGTATAATTCTATATTTGTGCAGTGGTATGGGTTGCGATATAATGGAGCTTGTTGAGATGGCATGGATTGTAGGAGAGCGAAGCCAGTGCAACAAAATAAAATACCCATTTTTGTAAAATAATTTTGTATGTGGATAGGTATGTTTGTTCTTAAAACGTAAAAAGTTTTTCTTGTAGAATGCTTTAGAGAAACTTACTTTTCAATATTTTTAGTCAGCAAAATATTAATTAATAAGCAAAGGCAACTTGTTCATACCGCGTGCCCTGAGACACGTTTTAATTTTTTTAATATTAGTCGTTTACATTTTACTACAGCGTGCGCGTGTATTTTTACGCTAGATAGATACTGCGATAGTTTCAGGTTTCAAAGGAAATTAATCTTTAATTCTATATTATTACGTCATAAAGCCTTTGATAATTAAAGAAACCGATCATGTTCCTATTGAATAAAGGATAAATTCCTTTGACACTTATATGTCACAGTATGCATCTTACGCTTAGACTAAGAACCCCTTGGGCGGAACCATATCCTGTTGCCGCTCTTGTAACCATATTTCACAGGAGATATTGCTATCTTAGTCTGTTGCTTCGAATCACTAATAGGAGTAAAAGAAATAGACATACATATATATAGGTTTGGCAACTTATATTTTTATTCCCTAAACGTCAATAATTGTATTTTATAAATTTGATTTAAACTATTGTAAGAATTGTAAACGATAAATTGACACATGCACACAGTGATAAAGTGACATATCACGCACACATAATACAACGCAAGGCAATACATAATGAAAATATCGAATAATTTTAAATTATTTTAAATACCTAGTCCGTCTACTAACGGCATGACTAGTTTTTTTAAAAAAGAAAAACCTCCTTCAATTCAAAAAAATATTTTGATATACTATATACATAATATTATTCTAGTATTATTAGATGGATACATTATTTTGAAACAAAGCTCGTATACTTAATTTTGCGATGTATTGTGAATGAATAAAAAAAACTGTCAAATTATAAATTTCATTGCTCATTTCGTATTTTAGGGTTCCATAGCCAAATAGAAAAATTATAAGGGTTACGTACTTTTGTAATTAATTTATATTTTATCTCCATACTCCACTTATGTGTCTCCACTCCACTCCACTCCATTTAAGTCACAGTCATTTTAATTTGAAATTATTGGCTTGAAATTATTGGCACCAGCAATACACATTTAAAAATATATTAGCAAACGTGTGACCTTAAAAAATTTAGCTTTGGATAGGCGTTACATATAATAACGACGTTTTATTTTGACTTTTTTGATTATATCATTAGTTTTAGAGATAGGAACTCTAAAGCTCATACAAATCGTGTTATCCGTCTTCAAAATTTGTAGTTCTAGAACATCAGAAGAATTTTCTTTCCCTAATGAAGAAAATAGATCATCTACAATTTTTTTCGTATTAGTTTCAATAATTACAAGGAAATAATTAAATTAAAAACTTATTTTTGCCGTAAATTTTTAGTTTCCACTATGCGAGGTGAACCACCATGCTCTTGACTGGTTTTTAATTTCATAATTGTCATTTATTTAGGGGAAAGGGTAAGGTGATATAAAATATCTGAAAAAAAAGAATACTCGATTTCAACGGTATCTACCGGGTCTTATTATGATTATAAGCCATCCAGGGCAGCACCCGAATACAAAAAAAATCAAAACCGGTCAGAGAAGTTCAGTGAAGACAAGAATAATCATACATTTAAAGTTAATTATGAAATTATAAAGTCTACATTTAAACTTTTGTAGAAAACTATATATATATATATACGAAAATATTATTAATACTCGGCATAATATAATGTACCTGAATATATTTTAAAAGTAATATACGAGCACCTCATGCCCACTATAGATATGGTATTAAAAATGTCACTGTATACATTATTTTGAAACAATTTGACGGTTACATATTTATGAAGTTAAACTTGTATAGTTTCTTTTGCAAAAAATTGAGTGTACATCATTTTGAAAAATTGACAATGTATACATTTCATTGCTCGTGACTGTACGTACGTATAAAGACAGGATAACATTGCTAAGATGTTCTACACGATAATTTGTTTACGGAGGAAAAGATACAAGGGCGGATTCACGTCACGATCGTAATGCGAGGTTGGCACCGATGGTCTTACAAAGTACTGCTCACACATAGACCTTTCAACAACCATGTGCTCACATTAAGCCTGAAATTTAAGACGTTTAATTAACGCTTGCTTGTGTACGGTACAAGGTACGGTATATGGTTCTTATCCAGTGTCATAGTCGTTCAAGTCGCCCAATAGGCCTCTGACTTGACTATAATCACAGTGATAACATCCAAGACCGAGGTTTTATGTGTCCTTAGAAGCATCCATAACCCTTCTTTAGACTGACCGCGCCTAAAACTGCTTATCCCAGTTATCTCAGTGATTGCATCTAGCTATAAGCGTCTCTACTATAAAGTATATACATATATCTACATAATATACCTAACGATGTAAGTTCACAATATTTTCCACGTCAAAGAACATAATTTTTCTTATTCATTAAATAATATGTACAAAATAAACAAATAATTTTATACATTATTAATAAATTTATGCATTTCAGTATTTCTTAATAATGTGGCTAATGTTAGGTTTAGTTTGATATGTGTAAGCTAATACGCACCGCAAAGGTATGGAATACCCTGCCGACCTAGGTCTTCCCAACCACCTACAATATAGGTACCTTCAAATCTAGAGTGAATAGGCATCTTCTAGGTAAGCGCGCTCCACCTTAGGCTGTATCACCACTACACATCAGGTATGATAACAGCCAAGCGCTGGCCTATACATTTAAAAAAAAAAAAAAAAAAGCTCTAGAGGCCCAAATTCTATCCCCTTACATTTCGTCCACTATCTATCCTCTTACCGCTAATATGAAGTGCCGTAGTACGGTGCTGGCTAGTTCTTGTGTTGTGAGTGAATATACGTACCGTTTATCATCAGGCGTATTCTAGCTTGTCACCTTTCGTGTTAAAAAAAACCTATTATAATAAATTATAAACTTGCGAATGATGTTTATATAATATAATTATTAATGACTAAATTAAACCAGTTCACATCCGTCGGATTTTTCACAACTAATCTAGCTACTCATTATACATACATATTGACATTTTAAAATTGTCAGTTCATTAGCTAACGTTTCAACAAAACAACTTTTTATAATGAATTCGTTATTATGAGTCAAAATGCGAAACGTAAGCTATTAATAAGCGTACAAACAAAGACAACATGTAAAAAAATGCTTTATTACATAAGGAAAACATCAATGTTTTTATACGAAGAAAAAAAATTAAGACACGAAATGTTACTTTCGCAAATTAAAGGTGTGTGGAGTAACATTAGATTGAGTGTTATGATCAAAGAGATGAAGGATAAAAGGCTTTCTGTTGTAGATATATTTATTCGAGAAATGTAATAAAAGTACGTCGGCGAACGGAGGGCACGTGACCTGCCTCTGAACCAAGGGACCAATTTCGTTCAGACGCTTATTTACGCAGGCCGCGCACTTCACAGATGGTACTGTAATAGTCCAATTCGGCGAATTCCATTATTGACGCTATTAGAAAACCATATATATGCCTTTGACGTAAATTTTCTATGAAAAAAGTATTTGTACTGGCCATACATGTACCTCTTTCTAGTCTGGGTTATGTTTGTGTGTGTTTTTCGAACACTGACTCAAGATGTAACTATTTCAATAAAGGTTTTTTAGTCTATATCGTTTATTTAATATTACATCAAATGTATCCTTTATCCAAGGAGTATATCTTTGTATCAAATTTCATAGAAGTCGGTTTAGTGGTGTTGTTAGTGTAACAGACAGACAGATAGAGGAATAAGCTTTCTTTCTTTTTAGAGAATAGTTAATTATTATCAATCCTAAAACAAATAACGTATACAACAACGGACTAGATATACTTAATGTAAATTTGAAAGGTCTCAAACTCACGTACGTACCGACTAGTTTCGGACACATCGGAGGTCCTCAGTGTGATTGGGCTACGTTCGCGGTCGCGACCTGTCTCACACTGAGTGCATTAAGTACATTAATTTACATTAAGTTTAATGTCTCTTGAAAGTTTTAATAATTTAAGCATTGGTATAAGTATAAGGCAGTTTCGCTACCGCTGCACCACAATATTTATGTATATTGATATAAATATTGTGGTGCAGCGGTAGCGAAACTGCCTTAAGCGCTACAGGTCGCGGATTCGATTCTCGGGGTCTTTGTACTAGTCGATGTATATTGTTCCGGACCTCGACACAGGATATAACTATCCTAATGGAGGCCGTTGAGTGTGTAACGTTTATTTTTATAATTTATTATAAACCCATCGATACCCTGGTATCTTTTGTCATCATCATGTATATGTATATTTAGTAGCCACACGCCTCATACGCTCTGCGCGCTGATGTTGTCATAACCCCGTAGGACCAACAGCAATACATAATCAGAAAAACATATACCACTTTTGTATGAGGTATATGATAAATTTAATCTTCTTCTTCGTCCTAGCATAATTTCCGGTATTTTATTTTACCCGGGGTCTGTTTATTACTCTTATCCGGATTTGACAGGTTACTAGTTTTTAAACGGAGTGATTGCCATCTGACCTCCACGACCCTAAGGGCGAACCAGTACCTCATTGGATAAGAGCAATTTACTTAATATGATAAATTTAATAAAAGTCAGTTTAGTAAAGTTTAATTATAATAAATATCGGCCACAGCTTGCCATATTTTCATTCATTGTGGTTGCCTTGTCTTTTTAACTTCTCAGATTTTTTTTTTTATGTAAGAGGGCAAACGGGCAGGAGGCTCACCTGATGTTAAGTGATCACCGCCGCCCATGAACATCTGCAACACTAGAAGGCATGCAGGCGCGTTGCCGACCTTTAAGGAAAGAATACGCTCTTCTCTTGAAGGTTCCCAAGTCGTATGGGTCAGAATGACGGCCGGCGGAAGCTGATTCCACAGAGTGGTTGTGCGAGGAAGAAAATGTCTTCTAAAACGCGGTGTTGTGGATTTCCAGACAAATCATGGAAGTAATGTAACCTAAACTTACTTCATTATTATCTGGACGCAAATAAGCAATACCATGTCAACCCACACGAATGTCATTTCGAGAAAAACGCGTTTGAAAATTTTGAACAACTTGCTGTATATGATTTTTTTATGTATTGGTCAAGTTTTTGGCAATTTCAGATTTATGTAAGTTATTTTACTAATTTTCACAAAAATAAGTATACAAACTGCATATATCGTATACAATATAACCCCAAACGTTTAACATAATACATGAATTGCATGATTAAAAAATGGCTTTATTAGAAGTTTTAAAGCTAAAACCCTACAAATATTAAAGAAAAATATTCTTCAGCCATTTACCAACACTTCTGCATATATAACTCAGTTTTTTCAATTTTGTGGGTTGACATGGTATTGCTTATTTGCGTCAATCTTACTCCTGCTAATATTTTAGAGGAGAAATTTGGTGAGAATGGATGGATGTTTGCTATTCACACAAAAATCACCAAAGGTATTTGGATGAAATTTGGCACAGACATAGCTTATACCTTGATTTAAACGAAGGATTTTTATGCCGCTAAAATGTTGAATGCCCATAGAGTTATTAAAAAATGACATTATTGCGAGCGGACCCGCGAGCACATATGTGTATAATCACGCTATACATATGTTATTATAAACGAGACAGAAAAAGTTGTTATCCTTTATCGTTATTTCTAGACTGGACACAAGATCCGCGACAGCCCACACCTTAAAATTATTTCTGTTGATTTGTTTTTGTAAACAAGTCTTGATATATTTACATATATTTTATTCTATTTATATATATTTTTAATCTAAATGAATGTATAATATTATGACTAGTGTTATTCTGTTTCGATGTGAATTTCAACCGGTACTAAACAAAAATTTCTTTTTTGTTGGCAAGCAAGTAGCATACGATCCAATTCGATGATTGTCGTAGCCTATAAGCGCTAACAACACTTTATATTTGTAGGTGTCACTCACAGGTCACATTATTTTATCTTCATTGAATTATGTGTAAAGGTTATATATTATTTTTTTAATTGATTTTATTTAAAGATCATTTGCCAATACATTTATTGAGGTATTTGCTATAATTTTTCTTGTGTAGTGTTAGATTTTATTTTTGTTACGGAATTTCTTGATTCGGTCGCCGCGCTCAAAGGCCGCGATAAAAGCTATGCAATAGCTTAAAAAAATCATACTGCGTTACGATATATCAACTAACACTGCGGTGTACCTACCTAGCCGACCTCTTGCAATAAAATATATAATATAAGTTGTGTATTAAGTAACCGAAGACCGGGGAAAACGTCCTTTCACGGTAACTATGCTGTCACTACACCAAATAGTAGGTACTTATATATATTTTTAGTAACTATAACAACTATTTTAAGAGTGTTACCGAAATGTTGCCGTTTACATTGCAGGTAATGGCAGGTTCGCTAACGACACGGTACAACGGTCATCAGTGGGAAACAGAAGCGAATAGATCAATTTCATTAAAAGTATTCAGGTAAAAGTTTAAGATTACCCTTTTAAATGGACAGAGGAACGCGATTGAAGCTACTAGATCATTCGTTAATTATACAAATCTTTCGTGGAAATTATTTATATAATTTTTAACTTCATGGTAAGGCTAGTTAGATTTATAATTTTCATTAATTATGCAAAACATATTTAATCACACGGTATTTTTAAAGCTAAATTTTTTAAACGAAGTTCCTTATCCCGCGTAGACGCTCTAGGTGGATTGGGGCTAGACCGAAAGTGTAATAAGACTACTTTTCCGACACCAAAGGTTTTTTGAAAATGATCGGCAATCGGCAGCTTCATATAATATTTTGCTACCGTCCAGTTTAAATTCACCTGTAAGAGACAGACCCTCAAGGGTATTTACGGAAATATATTGAATTAAATTAATTTCCACTAACATTAATTATAATTAATTACTAATTTTTTTAATATTTGGTAGATAGCGAAATATAAGAACATAAAATAAGAACTTCGTTACTACGGCTTGTGTCGAGACAAGTTACATTTTTTTAAAGTTTTTCTTGCATTTCATACCGAGATATCCTGTAAGGTATTTTATTAAACTTTAAATTATGATTAAATATATATTACATCATTTTTAAATAATTGGAAACAATCAATAGGTGAACAAATAAAAATGAATATTAATCAATATTATGCGAGCGTTGTTGTATGTATGTATATCACTACATAGTATAGAACAAAGTCACTTTCTCTGTCCCTATGTATGCTTAAATCATTAAAAGTCCGCAACGGATTTTGATGCCGTTTTTTTAAATAGATTGAAGAGGAAGGTTTATATGTATAAAAATAGTGGAGACATTTTTTTTTAGGTTAGTAATATGATGTCGTAAATAATTAAATTTAACGCGTGCGAGCCACGGGCAGTAATGAATACATCAAAACTACTGGATCGATTTTAATCATTTTTTTCAGTGAATGACATAGGCTATATATTTTATACCCGTGCGAAGCCGGAGCGGACCGCTTGTATATATATATATATATATATATATTAATTACTGTTAACCTTCAATTTTATTTACATATTTTATCTTTAGTTAAAAATATTATTTCAACAATTTCGCAAAATATTCATGTATAACATTCTGGAATATACTGGAAGTAAACAAGCAAAAACAATATATTTTACGACGTAATAAGAAATGTAATTTATTTAATGTTATCCAGGAATTGACTACGAGGAACATTTTAATTTGAAAGCGTAGGCCTGGCAGACGTCGGCGAGCGTAACTCCACCTGTTTAAGCCGCTAAAAGCCGCTTGCGTTTTCACATGAGGTCCACAATAGAAAAACCTTCGTTCGCTAGCCGGTTACGATATGCCAAAAATCTGTACAGTTACTTGATATATACATAGGTACACAATTTTTGTTAATTTTCCCTATTGGAGTATAATATTAATACGTTAATTTAATAGGGCTTAGAACAAGGCGACGAGGGGCGGGGCGCGGTCGTCGACCCGGAAACGCAAAGGAATGAGAGTGGATTAGCGGGAGGTTTGCTTGAGACAGACCCCTAACCTGCGGCATTCCTAAAGCACGGAATTGCGCATTACAGTCATAATATATACTAACTTTAGCCCACGGCTTCGTTCGCGTTAAATTTTGGGGTACGTAGCATGTTACATGTAAAAACAAAGTTTTATGCTTCTATTTTCAAAAATTACGGATTTCCATAAAAACTTATAACACTTTTTAGGGTTGAAATCCTTTCTTAGTGCTCGTTTACGTTTTAAAAACGACATTTGCTAAAAAAATCAGCTTTTTAGGTTCAAGTGTTTAGGCTGGGAATTTATAAGTCAGGTCTTCTCCTTTTAGTAATAGTTCATCCCGATGTTTTTTTTTATCAATTGTACAAATTGATTATATAAGAAAAACCTACGCCAAAAATTTCGATAAGAACTTCTCGTACAGCATTTTCTATCTGCAAATGAGTTTCATAGTCACGCTAATAGTAATAAGCTTAATATATATCAACAGAGTAAAACTAATCATCCAAACATTTATGTATTTACAGAACTTGTTACAATACATGTAGATGATTTGAATACCATTATAATTGTGAGGAAACGAGGATTAAACAAAAAAAATACTATGCTAGTACGTACGTTTATAACAATTACCACTTAAATAAAATCATATATTTTTTACCACGAAGATGACAATCAAGCGAAAAAGCCGGCTGATAATAAGTCCATCACCAACAAGCCAAAGAAGCTTCCAATTCCCGCAGCACAACAAGCGGGTTGGAGTTTTGGGCCTATAACAACATACTTAGTAGGTATGAAAAAAGAAATACTAGGTTAATTTATAGACATTCATAGCTAGCGGGTCCGGTCCAGTGACTATGGAATGCATTCGGAATGCAATCTATATCAGCAGATCGCAACTTCTCATCACCCCACCACTCTTTGTATGCCACCCGTTAGTTCACCAACCGGTTTCAACGAATAATTTATCACACTAACCATTAAAATTTCTAACACCTCTTTTGATCGTTCATCCACTTTCCTTCAATAATACATTAATGTACTCAAAATTTGATGTTTTCTTAATCTTTGCTTATTGATTTTATTTATTGCATGCGATGATTTTTTATCCAATATATTTATATATAATGGACTTTTAATTCAATGAAACCGAAAGTTTTTATTATTATTGTTAAACAAAGTTATTATTATTATTCAGTTTGTTTATCTGTAATTTTTTTATAAATTTCATTACATAGGATTCCTTGTCCAGGTATATAGAGATCAGTGGTGCCCACGCTTATTATTTGCGTACCGCATGACGTTTGACGTATGAACCACGCGCCAGATATATATGACGCAATGGAACGATATAATATAATGCGATTTATAAAATGTGTCAAATAAATAAACATCAAACACAGTGTCAAATTCATATATCTTTAAACTGGGGAAAATAGTGTCATAAAATTGTGTCGTGCAGCGTTCCCGGATTTTTTTTTAAATTGAAGGAAAAGAAAATGCTAATTTACATATTATATTATAAAAATATCATTATTACGTTATAGAAAAATGTTTATATCAAGGTTTTAATTTTAGCCAAATGGGCAAAGCGAAGTAAGGGCAGGGGCGTCAATGTCCAAGTTTCTGGTATCCTTCATGAGTATTCTTCGGTACAGCTTTATTAAACCAAAAAATTAATCGAATCTTTTGAAAAAATGTTTTTTTTTTTTTCACCATAAATATTATAAAAACATGAGCAATTCCCAACGATAGAGGAAGATGAAACGTCGAAATTCGCGCGGCTTGCTAAGCGTGTCGGTCGAGGCCTGCGGCGCGACGCGACACCCATTCGCTGCTCGCCCGCTTCGGCCTCTCTTTGCAAAACAACACTTGTTGCGGAAATAGCTCCGAGAAATGTTTGTTTGTTGAGTCGTCACGCGGATGCCCGCACGTTCACCTTTCGGCCAGCGGCCATGAGTTAGCCCGTTACACTATTTTTATGTCCTTTACCTTATAACCTTTATTCCAAATATAATGTCTACTCACAGACACATTACGTTCCTGTGCTGTCAACACATACCATTGTACCTTCTTATTAATAAGATGAACATTGTCCGCAACTGAAAATGGATAAAAAAGATTACGCAATAATTTTTTTACTAGAAGTGACTTTATGGTAGATTTATTTCTAAAATAATAAAAACACGTTTTAATGTTTTCTTATCTTAAATTTAAATAAAACAATATTCTTGAAAGTGCCGTAAATTATCAACGCTAGTAATCAACATATATTTGTCCTTGTTTTATATTGCTTTATGAGCTGGGAGAAATCAAAACAAACAGACTTTTGGCCCCATCAAGCGAGATAGTTACGTAGCGTGTGCGAAACGAGATAAAATTAGCCGATACACTGACATTGAACGCAAACACAAAGTAGAGCGAACTCGGCGCCTGCGCTCAGGTAGATTGTACTTAATGTAAAGCAATTTTAGCAATCGCATCGCTAATAACCCTGCGCGTGTATACGCGCGAGAGGCCATGCCGGGGCCCGCCGGATACAGTATCACCTTCGTATACAGTCACACTAATTGGAATTACAATTAACTATATCTATCAATTCCAATGTCTCAACTAGCAAGAATTACGAACAGAGGTTCTGATGACATTTTAGTGTAGGAGAAAAAATTACGACGCCAGCAAAGTTAGTCACTAACTTGTTATATCTTTTTAGTTACTATCTTAGTAATTTCTGGTTCTATGCTCTATATTATTACTCCAAAGTTTTAGTTAGCTATGTTAGTTAGCATAGCATAAAAATTAGTTTTAGCCACGTGAGACAGAAAATTTGTTTTGCTATAAATCTTCGCCAAGCCATAAGCATCCCCGTGACCTATTTCTCATGATTGTTTTGAAAATAGGTCAAGATAAATTTACCCGCTGGCCGCTTGACTGTCTATTTCTTTCGACGCATATTATAATAATATAATTAAAACACTATCACTTAAACATAACTAGAATAACACAATAAATGATTCCCAATAATCCTTTAATAAATTATTAAATGAAACATTTAATAGTTATTAAATAAAAATTCATTATACTTAATTCAATTTTTTTGAGTATTTCATTAAAAATAAAATAATTACCAGTCAAGTGCGTCGTGGATCACGCACAGTGGAAACTGAAGGGTTCCGCAGGTTGATATTAAAAATTCTTAAGGACTTTAAAAATAATAAGGAATTAAAATCGACCGCAAAAATAAGTTATTAAATACTAATCATTAAAAGTAATTTGTAAAACAAAGACCGGGGCGCGAAGTAACAGATTTTATATTTTCAGTTGTTATTTTAAAGTGCTTAAATATTTTGATATAATTTTAATGTAATATTATGTCCAAACTATTCAGTAACTAGATCGTGGAGACTAATTTAACAAAAAGTTGATACATTTTCCAAAAAATGGATTTTAATCGTAAAAGTCAGGAGTTAATATTTACCCCGTGATTAGGGTTAGTATTAACGCTTCTGAGGTAAGTATTAACAAACGGAGCAACACTTAATATAACTTATATTTACCTTTATAATCATAGGAAACCCAATGTAAAAAAATATTTTTTTATTAATAATTTACAATGACATTTATCTTAAGAACTGTCGCTATTTTTTCCAATATAAAGGATATTAGAAGACAACAGCATTTGCCTTTTCCAATTGTAATATTCCCTTTAATTTTCCCTTTTCGGTTATTATTTTTAATCTCCGCTTTACCTGTTTCTTTACCAGGCTGTTCTTTTCTATAGTTTCTGTTGTGTATTTTTTGTTTTAAATTTTATCCCAAATTGACAATTCTTGGTCAACCGGAAGTACAGGTTTTTGGTCGAAAATCTATATGGTAGTTCCCGTTGACCTAAAATCACGAAATTTGGCAAAAACAAGGTCTTACAGAACAAATAAAGAAAAATTCCAAAAATGAAAGCGTTGCAAATTAAAGGGTGTCCCCATACATACATAGTGGACTGTAGAGGTAGTAGGGGTCTAGCTTAATTGGCAACTATCTCAAAGAAAAAACAAAAGAAAATATTTTTTATAGATATAATATAATGGTACGGAACCCTTCGTACGCGAGTCCGACTCGCACTGATTTATTTTTGTTAAACGGGGTCTACTTTTGTTATACGATCAAGGATTCCGGATATAAAGAAATCCTCAAAGTAAAGAAGCTAATTATATACCAGCAATCATTGCATCCGGATGAAATTGATTAAGTTTCTCAAGGGTACCAAGTTCATGCTTTGTATTTGATATATGAATATACTTTTGAACTGAACACTAAATGTAGGGCCAAAATAAAAAAAAATCTAACACAGGATACTCCATTGAGAGACCTATAAAACTGGCTAAAAAAAGTTTCCAAAATATTTAGGGTACAAAACCCTATCTTCATTTTAAATACGTACACCAGTTAGCACGTAGCGGGAACAGTTAGATCTAACTCAATATAAACGTTATCATTATGGTTGAAGATTTCAATGACCGTATTGAAAATGAAATGTTCCTACTCGTATTTGAAAGCTCAACAACACTCTTCACTGCCCGCTTGAATATCTTTTCAATATCGTTTATGGTTTAAAAAGGATTATAAAATAATCCTAAATATTGTTACGGAGAACCTTACCGAGGCATAAGTTTCGAAATCGCTCGCTACTCTCTCTCTCTGTCTGTTCCCATCGTAACGCGTAGGTTCTAGAAAGATGTGTTCTCGAAAAATGCCGCATAACATTCCGTGGACGTAACTTTCCCGAACCCGTGTTCCGCACTATATAGGGGGCTGGCGCATCGATTGATTCATTCAGTTCTGAGCAACGAGCGAAGAAACTACAAGCGATACAAGTGATCAAGTGCGACAACTAGTGACCTGGGCTTTCCTTCTGGACTATGATTGACCTGTGATTTGGGCCTGTGAATTGTGAACTTCTGTTCTGTGATCTTGTACTTACTTACTTACTATTAAAGTCTCATTTAGAGCCATCAGATGTTTTATTCCAAATCCGTGAACCCCAGCCCGTAACAATTTGTAACATAATGAGGTTTTCGTGTCTTATTTCTTTATTCTAACCTTTACTGAAATAATATAATCTTTTCTTCTAAATAATTGTAGTAAATAATGTATTAATATAAAATTATATACTAATATTTTTTAAAGAATAAAATTTAGTAATGCTTTTTCAAGGCATTACTATTATTCCTATTGCCTCTCCAAATAAGCTCGAAGCTTGCGCTAGGAGTGGGTACAACAATAGACCAAGGGGGTCAGGATCGAACCCTCGACTCTCGCGTTAACGGAGCGAAGTCGGCCCTTCTACCGTTGAGCTATTGATGCTTCGAATATTATTCCCGCATAACTTCGTACATAATATTTCAGTTTAAGATCAACCAACAAGAGTCATGTTATATTATCTTTTAACCCCTACTCCATTATGACATGTTCATAGCCGGGTGCGTTCACTGGTGGGTGGAAGGATCGGTGTGTACAGTAACTTCAGGCGCTGTCGGTCTATGGATGGGTGATCACATAGTGATATTTAACCCAGTCAAAAGTCAAGTCAGGCTATATTGGCGACCTGAACCGCTCTAAATTTACGTTAGCCAATAATTACACGATAAGAAAAAGACGGAGAGTCTATTTCACTTAGTAACATATTGTGCGAAAGTTTTTTTAACCGCTTATGTTTAATTTACAATAAAACTAGTATTATTTATGCTTACAGTTTGTTTAAAAACAGTGTCTATAAAAGTCGTGATCTGTTTTCATGCGATCAACGTACTGTTGCAACGTGGGAAGAAAAAGGTTTTAAGCCGTAGCTATCATCTACGGTTTAAGACTTTTTTAGATATTAGATTAATTAGTAAGTTATTAAAAAGTTACTAATAAGTGAGATGTAGAGATGAGTTACTCTGTATACTGATAAAATATTTACTAAATTAGATATATGTCACCACATAAAGATATAAGCAAGATTTTTGGAAATTATGTTTACAAAAAAATTACTTGTACTTAATTATTTCATGTTTGACACATTTTATTGGGAAGATAACCAAACCGGAAACACAGGGGAACAGCCAATCCGTTGCTGTTACTAAAGAATGGCATTCTCTATACATAGCATTAACTTATACTGATGCCACCATCGTACTAAAAATAGAATAAAATCAATCCAAACACGACTATCTGCTATTAGTTTTTCGAGAGTTTACTAGTGTGCTGGATATCCCGGCTGCAGCATCAAAACAAGATATCCGTAATGATGCAACATTAGTTATGTAGTATAGGTGTTTCAAATGTAGGTCACACACACCATGTTTAAAAGTAAATTATGCGTTTAACATTTTCATATTTAACTTCGTTCAAAGTTTGAAATATTGTTCTACGCCGTCATAATATCAGTCCACGTCTTAATTGGTTATTTTTGTTAAGTACTCCATCCACATGTTAACCATGATCGAAAGTGCCATTCATTTTAATGAACAAAGAAATTCGAATATCCTACAATTACACTGATTTTATTACTTAGAGTCTACGAACGTACGCTTGATTTTATTCTCAGCCATACCATGCATGATTTGTTGTTTAAGTTTTTATTACTCGTCTGGTGTTCATAACAAGATAGACCGCAATAAAATACAGATTTGTTACGACGAGAAAATCATAAAATGTTTGCACGATGAATGCTAAAAATATTTCACAACAATTATTTAGCATCAGCATCGCAGTTACTTTTTGTTGAGTAACATACTGCAACACGATAACATAAGTCACATTCTTTTACTTGCTTCTTGACCACATGTTCCTATTTGTTAAATGTTGTTCGCCACATCCATACCGCGAATAACAATAATTATCAGTCAAGTGCGTTGGGGACCAAGCACAGTCGAAACTAAAAGGTTCCGCATCCTGATGATGAAGAATCTTAAGACTTGAAAAATAATAATGAATTAAGATCGACCGCAAAAACAAGTTGGTAAATTCATAGTAATTATTAAAAGTTATATGAAAAACAAAATTATAGGGACAGCTTATAATTATATCTCTAAAATATGCAGACCTATCTTTCTTCTTCAAAACAAATGTTGCTGAAAGTTCATTTGATTTTCTACTACCTCAAATATTTACAGAATTTTAAATCCCATAGTCAAAATTAGAGGGGGTGGGTCTACACAATTTTTCCTTTAACACAATTGTTAGGAGCTAATATCTCAACAACTACTGACTCAATGAAAAAAGTCAAAATCAAAACCTCCTTCTCATTTTGACAGACCTATCCAAAAATATCTCACACGTACACACATCGTACTAAAAATAGAATAAAATCAATCCAAACACGACTATCTGCTATTAGTTTTTCGAGAGTTTACTAGTTTGCTGGATATCCCGGCTGCAGCATCAAAACAAGATATCCGTAATGATGCAACATTAGTTATGTAGTATAGGTGTTTCAAATGTAGGTCACACACACCATGTTTAAAAGTAAATTATGCGTTTAACATTTTCATATTTAACTTCGTTCAAAGTTTGAAATATTGTTCTACGCCGTCATAATATCAGTCCACGTCTTAATTGGTTATTTTTGTTAAGTACTCCATCCACATATTAACCATGATCGAAAGTGTCATTCATTTTAATGAACAAAGAAATTCCAATATCCTACAATTACACTGATTTTAACAAACATATCTCACACGTTGCTACACCTTCAATATTTTTTTTCAATCCTCATTTACATGTACGGACTACTCACTACTACCGTAAATTTTTATATCTTTTAGGATTTCATTACAAAATCATGTAGCGGTTCATAGAATACACCTATTTACCAAATTTTGTATAGATAATTATGCCAATATTCTGTGAGTAAAATGACTGTGACATACGAACGAACGGACAGACGGACTTGACGAATAATATAATTATAATTATGCCGTAATTACAATAATATTATAATTATGCCGTGGAAATGCCTTGTTGATGAGAGTTACTTTTAATTGGGTTTTGTTACTTTTTAGGGTTCCGCCTTTGCCATTTGGCTACGGAGAAGATAATAAAATACTTAAAATAAAAAGTTAATTACTACACTAATTTATAAAGGTTAATCTAACAACTATAAGTAATAAGGCGAATTTAAAAGTGCGAATGTTCGGTGCACTGTATTGTGTGGTGTTATCGCTGTAACAGGAGTGTGTTAGTGCGTTGACGATGATAGTTGTCCGCGTACGCGACGTATGTTACTATATTTATATCCATCGAGCGATCGCTTATCGCGGCGAGTGTCGACGGTGCGCGAAGCCCACCGGCCGCTTGCGGTAGGTCATGGTCGCCTCTCGTTCTATCTATAAACGTCGTGAATCTCAATTTATTCTACAAGTATATTGTAAAATACACCAGCCGGTTTAAATGTCGAGTAGAGGTTGAAAAATAAACTTATTTTAAATTAAACCATAACGATTCGCCTCGCTCAAAATCGGATGTATTTTTATTGTTGTATATCATGTTACAATATATAAATAGATATTATTGTTTTAAATTAAGAATTTTCATTGTTACCTTCATATGGCAGTTTAACCGTTCAATTTACACGTTAATTGTTTATGATAATAATTATTAAGTAGGTAGACCATTCGAACGTTGCCTTGCGTTGCCTTTATTATAAAAGCTATGATTTCATCTACCTCCGGTATAGAGAATTCAATAATACTTTATAAACAATGTTTACGCTACAAATACCACATTGTTTCGCTTAGTCACTATCGAGCTATGCAGAACCGGTAATTATAAGTCTATTAATATTATGTATTTACTATCGATGTGCAATAGTACAACTTAAGTTATCGCATTGAGGTTATGTATGTCATTCGGCACGCGTTCTGAGTCTGGTTGACAACTAAGTAAGTGTATAATCATATTTATTTATTATAGATAACTAATAAAACAATAACGAATAAAATTATATTTAAACAGAATCATTCGATAAGCTTAATTTATATAATTATTATATGTGATTATTTCGTCTCTCTGTTTTATTAAATATCAGTACGTATTTTATACTACCAACGCGGATTTAAAACAAATGGATTATTTATAGAATTTAATAAAAAAAATGTATTGCAGCTGATAATTCATATCTCGGCGCCATCATTTTTATCAGTTGTTTGTTACAGTACACTGTTATCAGTTTTTTAGAATTGGGCAACCTACGCAACTCGTCCGTCGAGCTGTTATCAGTTTATCAATAACAATACAAATGATGATATTTTTCGCGTGTCAATCACATAAAACGTTTCTGTTATTTCATTTGTACTTTTTAGATTGCTATAGTAAGGAACATATTTAGTTATATCTATATATTACAATGCAATAACGACAACCCTTCATTCATACGTAAACCGTTTCGCGGTCTAGCAGAGGGCGCAGAACGGAGTAGACTCCGTTCTCAGGGTTCTCATTTAAGACCCGACGAGATTGTCATTGTCATTTTCTTCAAAGATAAGTAACACAATAACTATTTAAAAGAAAACCTACACCTTAATAAAACGTATCAATGTTTTTTATGTTATGACGGTTGGAAAACCAGTATAAGGCCCGCCTGAAAGCAGTCACCGCAACCTATTTACGCTTGCGATACTTAAAGTATCGCATGTACGTTGCTAAATCCAGAGATAGGAGGGAAGGCATGACAATCCTTTCCTATCCTTGGAAGTTGGAACCAGACGAAAAAGGAAGAGAACAGAGAGGGGTGGGTGATTGGCCGCTCCGGCGCTCTCACTTACCGCACTAAAAGCAAAGTTAACACGAAACCTACTGATACTGTTACTTTAGGCCGATTTTCTGTGAGGGTAGCACTTCCCGGTCGAGCCATTTATACTGGGAAGAGTATGACTACTACGAAAATCGTATTCTTAAAGTATTTTCTATTTTGAAGGAAAACAACACATTCGATTGAGTCTTTTGACAAAAATATTAATATTGCAGCTAATGACATGTTATGTTGTGACTGCAAGAACAAGGTGTAAGAAATTTAGCTTCAATTAACCACCACTGAGCCATGTCCTGCCCAAAGTACTCAGATGGACAACAAGCTCATAGACAAAATAGTTTTGTCTCCAAAATACTCGAATAATGTAATGGTGGAGTTTAACATTCGGCATCTGTGGTATTCAAAGATCTGCGGCTGATATCCCAAGACAGGTGCCGAAAAATAAGGAGGTAATGGGGTATAATGGGATATATGATATAAAAACAAAACTCAACAGGTCAATCCACCGAAGTTTTAGCATATAACTGAACATTACAAAAAAGCTGTTCATTTTCATACGCTTCTCCAATTGTTTATCTTTTCTGGAAAACATTTTTTTAATTATTATTAATTATAAAAATTTACATTCGTCGAGTCGATGGATTAAACGCATAATATCCTGAAATGCTCGATGCATCCAACAGAAAGAGCAAGAGTTAGACGAGTGTTGCGCGGTTCGAGCGCGCAACTCATCCTAACTAGACGAAGTCGTTTCAACGTTTATTATATTCACCAATTGAAACGCAACATAACGTCACGTGAAGTCTATCATCATCTGACTTGAGCCTTCATTTAATAAAACAGTCTTTTACTTGTTTGTTGTGTTTTTAGTTTTTAGTTGAACTTAAAAATAAAAAAATCAGCCAAAATGTAAGATTACAGCTAACTCACGAAAATTATTACAAAGAACATAATCATTTATTAGATTTGATTATCATGAAAATAACTAGATGAAATAAGAAATTAAAGGATTACTATAAAAATAAACACCCTAAAATAAAATAAATATATGTATAAATACATGTGTTAAATATTTTTGGCAGACACAATAATTGGCTGTTGGCAATGTTATACGCTATGTGTTCTGTAATCTTCTGTAAACAAAAAAAATACGTAATTTCTACTACTAATATACATTTTTCCCTTCTTTATTTCTTTATTTTTAATTTTCAGAGAATTTCTGATTGATAATTGTTCACCAAATAAAATAATTTTTAGAAATAACATACCTACTTTAAAACTAAAAAAAAAAAATAATTATATTTTCTACAACAGAATTCGGTGCTAAGTAAGACATCGCCACATATGGAAAATTCTGTTGTGGAAAATATTTATTTTTTATAAAAATTATTTCATTTTATACTTTTTAATTATGAATGATAGTACTTACTTAATATCAAGTCAAGTCTATCAAGTCATTTATGAGCTAACGCTAAAAGATGATTCATTTTGCAAGGGTCGCCGTTATCGATATCGATGAGGAGGACTATACCTACTTAATGATTAATACAAATTTAAGACTTATATACTATGTTTTCTCATACATGCCATTGTCAAGACTGGACCACACGGGAAGCACCGGCTTTCAAATTAAAAAAAACAATCATCAAAATCGGTTCACCCGGTCGAAAGTTATGAGGCATAAAAAAACAGACAAATTGAGAACCTCCTCCTTTTTTGAATTCGGTTAAAAACAAGAATGCATGCCTCTAGTTTTAAAAATGGCGGATATCCCCTATGAACTTTTTCATCCCCTTAAGGGTTGAATTTCGAAAAATCTTTTCTTAGCGATTGTTGATATTTTCAAAACAGCAGATGTAAAAAAAAAATCAGCTTTCTAGGTCCAAGAGTTTATGGTAGAAGATGTGGATGGGCGTTGATATGCCTGCCAATCTTCTCCTTTTATATAATATAGAAGACGAATTGTATGCGCTACTATTATAATACTTACATATATATCTTCATGTAGTTTATAGTGAGTCATTAAAGGCCCAGAGACGCTCATAGCCGAGTGCACCCGCCGATCGGTAAACGATCGGTAGGTTAAGCAACTTTCGGCACGGTCAGTCACTAGATGGGTGATCACATAGTGGTATTTCAACCGAGCGTCTCCATGCTTAGGAGGGCACGTAAAAAGTCGGTCCCGGATGTTGACAATTAGACAACAGTCGATAAGTCAAGTCAGAGGCCTACGGGCGACCTGAACAACTCTGACACTAGCAGAGCAATGCTATGCAATCGCAAAAACGAGCATAGCCGATGCTAACTATAGTGTTTCCTAAGGCCCAACACAGTCAGAAACTGTAATACCTGCTTATCTGTTTTTACAAACATTATAATTAATATTATTCGAATAGCGAATTTATAAGAGGCCAATATACCGGTCATTGATTATGAACATGTCACATATGTAAATCGTATAATATACATAATAGCGTACCTATTTTCGATCGTCTTCCTGATAAAAATGTATTTGTATAATATTTTATATTTTTGTTTTTGTTGTATATTTTTGTTTTTTTTTTTCATTTTACTTACGTTTACCGATTCGGATACCCATAGCCTTAAAATATAAGCACAAAATACACTGACTTTAATTACAAAAAAAAAAAATTATTTTATATATAGTATAAAGTCGATGTTAATAATGTTAATAGTATTAAGTCGATGTTTTTTTATTATTACCTAGAAGTTTGTTGTTCAAATCAATAAATTTTAAATTATTAGCATAATTATTCTATACTTAATCGTAAGTTTCTTTTGTATTTTTATTGTAAAATATTGCGTGTGTTTACTATAATCGTAATGCTATGAGACTTTATAAAATGAAATAAGGTAATTTTACAAGATATGTAGGTATATCGGCGGGCGATTCGTCGCGACACCACCCGCCGCGCGTGTTCCCACCCTTCTAATATCTTACATGACAGATTACACGACTGAAAGTAATATTCATTTAAAGCAGTGGTTCCCAACCAGTGGTCCGCAGGAGGGAAATATAGTAAGTAAATGATTTCCAATTTCGCAACATTTAAAGCATTTGTTGACGACTAAAAGTATGACGGTAGTAGGGCAAACAAAATAAAACCTTAAAATCTACAAATATTGATTGATGAAGTCAATCGCTACTTCTCAGAGTATCCAGAAAAAAAGCTACAGTTGATCAAAATTGGTTCGAAAAATAAATTTTCCAAATCGGTTCATAAATGTCGAGGTAACAAACATCAAAAAAATTATCTTGTACATGGTGACCCCGGCTAACAAAAACTGAACCACAGTGGACCCTGGTCAATAAAAAGGTTGATAGCCACTGATTTCAACTAATACTTTTCTGTCCCGTAGTATAACATGCGTGATTTGCGTGATGCTTATCAAATGGGAGGAAAAATAAGTAAAAGGGTCGGGTCGTCAAGAGCTGGGAGACTAAGTTTCCCAGGTCGATCCCCGTTCGTATCAACAAATCGTAAATGTTTATAAATTCAATAGTTTTATTATATTTGTACGTAATAATTGTTGCTATAGAAATAAGTAGCACAAAAATTAGCTTCAGTTCGTAAATAAAACCAGTTGACCGTAACAATTTAATAATCGCCATCCACTAAATTTAATCATATGTATGTTATATTAATATTCATGTATAATAACGATAACCATATTAAACGAGGCATCTACTTAAACTTCTTGTTAAAAACACGCGGTTCTGTACACTACCAAATAATTAATTATGCAAGCGTAAAGCATTCTTAATTACGTGAGGCACGTGTAAGTAATTAAGTAATATAATTGCTATTTTTCTGTATTATTTTCTCAAGTTTTATAAGATTGAAATAAAAAAAAACTGTATTTCTGTGGAAAAAATAAAAAATTAGGTAAGGATTGAGGATTATCACAATCATTTAAAGTATGCAAAGAGACTTCCAACGGAAATTTAATTCATGGTGAGTGTCAATACAGGGGTCGTAGATGGGGTTGTCTCGGTCGCGGTCGTTGACCCCGACAGCTGGTACAATCACTACACCCGTACAGCGGCGAACACGCGATGTAGCCGACTAGCACTAAAGTATGATAAGAGGTTTGTGTGACACGAAACTTGCGATCAATCTTGATGTAAAATGTGTTTTGGATCTCCATGTTTAGAACAAACACCACCAGTATTCCCCTGCACTATAAATAAACTACTCTTATTATTAATTGGCAGTAGATATTTATAATGTATTTAACACGAGTCTAATAGGTATAATAAATATTTGTAGCAATTTAGAGAGAGAATAGAGATAACGCAAAATAACTAGCCGTTGACAAGGCTAATGTACTTAATTTTTTTGACTACACCTAATTTTGATACACGTGTAATAAAATGTTTTCCGTGTTGTAATAATTTTGTGAAGCGCGACTCAATGCCACTGACCTTGGAAGTTTTCACGGACGTTTATTTTAAAAAAACACTATCATCTCTTAAAATAAATGTTGTTTTTCTATACAAAAAAAAAGTCATTTTTCGACATATAAAAACGATCTCCGTTCAAATATTAATTTGTTATTGATCGGCTATATACCTACTTCATCAATTTTAGGAAAAAACTATTACTAACTCTCTTAGTCAACTATTTTATGGTAATGAATTTGTTATTAATTAAAAAAACTTAATTGAACAAACATGTCATTTTGTTAGTGTCAGAGTTATACCCTTAAATGGTTTGGTAGAATTTTAAATAACGTTACGAAATGGCGTAAATTTATCGGACAACATAAAGACTTGTAGGTAGGGTTGCCACGATTTTTTTCTTGGAATTAAAGTACATTGGTGATTCAAGTTAGGAATTCAAGAAAATAAAGCAGGTACATACTGTCAAAATAAAGTAGCGTTGATTATATTCTTTAGCATTATATTTAGAAAAGAAAAGTTATCGGTTTTTGCCATTTTTGTTTGTTGTTTTGGTTTGTCAATTAATATAACTATTTAGAGAAAAAGAGTAAATTCAGGGAAGCTTTGTGTCTTTCATCTCGCCATCTTATCACAGAAAAAGCTTGTATCTGTGAATGCTGATGTCGTCGGACATTAAAAATCACATTACTTTATACAAGTATGAAAAATTAGCATCATTTTTCTTCCTGAGATTTTTGTCCAGTAAATAATTGCAAAAAACCAAGAAAAATAATATAAAGCAAAATAAGGTATTTTTGCGTACTTTATTGTTCTCTTAAAGTATAGAGTACAATTACCCGAAATAACGTACAATACTTTACTATAAAGTAGGCTGGCAACCCAATGTTTAGATAGCCAGTCAGACCGCCACGCCGTGACGTTGCATGTATGGAACTATATCAGTATTTATAAACGGGCATTAGGCTTAATTTTAGTTATCGAATCATAAGGTAAACACGAAGAAAGTTGATTGATCACAACATAACTTAAATATCGTTTGAAAAATATTGTGAAATTGGGAACCGCTGTTTAGTTCGGGGTTGTTAAAAGAACGCTGGCAAATAGTGATATATTTTTATGAATGACGAGAAAGTGGGTCGATCTGTATCCGTTGTTTGTAACAAGAAACGTTTCAAACTACTTTTTTCTAACAAATCTATTAGAACATCATGAAAACATTTAGTTTCTCTTTTAAATAAAACAACTTTTACTTTGAATAATGTTTACACTATTCTTAACACTATTCCTTTAAAAGACTTTGTAGACCATCAATTCGAAGGCTTTCACAATGTAATAAAATAATTGAACATTCCATATTATGATGACCTATAAGGATGAGTTATAAGAGTATCATTGAGTAGTCCTATTATTGCTATAAATGTAAAAGTTTGTATGATTAGATATTTGTTACTCTATCAAGCAGAATCGGTTGAACGGATTAAAATGAAATTTGGCACATAGATAGATAGATTGTTAACTCGTTACCATGATTAACATAATTGACGGTTTCAAGTTTTCTTTACATGACAGCACGCTGCTGGATTGTAGTATCGTAAAAATAATTTCTTCTACTACATGTTACAGCGATGCATTGAAATAGATTACGTAAAAAGTAACTATTGATGACAATTTTTGATTATTAAATACAATATAATTAAATTTATTGGGTAATTATTATTAAAATTATTCTCAAATGTGATTGTTGTTTTCTAAATATATCATTAGACGAGATGGCCGCAAACGAGTGCGTTTCGACAATAACCACGCTAATCTTGCCCAATTTCATGTTTCCGAAAAGGAAACAAAAAACTTTTTTTTTACTGTATATATAGAAATATCCAAGCTGACAAAGGTACCACAAGAATATTTATATTAAGCACTTTATACATACGTATTACTGGATCATGTTTTACGTTGCATAGGGCTTCGTATTTATACCACCCTGGTGAGGAGGTATCCCATTAAAAACATAAAATGTAAAAAAATTCCCAAGTCTCGCAAAGCACTTCTTCTACTACAAAAGTGGTGAGATCTCATGTATAACTACGCCTGAAACTTGGCAGTTGTACGGCAACTTATTCTACTCATACAAATACTTTAGTGTCGACTTAATTCGCGGATAATATTTATTGTCGTTTTGCACGGGCTCAACTCAACAAAACAACTTCTCCGGAAACGAAAAGTCAAAACTGAACTTCTGTACATCAGCTTTAATTTAATTAATTTAATTTTGCAAAAATTTACCTTATGAGGAATGTCTGCATCACTGCAACAACAAAACACTTTGGAATCGTGCAGCAAATGTTGCGGAGATTTTTACAAAGATGATACTAAAAGACTGGCCGAATTCTTTAAAGTTTAGAGTTAAAATCTTCGATATTACCTATATTGCCAGTCGTCTATAGAAACATATCGACTATGAATGACTATAATTTATTCTGTGATCAACCCATTAGTTTGGATATAATTATTATGAATTACTAGCTGTGCCCGCGGTTTAATCCGCGTTTATGACTACTTCGTAGGGTGATGTTAAATGTTTATAGAAATAATGTGATTACCATAAAACGATTATAGTGAGTTAACCTAAAACCTAACTTAAAAGATAGACATATGCTGCCGCGGCGGTTGTAGCTAGTTGTTTACAGAAGCTTTGATAAACAATATTTTTTCCATTTTTGCCACATTTTTCATCGATGCTCCGCTCCTATTGGCGGTAGCGTGATGTTATATAACCTATATCCTTCTTCGATAAATGGACTATACAACACAAAAAAAATCTATTCAAAACAGTAGTTCCTCAGATTAGCGCGTTCAACTAAACAAACAAACTCTTCAGCATTATAATATTGGTATAAATTTTTATAATTTGATGCAAAATAATACTACCTACTTTTACTCTCCCGCTAAGCCAACGAATAAAATAATAAAACACTTTTATTTCGGGATCTAGGTTTCAATGACGAATAGAAATTCATTCATCAATAAAAAATTACCGGTCAATTAGTGCATGGTGGACAGCGCATGTAGTTGAAACTAAAGGGTTATCTTAAGAATCTTTACAGCTTTAAATATTAATGAATTAAAGTCAACCGCAGCAATAATTTGGTAATTTCATACTAAATATTAAAAAATTAAAAATAATATAAAAACAATGTTATGGGAAAAACTTATGTATCTCTAATATTTCTAAACTGTCTTATTCAAAATAAATGTGGTTGAAAGTTTCATTCTGATGATCCTTTTGATGTTCTAAAGGGACACAAATTTTATGACTTTAAGAGCTAATATCTCAACAACTATTGACTTAATCAAAAAGCTAAATTAAACCTCATTATTATTTTTAAAGATCTATCCAAAGATACCTCACACTTGGCAGATTTTGGCTAAGCTTTAAGGAAAATTTGTTATTGTAATTACAAGTACAATATAGTTCGCTCAATATAAATTGAACTAAAATGGCGACCGTCTGCGCAGGTACAATCATGGACAAAAATGTTGATTTTGTTTTATTTAAATAGATTTTTTTGTAAAGTGGGAAAACGAAATTAAGTATATAATATAGTTATTGTATCTTCTAAATTTTATTCCTTATTTATTCATTACTAGCGGCCCGCTCCGCACGGATATAAAATATATAGCTTATTTCATTCAGTGAAAAAATTACAATCGATCCAGTAGTTTTGATTTATTCATTACTGCCCGTGGCCCGCACGCGTTAAATGTAATTATTTACGACATCACATTAGAAACCTCAAAAAAATTTTTTTCTCCACTATTTAATGGATGTTATTATACATATAAACCTTCCTCTTCAATCACTCTATCTATTAAAAAACCGCATTAAAATCCGTTGCGTAGTTTTAAAGATTTAAGCATACATAGGGACAGAGAAAGCGACTTTGTTTTATACTATGTAGTGATTACTATTAATTACTTACACAGAATAAAACAAATAGTATAAGAAAAAAGGTATATAAAAAATTATACACTTAAATAATAGTTGAAATGTACATATATAGCTTCCGCAGTTTTATTCAGAGAATTAGTTATATTATTTTCTTTTAAAATATAACTGTAAACGTCAAATACTATCCTTCTTTCTCGTCTCCTTAAAGCTGATTGTGGTTGAGGCATTATTTTGAAATAAATTAAATGTTCACACACTTGACAAAAATAATTTATATTTTAATTGAATTTTTAATAATTTATTTTTAATTAACTAAAACAAATGTGCGAGAGTATACCAAAAGGGTCGTGCGGTTACTGCGCGAGGGGCGGAGGAGGGAATGCGACTGAGTGGGGTCTAGCGTTGCCACGTTACTATAGTTACGCGCCCCCCCTTCATTCCGCATGTCGGTTTAGACTAAAAAATGTGTTACTGCGCATAGTTCAACTTATATTGCGAGAAGCATCACAAATTGAATCAACTATAACTTTAACTAGTGGTACCTAACAAGTTAAAAAAAAAGATGGAATACAGGTAGAGTTACGGGTAAAATGATATATATGATGCTAATATATTAATAGAAAACAATGACGATTAGAAAAAAATGTCGTTAACATATGAATGTCGATAACAGGGCGGAGCGCGGGGCCCGGGCGGCACACATGTGAAACGCTCGAATGAATTTCGGCTCTGTTCACAAGATAACGCGGGCGCCTCCTAAACGAGGCCTCAGCTCGTCGTCAGCGTCGAGCGCAGCGGAATTACAAACAAACAACACATCGAGTATTCGAGACGAGTCCTTATCTGACGGATTAAAAGGCGGCATGATACTAAGCACACCGCGGCACGACGTGCCAGGTTCAAATAAAAAAAAAATGTGATCCACGAGTGGCCCACGATAGGATCAATGGCCGCGGAAGTTTTTGCGTATATCCGGCAAGTTAACGGCGCCCAGCGGTCAGTGGCTCGGTTGGTTGTTTACGTCCTTGGTGGCGCGGTCCCGGACCCTGCCGCCACGCTTCAGAACCTCTGTCCTTTATATGATAGCGTCTATAAAAGTGTTGACGGCTAGGTACTCGAAAAAGTATACTAACCAACTATTTCCTCATTATTTTTATTTAACGACAGTGTTTTAGATGTAAGAAATATATTACGATTAATCTAACAGACAAATATACATATTATTTAAATTACGTAAGTGAAATATGGTACCCTACCCTACGTACATAAATTAATAAGCTTGGAAGCCTCAGTATAGTTCCTTAAATGTAACTTGAACCAAAATGGCTGCTTCTGCGCAGGTACAATAATGGACAAAAATGTTAGACAAAAATATTAGTCTCGTCTTATTTAAATCGATTCTTTATAAAGTGGGAAAACGGAATTAAGTATAAAATATAGTTATTATTTCTACTAAATTCAATTAATTATTTATTTATTATCGTCATTAATTACTTAAATAGAATAAAACAAATAAATGGTATAGAAAAAAGGTACCTATATATAAAAAAAGTAAATGTACATTATTAATAGTGAGACAGACTTCTTCGTATCGTCCGCAGTATTATTCAGAAAATTATTTATATTATTTTCTTTTAAAAAATAACTATAAACGTCAAATACCATCGTTCTCTCCCGTCTCCTTAAAATTGATTGTAGTCGAGACATTATCTTGAAATAAATGTTCACACACTTGACAAAAATAATTTAAATTTTAACTTAATTTTTAATAATTTATTTTTAAAGAACTAAAACAACCGTCAGCGAGTGTACTAAACCCGGCCCCCTTCATACCGCATACGGTTGAGACCCAAAAACGTGTTACTGCGCAGGGTTCAAGTTACATTTAACAGACTATAGCTCAACGGTTAGAGGAATAACTCCGCTCCGTTCGATCCTGAGGCCGAGCCCAAGGGGAGCTATCCACTCACCCATTCCTAGCGCAAGCTACGAGCTTATTTGGAATCGCAATACTACTCCTAGTATTAGTAGTGACTTAAAGAAGCATTAGTAATCTTCTTAAAAAAATACCAACTACATAATTTTATTAAATTATGTTTCTATTTTTTTTTATTTCACTTTCAATTTCATATGTGTGTGTTTTACAAATGATTAACAAAGCAATTTAGAACAAGGCTGTTATCATAATATATCCGGTTTTAACAAAAATAAAGCGCAAAAACTCAAAATAATTTATGCTAGAATTATATATCGTATATACCTACAAAACAGTGTTGTCAATTATTTTATGCACGCTAACAATGAACATAATAAATGCGACAGAAAAGTTAAAAAAAATCATGGAATAATGAACTTCTACTCGACCTTGGGGAATGTGTGACGTAGGCTAATATAAGTTCTTGGAGGCGAAATAAGTAAATATAGACAATAGAAATCAATATCATAAACAATATAATTATTATTTATATATTTTTTTTCTCTTAGAAATAATAAGTTATAACTTTTGTATGATTGTTAAAAGTTTTTTTTTTACTTTATTTGTAAATTATTACAATTTTAATGAGAATAGTTAACCGTGTATTCTAGCGAGTAGGTACTGGAAGGTACTTGACGAATTTGTCTGAAAATGTAATTAGCGGTCCCACGCTGTTTTTAATTAAATGAACATTCAAGACCACTGTTTACGCTTCGAGTTATTTATATTTTATAACTACTAAACTGCACATAGTATAAAAACGTGTTATATGAATGAGTGAATAAATTAGTCCATTATTTTATAAAATAATCTGGTATTCGAAGTAAATGAAAATATTTAGTGTTTATACTCACTTCCAGGTGCTAGCATATCACCAGCGCAAGCATAGTCGCAAGCCAGTAGCAGCGCGCACGCCACTACCGGCCATGCGACCCAATCCCACGCGCGCCGCATTACGCTGCGCCGTGCCCTCAAACTCTCCTCCGCATGTCCCGAGCTGGAGAAAAATACTGTTTAAATAACGATACACAACTTCATTCAAAGTGTCTGCCTTTAGCAACGACGGTTGCGGGTTCGATTCCCGCTCGGAGCAGATATTTGTATTAATCATACAGGCGTGTTTTCCGGTCTGGGTGTGTTTGTCCTTGTCATTGTGAATGTTTCCGGACCCCCGACACAGGATATAATTATCCTAATGGGGGCCGTTGAGTGTGTAGCGTTTATTATATTATATTATATATTATTACCCGTTCATGCAAAAAAGTATGCTTTAAATTAAGTCTTAGTAAATTTTTTATAGCCTAACAATAAACTTATTTTTAAATTTTAATTACATAATTATAAAGTCAATAAACAACTCTTACAACATACTTTTGCTATTTTTAATTATCATTCCGAAAACATAATAACTTATCTCTTTAGTGATGTCATTGATATTCTGTATCACATAAATAAATTTCATTGGCGGGTAATTTATTTATTTGTAAGCTAAGAAAGAACAGCGACTAGCGAGCGTCGCGGCGGCTTTGGTAACGAACGTGGGAGTATGAATAAATTCCCACGAGAAAATGAACGTTCACCCCGAATTCGGAAATAGTAGGTGACCAGTTTGCATGAAAAACTCATTAAACGTCAACATTTTTTCTACGAAACAAATCACTCGCATTGTTTTCCGGATGTAGTCCTTGAGATGAGACAATTCTCGGAACTGGAATTTCGCAATAAAGCGAACATTAACAAAAACCAAAAACAGAGACAAAAACCGGCTTGTTTTCAATAAAAACATAGTGGATTAGATATAATTATTAACAAACGCTTCGATTTTATTACACACATCCTTACCTATTATTATAAATGCGAAATAACTCTGTCTTTAACAGAAGAACGACAGACATGTCGTTCACGCCAAAATTACTGAATCGATTTCAATGCAATTTGGTACAAAGATAGTCTAGAGCCTGAGAAAGGACATAGGGTTGTAAGGGGTTGATAGGGTCTGAATGTTTGTAGTCGTGTTTGTGTGTTTCCTAACTCCCGGGACAGAATATTACTGTCCTAATAGGGGGCCGTTGAGTATTTAATCTTTATTTATTGTTGACCAATTTAATAACATACTTATAGAAATAATATGAGCAAAATCGAGTAATCGGTCATGAGCTCATGAGACTATGCAAATCTACTCGGCGGCTTCACGGGGCATGGAACGCGGTGGCGCCGCGCGTTGTATAACACGTCATGTATTTTTCATTTCATATATACATATGTATATATATCTATATATGTGCGTATATAATCAGTGATATATTTTATGTTTACACAATATTCCTACCAAGAAACTACGTGATCGTTGTACAAACACTACGTCATTGTGACGATCACAAGCGCCCAAATGACGGCTGGCTATGCTCTATTTGACTAGCTTTTAAACGTATTAGATAAAGCATTTTTTGTGTTTAAATATTCTATCTCATTTTTTAAGTAAAATACATGACATCAACAACGATACAATCGATTAAAAGTTAAAATTAGGTACAACTTTTTGTTCGCGACAAAAATCGACAAACTTGGAAAATTGTATTTTTTTTTACCATATCAAGTTTTGTTAAACATGACGTCAAAAAATATAGTAAAAACTTAAAATGCTAAAAAATGCATATTATAGGTATTATTGATTTTTTTCAACTACATTGATTATACTGCGATTTAAGACAATTTAAATGTAATTAAAATTAAATAGGAAGAAATAAAAGAATTGAAATCATCACCATCAGCCTGATGATTATCCTATAATTCGGTCTCGTGACTGTTTGATTTATTGCCAAATAAGGCAAACTGTAAACTTATGAAACTAAAGAGTTGAGTAGGTAAAAACTTTGTAAAAGCCTAGAGGTGCTTTAGTAATACTAAAACAAAATTCTCCCTTTGCTCGTCTGCATTAATATAATAATTAATTCCGACGAGCATAATATTCCGAAAATTTATGAAAAGAGAGAAATAAAAAGTTTGTGAAAATCATTGATTTACTATAAACTTTGACGACGTTGTGGCGCAGCGGTAGCGAACCTTCCTTAAACGCCACAGGTCGCAGGTTCGATTCCCGCTAGGAGTATTATATGTTTGTATTGACCATGCAAGCATATTTTCCGGTCTGGGTGTATTTGTCCTTGTCATTGTGAATGTTTCCGGACCCCCGACACAGGATATTACTATCCTAATGGGGGCCGTTGAGTGTGCAGCGTTTAAACTAAGGCTCGGCACACGGAAAGGTTCTTATATTATTACATCCACTTATCTTCAAAATACTTATATATTAAGTGATAAAATACTTACGTAAATAATTATTAAGAAAAGATTATAATTATTAAGTACATTCGAAGGTATGTTATAAAATTTCCACCTATGTGAAAATTATACTTGAAAAAGACTTGAAAAAGATTACTTAGAATTAGGTGTGGTTGTTATTTTGCTACCTTATAATATCTTTCACGAACACATTATGGATTGTTGTTGGTTTTATTCTTACACGTGGTAAGAATGTTACTAAACGTAGCGTTACGTCATTAAAAAGTTAGCGCAAAAGAGAGCAGCAGATGGATTATTTGTATACGGAAACGAGACAGAAGGACTCGTGGCATTGACTGCGGGTACTGACGTCCGTAGGAGCTAGAAGGTAAGGAAGAGGTACCAGTTTCCCGCGCTGCATTCCAAGTTGTTTACGCGCCATAGCGTGGCGGACAACGAGGTTGATGACCGCATGCCGCACCACGCCGCCATATTTTTGGTAATAAATAATAGAACAGCGCAAAGCAGCACGATCGATCGGCCCGCGACCAGTGCGGCGGCGCGATGCTTGGTGGCCAAAACATTGCACCCCACCCCTACCGATATCTGCGCTGACACTATGTAAAAAAATAGAATACCGCTACAGGGTCTCGTCTTTGCCGATTGTTAACATTTGACAAATTTAGATTGTCTAGCCATCAAACAAAGTATGTCATATTTGACGTAATTACTATACAAACAAATCTTTACGTACTGCGACGTAATAAAATAATATGAGGAGCGCGGTGAGTCCATTTAATAGCTAATAATGCTGGTATTAAATTTAAATGTTTTTATTGTTGGAGGTTCCGCTCGCTAAGGCCACATTTTTGTTTACATTAAACATTTATTGAAACACTACTGGGTTTCTTAAGCGTTTTACTGACAGACTAAATATAATATAGTCTATTTAACGTATTTCTATAGATCGCAATCATTGGTATATTGGTTTTAATTATTAATTTATTTATCTTAAAGACAATCAAGTCCGCCTTAAAGTAATAATGTATATTGTATTATATTCATAAATAAAAATAATAATCTACACAGTTTAATATACTTAATACAATTAGATTTGGGGGGGAAAAAGACTATACAATCAGCAATAGTTAAAGTAGTGTAAATTAATATCGTCTTAGTGGGTAGTACTTAGGTCGATTAGCGAGCAGTGAGACTCGCACTACCACTATCTAGTCGTGGTGCGCGTAAATGAGTTTTCCAACTTTAAAAATACTATCAATTGGACGCAAATAAGCAACACACAATGTCAACACACACAAATGTCATTTCGAGAAAAACGCGTTTGAAAATATTGAACAACTTGCTTTATATGACTTTTTTTAATGTATTGGTCAAGTTCTTGGCAATTTCAGATTCATGTAAGTTATTTTACTTATTTTCACAAAAATAAGTATACAAACTGCATATTTCGTATATAATATAACCCAAAACGGTTAACATAATACATAAATTGCGTGATTGAAAAATGGCTTTTTAGAAGTTTTAAAATGTTCTTCAGCCATTTACCAACACTTCTGCATAATTATATAAATCAGTTTTTTCAATTTTGTAAGTTGACATGGTATTGCTTATTTGCGTCCAATTATTATTATATTCTTTTCCAAAATATCCAATAGTAAATCCGTATAGTTATATTATCCAAAATTTAATTACCAAAAAAAACGGCAATAAAATACATTTAACAGTCATTAAGAAAGTCAGAAAGAAAGAAAGTAAATAAGTAAGTAAGAATAAATTTATTGGGATGTTATATATATTATATTATTATTTATTTATTTACAAGATAATGTGATAGGGTCTCAGGGACTTATGAAGGTATCATTGCCGGTTCACCTTTAGTTGACTCAATAAACTAACTCTATCAGAAGTCATTTTAACTTTAATGAGAGGGCGTGCTAAATACGAGTATGCATGCGAAAAGACCCAAGTAAGTATTTTAGCCTTTTCAACCAAAATCTACTAAACGGATTTTGATCTAATTCATCGCTTGTTACCTATTAAATATTAAGGCATAAGATATTTTATATCCCGAAAATGTTAGATTCCCGTGGGATTATTAAAGAATTTAATTATTGCGAGCAGAAACGCGGACATAGCTAGTAAACTTAGTTACGATTTAAATAGTATTTAATATAAAAAAAATTTTTTTCATTCAATAAACGGATAGTCAAAGGAGATAAATATTTTTTCTTACATTTACTTTTTTTAATGTTAGAAGTTGGCAAACAAGCATACGGCCCACCTGATGGTAAGTGGTTGCCGTAGCCTATGAGCGTTTGCAGCACCATTAGTAGGTGCCACTCACGCGTTGCCAACTTCGAGATATTAGTTCTTAAATCTCGTCCGCCCAGTAATTTCACTAGCGTACAGTGCCCTTCAAACCGGAACAAAGTAGTGCCTAAGCACTACTATTTGGCGGCAGAATATTTGACACTGCGGTGGTACCTACCTAGCCGGCCTCTTGCAACAAAAGACCTACCACCAGTGTGACTGATTGCACTGGTGGAATAATCTCTGCTGTGACAGAGGTTATCTCAACAGCGGGCGATGGGGTCGTCACATCCCGACGTTGGTACTTTTAAATAAGGATATGCGTAGAAAGGGGGTGAGTGCAGAGATGACGAATGATAGAAAAGAATGGAAGAAAACGTGCTGTGCCGAATACACTTACCGTGGGATAATGGCAGGGATAAGCCGAAGATTTCCTTTTAAATTAGATAAAAATCGATAACAATCGATGAAATAAAAACATTCACTATTTTATTTATATAGTAGTTCTTATGTTTGAAAGTAACAAAAAGAAAATAAATTATAGAGGAGCTAAATAAAACTTCAGTATTTTGTCATTGCTAATAATACTATGATCTGGCATTCTATAGCATGGATATATTTTTATGTACATCATTATATATGTTAACAGGTTTAAAAAATACGACTGGTATTAATCTTAGTCGCGACATAATGAGTTAGAATCGACTGGAACTTATCAAGTATCAATAAGTCAACTCAAGGCCACACAACTGCAAAATGTAGTTTTCGGTATATTGTTTTGATAAGACTTCAAGGTGTACGTTGCGTTGCTTGTGTCGTGTGCGCTTATCGCTGCCAAACGACAGCCTTTGAATGTTACAAGTTATAAATATTATTTTAATGAACACCGAAAACAATAGCTTTTGCATAAGTGACTTGATATATCGAGCCTTTTTTGGAATAGCATCGGAACCGACATTTTGTGTTTACTGATTTTAAATTATTTGTGACTAGCTGCACCAGCGTTTCCACTAACATGGTGTACCGATTTTTCCTTGTTGCACGGAACCTTAATTATTTTTCTAAAATAAAAGTAGCCTAAATTAATCTTTATAACATCAGCTATCTGCCAGTGAAAGTCCCGTTAAAATCAGTCCAGCTGTTTCAGACATTAGCCTTTTAACTTTCATTTAACTCATTACTTCAAGCAAGCTTCAAGCTTATAAATTCACTAATCCAAAAGAACAATTTCGAGATTTTTGGCACTTAAGATGTTCATGTGAAAAGGCTCAATATATCTGGACTAAGTTTTGAAACATTTTAAAAATCTGATAATCCCTTATTACATATTGACGTGAAGGATTATAAAATGCTTTTCTCCACTTCCCTTGAAGGCCCGGGTACACAAAACAATTCGGTAACCAGAATCTCACGTAACCATGAACTTTGAACATGATTCTTTGAGGATTATCGTTCTTTAACATAACGTCCTTGACAAGATTTTATGAATCAATTAATACGGAAAATATATTAAGTAGTTAGCTTTTTTAAAAAAAATGAGAAATAATGTACTTAATAAAAATTTATTTATTATTTTTGTTTTTATTATTAATTCTCGAGCTCCTTTTAAAAATCGACTAACCAATTAACAAGTCTAATATCATTTAAATAATATATTTTAATTAATTTCAAGGATACGTAATAACCATCTATCAATGGTTGCAACCGTATTACGAAAAGATTTCTTAGATTATAGGTAAATATTTCAACAATAGTATCAAAGCCAGTTGACTAACTAGCGTTTATAATTAATATTGCACGGACTTATATTTTATTGCGGTTTATATTTTATTGCGGTTAATTATTGCAGAATTAAATTTAAAATAAATATAAGAAATAAACGAAAGTAAATTTTAAGTTGGTCATCCTTCAGGCAGGTCGGAAAGTAAGACGCCCCCCAACCGCAGAGGTAAAACTTTGCGGTACCCTGGGCTTGTCGTGCCGGGGGGCTCAGTAGCCGGGAGGAATAGTCGATTGTGCAGGAGGCACCTTCGGCTACCCGGTGAAGCCAACAGGGTTGCCTGCTTCCCGAGTCTTCGGACCAGACTCGGGAGTCGGTCGGTGGGGGCCGCAAGGCCCACCCGCGTTTACGCGGGCAATGTAAATATATAAATATGTATATAGTGGAGGTGTACCGTCTTCTTGGGCTTGCCCTGGAAGACGGCCGGCGAACGCCGCGAGGCCCAGGCGCATTTCGCGTCCGGAGTTTGGAAGGAGTGTAAATATGTATATATATGTATATATTGGGGTTTGGCCGACTTTCTGGGCTTACTCGGGAAGTCGGCCCAGGCGGTGGCCGAAAGGCCTGAGCGCATTTATGTGCTAGGGGGGTATATGTATATTTGTAAATATTATGTATATATTTGGGGTATCGCCGGCTTCGTGAGTTTATTGAAAAATAAACTTCCCGAAGCCGGCCCAGGCGAAGGCCGTAAGGCCTAGGCGCGTAAGCGCCAGGGTGGGTGTATCTTTATCTTTATATATGTATTAGTATGTATTTTATGTATATATGGCGGCACTATGTTGCCGCCCCAGGCGGGGACCATAAGGTCTGGGCGCGTAAGCGTCAGGGGGGATATATATATTTTATTTGTGTAATATATGTAATAATAAGTATTTATGGCGGCAGTAAGTTGCCGCCCCTGGTGGGCCCCTTGTGGGCAAGCGTCGGGGCGTCGCGGTTGAATGCGCTAGCGATCCCGCGACGTCCCACTATGGCGCTAGACGGGACCTTGGGGTTTTAGTGGGTATGGGGGCCAGGTCCTATAAAGACATTGCACATGGCCTCGAGTCCCACACTCCCGCGCCACTTTTACCATCTGTCCCGGCGCGGGGGTGCGTAAATGCATTTCCCCAAGTAAATAAAAAAAAAAAAAAAAAGGTCGGAAAGTAACTACGATTCATTTTCGAAATCTGGCCGTATTTTATTCAGAGTCCAAACACGAAGGCGGCTAATGCCGTTGCAGAAGTCGCCCTTGCCCTACCTGCATTATGCAACTAGTTAGTTACCCTGGCTGACCACAAAACGCGGCTGACGAGCAGTCACTTCCCGACTTTTTCAAGTGGTAGCTAGGTCATAATGCAATACCTCTAAAAGAGCAATTCTTGTGCGTTTCCAGACACCTGACAAAAGATTTTACTTTCCGAATGTGGGATTATGACACAGGCTTGTAACTTGTGTTTTTGTAACACAGGATATTACTATCCTAATTCGAGGTCGTTGAGCGTGTAACATTTATTTATTTATTTTGTGTAAAATTACATCATCTCGTCACCAATACCCATTCCCATAAAACTCTTAGTATCGCCGCTGATAAATATATTTTCTATATACTGCTAGCCTGTTACTTCTCAATCACCGTCAATCGTCACCGCTGTCCGATGCGGACATACCGTCGCGTGCCACTCACAAGACTGTCATTATTTTTACCTGACAGTAAACTACAAAGGCAATGACATCGTAAAGAAAGTATTTTACACGTGTACACGAACAGCTATATTATTCGTTTCTTATTATCAATTAAAGCTCAAATATATATTAAATACATATACAAAGAACACAGAATATAACAGAATCAGAAATAATTCGTATGACCAGAAACCACACTTTCGGAAATAACAATACGGACTACAACTTATTCAGATTATTTAAAGAACAGTTTCCTACAAATACATAAATATAATAATTATGTAAAAGAATTGATGTTTAGTTAGGTATATAATAGCACATACATCATAATCAACAGTTTGAATATTTTAAATACTAATAAAGCTTAAATAATACCAATCTCATAAGTGAAGTCTAGGTAATTCTATTCGTACGTATCAGCTGCTTTTTGACTGTAACCTTTTTAAATATAATTTATAATACTAACCTATTTAAAAACCAATGCCACAAAACCGCACGAATCACATAAACCAATACCTTTACATATGACAGTTAATATAGTTTTTGATATAAACATTCCGTGACATTATCAAAACTTATGAATTATGAATGGTCATAGAAGTATTACGAGAACGGTGGTATGAATATTTAGTCTATGTGAATGATTAAATGTACGAAAAAATACGAAAATTGGATTCTATAAAAGAAACGAATCTTCAACGGCGGCTTGTACCTGAGTTGATATAAAAATCGACTAAAATGAATGAGCTATAAACATTTTTAATTTTATTTAAAGAAAAAAATTACAATCTCATTCAACGAAAAACAGAGAGTTGTCAAAGTTCATCCCTGTAATAATCGAAACCTAAAAACTAAAGTTGACTAAAGTTTATTAAAACTAAATTACATTTTTGATGCGTGACATCGTTTTTCGCATTTGTCAGAGTGATTCTTTTAAATTTTTATGAAAAACGACGGAAATGTGTAACAGGAAGCCAGAGAAGCCCGCGCTATTTCATTTGATCAATGCACGCACGGTGCTAGTTGTATATTACATAAAATTTATGTGAGACGTAAGATGTAACACGTCATAATATTCGTATGACCAGAAACCACACTTTCGGAAATAACAATACGGACTACAACTTATTCAGATTATTTAAAGAACAGTTTCCTACAAATACATAAATATAATAATTATGTAAAAGAATTGATGTTTAGTTAGGTATATAATAGCACATACATCATAATCAACAGTTTGAATATTTTAAATACTAATAAAGCTTAAATAATACCAATCTCATAAGTGAAGTCTAGGTAATTCTATTCGTACGTATCAGCTGCTTTTTGACTGTAACCTTTTTAAATATAATTTATAATACTAACCTATTTAAAAACCAATGCCACAAAACCGCACGAATCACATAAACCAATACCTTTACATATGACAGTTAATATAGTTTTTGATATAAACATTCCGTGACATTATCAAAACTTATGAATTATGAATGGTCATAGAAGTATTACGAGAACGGTGGTATGAATATTTAGTCTATGTGAATGATTAAATGTACGAAAAAATACGAAAATTGGATTCTATAAAAGAAACGAATCTTCAACGGCGGCTTGTACCTGAGTTGATATAAAAATCGACTAAAATGAATGAGCTATAAACATTTTTAATTTTATTTAAAGAAAAAAATTACAATCTCATTCAACGAAAAACAGAGAGTTGTCAAAGTTCATCCCTGTAATAATCGAAACCTAAAAACTAAAGTTGACTAAAGTTTATTAAAACTAAATTACATTTTTGATGCGTGACATCGTTTTTCGCATTTGTCAGAGTGATTCTTTTAAATTTTTATGAAAAACGACGGAAATGTGTAACAGGAAGCCAGAGAAGCCCGCGCTATTTCATTTGATCAATGCACGCACGGTGCTAGTTGTATATTACATAAAATTTATGTGAGACGTAAGATGTAACACGTCATAATATTCGTATGACCAGAAACCACACTTTCGGAAATAACAATACGGACTACAACTTATTCAGATTATTTAAAGAACAGTTTCCTACAAATACATAAATATAATAATTATGTAAAAGAATTGATGTTTAGTTAGGTATATAATAGCACATACATCATAATCAACAGTTTGAATATTTTAAATACTAATAAAGCTTAAATAATACCAATCTCATAAGTGAAGTCTAGGTAATTCTATTCGTACGTATCAGCTGCTTTTTGACTGTAACCTTTTTAAATATAATTTATAATACTAACCTATTTAAAAACCAATGCCACAAAACCGCACGAATCACATAAACCAATACCTTTACATATGACAGTTAATATAGTTTTTGATATAAACATTCCGTGACATTATCAAAACTTATGAATTATGAATGGTCATAGAAGTATTACGAGAACGGTGGTATGAATATTTAGTCTATGTGAATGATTAAATGTACGAAAAAATACGAAAATTGGATTCTATAAAAGAAACGAATCTTCAACGGCGGCTTGTACCTGAGTTGATATAAAAATCGACTAAAATGAATGAGCTATAAACATTTTTAATTTTATTTAAAGAAAAAAATTACAATCTCATTCAACGAAAAACAGAAAGTTGTCAAAGTTCATCCCTGTAATAATCGAAACCTAAAAACTAAAGTTGACTAAAGTTTATTAAAACTAAATTACATTTTTGATGCGTGACATCGTTTTTCGCATTTGTCAGAGTGATTCTTTTCAATTTTTATGAAAAACGACGGAAATGTGTAACAGGAAGCCAGAGAAGCCCGCGCTATTTCATTTGATCAATGCACGCACGGTGCTAGTTGTATATTACATAAAATTTATGTGAGACGTAAGATGTTACACGTCATAATATGGTACTACTGGAAGGCTTAGTATTTTTTATTACATAGAGTAAAATGACATTTCGAGTGGTACCAGTGTTAATTAATGAGTTAGCCGCTACGAGGAAGCTGACTTCCACACTGCTGTGGTGTAAAGGACGAATGTCATTAAATCATTTTAGCTTAATTTAGTTTAAAGTAACAACTGTCCGCGTCTGATTTCACCCGCGGTGAATTAATCGTATGTATTTTCTATAAGATACATCTGTAAGTACCTACTAATTTCAATTGAATTCGTCCTGTAGTAATTTTTTTTTTACTTTCCCACAGGAATAGAGAATTTTTCGAGATAAAAATCATTCTATGATAATACGGGTAACGATCTATAGACTGTGCAAAAACCACGTGGTGCACCCAGACCAACTCGGTTAGTTCACCGACGAGGGCTGAGTACTGCCTCGACGGTTGGGCGCGTGGCGTTTAACGTCAGACCGCGCCTGCATTTGTCGTATGAGTCCCTTCGGTACTTTTCTGATTTATCAGAATGGACTCGTGAGCGACCCCTGGGACACCAGAGTTTTTAACTGGGGAGGGTCAGCTCCAGTCAGGCGAAAGAGAAAGAAAACTAACAAAATAACGACGGTCGGTCGTAGAAGAAACCGACCTCAATAAGCAATTAGTCTCGGCGGAGGGGGACCCTAGGACTCAGAGCATCTCTTGTTGACGTTTGCCGGGTTCTTTGGTCCCAGTCGGTGGAACAAGAAGATAATTTGTCTAAAAAATCACGATGTTCGGTCGTAGAGGCAAATAACCTCATTAAAAAATTAGTCCCCGAGGAGAGGGATCCTTGGGGCGCCCTGCTTTAGCGATCACGTCGGGGTGTCACGGTTGATTGCGATAACTAGCCCGTGGCTTCCCATTATGACGCAGACGGTTCGTTGGGGTTTAGTGGGTATTACTTAGCTCCTGCGCTTGGAGTGGTAGTCCCACTACCACTATCTTGTAGTGGTGCGCGTAAATGCATTTCCCAGTGTTAAAAAATGGTAACAATATATATCTGTGCCAAATTTCATCGAAATTCGCTCATCCGTTATTGCGTGAATGAGTACAAACATACAAACACAGAAACTATTATATTTTATTTATTTTATATATATTTTTATGTATTCATAAACAAACTTAAGTCGTAAGTGTACACGGTCCCTTTAAATAAAAGCCGAAAATGAATGCTTCTTCTTTAATTTATTTATTATCAACTTATCTTATAATTTTAAAAATATGTACTTACTGACTTCAGAAAAGAAGGTTTTCAATTCGTCTTAATATTTTTTATGCAAATTTTTTTATGATAATGTTAAACATGATACATTACTACTGTTTCGAATGTAGTACCAATATCGTCATTATTTTGTATATTGACATTTCGATGTGATATTTTACTGCAAATTGAAAGTACTAGATTGGGAAATTAGTTATACATAGGTGATAGTATAGCGTAAAGAATGTGTAAAGTCCTATTATTATTATTTTTTAAGTTCCTTTTTGAGAAAAACTATTAGTTTCACCCCTATTACTAGCCCTTTATCAACGCACTTCATTCGTATCTAAGTATATTTTTTAATTAACCAAAAAATGAAATACCGAGCAAGGTGATAGGTGCTATTATAGTGTAAAGAATGTGTAAAGATTGCCGACTCGTTTTGCCTCCACAGGTTACAGGAGGGCTGGTTCATTTTTTGGTCAAAGAATCGGCATTGCAATTCGGCGGGGAGATGCAGCTAGCATTCTTGCCACCATTGTCCTTGGACATGATTTGTAGTTGTAATTATTTATAAATAGAGTTAGTATTGAATTATGAATATGTTGTAATATTAGTTGAATAGTGTTTTTGTCTTAGATTATGAAATTCTTATTATACTCTCTTCTCACGTTCACACGAGCGCGAATTTTTTCAGTGCAATGCAGCGCGCGCCTGTTTGGTCTTCAGAAACTTAAATTTTTAATTTATCCCGCTTCGTACTCGCATCGCACAGGCGTTGCGCACGCACACTGCCCACCCAGCCTCTAATGAATGAATGCAATTTGAGATTTATTTACGTGTCATAAGCCTCAAATTGTACCCAAAAAATTCATAGCGTGTTAATAGCGGGTGTTGACGCACGTGGCGTGCGCGTGTTGTCGAACGCGCCCTAAATGTTTTTGGTCCCTTACTAAGTTGTGTGAATGATGACTACTAGTACTAGTTTTTACACAGAGTGTGTTTTTACGAGAGTGCAACCTGACCTCTGAAACCCTTAGGGCGAACCAGAAATTCATTGAATAAGAGCAGATTAGCTATCAAGAGTTAACGATTATTATCAGATGTTATCTGATAACAACCGGGACCGTCGGCTTAACCGTTTACTTTACACGGTGGGAGACCCACAAGGACAAACGCCCAGACCAAAACAAACATTTGCAAGATCTATACAAACATCTGCCCCGAGTGGGAATCGAACCCGCAATCGTCGAGACAAAAAGGCAGATTTTTTACCAAAACGCCACAACTGCCTCCTTGTTTTTCTAAAGCAACGTTTCGCGATTACGTTTAAAACGAGAAAACGAGTTAGGTTAAACGAGACCCTATTTATTCTAATAATTGTAATAAAAATAAAAATAGATTTTCCTGTATAGACATAATAATCAAGTAATAGTAAAGTGTAAACAAAGTTACCTAGGTATATGTATAATCGTTCTCATTGCTAAGTGGCTTTTCTGTATGATTAAAGTTTTAATGATCGTATTGTAAACTTACTATTTTTATTTAGAGCTTATTTATGTTGCTAAATTATATTATGTAAATTTTAATTTAATTTCACTATGAATGAACGAACAAATGTTTATGTGATATGTAGAGCGTATTAAATAGAGTCGCGTTAATGATTGCGAGGCTTGGCTGCCTATAGTAAGCGGCAATGCGATGCCGCGGCAGTAAAGGGACGGGCAGACTTGTTTACACCAACGCACCACGTGGTGACCGATTGATATACGCGTCACGTGGAACTCAAATTTACACCTGTACTATGAAACACAACGACAAACCTACTTTTCACGCGGCATTCATGAACTAGATTAGCCCAGTCATAATCAGATTGAATACATATAAAACGTTACCTGAGCTCGGCGCCTGCCGTGTTTGTTTGGTCCACGAAGATACTATTGCATATAAAACACAACTCGCCCGTCGTAACTATCAATTGTATATTCACTTTGTCACTACACAGAACACTTGCTGTTATATGTTTAAAGTTAATAACAATAACACTGTATTGTAAACACAGCGCGCGACAGAGAGCGGACAACAAGCACACGAAACACGAGTTATCACGAACGACGCGCGCAATCGACTGGTGGGAGTGGTGGGGTGTCGGAGAGAAGAAGTACGCGCGGGGCCGTGCCGTCGACCCAGTCGAGGAATGCGGCTCGCCCGTTCTCGCGTACTTATTTTTTTAGTTGGTCCGGTAGGGCGTGAGGGGACGCGATTGCTCTGAACGAACCTTGGTGCCCATTACGATTTACAATGCTTATGGCAAAGAGCCGCCTTCACACGCATAATTATGGTATACAATCTCACTAAAATTAGAAAATTAGTATTTTGAATTAAAACAAACTTGATTATAAACAAACAGGTTGAAATTTTTACAAATATTTTTTATTTGAGATTTTTGTTCTTTTATGAAAGAAAGGGTGCTAATAACACGCCCGCCCGCCCGAGGCACGTTATAAATCTCGCCCGAGGCAAAGGCGGAACGCCGCAATCGAAGTTTGAATTTGTAAAGTCCTCGTTGAGACTCTTCTGCTTCTATTCATTTTACTATTTTTTATCGAATACAAACTAAATAAATTTAGTTTTACTAGAATTTAGTTTTTTCAGGAATAGAAGGAAATCTCATAAATAACGAAAACGGCCACACACAGCTTACAGTATACCTCGATGCCGCATCGGCTGAGGTGTATATAACTCATAGAGAATAATAATAATTATGATGTGATCTGGAGTAACAATATCACTCAAGGCCTATTGTTGCTGTGCCTCGCGGTGCTATTTCATCAGGAAAGCAGTATGCTTCTTAATAAATAAAAAAGGAATAAAATATTCGGTAAGTATGTATTACAATAATTATATATACAATTTTATAATAATTAACATTAATATAATAACACTATTCAGTCTTCTTCTTCTTAGCATATTGCCGGTATTTACCCAGGATCTGCTGCTACCTCATCAGGGTATGGTTATAAATTACATATCAAGAGTTAACGATTAATTATTATTATCAGATGTAAGAAGAAAACACCGGCATTGACAGCTTAACGTGGCATTCCGAGGCACGGTGGGTAGACCCACAAAGACGCCCAGACCGAAACAGATAGTTGGACGCAAATAAGCAATACCATGTCTACCCACGCGAATGTAATTTCGAGTAAAACGCGTCTGAAAATTTTGCACAACTTGCTTTATATGATTTTTTTAATGTATTGGTCAAGTTTTTGGGAATTTCAGATTTATGTGAGTTATTTTACTTATTTTCACAAAAATAAGTATACAAACTGCATATTTCGTATATAATATAACCCAAAAACGTTGAAAAATACATAAATTGCATGATTGAAAAAATTGCTTTTTTAGAAGTTTTAAAGCTTAAAACTCTACAAAAGTTAAAGAAAAATGTTCTTTAGTCATTTACCAACACTTCTGCATATATAACTCAGTTTTTTTTTTCAATTTTGTGGGTTGACATGGTATTGCTTATTTGCGTCCATTTATAACTCGAACTCGCGGCCGTCGAAGCTCAATGCAGGAGCGGTACAATGATTAAAATGTTAAAAGCATCTTGTGCATAATTACGTATAATAAAAAATAATATTTGAGTTTTATTATTTCTCAGAGACTTTTAAACCCTTAAACAAACCATCCGCAAATTAAATGGGACCATCATAAAACAATATCCTATCCAAAAAAAACTATCAAAACTATCTCCTTTTATTAAGTAATCTCAAGATATGTAATTTTTTGAAACATTAGCATATAATATCTAGTTTCAAGCCACTGTAAACCTTTGAGCAATACAAGTGTGTTTTTACTATTTAATATCAATAAATAAAAACATAATAATAAAATCAGTTTGTTATGGCAAAGTTATTAAATACTAATGTAGTAAACCTATATTTTCTTATACTTAATATTACAGCCTCTAGTTGCTATGTAGAGCTTTCTTTGCGTTGAAATGGCCCAGGCAATAATAAATATTGTGTTTACTACAAACTTATTAGTTATAAAATTACTCAGATTTAATTATTTAATTATCGTGATAATATTTATCGTGATTCTAATTTGTACAAGCTTCTGTATATATTTTGTAATCAGAATTCCATACCAATATACATAATTTTATTGATATTTCGTAACGACAATTCGAAGTAAAGCTATTAATTTGTTTAGGAGATTTCAAATTCTTCAATTAAGTACAATTTTAATGTTGATATGTCAACATTAATCTATATATATAAAAGGTTTTGTCCTGAATGACTGACGGATCAACGCACAGCCGTTGACCGTAGAGACCTGAAACTTGGAGGGTGTGTTCTTTGTATAACGTAGGCATCCGATAAGAAAGAATTTTCCAAAATTCTACCTCTAAAGGAGTGAAAAAGAGGTGTAAAGTTTGTATGGGAAAAGGTGATTCCTTGGTCCAATCTACTTAAAATTTTGCATAAATCTTTTTTAACATAATTGATGGAAGACCTGTTTTTTATTTTATTGAAATTAATCCCATAATGGGGTTAAAAAGGGGTAGAAAAAAAATTATTTTGCTTCGAAGTTTATATCAATACTTTTTGATGTTTTTGATTTAAATTACATTTTATTTTGACACATATCTGAAAACTCAATCAGATTTTATTTGACAAGCAGAAGATGTGACTGGCCTATCAACGCCCAGCCTAAACTTGAAATTATTTTTTCTATTTTTTTGCACAGGTGTTCTTTATACAACCTAAACGAGCGTTAGGAAACATTTTTTTTCTGAAGTGCACCCTAATGGAGGTGAAAACGGTTTGAAAGATGAAACCGTTTTTATATTGGATCACTACCATTTTTGAAACTTGAATAGAAGCATGAAACTGTGTTTGGTTTTAAGTGCCTATCACTTAGCTTTAGCGCGGAGCGGTGAGTCCTACACTACCATTATCCGATAGTGGTGTTAGGCACACCACCAATGCATTTCCCAATGCTTAAAAAAAATTCAGCCCATGGTAACTTGGGAGACATCGTTAAAAATAAGAAATAATAGATAAGAGGGTTGATTTTGACTTTTTTTAGTTAAAGCAGTAGCTGTTGACATGATATGCGCTCATAAAGTCATATAAATGGTGTTACTAACTTTTTAACTATTAGATTTAAAATTCCGGAAAAAGTTGAGCTCCGCGCTAAAGCTAAGTGACACCCACTTAAGCCCATCGAACCGCCGGCGTCATAATGGGACGCCACGGGCTCGCTCACGCAATTAACCGTGACGCCTCGAGGTTGTGCTAAGGTCCCCTCCATTGAAACTAATTTTTGATATGGTTGTTTCCCTCTACGACCCATCGTCGTGGTTTTTTAAAGAGGTTGTCTTCCTCTGCCACCTTCCGGGACCAAAGGCCCCGGAAGGTGGCAGAGGAAGACAAAGGCACACGTAAGCAAAGGAAGCCCAGGGTCTTAGGGCTCTCTCCGCCGAGACTGACTTCTTAATAAGGTTGGTTCCTTCTACGATCGACCGTCGTGATATTTTTAATGATTATTATTATTTTAATAGAGGTTTTCTTCCTCTTACCTTTACCCTTAATTTTAATACTTTTTATAATTTCTTTACATAATTGTGTAATTGATCAAAGAATACACCTATTTACTAAATTACTAGATAGAGCGATTGATTAGTCTCAAAGTAAAATAACATGAAAAAATTACCGCGATATACGGATGGGCAGACGGGCTGACAGATTAAGAACGTAAGCAATGTATCGAGCGAAAAGTTTCGTGATTTCGCGTCAGCTAGTAGGCGCGACTCGGGCACCGGCCGGTGCGCTGCGGCACTGTAACTGCTCTAGCTCCTAAACGACTTAACAGGCCCGTTATAGAAGTTGGCAAGGACTATCTATATACTATAAGCTCTTTTAGAAAGAAGAATAAAAAAATTAAAATGGTCTAAATTTGTTAAAATCGAGTTTCAAAATTTTAAATGTACTTTTTCAAAAAAAAATCAAAAAATAATTATCCAAAAATGCATTTAAATATTATTTATTTAATCAAGAATAAATACGACTACTTTATTTATTTTATTGTTACTTTTTAAAAATTGAATAATGAGACTTGAAGTAGTGCATGCGTAACTCAAAATTTTAAAACACTGTATCTCGTAAACCGTACTTGAGACGGTAAAAAAAAATTGTATCTGTATCGAGGACATGCATAAAGCTATAACATAATCCAAAATAACTAAAATCGGAAACGTCGACCTTTTTTACCTGTCCGCTTGGCGTGGAATGCCCCGTTTATATAAAGCTTAGCAATAAGCTTTTATAGTATAATACCACAATCGTAATGTCTCTCATAAATAATACAGAAATCTTATTAATACGGTACTAGAAATGTTAATAGTGGCTTATTACTTACGTAAACACTTGTTTCCACCTTGCCGTGCGATTTTTTCACCCATGCTGTCACTATTACGAGTACATACGCAAATCACTACTATATCGACTATCGTAAGTTTCATATTACATTGAGTTATGGGCGCTTGTACCGCTCCGGATTTATATAATAGAGTATACAGCAATGGGAAATAGTCGCAGTCGCAAATATATAAAAATTTTCCCATATTTATATATTTTAATTATCAACTCATATTTTTTGTGTACGTGTATGCCGTAGACGTATTAGTTGTTTTAAATAACACATTTATTGTCTTTCATAATCGGTAATGTAAAGGATGGGTTTGTATATTTTATAGTGACCGACCGAAATTTCGGTTTCGGTTTCGGTTTCGGCCAGTTTCGGCCAAAATTTCTAGTTTCGGCTTTAGTTTCGGTTTCGGCCAAAATATAGCCGAAACTTTCGGCCTCGCCGAAACTCGAGTGTTTGTGGGTTTTCGTGCGTTGTTCGGTAAACTTCAGTTAAAATCACCAAAAATAAGTTTAGATTGATTTTTAAAATATTGTGAACACAACGTATTACTGGTTAGTTATGTACCTAGTATATCTAACTACAAGTTGTTTCTTTTTTTAAGTTTACTCTCAATAGTAAGTCTTGTATATTCATGACAAAAAAAATGGTTATGACTTTAATATTTTTTTACTTTTTATTTTATTTCACTCTATTTTACTGTCTATATTATATACAGTGGTGGTCAACTAATCAGGGACATTGGTATAATAAGAGTAACATTCATTTATATTTTCCGTAATTTCAGTTTACATGAAGTCTTTATTACGTTTTTTAATGTTAATCTGATCTTAATCATTTAACTAATGTTTTCTTAATAGAATTATTAATTATTGGAATAGATTATGATTAAAAATAACAACAATTAAAATTCAACTTTACGTCTCCTTCGTGCTTTAGATCTCTGGACAAGTAATTAGGGACACTTAAGAAAATATAATGAACGCAGAATGTAATGGAAGAGAAAAATGTACATTTATATATCAACAAAGCAACGTTTTCTATTTAAAATTAACATTAAATGTGATCGCCATTATTAGCTATAGCCATATCGACATCAGCGCAGCATCGACTTGATCAAATAATGAGACGTCTTGTTAGTGAAGCTCTTTGAGGCATTTTTGGAACTACTATAGGGTTGGTTTAAATTTCCAGTTTGTTGTACCACAAATGTTCCAAAGAATTCACGTCTAGGCTATAATAGGCCAATCTAAAACTGATAGTAGTTCACCGGCGAGAAATCATTTTAGAAACAGTAAAGTATATTTTGGATCGTTTTCGTGTTGAAGTGCCTATGTAACTTCGCCACGAAGTTCTAGTCCAAATATTTCTCTTTTAATAATTACAGAGCCCACAGGGGAGACTTTTATAAAGCTATTAGCAGTCTGCGACCTACGATTCTTTCTAGGTACACAGTTTCAGTAGTTTATAGGTTGGAAAATATTGCACAACGTTGAAAACCATAGTTTTGGAGCAAATAAAATGATAAGCTATTTTACGGTACGGCCATACGTTGAGACGTACGTTGTACGTTGAGATAAAATTGTTTTCGCTTGGTCGTTTCACAACTTAAATAAGTGACCCATGTTGAAGTAATTAATTGTGATATTAATTTTATAAATCAAAACTATAAACTAACGAATGACGCCATAATAAAAATTCAAAGACTTTCCTCCTTTGTATTTCAGGATTATTTTTAAAAATCGAAAAATAAAACACTAACTCTTGCTGTCCCTAATTAGATGGTCAGCCAGTAAATGAGCAATTTCGATGCAAGAGATTTTACGAGATTTTTTCAAGAAATTTTTTATATAAACCACCATAAACTATTCTTAGCTTCGAAAAGTACATACCAATAGTATCACTACATAGTATAAAACAAATTCGCTTTCTCTCTGTCCCTATGTATGCTTAAATCTTTAAAACTACGCAACGGATTTTGATGCGTTTTTTTAATAGATAGAGTGATTGAAGAGGAAGGTTCATAGAAGGTTCATATATAATAACATCCATTAAATAGTGGAGAAAAAATAATAATAATGTTTGAGATTTCTAATGTGATGTCGTAAATAATTATAATACATTTAACGTGTAGGGCCACGGGCAGTAATGAATAAATCAAAACTACTGGATCCATTTTAATAATTTTTTCTGTGAATGAAATAGGCTATATATTTTAGACCCGTGCGAAATTATTTTCCGTTCCTAATTAGTTGACTACGAAAGTATATACATATACATGCAAATAAATGTTACAAAAACTTGAAATTAAAAAAAAACGTCATTTTAAATATTTTTAAAAAGTTTCGGTTTCGGTTTTCGGTTTCGGCCGAAACTGAGACGAAACCGAAAGTTCGGTTTCGGTTTCGGTTTCGGCTGAAAAACCAGTTTCGGTCGGACCCTAATATTTTATAATACACGTGTTTTAAGAGATCGTGACTTAAAAAGTTCCGTACTACTCATAAAATCTGATGTAATGGTTTTCTAATAAACGTTTTAGTGTTTCTTAACAGTTTGTTGTTATGTAAGTAAAATTTAATACATTTTAAATAATTCTTTCAAACTATTACTTATTAATGACATTGATACATTCAAGAGATTAAAAATAATTATATAATGTATATATTATATCGTATTATCCTATCGTAAAAGTTATAGAATAGAAGCTTCTTTAATATTATGTGATATAAGTATAGTTCTCTTTCCCCTTCTTCTCTACCCTCATGTTTTTAAAAGCGGAAAGTGCCCTTGAAATTGCACTCTCAATTCTCGTTCTTAATTTCGTTCTTAGACGTAGCTCGGTCTCGCAGAAGGCCTAAGAAGGAACCCTATGGACGAAATCAACTTTGAGATCTCGTGAGGGCTGCCCCCTTTTCACGGAAGGGTCTCAGTACTCGGACACCCGAGACGATGCAGTCAAGGCCAGTAGGGCCAAAAGTAAACCAAATATGAAAAATAAATTTTCGTTCAGTTCTAAAGGCCGGCGGCGGAGCACTTAATGTTATTAGCAAAGCGCGGCGCAGAGCATTTTTCACTGTAAAACTGACATTGTTCACATTGAAATAAATTCGAAAATAAAACACAACAACTAATTCATGCGAGCATCGAAGCAACCGCTTGAGCAATAATATATTTGCCTTCTATGCTGATAGGTATTTTACGTAGCACCGACTTCTAAAGAGAATTGTCTGTAGAAAATATTATTTTATAATAATAGAATTCGACATAAAAAAAGAATTAAGATATTTATTGCGCAAATTCATTATGTAATAGGTATAACTACACAGACCACTACATAATTTCGAGAAGCTTGCTGGGAAGCAAATATTGTAACTTTGTGTATAGGCATGTACATAATATATAACTCGACACATCCTTTGTAATAAAATAGAAAAGATCTAGGCTAGAACGTGCTCTTAATAGAAAGGCCGTGTAGCCATGGTTGCTTTCAAAGCCTTGTAATTTATTCTTTACTTATACAGATCATTGTCTTATGAATATAAGTTTTACTCTAGAAATATAAAAAAACAATAATCGAATCTTATCATCGAAATCCCATGTGCGGATATATTAAAATACGCAGAAATCAGAAAAGAATATATTATGACCCTTGATAAATCGTGCTATTATTAAGTTGGTATGTATTGCAAATAAGTGTGCATCACGGCTTATCTGTGAAGCCATAATTAACAGGATTTATTCCAAAAACATTTGTTAATGAAAGCAAGATTTACCTTATGGAGAGATTTAGGTATCAATTTCCTTAATCCCTGGATTTATTTCTGAAGTTCTTTTCTAGCACTAACAGATGTTTAATTTTGGAGCTTATAGTAGGTATGTACTGTATAAATAATAGTTTATACGTTTCTTAAAAATATTTCATTGCATTCATAGACTTTCTGTAAGATATTAAATATACATACTTAATTTAATTTTAATTTACAATTTGGGCGTTCGGTTCGATTTGGTTTCTATCCCTACTATAAACATTCACTAGAATAATCATTCCTTGCTTACCTTTGTTTAAATCGATTTTCTAATAGCCCAAAAAAGTTCATTCAAATACATACGTAAGTATGTATGTATTCTTTTACAGTTCTTTGTTTAACGTTTTAAATTTTTCTGTTTTTTTCGGACTGTCTATTACAGTCCCTATTGACCACAACAGCATCAACATTGAATAATATCTATCTTATTCGGTAATATAAAATAATTAATAAAAATTGCAGCAGGACTTTAGAAGATAAAAAATGTAGTACCTACCTAATATATTTATTTACTAATTCAGTTGTTACACACATCGAATGAGATTCCAAAGTAATATTTTTTGGATAAGTGAAAGTACAATACACTTTAACTATATTAATTATTGTTATGAATACAAAGTTAACTAAGTATTTTTAATATGAAACCTATGTATTTAATTTTTTATGTATGTAATTAAAGTTTTTCTAACTAGCTAGGCTAGGTATGGTAGGTAGGTATGGCTGTCAAAAATTTTATTGTATTTCGTAAAGTTTTTAACCTATTACCTTTTTTTTGTCCTAGTAATTGTGTATGTTTCCGGACCCCCGACACAGGATATCACTATCCTAATGAGGGCCTTTGAGTGTGTAGCGTTTATATTGTTATTTAAATAAAATGATAATAACTATTATTTAATTGTACCATTTCTATAATTAAGAAAGTTTCACGGCCGAGCTTGTGGTTAATGAGCGTTAATGGTTTAGTGTTATAAAATATTTATTTAATTCATAATTAATTCCATCCATAAAAATGATTATATCATACTATACAAACATAATTAAAACTTTACGCATTTATAATCGACGTAAAAATATATTTAATTTGAGTACAGAAATAACTACTCACAAAAATTACTCTACTCATGCCTAAGCCGTTGAAGTGATTTCGATGAAATTTTATACAGAGACAGACTACATCTTGGGAAAGTACATAGAATATCTTTTATCGCGAAAAAAAGGCTTGAAGGTGGTGAAATAGGAGATGAAAACTTGTATGGGGACCCAATTATTTGTATAACAATTTATACCGTAGTTCACGCGGGTGATGGGCAGAAGCTAATACAATTGAAGCCTCAATAGCTCAACGGTAGAACCCGACTTCGCTCCGTTAACGCGAGAGTCGCGGGTTCGATCCTGACCCCCTAATGTGTTACCCACTCCTAGCGCACGCTTGGAGCTTATTTGGAGAGGCAATAGGAATATTAGTAATGCCAGAATAAAAGTAAGTAATGCATAGTAAAAGCATTGCTAATATTCTTTATAAAAAAAAATTATATATTTATAAATATGATCTCATCTCTCAATATTATGATACACCATGCAAATCAATTTTTCACTGGTTTTAACTTTTTGTGGTATTTTTTTATATGAGTTATAGTCAGCTTACACACATTATTATATAAAATTTAAATATAAAAAATGAGATTTCCTTTCCCATTTAAAGATACAAATTTCGAGACAGTTTTATTTTTTTTCATCAACTCTTCTATTGGATATAATTAATAATTTTCAAGGCGCTGTTAGCGCATGATGTTATTCATCGTTAACAATTACTAAAGTGTTCCACTTTGATGTGCAGTTGACCCCAATCGCCCCCAATCGAAGGACTAAATTGTTTGCCCGATCAATGATATTATGATAAAAAACCTAAGACATTATGTACTTATTAAATTGAACCAAAGTGTTGACCATCCTTCTGCCTAATTAGTCCTTCTGAAGTTATTTAGAGAATTTAGTGTAGGTACATTATAGCGTCACTTACTTGTAAGGTATTGTTATAGATATATAGAGTATACCCGGTGTTAATATTTGCAGTAAGACAGATATCATAGATTCAGGCTAGGATTTTTATGAACCGAGCAAAAACTTGACATTAGCGCCTAAAAACCAATATACTTATTAGGTAAAATAGTTTCGTCATTCCGTCTGTCCGTCCGTCCGTCTGTCCGTCTGTCCGTCCGTCCGTCACAGTCATTTTACTCGGAGACCATTGGCTCTATCTATACGAAATTTACTTAAAAGTTGTATTCTATGAACCGCACAACGATACAACTTATATACTACTAACTTATATATTCAACGTATTGAAATTTTAAAATATATAAGAATTAAGGGTAGTAAGTAGTCCATACATGTAACTGAGTGTTGAAAAAAAAAATTCAACGTATGTCAAAGTGTGAGATATCTTTGGATAGGTCTTTTAAAATTATAAAGAGGTTTGAATTTGAATTTTTCAGTAAGTCAGTAGTTGTTGAGATATTAGGTCCTCAAGTCACAAAAATTGTGTCCCCTCTAACTTATGAACTATGGATATGGATTTAACATTCTGGAAAAATTTGAGCTTGTAGGACATCAAATAAAATTTCATCCACATTTGGTTTTAAGAAATGGTCTACAAATTTAATAGATATATAAGTTTTTCCCATAACTTTTGTTATGTATAGACTTTGTGGGTAGTGTGACATTAAGTTTCAGTTCTTGGCTGTCATCTGAACATGTGGATTAATTCTTGAGTTATTTAGTAATTGTGAGTATATAACAGTGGCGACGAGTGAAAAATACGTAAAAGTGCTTAAAAGTGTGCAAATTAAATATATAAATAATAAAAATTATAATATATAGGAATCATGAGTGTAAAATTTTGCGAGTTTGATGTGGCACATGGCTGTTGGAAAAACTACATCGAGAGGTTTATTTATTGCCTACAGGCGAGTGGTATAATAGATGATTGTCTTAAAAAAGCCAATTTACTGGCAGTTTGTGGTCCTGAACTATATGATTTGATAGTGTCTTTGATAGCACCATCGGAATTATTTGAGGTTAGTTTTACTACAATAAAAATTGTATTAGATGAACATTTCCACCCAACACCCAATGAAATTGTACAGTCATATAAATTCCATATGAGAAACCAAGAAGAGGGGGAAAGAGTAAGAGATTATATTGCTCAGTTAAGGAAATTAAGTATTGGTTGTAACTTTACTGATTTAAATCGCACATTACGAGATAGATTAGTATGTGGTATTTTTGATAAAGAAATTCAAAAGAAGCTGCTACAAACAAATAATCTAACTTTCGATGAGGCATCCAGGATAGCTATGTCATATGAGACTGCAAATATAGATGCAAACAGTATTATTGTAGATGCGAGTCGAAGAAATATTGTTTTCGAAGAACCTATGGAAATTAACAAAATTAACAGTAGATCAACTGATAAAAATTTAGAAAAGCCTAGTTGCTTTCGTTGTGGGAAAAATCATTTGGGAACCTGTAGATTTAGATGGAGTAAATGTAATTTCTGTGGAAAAATAGGCCATATTGAACCCGTCTGTTTAGTAAAATCTAATAAACAGAATAAAAAGCCTAATGTCAATTGTAATGGTTAATACGATAACAATGTTTATAGCATAAGGCAAACTGAATTTATCATAAATATAATTCTAAATAAAAGAGAAATACCAATGGAAATTGATTCAGGGAGTGCATTTACTCTTATCAGCGAAGAGACAGCCAGACTCATTTGGAGTAATAAAATGCCTAAAATGGAAAGTATAAATTTGGCATTAAGAACATGGACAAATAACAAGTTAGATTTAATTGGAAAGACTACAGTGAATGTCCAGTTTAAAAATATTAATTGTAACTTAGAAATAATAATTGCTAGAGGTCATGGACCAAGCTTAGTAGGTCGGAATTGGTTTAGTTATTTAAACATTCACCTGCACGGTATATATAATCTATCAAATAATATGGAGAATATTTCGAAATTGCTGATAAAATATAAGGAAGTATTTCAAGAAGGTCTTGGCAAATATACCGGACCCATCGTAAGTATCACACCAAAGGAAGGGGTGTCACCAAAATTTATAAAGAGCAGGCCGGTACCTTTTGCCATAAGAGAACGTGTATTTCAAGAAATTGATAAATTGGTAGATGAGAATGTTTTGGAGTCTATATCATACTCTGAATGGGCAACACCTATTGTGCCGGTGTTGAAGTCAAATGGTGGTATCAGGTTGTGTGGTGACTACCGATCTACTGTCAACCTTGCTACAGATACAGACACATATCCACTACCAACTTTAAATGAAACCTTCAGTGAATTTCAGGGATGCAAGTTTTTTACAAAAATAGATTTGGAACGTGCTTACACACAAGTATTGGTGGATGAAGCTACTTCAAGGTTGCTAACACTGAACACACCCAAAGGCCTTTATAAAGTAAAGAGGTTGCCTTTTGGCGTTAAGGCGTGCCCAGGAATATTCCAACGTCTAATGTCATCTTTATTGGCAAAAATTTCTGGGGTTGCCGTACTCCTGGATGACATAGTCATAACAGGTTGCAATATAGCACAACATAATGAACGGCTAGAAGCAGTATTTAAAAAATTGCAAGAGGCGGGACTCAGAGTGAACAAAAAGAAATGTAAGTTTGCAACAACAAGTGTAGAATTTCTGGGATTCATCATCAATGAATTTGGTATTCACCCTAGTGAAGAGAAAATTCATGCGATTGAGAATACTCCACCTCCTTGTAATGTTAAAGAACTACAAGCTTTTTTAGGATTACTAAATTTTTATGATCGGTTCATACCTCATAAAGCAACAATAGCAGAACCTTTGTATAGACTTTTAGACAAAGGAATAGAATGGCGATGGACACAGAAACAACAAATAGCGTTTGAAAAGTTAAGAAACTTATTGTCTAGTAAAGATACATTGGTACATTATGATCTAAAAAGAAAATTAATATTATCGTGTGATGCCTCACAATATGGGCTTGGTGCGGTACTAGAACATGAAATGAATGATGGTACTACACGACCCATCATGTTTGCATCACGAACTATGAATAAACATGAACGTAACTATGCTCAGGTAGATAAAGAAGCAGCAGCCATTATTTTTGGCTTAAAAAAGTTTCACCAATATATCAGCGGTCGGAAGATAACTATTAAAACTGACCACAAACCACTTATAGGTATATTTAATACAAAGAAACCTATTTCGAATATTATATCGCCGAGAATGTTGAGATGGGCTTTACTACTAAATTCCTATGATTATGAACTAGAATATGTACAAGGTAATAAAATCGGTATGGCTGATGCATTAAGTCGTTGGCCTTCAAAAGATATATCATCAGATGAAGATTTTGAAGGAGTTTTGTTGCTTGAAGAAACCCCTATACAATTAAACTATTCGGCTAAGGATGTTGCTCGACTAACTAGAAGAGATAAGACTTTAAGTAAAATAATGTTTTGGATTAAAAATGGTTGGCCATCTCAAGTTACGAAAGAATTGAAAATATTTTGGCAAAAGCGGGAAGAATTGTCTGTTTATAAAGATTGCATTTTGTGGGGTAGTAGAGTTGTTTTACCGGAGGTTATGAGAGAATCAGTACTTGAACAGTTGCATGAAAATCATGATGGTATAGTTATAACTAAGGCTTTAGCGAGAAGCTATTTTTGGTGGCCCTATATTGACAAACACATTGAAAACTTAGTGGAGAGTTGCTCTATATGTGCAGAGAACAGAAATATGCCTACCCAAGTGAGTCATCAATGGATCAGACCAGAGAAAGCTTGGTCTAGGATACATATTGATTATGCAGGTCCTTTCCAAGGAAAATGTTTTAATCTTAATAGATTCATTTTCAAAATGGCCAGTGGTAAAAATTGTTCCTGATATTAGTAGTGCAACATTGATTAAAATGTTACGAGATATTTTTGCAGAACAAGGTTTACCTGATACTCTAGTAAGTGATAATGGAAGAAGTTTTATTTCAGAAGAATTAAAAAACTTTTTAGCTTCAAACGATATAAAACATATCCTAATTTCCCCATATCATCCGGCGTCCAATGGCCAAGTAGAACGCACAGTTCAAACAATCAAAAATAAACTTAAAAAGAACTTGTCTGTACCATGGCATATCAGGCTACCTCAAATATTATACAACCTCCGAACAATACCAAATACAGCTACGGGGGTCACCCCAGCAGAACTACTAAATAATCGACGCTTTAAGACCAAATTTGACAAGTTAAATCCATTGAATAATAAAGATAAAGAAAACATGGAAATTGTAGAAAATAATGAAAGAACAAAGATTAGATCTCTAGAAATAGGACAAAGCGTTTATGTGAGGAATTACTGTAGAGGCCCTAAATGGATAAAAGGAGTAGTGGAAAAACGAATAGGTATTTGTAGATATTTAATTAGATGCAATGGAAAGTTGCTTACTAGACATATCAATCAAGTCCATAGCTCAGGAGAAGTGAAGGGGAAAGAAAGTGAAGACTTACACAGAAATATGCCTGAGCAAGAGAAAAATAATGAAGTCTATGATAGTAATGGAAGCCAGGAAATTACTTTACCACCACAAAGCCAGTGGGCAGATATTATTGGAGTGACAGGTCCACAGGATGTAACTATACATCAGAGCCCCGAAGAGCCAGCGAACACTACTGCGCACAAACGGACACGCTCGCCTGTTCATAATTCCGAAGCTAGACCTCGTAAATATATAATATTAAACAATGATAGTGATGATGGTAGTAACCATAGGTTCAATGAACCATTGGATGAAAGTGATTAGGGAGAGTAGATATTCAAAAGCATGTTAGTGTAAAAGTTAGTGATAGTATAGTTATAGTGAAAGTCAATTAAACATTTTATAAACAATTAGTGAAAAATTTGAAGTGATTGATTAAGTGTAGTATGTACAATGGGGGAAGGCATGTTATGTATAGACTTTGTGGGTAGTGTGACATTAAGTTTCAGTTCTTGGCTGTCATCTGAACATGTGGATTAATTCTTGAGTTATTTAGTAATTGTGAGTATATAACAACTTTGTTTTTCATATAACTTTTATTAATTACTATGAAATTACCAACTTATTTTTGCAGTCGATTTTAATTCGTTATTATGTTTAAAGGCCATAAGATTCTTCATATCCAAGCTGCGGAACTCTTTAGTTTCAACGGTGCGTGGTCCACACCGCACTTGACTGCTAATTATTTTTCTCTACATGTGTTACAAATTCAGATGATTTCAATGGAAATACATTGATGGAAACAGTTTTGTGATAATTGCTTAAGATGTTTAGATGTTAAAGTCTGTATCAAGATCTACGTTGTGCACTTGTGTATATACCATGGATAGCTTAAGGCTAGCCAACTGCGAAGGAACTTTAATAATATTGTATACGGTATACGGTTTTCCAAAAAGGTAGTGGACAAAACTCTTTTAAAATGTCCGCAAGACTCATTAATTGCTCCATTGGTTTTGCCCGTTTTTGTAGGTTTCCATGACCGATTTTTATCATTAGTGAATTATTCTTAATGATTACAAATGTAAAAAAACATTTTGTTGCTTTAATACTGTTTTACTTAGCTCTTCGGCGGTTAAAGAAGGTCAGTTGTTTTTTAAGTAGTCCAATTTTTTTCAATAAACAATCATAATTGTGGTCCACCTGATGGAAAGCAACGCAACCTATGAACGTTTGCGATTCTCAAAGAAGTATCTCATGTGCGTTGTCAACCTAACATGGCTGCACCACTACTAAGTCCAATTATGAAGTCTAAAGTGGGAAGTTAGCTCAATTTATGTTTTCATCTACAGTACTTTCTTAAATATAATTCAAATAAAATTATTAATAAATAGAAAATCACTAAGCTTTACTACCAAACTAGTGTATGTAGATTTAAATTATGGTATCTACTATCTAAATGTAGTGCTTTTTCGCGACTTGGTATGCAGCTATTTTGTACCTACTATAAAGTATTGAATCTGTTTCTTTATACTAAACGAATTTACTGCGCCGTAACATTTTCAGTTAAATCTTGAACCACAAACTATAATTTTCTTCATGGTATCAAGCAAAATCCATAAGAAATAAATCACATTCTCTATTTCATTGTGTGACGTGGTTGGTACTATTAGATAGATTTAAGTTACAAAAACGATACGACTTGGGAACCTTCAAGAGAAGAGCGTATTCCTTCCTTAAAGGTCGGCAACGCGCCTGCGTGCCTTCTGTTGTTGCAGATGTTCATGGGCGGCGGTGATCGCATGACATCAGGTGTCAGGTGAGCCTACTGCCCCTCTCACATAAAAAAAAACATACGAATGACAATGATTACACGTTGTACTCAAAGCCTTTGGATTTGGAAGATGAACGCTGTACGTCGAGGAAATTTTATTATCTATGTCATTTGTATGAGTTGCAATCGAAATTAATAGAAGTAAATAAACATAACATATGTACATTGGCTGCAAAACAAAGAATATTTTTATACTATTAAGATGGCAAATAGGCATATGGCCTGTCTAATTGAAAGCAATTACCGTTAACCTATGTCGCACCAGCGATGCGTCACCTACGAAAATCATGTCATCGATAATAGAGAAAGGATGAAGAGGAAAATCGAGTTTGGGGTTTTTGGCTTCGGATGTTCCTCGAACGAAATACGGATAGGTACCTACTGCTAGTTCACATCGTTTTCTTTATATTTTAAAATGATTTTAACTTTATGAACTCTTATATTTATTTCGTTACAAAAATATTTAGTATATTTTAATACTTTGTCATACTGTCTAATAAAAATTCACAATATTTCTCACATGACGAAATGTAATGTACGAAATTAATTAAATCAGTACGAGTGAGATTATATTAATGCTTTACAACGTTTTTGCAATTATGTTATAATTTTTTTTAAATATTAATAGCTCCTATTTTAACACGGTGTAACAATAAGTAAATAGATAAAAATTCTGTGAGAGCATAGCACTTCCTCGGTCGATCCGGATATATTTTGCCGAAAACATGAGGCTACTATTATTAAATTAGTATCTCCACCCAAAGTGCCTTAATATCAAATAAGAGAATAAAATCATTAGAATCTAATAATTACAAATAAAGTAGGAATAACAATTTTATCATATTTATATAGAACTAAACCTTTCGTTATACTGCTTGAAGTAGGTAGTATCATGGACATTTAATGTATTAGGGCCATTTCAACGAATTTACAGATAAAATTATTTTGAATTAATAACAGTTTAACAGTTAACCCTACAACCCTCAAGGCGAACCAGTAACTCATTGGATAAGAACAAATTACCTATCTAGAGTTGACGACCATTATTTCATATAACAAAAATATATAAAAATTAATATTTCATATATAAATATTAATATTGGTGAATTAAAATACAAATAAAGAAAAAAAAATTCAATGTTTGTTGATAAAAAAACTACAATATTCACAGTATGGTTACTATGTTCAACTTGTTATTGCTAATTGACGTGACCTGGTCAGCGTGGACACCGTACCTTGCTAAACGATCGTCATCTTTTAGCAACCCCTAGTCATTCAACTAATTAAATACACGAAACGTAAACAAGGCGGCTATAGTTGGCGATACGTGTTAACTTATAAAATATGTAGGTCGGACGAAAATAAAACTAAGTTATTGAAAAAAAACTCCACTTTATTCTTAACAATTCTATTGTTTTATAAAAACTTATAATAATAATATAAAAAGATAAATAATTATTCTAATAATTGATAGACATAGACATGTACAAATAAAATATCTTGTTTTTTATTCAATATGTTTTGGTTTTTTTTTATAATTTTACAAATCGAACATAATTTTTATTTTGATAAAATATAAACAAATCACAGCGACTTAAAAGTTATTCGTGACGGTTTAAATAATGAAGAATGGGCTCGTCCGTATTGTACGCTTCTTTTATAATTTGTAATACTAGCGACTGAATAAACTCAATCTGAAACAAATCACCGACATTTGAAATAAAATTTATTATATATTTTTTTTAATATTACCAAGTTGTAGATATTTACTTGATGAGGTGGACAGTAACCATCTTCCGTAGATCTAGCAAGAGTTATTAAAATAGGAGGTGGCATATGTTCTAAAAACAGCTTCAAAGTTTTGCTTGTAGTTTCTTGTATTTGTTCTTGAGTACTTATATGGTGTGGTAAGCCACCTTGATCACACGTGCAGCCTCCCGCATAAATAGCCCACCAATCAGGTCGTTCGCCTACCCTTTGTGCTTCTGCTTTTACCACTTCTACCAAATCACATACCTGCAATAAAAATGTGTATTCGTTTTTATAAATATTTTTTTAAGAAAGCTTTATTTATAAATTAAGATTATATAAAACCTTTTTATATAATTCAGATTTGGGTCCCTCGTATTCTTTTAAATCTTCATGTTTTTCAATATGTTCAAATAAGTTTTCTAGTTCATCTAAATGACGTTTTCTTAATTTACAAAATTCTTCAAAATTGTCATCATTATCGACAGTTGGAATATCGAAGCCAAAGATTGGCTCTAATCGATTATACAATCCTACTTTATCAAATATATATAGAAACGGGTTTGCTGTACTGAAAAAATCTAAGTCTATATCGAGCACATACGGTTCACATATTTCAAGGCGTTGCGTAAAATTTTTCATTTTAACTTCATTTATTTCATTCAGTTCCGCAACAGTAAATGCAAACTTCTTTTCATTTACCAATTGCGATGAATATAATGCATCAGACATATAATAAGGCTCTTTGCTATCTACTCGAAGTAAACCCGTCTCAGGGTGGTCTCCAACGTGAATCACGCGAGTACCATCCGCAAATTGCTTCGCCCACGGCGGTCGCAGCCATACTACCCGACTTATATGGCCAGCTGCTGCCGCCGGCACAATCCAATTTTCTATTTGTAATAATGGCAAAAGTTTTCTGCCAGACCGTGCGTCCTTTCCTTTTAATTTACGGTCTATAAGCATGTCTGGGTGAGAATCTAGATGTACTAAAGTTATCCCTTCTAAGGGTAATTTTTTTCCTCCAATAGCAGCGTATATAAATTGTAATGCATCATTATGTTCCTCTACTACATACACAGGAATTTTTTTGAAGCGTTTTAAAGATGCTGTAACACTTTTGTTAGAAATTTCATCCATATTTTATATTTAAAGTAAATTATAAATTGCGTACTAAAATTGGGAAATTTTCAATCTGGAACAATAAAAATAAAAAACAGTGACATTTAAAGGTAAGCCTATATCAATGATATTAAAATATCTAGTATGGATTTCTTTGAAAACTTTTTGAGAGCTATTGCGTAATCTTATTGCGTCCTTCAATATAGGTCAAGGTCTTAGTATCGAAAAAAATATCAACAGGAAAGTTCCAACCCCAATTCGTAACTGCGCACAAAGTATTTCAGCCCTATTTATTGTATGCGTAAATATATAACATTGGAATGACATTGATAAAGTAGAAAGAAAACAATATACCAAACAAAAAGTAAAAAATATTACTCCCACCAGGATTTAAATATGTACCATAAGTAAATAGCAATTAAGAAAGAATATTCATAAATAAATTATGCCCCATTCACTAGTACTACTATATTTCTACTATGATAGAAATTTCGTTTTTAATTTGAATTTTGGTGTTATAAAGACATAAGATGTGGTGATGAGATGTAAAAAAATCCCATACAACCGTTAATTAATATGGACAGTCCATTGTTTGTTATTAAGCGATGTTTTAAATCTAGTAATCAACCGCCTAAATTTACCCAATGAAGTATAATAAATTAAGGACTAAGATATACTTAAAAGGTATTATTTAATAGTACGGTAGTTTATACAATATAAATAGATATAGTTGATTAATACTAAGTGAAATCGAATAGTCTAAATCTTTGACATATTTAGTCTAGATTTCAAGAAGTTATTTTAAAGTTTGAAAAAAAAACTGAAATACCTTACGTTATCGTAATAAAGCTAAGAAAATGAACTAAATTTGAAACAATAAACCTAATTCTCCTCTCATAATTTTTAAATTAAGCATGAAAAAAATAAACGTAATATTTAAAAATATATATCGAAGTAGAGCAGCCTTTAGTTTTTCTTAGTTTTTTAGGTATCATATAGACGGTTCTAAATACTTTCTACGCAGGAATAAACTTCCGGACTGCGCGATGCGTAGATGCGCGGAGCAGCTGCTGGGTGCGAAAGAATGGAAAGAGCAGGGGAGGAGTGTTGTGACGGCTCCCAGGATCGATACAGCGCGTCACTGACGTCACTACGCTACTACGCCCGTCCAAACATACCCCCTGCGCCCGTCCCACCCCTATGACCTATTGCGCTGTTATATCCACCTGGGTCAAGGCACAAAAATGGCAACGAATCCGCCCGGATGTTCAAATAATAGCATAAGATAATATTTTACTTTAGTTGTGTTCCTCGTTTTTACTCGCGTGGTTCGTTCAATGGGAGATATTGAAATGGAAAGTATGCTATGGTCTTTTAGGGTCGGGTGTACCTTCATTGTCCTAAAATTCCATGCAAATTGGTCCACATGATGTGTAGATTAGTGTGCACAAACTCATATACAAAAACATCACCTAATTTTACATATAGATTTATAAACTGAAATTTCAAATAAAATCGATAATTTTTATACTTACAATACATTATATACAAATTAATCGGTTTTGCTAAGAAACTACAAAGATGTAAAACTACTCTTAGACTACAGGCCCACCACCCGTGGCAAAGTTTTACGTGTTAAATGTATTGTGACCGTTTACCATCACTAGAGCTGAATGTTTATTTGTGAATTATGATGCCTATGTATTAACAATATTGAATTGAAACAGGAATATTTTTAAGTATCTGTACTTTAGACCTACGGATGTATGTTATTTGGACGCAAATAAGCAATACCGTATCAACCCACAAAATTGAAAAAACTGAGTTATATATGCAGAAGTGTTGATAAATGGCTGAAGAACATTTTTCTTTAATATTTGTAGAGTTTTAGGCTTTAAAACTTCTAAAAAAGCCATTTTTTAATCATCCAATTTATGTATTATGTTAAACGTTTTGGGTTATATTATATACGAAATATGTTTGTATACTTATTTTTTGTGAAAATAAGTAAAATAACTTACATAAATCCGAAATTGCCAAAAACTTGACCAATACATAAAAAATTCATATAAAGCAAGTTGTTCAAAATTTTCAAACGCGTTTTTCTCGAAATGACATTCGTGTGGGTTGACATGGTATTGCTTATTTGCGTCCATTTACTCTATCACGTGGCAACCACACAATCTGTGGCGGGTTTACCAGCAAGCTGAGTAGGCTTGAGCCTGGGGCGGCAGATTTGGGGACCTAATTTTTTTAAGCTACCTCATAGAAATCAAATTTTTATTTTATTTTTTCACGACGGTTTTCTTATGTTTTACGATTAGAAATCTATATATATATATATATATATAAATCAGTTACTGTTGCTTAGTCTCGCTAAAACCCGGGAACGGCTGGACCGATTTGGCTTATTTTGGTTTTGAATTATTTGTGGAAGTCTAGGGAAGGTTTAAAAGATGAGAAAATTTGGAAAAATGCGAGGAAAATAGTATAGGCAATAATTTTATTTTTTCATCCAAACGGCTCCTATCACACATTTAATTTTACCGACATCGGTACGGTAAACTCAGGTCCATTCAAATTAACGTAGTAATTATTATTTATTAAAACTTAAATATTAAAAAAAAAAAATTTAATATAGGCAACTCAGCTTATAATCTACTACATTATTAATAATTAAGTAGTAAATTCTAAGGTGGTACGAAGTTCGCAGGGCCAGCTAGTCTGCAATAAATTTCCCAATGACTTTCCTCTCTCACTTGTCATTGTACATTCCGAGTAAATGAAAAGAGCGAAATTGTAGAAAATGTATTTCCCTCTTTCCACTATCAACCAGAGGCTAGGGCAGCAAAAACCTAACAGCCTATTCAAAAAAACCTTCAAAATTTGTAAAACCGCCACTACACACAATGGGGGTAGCCCGAAATTTTGCATAGTATTTCATGTGTTTTGCCACATTTTATGCAAGAAAAATGAATAGATTTATTAGTAGATTTATAAATGTAATTTACAAACACTCCCCAAATACGCAATGGCTTATGTACCCAGCAATGTGTACAAGGTATTTTGTATTTCAAACTAGCGACTAGGAGCTATGAAGATCATGAAAATTTTCGGCTCCGGTTACTATCTACTCGAAAGTAGTCAATAAGTCACTGGAGGCTGACAAGGGTGACCACACCAGCGTTCCTACTACTTTGGCTACTAATCTCACCACAAGAAGAAGAAAAACTATGAATGAAATGAAAATGACTAGGTTGGATATCCACATATAGTGTTTTAGTGTACCTATCTATGTCCTGGAGTTTAGGTAGATGAAGCTGGTTGTTGTTTTTATAAAACACACCATTTACACACAAAAACTATTGTACTAATTTCTTTATGTCCAGTCTTTTGCATTTCTTTGATTGTACATATAAATGTATGAGTATCTCTAATGGTTGGAATTAAATTTTTCATATATGTATATATAAAAGGAGAAGACCTAACTGACATATCAACTTCCAGCCTGAAACTTTCGGACCTAGAAAGTTGAATGAGCACAATAAAATGATTTTTCGAGAATCAATCCTTAAGAGGGTAAAAAAGGTATTTAAAGTAGGGTCCGACCGAAACTGGTTTTTCAGCCGAAACCGAAACCGAAACCGAACTTTCGGCTTCCCTCTCAGTTTCGGCCGAAACCGAAACCGAAACCGAAACTTTTTAAAAATTACGTTTTTTTTACTGAAATTTGAATTTCAAGTATTTTTAACATTTATTTGCATATATACGTAGTCAACTAATTAGCAACGGAAAATAATTGGGTTAAAAATATTTTACAAGTTTAATTTTATGAAATAATGTTCGTTATAAAGTATACTGTTTAATGGTGTGTACTTTTTCGAAACTAAGAATATTTTATGGTGGTTTATAAAAAAAATATTATTAGTAAAAAGAAATCTCTCGCATCGAAATTGACCATCTAATTAAGGACAGCAAGAGTTAGTGTTTTACTTGCGATTTTTAAAAAATAAACCTGAAATACAAAGGCGGAAAGCCTTTGTGTTTTTATATGGCGTCATTCTTTATTTTATAGTTTTGATTTCTAGTTTCTTTCTAAATTAATATCACAATTTATTACTTAAACATGGGCCACTTATTTAAGTTATGAAACGATCAAGCGAAAACAATTTTATTCAATATAAAACCATATTTTTTGAGCAAATCAAATGATAAGCTGTTTTAGGGTATGGCTACATACCCTAAAATAGCTTATCATTTGATTTGCTCCAAAAGTATGGTTTTTAACGCTGTGCAATATTTTCAAACCTATAAATCTACTGAAACTGTCTACCTAGAAAGAAATTTAGATCGCAGACTGGTAATAGCTTTATTAAAAGTTCCCTTTGTGGGCTCTGTAATTATTAAAAGAGAAATATTTGGACTAGAACTTAGTGGCGAAGTTACATGGGCGCTTTAACACGAAAACTATTCAAAATATACTTCACTGTTTATTAAATGATTTCTAGCCGGTGAACTACTATCAGGTTTAGATTGGCCTGCCAAAGCCTAGACTTGAATTCTTTGCAACATTTGCGGTACAACATACTGGAAATTTAAACCAACTCTAGTAGTTCCAAAGACGCCTGGAAGAACTTCACTAACGAAATTTGTCATTATTTGACCGAGTCGATGCCACGCCAATGTCGATATAGCTATAGCTAATAATCAAGTTTTATTCTATAAAAAATTTATATAAAACTTGAAAAACTTGAAAAAAATTAAAATATTTTCCTTTTAGTTTAATTTAATAATAAATATACATTTTTCTGCTTTCATTATTTCTAATGTTTTCTTAAGTGTCCCTAATTATTTGTCCAGAGTTATATTAGACCGAAGGAGAAGTAAAGTTGAATTTTAATTATTGCTGTTTTTAATTACAATCGATACCAAAATTTAATAATTCTATTAAGAAAACATTGGTTAAATGATCAAAAAGTAATGAAGACTTCATATAAACTGAAATTACGGAAAATATAAATAAATGCTACTCTTATTATACCAATGTCCCTAATTAGTTGACCACACACTTTATATAATATAGACAGTTAAATAGAATAAATAAATAAAATAAAAACTAAAAATTCATTCAAGTCGTAATCATATTTTTTGTCATGAATAAACAGCACTTACTATTCTTAAAAAAGAAACAACTTGTAGTTAGATATACTAGGTACATAACTAACTAGTAATACGTTGTGTTCACAATATTTTAAAGATCAATCTAATACTTGTTTCTCGCGATTTTTTGGCCGCGTTAGCGAGCGGTCACGAATTGGCTGCGAAGTTTACCGAACAACGCACGAAAACTCACGAACACTCGAGTTTCGGCGAGGCCGAAAGTTTCGGCTATATTTTGGCCGAAACCGAAACTAAAGCCGAAACTAGATTTTTGGCCGAAACTGGCCGAAACCGAAACCGAAACCGAAATTTCGGTCGGTCACTAATTTAAAGCCAGTCTGAGATGTCCTACATTTTTGAAACTAGAACCATAAAGTTTCGTATTTTGGCCAACAATTAAAGATACGGAAACATGTTTTTAAGATGTTATAAAATTCCAATGGTGAAATGGGGAGGGAGAGTGTTTGTATTAAAATCATTATTCACAGGGGTAAAGCCGCTTGCAGAAACAATTTCTATGTAGTGTCTTCTTCTTGCTAGCATTATTCCTGTTATTATATGCATATTTACCCAGGGTCTTGGATTCCCATCTGACCTCTGCAATCCTAAGGGCGAACCAGTACCTCATTAGAGCAATTTACTTATCAAGAGTTAACGATTATCAGATTTTATGTGATAAGAATAGGGACCAACAGCTTAACATGCTCTGAGGCACTGTGGGGGCCCCACAAAGGCAAGCACCAAGACCGAAACAGATATTTGTAAGATAAATGCAGATATCTGTACAAGTGGGAATTGAACCCGAACCATCAAGGCTAAAGGCAGACTCGGGAACCCACAACACCACAGCGGTATCTATTTCTATGTATAAGATTAAAAATTGTTATCCACACTGGAGAAGCCCTGGGCAGGAGCTAAATAAATACAATAATGTAAACAACAATCGAAGAGTAAAAGGGAGACAAACAGAAGACTGAGTATACAGACATAATTATCTCAATACAAATATTTTATATTAGAATTGAAAAAAAAAGTAAGAATTGAAAAAAAAAATTGTTATTTTTTTTTTTTTTTTGATAAAAGTACCACTTCATAATATAATTTAATCAAATTTAAGTATTATAAAGCCATAATATTGTTTGATTATTGTCTTGTAACTTAAAAAATCCTTTCTTATAACTTTCCACTCTTGGTAAAAATTAAATGATATTTTTTTTTTTATAACAGGGACAACCTTCTTATCACTAGTAGTATTATTTTAAACTAAAATATTTGAAGAGAACCTTGAAATTGGTAGCCCTATTGTTTATTATTATTTCCTTATTTATGCTTAGAGTTGATAAAATAATACAAATACAAATAATGTAGTCAACATTATGTTAATTTACCACACTTCATTACACGTTAACCCCAAAAACTCTCCCACTGGCTATACCCTACATATAATTAGAGTATTTATAAGTACTTACTCAAAATCAATGACTCAAATAGAATCATTTGGAAATTTGTATTTCTCTCTAATCTGAACTTTATTTATAAAGTAGACCTTTATTATTAAAAAATAACTACATTTACGACAACGATGAGACGACAGTACTAAATTCTCCTCCTAATTTTTATAAATTATTTTAAACACTGTTTACAATTTTATTTACATATATAGCGGCAAAAACTATGCATAAATAGTAAATACACCACAGACCACAGAGCATATAAGTAAATACTATAGAAATAATATAAAGAACCAGAACAATCACTTGTAATTTAATGTTAAATAAACTAATACTTTATCACTAAATATTTAAGTTCAATTTTCAATACTTCATACTAAAACGAAAATTTGTTCGAGAACGAGACACACAAAATGGTATTCGTGTCCCTTTCCCACAGGTTGCCCTTACAAAAAAATAATTTGATAAGGTGGTAGTTAAACAACTTCCAAATATATTTATAAATTTTGCGGCTTAACGAAAGTCTTTTATAATTAAAAACAACTGTTTCTGAAATTAATAGTTTTGATCGTGATATAATAAGCCTTTAAATACACCATTTTCGGTTAAATGACTTTAAATAAAGGAAATATTAATACTATTCTGACAACACAGTTCAAAATTTACCATCAAATTGGCGTTATTTTGGTTACTATAGCAACGTCAAATTTTTAAATCAAAGACTGGGCTCTTCAAAGCTTGTTTAATTGATTTTTTTTAGAAAAATTGTGAACAAATGCGTTATACTTGGTTGTAAGAATGAATCTTATCCAGGTTGTGGTAAATCTTTCCACCTGTAAGTAATTTTGTTTTACAAGAATCAGGGTGACTCTGCTATGTTAAGTTCAAAGATGATTCTTGAATTTTTTATCAATTGTAATTAATTTAAAATTGAAAAATAAAGTTATGTTATTTTCAGTTTTTCTCGTGACGAGGAAAGAAAAAAAGAATGTATGAAAATAAACATAATTTTATTACATTTTCGGACTTACATGCCACTACTATAATACCACTGGATGATTTTTTTATGTTAGAAGTTGGCAAACAAGCATACGGCCCACCTGATGGTAAGTGGCTGCCGCAGCCTATGAGCGCTTGCAGCACCATTAGTAGGTGCCACTCGCGCGTTGCCAACCTCGAGATATTAGTTCTTAAATCTCGTTCGCCCAGTAATTTCACTAGCGTACAGTGCCCTTCAAACTGGAACACAGTAGTGCCTAAGCACTACTATTTGACGGCAAGTGCCTAAGCACTACTATTTCTAATAAAAATAATAATATTCCAATAAAATAATATATTGTTTCTAATTTACATATATTAATAGTATGCCGAAATCAAGATAATTCAAGTTTGTATTTTGTCCTCAATTATTAACAATTATGGTGTTTCGATTAGATAGGGACAAAAATACCATTTGGAACCTCTCTTTTGTCACAGAAATGTTGCTTCAGTGAGCTTTCTTGTTCTTTATATAATTTAGCTATAAAGTATGAGTTTACTTAACATTAAATTACAAGTGATTGTTGTGGTTCTTTATATTATTTCTATGCAACGATATGACTCAGTTTTTGACATGTTTTTGGTCGTCATTTGAATCGCAATAAAAGTTAATGGTAAGCCATCAGTTGCTATCTTTAGATCGTTTGTGATGACATGGTCTAGCTCATAATTATACTTTTATAGGTACTTTAGACGTTTTGACGATACCTATTTGATCAAATTTTAGTTAGTATAAAGGAGGGACACTCCGTGTTACTTTATCCTCTCTTTTGGCCTAATTACAGCTGATACATTAGTTCATGAACCTGTGCCTTATTTTTGTGTTGTTTTGATTCAGCTGAGAAAATATTTTCATGCACGAAGTGTTTGACTTTGTGCAATAAAAATTAATTTTTAATGATTTTGATGAACTGAAAATAAAATGAATATGATTTTTTTTAACATTCAAACATATGCATGGCATATATGCTGCCAATGCTATTTTTTTAGGAGTCAAATCTTCTAAAATGGTAAAAATCTGTTACAAATGGTCATACTGCCACAGAGCATGTAAGTAATTGGCCATAGATGTAAAAAAATAAATAAAACTGTGTGGTGCTATTCACACACGATAGAAGTGAAACTTGAGTAAATCGACAAAACAATGAGATGAATATATATAAGAAGATATAAAAATATTCACCAACACTGTTAAATAATAACACACCACGCTGACTTCTTACTAAAAAGCTGTAATATGCAGCCGCATTTTTTAGCTCACGTACTTTTCACATATACTAATCCACGTTAAATGCTCAAATATAAGAAAGTACTAAACAGTGTGCAATAGACATACACACCGACATTTGCTCTCTCGCTCTGGCTCACTAAAGCATGGCGCAAGGAGGAGCGACCGATAGTGTAAAATACTATATATATTTCTGTCTCATTCTTCCTACACATTTTCATATTTGTGTCTCTTACCTGTCATTTTGTCCGTTTCATCTGGTTTGAAATCACAACGATTCTAAAGAAGTTTCACTTCATAATGATTGATTTTTATACATATATTTAAATGTGTAAATATTGAAGGATAAACCTTACACCATTTAACAATGTTAAATAAGGGGCTAAGGGATAAAACAACTCCAACATATACCAATAAGGCGCCTAGAATTAAAAAATTGAAACTTCGTATGTGCGAAGACAATAATAAATAAATTGAACAATAAAATTGAAGGTTTTGTAGTACATGCATACGATCCTTAGACCATGTTAAATGGTCTAAGGTACGATCGTATGTTGAGTACTATGTCATTATATTGAGTATGTAGCGTTTATTATTATTATTACACCATAATTATACTATAAGAGTATGGACAGTGAAAAACTCTCTCTACAATTGTAGCCCTTCAATTTTAATTTTTCTTTACTTTACGATTTTACGCCACATATATCAGCAGTCTAGTCCTACATGTCTATGATGTCAAGTGACAAAAAAAAGCGAAATGCGTTTGCGTCATTGGGAATTTTACTATCCTTGATGGTTTATGTTTATCCCGACTAAACAAAGAATTTTGATTCTTAATAATGACTAGCAAATTAAGTGCAAAATTTTTAGAAATATTTAAAAATCTTAAATCGGATGCAGAGCCGCGTCCACCGCGAAGGAACGGTGGTACAAATGCCTCCGAATCAAAAGTGCACAATGAAAATGTTGATTACACAAATAATCAGGAAGAAATATTTGTTGGAGCAGAGGACATAAACAAGAATAAAAAGAAGCCAAAATATAAGAAGTCCTTCTCTGAGCCTTCTACGGACAATTTTGAGTTTCCCGAAGAGGACGACCGACGGAGCAGTAGTGCAAGTAGCAATGTGAATACTCAAGGTGAGGTGAAACTCCATTCTTTGTGTTATCTATATCGGCCATATTTTGAAAAATTATTATTTTGTATTTCATTTACAAAATATTCACAAATTAATCACTATGCTTTATCTGACAAATTGTCTAAAGTGATATTGCTAAATTGTAGAAGTGCTTGTAATTCTCATCCCTTATGAATGTGATATTATATTAAATAACTTAATATATTTAATTTTATAGCAAGTGGAAATGTCATTAATATTGTAAATTCATCTAATATCCGCTGTGGAAATGAAATTGTGTACTACATGGGACCAGTGCATCAAACCCATCAAAGCCAGCCAAAAACTCCTCAAACTGATGAGGATGAAGTTATAGAAAAAACAAACCTTATAACATTACTTCTTGAAACAAAAAAAAAGGTATTTTTAAAAACTCATTATCACCTTAAACTATTATTACACTAAGTGGTTAACAATTTCATTACATTTTTTTCCTAATTTTTATTGACTTACTTGTAAATTTTGCCTAAATAGAACATCTGATCTAAATGAGGGTTAATGGAAAAGGTAAAATACTTTGGTTGGCCATATAAATGCAAAAAAAAATTAAAAACAAATAAATTTAGTTAAAAATTGAAGTAAAAAAATGAGACTCAATCTTACTTTTTTTTTTAAGCCTGAACATGAGTACATAGATTATATATCAAAGCATCTGGGAAAGAATTGGCACAGTCTGTTCAGAAAATTGGGTTATAAACAAGGGCGAATTGAAACTATTGAAATTGACACAGCAAAACATGGTGTTGCGGAGGTAAGAATCAAATCAATTATCTTTCCTTACTAATATAAATGTGAAAGTGCCTGTCTGTCTTGCACTTTCAAGCCCAAACTACTGAAGCGTTTTAAATGAAATTTGCGACTATAGATCAGTCTAGACCCTGAGAAAGGACATAGGGTACTTTTAATGCAAAAAAGGATCTTATGGAGATCAAAGTTGTATATAAGTATTGTCATTATTAGGGCTTGAAACTTATTTTGTACGCTGTTGATTTGATATAAATAAAAGACATTCAAAGTTTGTAAAAGTTTTCACCCTCAAGGGTGTAAAATAACAATAGCATTTAGAGGATAGAAGTTTGTATGAAAAAATGTAAGGTTTATGTGAATGTTTCACACACGGATGAAGCTATATAATAAAAAAAATGTAATTGTAAATTTATACATATAATTAAATTTTATATTTGATAACATTTTATATTGTCCTGTATTTAGACCATTTCATTTGTTGTTATAGGCTCGTTACCAATTACTCTTGGATTGGATAAGGAACGATGATGATGGTACACTGGGAAAACTGGCAAATGTTTTGTGGGAAAATGGTGAGAGACAGATTGTCAAAGAATTGGCAGCCATGTATAACAACAGCAAATAGAGGAAACTTTAATAAATATGATTTTAAATTCTTGAAACAACTTAATAAATAGTCTTTATAGAAAGAAAGAAACAATAAAAAAGTAAGCAAATTCTTTAAAATTATTATGGATAAATATCATTTTTATACAAAATATTTTGTTAAATTTTAAATAATTACATTGTATATTATCATTCTGTAAGGTACATTAAATTAAACTCTTGCTATTCAAGAAATCTGTTAACAATTGGATTAAGAAACATGTTAATAGGGAATTCATTATGACAATTTATGTTTCTTCATTGTTGACATCCTTGAAGACACTTTTTCAGCATTCTAAAGTAAGTAGAGAATTAGTACATACACTTCAATTTCATGTAAAGAAGTGCTAGGATCAAAGTTGAGTGTAAATAAAAATTGGTCAATATGAGATTGAATGACAAGGAGATTATAACTAAAAATACTATTTACTAAAATATGAACAACTCATTTGCTTATTTTATAAAGAAATTCTACAAATATATTGTATAATATTAATTCAGTTTAATCAGATTCCACAACAAAGTTAAGATATATGTTTATTCTTATATTTACAAAATGTATTCCACTATTTTATATATAAGGGCCATTATTATACATAAAATACGTCACACATAGGGGAGGGAGGGGTTGTAAGTCGTCAGACTTATGTTTTGTGACCTCACATTTCAAGATCCAATATACCTAAGCAAGCTAATTTTTGAACTCCTGTTTCATTCAGTAATTTGTGGATGTAAAATTTGCAAAAGTTATGTGACACACATGTGGACAGCTATGACTAGGATGTGATGGGGTTAAAAACATAATGACACTTGTGTGATGTAATATATTGATAACCCCTATCATAAATACATATACATATATACAATAAAGGACTAGATAAATATTGAAATATAGTTAAGTCAGCTACAAGCCGTTCATTTGCCTTAGAAGTTGTGTAAATGGCCTATAACACTACTTATAAGTAACTGTGACGATCATTCAAGGCATGTTGGTAGCTTATGCAAACTTGTTTATTTCAGATGAGTCACTGGGTATTACTACTAAAAACAAATAAACATCTTCAAGCTGATTTATCTATACTGTAGGATTAAAAAATAGCATTTATATTTTTTATTGATATTTCTATTGCATTTAGACTTAATTTCACTACTGTGAACCCACTTGTTGTTATAAATATATTCATCAGTCAAATCCATGGATTTACTTTATAGTATATAATATGGGTTTGTAAAAGTGAAGTGAAAATTGTAAAATGTGTTTACATGGACACGTGCAAAAAAACAATTATTTTAGGGTTTTACAGTGTAGAGCTTAAGGTGTTATCTTCCATATAACTTAAATATATAAAGAATAAAATCATTTTTGGATGTTTTGTTTAGAAATATTTAATAGCATTAAGCATAATATATTATAAGAATTCTACAAATATTTTATATATTTTGAAAATTTTAGAATTTACATAATTCCATGTTGGGAGTAGATGTCATGAAGTATCAATTTAGCAAAAAATTAGATTGTAAATTATTAGTACTGAAAGTACATTTTGTGATATTATATAAATTTTTTATATTGTCTTTAAAATTTTGACGGTTTTAAATATATATTCATTATTAATAATCTAGTCATTTAAGATGTAATCAAAAGTATTTTCAAAATTTTTAAAAGATGTGATAATTGGTGTTAAATTTTATCAGTAAATAAATATATTTCGTTCTCCAGCTTTTTTTATTTGTATATATTTTAACTCGTGAACAATTACGTACATTAAGTAATGTAACATGGGAGGAAAATGAAGATTTAGTGGAGATGGCCTTCGATGTTTAGTTTTCGGGATCTCTCGAACGCATCACACGAAATATAAAATTATGTAAATTGCTACTAACTTTATATTACGGATCCTCCGTTATTTTTTATATTAGGTATACATTTTTTTTATTTGATAAGTTCTATTTTCTATGCCAAAGTATATTCCTACTTTACTACCACGCGTCTCTGAGAATCCAGTAAGTTTATTATATTACTAACATACTTGTAATTCAAACTGCAATTCTGTAAGTCCAGTTCCGAGACGCCGGTGGATAATCGTGGACTTGGAGAAACACATTCTTCGGATGTAAAAATCAAGTAGTTAAAAATGCACTATTTTACATTAAAGTACTTTTGTTAGTGTGTTACCCTTGACAGTATCATCGGATCGGGGGCCGAGCACTGAGACACTGCCCTGAAAAAGAGACGGCCCTCGCTAGGGCTCAAATTTGATTCTGTCACTATGGTGTCACCTGCGAGGTTGAGCCAAAGGACAAAACAAGGGACCTCGTCTGTGCCGGCGAGGACGGTGTTGTGTGCATGTTTGAGCTGTGTAGGTTTAGGGATCGAATCAATTTCAAAGTCTCTACACTACGGATCTACTAGAAGTCAACATTGCGCACATACCATGGACAGCCCGAAGTCATGAAAATGTATTGTATAGATTTATATTATTAAGTAATAGACTAAAGTTTTTAGTCGCTAAACTTATAAACTAAGTAATAAAGTCGTATGCTGTAGAGTTAACATTTAAACTACCTATTCAAAACAAAATATTACTGTTATCATCAACTTCACAACAAAAATGTAATAACATTTATATTGTAAACAAGTTTACAATGCGAGTCGCTTCGTTTTTATTAGTATAGTATCGCAACCAGTCGCGTTAAGACAAGTTTATTAAAATGCCTTTTCCAAACAAAAAAGGCCTTACAATTGTGGCAATCGATGTCAAGGATGTAAGGTTTCCGACATCGTTAGGAGGACACGGTTCTGATGCCTTGGTAATATACCTAACCTATTTAATTTATTAATTTAATAAATCCTGCGGTGGTTACGTGTTATCAGTCGCTTCAACCGTATGTAAATATACAATCATGTATCATATGTAAAAAGCAAACACGTCACCCATATTAAACGGTCGCCTACTTTGCATATTACTTATGCGTCAGTTGGATACGATTACGTTTTTTTAAATATATTTTAAATATATTACCTTCGTTCTAGAACTCGTAATTATTGGCCCGAATTTTAAAATAATCCGTCTCAAACATTCTAACAATCAGTGTTATAGACAAGTGAAAGCCTGCTTGACTCGATAATTTAATTTAAAACTACCTACATTATTTATTAGACTTCGACGACGGTTGTGGCGTTATTCTGCTAATCTGCTTGGAGCCTCGACGGTCGCGGGTTTGATTCCCGCTCGGAGCAGATGTTTGCTATAAATATCTGTTTCGGTCTGAGCATTTTTCCTTTGTATCTCCCCACCGTACCTCGGAGAGCACGTTACCCGAGAAACCGACAGAATCCCGGTTGTTATCATAACATATCTATTCTAAATAAAAATGTATTATGATTACAAAAGGATAACCTACTTTATATCAATTTGTTTACGATAATAACGCATTTTACTTACAAAAATTTAAAAATATCCTTCATATTGAAGTATATTTTTAAATTTTTTAACAAACGAATAAAAATAAAACTAGAAAACCAGTGTCCATGAACCTCCACGCGTTGTGGTAATTAAAACATCGATTGTAAAAAAATATCTGTCTTAAGCATAATTTTTTTTTTGGGTTAAACGGACATTCTACTTTCTAAACAGCATACGGATCCCAATTACTCTTGCGCGTATGTCACAACAACAATTGAAAATGGCAAGCAAGGCTACGGGCTCACGTTTACTTGTGGCCGGGGAACTGAAATAGTGGTGTTCACCGTGAGGGCTATGAAGAAATTCATTTTGGGACGAAATGCGGCGGATATATTCTCGGATTTTGCCGAATTTTGGCGCTCGATCACCAATGATTCTCAAATGAGATGGGTAATTTAAAGTCTTCTAAAAACCTAATCTTCACAAATAAATAAAATTGAAGTGTCTGTTTGTAGTCCAAAATTAACAGCTTTTCACGAAATGCATGTACTTAAATAAGTTACATAATAAAACCAATTTGTAAAATATTTGCCTGCCTTGCTGCGGCTAATTTCTGAAACTGACAGATTGCTAGATAGATAGTTCAATTTATTCATAATATTGCTCATATCTGAAGGATTTTCAAAATTCCAAAGAAGTTGACACCCTTTTTATTTTGCCTTACATAACGCTTAAATAGTTAATCTAAATGCCTTTTTCAAATAGCTTGGTCCGGAAAAAGGTGTTGTACATCTTGCAGTTGCAGCTATACTGAACTCTCTTTGGGATTTGTGGGCAAGGCTCGAAAACAAACCGTTATGGAGACTATTGGTTGATTTGTCACCTGAAGTGAGTATTGTTATCAGTAACCCCGGTGACGCTGTCAAGGCCAATAAGGCCAACAGCAAAACACAAACAAAAAGTAAAATCTGTAAGTAACTATTCGTATTACATTTATTAACAAGATTCTCAATCTTCGTCTTTAATGGCCCTACTACAATATATATATATATCCACCAGTCCTCATTGTATTCAAATGATAAATTAGTTCTCCAGCCTTAAACCTTCCTTTTTACAGTTTTATTCCTATTCAATTTTATTAAAAATATAATCGATTGTGTACAAAAAAAAGTAACAAATATTTGTCTGCTTTATAGATAGCTTCTGCTTTATATAGGTTAACACGTGACTTTTGATTAGTATAGAAAAACAAAAATTTAAAGGTCATCTCTTTGGACCTCGTTATCATCTTCTTTTGCTGTTTATGATGTTTAATATAACTTTTATGACTTTGTTTACAGGAGCTGGTGTCCACAATAGATTTTCGTTATATAACTGACGTAATCACTAAAGAAGAAGCCATTCAGATATTAAAAGATAAACAAACTGGGAAAGATAGTAGAGTCAGGGAATTATTAGAAAAAGGTTATCCGGCTTATACAACTCAAGTAGGTAAGACCTATAAGATTGAGATTGTATGAATGACAAAATCTATACCAATAAATAAAACGTATGATGTTTGCAATATCAAAATAACAGCTTTTTAATAAATATTCTACATATGAAAGCAAACACTACAATTATAACGAAATACAGTGTTTCGACATTTTTTTCTGTTTTTCTGTCTATTTGTTTCGGTAAATGTTTAAAACAATTAAACCGATTTTGATGGGGATTTCACCCACAGATATCTGATAGTATAAAGAGTAACTTGAGATTTTTATTTTGGCACAACTATAAGGTTTCCAAGCAATAAAAAAAATAAACAAAACTGTATATCACGTTCTAGCGAAGTCGCAGGCACACCTAATTAGGTACTAGGCGTGCCTTATATAAATACTATGCTGAATCGATAACTGTTAGAGGTACTAAAATTTTGTCTTGGGTTCTTTATTAGGTTGGTTGGGCTACAGCGATGAACTTGTAAAGCAACTGTGCAGCAAGTACTTGAGTCTTGGCTTTAAACATTTTAAAGTCAAAGTGGGAGTTAACTTCGAAGATGATTACAGAAGATGTAGCCTCGTTAGAAGATATGTTGGCGACGATAATTTTTTGGTAAGAATTCTTTAGTTTTTCTTTAATTTTTTTCTTTAGTGAATCTAAAACTGGTTATTAGATTAAATATAACACAGCTCAAGATACACAACTTTTTGAGCGAACTACATAACAAAACGACAAAAACTTGTAGAATTAAAGCTACAATTGAAGAAAACACTGAGGTAATCCCACTTAATATAATCTTATTTAGATGGTAGATGCAAACCAAGCGTGGAGTGTTGAGGAGGCTATAGAGTGGATGAAGAAGTTGGCGCCGTTGAGACCTATGTGGATTGAAGAGCCAACGTCGCCAGATGACGTGTTAGGGCACGCAGAGATATCTCGTGCTTTGAAGTAAGTTAACTTACGTACACGATAATGTGTTATTTATAAGTCATAAACGTTACTAGGTACATAGTTATTGCAATTTACAAGCAATTATAGCCTCTCGTGCGACACGTTTGGCACAGCAACCTAATAAATTCAAACTTCAAAATGGAGTAGGTTGTATTTTTTTTATGTTTGTCTTTATCAACCTGAAATTAAATTTTTTTTAATTTTTATTTAAAACGATTTACTTTCAGATTGAACGAAATTTCGAATTTTTATTTTCCTGTGATTTTTGTGTACTATTGTGGCAATTAAAGTCGGTTAGTTAAAAAAAAGAACAATTATATTTTATATTATTTTTTTGTGTTTGAAAAAATATTAGCAATGCTTTTTCAGGTTATTACTAATATTCCTATTGACCCAAAAATAGGCCCTTCTGAGCAGCCCACTGAGGCTATTAATTTAAACTTTTATTCCAGGCCGTACGGTATCGGTGTTGCAACGGGCGAGATGTGCGCGAACCGCGTTATGTTCAAGCAGTTCCTAAAAAGCGGAGGGATGCAGTATTGTCAGATAGACTCTGCCCGCATTGGGGGCGTTAACGAAATCCTTTCCGTTTATCTAATGGCTGAAAAACTTAAGGGTACGATCGTAATTGTAGCTCAAACTTATAAGAAACGCTTAAACGCGAATGAACGGATGAATAAATGGAATGACATTATTTTAATATAATAAGAATAAAACTATTATACTTATATCCTAATAAACTATTGAGCCCCGCTCGCAGTATATGTTTTTATTAACCAGATACGCATGTATTCGGGTCTGGGTGTTTGTTCTTGTCACTATCCTAATGAGGATTACCGCTTGAGGATTTTGCGTTTATTGTTATTTTACACAAAATTTCATATTTAAGGCCTACGCTAATCAATATAGAAAAATGCTCATTTCAAAACTAAAAAGGAAGAAATGTATATTCTCTCACCCATCCATTAACTTATAAATACAATTTATTATGTTCAGTGAAAGTTTGTCCGCACGCGGGTGGCGTGGGTCTGTGCGAGATGGTTCAGCACCTGCAGTACTGGGACTACGCGAGCGTGTCCGCCTCCATGGAGGAGCGCCTCGTGGAGTACGTGGACCAGCAGCACGAGCACTTCTACGACCCTTGCGTCGTCGAGAACGCGAGATATATGGCGCCAAAGGTGGTTTCCTATTTTAGTTTCTTTATTTTCTATACTAATTTTCATAATTTATTCTATTAGTTATAGAAAGGGCATTATCTATAACTAATAGAACAGTAATCTAATTTTAAAATTTAGTAATTATTCGGAAGCCTTAATAGTTCAACGGTATAAGGGCCGACTTCGCGCCGGTAACGCGAGAGTCGAGGGTACGATCCTGATCCCCTTAGGCTATTGTCGTACCCACTCCTAGCGCAAGCTGAGAGCTTATTTGGAGGGTGAATAGAAATATTAGTAATGCCTTGAAAAAGTATTGCTAATATTCTTTAAAGAAAAAATTTATTCATGGTACTCTAAATAGAAATGCAATCTGTAATTCTCTCTAAACTTTTCCTTTCTCGTCTCGTCTCGTCCCTTTCCTTCATCTTAAAGGAGAGAAGGACCGAAGACGCAGCCGCCATATTATCAACGCTCGCGCCGCTATTCTGCTGCCTCTAGTGTGATCTGCGATCTTGGCAACACTCCATATCCGCTTTATGACACACAATAAATAAATAAACGCTGCACACTCAACGGCCCCCATTAGGATAGTGATATCCTGTGCCGGGGGTCAGAAAACACATACAAGGACAAGGACAAATACACCCCGACCGGAAAATATGCTTGCATGGTCAATACAAACATAATATGCTCCGAGCGGGAAATAATAAACAATAATGTGCCTAATAAATAACCGTTGTGGCGTTGTGGGTAGCGAGTCTGCCTTTAGTCTCGACGGTTGCGGGTTCGATTCCCGCTCGGGCAGATATTTGTTAAAATTTCTGTCTCGGTCTGGGCGTTTGTCCGTGTGGGTCTCCCCACCGTGCCTCGGAGAGCACGTGAAGCTGTCGGTCCCGGTTATTATCAATAAAATCTGATAATAGCCGTTAACTCTTGATAAGTAAATTGCTCTTATCCAATGAGTTACTGGTTCGCCCTTAGGGTTGCGGGGGTCAGATGGCAATCGCTCCGTGTAAACGAGTAACCTGTCAAATCCGGATAAGAGTAATAAGCAGACCCTGGGTACATAAAATACCGGGAATAATGCTAGGATGAAGAAGAATGTGCCTAATAAATAAGTGAAGTAACTAGAACAGATAGGTTATATTTTAAAAGGTATCCAAATATACCCTCCATTTTAACTGCTGGTTCTCCAGACAGGAACAGTACTAGTAATAAAGAAAAACTTTTGTTACAGACACCGGGCTACAGTACGCAATTTTTACCGGAAACTCTTGAAAAGTTCGCTTACCCCAATGGAACCGAATGGCAGCGGATGTTTAAAGAGGGCATATTCCCTTTCCCAGATGAAGCAGAACTTGTCAATGCTTGAAGTATAATAAAAAAAATTCTCGTAAAAATAATATTTTATTTCCAAACAATACTAAACTTAATCCTAAAACGTAATACAACATTCAGTCAAAATAGTAGATAAAAATGTGACTGTGTCCAGCAACAATCATTTGTCAATATTTACTAAAACAATGTATTTTCTGTATACTATGGACAGGCCGATTTTTTCTGTATGAAATACAGAAAAAATTGGTGCACAGACAACAGTCATTGGTGCCCCTTTTAACACTAACGCAAGGGAACAAAGTTAGTCACAAGTCTGACTAATTTCGTTCCGGGGATGCCAATCCATAAATTCAACACCACCGCAAAAGAACAAGGTTAGCAACAAGCTAACTTTAGATGGGTATCTTGTGCAAAATGAAGCTTGTGACTAACTTCGTTCCGTTGCATTGGTGTTGAATATTACGCAGGAGCACCAACGTCTGTCATGAAAATAGCCTGTCCATTGTATAATATAGTAAGTCTGTGTCTAAAGATTATATTTATGTTTTCTTGGAGAAGGCAAAAGCACTAAGTTTGGATTGTTTGGGAGCGTTAGACGGCGGTGGGTCATTCGCTTCCTCGTCGAGTTTCCTCTTCTGTCTGTTGTCGGCTTTTGTTTGAAGATCCTTGAACGTCCTCACGCTATGTCGGGTCAGTTCTGATGGAGTTAGTTCAGGTTTCTGATGTTCTAAAGTTGACTTGTTCCTTGAGAACCATTCAACGAAAGTTTCACCGTCATTTGGTTTCAGAGACTACGGAGATAAATGATTTAGGTATAGTTAAATTAAATATATTGTACTGAAATATGAAAACTTCTTAATATAATATTATAAATGCGAAAGCGAGTTTGTTTGTGACGCTTTCAGGCTTAAACCGCTGAACCGATTATGATAATTTATTGGTATAGATATAGAAGACCATGGAGACGGTTATATGCTACTTTTTGTCGCGAAAACAAAAGTTGAGGGTACGAAGTAAGGGATCAAAGTTTGAATGGGGAACTAATTATTTCCATATTGCATTAAAGGTGCCTCATTAAAAATCGTTATTTACGCGTGCAAAGTGGGCAGATGGCAGTTGAAAATATGTGTGTTTAAAGTTAGTAATCAAAAATTAAGAAATTCCTTGGGTCCTATCATAACTGACTTATTATACACATGCTCGCGTATAAATGTTAAAAATAATACGAGCAACACTGTCTCGGTGACGTTATGACTTACGTATCTGGAAACTAAGTATGTCGCACCTCTAGAACGGAAACGACGTAACTCAAAATGCAATTTTTTGCGAATCAATAAAATAAGTTTTAAAGTATTGACACCTGCACAATCTTTCGTATATTATATTTCTTAGTTATTTACGTCAGTTATTTACGCTCGAATATGCTATGTGTGGACTATTGTTACATTAAGAATTTCGTTACAAGTCATTTTAAGCTGATAACTAAATTTTTGTTTTTTTAAATTGTGGCATTTTCGTTCTAAAAGTGTTTTGTATATAATAAATTAACAAATAATCCATATCCATCGAACAGATAGTCTTGCGTCCACGCAAATTTTGCGTGCTTAGATCCGTTAGCTTAAATCCTAATACAACTCAATATATTTTTTAAATAGTTAAAGCGAACACAGAACAACAAGGACTCGAAAATATATTGAAAAATTTTGACAAATAATTTTAAAATTTTCGAAAAACCAAATCTAGATATTTTTTAAAGCATTGGTTAAGAATAAAATGTTACAATGATTAAGTGAAAATATATATATATCTTACATCAGTGTCATCGGTTTTATCCTCAGCGTGCACCTCGACGAGGGTCCTCTCGGTCAGACTTAACGGGCTCTGGACCACTTTAGCAGGATCTTGTTGTTTCCTAAAAGGATTTCTCGCTCCGCCGGGTGATGATTTTATCGGCTACATAATAAAAGAGGTTATATTAAATGTTTCTTTTAATTTTAAGTAAAATCCTAACTAATGCGTGAACTTGTTTGCGATAATGGTTGTCCATAGCCTAATTTTTGTAGCAAAAATAAAACTTGAAGAAAATGCAATATAGTAAGAAAGTCTATATGCGGAACAAATTATTAAATATGCTATATTGCCTCGTTCAAAATTGTTATTAATTCACCCCCAGGGACAGTAAATTATAATTACAATGACAGTAAACATACTCACAACTGGTTTTATTGGAGTATCTATTTCCAATTTCTTCTTAGTAGTCTTTTGCGGTATAATCAAACTAGCATTAAGATCTTCCGAGCTATTGACGCCATTTTCCTGTGTATCGAGCTCTTGGAAGGGTGAATTATGAGCTACATTCATATCGGATTCCCTCTCCCATGTCTCGGCGAGGTTCGTCAGTTTGTCCGCTAGATGCACACGACCTAAACGCGAGGCGTACTTCGCGGCTAGCGGGAGGAGACGATCGTCTTTGAGAAGTTCCATCAGTTCGAGCGCCCGTTGTTCTATTTCACTTCGGCATGCCAACTGAAAGTTAGTTATTGTTATCTTTCAAGCATAGATATAGAAAGGGGTAGATTGAGATACTCCTAGCCCAAGCTTCGAGCTTTTTTGAAGGGGCAATAAGAATATATAATACCTTGAAAAAGGCATTGCTAAAATTCTTTTAAAAAAAAAATCTAGAAATTTTAAGTCACTTATTATTTACAAAACACGTGTCGCCGTCTCGCCGCTAGATTTCTCCCACCCATATTAGCACTTACATATGCAGAGCACGACGATATCGTAAGTTTCACATTACATCGCTACGTACGCTTGTAGAACTTTAGATAATGTATAGCTTACACAGCAATGGTAAGCAAAGTGACTCGTGGCTCATAAATCATAATGACAGGGACAAGGTGACGCGGATATGTGACTTCTAGTAACTTATTATGATTTCTATGACAACAATAACTGTGCCATTAACAATCTTTATTCACGTGGTTAAAGGCTGGAAGAGAATATTTTTTTATGTACTTACAGCAAATAACTTAAGAGCGGTTTCTCTAGCAGTCTTAACGTCGACGTCGGGCGTTGTATGCGCCCACCGTACTAACTGCTCTTCATACTGACTTTTCTCTGTGTCCAGCTCACAAAGTGGTATCTGACGAAACGTGTAAAATCTATTATTTAAGTTTTGCTAAAATTTAATTAACACGCAGATAGAGTATGATTCGTACATAAAGGGTTCTGCACAATTTATTTTTGTACGGGGAACCTTGAAATAAAAATTTCCATTGGGGCGTTTTGGGTAGCGAGTCTGCCTTTAGTCGAGGGTTGCGGGTTTGATTCCCGCTTGCGCTGATGTTTGTTAAAATTTCTGTTTCGGTCTGGGCGTTTGTCCGTGTGGGTCTCCCCATTGTACCTCGGAGAGCACGTTAAGCTGTCGGTCCCGGTTGTCATCACATAACGTCTGATAATAATCGTTAATTCTTGATAAGTAAATTGATCTTACCCAATGAGTTACTGGTTCGCCCTTAGGGTTGCGGAGGTCAGATGGCAATCGCTCCGTGTAAAAACTAGTAACCTATCAAATCTGGATAAGAGTAATAAGCAGACCCTGGGTAAATAAAATACCGAAAATAATGCTAGGACGAAGAAGTACCTTGAAAAATTTAATCTTAAACTTTGAAATTATTTAAATGTGTTGTTATAACAGCAATATAAAATCACAAACTATGACTAAATATAAATTACAATTCGTGAGATACAGGAAAAGACCATAAGATGAAGGTGAATCCTTGTATGATGTAAGGCACTCCCTTCCCCGGCTTCCTGTTACACACTTCCGTCCCTTTTCATGATTTTTTTTCCCACATTACAGGAGAGCTAGAGAAGAAATAGTACACGACAACTAAGTTACTCACCTGTAGTGGTAGTTCTGTTACGATTGGCTTAGGAACCGTCAGAGGGTATGACGATCCTCTGCAAAGGATGGCGCGTAATTTTTGTGTAGACTCGCTCACCTGGCAATAAAACACAATTTTAACTACGTCATATATGAAGTTTATTTTTTATTAGATTTGTTGAGACTAGTTTTTTTTGGTATTATTTTATTTTTTCTTTATAAACTTCACGTGTCAAAATTAGTTTATCAAAATAACCACCAATTTACATAAAAATATGATTTAAAAAAAATCTCTGTTTCCGAAGCTAGTAGCTTCTCATACCTAAATAACAGGCTTTCACGATAACAAAAATAATATAAAAGTACGTGCATGGGCGTAGCCAGGATTTGGACCAGGGAGGGCAAAATCTTAAATTTAGGGCCTAGAACGGGGCAAAATGACAATCCCACCAGTTTAAATAGCTCAAAATATGTTATATTGTTCCATATGAGAGTATTTAACACGGTTCAGGGTGGGGCAGCTGTCCCCCCTTGCTACGCGTGTACTCACCGAGACGACGAACCAGGAGTCGGAGGCGCCCCGGCAGTGCGCGGCCGTGTCGGCCAGCACGAGCCACGCCCCGCCGGCGAGTGCGCGCACGCGGCCCGCGCTGTCCGCCGCGCACACCGCGCCCCCCGCCCCCGCGCCGCAGCCCAGCCACGCGAGCCGCGCGCCCGCGCTCAGCGGCAGCGCGTACGACCGACACTGCAGCGATGCACCTGACAGATTTATCTATAGAGTGTCACCAACCTATCTGACTACTGACGCCATTTTGAAAACGTCATTTCGTTTTGGTCAGTCGATGAAGTCTGTGCTCTTTAATCGATTCCTTGTTTTTCCGAAAATTTTTAGTTTAGTTGTCTGATATCTTTTACTAGCTTCCTACTGAACTATAAGAAGGCATGATTTAAAATATTTCATCATGTAATTTGAGTATTAAAAAAGATAAAAGTTATTTATTTTTGTGACATTTTGTTATAGATAGCGGCCCCAGCTCTACATTCTACAAATAAGTTGGTTGCACTGTAAATTCTTCCATGACATGCAATAAAACCATTAATATAGAAAGAGATAGATTGCGGGTCTATATGGCGTGAACTGACAGTATGTAAAATTGAAGCAAATTGAAATAATATCATTGTACGCACGCGTTACCATTTTTCCTGTATGTTTAAGGTAATTATAATTCTTTAAAAAACTATGGAGATTTTCATTTCGAACTGTGTGACCATTCTTTTGTCATAAAGTTGGTTTAAATTGTTATACCAAATTTTCAAAAATACAAAAAGCATTCCATTAAAACTTAACACAAGAATAGAAACAGAAGTTAATTTTTTTATAAATACCCTCATTTTATTATATAATAAGATCTTGAAAATTTTCATGAAAATTTTTATTGATACCCAAAAATGACCAAACGACGAATTATGCAGAATTTAACCTCTGAGGGCGATGAGGTCGAGCGCGAGGTTCTGGTCGCGAATACCAGGTTCAGCCCGATGGTAGGCGGCAGCCAGCATCGTGCCTCTTCCCGCCAGGGTCACCACGTCTCCCGCCAGCGACAACACCTGACCAACAAATTTTTTTTTCACAAGACAGTAATACTATGAACAGAAGATCCCCTGAAAAACCAAGCAAAATGAGGCCTGATGTGGCCCCTCCAGGTGACGCTGTCAAGGCCAGTAGGGCCAACAGCAAAAAAAAATTAGGCATGTGTTGATTGTCTTGCATCATATTTTTATTGGTATATTATACCTTCTTATTGCCAGATAATATTAACTACAATTTATTTATTTTGAAAACTTGAATCCATTTCATATGTTATACCTAAGTCAGGGTCCCAAACTTTTTTAAATTGCTCCTTCATATTGTGTTTGGTGATATTTTCGTGACGCACTTCTATCGTTAAAGCTACACAGCTCTAGCATATAAAATAAATATTACTATTTTAAACATTAGAAAACATCAAAAAAGCTGTAAGCTATGATCATAGCTTTCTCTTTATAATTTGCGCGGCCCTTGACGACGACTGTTGCGGCGTGCTGGTTACGAGACTGCTTTGAGCCTTGACGGTCGCGGGTACGATTCCTGCCCAATAAATAATTATTAACTCTTGATACGTAATCTGCTTGTAGCGACATACATGCAACACGACGTAACTCGATAGAAAGACAAGTCTGTCACATCCCACATCAAGGTACAGCGACACCTACAGGGCATACTACGCAACGATATGAACGACCCATGATCGTCACGATCCTAAATCGCACTATCAGAGTTTCCTACGATCTTCACCTATATATACAACTTTCCAACGTAAGTCGTTGGACTTCGGCCCCGGGCTTCGGCTCGCCAGGCAATATCACCGGCCTGGTCGGAGGATCCTCCCGCGGCGTTGGAGGGAAGTTTCACACGTCGTACCCTCCACACTGCTCATATCCAAGGAGTTACCGTTTCGCCCTTAGGGTAGCGGATGTCAGATGACAATCGCTCTTTTTAAAAACCCTGGATAAATACCGGGAATAATGCTAGAAAGAAGATTAAACAGACAATAACCTGTCTCTGTGTCCCCATGGGTGTGAACAGGCGGAGGTAGCGCAGGTCGGTCGCGCACGCCACGAGCTCGCCGGTCGCCGCCACGCACACGATCTCCTCCGTGTCGGACATCGCCACGCTCCACTCCTTGCTGCTGCCCACCAGCGATATACACACCAGTTTACTGTGGAATATTACAATCATATATATGTGAACGGTATGTTTGGATGTTTGTTACACAATCAAGCATAAACGGCTTAAGGTATTAGAAATTAATTTTAGTACACTGATAGTTTATTATGGGGATTGGCATACAGGATACTTTTTATTCTGGAAAAATGTTTGGTTCCTGTGGGATTAACAAAAGACATTCTATAAGACATTTTCAATTGAAATGCGGTATAGATGTTCCTTAAGGAACATTATTTACTAAAATTATCATTTTAGTCACATAATGATAATAAATTTTTATTTAAAAATATATATTAAATAGACACATAGATGTTTTACTCTTGCATTTGAAATACATTCCCTATTCGAATATAATAAACAGCAGATTTTCTTTTTCACTCAAATCTAACACAGTGGGCCACTATAATAACAGATAATAAAACAATAAATGTTCAAAATTAAAAGAGGCCCCATACTAGAAACGTTAACTCTTTATGAGCGAGTCTTAGTCCCACTTGGCAGTTTCTTTTTTTTTTAATAAATGCAAAAAACATAACACTTATTTGTTATAAGTCAGATTCTACCACAGGCTATAAAATGCAACCTCTATCTGAGAAAAAATGGCAAAGTAAAAATTATTTTTGTATACCTAGGAGTTGGACAAGCCAATGCCAGGACGGTAGAGGACAGACTCGCCATGGTGTGATTGAGGTAGTTGTTGAGATTGATGCCGTGGTGCAAGTTTGAGTCGTGGAATTCTACATCTATACTGGACTCTCCGTTCTCAGCTGTGTGGCAGCGGACGATGCCTATGTCGTTCCAGCACATGTATCTGAAAACAGATAAAATGTAGTATTTTATTTATATTTTTGAAGAAAAAATTATTTAAGAAAGTTCCTTAAAGCAACTTGCGGTAGAAGTTGATTTGTGGATATTACACTTATGGAAATAGGTTCATAGACATATAAGAATAGATTGACGAAGTGGGTTTGACATGGGTTATGTGCGTCTCGGTAAAGAGAGAACGATATACAACGCTCCTTGCTTCTGTTTTTAGCCTCGAACGAGCATTTCATGCTCGAAAAGTGAAGAGCGTGCACTCGGGTGGTTTCGTGTCCACTCGCTAATTCTCGTCCACGTTAGAACGAATAAGGATTATCCATTTATGCGATAGCCCCATTACCAGCATGGTTTAATCTTATATGTCTATGGTTACGCCCAGTCCATGTGACGATTATATTAGACAGGCGAGTGTGGGTGCGTGAATATCGAGATTCTTATTGGTTCCAACAAAGAGAGAAGTCCCTTAATGTGGCTTACGGGTTGTGCGATTTAGTAGAAATTATCACGTAACGAAATGCCGTAGCCAGTTGCGCAACTCTCTCTTTCTCTCTTTTTATCATTGTATTCTATTCTATTGAAATATAAAGATTTGATTTAGAATTGTATTCGGAGTTGTAGAAACAACGTAAGAACATTTCAAACTTCGTTCCTGAAGGGGGTTTCCTGACCGCACACTTTATATTTTTTATTTTGGTAATATTTTGTATTAGGTGTTAGTGTTAATACAAAACTGGCACATTTTTTTCAACGTCAAGTCTACTGAACTAATAATGTATCAAGTTTATAAGTTTGGTATGTTTTTATAAATTTAAATCTCGTGTAAATATATACAAATAAAGGATGTGCAAATAGCATTTACCTATGTTCGAGGTGGATGGGAGTAGAAGATGGTTGGAACGGTCCTTGTGGGGGCACATTTGTGGGTACATGCTCTATCGCCCTCGAAACCGGCCTGGAATCGTCCTTCTCAACCAAACCGAGCGTCTCATTCTTTATCCTCTCCAACGATATCACGTTTTCGTCATCGCTTTGATAGTTTTCAATTAAATTATCTAATATTTCATCATTATCTAAAAATGAGAATATCTAATCAATAAACCTCCGGCCGTGTTGTGACGCCGGGAGTTATGACTCAACACCACGTGTGAATGTGAAAAGATTTGCATATATACAATTTTCATTTTTTTTAATTCACATGTGAGAGACATCAAGGTATATAAGGTTAACAGTCTGTCGGAACGTCATTCTCAAAGATCAGAAGCGGATACGGGTATAACTCTTTCAATATAAATTGAACCATGCGCAGTAACACATTTTTGGGTCTCAACCGTATGCGGTATGAAGAGGGCCGCGTAACTATAGCAACGCGGCGACGCTACACCCGATTAGTACACAAACAATTAATTTTATTTCAAGATAAGGTGTCATCCCAATAAGTGACAGTGATTAAAAATGTACATTAACTATTTTTTTTAATATACCTTTTTTCTATACTATTTATTTGTTTTATTCTATTCAAGTAACTATAAACCACAATGAATAAATAATTCATTGAATTTAGAAGAAACAACTAAATTATATACTTAATTCCGTTTTCCCACTTTATAAAAATCCGTTTTCCCTTTATAAAAATATTGAAGACGTTGAATTTGTAACTATTGCATTTTGACCTCGCGCTTACTAAAGGGCGCTAAAGTAATGATTGCACTTGCGATAGAGACGCCTCCGAGTGTGAGTGTCCTCGCTGTGCCTAAGAAATCATGTTAAGCTATCAACAAATAGTCCAATAATACTATGAAGAATAAAAATTGTGCAATTTCATACCTTATTTACTCCTTTAGCAAGCATGAAAAATTTTACCTTTATAAGCTGATATACAATTTATTGATTATAAAATTATTTGCAATTTGGGGTTTTATTAATGTTATTTCAGTGTATGTAAATAATATAAATAAATAAATTACAAATGTAATATTATATAGACAATATATTTAAAAAGTTATAAAATGCTAACCATCATCTCTGTCAACCATTTCAACATCCTCGCTGTCAGTTTCGCCAAACTTCGAACTGTCCTTTCCATAGCAGTTGACCAACATGCCCAACTGACCAACTACATCACAGTACACAAGCACTCCATTACCTACAAACAGCACATCGAATCGTAAAAACGTATATGAACAATAATAAAATTATAGTTTTGATAATAGAACCTTTTTCAACCGATTTCAAAAAAGAAGATTATCAATCTATGTAATATATTAATCAACTAAGTGGAACACTTGATGATAATAACACCAGTCACCAGAACTACTCAAACCTAATATATTTAATTTTTTTTTTATCCATACTATAAAATTAGGTAGTTTAATATAATTGACGAACTCTCATTTCCAACTTAAAAGTGTAACACAAAAAATTAAAACACAAAATAATATCAACCTCAAAATTAAAAAATAGGATCAGTTTCATTTGAAGTCGGTACATATCATTGAGATACCACAATTGCATAGCCCCAGCCCGTAATGAGCGGTCACCATAGCCTATAGACACTTGCAATACAAATAACATTACTAGCACATTGCCAACCCTAAGGAATAAGAGGGCAGAGTAGAGTTACTGTTTCTTCACATTATTATAGCAATTATATGAGAAATAACCGTCATACCTTTTGGATTCCATGCCATAGAGGTAACATTATGTGAAGTAGGATGCTCAATTATGCCCATACAGTTTCCAGAGTCTACCTCCCAGACAGCTATCTGACCAGCGACTGTGCTGCCCGACAGATACTGACCGCATGGAGAGAATAGACACTGAGAGATGGCACATTTTATCTGAAAATTAAAATTGCCTAATAAATTAGACATACATGAAATGTAATGAAAGATTGTTTGACGACCGTTGTGTCGTTGTCGTGGGTTCGATTCCTGCTTGGAGCAGATTTTTTTTATAAACATTTGTTTCTTGTTGAGGCGTTTCTCCTTTTCACTGTGCCTCGGAGAGGAGCATGTTAAGCTGTCAGTCCCGTTTATTATCATAACATCTGACAATCGTTAACTCTTCATAGGTAATTAGCTCTTATCCAATTATTCATTGGTTCGCCCTTAGAGTTCCGGAGGTCAGATGCCAATCGCTCTGTGTAAAAACTAGTAACCCCTCAAATCAGGATAACAGACTAAACTTTGCATCAAGACCTTAAACTACAGGGTCTACAGATAAATAAATAAAAAAAGTATAAAATTTATATCATACTTACTGTAGTATGAGTGAAGGTCATCCTTTGACTCCAACTGTCACAACTTAAAATAACGATTTCTCTATTATTAGGATAAGCAAGATACTTTCCTTCAGATTGTTCAAAATCCATACGACCTATAAATAACCAAGTCATTTAGAATAATTATCATTCTTTTTTGATAGGTTATTGATAATCGTTATGATTGGGATAGAAGTGTAGATATTTTTGTGACGTCATCCTGCTGACCCCTTCTCTGTTGTGTTCCCATTTAAAAATGCTTATTATGTATCTGCTGTTTGTTGCTCACTATTCAGATTTTGAATGCATATTTTAAGATAAGCGTTTTGGAACACAGTCGGTCTACTTTGTCACTATCCTAGGCCCAATAGATTGATAAGATATGAAATTATAAGAATTATTAATAATATTATTATTATTGATTTGTAAGGTATTTGTAAGCGCTAAATAAAAATATTAAACCACTTTATCTCTATATAATATATATATATATTTTACATTATACACACTCGACGGCCCGCATTAGCATAGTTATATGCTTTGTCAGGGGTCCGGATATACACAATGACAAGGACAAGCACCCAGCATGTATGGTCAATACGAAAAGCTACTACCGAGCGGGAATCGAACCCACAGCCTGTGGTGCTTAACGGCTTAAGGCAGGCATGTATAGAATAACTCTTTGAATTAAACTTACACAAAACTTTTGCAGAGAAGAAAGTATTTATTTTAGGAACACAAGATATTTCTTTAACAACTTTCTGTGTATCTATATCCCAGACTCTCAAAACTCCATCTCCGCATGCTGTACTTGCATACTTCATGTTTGGACATAACGCAATACTGAGTACTGGACCCTTATGCTCGGACATCACAAATAGGGGGGCACCACCTTCGAGACTGCAAATTCTTGCTTCCATATTCTCTGATGTACAGCCTAACACCTATTAGGATTTCCACATGTTTTGAAATATATTTTATTTAGGTGTATTTTAACTTTAATTAAATAAAGCTTTAATTATTCCCTTAAAATATATTCAAAAAATACTTCAAAGTATAGAATTTAATATTGAATCATTGTAGCATGTTATATGTTATGTATCTATGGAAAAATATTTTTATTATAAAACTCACTTCTACTTTCGGCTTTGACATAATTTGAGTAACTGGAGCTGTAAACCTTGATATTATGCCATCTTTATCAAATGCAGGGAATGTGTAAGCTTGCACGGCATGATTATCAGTAGCCACATACAACCGCTTGTCTTTAAAGCATACAGCCAGAGCGCTCTCACCAACACAGTGCGAATTAGGATCATCATCGTCAATATCTAACCATATTCTGACATCTCCATCATGGCCACAAGTTATTATATGCCTAAAATTTTATTAAAACACATAACAGTATAAAAAAGAAAACTTTGTTTTGAAATTTTGAAAACACGTAAGGCTATCGTTTACCAGCTGCTCTTTCCGCTAAATGAAAGAATTAAAAATTATGCTTATAAAGTTAAATTTAATAACTTACCGTCCATCTTCGGTATAGCACACATCGGTATGACCCTCGGCATGAGCGTATCGTAGGGATTTACTATCGATCTTCATTTTTATGTTTCTTTTGGTCTTTGTTAGTTACAAATTGAATAGTTTGATTTGACCACTTTTTTCACATTTTTAGATGCTTAAAATTGTAATCCTAGGTATAGTATATTGTAATCCTAGAATGTAACTAAATACTAATTGATTTCATAAAGTAATAAACAAAAAAAAATCAAATGCTCAAAATAAAAGTAAGTAAAAGATAAAATTGGCGCGTTAAAAATTAAAGTTATCACCGGTGAATGTCAAATTGTCAACTGCCAATGTCAAAATTCATAATATTTGTGTTTCTATCAAAGAATATGTAGGTATTATGGTAGATTTATAGCTTTTTAAGGTAGCTTATAGCTTTACATACTCTATGGTTTTGATTTTTGGGGTTTATTCTGTACATAAAATTCTGTGAGTTGGATTATCGGCGGACTTAATGGCTAATTGAATCTTTGTACATCAGAATAGTTTTTTTTATGTGATTAATAAGTTTTCCATAGTCGCAGATTAATAAAGTCCGCTGTATAACATTTTATATTTTCCGTTTTTCTTCACATCATTATTGTACATTTCATCACTAGGTTTGAAGGAATCCAAAAAGAGAGAATTTTTGGTATTGAACCAATATAATGATATTTAGGAAAAAAATAAATAAAATATAATTTAAAATGTACCGAACAATATTGTGTTTATAATATTGAACATTACGATTACCTAATGAATAAAAATTCAACTCGACGATGAAAACGACAAATCGTTTTCATTAGCGACTCATAATTAAAAAAGGGGTAACATCTATTTTCCCTCGGCAGATAGCAATACTCTTACAATTTAGCTTATAGCAACACTGTTTGACTAATTTTTTGAATTACAAAACAGCGCGGCATACTTGAGTAACATTTTTCTTTTGTTTCATCATCATCTTTCTTTTTTCCTCGTTTACGACTCTTGCATTTACGGTTTAGTTTCATTTTGACAGCGTCGGAGGTTAACCTTGCACTTGAGCGTATTTTAAGGTTATTTTGCCGGTGTGCGCTTATTTTAACAAAAACAAACTTTATTAAATTAATATTTTCCCAGTTAGTTTACATTTTTAAAATCTTATAACGGTAAATAAAAATCTAATTTCATAAGAATTATAAAAGCAAAAATAACAAACATTAAATTTTAACATATGTAGAAAATCTTTTTATTTTATAAATAAAATAAAATGAATGAAGGAGTGTAAAGTTATATTTCTACTAATTTACGTGATGTATTTTTAATATAATTTAAATATTTATGAAAATCTTTCTATTTTTAAATGTGGTTTGGAGATCCCGAATCAGCAAGCCAAGGTCGGACTAATTGCACACGAAGAGAAGACGTCATTGCCAATTTATTCTTTTAACAATTATAAAACGCGGGACGCGCCACCAATTAATTCTTACAATTAGTTTAATTAAAATCTGGATTAGCACAAAGTCTTTATTAAATGAAACTATATAATTAATAACAGATGGGTGATCAAGGATTTTTAAAACAAGAACCCGGCTTCGCTACCACCGCGATCCACGTTGGGCAAGATCCAGATAAATGGAAGTCAGCTGCTGTCGTCCCACCTATCGTTACATCGACTACATTTAAACAGCCAGCACCTGCTGAGCACACAGTAAGTTTAAAATAAATTTATATTAAGAAAATAATTAATACTAGCAGAGCTCAGTACAAATGTAGTTGTAGCAGATCCATTTCCAGTCCATTATAATTTATAATTAATATTTGGCACCAACTTATTACCATTTATTTGTTCCCTAGGTGTTGTATACTGAACCTAAAATGTTATAACAATAAGATAAAATAATATTGACTCACAAACAAGGCCTCTATAAAAATTAGGAATTTAAAAAATATGTAACTTTTAGGGTTTTGAATATGGAAGATCTGGTAATCCAACAAGAAATACTCTTGAGGAATGCTTGGCTGCGTTGGATGGTGGTAAATATGGTTTTACCTTTGCTTCTGGTCTCGGAGCAACCACTACTTTAATATCCCTTTTAAACAAAGGGGATCACATACTATCAAGTGATGATATTTACGGTGGCACTAACAGATTGTTCAGGTGAGATTTTATAATGTTAAGTAATTATTTAAGTCATAAATTTAGTCTACAATTTTCGTTCTATATTTAAATAATAACCTTTCATTCCATATATAAATAAATTACAGTGATTGTATAATAGATGTATGTTTAATATATTCAGTATATTATGTATGTATATGCAAATTTATTTCAAATAAATCAAATCAGGTTTGCTATATATGAAGGTGAAGAACAAGTATGTCAGGTCACAGTAGTCTATGAACTTTTGTAACACCAATATTATATGTAACAATATACTATGATGATTTCCCAAGAGATTTAAAAATAGAGTGGAGTAGAAAAGGGTGAGAGACCTCTCTCTGGTACTATCAGTCATTGAAACAAATGCAATTTAATCTAATTTTAAGGAATAATCATTACTAGTAAACCAAAACAAACAAACATTACACACTCGACAGCTCTATTCGGATAGTCGAATCCTGTGTTGACGTCCTGAGATACATAAATACAACCCAGACCAGAATACATGCTTGTAGGGTCAACCCAAACATATGACCTGAGTTATAATCTCACCTGCGACAAATGGCGCTTAAGGCTACCTCCGCGCTATGCTCTGTCCCAGATAGAAAATGTTCGATTTATCGAGTCGTGAAAATAGGACAGTCTTCGCAGAGGCTTAAAGTTGCTTTCGTTCTTAGGGTTTTTTTCTCGTTCGTACGATCGCATTCTAAACGATAGATACATCTGTCGTTGCGAGCGAAGAAAATTCTTATTTTTGTCGATTTGGAAGTATTATATCTTGCATTTCGTTCGATGATTTAAGCACTAGAGGGCAAAGTTGTACTCTCTCTTTCTGCTACTGGTGGCACTTACTACTCATGGTGGCAACGCACGGTAATGCTTCTGATGCTGCTAATTAACGTATACGTTACTGATTTCCAGTAAGCAAGTCGTATGCTTGTTTGTTTGCCACCTAGTCTTATCGTTTTACAAAAAAGGATGAGTCATGTAATTATTGTATGCATGTGACTTGTATTCTGAACAGGAAAAATATGTAAAATTTAACACACTAAATGATTTGCATATATTTATTTCCTTCATAGTAATCAATGATATAAAATGTTTTCCGTTTATTGCCTTCTTACTAACACACACACACACACACACGTGTATTGGTACATAGGTTGGGCTTTTCATTTTTCATATATTTAATACATCGGAAAGTTGGCATCGACCGATAATAATTAATAATTATCTGATTGGGGCCTTAGCCGTTGCGAGACTCCGAGCGGGTTAGATCTTTGCGTTGCCCTTGTCTTTATGGAATTAGCATCACCATGATGCTTGGCAACAAATGCAAAGTACATATGAAAAAATAAATTTAGAATTTTGAGATCGCTTATTTGAAATAAGTGTGGTACTAAATTAAGTTTGTGGGGTTACAACTTTTGTAGGTTGTCTACCCTTCGAATAGGAGTGCAAATTGTGTTCACACTCTATCCGTCAAACTATCAGTCGCACATTCGAGTGTTGGAGGCCCCGGGCGGTTGCCCTGCTTGCCGCCCCTAAGGCCGCCCCTGATCTGGTATTTATTGCAACCAAACAAGCTACTACTGTGCTCTAGATAAAGTTTCCTTAGAATTAGAATTGGATAATTTTTTTGTCGATCCACACACTTCTCAATGTATGTATAGTTAAGTCTTATTTGAATAAAAGCATGGCCTTTACAAAGTAATCGTAGTTTTTGTTTATAATGCAGTGAATATTGAATGCAGTCTTCCATATCTTTACGCGTGTTATAATGAATAACACCGAAGCAAAACAATTATACGTCACTATTAATATTGAGAAATGTTTCGGAAATAATTTTGTAATATTTAAAAATAAAATTTGAGTTATCATATACCGTATCATATGTCTTTGTAATGTGCTTAGTAAATATTTGTAAATATTGCGTTTGTTTTATGGGTACGTGCTTCATTCATGAAATAAAAAAGTTTCAATGAAATAAGCTTGTAGTGTTAGAACTGAAAAATTACAACTAAAAATAAAAATTTCAACAAGAAAGTTTGTATATTGTTCTATTTTTAAAATGTTTAGTAGGTACATAAATATCGCTTTCTCAAATTGCTTCTATGGTATATGTTATCGGAAAAATCTCTCACAAAAAATAAAATCACAATCGAGAATTTAATTATCTAAGATTGAAATTAAATTATGTAACGTTGATTCGGTTTTATTTTCTTTCATTTATTCCAATAAATTAAAAATGAATCGTTTTTCTAAATACGTTAAATACGTATAAAATAGTATATGAATTGAAAGAGAGGCCGGGATCATTCTTAAAATTAAATAAATTTTTCTATTTCAGAAAAGTAGTGGAAAGATTTGGCATTGAAATATCATTTATCGACTTCACTAATCTGGAACTCCTCGACAAAGCTATTCAAAAGAACACAAAGGTAAGTTATCTATTGTCATGTAAAACACGACATACGACTATGTACACGTACAATGTTAACTGAAACGAAACACTAACACAACACATTATTAGGTACTTAGTGGTTGCTTGGTTGCGGTTTTTCTGAATCAATACTTCTTTGTTCAAACATATGTGCTCTTTTTGCATGATAAGGCCTCAATTTACATGAGGAAAATGCATCGACAAAATTCATTTTAAATTAAAAACAAGTTTTGATGTAGCAAAAAACTTATTTATCTATTACAAAAAATTATGTCGTTTATTCTGTTTCTCTGCCGAATTTCGTGCGAGATACGTCCTTTCCAATTTCCATACCTTGTCATGTAAATTATTGACAATGAATATGAGATAATTACCGGTAGTTCTTTTGTCGTTACGACGACGACGACCTAGTTTGTTAAATTTGCCGGGTTCAGTTTCGTCTCGAAACTGTTACTAAGCTGGTAAATTAGGGCAAAAACACTTGTTATAATATAATTCTTCTGGAAACCGGTGTTTTGGAGAAGTAGGCATGGATGTAGCGGGGTAGAAGCAAGGCAGCTGCCACCCCTTGGACCTTGCTAAATACTGAGAAATACACCAACATAATGCATTTTGAACTGACACCGTTGTGGCGTTGTGGGTAGCGAGTCTGCATTTAGTCTTCACGGTTGCGGGTTCGATTCCCGCTCGGGCAGATGTTTGTTAAAATTTCTGTCTCGGTCTGGGCGTTTGTCCGTGTGGAGCACGTGCCTCGGAGAGCACGTTAAGCTGTCGGTCCCGATTGTTATCGCATAACATCTGATAATAATCGTTAACTCTTGATAAGTAAATTGCTCTTATCCAATGAGTTATTGGTTCGCTCTTAGGGTTGCGGAGCTCTAATGGCAATCGCTCCGTGTAAAAACTAGTAACCAGCCAAATCCGGATAAGAGTAATAAGCAGACCCTGGGTACATAAAATACCGGGAATAATGCTAGGATGAAGAAGATAATGCATTTTGAACTATTTAACAAATGACTATTAAACAAAATATACATTATGCCCCCTCTGGACCCTAAATTAAGATTTTGAAGGCCAAATGCTGGTTACGCCCATGGAAGTAGATCTATCTATATGGAAGTTTGTAGAAAAATTCTTGCAGCAATTTCGATATGATAATATTATCAGTAGACAGAGATATGACGATCTTTTGTTGATGATGACGAGTGTCTTTTGTTTAAAACCCCGAAGAAGACTTGAATTTCGTTGTAGAAAGATGCACTGTAGCTTGTATACTCTTATGTTAATTTTAGAAAGATTGCACCACGAAGTGTGTTTAATAACATACGTACTTAAAACAGTGTTTAAATTTCTTATCGTCATTGAGTAATCTATTTCAGCATAACAACTTTTATCATATAAATATTATGTACATATAACAGATAAGCCGCTTTATGGCATATTAAAAGTAATTGAGATAAAAAACTTTCGATAATATCTATGGCGAATCGATAAAAAAAACCGAAGTTGTTCTAAGTATGCAATGGTAAGACCTCGAGTTACGCCCTCGGAATCAACTTTGAGCCTCCGAGAGTACTGTTTTTTCATGGGATCTATTAATGGCGCTCCCGATGACGTTGACAATACGCTTTTGGAAAAAATATCAGGGTCGTACAATTATACGGTGAAATATATATGTATGATTGTACTAAGTGCTAATAAAATTTTCCTCAACTAAATTATTATTCTCATCAACGAATTACAAATGGCCAGTGATTACATATTTAAAACAGTTTTTTTTTTAATTCTGGGTATTTACAAATATAATCTTGCCAATGTTAAAAGTTATTAAAATATTTTTTTTTTTACTATAATTTGGTAGTAGGTCAAAAGTTCTTGTGATAATAACTGAAAGCATGATGCTGTTGTTTTTTCAGTTTCAATGAGTCTTAAAAAAAAGATATAAAATATTGACGAAAAGAAAACGGATCTGGGGGCCAGAAAACAAAGCCACATTTAAGTATCGTTAACGAAATTAACTAATGTATGGAAAGTGGCATAAGCTTTAGAACCTACCACGTGTCCTACATTTTTATTTATATCGCACAAGCGTATTTGATTTTCGAAATAGAATTAACAGAGAGCGATTGCCGCTTCTCTAGGCCCCCTGGGACAACGCCCAAATAATTTAAAAAATGTTGTGGTAGGTAAATTTTCTATTTTGGTAATTTAAATTTAAATTTGGTAATAAAATTTCCTCAATTGTTTTACAATCTCCAAAGAAATCGTTTTACAAATACATAATAAAAAAATATTCAAACATTACGTACGTTTTTTAAATTAATATTATCTTTCCGTATTTATAATAAACCGAAAACTTATTTCACATAGTATATAGGTAATGAAAACGTGTTTGGAAATTCCTTTTATCATAAATAATGTATAAAATTATAATATACATGTTCTATTAAAATATATACGTCGAAAAATACAAAGGGTCTTTGTCCGCTCTTGAACTTGCCAACCTTTATCGTATCATTATAATTGACACGCGTCTGTTACATAAATGTACAAGGATTTAGTTTTAGTAGTGGGTGTTCAACTAAAACGTGTTGTTATACTTTTGTATATATTTGTATAAAATACGCAGATAGTCTCGATCGAGAAGTATAAAAGTAGTGCTAGCTTTTTATGTAAAAGACGTAATGAATAAACTATTGCAACTGTGAAAAAGCTGGCAGAGGCAGATAAATTAGTCGTAATGATTCTTAAAAAAGAAGAAAATTTTGACGCAAATAAGCAATACCATGTCAACCCACAATTGAAAAAACTGAGTTATATATGCAGAAGTGTTGGTAAATGGCTGAAGAACATTTTTCTTTTAGTTTTAGAACATTTTTCTAGTTTTAAGCTTTAAAACTTCTAAAAAGCCATTTTTTAATCATGCAATTTATGTATTATTTTAAAAGTTTTGGGTTATATTATATACGAAATATGCAGTTTGTATACTTATTTTTTTGTGAAAATAATTAAAATAACTTACACAAATCTAAAATTGCTAAAAACTTGACCAATACATTAAAAAAATTCATTTAAAGCAAGTTTTTCAAAAATTTCAAACGCGTTTTTCTCGAAACGACATTCGTGTGGGTTGACATAGTATTGCTTATATGCATCCAAATAATATTAATTGTATTTCTGTAATATGCACGAAATACCATCTTTAGTTTAGACGTTTGTATTTCACGTCGTCGTAAAGCGTCATAAAGACGTTCTAAGCAATAGTAAAAAACTAAACTTATACAGCTTGTATTTTCTAAGTTAATGTTTAAGATCTTTTAAGTTGTCTAATATACGAAAAAAACTGCTAGATTTACATATCGATACATGGTACTTAACCAACGATACTTGGTACTTAACCAACGATACTTGGTACTTAACCAAGTATCCTTTCCGTAGGTTTAGTGATAAAACAGCGCTAGAAAGCCGCAATTAAAACAAGATTGGAAACTCCTATGTTTATTTCTGGCATTTTAATGGTCTGGTGTTACTCTGACCCAAATTCATCAGGTCTATTGGTTTACATAAAGGACGATTGCTATTGGAATTCCACTTCAAGTATTCATAGTGTTAGAGTATATCGGCAATAGAGAATTAACAACAACAACCTGGGACTACAGCTTTACCTGCTCCCAGGGGAACTGTGGGGGCAACCGCATGGACAGCGCCAACACCGAAACAAAGGCTTTTACAGTGCTAATATTTTTTCCGAGTAAATCTTGTCATCGCGTCGGCCTTCGCTAAAACAATGTTCGGTACCACTATAAGCTTTCTTTTGTTCACAGATGATCTGGATCGAGACCCCTACGAATCCACTATTAAAAGTAGCCGATATATCCGCAATAGTGAAGATAGCGAAGGCAAAGAATGAAGAAATAATTACAGTAGTGGATAACACGTTCCTAACTTCGTACCTTCAGCGACCTCTGAAGCACGGTGCGGATATCGTCATGTACTCGCTTACTAAGTACATGAACGGCCACTCTGACGTCATCATGGGAGCAGCCGTACTCAATGACCCCGATCTGGAGAAAAGACTCCGATTCCTGCAGAATGGTAGGTGAATATAGACTTATAATAGAACAGGTTTTATTCAGGATCCCTTAAAGGTTTTCTTAGTGTTTTTTTTATTTCTTTGTTGTCATGACGGTTGGCAAACAAGCATATGCTCGGCCTGATGGTAAGCAGTTACCGCAACCTATGAACGCTTGTGATAAAGAAGTATCACAAGCGCTTTGCCAACCCAAAGAACAGGAGGGATGGGATGAGACAAGAAAAAAGGAAGGGAACAGAGGGGGTGGGAGATTGGGCCTCCGGCGCTCTCACTCTTGGCGCGAAACACAACAGTACCTACCAAGGGTCCCGGTCAATAGTTTGAATGTAAAGTTATTTATCGTTTTTGGGCCTTAATAAGATATTAAGCAATATTTCGTGATTTGGTTCTTTAAGTCATATATTAATTTTTCGTTTTACTGGTTATATTAAAATTGTATAAGCTATATTATAAATTAAATATTATACATAATTATTTGTAATTTTTGCTTAAATTACGCAAACGCTGACCTTATCGGGAGATAATGTTTTTTATTTATAATGGAATTAAAATAAGCGATTTGCGTAAACGTGCCGAAATGTTTAATGGCAATAAAAATATTAAATAATATAATCGATACTTATCTTTTTTGCATTATGACGGACTTAGGCTCAGGTCCACGAGGTTAAATTTGCCAAAAGATTTAGCAAAAAATAAATAATCAGCAGAAGCCATGAAAAATGCGCACGTGACAGATTCGTGAACTTTAGGGAAGCGTACCATAAAATGTTAATTTTTTTTAGGGTTGTAATATGGGTTTTTATTTTATAATATAATAATTGTTATGGTACAAATAATAGTAATTGACAACATTGTGGCTTAACGTTAGCGAACCCGCCTTAAGCGCCACAGGTTGCGGGTTCGATTCCCGATTGGAGCAAATGAGCCATGACCGGGATGATGAGTGTGTACCATGTACCATGGGACAGTTGAGTGTGAAGAGTCTATTCTGTCAACATTTCAACTTGTAAGGTTTTCTAATAATACACCTCATACAGATATACGATATAGGCTTATTTAGGGTTCTGTTACCCTAAAAAATGGGGCATTTATTTTTAACTATTATATAACCGAATTCCGTTTAAAAAATAATTAATAAGAAAACCAACAATTTTCGTGACATAAGTCTTGATTTTTGCAGAACGCAATTTTAACAGTTATTTATAGTAGATACCTACACGTGTCCTATATTCGGGCGTGTTCTATTTTACATCAGTGATTATAAATAAATACAAAAAGAAAGTATACATATATCGACCTCTTGTTAAACAAAGACATTTGTTATTCATGTTTATGTAATGGAAATTAATAAAAAATGTTTCATAATTGACTAAAGGTGAAAGAAGTCAAATATATTAACCTTATCGTATTACAATAGAATTACATATAAAATACCTGTAATTTAAACGAGATTCGATTAATTTTACCATTATTTAATTAAAAGTGTAATCTCTTTACGCATTCTTTTTTAAATAACATAAATATTTGTCACATATTCGAAATTACAACTTTGTTCCGTTTTCAGTACACACTTGAAACACAAACAGAAACACTTGGGCCATAGAGCGTTAGTGCTAAACAACTCTAAAAGATATTACATCCCGACTCATTACCTCCACAGGTGACAAAAGCGCTGGTTTATTTTTCACCAAAAGCCACCATTCTCCGTGGACATGATTTGTACAGTTGTAATTAATAATTGTAATTATAGTTAGTATTGCATTGTAAATATATTGTAACATTGGTGGAATAACCATAATAAGTTGTTATTGAAGTGAAACTTCTTTAGAATCGTTGTGATTTCAATCCGGATGCAATGGAAAAAACAGGACAGGTAAGAGACATAAATATAAAAATGTGTAGGATGAAGCGGGCAAAGAATGAGACAGAAATATACATACTATATATATATATATATATATATATATAAATTCATCTCATTCTTCTATCTTGTGTGAATCGGACACACATTTTACACAGACAGACAGACAGATTAAACCTTTACTCGCTGACTAATTTTAACTAAAAAAGATTTACTTCGATCGTGTGGTTAAAGCACACTGTTTTTTTTAAGTGTATACAAACACTTCTTCTTCCATTATCATATATTATCTATATAACAGTGGAATTAAAAACATGCACTCCACATGCAAGTGAAGTAGTCACACGATCTTTCCCACCCATAGTCACCAATTGAGAGCAAGATATTGGGTTTCGAGTATTAGTAATTTGAAACTTCCTATTGACCGCAGAAACCATACGTGCTGTGTAGCTTATCGTTTGAAGTGAATACTTAAAAAAACTGTTGTGTTTATTTTATACTAGCACCTGCACGCTACTTCGTCCGCGTTGACGTTAAAATTGGCTCCAGGGAGAAATTAATCATTTGTATGGAAATATTGTTCCATAAGACACATCTATTTTGAATTTCAATTGAACACGTCCTGTAGTACGTTTTTTGATAATACCACAGAAACGTAACATTTTTCCGGGATAAAAAGTATTCTATGTGTTAATTCAGATAATAGGCTGTCTGTGTGCTAATTTCGTCCCAATCCGTAAAGTCGTTTATGCGTGATAAGGTACCAAACATTCAAACATACAAACTTTCATATTATGATAATCATAATTATAAAGTAGGATTATCATGGCTTCTTATCTGTTTTTAAATAAAAATTTGTAGCAATTTCATTCTGTCAGCACTAAGGTCACATATTATAGCAGCCGCATTGTGTCACAAACTTATGACTGTTTTCAGACCATCGCCAGCTCTTTATTGACACCGTTGTGGCGTTGTGGGTAGCGAGTCTGCCTTAAGCCTCGACGGTTGCGGGTTCGATTCCCGCTCGGTGCAGATGTTTGTATTAATCGTACAGGCATGTTTTCCGGTCTGGTTGTGTTTGTCCTTGTCATTGTGAATGTTTCCGGACCCCGACACAGGATATAATTATCCTAATGGGGCCGTTGAGTGTGTAGCGTGTGTAGCGTGTGTAGCGTTTTTATTCCTACGATAATAGCTCTACCAATCATGCGATACATGAGACCTTAACGAATGGGGAACAAACGAGTTCATGTTTCGACCCTGATATTCTACAAATTAATATGGGTGATAATAATTCATGTCATTAAAAATGTTTCTCTGCATATTACAATTCTGTCAATTCGAAATGCAGGTTATAAACTGGGCAATCCATTTTTAATCGCCGAATATGGATAAGAGTGGCGCTAAAAACTTCCATATTGTAGGGGTTTCAAAAGTTTTTGATATCTAAACCGTACGTAGTTAATTTAAATCAAGTTGATATCGATTCTTTCTAATGTGTTAGGCAATTTATACGTGCAATTATTAGTAATAACATTTCTTGTAAGTCGAATAATATTTATCGTACATAGTGACGTCATTACGCGCTATAAATATTCCACGTCATATAATCATGATGGTGATGCAGTAGGTTGTTATCCGTATCACAAATCATCGTGACGATAACAACAACATATTTACATTACAGTAGGATATATTTACATTAACGTTGTCATCTTTACAAGACATTAATTTATTAAAAGATACCATAGTGGCGTATTGGTAACGAATTTGCCTTTAGCCTCGACGGTCACGGGTTCCCGCTTGGGCAGATGTTTGTATTGATCTTACAATTATCTGTTTCGGTCTGGGCGTTTGTCCTTCCATATGCCCACCTTGCCTCGGAGACCACGTTAGACTGTTGGTCCCGGTTGTTATCACATAAAATCTGGTAATAAACGTTAACTCTTGATAAGTAAATTGCTCATATCCAATGAGTTACTGGTGGTCTCTTAAGGTTGCGGAGGTCAAATGGCAATCGCTCTGCGTAAAAACTAAGTAACCTGTCAAATTGGGATGAGAGTAATAAGCAGACCCTGGGTAAATAAAATACCGGGATTAATGCTAGGAAGAAGAAGAATTTATTAAAAGATACTAAAGGAAATTTATTTATACTGTTACTGCATAACTGTTTTGTGTGCTGTGACCTCGATTGTTTCAAAAACCGACTACCACAGTACAGCCTTTTTACCGGCATTTTACTCAGAGTCTGCATATGCTTATGGAGTTGTATAATATCGTGACTAGTTTTCCTTACATAACGATACATTTACTAAATGTAATTTTATTATAAATGCCTATGTTCTTCTTCTTATCGAGTGGTTAGTGGCCAACGTAGTGTGGCCCTAGTATCAGAGTTGTTCCGGTCGCCCGTACAGGCCTCTGATTTGACTTATCGTCATCAAATTGATAACAGCCGGGACCGACTTTTTACGTGCCCTCCGAAGCACGAAAACGCTCAGTTGAAATACCACTATGCGATCACTCATCTAGTGACTGACCGCGCCTAAAGTTGCTTTACCTACCGATCGTTTACCGATCAGCATCCGGCTATGAGCGTCTAAAAATGCCAAATGTTGAATTGAGGATACGTCCAATTTTCTAATTTCTTCCTCATTAAGATCTAAAAATTCTTAAATGACTCAAGAGTTATTGGTACATCCCGTATAATGTCGTTTTCAGTACTATAAAAAATAAACGCTACACATTCAACGGCCCCCATTAGGATAGATACATATATTCGGGTCAGAGGTCCGGAAACATACACAATGAGAAGTACACACCCAGACCGGGAAACATGCCTGTATGGTCAATACAAACATCAGCTCCGAGCGGGAATCGAACCCGCGACCTGTGGTGCTTAAGGCAGGTTCGCTACCGCTGCGCCACAAAGTCGTCACATATTTATGGAAACGCAGTTCCCCGTTCTATTATTTCTTGGTAAATTCTTTTTTTACATAATTCCAACTTCCAAGTTTTATCGTGACATTAAAAAAATCTTAATAACAACAATTTCCGATAAAGTTTTTTATCGGAAACGTGACGGATGCAGTTTTGACCTACTTTGTTGGTTTTTAATTTTGTTTTTCTTTATAAATAGAAAATTCCTACTTCTATAAATGCACTTATATTTACCTTATCTACTTACGTGATCGCAATAGCTAGTATTAGTTATGATATGCACCAATACTTGTATTCATCAAACTAGGTAATAAATATTTTAAATAATAAATATAAAACCACGCCCGTGGTTTATCAGTATTCATTTTGAATCAAACTAAACTTAGGATTGCCTTGAGCCTTTATCAATTTCTTGCAAGTGGGTTACCATTATGAACAACTTATTATAACCAACAATGCTTTCAATCCTTTTACTAGAAAACACAATAAATTGCACAGCACTGTAACTACTACGTCGGATTTCAACGATTCGTCCTTTTACATGCGGTACGACAATCATTTTCTGTATGGTGAAATATTGAATTAACCATCAATGTGACGCTTCGTTAGAATGACATCTTATTCAAATATTGTCTTTCTAATCCAACGTATTACAAAGGTTCTATACTTCGTCATGTGCCATCAATTATATTAATTGGGGATGACATTTTTGTAAAAAAAAACCCTCCTTTCGTTACGTTATAGACCTAGATAGTACCTCTTCCAACCTCTTCGTTACACAGTGCCAAATATGACGCGATGACATATATTTTAGATGCCTTTAAAATTACGTTTTTCAATTTTACAGCTATGGGAATAGTCCCTTCACCGATGGACTGCTACCTTGTCAACAGAAGCTTGAAGACTCTTGCCCTTAGAATGGAGCAACATAAGAAGTCAGCGCTTGTCATAGCGAATTGGCTGCTCAAGCATCCGAAGATCACGGAAGTTATGCACCCAGGTTTGCAAAATACTGATTGTTACTTAGAAAAGTTATTAAAGTTTTTTTGTTTAAAAATTGCAAAAATATTATTAAAAATTATTGGGTCCTTATACTCTTCTTTTAAATACTTATAGTTCAATCAATTTAAGTTGAATCAAAATGGCGCCTTCTGCGTAACTATAATCATGGACAAAAATGTTAGACAAAATTGATGATTTCGTCTTATTAAAATAGATTTTTAAAAAGTGGGAAAACGGAATAAGGTATATAATATAGTATTTTCTATACTATCTTCACACTTACTACATAATTTTCAAGTGGTATGGCAACAGAACTTGGGCCAGGAGTTGCGACTTGACTTGTGACTTGTGTGTGAGATCTTCTATGTCAGTTGAGGAATTCAATTCAGAATCACTATTGTCAGAACCTACAACTCGTATTATAAATTCTTTCATTATTTTAATCTAATTTTTAATAATTTATTTTTAAAGAATTAAAACAACCGTGAGCGAATGTACCAAACGGTGTTATTATAGTTACGCGCCCCTGCGCATAGTTCAACTTACATTGAGGGAGTTATACTGCTAATGGTAGCAGTGGTATAACTCCCTCAATGTAAGTTGAACTATGCGCAGGGGCGCGCATAAATATATTTGCATCAATTAATTATAACAGAAATCTATGATATTGAATAGTGATGAAAGCATCAGCCTGAGGCTTGGTCTGTGTAGACTTCAGAATTATGTTCCGTTCAGCCGTTATAAGCTCTGGTTTAGTATATGAGACATAAATAAAAATAGCTTAAAAAAATGAGTATTTATTAAATATTATTAAACGCATTTTACACAGTTGATTTTTTTTTCAAAGTAGGCCGTGTATGTTATGCCCGACGCGGGGCGTCTAAATGTCACTATCCTTCGGGAATAGCACTTTCTATACATCCTAGAGACATAGGGTATGGCAACGTAACTTGTATCCAATATTTCAAGATGATCGATCGAATAGTTAAGGCATAAGCATTTGCTATTTTTTAGGTCTACCCTCCCATCCACAACACGACATTGCGAAAAAGCAAATGACAGGTCATTCCGGTGTATTCAGTTTCAAACATTCCGGAGGATTAAAGGAGTCTAGAAAGTTCCTCTGCTCCGTCAAAGTTTTCACGTTGGCTGAAAGTTTGGGAGGCTATGAGAGCTTGGCAGAATTACCGTAAGTGTCACATTTTTTAAACGGAAACTTATATAAAATTGCTGTGATTTGAAAATTCTATAAAACAAAAAAAATACGAGATAGATTTAGCTTGCGAGAGAATGAGACAGAATATATTAATGAAATACAAGCCTTGAGCTTAGCTCAGACACCAGTCTTCTACAGTATTAAACATCTGTGCAATATTGTGGGGAAAAATAAACGATTTTTTTTTTTAAAGAAGAAGCAATGCTTTTACAAGACTACTAATATTCCTATTGCCCCTCCAAATAGGCTCGTAGCTCGCGCTAGGAGTGGGTACGACAATAGCCCAAGGGGTCAGGATCGAACCCTCGACTCCCGCGTTAACGGAGCGAAGTCGGCCTTTCTAGGCTTCAATTGATGAGGATTATTATTATTATTAGAAAAACTTCATTTCCAGATCGCTAATGACCCACGCTTCAGTACCGGAGGAGCAACGAGCACAGTTAGGCATCACGGATGCGCTGATCAGACTCTCCGTCGGCTTAGAGGACACGGAGGATTTGATCGCCGATATTGATCAGGCTCTTAATCTCGCTTTTGAATAATAAATCACACTTTCATATTCAATCGTGGAACTAGGGTCATGGAATCATAAACCTAGCTATATCGGACCCCTACCCTCAAAAATTGAACTCTAGGTGCGCTCCTATCTTTATTCAATATAATCAATGAAATAGATACAATTTACACTATCGAATATTCCTAGGATAGGAGAAACAATCGTGTTGCCAGATCTATGTTTTTTTCAAAGACACATAAGAATATACCGAGGAACTGGTGTGAGTGTGTGGTCGTGGTAGGAGTTGACTCGGTAAAAAGAGAACGATTTAAAATGTTCCTTGCTCTTCTTTCTACCCGCGACCAAGCTCTTCACCCTCAGCGCGTGAAGAGCGTACGTTCGGGTGGATTCGTTTCCGCTCGCTAACGTGTCCACGCTAAAACAGACAAGGATTATCATTCGCTCTCTTTTTATCAAACTTTAACGTCCACTTACACGATAGTGGCTATACTAGCGTGGTCTATTCTTATATGTCTATGGTTTTTTTTACAAATATTGACATTTAAGATTTTTAAAGTATTTGACAATAAATATTAATATTTCCATAGTTCAATTAATACTTTCAATATATAAAATTATTGGAACTATTTAGTACTTTCTATTGTTAGTTAAATTGGGTAGTTTTCGGTGGCATTTTCAAATTTTAAAGAAAGTACTTAAGTATTCCAATGTGTTATAAATAAAATTTAGGTACATCCTTACAATTGATTCTCAAATTTATCTGGCGATTTTTTTAAGCAATAAAATAAATTTATACATATTTTTAAGTAAGATGAACGATATTTTTTTGTTATATATTATGTTACTGATTTTACATTTTTTGTTGTATAAAGTATATATTAATTAGAAATTTTAATTATATTTATTTATATTTTTTAACTTATTATTTAATAAAACTCACTACATAATTGTATATTAAAAATTTTATGTTAATAATTATTTATTATTACAAATCAGACTGCCAAGTTCAAAAGACAAATTAAATAGACTTAATGTATACTATTGGGCTTTTCATACAGACAAATATAAAAAAGATTCGCTGGTGCTCCCTCGTAAATACAACATCAACGCAACGGAACGAAGTTAGTCACTCTAACTTACTTCGTTTCGTTAGAAGCACTAGCGAGTTTTTGTCATTTTGTCTGTATAAACTCTTCCATACATATCTCCATAGTATACAGTAAATCTATGATCTATCAAGATATGATGATACTATCAAGTTACTATTATTTTAATCTTCGGTGTGAATAATTTGGTTGTACTCAAAACCTCGCAACAGTTACTATAAATAAAGAATAATTATAAACTTTTAAACAAGTATAATACGATCAATTTAATTTTATTACATCACAAGATAAAATATTTTTGTGATACGATATCACAACACATATCACAAAATAGGCATTTTCCAATTTACAAATTTCTACAAAATGTATCATATCTTATTGATTTAGACGTGAAGTATTGAAAACTAAGTCCTTACACAATCGTAAAACTCAGGACCAGGACAGAACCGCAATGTTGGACGCGTTTGTAATAATTTATCCATTCCCTTTCGTACTTTTTGCGTTTTCGACTCGCACGTCAGTAAAAACAATACTTTAAATAAAAATTAATGCATTTCATCATGTAAAAACAATACTTTAAATAAAAATGCATTTTTAAGAAGATAGTACTGAAAAATACACAGTATTCAACAAAATTTTCTACCTCAAATTAAAAAAGTTCCATTTTAGAATAGTAAAAATGTTGTTTCATTGTTTTTGTTTAATTTAAGCCGATTATCTGTATGCAAAATGTATAATAATATATTAGTTATGTGGTGTTAAGTTTGTTTTAATTTTTTCCATATTATAAGTTTGCCTACCCTGTAAATTTATGATTACATTTGTTATCACAAAAATACTAAATATGTATAAGGTGGCAGTGTTTCCGCCGTTCCCTTGAGAATAAAGGATACGCAAGTGGTCCCCGTATTCAACGAAAAAATCGATCATGTATTGTCCGGACGAGAGCCATCCGGAGCCATGAATGAGGCACGGATTCGAATACGATTCCACTACACACTTATAGGTATTCAGACCCCGTCCCCCCTATTTAACCAATCCAGAGAGAAAGATTTACTTTGGGAACATTTCAGAACTTGAATAACTGAATTGAAAAGTGGCTTTAATAACTGAATTGAAAAGTGGCTTGAATAACTTAATTGAAATGTGACTTGAATAACTGAATTGAAAAGTGGCTTGAATAACTGAATTGAAAATTGGTTTTAATAACTTAATTGAAAAGTGACTTGAATAATTTAATTGAAAAGTGACATGAATAACTGAATTGAAAAGTGACGAAGTTGTTTAATTGCTTTAAGAATGTCCATAAATACTATCGACGATATATTGACATAATGTGAACTGGTGAAGCGTCATATTTTTTCATAGGCTTTCGCCTATGATAAATATATTATGAGATTAGACGATTTTGTACTGACGTAGAGGATTTTCCAAACACCAATATTTCTTGTGTGAATAACTACATATAAAATGTTCTGTCACTAGAGCAGCCGATTCTTTGTCCAGTCCGAAACTCTATAATTGTGAACATAATGTCAGGGGCCTAGAAAACGTGTGAACGGAGACGCTCACTTGAAATACCGCTATGCGATCACCCATCTAGTGACTGACCACGCCTAAAGTTGCTATACCCATCTATCGTTTACCGATCAGTGAGCGCACCCGGCTATGAGCGTCCCAAAACCAAAGACTTACTTTTTTTCTATAATTATATTATTATCTATCAAATTTTGTACGTTGTTCAAGAAACAGTTAAATTTGATTTAATATTATTGTGTTAAAACTTTTTCTTAGATTGAGAGTAATATCTTGGCGTAAATTGTTTTAAGCGATCGCTAGGGTATAATTATGTATTTAATTTATTCATTGTATTACAACAAATAGGATTGATGTTTTTTTTTAATAAGCTGCTTACATAAAAATCACCGCTAAATAAATATAAAGTTGATATGAATAAGATCAAACACTTGGTTTCAACGATTCAACTCAATAAATAGACGACTGTGCTGATATTCATTGTTCATATTTTTTCCGACCAAAGAATTTACCACAAAATTAATATTTTTTATTAAGTATATTGAATTCGATCGCTATATATTTTATCCGTAGTAGTTAGTAAGTACTTAGTACTTATGATAATGTAGTATGTAGTGATCTGTGGCGTATTCGGACGTTTACTCGTCTAATAAAAGAGGTGTCAAGTACTTATTATTTATCAATCGCACACAAGTGTTGGCACAATTCGTACACATTTATTTGTATAATTTCCAGTTCTCTCATACTATTATATTAAAGGTAAGTGATATTTAAAGAAAATATTAGTTGGATTTGTGTAGAATCTTCTATAATGGGCAAAAGGATTCGAATTTCATACGATACTTTACCTACTTGACAATATAGACAACTTTCATTGATAATAATAGATTATTATGATTGCAAGTAATTTAGTTTTTAAAGAAATTTTTGGTTACACGGATTTTTAGAAATTGTTGCGGTACAGAAGATAAAAATAATAACTTTTATTAGGTTTTTGTAACAGGTAAAAACAAAAATACTGTTTTAAATAATAATAATTGATATTTCCGGTAATCGAGAAATAAATTTGAAAATTTTGGGCAGGTATTCTCTCAATAATAATAAAGCTACAAGATATAGAAATATCTTATCCACAACTTATCAAGAATACTAAAATAATAATATATACTACAATGCCTTAAAATATTGAAAATAAAACTAAGTGACTTAACTTGACAGACACAAACAAACATATATACCGCCTGGATACCCCTCCAGGTACGGCGAATAGAAAAAATACCAACAAGGGTGTGGGATGTGGGTTTTTAGCGCCGAAGGAAATGTAGCAGTACAAATTTTGCTACTGCCTGTCGATATTTTCTGAGAGTAACTTATACTTCCTGGTCATGCCAGTCCATTTTCTACCTAAGAAACGAAAAATGCAAGATTAAATTAAAAGGAAAAACAAACATCCTCTACACGCATTAATGACGTATTGCACGATTATTGATATTAATTTTAAAAAAAATAGAATATTTATCAGAATACTACCTGTAGCCCGAGGCTTCGTCTGCATGAAAAACGATTTTAGGCACCTCTCCTTAGATACAATAGAAATGATTAATTCCCCCATAAAAACTTGCTTGTTAGATCCTCCACCTCGGACCTTGTTATAACCTCCTAAACTTTTATTTTTGCGACAAATTCATTATTTGTTCAGCCATTTAGGCTTGATGTAACAGAGTTACTTTCGCGTTTATAGTCTTCTGGATGGTTTGGATAATCTAAATTCGTAACGCAACCATTGAAATATGATATTTAATCAACAAGATGAAGAACTGTTTCTCGTATCATAGGCAATAACATGTACTGATATCCACAGACAAGTACCTACTTACCTAATAACCTCTTGATAAATAAGTACTACTATTATTAATATATTATATATTATGTACTTATTAATTATATAATCATAACAGACGACGGACATAATGATATGATTTCTTTTTCATAATATTTCAACATATATTTGTAAAGTATTTATCATTATCAACAATTTGGCAGTACAGATTTTTGGGAAACGATTTTCAATAATAAATCGCAATGCCCATTTTTACGTGTCCTCTGAAGTATGGAGGCGCTCAATTATAATATCGCTTCCCGGTCACCTGCTGTTCACTGCATGACCGATTTTTTCGGATCTTTCAGATGACGATTCGTTGGGGCATCGTTACTTCGGGAAAAATTTGCCATGATTTTGTCAATGCGTTTAATAGCTACCCCGAAGTCGGAGATCAGGTGATTGCTGCTGTGGCAGCTCGCGATAAATCTAGAGCAGAGGAGTTTGCTAAAACCCACAAGATTACTAAGGTTTTCAGCACATACGCTGAAATGGCAAAAGCAGTGATATTGGTAATTGATTTTGATCAAAACAATTCAGTGATCATTTTATTATTTTGCCCACAAAAATCATATTGTCATATTGTCATTGTATATCATTTTTGGGTTATATTCTATGGAAAATAAAAACCAATATAATCGCAAATACCAATAATAATTTTACAGATGTGGCATACATCGGTGCTCTTAATCCGAACCATTATGAGCTTACAAAGCTATTCCTGGAATCTGGTAAACATGTACTCTGCGAAAAACCAATGTGTATGAATTACAAAGAAACAGAAAGCTTATTAAATATTGCAAAAAGCAAAAATTTGTTTCTGATGGAAGCGGTTTGGTCGCGCTTTGCTCCTTCATATATCGCTCTAGAAAAAGAAATTCAATCGGGGAAACTTGGGGATATAAAGTTCGTTGAAGTCAATTTCGGCGTTCCAATCGAAAGTGTCGAAAGATTATGGTAAATATTTTGTTGCAATAAAATATTAGGTATATATTTTGTCCTGTAAAACTGAAACTTACGTCGTTGACTACTGAAAAGTTGAATTAAAACTTCATTAACAATCACGTTATTAGCTACATTGTATTAAAATATGAGCTATAAAATTGATAAAGGGTAGGGTAAAATATAGATTAAATGTAACTTACTTTGACTCTGAACTTACAGGAGAAAGGATATGGGCGGTAGTGCAGTTTTAGATATCGGAATATATGCTTTACAATTTGCCCAATTCGTTCTCAAAGAGGAACCTATAAAAGTTACTGCCGTTGGTGAATTGAATGATGATGGGGTCGATCTAGTGGATATAGTTGTTTTGGAATATTCTGGCAATAGGCGTGCTGTACTCAACATAAACTCCAAACTTCGGCTATGGAACAAGGCTACTGTTTATGGCACTTCTGGAAGAGCTACTGTATGTTAAATATTAAAGTACCGATTTACTTTAATTTATCTTCAACGTCAGACCTTGTCAATCTAAATAAGTAAGATTTTAATGGTATGTATTTTTAGGTCGAAGATCCCTTCCACTTCCCGGATACTTTAATCCATAGCGATGGTAGAGTGGAAAAGTTCCCTCTACATACGTCCAATTTGAAATATAACTTTGATAACAGCGCCGGATTAGTCTTCCAAGCTATCGAAGTAGCACGCTGCATAAGACAAGGTGAGTGAATATTTAATAAAAAATTCAAAACAGATTTTTTTATTGAATCTCTATGTTATTAATATCTTATTTATTAATTATCTCCAATACGAAATTACAATTTATAAATAAAGATACAAAACACTTCTATCCATCCAATCCGCTAGATTAGGATGGTTGATGTTTGTGTCTGCTATAAACATTTTATTCGAGAAAAGGATAGTACGGCCGTGCCGCTTTTTTGCTCGATTTGGCGGGGGCACTGCCGTGCCCCAGATAACGTCCTCGCCGTAGGCGCTAGCTACCTATGAAAACGTCCGTCCATGGTCCCCATGATGCATAAAATGCACCATGACAGATCCGTCATATGTCAAAAGCAACCAGCTTTCTATAAATTAAGACTACTAAGGCTACAACTCTTTCGCCTAAATCAAACAAACTCTCACATATTTAGTTATTATTTTAATTTGATTATTTGTATACAGGTCTTAAAGAATCACCACGTATGACTCACAAAGAAAGTCTTTTGCTCGCCAAACTGAGAGACATAGTGCGACAACAAGTCGGAGTACACTTCGACGTTGACGACAAGAAATTTTGATTTTTTTTATTAATATTAAAATGTCATTGTTATTACATTTTGTAAGTGTTATTCATTGCAATAAGGGTTCATAAAATATATATTAATAATATATTAATAATATACATGCATGAGATACCGAACGCAGTAATGAGTATTATTTATAATATGTATAATTATACTAATATATTACCTCGCATTGAATTTTTCCACCGAAATCGATAATGTTATCAAAAAAAAACAAACATCTGTCTCATAAAAATCTCACCATCCAATACGTAATATGGTTTTGGTTATAGTAACAGCTTCGTTTTCCAATAGTGGAGGTTATTTTTATAAAAAAAGTTGCGTATTGCTCACGTTCTGACCCGCTTGGGCTGTTATCGTACCCTCCTAGCACAAGTTAAGAGCGTATTTGGAGGGGCAATAGGAGTATTAGTAATGAAAGTAACTAGAAAGTAGTAGAAAAAGTATTGCCAATATTCTTTAAAAACACTTATATTTTTGCCCTTCTGGTACCCTGTGTAGAATATTATCCTTCTTAAAATTCTTAAATATATTACATGTGCTTTTTTAGATAACATATGCTTTTGTAAGAATACGATGTCTTGACTAATTTGAAATAGTTATAGATACCTTTTAAGGTATCTATAACTCACTTTTAAGTGAGAATTAGTTTGTATTACATCATCACCATTAATAATAATAATAAACGCTGCACACCAACGGCCCCCATTAGGATAGTAATATCCTGTTTCGGGGGTCCGGAAACATTCACAATGACAAGGACAAATACACCCAGACCGGAAAATTTGCTTGCATGGTCATATTATGCTCAGAGCGGGAATCAAACCCGCGACCTGTGGCGTTTAAGGCAGGTTCGCTACCGCTGCGCCACAACATCGTCAAATTATTACCATTATTTTTACATATAGAAAATGATTTATTTTTATTATGGATACTCCTAGCAAGACCTACAAGTAATTGACAACTATTATCATATTTATTTATTTTCAGTAGCATAACTTATTCGCGAAGGTCAAAGCAATACTTCAAACTTTTGCTCTCTCGACCGTTATCAAACAATAGTTATTATTACAGATAGTGCTGATAAACATAATTATTTTACACAAACAATAAACTCTTGAACTAAGATAAAAAACATCTATAATAATGCTTTATTGCCTTCAATAAAATTAATCGTAATAGCTTATCTTAGGTTATAACCTTATTATTATTATTATTTATTTATTATAGTATTCTTGTAGTTTCTTTTTTTTTAATCGATGTGATAAATTTATCAGAAAATAAATAAATAAGTTGGAGTATGAACTCAAAAATTTATTTCATGTCTATAAGAACTGGTAGCGCGTTGATAAATTATATATACTATGTTATAATTTGGTGGTGCTGGTTTATTTTTAAATTTTTACCGATTTCAATTCACGGGATATATAGGCTTATTTTTAAAATAGTCAATAGGTCATCTATATAAAATAACTACCGGACATGCTTAAATTTCTTTGTTTATTCTAAGCAGCATGGGATAGGTGTTTTATTGAACCATGAACACCGCACCATAAGTATACTAAGTAAAAAAAACAACATGAATACCTACTGAAATATAATATTTAGTAACCTGCGATAATATATATATATTTTTTTTTATAGCAATAATATTAGCAATGCTTTTTCAAGGCATTACTAATATTCCTATTGCCCTCCAAATAAGCTCGAAGCTTGCGCTAGGAGTGGGTACGACAATAGCCCAATGGGGTCAGGATAGAATCCTCGACTCTCGCGTTAACGGAGCGAAGTTGGCCCTTCTACCGTTGAGCTATTGAGGCTTATTTTACAAATTAAACATAATTTATTCACATGCAATACATTTTTACTTATTTTTCAGAGGTAATGAGTTATTTGTAAAATTACAAAGTAAAAGTAAAATTATATTTAGTACAACAGTAATACGAACATTCATTGAATTTTAAATGCTGCTACACTTAGCTATTATGTATCAAAAGACTTTCTCCTTATGAGTTATAAAAATATACAATTTCATAATTTAAAAATATTTAATACGAAAATTGAGCACAAATTCTTTTATATTCGAAACTATTGAGCCTTAAAATTTTGAACACATACAATACTCATTAGGAAAAATACATATTTTAAGTGGGCAAGTGGTTACTATGACAATAAGAAGAAATTGATTTGATTTTTTTTTCGGAATGTGTATTGCTGTTGGCCCTACTGGCCTTGACAGCGTCACCGGGCGGGGGCCGAGTACTGAGACTCAGCCGTGATAAAGGGACAGCCCTCACGGAGGCTCAAATTTGATTCCGTCCTTAGGGTGCCTCCTGCGAAGCCGAACCACGGCTAAGGACGTCATCGGAGATAGAGGCAGCGCTCCGATCGCATTCTATACGATAGACTCACCCGACGGTGTGAGCGCGACGCGACGTGCGAAACAAAGGACCTCGTCCTCGCTGGCGAGGACGGTGTTGTGTGCGTGTCTGTGCTGTGTAAGGGCATTTTCTAATGTAATCCTATCGTCAGGGTCTTGCAGGACGCGCTTAGGACGCCTTACTTTTGTCGGTTGGTTACATCGGTCTGTGTAGATACAAGCATGTCTAATCAAAGGATTGTGATGGAAAGTAGTTTGATCGAAATAGTTTTGCGATAAGCGCTTCAAATGTTTGGGGATCGAATCGATTTCAAAGTCTCTATGGAGATCTACGTTGCGAACGTACCACGGACAGCCCGAGGCCATGCGTAAGAAACGGTTCTGAATTATTTGTAATTGATTAATTCTTCTGGCGTGGACATGCGAAAAAACAGGGCTCGCGTAGGTCAGTATGGGACGTATACAAGCTTTGTATAATGTCACCTTATTTCTAAGGGACAGTTTACTCCGCCTGCCCAACATCGCATACAATCTTCCCAAAACGAACGCTGCTTTATCGCGTGCCTTGCGAATATAGCTCATATTCAAAGGTAAGTCTGTTGTCGAGTATGACGCCTAAATATTTGGTTTTATCTTTCCATAATTGATTTGAGTTAAATACATTACCTTATACAAATATGACATGTGTATGCTCAAACAAACACCATGGCGGTGCGCGACTCGCAAGTCATACTTGGTCAGATTTTTAAAAAGGTAACTATTTAGTGGTTAAAGTTATGCTACAGATAAAACACCAGTATTTAGACGTTACCACCACAGAATTTATAACACACAGAAGGATAGTAGACGCGCAAAATATGGACCATTTAATTGGACCCGTATATGACAGCTGGCTCCAATGAACTGTCTGCTGTCAGAGCACTGAGTAACAGCTCTCAGAAAAATAATTAACTGGAATTCAGAATTGAATTAAAAATTATAAACAATGGTTTGTGCGGTAAAATTATTTATTTCATAAATAAAAAATACTAATTTCCAATTTCAGTGTAGTAGACGAAATCGGAATGTAAAGTTTCCCGAAATTAAAAGATTTCGTTTAGCTGGCGGCATTAATAAAGCGCTCTTGGGCATGCCAGGGAATATATTCACGCCACATTGTCCCCTGGTCTATTTCACGGAAATTTGTTCAAAACTGCGGTTCTATGTGTTATAATTCTAAATTTTTTTCTAAAAAGATTTTTAAATTCGTAGTTGTATCAAATATCACAACAATATGTATTACATTTTTGATTTTATTAAATATATATGTATACATCTAGCGCTGAACTGAGTAGGTTCCTGCGGTAATGGAAAGGTGCGGCGGCATCGCCGCTGTCTTCGACAGTTTTTTTTTTACTTTAAACAAAACACACACGAGATTTACAACCAAAGATGGGGTCTTCGATTATGGCTCAAAACTAAACAAATTTTTAATAAAGTAGGTATACAAATATTTTTCAGTTCAAAACAGATGCTCAGTATAATTTTTGGGTCTCAATCGAAGTGCGGAACGAAGGGGCGCGCGTAACTATAGTAACGCGGCGACGCTAGCCCCCACTCAGTCGCATTGACGACACATTCCGACCCTCAAGGACACTGGTGCACAGTTCTTTAAAATTTATTTTTTATTTATGTATTTATTGTTATATTGTATAATAAAACCTAACGACCTTTTTTCTTTACTATTTATTTGTTTTATACTATGTTAGTAATTAATAATAGTAATGAATAAATAACTGAATATAGAAGATACAATAATTAAATTATATACTTAATTCCGTTATCACAGTTCGACGAAATCCTTTTATTTCCTTTAAGAAGTTTGAATTGCCCGGGCAACCCCTAAGCATTGGTTTAACATTTTTGTCCATGACTGTACGGACGACCGCCATTTTGGTTCAACTTTTATTCCGCGAGTTATACACATTTTTTTAATATCTTAAGAAATATTTTTATGACTTATCATTATGTGTATAGCGAGATGTTCTGTTATGTCACAATCCTGGCCGTTTCGCTCCACTACCGCAGTCTATAGATCCTATAGATCAATGACTCCCAACCTTTTATTGAACAGGGACCACTTGGATTTACTTTTTGTTATCAGGTAGCATTAGGCCTCAATTTATTTGTTGTTGTTCACAGACCACCATGTGCAAGATTTTTTTTAAATATTCGTTACCGCAAAACTTCGACATTTATGAACGGATTTGAAAAAATATTTTTTCTTACCAGTTTTGACTAATTTTAATTTTTTTATTCGTAATATTCTGGGATGTTCCGATTGAAACCGTCAATTAATATTTGTAGATGACTTTTAAGGTTTTCTTGTATGTTTTCTCGACCAACGTCATACTTTTAGTCTTCCACAAGTGCTTTTAATGTCGCTAAATTCGAAATCGTTTGCGGACCACTGGTTGGGAACCAATGACATAGACAAACTACGATAACAAGGCACGCCCCTGCAAAATTCAAAACATTTGAAAATATTTATGACAGTATCACAACGCATGTGTGCATACTGATATGGCCGTAAAACAAAATCGCGACGTGTATGTTGCTCGACATTTGGCTTCATGTTTATTATTATTATTAGTATTGCGGTGCTCTGACGTTATCTATGAAAATGATACTTGCCATGCTAGTTATGATTAGTTGACTAAGTAAACTGCTACTCAGTAGGGAGGTTAAAACTACAAACTAACTCCTATCGAAACAGAAACTTGAAGGGGTGCGCCATTTTATCGTAGTTTATAGTCAGTTAAGCTTTAGATGTATAATTCCAATTGTTTTTAAACATAGCTCTTAGTCTGCTAAATCATATTGTCTGAAATATCGTGAGATAAGACAAATGAATATATTTAATGGTGCAGCGGCTGTTTTTGATTGGTCTTCCTCTGGATTTAGGTTAGACCTGAAAAATAAATATTATTAAAGTAAATATGAACAATTTATACATATTTCCTTTAGGAATACAGAAAACTGTTCAGCCTTTACATCACTTAATTTTTATAAGATAAAAAAGTCATAATAATAATATATATTTAATAATAGATAATTAAAAGGAGAAGAAGAAGTTTTTATAATTTGTATATAATCTGCCAAAACCATCTAATTGATTGTCATAGTATATACCGTCATCAAACAAATCCAAAATGGTGGTGCCTACCACACTCTCTCTCTATATTCTCACGAGAAAGTTTAAATATAAGAAAATGCAAACAGTATGCCTACATTTTGAAGGTTTTTATACTTAATTAAGAAGAACCAATTCTACCAATTAAAAAGATTTTTCTAATCTGGCCAATAGGTTAATGGCCGGCACTCTATGCTGATACTATTGCCAGTATCTTATTTATTTGTTATTTAAAAATCTTAAAAAAAATGTGGATCATACACAAGTCATTCAGTGGTCAAAAATATTAACAATTTAAATTAAGACTTTGTTATGAGAACAAATAAACATACCGTATTTCAGCACATTTCCTAGCTAGATTTCTTAATATGCTTATTGTGTCAGAGAGAAGTGGCTGTCTTGTGCATGCAAGGAATGCATAAATCCATTGCCCTAAAACATACACTAAAAATTTATCAGGAAAATTATATTCAGTGTCTAAGATTCAGAAACATACATATGTACAACCATCCAAGTGTAAAATATGTCCACATGGTTGATACAAATAACAGATCTGAGAATAAATTTAAAGCTTTATCATTTCTTTTAAATGCACACTCTGTCAGTATGAAAAATAAATCTGAATTCAATGATATAGTAAAATACTTATATAATTTTACTTTTCAAATTTTCTTTAAATGTACAGTACAGGAAATTTGAAAAAAAATTGGAAATTTAAAAAAATGTGTGGTCATTTAAAACATGCACTTGGTCATTTAGTTACCATAAGTAATATAAAAGTATTTCACAACAATAATAAAGAAAAGTGTATACTTTAATTGTACAGTGACCACACATTTTTTTAATACAACTTATAGTAGACATATTTAATACAACATATGTAATTATAAAGACAACTGTTCTGGAATCTCATTCGATAGCTGAAAAAGGCAACTGAATAGTACCTGTTTTGTGATTTATTGTACTTCCAGGTTTGACTTCATCTAACATTTCTGTAAGTATCTCTAAGCCCCGATCTAGCAAAGCATGATGTAGACCTAGAATGCATGATAATTTTGGATCTCTTCCCTCAAACAAATTCTTCCAAGCTGCAATATTACTTGGATCTATATCTAATTTTCTTATATTGCTGGGCCATAATGATTTCTTTGATAAAAGCCTTGATACATACATTCGTACCTCAGAGAAATCTGCTACTTGAATATTTTGCCATTCTATAGTTGGTTTAAGATTGTCCGGAGCTTTAGCATGAGGCATCTGAAATCAATATTGTGTCAAAGTATGAAAAATATCTTAATGAATCTTTTATTTGTTACTAAACAAATGAGTATGTAAAGGTCACAAAGAATTATATATGAAAAGTTTGATGTTACCTCATTTACAAAACAAGATTGATTTCGAGCAAATTTTGAATAATCCTTGTCACATTTTGTAACAGTGGCATATTTTGCTCTTTCTTTTATTACTTTTAGAAGATATTCTTCACCTGTTGTCGGAATTTCCTTAAATTCCACATCAGAGTTAATTTGTAAGCATGGTGATAACAATGAGTCCGAATCATCTTCATCACGAGAAGATATTTTGTATATAGGTTTTCTCGTGGTCATATTTTTTTTATATTAATGTATAGTGTACACACTCACTTTACTTATTATATTACTGAAGATTATGAAAATAATTATAATATATTTTATTTGTATATTGTCGGTTTTTATTTACTTGAAATTTGCATAAGAAAATTTGGTCACGCTTTGAGAAGTAACCCTATGATTTTTTATGTTTTTATGGAAAATCAGATAAATACTCATACCATAGTGATAAAATATAACTTCCAAAGTGGTGAATTTGCTTTAATTTTATAGAAATTTTATAATAAATAATATCAACTTCTTATCCGTTTTTCATAATGTTCTCACAATTTCACACATAAATAAATAGAATCACAGAGCAAATAAGTAAGAGACTGGAGTCCCATAGATTCAATATGACCATCGTGAATAGTCAGCCTAAAGAATCGCTCTCTTACCAACTATTAAAAAAACAATCAATTCCACCAACATTACAATAAAGCATAGTGATTAGTGACGTGCTATGTCGATAAAAAATTATCGATATCGATAAATTCCATCGATAGTGATGTGCGCTTAGCTTTTCAAAACTTTTTTGGGATTATTTATTACTGATTTTGTTGTAGTGGTTATTGTTTAATAAGAAATTAAGTCGTTATTTTAATTTCAATTTACCACTAAAACAAAATCAGTAATAAATTGAGATATTGTTATGTTGAGAAATAAATCTAATCGAATCAAACCAAAATTTTATTCAAATAAAATTGGTAAAATATTTTAATAGATATAACTGTTTTATAATTTCATCTCATCTGATTAGGGTGGAGCATTCAGCAACAGAGATGGTATAGCATTCTTTTTTTTAAATCAGTCCTTATAATTTTTACCACTCATAAACTTATTTTAGTGTAATCTGTCAGTTGGTAAGTGTGCCAAATGTTCTTTTCCTGTTACTTTTACCCACTCTCTGCACCTGGAAACAAAAGTATATACTGTTAATGTAATGCAGCTTGTGAGCTAGCATTTTTGCCACCATTCGCTGTGGACAAAATTTGTAGTTTTAATTATTTGTAAATATTGTTAGTATTAAATTGTACAATGTTATATTGGGTGTAAACAAATGTTAATTTATGTATTGATACAATTACATAAATAAATAAATAAACAGTACACACTCAAAATTATTTTATAACATTATATTGTATGGTTGCGGCATTTTTCTTAAAAGATGTTGGTTTTATTAGATAATCATCTGCTATATAAACTGACACCTACCATAATATAATAAACTTCTATCACCATTGAAATTCTTAAGTATTTTATGTCTTAAAATACATTAGTTCAGTACAATGATTGTAAGAATAATAAAACTATTTAAAATTTCTGTATTATGTTATCCAGACATTATGATGAATATGTAGAAAAATAAAACAAAGGGATTTTATTTACTCTTTCATTTTAAATTTAAGTTATTAATAAACCTTTGAATTCAGGGAATAATTTCAAATGCTAGCTCAAAAATTTAATGCAAAAGTAACATTTTTGTATTAGGTATAATGTAACGTAGGAACCTAAAATATTTAAATTTCTCTTATAATAAAATGAGTAAATTTTTCGTTACATAATAATGTGCTATTTATTGTAATTAAATAATAATGAAATATGAATAGAGCTAGTTAATTGCTTTCAGTAACAAAGTTATATGAATTGTTTTAAAAATAGGTTAGGTCATAAAGAAATTTGTATACGACAAACTTACCGAGATTTTCTTCAATGAATATGGAAAATTATCAAAATTTCCTTTACAATCACTTCTTGAAAATCTTTTCGTCACAAGCCCAGACACATTTTGTTTCTCTTTACACTTTCTACTAGCCATGATTGTTTATTTTACAATGCATGGTTAATAATATATATTAGACGATATATATAAACTATAAATAATAAATGAGGATAATAACTTCGTTATTTTATCGCAAACTAGTAGGACACAATTTGTACAAAAAAATTAGCAAAACAAGATGGAGAATTGGAGATAAAATATATATTTACTCATAATAAAAAAGCCGAAGAGCGAGACAGATAGCGTAAAGAGTGAAACGAAAGAAAAAAGTAGAAGTCATTACGACTTTCCTTAGGCAAGGACCAATAGCAATCGCTCATTTTTTCTCGTTGATCTTTCAGTAGACTGAATAGAATAGTGTTCCATTTCACACATGCTTTTTTATCCCATTTCTGGGTGGTCATAAAAAAAAACCTAACACGAACCCTAACCTAACCTAACCCATCCGACTCTGAATCCTCTGAATCGAGTTTGGAATAAAAATTAAAGGCCAAAATAGTAAAAAATAATACTAATATTTATTGATATAAAAATGTTTATGTATGAATTGCAACGCTTTTTCATGTTTATGTTATTCACTGTCGTATGTAATTTTTTGTTAAAATTATAATCGTTAATAATTATTCTGTGATTGCTGGAGTGAAGTGTGAGTGGAGTGATTAAATATCACTATGTAATGGTTTTGGTGAAATTGTGAGAACATTGTGAAAAACGGGTTGGTATTAGCTATTTTCAATTACGCTTTTTATTAATAAATAATAGTATTTCTACAAAATAAAAGAGATTTCATTCCTTATTAATAGTACTAGTGAATCAAGGATTATTTAGATGATTTGTTATTTACATACCAAAAAATCGTAGGGTGAGATATAAATGGGTAGCCGAAAATTTTGTTTTAGTTTTCAGTTTATCATATTATGGGTTGTATCTTATATGTCTGTAGGTTGTTAAGGTATAATTATAAACTAATCCAAAGAGTAGAGTAAGTACACCAAAAGTAGTATAAATCTCGTTATTTTTTGACATTTTAGAAAATGTAAAAATAAAAATTTTAAATGACAACAATTTTATTTTCTACCAATTAAAAAATAGTAAGGATTTTAATAATAGATTATAATTATTATAGCATATATTTCAACAATATTTATCACACAAAGCAAAATATCTCATTGTTGAGTATTCTGGGCTCGAGACCTCGAGCATATCTAATTAACTAATATTTATTATCTATATGCTATATCTCAATCTGTTTCTATAGACAAATTTAGTATTACCAACTCCGAAAAATATTTATCTTTACACTGCCCTCAAAAATCCTTGAAATCAGCTCAATTCTTAGACCATTTATTGTTAAATGGTCTAAGGCTCAATTGCATGGAAATCATCTCATAGAAGGGATGTGTATCAGTATCAGAGTAATTTTTGCAATTTGTGCGATGAGAAAGAGTGATTGAGGAACAATCTCCCACCAACTTTGTTTTCTTTCCTTTTCCCTTAATATTCCTTCGCTCTTATTCTTTAGGTTGGCAACGTGCATGTAGTAGTATGTAGTGCAAGTATGGCAATCTTTCATAGGTTGCGGTGACTGCTTACTGTCAGGCGGGTATGCTTGTTGGCCAATCATCATGCATTGAAAAAAAATTATAAAACTACCCCTAAAAGAAATAGCAACAATTATGATTGAATTACATTTCTCAGCTTCAATTTGTATCTTCTCTCCAGAAAATATCCATTTTGTATGAAAATACATACGCATTCTTATTTCAGCATTGATTCACATTTCACGGCTTAAATGATTTTACAGCCGTTTTCATTTTACATCTTGCTTACTCATACATACGTAATACGCATGACAATGGACGAAGATTAGCCTCTGTAATTAGTTGGTAACGTACGATGCGATGCGATGCATGCGAAAGTATCCTTCACAAGATATAACATAAGTGTGTTCAGAATCATCCAGATAAAATTCACGAATAGGTGTTGATAAATATATAAAAAATGGAAATCCCTTAGGTTGGAAGCACTGGACAAATAATGGATTTTGACATTGATATTGAGACTGAAATGTAACCATAGAAATAATATAGTTTATCTCTAAATGTGTGTCAATTTAATAAACAGCCGATCAGCAATTTATATTTTTCGTATGTCTATGGCTATCAGCCTATCACCTATAGTCCTATATATATATATAAGTTATACTTTTTGACATTGACAATTGACGTATCAAACTAATGATTTCAAAATAACTACTTCTTTTATTATTTTTATTGTTCATGCGCTACGGCGGATTGTCTACAAATTAATTTAAATTGAGTATGAACAGAGATACATAATAATTTATACTATCGCCAGTTATTTGGAATGTCTTCTTCCAGCAATATATCTCAATCAGGTTATTCACCATCTGAACCGGAAACACCACAGGTTTGTGTTCTTATACATAGCTCAAAATTATTTTACTAATTTAATTATTTTACTAATAATAAATCTATTCTTGTTCTAAACATTTAGAGTACACCCCAGACAAGAATACAAAATTTTGACCTGTCGTCTATAGATCATGCAGATCTTAGTAACAGTTTCGACCAATCATTAAAAAATAGTCAAAAAGAACTGCATCAGAAAAGAATTCTAAGTCTGCGTAAGGAACTAGATTATATAAAATCAACAGAATGGAAATTTGATTTTGACAAAGGTTCTGTGCAATAGGTTAAAAAATTATTTTTGTGAAATCATCAAAATGATTTCATATGTTACGAATTTTTTTAATTACCTATTTTATCGAAATGATGATCTTGATGATAATGACGATGATTTAGAAGATTTCCTAGCTCAAGAATTATTAGAATTGGATATACAAACTCAACAGGAAGAATCATTGTCAACAGCTCCGGCAATCAATGAAATACCTAGTAATGCTGTTTGTATAACTAAAACAGGTGTGTATTTGAATTAAAAAGTCTATTTATTGCAGTTTACCTAAAACCAATCTTCTGGCTCATTATTTATCATATTTTTCATTTGTTTCCTTGCAGCCTATAGTAACCGTCAAGGCATTACAAAATAAAGGGATTGTAATAATGTCAGAATTTTATCAGTCAGTTTAAGATAATATATCAGCTTAATACATTTTCTGCATGAGAAAAATGTACAAACTTCTATCAAACACAAAAACTTTATTTTTTGTATTCTGCCTGAGGTTCCTTTCATTGTTATGCATTATTTACTTAAAATTTGGTTTTCTTTTTGAATTGATGATTTATCTCAAGCTAAGAATATATAAATAAGTGTTAATTTATGATTTGTTTATTATGAACTTAATTTGTTTCAGGATTAATAACATATTGTGGTGAGGATTGTGTTCTTATTGATGGAACTATTTACTTTAATATCTCGGATTGTTCCTTAGAATTAAATTTAAATGATAAAGTTGTATACTTAGCTTATAAAGATGCCAATGACAAGATTGTTGTTGTAAGAATTTTGGAAAATCAAGGATTGTTTTGGGTTGATGAAGATGAAGTAGAAGAACAGTTACACAACATTGTTGAACATGTCTTAATTGGTCATGTTAATAAAAGACAGGATAGATTTGTTTATATGAGTGATAGCGATTTAAAATTTAGCCTAGATGATGTTGAAGGGACCTTTGTTCCAATAAAAGGTGATTGGTTAGAATTGAAATGCTGTGTGCAAGAAGTTGCTAATAAACCTTCAGATATTTCCACTAACCGGGTATTTACAAAATACTACATTAATTTCTTATTCCTGATGATTATACATTTTACTATTTCTACTTTTAATTTAAATTGTATTTTTTAGGTGCTGAAAGTAATTTCTTTCACTGCTTTACGAACTAAAGTTAAATATGCATATGTTACTTATTGGTCAGGTAATACAGGAATATGTGATGGACAAATTTATTTTGATACTATCTGCTTTCCAAATTGTACTGATCCGTTGGTTGGATCCAAGGTAATATTAATAAAATTATAAATAAAATTATTCCGAAGCCAGAATATAAAAATTCAATCAATAAAAAAAAATACAGTAATTTCAGTACTATCTGAAATTATGAAATGGAGAAAAATTATTCAATTTATAAGATTTTGAATTTCATTAGTTCACCTAAAAATTTTTTTTGGTACTCCTAATAATAATAATTGTTTCCAATTTATGGTCAGTATGACCATAGACAATATTCTATTCAAAATTCAAATTAAAATTTTATTGGTAACTACTATCAGATGCTATGCTAATAATCGGGACTGACATCTTAACATGCTCTCTGAGGCATGGTGGGGACACCCACAAGGACAAACACCCAGACTGATAATTATATATATATTATATATTTTTCTTTTTTTTTTTTTTAAAGAATATTAGCAATGCATTTTTCAAGGCATTACTAATATTCCTATTGCCCTCCAAATAATTATAACAAACATCTGCTTCAAATGGAAATTGACCATCTAGACTCAAAGCCTTTGAGGCCTTCAAATGGTTTTAAATACTTATGATTCATTTGTTGTAGGTCTTAGTTGAAGCAATAGAAAGCAACCAAGGATCATGCACATGGAGAGCATTGCAGTTAACTGTTATTGATAATGCACCTCTTAATAAACAACAATCTGATTTACCAAATGAGGAACAAATAAGTCTAATATTGGAAAAAGAGATGAATATAGAGATGACACACCCATTAAAATTTGAACACATTCATTTTGTAAAGGATAAAGTAAAAACATTATTGTGCATAAAAAATAAAAGTCAAAAGAATTATATTATTAATAAATGGATTATATTAGGTAGAAAAAAAGATTCCCAAGTACAGATACAACCATTCATTAACAAACCATTAACACTTGGTCCTGGTGAAATATTTAACTTTACTGTTACATGTCTTCCAAAATGTTTGGGACATTCTAGGGAGTGTTTAATATTTTTGTGTAGAGGGTTTCAGTTGAAAAGATTTATTGATATTAATGTAATAAATGACGAGCATGTTCCAAATGGAATTGTAATAGATGATAATTATAATATGACAGTATCCGAAAAAGTTGAAGCGATGAAGAGAATAAGAAATAATGAAGATTTGTGCATCCCTGGAGTCCGAACAAATAAATCACCTCCATTTGTGGAAGTTAGAATTGGACATTTTCCAATTCCAAATAAAATATGGTCCATTATTCTTGGAGATTCAGAAACAAATCCAAATTTTCATGATCCTAGTAAAATAATGTGTAAATTAGAGACTACTTATCTCTGTTTGACGAAAGATTTAACTATACATAATTATGCCATTAAATGGCACACCCTTCTATATTTAGAGGAAGTTGAAGCTAATTTACAGATGAGACGGTATGACAAAGGCAATGTGTTCTTATTGCATTGTAGTGAATATCTAGGTATCGAAATAAGTGGACTTGCTGAGAAAAGACCATCATTGATTATAGGAGATAAAGTTATTGTGAAAGAGACTTGGAAAGATAACTCACCACAATATCAAGGATACATTCATGCTTTAAAGGGAAACTTAGTTCTTATTAAGTTTCATCAACAGTTCCACGAGTACTATAGTGGTGGCGACGTATCAATCGAGTTTCATATTAGCCGTACCGTTTATCGAAGGTCACACTATGCTGTTGATTTGGCTATATCTCATCTTGGGCCTGATATATTGTTTCCTTCTCGGGTAAATGTCAATAAACAACTACAAGTGTCCATAGAAAATTTGGATAAGCTACAATGGTTTAACAAACAATTGAATGAAGACCAGAAAAAGGCTGTTGTTAATATAATAAAAGGAGAATGTCGACCCATGCCTTATGTTATATTTGGTCCTCCCGGTACTGGAAAGACAATCACTGTTATCGAGACTGCACTGCAAATATTGACATTAATCCCAGAAAGCAGAATTCTGATTGCTACACCATCTAACAGCGCATCTAATTTAATAACTGAGCTCTTAATACAATACAAAGAGTCTTTCACTGGTTCTATTGTTAGGTTGATAGCAAATTATCTGGTTGATTCCAATACAATCCCAGATATAATAAAACCTTACTGTTCAACTGTTGATATATCTGTGGAAAGGACCTCTAAGTCAAAACATGAAATAAAAGATAATATAAACCTTAATAGTCCGAAATCTCTGATAGCTAGACATCGTGTTACTATAGGCACATGTCATGGCCTTGGTGCTTTGAAACATCTGAATTTACCTCCAGGACATTTTACTCATATAATTGTAGATGAAGCGGGCCAAGCAACAGAGCCTGAAATAATGTTGCCAATGACTTTCACTGACAAAGAACATGGTCAAATTATTCTTGCTGGTGATCCGATGCAGTTAGGGCCTGTCATTCTGTCAATCTATTGCAAAGAATATGGTATGGATGAATCTTATTTGTGTAGACTCCTTGACAGGTTTCCATATCTTAAGGATTATTATTCATTTACAAATGGTTTCGATAACCGACTTGTAACGAAACTAAATGAAAACTATAGATCATTAAAGGAAGTCATAAGTTTGTCGAATAAGATGTTCTATGATGACACACTTATAGCAAAAGTAGATGAAAGCATGACGTGGACCTCAAAATTTATAAAAGCAACATGCGAGATTTTCGAATCTCAAAGTAATACTGGAGGAGTTTTTGTGTATGGTATAAAAGGCAGCAACTTAAGAGCTGAAGATAGCCCTTCTTGGTATAATCCTCAAGAGGCATCCATGTTAGCACTAACTGTATGTAAATTATATAAAAAAAACATAACAGTTGATGAAATTGGTGTTATCACACCATATCTGGCACAGGTAAACAATAATTTTAACATGCATAAAAATTATAATAATATTTAATATCAAAGTGTAATGTGATTAATACATTTTTAGGTAAAATATTGCCGTTATCTATTTGACTCTATGGGACTACCTCAGCCAAAAATTGGAACAACTGAAGAATTTCAAGGCCAGGAACGGCCTATTATACTCATCTCAACAGTGAGGTCTACTGAAGATTTTTTGAATGAAGATTTGAAGCATTCACTAGGATTTGTGAAAAGTTCTAAGAGATTAAATGTTGCATTAACAAGAGCTCGGATATCAACAATAATATTTTGCAACCCACATTTATTGTCTACAGATATTTTGTGGAAAAAAGTAATTGACAGTGCAATTTCTAAAGAAAACTATATGGGTTGTGATATGCCAATCCAGTATGAAGAAACAAGCATTGAATAAATATGTTTTTAAAATATATTAAAGGAAAATTTTTTCTGCAACCCACGCCTAAGTAAAGATTTATCAATTATTATGCTTTATGGGCCCATAGACATTAGGATAGACCACGTTAGTAATGAGATTTTTAAATTTATGTTAATGTTCGATACAAAGAGAGCGAATGATAATTCTTATTTGTTCTAATGTGTATGAACATTAGCGAACGGACACAACCATCTGCTCGCACGCTCTTCACGCACCCGGCGTGAAGAACTTTATCGCAATTAAAAAGAGCAGCAGAAAGCGTTGCAAATTGTTTTCTTTTTATGAGGTCAACGCATAATATCACGCCCAAACTTTCTTGGTCTATTCTTATGTATATGGTTTTTCAAATTTTGAAACAGATTTAGTAAAAGCCTAGACAGGAACCCATCTACGAGTAAAAATAATCTAATATCTATGCTGCGGACAAATGTCAACTGTCAAGTCACTCAAGTGTCAAGTCAACAACTCGACAGTCAACACTCTAAACTTCAAATGTGTTTTTTTGTTATTATTAATATTAAATTATTACAGAAAAATTAAATGAAATTCTAATGTTATAAATGAAATTATAAAATTAAAAATGATTAATTAATTATTGATAATTTTATAACAAATCGATGTTTTAAGTCTCCAATTTTTTGCCTATATAAAATATAATAAAATCAATTAAATAACTTAAATAGTCATGGCTGAAATTTTATCCGACTCTGAGATTTCGGAGAACACAGAACGCGTTAGTATATGTTAAGTTGATTGTTGCATATTTTTTGACATCCTTGTTAGTAATTAATTTGATTATTTTCTTTAAGCCAACAAGACCTTCTTTAGGACAAGTGAAGGCTGTGATAGATTTTATGCAAAAGCATCCAGACCTGGCTCACAGGAAGCTCAGGTATGGCATGAGCCATGAAAAATTTAAGAAACTATGGATAGAACTTTCAAACATTGCAAATTCAATGAAAGGAGCAATGAAGTCTACTAAAGGTTGGATAAAGGTAAAGCTTGTAAAATTAATTTATAAATTAATATTATAGTCTATAATGTCTTTTTGACTATTTTTCTTTGTAGTTCATACTAATTTTTCATTACATGTTACTAGTTTTGGTCTGATAAGAGAAGAAGTGTTATGTTGAAACAGAAACATATAAATGATGGAAAAACAAAGGATAAGCTCACCCCTTTAGAACAGAAGATTTTAAATATTTGCTTCACTGGTAAAAGCACAAGTAAGTATTTATTCTATCTTAACATCTTATAATAGTATAAACATCATTGTATAGACAAAGTGATATATTTGGACTATACTTTTAAGCTTGGCTGTAACTTTCATTATATGTTAAATATTTTAACAGAATCTTGTATTGTGTTGCCTCTAGCTTTATTAGAAATTTGATAACATTTTGTTATGGATACATATTTAGATACTATTTATTTTATAGAAAGAAATAAAGCAGTAAAAAAAGAGCCTTGTAATGGTGATAATGGTTCTCTAGATGATGTCTTTAGTAAGGATGGAAGTGATATAGAATTTCAAGATACAAGCAGGTTGATGCCCACTGCAGCTGATTCAATGCATATGAAAATTATGGAGAAAATGGTAAATATGAGTTCTTTTAATATGTTCACATTTATGGAAGTAATTATATAGATCATTAATTATTGGAATTCAGTATGTAAATGTGTTTACATGTATAATTCTAAAATGTGATCATATTTAGATGTTAGATGCTATCCTTCGATTGACTTTCATTAATTGAGATTTGATAAAAACCTCAGACCACAGTATAAAGGCATGTAAGCATTTTTTTTTATAAGAATACATTTTTCCATTATTTTGTTGCATTTGTAATGAGGTAGTTATTAATGGAAAGAGTGGAAACTATTTTTTTTTTGCTTATTCTGTTATTGTAGGTAGAAGTTATGGATCAGCAAGCCACAGCTATGTCGCAAATGGCACAGGCGACTCTCAACAATTCAAAAGCGATGGAAAGTATAGCAGAAGCCTCTCATAAACAGGTGAAATACATTCTTGTGGTGTATATATAAAAGACATAATTAAAAGTTATGCAAATCTCTGATAATTAATCTTTTGTTTTCAGGCATTAGCTGTTGATAAACTAGCTGGCACATTTGGAACAATAAATTCCTCAGTTTATGATGTGAGAAATGCCATTATGAGTATTGATTATACAATGAAAAGATGCTATTCCACTTCAACAACACAACTCCGACAAAACACACTATTTAGTTAATAAGAATATCTGGTTTTAGTGAGAATATTTTTATATTATATTTTTTATCTTTTTTATAAAGTTATTATACTCTGTATTCATAATATTATTGGTAGATTGAATAATCTAGATTAAACCCTTTTTTGAAGTATTAAACAAAAATGATCTCTATAATGTATATTTTAAATTAAGAAAATATATAAATCTTAATTTTAATAAAAACTTATTGAACTATCATTTAACCCATAATATTTACCTTAGAATGAATAAGACAAAATAAAAGTGGTTAGCTATCTTATCTCCTTACAGCAGTGATATCATTATCAGTTTGGACCAACACTTCCATTTCTAAATGGATGCGTCATAACATTATTAAGTTTTAAAGGATAATCAATTCAGAATGAAATGTTTTTGTTTAATTTTAATATACAATGTTGGTCTTAGCTTATTTCATAATACTGACGAGTATTAGCACCTGTTTCGGGTCCCTCTGTCCGAAGCAATGCGACTGTGACACAGATAATGGGTTGAACAGAGCAACCTGTGTTGATCAAAACATTGTAAGTGTGGATGTGGGAGTGCCCAAAGATGTGCAAGTTTATAGTTTAAATCGGAATGCATTGAGTGAACTGGATAATTTTTGTTTTAAGGTTTGTTGCAATAACTATATTAACTTAAAGCTATAGATTTATTTTTTTAACTAAAAGCATACTATTAGTACTATTTGTCTGCTTAAAACGTGGGTTAATTGAACAAATAAATTGACATGCAGTCAATTCTAAATAATTTTATTTTTATATTTTGAAGATTTTATTAGGTTCAAAAAATATTTCGACTTAAAAAGAATTGAATGTATTAAGGAGATAACCTATTTACTACTTAATTATTGTGTTATGATTTGATCAAAGGTTCAACAGTTATCGTTACACAAAAAACCATAAATTGGTACGCCAGAGTAACCGCTGTCCAATTACATTTTAAGGAGTGAGGACTCACTTTGCTTGGTTATTTGCGATGTTTTATCACATAATTATGTATTAAAAAAACTTAAAATTTGTATTAAATGATATGATATCCGTATCATATAATTATATAAGATTTCTTTTTCAGGAAATTGGGTACATAAATCTAAAAATTTTAGATTTGTCTTACAACCTTATCTTCTGGATTGGGCTACATGCATTTTCCGGCTTGGACAAACTCGTAAATTTGGATCTAAGCAATAACAGGTTGAGGTTTATACCCTCCGATTTGTTCTGGGATACGCCACAACTAGAGATAGTGGATTTGTCTTCGAACGTTTTTGAAAAGTTAAAAAACGAACCGTTTATAATGCACACAAAACTGCAAGTAAGTATATAATATGCAACTAAAAAGCATTACTCTAATATACGAATAAAACTACTTATAAATAAAATCAGCTACTAAATAATCTTTTATCTCTTCTGTGATTTGTAAGTATTTTCGGGTTATGAAGAACGGATTTAATTACAGAATTTTATGAGCTAATTAACTATGTTCAATGATCACTGTTTCCCAAATCCCAATTGGTTTTGTAACGTGTAAGTTAGGCAGTTGAAGTCGGTTGTTATTTTTTATTAGTAAAATGCATAAAGTTATGAATTCAATGAACTTTATTATTTACTCTATGGTAAAATAGTACGTTATTATTTTGTTTCAGGTTTTAAATCTCAACAATTGTCGCATCAAATCTTTACCGGAACGCATATTCAACCGATTGCCGAACTTAAAAAAGTTAGACCTTAGCGAAAACTATGTAGTAACATTGAACTTGGACGTGTTACGACCGTTAAGAAAATTAGAGAGAATAGAACTTCGTAACGATTATTGGCCATGTAGCCCCGATTTTATTGCAGTCGAAACTTGGATTTTATCCCATAATATAAAATACGAAAAACAATGTAAAAAGAAGTTCCCGAAAATGTCAGAAAAGATGATTTCATTGATAGTTGAAAGAGAGTCCGTAGACATTGATAAAGTGTGGAATGTTAGTATCGGTAAGAATAATACTGTAGCGGAAGTTGAAATAAACAAGACGTTGACCCCATTTGAAAAATTTGACCGAGACTTCTCAGCTGTTCAAGCGTTCGTTATTGGCCTGGAGATTGGTCTGGCCATTGGTATAGTCGGAACTTACATTTGGTTGAGGACTGTTTGTAGTTGTGGCTGGGTTCAATTATTTTCTAGAAGGCCTCAGAATCGCAGACGGCGCAGAATACAAAGAGTTGAAGGTGACATGAGAACTAATTTGCTTTGGAGTAATGTCACGAATCCTGACTTGGAAACTCCACCGTTTCATCGAAGACAGTTATCATTACCAGATCGTAGTCCACCTTACCCTGCGATAGGAGGTTTGCACGTAGACGCAATTCGAATTGAGGATAGATCGGAAACACCTCCACCTCCTTATAACGAATGTCGATTAAACATATGATAATTTGAAATGTTGACGTTCAACACTAATCACTATTCTCTGATTCTTATCTAAATTATAAGAATAAATTAATTCACACTGCAACTATTGTATGTTATAAGGCGTATCGTAAATTTTCGTTTTCGCGTGCAGTGAAGGACGGTCATCGATATCTTAAAAACCTTAAAACATATAATTACTGTTCTGCAGCTCAAATATAAAATAGATTATAGTTTTGACTTTGGTGTCTAGCGGTAATGATTCCCGATTGGGTTCTACAGTGGTAGGACACCATACCTGTAGTATATTTTTATGTGTACCGTATTTACATTATTTTATTATATTGTGTTCTTATTAAGTATAATTTTAAGTCAAATTTTAATTGTGTTTAGAATATTATACTTTTAGGAAAAAATAAGACTAAAAAAGTAAAAACTAAGGTATGTAACTTCGGATTTTATGTAAAATAATATAATCTTAAATATTATTTTGAGTTAAATAAAACATTTGAAAAAAGAAGCAAAAATTTAATATAATATTTTATTTACTTCATAAATACATTTATCACATTTTCCTTAAACTATCAACATTTATATTGTTATTAAATTAATATATAATTATATACTTAGTCAGACTCGTACAATAGAATTTAATATAAATTCTTTATAAACTAACCGGATGACATTTACAGGTAACATAATTTTTTGTACACGTATTACACAACCTCATGGCAAAACTGCATCAAAATATTGTTATGGCATTTTCATGGCATTATTACAATATCACCATTGGTTACTTATAAAATATGAATAAAAATTGATTATCTATATACTTTGAAATGTAAAAAAGGAATGTACAGATTGTAAATATTAAAAATATATTAATATATTTTACTTATGAAAAATAATTTTTAGGAACAAAATATAAAAGTAAAAATATGACTTTAATGCTTTAGTTGTGCCACTAAGATTTTTTATAAAAAACGTGAGTTTATCGCATATTATTTACAGTAAAGTTTTGTGTATTCGAGAGTTTTCAGTTATTTCATTTGTTTCGCATGTGTGCTTCGCGTACATTTTTTATTATACGTAATACACAGTGATCTTACGCTAAAACGCCTTTAGGGTGCTTTTAAACAAAACGTATCGTCAGCATAGACTTAATACTATGAACTGAACCATACAGACAAAATATCATAGACTCGATGCAAGTTCGTAAGTTTTCCCTTGAACGCAATTAAACGCAATGGAACGAAGACATCAACAACACGCTCACTTCATTCAATAATCGGTGATAAATTCTATGAATGTTAACCACCGATTGTGAGCTTTGGTGCGAACGATAAATTAGACTGACACAGAGCAAATAATCGGTTGTAATTGTCTATTGTCGGTTCAGTGTTATCAAAAGTTCCATAACGTAATAGCAGTGAACTGCGTAACGCTCGCCGGCCTTACAAAGTACTTAAACATACTTAGGATCTAGTATATAATAGTTCATTCGAGAATTACTAGCCGTTTGTTTCGAGAATTCTCGAGAAAACTCGTTTAGTACCGAGACCGTTGCTAGCAAGTAAATGAAATGAAAAAAAATGTCATTTGATTTATGTAGTTTTTGTTTTATAATAAATTATTCAGAGTAATTTTAGCCACAAAATGGTTACAAAGATTATACGCTTTAGACTCTGATAATCATAAAATTTTAAATAATCGGGCAATCAACTTTTTTGCCATCGTTACTAGTTGTTGTCACTGTGACGTCATTTTGTAACGGTCAGCAATTCTCGAAACAAATGGCTTATACTTTTATATCCTATCATAAAACCATTATGTGTAACAACGATAGGCTTACTATATACTATGGACAGGCCCTTCCATACGAAAAATGTTATAATACATAATGAAGTTAGCACGTGACGAACTTCGGGTTGTTGCGTTGATGTTTATGAAAACATGCACATACTCGGACCAGCATTTTGTCTATATTGAAGGGTCTGTCCATATTGTATAGTAATTCTATGGTAAATAAATTTTCTTATTTTTAATCACTGAATGATCTTTAAATTTACTTACTTAACTAAATTTGCACAGATAATAAAACAATTAAGGTATAAAACTATTTTGTCAGGCACATCATGGCATGTTTTTTTTAGTAAATATCATTATCAATTATCCATAAAAAATATTGAACTGACATTTTAATTTAATTTTTTTTAATTTAAATTCAAAATCAAACATTAAATACTTCATGGTAGATAATTTAATAAATTGACGCAAAGTTAAAAATATAATGCAAATTATATACATTTGTAAAATTGGACCCACTAGTGTCATGATATTAATAAAAATTATATTTGTTCGAGACCTGCCACATAAATTTGATATGCTTAGGTCGGTTTCAGATCATGCTCTTTTTTTTACAGTATATACGGTTTTTTCGACACACACTTCCAGCTACAAGAACTTTATTCTAATTGGCGGATTGTTATTTACGCATCGCTACTCGATGACAGTGTTAAGGAATCCCTGATAATTTTGTAGTGTTGCCAAATTCGTTAACAAATATTGGTTTGGATTCGCGAGACCCTCTTTTTCGCGGGTCTCGTAGCAATTGTTACTGTAGCTATGTGGTTAATTTGGCACTGCGCTTCATTTCGTGATTTAAAATACCGCAAGCGCATACAAGTTCTTTTATGGATTTCCAGACATCGAGGTGGTTAGGATGGAATCTACACGCGCTTTATAAAACAAGCTTATACACTCGACTAAAACGCTGGTCTGAAACCGCCCTTAAAATAATAATTATTATCATACATAAAAATCATCGTTGTCAACTGCAAGCTGGCTCATGTTGACATAGTCCGGGTGCTGAGAGAATACATCGACTAGCCTGCTGAAAGTGGGCCGGAGGTCGGGGCTGTAGGCCCAGCAGTCGAGCATCACTTGGTAGATTTCATCGGGACAATCTTCTGGTCTCTCTAATCTTTGACCACTTTCGACTACTTGTATAGCCTATAAAAATAATAGTAAGTTAATTAAACAAATAAATAAACGCTACACACTCAACGGCCCCCATTAGTTAATTCGGATGAAATTGTACGATTCGAAGTTAGATCTGGGGATATATAAATAGCGGGCCCGGCAGATGTTGTTCTGCGGCAAAAAAACTGGGACGATAGCAGCGCCCCCTACTACGTCCAATTGTGAGTCTAAACCATTTTCGAATCAACTGGAACTCACCAAAAAAAAGTTCATCAAAATCGGTCCAACAATTTAGGTGGAGTTCAGTGGCATACACACGTACAGTAAAATTATATATATAAAGATATCACGTTGGGCGATAGGGGCTAAACATATAGATTTGCGTCACCTGAGGTCACGACATGCTTCATGTGCTTTAAGTCATACTGTCGACGCGCATGAATTTTTGACTCTTTGGATGTTACTAGTGTTAAAAATTTAATTTACAAATTATTCATAATATAATTAATTAGAAAAAACGACACCGTAGTGGCGTTGTGGGTAGCGAGTCTGCCTTTAGTCTCGACGGTTGCGGGTTCGATTCCCGCTCGGGCAGATGTTTGTTAAAATTTCTGTCTCGGTCTGGGCGTTTGTCCGTGCGGGTCTCCCCACCGTGCCTCGGAGAGTACGTTAAGTTGTCGGTCCCGGTTATTATCAATAACATCTGATAATAATCGTTAACTCTTGATAAGTAAATTGCTCTTATCCAGTGAGTTACTGGTTCGCCCTTAGGGTTGCGGAGGTCAGATGGTAATCGCTCTGTGTAAAAACTAGTAACCTGTCAAATCCGGATAAGAGTAATAAGCAGACCCTGGGTAAAAAAAAATACCGGAAATAATGCTAGGGCGAAGAAGAATCAATTAGAAAAATATAGTTATTCCATAGTTTCAAGATTTCAATTTTGCCGTAATTAAAGGACTTCGTTCGTTTCTATGTTAAATTCAATAATAAAGTTATATTGAAAATGAAAACTAACCTCGATTCCTCTCATTTCTCCATACGGCTGTTTCCCGTAAGAGAACATTTCCCATAAGGTGACACCGTAACTCCAGACATCACTCTTGTGACTAAAGGTGCCATAGTTATACGACTCCGGGGCGTACCACTTGATAGGCCACTTGCCTCCGTGGCTGGCTTTATAGTATGAACTATCAGTTGAGAGAGCGCGGGATAGACCAAAGTCGCTTATTTTCGCTTGATGCCTGAAAACGAATAAGTTAAATAAATAAACGTTAAACACTCAGCGGTCCCCGTGGACCTTTTTTTACTTCATGACGGTTGGCAAACAAGTATTCGGTCCGCCTGATAGTAAGCAGTCACCGAAACCTATGAATGCTTGCGATACTTGAAGTATCATATACTTGTTGCTAACCCAAGGGATATGAAGGAAGGAATAAGAGGGAAAAAGGAACACACCCCTCGGTGCAAGATTGAGCCTCTGGGGCTCTCACTCACCGCACGAAACACAACAGTACCTACTGATACTGTTACTTTACGCCGATTGAGATCTGTGAGAAGGTAGTAGTTAAGATTTTGTCCTCTCTCTCATTGCACTGTTTCTTTTTTTTTTTCACTGGCCAGATACCGCAAGCCGTCCAACCTGGCGTACTTGAAATTGTGTTACCCATAAACTTGAAAAGAAACTACCGCCTTGACGTTGATATTTTAAAAATATCGATACTGACGCATAGCGATGGTAACGATTCTGTTTACGCTGAGCACATCACTACTATACTATCTAATGAACATGTGGTATTTAGCCTCCTCTAAATCTTCGTTTTGTTAATTTACAAAGCAACGAGACGATCAGTAGACGGCGTTGTCTTCGCGCGACAGCGAGGACGAAGTCCTCTGTTTCGCACGTCGCGTCGCGCTCACACCGTCGGGTGAGTCTATCGTATAGAATGCGCTCGGAGCGCTGCCTCCATCTCCGATGACGTCCGCCGCCGTGGTTCGGAGCAGCAGGAGGCACCTTAAGGACGGAATCAAATTTGAGCCCCCGTGAGGGCTGCCCCTTTATCACGGCTGAGTCTCTGTACTAGGCCCCTCCACTCGGTGACGCTGTCAAGGCCAGTAGGGCCAACAGCAATACACATTCCGAAAAAAAAAAAGACGGCGTACCTGCTGGCGAGCAGGATGTTCCTGGCGGCGAGGTCGCGGTGCACGAAGCGGCGCCGCTCGAGGTAGCGCATGCCGGCCGCCACCTGCCACGCCCACAGGCGCAGCTCGCCGCCCGGCGCCGCGCGCTCCGGCGAGCGCAGCAGCACCTCCAGCAGCGAGCCCAGCGGGACCAGCTCCTGCACCATCGCCAGCGGAGGACCCTGAGGGCGAGCCGTTACGTTTTGTTAAATACTGATTTAGATGTCAGATTTAACGTTATTTAAAAATTTAACCCCTTACTGGACAGATTTCATATCTTGTAATTAAAAAACAATAGATATAGAGAATACACTACATTACGCGTATATATGACGTATAGTGACAGAAAGTGTTTAAGAACGAAATGCCATCTAACAAGTGGCCCAGAACTAGACAATACCATCGTACCCATGCACTATCAAAACCTTGAATGTAATCAATTAATCGCTGCCCTTTTCTTACTGTTACTTTTTCAGATGCGCCATTTGTATATCCTAGAATTTTTATCAATTTCAATACATGTGACACACAATCTATTGTCCTCTATATCTATGTACAACACTCACCAACGAAACTCCAATCAGTCGCACTATACAGCGATGTCGCAGGGACATCATGAGCTTCGCTTCGGAGAGGAACTCCTTCTTGTTGGTCTCCGTGTGTTGCACGTGCAAGGTCTTGACGGCGACGGGCAGCGGCGGCTGGTCGGGCGCGGAGTACACCGCCCGCAGTACTGAACCGAATTCACCTTCCCCCAGCACTGGGCCCAGTGTTAGTTCACTCATCGGAATGAATTCTGTAAGAGATTCTATGTGAGATTAAAATTTACCGGCGGTGGTATTTTATTGCGAGGCCGATTAGCACCACCACCATTGATTGGTACCACCTCAGTATCAGATATTTTACCACGAAATAGTATGATGGCAACGCATGAGTGACACATACAAATGAATCGGGTTGCAAGCACTTATAGGCTATGCCAACCACTTACCATCAGGTTGTTCGTATGCTTGTTTGCCAATTTTGTTGCATTAAAAAAAATTACTGTTTCATTTGTAAAAATTTGTTTATTATATCCTTACAATAGTAGTTGTAGTAGATAATGATTGATTTTTTAAAATATTATGTAATAACACAAATAAAAGAAAAATAAAACGCTTATTTAAGGCAAATATGAATAAAAATTAAATTTCGCAAAATATCGCGTTTTTTCAGTAATTGTAAAATTAAAAATAAATAATATTAAAATTTTTTTAATGGTGTGTTATTTCCTTTGAAATTTTTATGTACATTGGATTAGGTCTTAAGCATTGTACTCACAATGCAAAATCGCTTTCAACAAAAAGAGCTCTTACTCAGAATTCGTTTCCTATTAATTTCGTTAAATATATATATTTTTTATATTATTAAATATTATTTAGTTTGGGTGAATTACAAAATTTCAATATGAACTCATTACTAATATTACTATTTCCTCTACAACTAAGGTTGTACTTTGTACTACGAATGGGTACGATATAAGCACAACAGGGTCTGGATCCAACCTGTAATTCGCATTACAAGTCACCTCTTCTACCGTTGAGCAATTGATATAATATATCATATATTATATGAGGCTTCAAATATATATAGCTAGTTATGTTAAAAATACCTTGCAGTGTGGATAGCTGGCCTTCAGAATTAATAGATATTTCATTGTAATTCTCCACCAGTGAAACAACTGCACTATTATTCACTGGAACTTTGTATGTGTCGTTGTCATTCTGTCCGTCATCGTTGTTGTTGATGCTATCGTTGTTGAAGTCAGATGAAAACGAGAGATTTCTCGTTAGAAGTTCAAATGCATTGTTGTTCATCGGTGTTTGTTTATCGTTCAATATGTCATGCTTTACGAGTGATAACGATTGGTTTAAAACTGATCGATTTGTTGATGATTTCTTTGTTCTTGGCATTGTTGAGAACTGAAAAAGGAAATTAGAATTTTATTATAGATCATGTGATATAACATAAAGAAAATCAATAGTTTTGGATAATTTTTCATCGACAAATGTAAAACAGTGGGCTGACATATTAAATTAAATAAATAAACGCTACACACTCAAACTCACTCAACAATGGGGGCCCCATTAGGTTAGTTATATCGTGTCGGGGGTCTGGAAACATTCGCAATGACATAGACAAACACATCCAGACCGGAAAGCATGCCTGTATGGTCAATACAAACACATTCTCCGAGCGGGAATCGAACCCGCGACCTGTTGCACTTAAGGCAGGTTCACTACCGCTGCGCCATAACGTTGTCAATTGATTTATAAAATTAAAGCTTACTTCAGGCAAAGGAGGTTTGGGCTTGGGTGGTACGGGTATAGTTAGCTTCGTGGGCAATCCATCGGGCACAGCACTGTAGTGTTCTATTAGTCTCTCCAATGACTCTAAATATGGGCCGTCGTCTATAAATAACCAATCACTCTGAAATTAAAAAGAATATATTTAGTTACAATAGAAATAGTTGGGAAAAATTGTGGAATACATTGTCATATTGACAGGCCATTGGTTGCATTCCATATCTAGATTTTTTATTATGTCTGTCGATTCTAATTTCTTATAACTCCAGCAGATGAGCCATTTGACTATTTTTTTTTTTTTTATCCAAAGATTATGAATATGAAGTTACCACAGATTACGTTTACGAGCAACACCAATGTCATTTTTAGAAGTATGTTTATACCAGCACAACTGGGCCGACTCTAGTAAATATTACCTTCTCACAAAAAATCTACAATCATCAAATGAAAGTGCTATTTTACGTCGATATTCTGTTTGGAGTTAGTATTTCCTCGGACTAACTTGGCCTTTCATGCCCGAATACAGCAAAGCTCTATTAGAAAGCCTGGTGATACATTGTAATATTGGGGGTGAGGAGTCTGAAACCTCATAACTAACAAAGGCTACACACTCAACGGCCCCCATTAGGATAGTTATATTTTGTGTCGGGGATCTAGAAACATCCACAAATGACAAGGACTAACACACCCAAACCGGAAAACATGCATGTATGGTCGAACCCGCGACCTGTGGCGCTTAAGGCAGGTTCGCTTCCGCTGCACCATAATAATAATAATAATAATAATAAAGACATTTATTCATCAAGCAAGCATAATTATAAATTGTTACATCGATTAGAACTAACATTAACCATTAAGTACTGCTTGTGAAAAGGCCATCGACTCAGCTTACAGCTGCTTTTCAGTCAAAGCCTGTACAAATGCTGCCAGCACGATGTGTAGATGTTAGGTACAAAATAAATCTTAAGTAGAAAAAGAAAAATTAAAAATAAAAATAAAATGAAAATAAAATGAAAATCTGTATTTGTAAGTATAAAGCAATATCATGAACTGCATATAGGAGCCTGTATTTTAATTTATAAACATATAACCTGCGTTGGAGAGGAAAAAAAGCTGTCTGTCTAAACAATTTAATATAACTTAATATTCTGTGGTTACTAACTTAATAAAATATTTTATGACAAAATAAACAATAACATTAATAAACAATTGAATTGAATATCAAATAAATTAATTGCCCTGTGTTGGTAGCCTCACTGCGGACCAGTTAGATTGCAATTTTTGGCAATCAAAAGCCATTTTACACAAAATTTTGAATTTACCAAGAGAAGACGCTGATCTTATAGGGGTGGAATATCATTCCAGCATTTGGAGGCCATGAAACGAAAAACTACCTCTGAATGATACTATGCGCGGTGGAGGCACAACTAAATTTGATTTGCGTAAAGATCTACACTCATTACTTTTACTGTCATTTAGCCAATTTAACTTTTCAAATAAATATAAGGGATAATATTATGTTTTTTAAATTATAAATAATAGTGTTGAGCTTAAGTTTACGGCGGTTCTCCATATTTAAAAGATTGTACGTGTTTAAATATGGGGGTAATGTGAGAACCACGAGGAACACTATTACAAAAGCGTACACATGAATTTTGGACTCTCTGAATTTTTGATTCAGTTTGTTTTAATAAGCATGGACCATATACTACATCACAATAGTCCAAATGAGAAAGGACTAACGCATCTATAAGCTTATTCCTAACAGTGCCACTTAGGAATGGCCTAAATTTGTAAAGCATCTTAAGAGCGGCGTAGCATTTACCTATTTTTCTTTGGACATGTTCCTTAAATCTTAATGATCCTTCGAATAAAACTCCTAGATTTTTAATAATGAAAGCCTCTTTAATTGAACAATTTTCAATCGAAATATTTGGTTTCATCTGTTTTATTATTTCAACTTGCCGCTTAGTACCAAAAATAGTAAAAGTACATTTTTGAGGGTTTAAAATAAGATCATGATTATTGGACCAATTATAAATTGATGATAAATCTTTATTTAAATAACGAATGCCATCGTGCAAATCTTTATTTGAAAGTGTATTAATTTTTACTAACAATTGTGTATCATCTGCATACATGTGAATTAAGGCGGATTGAACACCAAGTAATTATATCAGACGTATAAACAGAGTACAGCAGAGGTCCTAAGATTGATCCTTGAACTACGCCTTTGGTTACTGCAAGATGAGATGATCTAGCAAGTTTTCCAAATCTATCTATGCACTCAACAACTTGCAAGCGATTACCAAAAATAACTACTAAACCAATTACACACAGAATCATCACAACCGTAAAGCCTGAGCTTATCGATCAAAATTTTATGATTAAGGCAATCAAATGCACGACTGTAATCCAGTAATACTAATATAGAAGCTTTATTTTCGTTTGAGGCAGACAGAAGCTCATCAACTATGTGCAGAAGCGCAGTAGTAGTGCTGTGGTTTTTACGAAACCCAGATTGCTCAAGTGGTATAATTTTATTTTTATTGAAAAAATTAATTAATTGGGAATTGACAATTTTTTCAACTATTTTAGATAGAACTGGTAGCAATCCTATTGGTCTTAAATCTTTTAAATTTTCTATTTTATTACATTTTGGTAACTTTCCACTGATGGGGGAAATGACTGCGGCGCAAAGAGGAATTTATAATATGAGTAATGGCACTTAGCGAATAGGGTAATGTAAGTTTTATCATTTTTATGCTAATTTTATCGGTTCCAGTAGCATTCGAGCTTATAGAATTTATTATTTTTAGCACATCTTTTGACGTAACCTTTATAAATTTAAATTTAACTTTATTTTCATTTAGTATATTGTATTTTTTAAAAACATCGTAATTATTATTATTTGTAACCGTTGGAATTGTTTCTAAGAAGCCTTTATTTATTTTATTGGGGTCACAAAGATGATTTGGGAGTACGTTAGGAATTGAGGTTCCACGTAATTTATGAAATACGTTCCACATTTTTTCGGACTACTAACATGTTGATTGATTTTCTGATTAAAATAATGTTTTTTTTCATTACGTGTAGTGGACAGAACTAAATTTCTAAGTAATTTGTAAGCACGCCAGTCAGATTCATTTTTTGTAAGCTTAGCTCGCTTACATGCTTTATCTCTGTCGATCATTAGTAATTTTATAGTATCTGTAATCCAGGGTGTTGGGGGATAATTAAATTGTCTCGTTTTCACGGGCACAAAATGATCAAAAAGACCTAGTATTAAGAAATTAAAACAATCAACCATATCGTCGATTTCATGAATTTGCAACACCCACTCCCAAGGAGTGATTGAGGCTGCGAACTGATATGTACTTAAATTAAAGTCATTGAAGGGTCTATAACTAAATATTCTAGGGACTCTTCTGGACGTCTGAATAGGGAAGGAGGCCTGAACAAAAGCGTGGTCACTAAGGTCGTCGTTATGCTGTAAACATATTTCACTCGGATTTAATTCATTACTACAGCAAATTACATCTAATAAGGTACTACTATTGGGTGTTATTCGAGTAGCATCATGTATAATTTGCTGTAAGCCATACTCTGATAATAAATAAAAAATAATGATAAGTCGTCAAATGACTTGAATATACTATATACACTAGGGTAACCCTTTATCTGCGTATCTTCTTCGTCCTAGCATCATTCCCAGTATTTTATTTACCCCTGGGTAGAGGGTGGGTGGTCTGCTTATTACTGTTATCCGGATTTGACAGGTTAATAGTTTTTACATTCGCAACCCTAAGGGCGAACCAGTAACTCATTGGATAAGAGCAATTTACTTAGCAAGAGATAACGATTATTATCAGGTGTTATGGGATAACAACCAGGACCGACAACTTAACGTGCTCTAAGAGAAACGGTGGGGCGAGTCGTAAGAACAAACGCCCAGACCGAAACAAATATTTATAATGAGCGGGAATCGAACCCGCACCCATCGAGACTAAATGCAGTCCCCTTATCTGAGTATATAGGATAAAATAATTACCTCTTTCCTAATAATAAAGTTGTATGGCATATTCTCACTGAGCATCGTCAACACATAGGCGCCGGTGTGCCTCTCACTGTAGCGCACGAGGAACACGCCGTCCGTGGCCTTGTCTTGCAGGCAGTGCTGCTTGCAATACTCCTCCAAGGTCTTAATGCCCTCCTCACGATTCAACGTTCCATGATACCATTGAATCTTCGATGTGTTCGGCTTCTCTGGTTTATGGTCCTCTGAAAAAAGAAAATGGTATGGTATATTTCTTACTATATCTTCTTCCTAGTATTAATCCCCGTATTTTTGCCCAAGATCTGCTTATTACTATCCGGATTTGACAGGTTACTAGTTTTTACACGGAGCGTGAAGGAGTAACACATTGGATAAGAGCAAATTACATCTAGACCTAACGATTATTATCAGATGTTATGATAAAAACCGGAACAGATATAGTTAAGTTCAATACAAATATCTGCCTGTGCGGGAATCGAACCGAAGACAGTCGAGACTTATGGCGGGCTCGCTATCAACACGCCATAAGTCATTAACGAGGTTTGAACTTTGGGTTACTTTCAATAGCTGGATAGTAAATAAATAAATGCCACACATTCAACTACACATGTCCGGAATTTCAATAAAAACATCTGCATCGAGCATCAATACAACATTTTACTTAACCTAATTACATAAATTATGTATAATTAATATAAACATACTCAGTAATTGGTAGCATTCTGTATGTCCATAATGTTGTGCAAGCTGTGCGGGGGTGTCGTGAGACAGTGTTCTAGGATGAGCTGGAGCCTTCAGTTTTAACAGAACCTATAACCATACAAGTTTTTGATGGAACAATACTTTTTAGGCTTAATACTAAACAAGAACCGTAATATGTAAAAAAGTTGGAATTTTCACAAAATGTGAATTTCTGTTTTCGTTACAACAAATACTAAAAATAAAATAAAACTTTAGAATGGGGTCTCCAAGAAACTAGGTAAGCTTACGTCATCTTTAGCTGTATCATAACTTTGCATCGGCGATGATAACAGTCAAGCGCTAGTCTATATTCATATAAAAAAAATTATTATGTCATAAACTGTAACTTAAAGGTTTTTTTTAACAAATTTAACATATTTTTTAATCCATTTTGGTCTAACGGGATGTTGAACAAAATATACAAATAAATAATATATTTTAAAATGATAAGGACTTTAAGGAGGATGTAAAATTTGTGTAGGATACGCGATAGCTTATCCGCCATTTATGACTAAATTTAATTTTTTTTTTGTAATGATATTATCAAGAACTATACCCATTGAGAACAGACCTCAAAAGTTTATGTGTTAATTAACAATAATAATAAAGGCAAGTTATTCTAAAATGATGGTTGGAGCTGCTTGTAATTTTTAGCCGACTTCAAAAAAGGAGGAGGTTGCCGCAGAACCTTGACATTTATAAACCGATTTTTTTTTATTTGAAAGTATATACTTTCAGGTTATAAAATTTACATCAAAGTTGGTTCAGTAATTTTGTTTTTTAGAGCACAAAAGCTGGATGAATATTATCACCCATGTAAACGAAATTGCGTATTTTGCTTTTCTGTGACTTTTTAACGGTATTTATCATCACTAAAACGATAACAAATAAATAAATTCTTAGAATGAAATTACGACTTGCAACTTAAAAAGCAAAAAATAAATATTTTTTACGACAGAAATCGGTGTTAAGTAAAACAGCAGCTCGAGAGGCTCGTTAATAGTCCGTGAATTGTAAGTGTTTAGAAATTTACCTTGATGCATTCTATATGACCTCTCTGTGCGGCGTCATGTAGGGGAACTTTCCCCGTGGGTGCGTGTCTCATCTGATAGTTAGCGTTTCCCTTCGTTATAAGCAGCTCCGTCGTACTTGGCAAGTTGTTTTGGCATGTGTACTGGAAAAGTACAAAAATGTTTAATTTTACATAATTAAAATCTTAAAAACATTAATGCTACAAACACAACATTATATTGGCATGATATATTGTATCAGGGGTCCAAAACACACACAAAAAAAATCATCCAAACTCCGAAAACAAGCGGGTATAGAACCCGCGGCTGTTAGCGATTAAGTTGCTTTAAATCTACCCAACCTCTGCGTCACAACGGTGGTTAAATTGTATTAACATCATAGTCGAGTTTTATTATACCACAAATCATAAATTCGTAAACTATAAATTGTTTTGAGGGAATGTTTTTCTTACGGATGGAATCATCAGCTCTTTTGCCTTGCATATGGTTCTTTGTAATATATTTGTTAATACTAGCATAACATTTACACAAAAACAATCACAAACACACAAAAAAAATACTGATAGTTTTACTTACATGTAGTGGTGTGTATCCAAACGAGTCCCGAACGTTGACAGTGGCGCCACTCTCTATCAGCTTAGCCAGAATGTTGTCCCGTCCAGCCTTCGCCGCGATATGCACAGCGGTCTGACCGTCCTGGTTCTTAGCCTCACGATTCCGATAGCCGCATTCCAGCATCTTTGAGACGATGTTGTAATCCCCGACTTCTGTTGCCCTGGTAGTAGAGTTTGTGTATTAGTGGCTTATAATTGGTACTAAAACGGATGAAAAGATTTTGATAAAATTAGTCTACTATCCGTGAAGGTTCCTTGCTGTTTATCATCAATGAGCCAGCCAGTAATATACTTACAAAGAATATTCATGCAAACGATATTGATACACGACTGATCGTCGGAGACCTTTATAAGTGGGTAGGTAAACTCAGTCTCCCTCATTTTATCTAAGAACGCTACCCACTTAATATTATATTAGGTGGCAAACTAAAATAATTGCTTTCCTTAAGGCAGGTCATATGCTTCTTTGAGTTGTTCACCACTTAATCAAATAATAACACAATTCGAAAATGGTTTAAATTCATAAGGAAACGCTGCGCTATCGACTCCCAGTTTTTTTCCGGGCCTGGATAATATAACGTTTACCGAGTCCGATGGCTTATATGTGTAATATGACACCACTGGAATAATTAAAATAAAATCTTCCTATAACTTTTGTTTTATTAAATAAAAAAATTAATACATTTCTTTGCATATATTTTAGGTATTTTGGTGGAAAATTCTAATTGAAATAAATTATCTAATATTATATAAAATACATCATTTTAAATAAAATCACCAACCTACGTTTTTTGCGCTTTGAAATAATTCACATAACAGCCATTTATGGGAAATGAATCTTATCTTGTATAAAACAAAACATTTATTCCCAGTAAAAATTCTCATCATACAAAACTGCATAATTAAATTCAAAAAAATTAATTACATACACAAATTATATTAGTCATATCTTGAGAATGTTATGACAATATTATAACAATTCAAGATACATCTGTGTTTGTCTATGACTCATTATTTATGTTAATGATTCACTAATTACATTACCAGTAGTATGTTATGTTATTTATTTATCAGATTCATAAGTATATGTGTAGCTGAGACGTAAGATAAACTGGGCAATGATTTAAATATCAAGGTTGAAAGCTTATATTAATGAACATTATGTTTCTCAACAGAACCTTGTGCAAGAATCGTTGGGAAGTTATCTCGCAACGACCGCAGCAGTGGTTAATTTTATCTTAGGTAAACGAGACCTAGGGTTTCTTTTTTCAATTGTTTAGTGTTTAGACTAATATCTTGTTTGTCTCAACGGTCGCGGATTCGAATCCTGCTCGGGTCAGATGTTTGTATCTTTCTGTTTTGGTCTGGGTGTTGTTCTTGGGGTTGTCCCCACGTGTCTCGAAGAGCACGATATGCTGTTTATTCTGGTTGCTATCAGATAACATCGTAAATAATGATAGGTAATTCTTTCATATCCAATGAGTTAATGTTTCGCCCTTAGGGTTGCTGAGGGCAAATGGCAATAGCAATATAAAAACTAGTAACATGTCAATTCCGGATAGGGTTATGAAGCAGACCCTTGGAACAATGCCAGGAAAGAAGATTCTGTTAGATATTTTGTGTGAAGAAAGGTTAATTCTAAAAGTAGTACATTTATAAAATTGGACTAAAATTGCATTTTATATTACACACTTAACAAACTCAATATACTATAACTATAAGAAAGTAATAATTTTATTTTAGTTATATTTAGGATAACTCTGTTATCTCTGGTATTATGTATATTCTATGTAACTTAGTTAGTATTATTCATATATGTTGACTGTAGAAAAAAGTATAACAAAGACCTTATCCTTTCAATGGTCAGTGTCCTCAATATTTATTGTATAGGCATATTGGCGACGAAACAGGAAATTATCAATAAACTTGTCACTGTTTACAGTCCATCACCTAATGCAATACGAGTAAAACACAAGGCCAGTAACCTGCTACAATGCCAAACTCATTTTCCTTATCATGACTTTTAGCTCATCTTTTTTTCTCATTATAGTGTCAAAGTCTGGTCTTCAACTGCCTGTAATCTTTTATATATTAAATTTAATTCAAACGTTTTATTTATTTTTAATATTAAAGAATTGACTTTGCAATACCTATATTTATTACTAAATAAATAGGTTTTCTAGACACTTTGCGGGTGCATTCTAATGATACACCAATTTTTTATTATAATCAGATTAATTTAAAACTTACAGATTATTCTTCAATATATTGTAAATATTTGAACAGATCTTTATATTTTATTTATTAGAACATCAGATATTTTGAATTAAAAAAAAAATCAAAACCAGCTTTATTATAAATGGTATCATTTTGGAATAAACCCTTTTCAAACAAAAAAAGAATTTTCAAAATCAATCTACATATGAAAAATATATTATATAAACATCTAAATTGATAACCTCCTTTTTTAAAGTCGGTTAACAATATCAAACATTTCTTAATCCTTGCCAGCTTAATAAAAGTTTGAACCCTCCTATCATTCTTGTCTATTGAAACAATAAAACAATGAGAAAAATTAAGGGCAATTGGTGTAGCTCACTTCTTAATAGGACTTCCTCCTTCAGTTGTTATTGTTATTGACAACCACACTAAACAATTTCATGCCTATAGAGATGAATATAACCAATCATTTGGACGCAAATAAACAATACCATGTCAACCCACAAAATTGAAAAAACTGAGTTATATACAGAAGTGTTGGTAAATGGCTGAAGAACATTTTTCTTTAATATTTGTAGGGTTTAAGCTTTAAAACTACTGAAGGTTTATATGTATAATAAAATCCATTAAATAGTGTAGAAATACTGTCATTTTTGAGGTTTCTAATGTGATGTCGTAAATAATTACATTTAACGCGTGCGGGTCACGGGCAGTAATGGATAAATCAAAACTACTGGATCGATTTTAATCATTTTTTCAGTGAAAATAACTAAAATAACTTACATAAATCTGAAATTGCCAAAAACTTGACCAATACAAAAAAATCATATAAAGCAAGTTGTTCAAAATTTTCAAACGCGTTTTTCTCGAAATGAAAAATGTAATATTTTTTAAAAGGTATTTCTACCATATTCAGTAATAATAAGCACACTAACAATATGAATATATAACACTAGCTATGCCCGCGACTTCTTCCATGTGGCATAGTGTCTTTAGGTAGCTATAGCTCTAATATTTTGTTTCTTGTTGCAAATTTATAGAACATTCACATAAACTTTACATATTTTCATACAATTGTTATTTAACAGACTGAAAAATAAGTTTCAAGCTTCTAGGTCTAAAAATGATAATACTTCATAAAACTTTTCATCACCCCTTTCAATCCCTAACAACCCTTTTTTCATATTAATGTCTTCCTATGTCCTTTCTCAAGCTTATTATCAAGATTATCTGTGTACCAAATTTCATTTAAATTGGTTCTTATTATTGGTAGTTTTGGCTTGAAAGCGTGACAGACAGACAGAGTCACTTTCTCATTTATAATGTTAGTAAGGAGTAAGGATTATTAACATAACATTCTTTCTTGTAAGTTCTCTGCTTGTGTGGTGTACAATAAAAGAATTATTATTATTATTATTATTATAACATTTGAAACACCACACACTCATGTTACAAAAGCGATTAAGCGAAAATCCTGATAGCATGTGCATTAAAAGTGCATATGTATAAATATTTTAAAATAATTTTAATAATATAATCATTGCACAAATGTTTGTTGTTAATAAATATAATTATATAAGTCACAATAAGTCAATTGTTTCATGTTTATTACTATGTGGCATACAATACATAATGGATAAGAAAATATAAATAAAATACATAAATAAACGCTACACACTCAACAGGCCCCAATAGGATAGTTATATCCTGTGTCAGGGGTCGGGAAACATACACAATGACAAGGACAAATACACCCAGACCGGAAAACATGCATGTATGGTCAATACAAACATAAGCTCCGAGCGGGAATCAAACCCGCAACCTGTGGATTTTAAGGCAGGTTTGCTACTGCTGCCGCACAATGTCATTGAAATAATTTTTAACATAATTTCTATGCATTTTTGTTATTTACGATGATCGAATCTTAAACTTATATTCAATGAAAAATATGCTCATATAGTGGTATTGTGAAATCAATTTTCATAACTCAAATTTAAACAACAACTTCTGTCCACTAAAGTGCATGCTGGTGGCCTTTCTGGTTTTGACAGTGCGAATAGTCAGGCTTGGTAATCAGTTTTACAGAGTTAATCATATGATCAATGGCATTGTGGCTCAGTGTTAGAGAACCTGCCTTATGCACCACAGGTTGCGGGTTAAATTCTCATTCGGAACAGATGTTTTATTGTAAACAGTTGCATGTTGTGGTCTGGGTGTGTTTGTACTTATCTCTGTGTTTATATTTCTTGACCCCTGACATAGGATATACTATCCTAATAGGGGTGTTGAGAGTGTAGTGCTTATTTTATTTTATGTATTAATAATGTCATAGAAGATAATTACAAGAATCTTACCTATGCAATAGATTGGTGGTGCCCTGTGTTCTAGACTCATGTGGAGGTGGCAGTCCTTGGCAAACCACGGATAGCCTTGTGACAAGTCCATTGGAGTCACCACGATAGTGCTGAATCAATGTATCTAATCCATGCACTGTTGTTTTCTCTTCAATGGAAAAAAATGCATCTTCACCATGTCTCCTAATTTGATAATGTACCACATCTCCCTAAAATATATGAATATTTAAATTAAATTGTGAATCATCAAAAATTAAGAATTACTACTAAAACAAAAACTACATTGAGCACTCTTCAAAAATATTTATAGGGTAATATGTAAGATAAGCAAAAATTGTAGACATTGTGCTTACTTTTTACATAAATACAGTGCTTTAAAGGTTAATTTAGTTTGTTCTAACATTAAAGTACATTTTCATTGTTATTATTGAGCTATTTTATAAAAGTATCTACTGAGAAAATATAGAAACTTTTACCTGATGTAATACCGAAAGAACGTAATCTCCTGGTGAAGTATTACTCTCACGTACTAAGAAAACACCATCTTCGCCCTCTGAAAAGTAAAATGGTATGGTAAACGTAGAGGAAAACACAACGCGAGATTTCTCCATTGATAAAGAACTTACCTTCTTTTAAAAGTTTCTCCGCAGTATCCCGAGATATTTTTCCATGAAACCAGTTTACATTATCCTCTGTATTCATCCTCAACAAAAAAGAGTTTGTCTGAAAAGTTGAAACTTGTTCAACAAGTGTCACTCCACGGAACAGATGATCGTAAATCTTTATAACATTACTTGTTACAACTCACATAATACATAACAGCACTTCTCTAATACGTTAGTAAGAAATTTAGATTTTGTTTCATTAGCAAATTACAAAGTTTTGCACAAAAACAATCAAGTAAATAAATGATTAACGAAATACATAAATAGAGACTCAACAACTTTTTGTCTTTTATTTCTTTCTAACATACAGCAAATAGCTGAAATAGCGTTTAATAGCCTGAATGTTTTAAATTCTAGTTTCGAAACGCCATCTCTTTCACAACTGCACAGTATTAGCTTGGTGAAAAAGAGATAGATTACATTCACATTACTTTTACACTTACTTGTATTGTAGAAATGTAAACGTCAAACGTCAAGTATCCAGTTAGGTCAAATAAGAAACTCATTATTTTTTTTTATGAATTAGTCATCAAAAATAAGCAGCTTTGCTTGCTAAATATTTTAATAAGTTATTAAATTAATAAACAATACACAAATGGCTTACCTTCAATAATATGAATGACGTCATGGTAGTTATCATGATATCCAACTTTAAAAACTCACAAAAATATTTACAAATATCCGATATATAAAATCCGAACTATTTATTTTTCCTACGTTTTTTAAGGAAACACATTTTAAACTTCTTTAAACGGGTAGTAGTTTAGATAAAATATATTAGAATAAAAACGTTCGCAGTGAACGCAGAGCGTCTAGAAAGCAGCCGGCAGACAGGCGCGGTATCCCCGACTCTGCCTTCCAACGAATGACTCATAGCAAGGTCAATTCCGAGAAATGAATCACCACCAACCAGCGTACTCAGTTCTGCAATGCCATAAGTAGTACGCATTCCCTCACAACACAACATACTTATTATAGTTGGTAAATAAACCCTGATAAATATGATTATTTTATTGATAAAAGTAAATAAATGTTCTGATACCTAAACCACTAAACTGTGATGCGCATATTAATTAAAGCAACATCTTGAATAGAGGATCTTCTTATTTATTCTTAACAAAACACATTAAAAAGTATGACTTCGTATTAAATGCAAGTACTTTACATAAACATACCTGTAATATATAATAATCTTAATTCTAAATAATATTTTAATCGCAATTGTAAGGTTGTTTAGATGTTAAGGTTTGACGCCGTAACTAAGCATTAAATTTTGTGACGAGTACAGAGATCCAGAAAGAGGTACCTACTGTTCCCGAGGGAGGAGCTTTACTTTAGAATAGTAACTTTTATACGGTCGTCCAGCATAACGATTACATTAACGCGAGCGAAGTCGCGAGCAAAATCTAGGCGTAGTATAACAAAATATCCAGTATACGAGTACATAAGATGAGTACTCAAAGAAGAATCAAGTAAATCGAGACAATGGTTTTGAGTTATAAGCGAACAGACAGACAGACTCGTCTTCTATAATGTGAAAGGAATTATAAGTAGTGTTTCATTGTTTATCTACGTATAGTATGTTTGTATAAGGTTATTATTACCTGTTTAACATTAATGGCAGGAAACATTGCAAAATTTTGAGACCCCATTAGGCTATTACGTTATTTAGCTTTAAGTATAAGTAAGCGGACGACAAGTTTTTATCAGGTTTTTATTTTTACATAGAAGAGTACAACAACTTAAGAAATTCTATCGTTCATATGTCTTATTTCGATTATTTTTTCTTCATATAGGTTTGTAAATCATAAGGAATCCTTTTTTAAGTTTTAAGGTCACTTGAAAGATAAAAATAAAAAAACACGGACTTCAAAATTAAAAGTCAAAAAATGTGTGTTATGCGTTAATGTCATACCTAGTACCCACCGACTTCTGTTGTGGAAAATATTTATTTTTGCTTTTTATTCGTTTTGAAGTCGGCTTAAAAGAAACTTTTAAGATTTAAGATGTTTATATTTTTATTTTTCTCATTTCATCATCTATTAGTTTTTAATTTTTAATGGCATGTCAACATATATTTAGAAAGTAATAGCCATAAATATGCCAAGTTGCTTTAGCGAGGCGAGGAACCAGTCACGGCGTTTTCTTACCTCGAGAATGTAATGTTTATTTACTTTCGTTCTATCGTGTTCTTGTAGCCTGTCTGGATATAAAAGCCTGTAGGCCCTTACTTGGCTATGTTTGGCCACAATGTGTGTAATCCGTTCAGACATGTCGACGACATGGACAAGGAACGGACGTAACCTATTTATTAAGAACAATTTCTCTTTCAAGTAGTTTAGCTACAGTAAGTTATTCATTATATACTTACATAGGGTGAAATTGTTTTATAAAAAGCAATGAAGTGATTATTTTTCATGAATCTGACTGAAATTATAGATCTTAAAGTTTGGATGGATGGAAACTAACTGATGGGTTTGGATGAAATTTGGTACATTAGAATGGTTATATCCTACATATGTCGGAGGTCCAGAAACACACAATGACAAGGACAAAGAGACCAGACCAGAACACATTCCTGTATAGTTAAAATAAATATCTGCCCCGAGCGGTAATCAAACTTGCTACCTGTGGCGCTTAAGGCAAATGTGCTACCGCTATATACATACATTTTTAATACTTGGGACTGGTACTAAAATTAAATTATGAGAGAGATAGAGACATTTTTATAATATCTTGATTTTTTTTGTATGTCTTTCTGTTTGTCATGCATATCTAAAAAGCTTATAATCAAAATAATTTACAAAATTTTTACCATAAAGTTACCAAAAAACATATAGCCTTTGTTTAATTAAAGCTTTATTAAATCACTCTATCAAAAATTATTGCAATTTTAATGGTATCCCGAATTAAGTAGGAATAAGATAATAGTACGTATTTCAAGCCTTATCATGCAAGAACTACTGAAGGGATAATCTGGATTAACCTTGATCAATATATACCAAATGTACCTATTATAATTCGTAAAACTTATGTTAACAAAAATAATTTTTATTAAAACTAAAATCATATTTAAATGCAATGAGTATCCCCGATTAACATTTAAAAGTGAATAATAAAATAACGCTCGTGGAAATCCCTTTATCTATATAAGGTTGAAAAACACTAGTAGCTACTGGCGAGGTGCAACTGGCGGTACCGTCAAGGTAGCCTGGAGCCATTCGGCCTCTGACTCACCGCTTTCTAGAGACCAGCGGTCGATGACACCCGACACCTTGCTGTGCTCCTGATTCAAATGTAATTGGCAATTTATAGTGTAGATATTTGCTAAATATACGTCTGAATAAAGATGATATACGTAATTATCTTTTTACCAATTGACTCTTTTAAATCATAGACTTACTATAAACTCTGGACCGGCCAGAGAAAATGTCTCAGACTCACTGGTGCCCCGTCGTATATTCAACACCAACGTAAAGGAATGAAGCTGGTGTTAGTCACAAGTTAACTATATTCTACATACTAGCTAGCTTCGTTCGTGACTAGCTTTGATCCGATGGATTGGTGTTGAATTTATGAAGGGACACCAGCGAGTCTATGACATTTTGTCTGTATCGAAGGGGCGGTCCATAGTATGTTTATTTTAATCTGTGCCTATAGACCATATATTGCCTTAATGCTCAACATTTAACAAACAAAATAATGAGTTTTTCTGTTGTGTGTGATACTTGAGTATGAGATCGAGAAAAACTCATTATTTATGCAAAATGCATAAAAGTAATTTAATATTTTACAGTGTACGCTGTGAACAGGAAATATCTGTCTAATCAAAATAATTTTGATGAAAAACTAATTAATTAAATGCTAAAAAAACTTTATAGATTAAGAAATCATTAATTATGAATCATTTTACTGTAACTAAGAGGAAACTGTACGACCTCAAAACGAAATACGAATTGACCAAAACAACAAAAGCAAGGAGATCGAGATGTAATCGATCCGAAAATTTTGCGCAAAACAGCGATATGGATGAGGTAATGACTCGATTCTGTGAATGGAAAAATCTATTTATAAAAAATACCCGAAACTGACGTCCGTAGATAATTCAAATTGTTGTAAAATAGACTTTATTGTGGTGATTATTAAGGAGTATTTTTGCATATTGCTAGATGATTCAAGACTAAGTAGATAATTTTGACAGATACAATACGTGACTCATAGTTTCTAATGCAGATCACAGAGCGTAAACGTTATGCTTTATTAGATGGAATACTGAGGCATTGCTAATTTATTACTCTTTAATTATTTTTAGATGTGACACAATATGATTCATAAGATGAAAATGATAGCATTGCTTCGTTTCGAAATCTTTATAACATTTGAAAGATTAGTTTTAAGTAACTATTATTATTTTATGCGAAGCTTTTTCTGATCTTTTAGAAACTTCGAGAAAATTTTGTTCATATCATATTGTAGAGTCGATGCTCTAGCTATAAGTATACTTAAGGGTGTATAGATACATGTATTTTTTACGGTAGTAGAGCAATGCTTCTCTCAGCGCAAAAGCTCGACCGAAAATCGGATACAATTAACAGTATCATTAGGGGCTGTTGTGTTTCGTGCGATGGGTGAGAGCGCCGGAGGCCCAATATCCCACATCTGTTTCCTTCCTTTTTTCCATTCTCATCCCGTTCCTCATGTTCCTTGGGTTGGCGATGCGCTTGTGATACTTCAAGTATCGCAAGCGTTCATAGGTTGCGGTGACTGCTTACCATCAGGCGGACCAGACGGCGGTATGCTTTTTAGCCAACCGTCATGACATAAAATAAAAAAAATAGGTTTTAAGTCAATATAGTTATTTTTTCATCCCAGCATTATTCCCGGTATTTTATGTAACCAGGCTCTGCTTATTACTTTTATCCGGATGTGACAGGTTACTAGTTTTACACGGAGTGATTGCCATCTGACCTCCGCAACCATAAGGGCGAACCAGTAACTCATTGGATAAGAGCAATTTACTTATCAAGAGTTAACGATTCAGATGTTATTGATAATAACAGACAGACAGAGACAGACATTTTAACAAACATCTGCCCGAGCGGGAATCGAACCCGCAAGCGTCGAGACTAAGGGCAGTCTACCTTTACTACGCTACCCACAACGCCACAACGGTTTAAGTCAATATAGTTATTATGGTTGATTAATATTATAATATAATTATATATACATCTACAAATACATTATTCATTTAATAGACTCATGTTTAGATACACGCTTTAAGATATACTTGTATTAATGATGATTATTTTCAAAACATTTTTGAAACCTTGCTGTTTTTAGTTAGAGCCAGCTCATTCCGAGAATTGCGCTCCTACCTCGACATCCTTTTCCTGTTCCCCCTCCAATCTTCCCCGTCCTACCCTAGAGTCAGTATGTGATAAAACTACGTACGCTAGAGCACGCATGTGATAAAACTAGTGTTGCAATCAGCCATTGTCTACGGGCTAGTAACCTGTCCGGAAAAGAGAAATAAGCATACAATAAAATCAATTAACGGAAGAATCATCATAGTCTTTGGCCACGTGTTTGGCCTCTAGAGAGTGACAAAGGAACAAACATACACACAAAAAGTGATAACACATTACCTTCGTTTGCGAGTAAAACTAGATATTACAATAATATCGCTTAGCATCTCACCTCACTCTCTGACAGACTGATCGCGAAGATGGCTTAGAATCTGATTGGGAAAACTAGAGATCACAATCACACTTTATGTTAATAAATAAAGAAAAAAAATAACCATATGAAACTTACCTTTGGAAATGTATAGGACAAAAAGATGCAAGTTACAGAATTACAGGATTTATAAATTTTCAATGTATGGGCTAGAAGGTCTTTGCCGCCCTAGACTCTACAATTGTCATGTCCTATATTATTTTTATAATCCAACAATTTCATTGAAATTGCACATATTATAATTTTTGGGTATATTTTTGTGCTAATCAAAGCTCAATCATGTACCTGTAAAATATGATAAAACCGTCATGCATGCTTTCTGATTTCTATGAGGTAGCAAAAAAAAAACGGATTTTGCCACCCTTACAATCTGCCGCCCTAGGCTACAGCTACATGTAGATGTCGCTACAGTAGGCTCAATGGTAGGTATGTTAAAACGTCTGAAGCGTTTTGGGCAATTCTAACACTCCTAATACAAAACAAATATTTGCTCGCATTTGTTATAGAACAATTATAAATAACATAACTAAATAAATGGTACACACTCAACAATTAGTGAAGGCCCCAATTAGTAAAGGTTTAACCTGTGTCCGGATCCAGAAACATACACAAGGTAAAACATACTCAGACCGGAAACCATGCATATGAACAATACAAACATTTGCTCCAAGCGGGAATCGAACCCGCAACCTGTGGCGCTTAATGCTTGTTACCGCCGCACCACAAGGTGGTGTATAAATGAAACTATTCGTAAATTATTTAAAAAACCAATTTATTGTGCCGCTGTATTCGTATTTATAAACGAGTGCGATCGTTTTTACTGCGACTGTATGACTGTATCTTAAAATAATTGCCCTTACTAGCCGATGTGAATCTCCTAAGAACGCCTGAATACTATATTATGGTGATCGTTCTTATTCTGTTTAGTTAATTATATCAAAGGAATACTTAAGCTTTTTTCTGCATTATAAATTAGGAACATTCGGTCATTGTTAATGATTTTAACAATATTAATTTTCTTGTGTGACTAAAAGACATGCCTATACCATACCAGCTTCCATTCGCAGCTACATCGAAACCAAGATTATGGGTTTTTATTTTTTATCTAAAAATAAATTATATTACACCAGTTATTTGAACACAAGAAGCTTTGTTGAGCTCGATCCAGTTACGAACGAATAAGAAACATTTTTCTTATAAAAATAATACCGACTCGGAATTAAAAGCAAAATATAAAAGAAATCTAAGACAGAAGTCGTTGTTAAGTAGAATATTGCGTTAGCCTATAAAGCCTCGAATCCACTTATAGAGTATTTAGAATCAAAAGTCTCATTCAGTGAACGTTGTATTAAATTATGAATCAAATCTATTTCAATCTGTTTTAGAAACAAACATGGCCTTTTCCCCACAATTTTTATTAATATTTTTGTCATTTCAAAATTTTCGGTATATTCGCATGTATTAAAGGATTTAAGCACAAGGAAGTCAATTAAAAAAAAAAACAAAATAAAACATGGCGGTATATTTATTATCGTATAAAATTACAAAAAATAACTAAAGATAAAAATATGTACAAGTACAAATGTAAAAATGATTACAAACTAAACTTAATTATTTATTTGATCGCTAAATAAGTACCTACGTATATTTAACGCTAGATTCTACTGAATATAACAATGACGGTATTATGACATTACTTTGGATTTCCTGCTTAAAATTTAAAACGCATTCACACTTCAACGATATTAGAAGAAGTAAAGAATAAAATGAAAAAAAAAAATAAAGCAACAAGAGACAGGAAGACCTTTTCAAAGACAAATATGACTGAGAATGTTAAATAAAAATTAGAAAAATCAAAAAACATTGTGAAGTTTTTTAGCAAAGTACGCTTACTATGTGATTGTATTTAATATTATCATCGAAACACTTTTAGACAAATATTCTATAACAATATGCCCTAAGCTTAAATTAGAAATATGTGTGTGAATGCGCTCTTATGTTGCGAAACAATAAACTTAGTGATTGAAGAAAAACCAAACAATTTACATAATCAAAGTCACCAATCAATCTACAAGCAATAAATAAATAGCACTAATATTATTTACAATGAAAAACCTATATTAAAACTATATAAGTATACATTACATTACATATATTAGAAAAGAAACATTAAGAAAGGTATTTAGGCATCTCTGATTTAGTACTTAACTTATTAATTATAATAAAAAAGTTAAACATAAATACGTCAAATCATGTTTAGAAAAGAATGTTAGTTTCTTAAAACTAAAAAAGTTATTTGTTGCATTAAGCGACTTGAATCTTAATTTATTTAATATAAAATGTAGAGAATTATCCTACCAATAACATGCATTGCTTTATCACAGCTTATAATTATACTAAATTTAAAATTCTTAGCTATTTTATTATTGAGGAAGCAATTTAAAATCGTTATAAGCTTATAATAATTATATTTTATAGTAAATTAATATAATAAGTACCTAGATACGTAGATAGTATTTTAAGCACCATTAAAAGACAAGATTTGCATGATTAAAAATTAAATGGTAAATATTAAATAGTTTCGATTAATATGTATATTATTTTTACAAAATGCAGATAATAATAGTGTCAGTTTAATGTATAAATAAATGTAGCAATTACAATTACTATATAATATTTTGTCCAATTGTAAGTTGAAAGTTAAGACTATAAAAAGTACCATTTAGTATTAAACTTAAGATAATTTTTAATTAACTTATAATATAGAAAATTCGTTTTATAATCAGATAAGGCTACCACCAATCCGGTATCGAAAGTTCAGAATTTAAATAAAGTACTATTCCACATCATCAAAATCATTATTGTTAGCCAATGGACGTATTAGCAAAAGTTATAATTTTGATTTGTTAAATACTCCGAAGTAAAAATGGAAATCACCAGATCAAACAGATCATCAAGATTCGATATACGTAAGCCTTTGTCATATTGATGAGGAATACATAAAGCTATACGGTCTGCTGCGGCACATAATGTCTCCGTCTAACACTACCGCCTACTTGTAACAATCACGTGTAGCAGTTGTCTTCGTCGGCGTGGTCGGTGCAGTCGATGGTGCCGTCACAGAGCTGCGCGAGCGTGATACAGCGGCCGTCCACACAACGTAGCTCGCCGCTGGGGCAGGGCGAAGCGTGGGCGCTGTTGTAACCACCCTTCATTTCTTCCGTATTGTCCATGGTAATGTTTGTTTCTGGGGAGTCGACAGTTTCTTCGTTGTTATCATTCGTCGCTTTCTGGAATAAAAGTAATTATATCCTTTAGCTTTTTTCTAAAAAGCATGCAATTTTAAATCAAAGTATCTGTATTATTCCGTAATAAATTAGTTAAAAGTTTCTTTGGATTTGCATTGGTGGAAGCTCTTCTGGCCTTGATAGTGTCACTTGGAGAGATACTGACACCCTACTATGAACATAGCCTAAATTGGGTTCGTTGGTCACTGCGTATAAATATGTAACTAGGGAACTTCGATGTAATGTCGTTTGATGAACATCGTTTTGTGGTGATCGATCAAATATATGTAATATTTGGGGAGCAAGGAATTTTAAAACTTATAAGACTGTTTTTTTGACCTTACCTTTAACAAAGCAGCTCCATCGATTACTTTTTCCAAATTATTCATTGTCTTATCTAATCGAGTTGCTTCAGATTCAGTTGGTTCATTTGCTTTGATTTGATTTATTGGTGTAGGTTGTGTCTTTTTTTCCTTTTTCTGCATATCATCAAATTTTTTCGTATTTTCTATTTTATCTTTATCTTCATTTTTGTCTTTTTCTTCCATGTCACCGAAAAACCCTATATCTTCTACTTTAACATTTTCTGTCACTTCATCTTCTCCTTTAGGATAAGTATTAACATTTTTAGAATTTGGTCTTATTCTTTTAATCTTATCAAAATTGGATTTTCTAGTTGGATTTGGACTTGTCTCTTCAATATCTTCAGCCGAATCTAGTTTAGGTGTGGTAGGTTTAGGGCGTTTATATGGAGTCAAACGTGATGGTGATGGCCGACGTGTAAAGTTACGTCTAAACGCGTTGTTACTGTCGCTGGTCATAAGCAGTTCCTTACTGCTATCGTTTTCTCCTGGAAAAAGAATGTACACAAATTCAGTTTCGTTAAATATTATTATTGTTTTTATATTAACTTCATTTATTAATAAATAATTAATAAAGACTTTATTTATATTTGTTATTCATTATAATTAGAATGATACAAAAACAACTGTATCAATCTATTTTATTTAAAGCACAGTAAGCCAAATATAGCTACTTTAAACTTCAAATTTGTATAAGGAGTGAGTAACAACATTGATTATTTGGTCATCAACATACCATTTCGAGCTGCCGCATAGTTTCTGTTTTGTAGATAAGGTAATCTATTGGGTTTGCGGACTGACGGTGCTGGTGCTGAGCCAGCCAGTTCTTCGCCTGGTTCTCTCACGTCATGCATTTCTCCATCCAATCGAAGTCTCCCGCGGCACAGCTCGTCTTTCTCGTCCTCGCCAGTTTGACAGTCCGCGTATCCATCGCAGAGCCACCGTTTTGAGATACACATGCCGGAGCTGCAGCTGAAAATATATAAGAGACATGCTTAAATTGAAATAGTTCAAATGTTGAAGATATGCGCGTATTGATAAGTGAATTTTGGGTTGTAGTTCCATATTTGTTTCAAGAACTTGTTAGTTTAACAATATTATGTACTCTAAGCTGCATTATATATTTTTGAAAAAATAAATATACTCTAATTCAGATGGTTCAGGTTTGCCTACATTCAACAGGGATTTATAATAATTGTTAAAATAATTATTTATATTACCGATATTCATTCTGTTCACATGTTGAACAAGGTAACTCGTCTTCACCTCCTGGACAGTCTTTTGTACCATCGCATATCCAATCTCGGGGTATACATGAACCATCACCACATGCCAACTCTCGGGTGAAGCAAGGAGCACGAGCACTTGCACAGTTACTACTACTGTACTGGTTACAGTTGAACATTCCCTGTAACTCAGCTGGCATCATTCCGTCGCAGTTGTCGACGATTGCTACACAAACATATAATTCATTAATGATAATATATTTTTTAGAAATAAAAGTTATTGGCTAACTATTTACAAACCTTTACAAAAATTGTAACAAGGTAGTTTTGGTGGATAAGGTGGTGGACTACACTCCGGTTCTAGGAGCGCACAAGCAAAGTGACTAACACGTTGACTGCAGTTTGTAGTCACGAGGTATTCTATCTGTGGTAGTAAGGTCGTCACATCTATCCCACCAATAGTGGCTGGTGCTCCAGCTAAGTCGTATGGCAGAACCCCACGACACAGAGAGAGACGTGTTGAGCGACACTGAGGCACTGTAACGAATATAAAGTATGTTATCAATATTTTGTTAAATCATAGATATGTCATTATTTCTATTCTTTGTTAATAATGATCATCTATTATTATTAATAATAATAACAAACACATGTAAGCAATACCATTATTACCAAGTAACCTTACTATTTTTCATATTATTTATTTAAGCATTTATTAAATTGACACATACTAGTTAACATAAAAAATATAGTTTTAGTAAAGTGCAAATAGCTGTGTACGTGAAATAGTACTGACACAGTAATATTATATTCAGCATGCATACCTTTATAGTAAGTATATGAACCGTTGACCAAAACCTCAGGCACCAGTATGGGAGAAGACTAAATATAATTTTTACTCACCATCGTAATTACCATTCATAGGATATTTCTTTGTGGTTGCATCGTCTCTGTCTCGCCATGTTGGTAGTGTAGGAGATACTCTCGTATTGTAAAGCGAATTTTGGGTTGTAGATTTCATATTTTCTGCGTCTTCAATAGAAATACCGAAAAGTTTTGAATGACCTGAGGTAAATTTGACGTCGTTGTTTGGAACTGGTCTGTTGTAATATTCTTGCACTTCCGGTGGAACATCAGGCTCGGTTTCGAAGAGTTGCGCCATTCTTGTTGTATCGAAGTTTGGTTGAGGATGAGAAGATGGAGAAGCATCGTGAATTCGAGTTTCAGGCTTGGAATATCCCATAAAATTTTTATTTACCAGCTGTTTAACGTAATTTGCTAGGTCGTTCGATGATTCCGCATGTGTAATGCTCTCTGTTATTGGTACAGCCTCTGTACTTGTTGTAGTTACTGCATTACCGTCTTTAAAATAAACTGCAAGAGGCTTTTCTGGTTTTTGTGTAATGTGTGGTTTTAATGTTGAATCGTTTGGTACAGTTGTTATAACTTTAAGCAATTTGGGTGATCGTGATGATTCCGAGTCGACTTCTTCATTTCCATATTGAACTTCAGGAGCAATGTGGGTAGGATATACGGGTTCTACAGGTAATTTTCTTTGCGGTATTATTTCTGTTACTATATCAATTATAGACGTAAAGTCATTGTTTTTGCTTGTATCAGAGTCATAAAAATCGATCTCCGGCGTCTTCGCACCTGCATGTTTTAAAAGTTTGAGCGACATTTAAAAGAAGAATATATTGCGATTGAAAATCTAACAACCAGTGAACACATCACAAACATGAATGTAGTGCTATATTATGCTCTATTTAAGTGCTAATTAAATTAAACAGAGAAATGAAGTAACGCAAACTAATTATTACAAAAAAATAATAATAATATATAAACTTATACCATGCGCTCGAGGCTTTTCAGGTCCTTTGTCTTGGGAAGTTTTAGCATCAAATGCTTTTAGTTTAATGGGAGACTGCGCTTCTGCAACACCTTCATCCCAATATGTAGCATTTACTGTATCCGTCTCCACGGTCATATTGACTGAAACAAAGTTATTCATTAGGTTCTATAATAACAATAGTGAATTAAATTTTGATTTAGCGTTTTAAAAAGGTGGCACACATAATTTAACCGCCATAGCATGTATTTATTTCCGTCGGATGCTTATGTCCTCTGGTAGATAAAGTACACCGTGTTAAATTATACATTTGTATATTTATACCTTATAAGTGTAATATAAATATGTGGTACATAAAATAAGCATCTTATTGAATTCTTGTTATTATAATATTAACACAAGAATATCAAATATTAATTATGGGTACGTTTTAGGAATAGCGATTTTACGTTCGACGGATTTTGCTCTAAATATTATGGCAGGTGTGAACAAGAATTGAATGCACCTTTTCGACTAATCTATGATTGAATTCTCAGAACTATAGTACAAAGAAGGAAACATAACTTAAAATAATAATACCAAGTCAACCTGCTTATAAACAAACTATTTATATTTCCATAAAATTTGTGTTTTTTTTCATATTATCAAAGACTTTTAACCGTAGTTTCGCTCGCTTGTTTGTAGCTTTTGGGTCGTTTTTTTAATTAAAAAGGAGTTATACAAAGAAGACAATTTTATACCCTAAATATCCATTTTTTTCCACATTAAGAAAGCCAATACAAAGCCACCTGGGTATAAAATAAAAGAGTAGTGAAAAATTTAAGCCTAGATTTTTTTCTAATATTAATTGAGTTGGTAGTATTTGTTTTAGAGATATATAATGTTATTCGAATTGACGTAACTGCACAAGAAGCGCATAAAGAGGAGGTGAGACAGTGAAAGCGGGGTTCAAGAAGTCAGTAGCACGCCCCCACAACAACGCAAGACGAGCGCGACCCAGTCATCATTAATCCTTATCAGTTACACAACTGTTAGAGCAAAATTTTATTCGATTTTTAATCGCCTCTGCAACGACGACGATGTTCTAATTCATACTAATAGTGAACTCGGAAACAGTTAATTCGGTTTCTTAATCGTTTAAATTAGCGAAAACCCCAATTTCACAGATCAGATATGAAATTCTTTGCAACCATAGAAAACGTTTCTGCTTGCAATGTTTCATAAATAAAATAATATAGACATTTGAGGTTGCATTGACAATCTATGACGGGCCTTAAATTTTTTTACGGTGACAACCATATTTAATTTCAAGCGGCATTTATGTTTTTATTGTTTATTTATTTTTATTATTAACTATCTTGGCGTGACCAGATCAGGGCTGGATTTAGAAATTTGGAGGCTCTAGTGCAACTAAAGAGTGAAGGCCCCCTGTTCCCTAATTATTTTTCAAATAAATTTTTTTTCAGTCGATTTTTCAATAAAATAATCAAATATAATCAAAAACAAGAAGTTAAATTATTACGAACTATAGAACGAAAAATTTATTGTGTTTGGAAGTTCCTCCAGAAGTGGGTGCCCCCTTTTGTGAAAGCCCCTAATTGCGGCACTAAACCAGAATTGAATTATTTTAAACAAAATTTATTAACTACATTCAATATTTCATGTAGATATTATATAGGTCATTTTAATATGTTGTTATTGTTAAAAATAATAAACTAACCTGACCTCCTAGATACAATTAGACTTTATTCTGCTATTGCATATTATATAAAAGCAATAGAAATTTATAGCTAAGCACTTAATATGTTAGCCAATTACCAGAGTGGTATATATTAAACTTCAGGCTTGTTATTTTAATTGCATACAAATTGTTTCTTACTCAGAGACCTAAATATAGTAAATACTGTGTATTATTAATATTTTAGCCAACGGCAATGACATTGTAAATAATAGCTGAGGTTACAAATTAAAGTAACATTTGTTATAATGTTTTACTAGTATGTAAAGATTTTCTTAGAGAAATACCATACCAGATATAATAAGAAGAGTGAACAGTACATTTATTCATGCTGTAGACGTAATTTCAATATCTTAGAACTTACAGGAAGTGAGTATCGGGAGAAAACTCTTTCGACACCGCACTGCTGTCAACCATTTATGCGATGTTTGAAGAACACGACTGAATTCACAAGCAAATTTTAAAATATATCTTGGAAAAAATGTCTTTATAGGATATTTTACTAATTACTCTATAAAACGCTGTTAAAATAAAACTGCTTGTACCACATTAAACCTCATTTTCATTTAGATTTAGTTTTAAAAATGTAATAAAACGATTAGAATGATAATATGACTGACTTAGGTATACGTAAAATGTAGAACACTCGCTTAATTGCGATGTCAATATTTTCAACGTCAAAGGAAAATGTCAGCTAATTACTTGGAGGCTATATTGTAACTGTTAACACCCTTCGGCCAGTTTCCAATGTCTTGTAACTAATGTAATTATGTCTTATATAATTGAACTGTTTAAATGAAAAGCAATTTTATTTACGTGTATAGTGAAAAATATTAAAGGTATAAATAAAGTGTTTATGCTTAAAATACCAATAATATTCTACCATAGAAATTGGAAAAATAGAGTATATAATAGATTAAAAATATAATAATACAATTAAATGTTTCCAGTATATTTTAATGACACATAAATATGATTGATATGTAAGTACCATAAGTAGATACGTAATTAATAATAAAAACGCATAAAAGAAAGTGTAAGTGTATTGTGTTGAAATTCATGCATTATGTTCGATACAAGTGTAAGATGCACAATAGCTGTAGCCTGTAGTGAGGTCAACTTTCATTTTCGACAATCCATTGCAAAAAGAGTTAATTCAAAACATCTTAAGGAGATATGAGGATTACAGGTACGCAATCTTGTCTGAACCATAAATGAAAAATATGATTATAATTTTACTGCTGTTTTAAAAATTGGCTGTTAACCCTTCGCGTGTGAAACGAGAAAGTTTCTGAATATTTATGAAGAGATCAAAGGTTTCGTAAAAGTTACATAGGTAACAAAGTGTAGGTAAATGAAAAGGATTATATATGGTAAGAAAGTTATTAACGACCATCCCTGCGCCGCTCTCCTGTTATTATCGTATTTTGACCAGTCATTTTAGTCATGAAACTGGTGACACAGATGTTTTCGGCTAATTGGTTTTAAATGCTCACAAGAAATTTACGTGTTATTAAAGAGGTGCGATAAAGATAACACTGACAATAATTGTATCGGTATCTTTGGCTATCTTTTAACTTTCTCTTGTTACGATATTATATACCACTGAAACTGTCACTAAGTTAACAGCTTATATATTTTATACTGTTATTCAATTACGGCACGTACTTATGAAGATTTTTGTGCCTTACGACCTGAATAACGTATGGTTAAAAACAAAATTTCGCCATTTTTATAATAAAATCCTACTGTACATTTTTTGAATTGGTTATATTTAACAATAACAATAATAATAAATCACTCATCATCATCATAAAAGTTGAAAGGGTGATAGCTTGGATTTTTAGTAAAAATATATTTCTTATCTAAAAATGCGAGAAATTAAAATACAAAATTTTTATACCCATATAATATTATATATAGTTGTTTAATTTATTTGTAAGGAATTGTGTTTACAAGAATAGTGCTGATTGGACTTATTTATTATCTCAATAGAATACGTTCTGTAATGTAGAGTTTTTACTAAAGCTAAACTAGCTAGCTTTTTGAATTTGATGATTCCAAAGTACTTGCAAAGCCTACTTGGATTCTTCATCCAGATCTAATAGAGTTCGGTTTATCATTACGAACGAGAAGGAACATTTCAAAATATAATTACTACACAGTCGACGTGTTATTGGTTTCTATATATAGTATATTATCATCGGACGCACGACGTTGTCTGCAGGGTTTTAAAATAAAAGTAATTAATCCTCAGGGAGATTAGTTTCTTTCTGGACAAAAGATACCAATGTCTTTTACTGCACCCTTGACAACACCTGAAAATTTTATACTGTTCGAGCCGTAAAAGCCTTAAAAAATAAACAAACACATATTCGTTGCTATACCTTTAACTTGATAGGATGAATGATGAATTGACAACAGTCAATATCTAAAAACATCTCAAATCATTTTCATATAATTAAGATGCATTTCTTTAACAAATATTTGATAATACCGGAGGTCGTGACCTCCATTCGTAACATAATACTTATTGACGGCTCTCATTGATCACGCACAGCGTTTGAATAATTTTACACAAAACTATTAAAATCAAACACGTTTCCGGTATTGTGATATTAGAGCGGTTTCACACCAGCGTTTTATACGAGCATTTAAGCTTGTTTTTCGAAGCGCGTATAGGTGCGTATAGGCGCTCCTTTTCCACACGCGCATCGACGTGCTTATAAGATCGTATAAGCATCGGAATACACGCGTGTACGAGCGTTCGGCTTTTCGAAGCGCGAGATGTAGCGCGCTTGTAAGAGCTTATAAGAAACGATTCTACAATGTATATTATGCTCAAAAAACGCTAGTCTGTCTGAATCTGCCTTAAGCATACTTAGATTGTTTGAGTTACATAAGTAAGTATTTTAAACTTTTAATGTAATGTGTCGCGCTTTCAGAGAATTTTAATTCGTTTTTAATTTGCGTAATTTCTTATAGATTTTAAAAACAGCTGAAGCGGAGAAGATTTATATCGTGGTGGATTATATGTATTCCCAAACCTTCTGCCTGGCTTGATTGAGGCCTGTTGTCCATCATTGGTGTCTATATTTATTCTAATGATATAATACTATGTAATTGTTACCGGAAATATTATGTCACTAAATTCGTCAAGTGTGATTTTATCTGTTAAAGGAGGAAGTAATTTTCAATACGAAATAATAGACAAACAATAACGATAGGTAACGATGCTGTTCAATCGTTATAATAGTAGTGAAAGTTATTGTTTACAATAGAATTAAATAATAAAGAAAAAATGAGCGTTTTGATATTTTAAGTTTTGCAATTAGGATTGTAGATCATTCTTTTAGATTATATCATTGAATGCAAACCCATAACAATAATTATAGTTATTTATATTTGACTTTCGAAAATGATAACTATAGATGATTTTTTGAATCAATTTTGTTTTTAGACTATGAAATAGTGATGCTTATTATATAAACATAGCTACATAAAGATATTGTCAACTGCAATCTTGAATCATTTACACGCCTTACATGATCGTTCCCCTCTGGAAATTTAATAGATCAAAAAATCTAATACGTTTATAAAAACTGTTTTGGAATCGATTTTATCATTGTCAGTATCGCCCCGATTGAGAACGAAGCTCCGTGAAAATGCTGACTTGCTATGTTCAACTGTACAAGACAATGTCCTTTATAAACCATAGTTAAATGGTATGATACTGCAACAGATGTGAAGCAGTTACCATAGCCTACGCTCATTAGCAGTATTCGAGGTATAGTTGTCTTACGCTATTTCCCCAAGACGGTTGTTGCTTTTTCATTGGGTTTCAATACGCGGTCCCCCGGTCACCCACGGCCACGAACCAACAGCCACGAACCATTTAGAAAAAATAATTCCGCTCTCAGGTGAGAAGTAAGAAGAGATTGTTACCTGGCATCAAAAAGTACACGAAAACAGCAAGGGCAACGCATACAATGAAGAGTGCGAGCGGCCATCTTAGCAAACGTAGTCCCCTGAAAAACTTGTCTGAGCCGATGCTGTCACTCCCCACACGGTATAGGCTGTCTGGGTGTGAGCCCTGAAACAAAAGAGGAAAAATAATTTAGATTTAAAAGCATAATTATTACATATTCTTTGACATAGACTATATTAACACCACAATCTGTCAGAAGTAGTCAATCCCATCAAAAACAAAATGTAAAAATCCCAAGTCCCGCAACACAGTTCTATTACAAAAAGCGGTGAGATCTCATGTATAACTATGACTGAAACTGATTGGCAGTTGTACGGTAACATATTCTACTCATTCAAATACAACTCCGTACTCGTTCCTCCAGCGGTTGTAATCGGTGAAGAAATTTCAGTTATAATTCTTTAAGGAAGTGCTCACCGATATTTTGTAAACACGAATGTTACATCACAATATATTATTGAGTTCAGTCAAACCCGGAATAATGTATGCGGATCGTTATGCTTTGTGATTTAAGATTGGGATGACACGAGCTAAGACCCCTGACCTTTGAGAAAGCTGACAATGTGACCAGTTTCATCATAACGATGGTTTTAAACTTTTGATGCAATTTTTTTATATGAAATAAAATTCTCTAAGAAACTTCAGATCCATGCTGGATTGAGATTTTTTCTAGAAATAAATCAAACAAAATATTTAATGATAGTTTAGATTTTCGATTTCTCTTAGTAAGAGATACAAATATGTCCGGATATTGCTTTTTACATACAAAATAGTAAATTTACCTTTTTAAATTTCTACGACCTAACTTTTTTCAACGTTTTTCATGAAGTAGTTTAAAGTAATTTATGAATTTTAGGTTATAACTATTAAAAACTGGCCATAGCCGTTTAGTCCACGGCCTATCAAATTTAATAGATGTAATAGATTTTTGATGAAATTGGAGTCCGGATTTCCATAACATGTTTTTCAAAACGATTTTTTGCTCAGATAAATTTTATGAATAACAATTGCATTCGGAAACTCAAAAAAAAAACAGCTAAAAGAAAGCCAAAATGATTTGCGTAAGTAAAATCACTTCAATATTTATAACGTACTTTAATGACATCATAAACGTATCAATAACATGCAAGTTTCGCTATTAATAAGCCATATTAGACAGGTGTGGCGATAAATTACACTGTAATACGTATCCTTTGATAACATACATTTGATTGAAAATTATGCTTAGAAAATAGCCAACTAATAATATTACTCAGTAATATTATGTGACCTTATATTGTAGTTTATTCGTTACTAGGATCCGGATTTCCATAGCAAATCAATTTAGCTCTTTTTCAACGGTAATATAGACATGCTCCTTCCAGCACAAAAAGGCCGGCTCGACCGGGGTACTAGCCTACTACTAAGTACTACCCTTTCACAGAATTAGAAGCTATTGTTGCGTTTTGTGCGATGAGTGAGGCGCCGTTGCCCAATTTACCACCCCTCTGTTCCTATCCTTTTTTTCCCTACTCATGCCTTCCCTGCTGTTCCTTGGGTTAGCAACGCGCGTGTGATACTTTAAGTATCGCAAGCGTTCATAGGTTGCGGTGACTGCTCAGGCGAACTATGCCTATTTGCCAAACATCATGAAATAAAAAAAAGCTCTTCCATTGATTATTTAACCGACACCCATATCAACTATTTAGAGCACTAGCATAAAATCATCAGGCCGTATATAATAATTTATTAAATAATATGACAAGAAAAATGAATCACTTAGGTAAGGTAGTTAACGATAATTACACATTAGGAATGAGCTAGTGTCACATTTAACTCATATTCATTTAACTCGTAGTTCGATCTCAAAGAACCCATCGAAGGAATGGAATCAACTTTTTTTAATATTTATGTGTACGAGTTTAGCTAGATATTATAATTATTACAAATAAGGAAGGTACCATAGATTTTTTAGTTAGCTAAGAAACATCTAACAATAAGATGTGACAGCATTTGCATTCAAAGTTTATTAATGCATCTCTTTTTTTTACGTTACAAGTTGGCAAGTTAAGCATATGGCCCACTTAACATAAGCGTAACCTTGCAGCACCATTAGTAGGTGCCACACACGCGTTTCCAACCTCGAGATATTGGTTCTTAAATCTCCTTTGCTCAATCATTTCACTAGCCTATAGTGCACTTCACACCGGAACACAGTATTGCTTAGCACTACTGTTTTGCAGTAGAATAATTGACACTGCGGTGGTATCTAACTAGCCGACCTCTTGCAACAAATGACCTATCACCAGTCTCGTCAACTGGCTGTAGTCTTGCCTTAGCATATCACAATTTATAAAACTGTTCTCGACAATCTCAATCTTTATTTTCTTTTTTTTATTAATGTACAATATGGAGTTAAAGCTTTAGTTGCATGAGGAAAGGTGTGAAAATATTATGTAACATCTTGTTTACGTGCAATGTGATTATGTAACTTATAGTCTCATACACACTACAATATTATAACCTACCTTTGCAGCAAATGTCTTCACATCCCTCGGCTTCGAGAAATATTTGTCAAGTTTGTTGTCGTAACCATTATCATTACCAGTCGGTAAGTCTAAAGACCGGATCCGATAAGTACCGTACTGTTCAGCGTGCTCGGAAATTGTTGGCAAATTAGGTGAGCTGCAGCTACTACTGGAACGTGAATAAGCATAATTTACTGACCCATCCGCTGGATTTTTGGGTTTCTTTGTAAAAGCATGCTTTCTAGGCTCTTCGATTCGTAAATCGTACGTCTCAAACTTTTCAGTCACGAAGTTTTCTTCAACGTCTGTCGTTGGTACGTAGCGTAGAAGCTTCGGTTCTTTTATTTTTTCAAATTTAACAGCATCTGTCTCATTGTCCAGGTCAGCTACATCGTGTGTTGGCCGTTCATTGGCGCATGTAGGTTTATTAGTTTTAGTTCTTTTTGTCTTTCTTTCAGCTGTACGCGTTTGTACGTGGTCGTTAACAATCTCAGAATCTGGGGATGGTCTTTCCCCATACAACACATAATTACCGTTAACCATTTTGTTAAAATAGTTATAGTATCTTCTGTACTATTCTATAATCATATAATATAATCTTTTCTGAATTAAATTTTTAACCCATATTTCTTCAATTTTCGTAACATGTGATTTTCTAATATTAAATCCTTCCTCTCCAGAGTGTCTATGTTCTAGTCTAGGTTCAGCACTAGATTGTCCCAAGAAGTCTTGTAATGAATTGAGTCCAATCGTTAATGTGGCTTGTTTGTTTATTTTGATCTTGTTTTGATTTTGAGCGTTGTAGCAAATTCTTTAACAGTAATTTTTGCAATTTTTAAACAGTAAAACATACAAAACGTAAACGTAAACACAAGTCACCAACAGGTATTTCTTGATATTTCTTAATTAATTTTAAAGAACGGCAACTAAAATATACCATCTACAATAAGAAAAATATTAGCAAATTTATGATGTAGATATTATTATTTGTTTTTATATTAAGATGAATAACAATGTTTGGCATTCCACATATAAAATATATTCCTCAAATAAATTTATCCCTTTGACTATTGACTGACTTTGAAATAAGGACCGGCCCTTCGATACAGAAAAAATGAACAAAGAGGTGGTCCTTCATAAATTCAACACTAAAGCAACGAAACAAAGCTAGTCGCTAACTTCATTCGATTATGTTGCAAAATTGTGACTAACTTCGATTTGTTGCGATGATATTTAATTGACGAAGAAGCAGCAGCGAATCTTTGACATTATGTCTGTATATATCTTAATATCTTGATAATAATCGATAAGTTATGTCAGAGGCTGAATGGATAATCTGTGAGATAGATGAATAATACTAGGTTGATAATCAAAATAAGCAAGCAATGAAATTCAAACAAATAAAATACTTTGAAACAAATAATGAGAACATTAGCTATGTTGTAAACCAAGTACTCAATAGATAACATTCGAAGCGTTATGTCGGCCATTATTGTTTTGATGCGGTTCCCGCGCTTTTTGCCCGTTTACGCGGGAACGTTCTCAGTAAAGCGCGTGCGCGACAATGGCGGTGGACGGGCAACGAGAGTGAGTTGGACGAGATTGTGCAATGGCCAAGGCGTTTTATGCAACTGATGTACAGTTAATATTGCAGATCTGATAACTCGGGTCACTTGTACTTACTTTAAGTATTTCCTGATCTTAATCTATATACATTAGCTCCCGTATTACGTAATGGGCTTCAACGATTTCCATTTAAATTGAGAATTGACTTCCTTTTACTCTGTTATATAAATCCACGAATAAATCAACTTTGTATATGCGTATGAAATTATGATATTTTAAAATTAATTTGAAATATTTCACGAATCTTATGAGTTTCATTGTGAAGTACGTAAAATATGTTGTAAGAACACACATTAAGTTTCCCACGTTTGTGCAAAGTCGTTTAAATAACTATGTAAGTTTTAATTTGAGTACAAGTATGAGCATAAGCTTTTAACAAAAACCATTTAAAATTCATATTAAATAGTACAGAAAAGTAGTTAAAATACTAACTTTTATCTTATGAAAAATAATAATACATATAATATGGTGAATATAGATTATGGAATAACCCGGGAATGAGTAGAAATACTGAAAATTGAAAATCATGCGTTCCGTCTTGCGATCGTAATAAAACAGTATCTAGTAATTATCAATAGAATATCACGTTCTATGAAAAGTGGAGGAAATTTCTTAAGCCAACTTATTCACCTTAACATTAAATTTAAATTGACTATGCGTATGTCATTGACTTTTAGATAAAATTAGTTATTGTTTTGTATTTGGAACGAATAATCAATTTCAAATACCTCAATATAATAATAAAGTGTTGGAACCATAATTCGTGTAATCGCTTGCATTGTATATTGAGTTCAAAATAACAAATGCAGTCCTTGAACTATGTGTACTGTGTAGGCTTGGTGTGTTTGGCAAAAGTCACGGTATTATTATTTGAATGCACATTGCGCTTCGGGCTCAAAACGAACAAGCTAGAATATATTAGACATAAACTGATCTCTTGAATAGTCTTGTAGTCTTGCGTAATATTTATTTAGTTTCTGCCGTAGATGTAGAAGATAATATATTGTGTATGCTATGTATTTGGTAAAAATTGAAGGATAAACTAGTGCTAGCAATGAAGTGATTCGAACTAAAAAAATCTAATTAAAAATGTTCGAAAGCAAGAGTAAGAAAGGGTCTGGGATATTGACCAGTAACATTCAAGGTTGTGGTAGCTCATGGGTACTAATTAGTTCCCCCTTGTTAGATGGTTAGCCACTTGTTAGATGGTTCCTCTATATAAATTCCTTTCAATAATTTTACGCGATAGAGACCTGTAATATTCCACTTTCTATGTACACCAAAGGTTTTTGCATACTTGTCCTTATTTAAGTGACTTATTATTAATATGACGTCATAGCTCACTCAAACTAAAATATTATTTTTTTTCAGGAAAACATCATTTATAACAACTTCATATTCGGGCATCGTTAAGTTATAATTAAATTGCACATTATTCAGCTCATACAGCGGAAAAATCACATACCTATAAGAAAATATTAATATTCGTTTTAGTCGTTTATGCATATCAATTGAATATATTATCGTAATGAAGTTTGACGGTCTAATACGTTGAGCGAGCGTCAAATAATCGTTACGCGTAGCGGTAAGCCTATAATCGCCGGCCGTAGTAGCATCGTTTCGCTTGGACGGACACCGAGGCCGCTTGAGCGCATAAAATCTCAATACCAATATTATAGTCCACTTCAAATCAATTGATACCGAAAAAAGGTTATTTTGGAGAATAAAAATGTATCTAACGTTTGTTCGATGTATATCGATGATCCACGGCTAAAAAATAGAGAAGACTACATTATTTTCATTATAAGTAAATTGTATATTGACTTTAATTTCATTGACTGGTTAAGAAAATAAATGTATTTTATAATTCAAAACTTACGGCTTTTTTTTCACAATAATATTCAATTTATCAACGAAAACATGTGTATGGTTTTTGATTATAACAAAGTAACTGTTCTATTCGTTTTTGTCTATTTATTTCAAAGAACTCATGTGTGGCTAATGTTGTAATTGTCTTGAGTAGATACTATGGAAAGGAACTACGATAGTTTTTGTGGAAAAATAACCAGTTCAAGACTGGTATGGCTGCAGTTGTTCAGTGAAACGTATTGCAGTTTATATTTGTTCAAGAATAAAAGTAATAAACCGTGTTAAGATAAAACGGTTTATTTACAGTCTCTAGTCGCGTTTCAAGATTTTATCATACGTCTGTATAAATTAACATTGCTTTTATGACTTAATTTTTATATTGAATACTAGGACATCATAAGAGCGTAGCTACAAATCAAATTTATAATCTATTAACCGGTAATATATTTTTTAATCTTAACCAAATCTAGTATAAAACCCAAGTAGGTTTTAAAATACGTTCAACACTAATGCGAATTGCGAAGAACGCAATTTAATTGCCTTGCAAGCCCGAGTGTGAAAACACCACTTACTGAGCTGTCTCTATACCGTATTTAACAATAAGAGGACAAATGTTTAGCAACATGTTACTAAATGCAGTTTTCCCACCGGATCGACTTGCAATAGGTTAAAGGTAGTAAGTAAGATCGACATGTTGCTCGAAATACTATATACGGAGGCTGCCCTTTCGCGGTGACCACTCGTAAATGTTAATAGTATTTACTATTTTAAGCTTTACCTGTGTTTTTGATAACCATTTAACGTCCTCGTATAACATTAAAGGTTCTCATCGTTAGATTTGGTAACAATTGGACAATTCCGACACTGGCACACTTCGCAAACCTGTAACGTGCACGTAAAGTGTCAAACACGATACGAGAATTTATTATTCTTTAAAGAATTTTCATTGTGTCGTAGCATAATTAATGTCACCATTTCTTTTTCTCTCAAAGCAGGATACTGTTTTTTGGACACTTCCAATTAATCATGATTGAAATACAATCTGCTACTATATATTTGAGGAAACGATAAAATACGTAAGTTTGTAAAGAAAAATTATATTAACGTTTTATATTTGCGAAAGAGATTATTCTCCAGTCCAACAACCATATTATGGTCAGTGAGTTCCTTGTATTAAATGAGAAACTATACATTAATATTTAATCTTTATAACATTTTGCTTCCTGTCTGTCCTGTTTGGCTTAGTAATAATTATGTAGTAGGCTGTATCAGAGTGTTGCTTTTTCTCGTATAGATCTGTTGCATTATTTTTAATAAATATCGTTGATATTTTTAATTTCCGTAAATCGATAATTCAGATCACAGGTGATTTACTTTTTTAAAAAAAATGGCATACAAACAAGCTTTTACTAAAAATGTCTAAATATAACTACAGGTACTTTGCTTTGTGTATAAAAAGTTTGACCAGAAACGCTTTCGCTTTCGGTCGATATATCGATATTTTTTACTCTATAATATCGGTACAGCTTAACAATATCGATTCGATATTTATCGATGCATTTTTTTCTCTATCATTTTCCAATCCCTAATGAGAGCGTCAGACGATTAAACTCTCACGTCCTCTTTTTCTTTTTCCTTCTCCCTCTCCTGCTCCTACATTTTTTTAAAGTCCTCAACACACACATGATATTTCTGGTAATACAAACGTGCTACGGTTACGTGATGTATGGCGGCCACCACTCGTTGGACCTTAAGATTTTAGTTCTTAGATCTACTTTACCCAGTAATTTCATTAGCTACAGTTTCCTACAAATGCCTAAGACACAACTGTTTTGCGGTAGAATCTGACACTGTAATGGTACCTACCTAGCCGGCCTCTTGCAATAAAAATGACTGCTAAAAAATGCTAAAAAGTGATATACTATACATGTTGATTTGTTTAGTAATTGCGTTTGCGTTTAATTGGTATTCAGTGAGTTATCAGAGCATTGAACTGTGACATTAGTACTGTCCGACCGTGATTAGGGTTTCAGGGGGAAATCGTCGTGCGTTGACATGGTTCATACTTTCACGTTGATGATAATAGAAATTTAAGATTATAAGAGAAAATCATAATATTTGACTGTTGGACCGTAAAACATATTTATAATACATAAATGAAAACAATTTTTTTGGGCATCCGGAGCCAATTTATAACAAAGATCTGTCTATAACTTTTCGAAATGCGTATTGCTGCTGGCTTATTGGGGTGGTGGGTTTAGCATTGCGATTATTTAGGTTAGAAAATCAAGAAAAATTCAACATTAAAACTTATAGTTTACTGATAATTAAAAAAATATTGTAAATGTTTTAAACATTTTATGCTGAACTTTTAATTTTAATTTAAGCCCTGAAGCTCTAGTCACCTAGTAAACCCTTCTAATTGCTTGGTTAAAACGCAAATAGTAGCTTTTATCAATTTTAGTCCAACAATATTAGGTGAAAGTAACGGATATATTCACGGTGAATTAATGATTGATATCCACGTATTTTTTTGATGAATAAACCAATATAAGTTTTAATAATATTTTGCTGCGGCATCCTTGCAAATTAAAAGCCGGTATTTATCGCCATCCTTATCACACCCATTTATCAAAAAAGGAGAGTACATATATATGTATTACAAAAACCTTTTGACGCCGGTGATCTTCGTAATAATTTCGTAAAAGCCTTTATAAGCATATCGCTTTACATACACTTAGAAGGTCAAAAAACATGATGATAAGTTGTAGACTATAAAATTAACATATTAAAATTAATTATTCGCTTCAATATATGGAAATTTATATTGAATGGTATGTAATAAATGAGAAAATAAATTAATAAAACTATAGAATAAGAAAAAATGCTACAAATAGACTTTTTTATAAGCATCTTTTGACATTTACACACACATAACCTGTATAAGGATTCCTGTATAAAAAATAATAATAATGAATAACATAAGTTTACCGATACGTTAAAAACAAAAAAGCCACATTAGAGCGTTTAAGCACAACACAACACAAAAATAGTCAAATGCTAGAGCAACACAACCTTCCCTGTGAGCGGAAACACTAGCGGAATTTCACCTTCAACACCTGTAATGAACGGCAAAGAAATCGCATGAGTTGCCAGTATGGGACTGCGCGTACGACTGCCAGATGACACTCCGTTGCACCACAACATTGTCGACAACAGTGGTAGCCTGGGAATATTTTACGCAACCTATTATATCCAGAAGATTAATAATTTTGGTTGTTCACATTGCTATGTAAAGCGATTTGTAATCGTTGAACATTCTCGTACTCCTTTTTTCTATCGTTGCGAATTCAATATTTATATATTAAAAATGTATACGTTTAAATTTATATAAAACTGTATAACATGTTGAAAGTTATGATACTGGATAACGAATAATTTAGATACATTCATTTATTTTGAACATATGCAATGCCATAACTAAACTATATATAAAATAATAATGAATAATTAACGACAGCCCATTGATCAAGAGCCATGTTTTCATTGCCTTTAATATATTACTGTTAAAGCGTTCAATCAATCAAAAAGCGACGAAGCGACATCGAGTTGCTAAAGATATACCAATCAGGATTCCGGACGGGTAGTGAAAGTCACTGAAAATTCATGGAGGTGAAATTGAATTAAACGAGAAATATAAGACAATACATTATTTTTGTTGTTAATATACTAGACTATTCCACCGACTTGATTGATTGTAATGAATTGTAGATTAGATTACAGTTACAGCGAAAGGCGCATCATAATCCATTGCATAATGCCTTAAGAGACATAAATATCTATTTATATATAGACAGGTAATAAATTAAAAAAAGTCTTGTGGACAAAAGTGCAACGACCTGTAGCAAAATTTAAAGTAAATTTATCGTCTACTTTCAAAATTTTGCGAATGAGCACTAAAATAATATACAATATCTTTTTTTATTAAAAGATATCCAACTTTGCCTTTTTATTGCTTAATTGTGTTGAACGTAGGTATCATAATGCTCATTTCCTTGAGCAGACGCGAAGAACGTTCCAGTTCTCATAATGGAAGTTAGCTAAGTATCCATTGTCGATTCGCCACTGAATCCAATAAGATATCAGATCCAATTAAATTTATTATACATTATAATAATCATGGTTTCAGAAAAACCAAAAATGTCATGGAAATTATATCTTTATGTATAGTATTGAAATTCAAATTTTAATCTTATATCTTAAACAGAAATTTAAAGCTTCGACCTTAGATTGATAGATGAAGAGCTTTATTACACATAAAACAAAACAAAATAAAGTAAACAATTAAACTTAGGATAATTTCAAGTGTGCAAAGGCGGTCTTGTTAGTCTACAAGCAATCTCTTACAGACAATTATATAATTATATTGACGTACAGAACTGTTACAATTAGAGAAATGGATCAAGTGCAAAATATAATTTTGTAATTAGATCGACAATTATTTTTAATAAATTATTATTTCATATTTGTATTTCCTTGGAAATGTTGAAAGAGTCGTGTTATTATTTAATAATTATGATATACATGATGGTCGAATCGAATTGAAACCAAAAGCCCTCGGAAAGTCTTGTATAATTGTGAAAGATTTTGATTTAGACTCTCTAAAGGGTTATAAGATTAAAAAAATATTATAAGAAAAATTTTAACTGTTAATCAATAGTTTTTCTTTTCATTGAAATTATTCATCTCGACTTTTCTAGATTTACAATTTATATATTGAACTAAAATGGTTGAAGAGCATTTTGCAGTAGTGAGCCTAAAAGTGCAACCAGGACTTAGTTCTTTATAGCAACAATTATATTAATTTAACTCGTGCTGTAATGATAATTTTAACTTATTCTTCAGGCGATCTAGACAAGTGGCAATCACTCCATGTCGATTCCATTTCGGAAATCAATTATGTTTCTGGGCTTTCAAACGAAACGATAAGTCACGTGGTGTTTCGAAAGCTTATGCCAATTCCATATATTCCGGAATTATCTAATTTCATTATTGAAAATTAAATATGACATTGTCTAGGCCACCAGGTTACACTTTACAGATAATATTCTAAGACTAAGTTTGGATTCGACAACAAGCGGTCCATCGTACCGTAACGTACGTTACAAATGGAAACACATCGAATTTAATCACAAGCTTACATTGCTTCTATTGTTGCACTTGAATAAAACAACTAAAGCATGCATTCACTTGCGACTACTAACGGTTTACATACAGACTAACAGAATCACGCAATCATTGCGAATGTATGGAACTGTAAATTGAGTGAATGCAGTTTATATCATTTGTAATTGTCAATACCAATTTAACCAAAGAAACTAATCATATGATGACAATAAGTAATAAATAACCATAAATATATGAAGGTATAGAGAACTTTATTATTCCGGCGTCGGGATGTGACGACCCCATCGCCCGCTGTTAGGATAACCTCTGTCACAGCAGAGATTATTCCACCAGTGCAATCAGTCACACTGGTGGTAGGTCTTTTGTTGCAAGAGGCCGGCTAGGTAGGTACCACCGCAGTGTCAAATATTCTGCCGCCAAATAGTAGTGCTTAGGCATTACTGTGTTCCGGTTTGAAGGGCACTGTACGTTAGTGAAATTACTGGGTAACTAATATCTCGAGGTTGGCAACGCGTGAGTGGCACCTAGTAATGGTGCTGCAAGCGCTCATAGGCTACGGCAATCACTTACCGTCTGGTGGGCCGTATGCTTGTTTGCCAACTTGTAATATAAAAAAAAATTATTTACTCTATCTTAATAACGAAATTTTTCTACGTTTTGCTTCCTATTAAAATTAAATTCACGATTTTTTATTGACGCGTTCTCTGTCCCATGAACAATAGAATATGGACATTTCCACTGTTTATTTATTGTCAACTGTCTGGATAGTGAATGGGTTATGTTATTTATTAGAGCACATCAGAAGAGCGTTCTGGTTTGGTGCTGGTCCGTCTTATGCGCGAGTGGTCGTGGGTTAGATTTCCGTTCGAAGCAGATGTTTTTATTAGTCAAATAGGCATTCAGTGTCACCCATTTATAAGAATTGTTTTGTCTTCCATGTTTATCATAAATGAACAATAAACTCTATAAAGTTATGAGAATGAATCTAAATCAAAATAGCCTTTACTATGTTCAAAACAAGAACCAGAACCCAATTATTTTGTTTACGAAATAATAAAAAATCTTTATGGAATCGGATAAATAATGATGTTCCAAAATCCTTAAAAGGCAAGTTGAAGAGACAAAGGATTACGTAAAGTTGTTGAACGTTAGTATCAGATGTTTAAGACAAACGTGTAATCGAGTTTCACGGCAATTAATCTTACGAGGCTGTATATCGTTGCAGCGCATCCATATATTATCTGCGATAACTGGTTCTGTAACATTACCTAACTGGATGGAAGCGAGATTTGCTTAACCCGTAAGTAAATTCCGATCTCCTTCACGTCATCTTTAAAATGATATATTGTGAAAGACCGTGAACTTACATTGATATATGGGATGTATATTAGAAAATTACAATGTTATATTTAAGCACACGTAAGTATATAACACATTATATGAGAATGATTAATAAAAGGCTATTTAAAAATCTACAATAGGCTTAAAATTGCAGCGTCATAGGCAGTTCTGCTACAACTTTGAGCGTAATTAAAAATCAGCCGATAAATTATTGTGTATGTATGAATGAAGGCAACAAGACAAAACAACAGAAAAGCGTTAAAAGCCGTTAAATAGATGTCAAAGATCAACGACTATTTGATTGGATTGGAATCCAATGAATGTTTATTGTATTTATTTATGGATATCCGGTTGTAATATTTCGATATTATAACCGAAGTAGTCCAATTACAATACTACTACTGTACTACTGTAGATACCTTTTATATTCTTTAGTTTTATTTATAAAGTATTTAGTATATTTTAGTTAACTACTCACTGTAAAAGCATAGCTATAATATAAAGGTACAGCGATTTTATTTATACTTTGAGATTTAATATTTATATATTAAATGAATATAAATATAAATATATCCTTTACCGAATTCCTCAAGTCTCTATGAAGTCCTAAGCCGAGGTTCGGCTTCGCAGGATGCACCTTAAGAGCAAGGCAAGTAGGGTCAACAGAAACACATTAAAAAAGAAAAAATATATCAGAACATTACTTTTATATAGGACTGCTGAAAACTTTTATAATTTTTAAAATATTAACAACAGAAAGTAACAAAAACATATCTATGAAAAATCTTCCTTTTTTCTCCCCGAAGGCACACGACGTTTATATACAGTATAGGCTACAGCCTATGTTCACTAGCAACACCGAAATTATTTGTGCGTGTTGATGCGATAAGGGTAGGGAAGATCAGAAAATTTAAAAAGATATGAGGTTTCGTACCTCTGGCGCTCACACTCATCGAACCAAATGTACGATGCTGCTACTTCAAGTCGAGATTATATGAGAGGGGAGAAGTACTTCACAAGTCGAGTCGACCGATTGCACAAAAACAACAAGATTCTACTAATATGAAATCGGTTAAAATATAAACAGTTAACTAAATTATATAACTTTGTAATTTGTAAGTTCTATGTGTAATACTTAGAATAAAAGGTTAAACAGCTATCTTAAATACATGCGTATATGTTCTACATTTAAAACAAAGAGATCAAAGGCGACCTTTGTCTGACATTTCTTATTTGTTCGACTACGCTCACGCAGGGGTACGTCACTTAAAGTTGAACTTTGAGATGAGTTTCCGAATGCCATCCGCATTGTTGCCGGGTCATCAAAATACATTTAGAAATCGAAGTAACAAATTAAATTAAAGAGATACTGATTATTATCGTAGTTGAAATGTCATCATCGTTAAATGCTTGGTAGAGGTTTTATGGCTTACTAATCGACATCAAAAAATAGGAAGCTATCTGTTTTGAGACTGATTCTTACACACGATATTTTCGTCGTCTTTGAGACGATTTTGATGATTTTTTGAAAGATAGAGTATTTACTATGTATCTTAAATAAATTGGAACGAAATTCCTCAACGTATAAGAGTTATTTACCCGTGATCATTGTACACAAATTGTTTTTATGAATTGACGTAATTGAAATATGTTTTATGATTGGCTTAGGCGGTTGACGTCGGTGATGTGTTTGTAGCACATAAATAAGATCCCTAGCAAACATACTAGTAACGTAAATTAATTAAAAACCTAAAAATGTAACTAAAAAACGTAAGAGTTTTGGACACCGCCACCAAAAGAAAAAATTCGCGAAAACGATTTTATACAATCGATGCTACCGCGATAATGCGAAACGCTATGCTAAAAGTATCGTGTTTGCTAATGCTCTAAGTTTTCAATTAGTAAAGTTTTAAGTATTCATTAGGTCGCATTTTATACATAAACATAATAAAGACTGCTTTTTAATATTTCGGTTTGCGTAAGATAATGAAATCTATTCTATTTCAAAAGATGCAAGTAACGCAATAAGATATTAGATGGTAAGATGTGCATGGTATCGAATTGTTCGATCTGTTTCAAACCACATCAATTATTGAAGCAGTTGGCAGGTCACGAAAATCACGTAAACAAATCGAAGGGAAACGTGTGTTACACTGTAAATGGCGATGTCTGAGGTCGGCTTGTAACAAATGTATCCGGCTACAGTTAAAATGAGTAATACCATTACATAATTAGTGCATTTAAAGTGGTAGCTAATTAAGTAGTTACATGCGTGAATCCGTGATTGAGCATAACGAGTACTAATGTGCTCTAATGGATGCTTAGTTTTGTTGGACCCCATTTATTGAATATTGCGATATATATTGTATTCGAAATGTTGGGGTTTAGATTCGGGCTCGGAGCAGATAAGCAGTGAGTATTAACCATACAGGCATGTGTTATGGTCTAAGTAATTTTTTGTTGTTGTTGTTTTTATGTGTGTCCCTGGACCCTATCGTGATAATAATATCGTTATGAGGGCTGTTAAGTTTTTATTTATGATAACGGTGTTACTTTAAAGAATTTCAAAGTTTGGTGTTTTACAATAACTTCCCCAAATTGCTCGTCAAAAAAATAAGTTAACAACGAGACCTTACAGTCACGCTTTATATTGAGATATTTTATCCTGATATACAAACCGAATTCAAGCGATAAGACTTTTATCATGATATTTTCAATAATAATATTTACCATATTTTTATACGTCGAAAATGGAACATCAAAATCGAAACGAAGTTATATTATATTTATCGTTACCGTAATATAGTCATTAATCAAACACTTTTAAAATATTCTTTAACCAATACCAATACTTAAAATATACTATACATAAAAGTAAATATTTCAACATTGTATATATTACTCAATAAAACAAAAACAACAACTCATGATTTTTATTACACGCCCTTGAAGATAACCTGTTTTAAGAGAAGAACGCATCGTCGATAGACACTTATTTCTATTTTAAGATAACAATCGTTCATAAGACTTGCAACACAGATCAACCCAAATAATTAAAATATGTAAAGGTAAAATACTTTTAGCCCATTAATTAATTATTGAAAGATGGCTGGTTGTTCAGGCGCAATAGCAAAATGTAGCTTGTAATATGTTAAGAAACATAAATCAAATCTCCTCCTGGATATATGTAAATAATTGCGAAAGTAGACAAATCAAGTTAAATTGAAAGGGTTAGGAGTTTCGAATTAATTCGAAATTTTGCATAATTATTAAGGACCGATGATGAATTTAAAAAATCTAACTAAAATATTATAAACTAGGAAAACGGTGAAATCATTATGATTGTGAAAAAAGGAAAAAAGTCGTATAACATGAAAAAATCAGTTGAGACCTATTTAGTCAGTTATAAAATTAGATAAACATAATTATTATTTAGTTAATATTGAAGAAATACTTATCCATGTTGAATTAGTAGGTAATGCTGGTTCTTAGGGTAAATATGAGCCAGCCAAAATATAGGAACAACCTTATTCTTTTTATATAATTTTAGATAACAAAACATTTTATTGCGTTTTAAAAAGACTATAACATTATTTACAAATATGGGTAAGCTTTGAAATGTTATGAAACAGAACAACAATGCGTATTTTGCATGCAAATTGTCTGCAAATCGGCGTGAGTAATGCATTCCGAAAGACCGACATAACACTTGCACACGTCCTAGATATCCCAAAACTTTATTATATTGTTTAACAATAATTTATTTTCAAATTGTATAGCCGTGTATGAACATATTAATAACATATAATAATAAATTCATACAACTTAAGGTCAAACCCTTTAAGCCCTTGGTTTGTTTCTTTTATTGTTAAATTTTAGTTAACTATTATGATTTAATGCAATTAATTTATGCAAGTAAATTTATAATTATGGAATTGGAGTATCCAAAATTGAAGTCATTATAAGTAAACGATATTTTTAAAAGGGTTTAATATAGTATCTGAAAAATTAACATAACACATTTTTTCGTAAATCTGATGCACAAAAACCACTTAATAGTTTGTACGCTTAAACAAACAGACAAAAATTAAAAACCAGTAGATATGTCCGGTAGCCTTCAAAACTCATCTCAAATTATCTTTCATCTTCAGATACGGCACAGTTGGTGTTTATGCGTCGAGTTTCTATTTCAACATCTATAACATAAATTCATTGTCGTAAAAACTTGTCTACCAAAAACGAAACACCTGTCTGTGTAAGCCTAATTAATGAATTTTAACTTGACCTTTTACTCAAAGCACTCCGTACTTAGCATTGTATCTTTGTCAGCAATTGTAAGGAACAAGTAATATAATATAATTTTAATACTTTATTTTACAGATGTAAATTCTTTGTTTTGATAATTCTTTGGCTTTAGTAAATTGTGACAAAAAATGGCGTTGCTGAAATTAAGTTTGTCAGGATTTATCTATTTCAGAACGTATTTTTCACACAACACACTTTCACGAGTAATGGAAATGGTGACTAACAGGACTTAATTTGGTTGCAAGTTGCTCAATTCGAATGAGACTATAAATATTTATATTAAAATAGGATTTTTGCAATACTTTCTAATTTTCCATAAATTGCTTTTAGTATTATAAAAAAAGACTCTAAATCGCCTACAACAATATTTCCATTGATTTATCGGTTGTGATTCGATATCGATGACAAGCATAAAGCATCTCCACTAAAATGCAAGACAAAGGCTAACTCATAAAAAGAGATAGAGGATATCAAGATAATGTAAGTAAGGGTTGGAGATCATGTGTTACAGTAAATTTACGTTTGACCGTAAACGAAATCTTAATGAGTCAAAGAACATTGAAATAATGCATGTCTAAAAACTATTTTTTTTGAAATTGAAATAATAAATAATAATAATAAATAGTAGCAGTCGTGATTCTTTAGATATTAATAAGCTACGTAGTTATAACGTAAGACACTTATTAAATATATATGTGAATTATACTCTACATAAAGATAATCCTTCTGACGTCAACACTATGTTGATTTGCGTACATTATAATACTATTGTATATAAACTATATTATACAAGTTAATGTTAGTAACATCTGAATACCAAGTCATGTAGTTCTCGAAAGGTAAAGATCATGATGTTAATGGATAAAAATAATTACATAAAAGAGAATCTTGATAATTGTGATAATTGCAAAACTTGTCTTGAAGGTAGCTGCAGTCGTGAGCTAAGCCTCAACACGTAAAGGAATGTGTGAATAATAACGACATAAATTAGTATCTTTTATTTGTTTTATTAACAGAATAATATATTAAAACTAAAGTATACATTCAAGTCACAATGCTTTATTTTATATGATCCGATAACAGTCACGGATCCTTTTTACAATAGCCTCTGCCTTGAATACGATTGTTTTGAAGTTGCAATATCCACAATATATTTCTTAATTTTATGGAAATGGATAGTTTTGAGCTAGTTAAACCTATTTATTACGATTCCAATTATCGGAAGATTACGATACTGTACTTCGATGTTTCTTACTCTAAATAACTCACTATCGGATTGTCGGTTTTTCTGCTTAGGTTTAGTAAGGAAAGGTGGATGTTTTCTTTTGATCATCAAGCTAAAAGTATTGAATTATTTTTCTAATAAAGAGCAACAAATAATTAAATACTGAACAGGCTTAATGCTTTCATGTTGCATGAACTTGCATGCTCGAATTGCTACGTCCTTACGCTTGTTTTTTGGTAGTTAAATAAAATCAATCTTCTTCATCCTAGCATTATTCCCGGTATTTTTATGTACCCAGGGTCTGCTTATTATTCTTATCCGGATTTGACAGGTTACTAGTTTTTACACATAGCGATTGCCATCTGACCTCCGCAACCCTAAGGGCGAACCAGTAACTCATTGGATAAGAGCAATTTACTTATCAAGAGTTAACGATTATTATCGGATGTTATTGATAATAACCGGGACCGACAGCTTAACGTGCTCTCCGAGGCACGGTGGGGAGACCCACACGGACAAACGCCCAGACCGAGACAGAAATTTTAACAAACATCTGCCCGAGCGGGTATCGAACCCGCAACCGTCGAGACTAAATGCAGACTCGCTACCCACAACGCCACAACGGTGTCGCTAAACGCTAAACGGTAGTTAAATAAAATCAATATCGCAGCTAATCTAGCTGTGTAATCAAAGGGTTATTGAAATGTTATGTTGGGTTATTGAAATTTTTTACTTAATATTTAAGTTATATATATATTTTCTGTCATGTAAATACGAACAAATTTATTAATTTGTGCAGAAGTCTTCTAGACTAAGAACTTTTGTTATGTCCACGAAATTTTTGTTAGTTTTTCCTTCTAATTTTTAGTTTGACTTCTTATTTTGTCAACGTTCACACTTATACATAGGAATCTTACTGGTGCTTTTTTCTATTTTTTTGTAAACTTATATTTTTTGGTTTTATGTTTTATGTATAAATGTTGTATACACCAGTAATGGCGAATCGCTCCGTATATTAATAATAACATGTATTGTAATTTATTATAAGTGCTTAGTGTGTAGCCGATGGTGTATCTATAAATAAATAAATAAAGATATAAATATATGCTCAGGTTAAAGCATAGAAAACGAGTCAGACAACTTTTACAAACATTGAAAAAAGTAAATAAAATTTTAATAATTTACGACATTGTTGTGCAGCGGTAAGCGCCACAAGTTGCGTGTTCGATTCTCGCTTGGGGCAGATATTTGTATTGACCATGCAGGCATGTGCATATCTGGGTGTATTTGTCCTTGAATTTGTTGTATTGTGTATGTTTCCGGACCCCGACACAGGAAATAGCTATCCTAATGAGGGCCGTTGAGTGTGTTGCGTTTATTTATTACTTATAATTAATCATTACAATGCGGAATTGTAAATTATTAATACATAATTACATTTGAGGGACGATCCCGCAGAGCTCGAGTCGTTTGGGGACCTTCAGTAACATTGAATTAATAATTTACTGTAATAATAAATATCTACTTAATATACAAAGCTATTAATTATTATCACTTATCAAATAAAAACATGATATTTTTACAAAGTTGATGCTAATACTGCCAGGCAAAGGTGAAGGCTGTAGAATTAAATTTTTAATAGGTTAATAAACTATATAAACATTCTTTTATAAACAACTATGTAATATTTGTAGTGGCAAAAGTTGAAATAAATAAAAAAGGTGTGTGTCAGCCTCGACACAAGACTGGAGTTTACTCCGAAACCTACGGTTGTCTTTAAATATACAATATGCAAAGAGGGTAAAAATAAATAAATAATTAAAAAAATAGATAAAGACATAACAGGCACGCAGACATGCATGCGAATCAACATACAAACAAACATAGTATACATAAAAATAGTTAAAAGTTAAATAATAATAATAATTAAAAAAAAATCTCTTTCGAGTTAATCTTTCGTAACGATTTTGATCACAAAATTTTACTCTACTGTACGGGTGCTTATGTGAACATTAGCTCTTAAGGAGTTAACTCCAAAAATGTGTCTGTTATATAATGTAGAGTACAATTTATAATTGAACACTGCAAAATGGCAACTAATAATTATTAAAGTCTCTAATAAAAATAAAATTATAAAACTCATTAAAATTATACCCATAATTTTGGTAGCATTGTGTTTTATATCAATATTTATTAAGGCTGAGGGTCTACCATGAACTGTTAGTATACATAGCTTTTGCGAAGCAATTCAGTTCAGTTCAATTGTTCATGTAGTAAATGCATACTTTCAAAATTAAATAAAATTGCTTGTAACTTTCCATTAGCTTAATATGTATATTGATTAAAAATGAATCACTAGTAGGATGTCATGGTACGAACTACGAAATTGGGATGTAACTTAGTTTAGGTCGTGAATTGAATCGCAATAAGAAATCATGGTAAAGCCCTTGGTATACTAAGTTCCTTATTTAGCCGTAAATTCGTAAAACACACACATAAAAGGCCATAGCTGAGAAAATAGAATTAAGCCTTCATTCTATATAAGTTAGAACAAGATTTAAGTATGTTACGTTGTGTAAAAGAAAAATTACTTACAACACAATAAGTAGTGATAAATAGCATTAACAATTAAACCGATTAAAAATTAATAATATGGTATGAACAGTCATAATAGGTGTTTCGGTATTGAAACACCTGTCAAATTCGAATTCACAATGAGTATTGAATGCCTACGCCCGATGAGTCAATGGGAAGAGTTATTTGCCTTGGCATACTGAAATACGTTAGCAATAGTACGACGCTTACCGCAATAATTGTTACTGACTATTATATGTTTTAACTAACTAACTGTTCTAGATTCTTCTCTATTCTCTCGCCTCCCTTCCAGAAACACCCGTCTAATGTTACTGATATTACAAGCGTCTTTAGGCTATGGTGAACACTTACCATCAGGTTGCTTGCCGCCTTTGTGGTGTAAAAAATATTTGTCCACTAGCAAAACCAGAAGCGTCAATGTGAGGAAACAGGGAGGGGGAAGTAACTGTACACAGAGGATAGATATAGTTTGGGCGTTTTGGCACACAAACTCATACGGAAAGTCTGACCCATTCATGCTAAAACAGCGAGGCAACAAAACAACTGCTACTAACTCAAATACGATATTTTTATAATCTGGTAGAATCTAGCAAGTAAATACCACAATATTAACTTTTATGGTAGAGTTAGGAAATGAAATTATTTATGTGCAATAACCTGAACCTTCCTTACATCAGCATAGCCACGTCCAATATTACAAGCTTTATCAAAAGTTCGTTTCGTAATCTAAAAGGCTAGCAGTAAAACTACTGAATGGCTGACGATGCGGTAGATTTGTTTACAAGCTTGAAGTTTAATTTAAAGTTAAAGATGTTTCATTTAAATCACGCTTGTACGAATTGCACGTGTGGTAAAAGGTGCACCTATATTCACCCATACGCGCTTCGAAAAGCGAGCTTATAAGCTCGTATAAAACGTTATTCAGAAACCACCCATAGTTTTATTTCTCTATAGTTAACGGAATTACGAGTAAAGGGCTCATTAATTTAAACCCAATATTTTTCATTTATCAATTTAAAAGATGTTTATTTACTCAACCAAGTATAACATATGGAACAACCAACATATGGAACTTTAAATCTATGGTATAATGTACTAAAATGTTACCATTTTTGTGTTAATAAATAATGCGAAAATATAGCAACATCAAAAATAATTCCAAATTTAAATTGTCAAAATGTCGATATCCTGACGCTGTTCAAAGATACAAACAATGAGATACGGATGTATGTTATTCGTATTGCAAGAATAAGACACGATATTGTTTCAAAATATATTATGCTACATGCTCTATTACTTTAATCAGAGCACGATTTGAGCTTATAGGCAGGTCTTCGTGATGACTACATAGCCTATACTCTATACAGATGAAATACTACCGCAATCGTGTTTGTGTCGAAACACCAACAAAATCATTACGCATCAGTTTTAGATTCTATTAATTCTAAATGCTTTATTGATAATAAATTTAAGATGTTATTAGAAATATACTGGTTTTAACATCGATTTTTTGCATACAATTTTCTCGGCTATTAAAAAGTCGAGGTCAGGAAGGTCGGTGTCGATCGTAATAGCAAATGAATCCCCCTGTTAGCATCAAGGCGAATTATATAATAAAATAAACAAAATAAAATATGACGAGCGTTTTGTATAAATCGTTTTATGCATTTTAATAAGATTGCATTTGCAATAATATGGTGTTTTTTTACCCTTTTTACAGTAAAAAATATATACTTTACAAGTAACGAGATGATGACATCAAAGTTTTCATGTAGTTATACCTAATCGTTATAACAAATGAAAATAACGAATTGAATGAATGATTTCTAAAAACTTAAATAGGCGTCGCTACGTAATGAAAGTGCAAATAAAACACTGTCATCCATAACGGGTGGTAAATCTAACCTAAGCCCGTAAACACAAACACAATTCAAGTAATACATAGTTTTATTTTCTGTGCCACTTCCGGGCTCCTTTAAAGTACTTAGTTCTTCATAAACCATCATGCGTGAGATATTGTGTCATCCATATTGTTATCATACATTTGAAGGTAACTGAAAAACATAAAGATAAAACACGGAAGCCGAAAACTTTGTAACACACATTTTTACATATACCCAATATGTAAACCTGAGAGAATTAGCAAGCTGCATAGAAATTAATTAGTACTCTACGTACGAAAAACGGCAACACGATTTGTTAGTGTGAAAAACATATACAAAAACTGGCAAACCCGTTTCCTAGAGGCTGCACCCCAAGATTTTACCCTTGAGGAGCCCAAGATGTATCGAGATACAGAAATTATCTTTGTGATATATTTTAAGCAAAATCCTGTATAAGATTTATTTATAGTGCTTGTAATCACAGCTCGATAAATTTCAGACGATAGGTACGTGTACGTGTGTGTTTACTTGCGTTTATTTTTAGTCAACGACCATTTTTGTCATAATATTTACATAATTGTAGAGGAACATAAAATTTATCTTCTCTTTCGTTGAACCAAGATAATATTAAAAATCACTTAAAAATAGCGTGATTTCTTATAAATATAATAAGGCTATTTATATATTGGGTTTAACCCCATTAAAGTCGATCATAAAAGTGTATTCAGGGAATAATGTGAAGTACTTTATCAACTCTTACTCATTGCATTTAGTATTTTTTTTTATTTTTAGTTTCTCTTGCCTTTTAGAAACAACAACACAAAACGAGAAAGCACCTAACTTTTACTAGTAAAGCAGAGCATAAAACAATTTATGTACCTGTACATACATGTGCACAACAAAGCTCCCACCAACTTTTTCTCGTTCTATTTCCTCCTCTTTCACTTCCCTCTCCCTGTTACTGCCAATATCCATAAACTCCGGTAAACGCTTACCATCAGGAAGGCAGAATTTTGCCAAAAATTTTGCGCAAAAAATTAATGAATTTAAAAAAAATATTAAAATGTTAAATAAAAATATTTCGGGAACTGTATATCAGAAAATACTTATTATTCTTTATGCTCATTTTGTTATCTATTTAGATAAAAATGAATTGCTGGAATCTAAACATAGTGTATGCACATAACATCAAACCGACTGAATCAAATTCGATTATTTATTTTTGTACTGTTATTGTCAGAATTGACAAAATGTGTACAGGATCAATGGGATAGGGAAGTTTATATGGAAAAAAAATTACTACCTAATGGTCGAATGCAGGTAAAGGACCCAAGAACCGGTTAAAAACTCCCACGTTAACGGGATCAACGAAATAAAATTAGACTATGTACCCAGACGAAGTCCGGGTGGAACGATAGTTTTATAATGAATAATAAATTATGTTAAGCTATAATAGCGGATGGTCTTATAATGTACATTTTGTGGAGCAAACGATTTTGAAACTGACCAAGTTCAAATGTTAATAGTATCTCACGGCTTTACTGTTACATCAGTTGGCAAATGTCATAAGCTGTCACGCAAACATTTTTAAAATGATAGATGGAAGTCTACTTAATCATTTGATCGTCGAAAATATATAATTGGCGAGGACGGACCGACGCCCATCGTTTTAATTATGTTGCGGCACTTTCAGTTTAACAATGATAGTGACTAAAAAGATGGTCGACGAGTAACAGCATTAATTAAAAATGATAATTGATATGTGGTTTACATAAAATTTTAAACTTATTATATGCAGCGTTTTCAAAAAGTTTAATTATTAGTAATTGTTATTTATTTAGGTGAAATAGTTAATAGGGTAAATCCGTTGAAATAACTCAATTTTCTCGTCCATCAGTCCAACCCAATTTGATTTGTGGCTACCACAACAGGAAAACATCAATCACAAAATATGTGTTATAACTATAGCAATAAAAATAGAATATAGATGATAAATAACTTAACGTGGTGGGCAGACACTTTGCTTTCATTTTCCGTAAAATTGAATTCCAAAGTTTTTATTACTTCTCACAAAATTACATTTACATAAAACACTAAAAATATGAAGCTCAAGTCAAGTTAAAGGTCACCTCGTGCATAAAAAATGCACACTTTCTGCGTCATCATTAAAATCAGCAATAAAATAATAAAATTAATAAAGAAAAACTCGAACGTTATGGAAAATTATTAAAGCCTTGATTCATTAAGCGATGAAAATCCATTTGTTACAGCGCTAAATTTAAACGTTAGTGTTATTTCTTGTTAATAAATGGAACAACTGCTATTTGCTAAATGTTGTTATTTTATTTTGTTTGCTATATGGAAACTTTTCTCACGAAAATCACCATATTATTACTTCATAAAGTAGCAAGAGACGAAATATCTTTGCAGAATTTAAGATACATGTGATTTTTTTGCCAATTAAGAGATCATTCACAAGGTTATACTATGAATTCTATAAAATATATACAATAGCAGAAACGTACGTAAAACACATAATGTTCAAATAGAATGCTTACGCTATCGCAACGGTCATTTATTTTCGATAGCATCTAATACAATGTAACAATGACAGGAATGCATGTATAATGTGTTGGAACAATAACACCAGTTATGAGATGTGTGATGGACATCAAGGCTTCTGGTATTTGAATAGGATAGAACATGGTCGGGGCGGATCGGATGCCACCATGCGCGCTGGCGCCTGATGCCAACACAATAGCAAATATTTCACAATTCGATAATCTTGCAAATCGACATTGATATTCGCGATCGATAGAATACGTTCTGAGAGATGAATGTAAATTGAATCCTGCTCTCGCTGCACGGATAATAGATGTCGCAAGGGCACTTAAATTCGCTGAACGAATGAGTCATGTGCTTACTCGTTCATATATCCTTCTTTGCATAAAGTTTATCGATAAAATGTTGCTAAACTTGAACACGAATCATTTCTTACAATTTGATATTTGAATTCAATACATTGCCTCCATGACTATGACGAAAATTAAAAATATTGTAATGTAAGTAAAAAAGATTTCGCTAAAAGTCAGATTTTTTATTATTATAAAATAAAGCATTCAAATGAATATTACAAAAATATTTCATGTCGTGCGAAAAAATCGCATGATGTAAAAAGGCATTACGGTCAATTTGCGAATGAGTCAAGAGTCATTTTTAATATATTATAATAGCTCAGTTCATTGTCCTACTTATTTCATTTTAAGATTCGATCAACAACTCATAGTTTAAGTGATAAAATTAACAACGACCTTACACTGTTCTATTTGACAAAAGTCTGAACGCTGACATTTAGTTATCATGGCTTATCTATATCAATAACTTTGTATTTTTCCATTCACACCGAAGAATTATTTAGGTATGGTTCACATATTATGAAATAAAGTAGCAGTTTCAAAATAAAAATACATTGATAATTATTCGGAGTGTAAAAATATTTTTAGGTACAAAAAAAAATTATTATTTCAATATAAATTCAAACGAAACTAGTTCTTAAATGCCAATGTTTAAAAAACCTGTAATAAAATAAACTCGTATGTATCACAAGGATCTTCTTTACAAACATAAAAAGACTTTTACATCATAAAAACGATACGTGTGTTAAAATAATTGAAAACATTAAATATTTACCGAAGCTAATAAAATATTAAATACTCTATATTTAATTGAATACCTCATTTTACTACCCTCATCAATTGAATCAAAAGAAGTGAATTTCGTAAAATCTTTAATTTCCTTTATTATTATACCGAACATCAAAATTTTATGTTTATATTTTTTTTTTTTTTAAAGAATATAAGCAATGCTTTTTCAAGGCATCACTAATATTCCTATTGCCCCTCCAAATAAGCTCGAAGCTTGCGCTAGCCCAATGGGGTCAGGATCGAACCCTCGACTCTCGCGTTAATGGAGCGAAGTCGCACCTTCTACCGTTGAGCTATTGAGGCTATTGAGGCTATAGTTAGAATTTTACACACCGCAATTATTTTTAAATTTTTTATAGGCAGGCGCTTGATTGTTATCAAACCCGATGTAAGTTGATGATGCAGCGTAAGCGCATTTGCCGCGAAGATGCCTCATGATTTGAAGGTTCCCACTTTGTGGTGAGGAAGACGGAGGTCGAGAGGGTATTCCAGATCTTAGCGGCACGTATCAGGAATGAGTAAGCATAGCGTTTCTTTCAAGTTCTTATAGTATGTACTGGTGATTTTGAAATCAATGAACTCTATATAAAAAGGTCTCGGTGGCAAACTATTTGACCAAACACGCCATTAGACACAGCTCAGAACAATAATATCACATCTATGTAAAATACCCATTATACCCGTATATAAAATTTTATTTTATTTTTAGTATTTGTTGTAGACATAGAAATACATTTTCGGTGAAAATTTTTACGCTCTACTTATTACGGTTCGTGAGATACAGATGCCGCTGACGGACGGACAGCGGAGGCTTAGTAATAGGGTTTCGTTGGCACCCTTTGGGTGCGGAACCCGAAACGTAGAAATATTAATTGGGACTTCTAAGTGTCAGCTTTCATAAAATGTTTCCTTTCATTCGGGTTGAAATGTTAAAATGAAATTTTTTCTAATCTGAAGTAGTATTCGTAGCCTATGAGGATCAGGATTGAGTCTATAATTCTCGCGTTAACAGAGTCAAACCTACTAAACAGAGGCTTCTAGTTACTACAGTTTACGGTCACAAGCAACTCCAAAGGAATCGCCATACATTGCCACCAGAGATGAGAAACGTGAGAAAAAGGAGAAGATTTTTTTATGTCCTGATGGTTGGCAAAAAAGAGTACGCTTCGCTTGAAAGTAAGCAGCCACCTATGTAAGCAGCCACCTATGAATACTTGAAGTATGTGTGCTGGATGGAGCATGGCTCTCCACTACTAATACCCTTCGGTTTCGAGCTTCGAGCGACACAAAACAGTACGAATACTGCCACTTTACTTCGATATTCTGTGAAATAATTAATTAGTTAAAAGTCAATTCATATTGAAAACTACTCTACTACTACTATAACTATAGATATTACTTCAGTCACACATGCTGCAGCGTCTCCGCCGGCGGACACGAGGACCCTTGTTTCGGACAGCCCGACACAACGCCAACTCGCCTGCTCACGCCGGACGGTGAGCACCGCGCCGCGTACGGTCGTTAGATTGCGCTCCGGAGCGCTCCTCCTCCCGATGACGTCCCAAGCCTAGGCTCGACCTCGCAGGAGGGGCCCTTGGGACGGATTCAACTTGTGCCCCGCGTGGCAGTCCATCTTTTACCGGCTGAGGTCTCCAGACCCGGCCCCCACCGGTGACGCTGTCAAGGCCACTAGGGCCAACAGCAATGGACACTCCGAAAAAAAAATAAAAGATATTACTTCGTAATTCGCGTAATTTAAGAGCAATATTATTATTTTATGTTAATGGACCTTGACTAATGTGTCCAAAGCAAGTAATGCATATAATATACCAGTATTCAGTTTCTAAGAAATAAAATCTTGATAACTCGATGTCCTTAATTTGATCTTGTATACATTCCGTGATGTTGAATAATAGTTGACCCCGCAGGCCGCATTTGAAGGCTTACCCATCGAAATAATAGATTATAAATGATTATAGTCACATCAAAGTGAATTACGTTGTGGTTATTTGATTTTTGTAATAGCAATATCTCGGATTTCATACATAGCTCCCTTAAGTTTACTCATTATTTATAGTATGTATCCATCATGCATTGTTTGATGAATTACTAATTTCTAGATAGTTTAAACGCTACACACATTACGATATATACGTGATATTCTGTGTCGGGGTCCGGAAACACGACATTGACAAACACACCCAGAGCGGCACATGCCTGTATACCTAATACAAACATCTGCTCCGAGCGGGCATTGAAGCCGCAACCTGTGGTGGTTAAGGCAGATTCGTTACGCCACAACGTCGTCTAAACATTTCTATATTTATTTTTACCGTTGGTGAAACGATTTCGATGATTATTTTTATATTGAATAAATACTACCATATTGGTCTCATACAGATTTAGTAACTATATGATTAGGAAGTTATAACCTAGATTATATTGATAGTATTTGATAAAGGTAAGAGCAAAATAGCGGTTGTAGAATCATGTTGTTTCTATGATAAGTTCAATTTTACTCAAGAAAATCGATAGTAACTTTGACTATACAATTAAGAAATAATGCTTACAAAAGAAACATCTCACAAAGAGCATTGGGAAGCGAAAGTTAATTGCGCTGCTATTGCAAAACTTTTGTCAAATTCAAATAAATATTTCCTTTAAAATGTTTGAAACTTATAAAAATATTTAATCTTTATTTTATGCCAATGTATAACTAAAATGAATAGACTTGTTTTCCTAATTGGTATATTGTCGAGAATATAGGCTTGCCATTTCTTCTATCCTAAATTACACTTTATACGTCATTATAACATCATATTTTAATGCAATGTTAACAAAAATACCATTATAAATGAAATAACGCTTTTGGATTAGAGCAAATTTAAGTGGTGAGTTAGATGTAGATGTGCGACAGTAATATCTCTCTCTCTATCTCTCTCTCTCTCTCAAACTCAGAATTTCATGCAAACAAGAATTACTCAATATGTTTTCTTTAACCCTAAAGCAAACTTTGAAACAGAAGAGAAGTTGCTTGACGAGATTTGAACCTGTAACTTAAAGATAAACTCAACTTTATTTTATTTGTTTATTGTTTGTGAATACATACTGCTAAATTAACTAATAAAAAGTGAGATGGCCAATAGGAATAAGTAACGGAGTAGAAGCATTATATTCTTTAACCAACTATCATAATAGGTATAATCAAATTTTTACTAATAGACGGAAGAAAAGGCCGAGGCTTTTTCATTGCATTGAATGGTCGATGCGCGTAAGCACTTAATTCCATGTTTCTTAGGATCTTCCTGTCCCTAAATACTCTGCGGTCGTAGAGTATAAATGCAATGTTTCGTAAAATATAAATATCGCCTTCCAAGTAATGGTCGAATTCTAGAGGCTTGGCGTTCCCTTTAATATTCTTCGGAATTCCTTCTGAGCAACTTCAAGAAATTGAGTATAGCTTTGCAATTTTTCAATATAACCAATGTACTGGTTGGGTCAAATTGTATTCTATGCATGCTGCATAAAAGATAAGAAACCTAATTTGCGAAAATGTAAAATCTACTAAACAGTGATGATTACGAAATCTAATTGTGAAATAACTGATATTTCAATTTTGCTATTGTTTTTAAAACATCCAAATAACTTTTAAAATGCTTTATCTTAGTTTCTAAACACACAAATGAATAACGAGTTCGATAATACGAGTATACGTAACGTTTAGGAAGATCGCAATAAAAATAAACACTGTTTGCGTAGTACGGAGTATCTTATTACACTGTTGATATAACGTCATGGCATGATTTAACCCAGTCACCTAGATAGCAGTAATTGAAATATACGAATAAAAAGTAGAAAAACTTCACTTCTTTTTATTGCTCACCAATTTATCTGGGTCGAAGATTTATTTCAGCTTACGATGTAATCAAGCTGGTTAAACTAATCTTACTGTTGAATATAAATATCACAATATTTGTTTATTTATTATATTTATTTTGTTTGAAATAAATATAATAAAATTAAATAAGTTTCGAATTATCAAATAACCGTGACTTTTTGTTCTTGTTTTCTTTTACACAAAGACAACCTCATTTCACCAAACCAAATTAAACAGCTACAACAATTAATTTAGGTATATTAAAATGGTTTTATAAAATATAAAAATAAAATAGATATAATTATAAAATATAAAATAGATCTTTAAAAATAGGGTTTTGGATGTATACATTATTTTATTACAAATTTTATTCATATAATTTATCTGTTAAGAACTGAATATTTTCGATTACGACGACTGCATCCGTAAATATGAATAACAATATTATAACATTTTTTAGAACCAAGGGCAAACAATTCTAATGTAGACAGAAGCCTATATTTAAAATATGTACATAATTTAATTAATGAATCCCGTAATGGATGTTACACAAGCAGGACACAGAGGCTGAACTTTTAAAGACTCAATTTTTATTATATCAATAATCAAGAAGTATTAAATATAAATAGATTACCCGTAACCAAGTCATCGTTTTACTACACTGTTCAAATTAAATAAAATACAAGTCGTGCTCTTCGCGTGATTCTGTATCCACAAGACGACAATATTTGTTTATCAGATGTTTTGTAAATTTCCGTTGCCATGTTGCTTCTAGTTCATTAAATGACGATTGAAATCTCGCCACATATAATTAAGATAATATAAATCTTATATATGAGTTTACACTATGCTTTGTTTATAATATCGACGACGGGTCGTTCTAGATCATTACATTCGACATTTGACATACGACTCTTAAAATGTACTGACAGTACTTAGCTACATGTGAAGTAATTAAATCGATTAATGGGTATAATTATCAGTTAAGTCAAGGGTTGCCTGGTCCCCCCTATCCGCAGAGTTTGACCTCTGCGGATACCCTGGGCTTGTCGTGCCGGAGGGGCTCAGTAGCCGGGAGTCGTTTGTGCAGGTGGCAGCTTCGACTGCCCGGTGAAGCTAACAGGGTCAGACGGTTGGGCGTGGGGCGTTTTACGTCAGACCGAACCTCTTTAAAAAATAACGACGGTCGGTCGTAAAGGGAAACAACCTTATTAAAAAGTTAGTCTCGGCGGGGGGAGCCCTAGGACCCAGGGCTCCCTTGGTTGGGCTTGCGAGACCTTCTGGTCCCGGTCGGTGGGGCGCGAAAGCGCCGTAAAGTATTTTATTTATGTATAGTATGTATTAGTATGTATTTATGGCGGCAGTATGTTGCCGCCCAAGGTGGAGGCCGAAAGGCCTGGCGTGGTAGCGCGCGGTGTTATGTATTTTTATATAAGTATTAGTATGTATTTGTATGTATGTATAGCGGCAGTAAGTTGCCGTCCCTGGTGGGCCCCTCGGAGCAAGCGCCGAATTTCATCACATATCAGATTATGAAAAAAAGAATTTCAAATTCTCAATAAGACATTTCACGACAATGCATAGAAGGTCACCAGTGTTGACGACGTCTCTGATTCCATCTCAAAACTACAAATGTCATGACATTAACATAAGCAAGGGCGTCTCCGTGGTATGTCATTGATATTTACGGCTTCAGAAACCCATGTTTAATGAAAGGTTATTCTAACTAAGTAAATAACGCATTGTTATATTATACACAAATTAAAGCATGAATTTTTGAGTGCACTCAAAGTATTTTTTTTAAATCATGACGTCTGGCAAACAAGCATACGGTCTGCCATATTCTAAGCAACGTTTGATACCTTGCAATACTTGAACTATCACATGCATGTTGCGGTTTTGCCAACCCAAGGGAAAAGAGTGCGGGAATGAGAAAGGAAATAGGAAGTGAACAGAGAGGGTAAGATATTGGAACTTTCGTTTTCTTCATTCTCCTCGTATTCTTATTACACTTGATATGCAAAAGATAGTTATACAACATAAATTATAATACAACGCTTATTTAGCATCGTTATGGTATACAAAAACTAAAAAAACTATTTGAGACATTTAGTTTTCCAATTCAGCTAAAATATACGTCTTGTAACATTCAAGTGGGGCGGTTTACATAACTTCCTCATAATACTACTGAAGTAGCCAACTCGATGGAGCATGCAAATTGGGAAAACGCTATCCATTATAGAAAGAGGTATGCGGAACCTCGGGTATTATGATGTGGGTGACGTCGCGCCATGAGAATCGATTGGCGTCGCTTAAACGACTCCATATATTTACGAAATACTTGTGTCGCTTGTTGTTTAAGTGACTATTGGCGTTGCCTACTAAAACACTCATTTTACCTTTTGTCTCATCTATTAGGTACATATCAGCTTTCTTTATTTATAGGGTGGAAATTGGTCAAGACCTACCTCCTCGTGGTTCACCTCGGGCAATGAACTAGCTTTCAATAGAAATTCGGCTAGATGCTGTCGACCCCTTACTGGCCCACGGGACTTGTTTGTTAAAATGTCAGTAAGCCTCCCGGTGCTCCTACTGGAATTTAAACATGAATCTCCAAAATAGTCCTTTTCAGGACTCCACCCAAAACAGGCCTTATCGGGGCTCTAGACCAGAGCCCCCGCAAGAATGTCCGCCCTGTAGGTTATCTGGTGGCATGAAACAGCAACACAATCTGTCGCCGGCAGCGGTGGATTGGTTGACATATTTAAAGTTTGAAATTTGAGGTTTCCTTCAGTGGATGGCCACAAAACATGTTTAGCTCTCTTTATGATATTTAATACGTATTTCACGGACACTGACTCCTTTATTTAAGTCACTTTAGTTATATTTATGGACCACCTAAAATTATATAAGCACCTATAACTAAAGAACAAATTTTGAAAATAAATGGTTTTAAAGGACACTTTAAAGTGACAGGTAAATAAATAGTTTTTAATTTCAGAAGTTACATCAGTAAATTAATAAGTTGAAAAGTAAATATAAATAACGAAATTTTGATAAGTGATTAGCACGATCTCATACGAACGCAATGTCTTTCGTATTTTCGCGCTAATTGATTCTATTACACACTATATGCTAATATTACTATCTATATAGATGCTCTTTTCAGTTATACCATAGTCCATATATCATTTCAACCATAAGCTGTCTCGTTATTATTGTTGCGGTTACTTTCACGCTTTGATCTGGTTTGAGATATATTTATAATATCAGGAAACCTAATCTAGGGTAGGCTGCATTGTTTATAGGACCTTTTTAAAAATAAGCCCTAACGGATCAAATGTATTACATTGCACTAAAGCATTTGATCGTCTTAATTCTTTCTTTCGTCATTAACTTACGTTTTAGTACTTTTTAACATCAATTACAATAAACATTTAATAATAACTTGAATTTGGATTGAGGAGATCTTAAAGAATGCTTTTTTTCGAATAAAAGATCATTCAATGTTTTTGCTACATGACTAGATTTCAAGGATATGAATGGTATTTACGAATACTACTATAAATAATGATGGTTTGTTTAAGCGGCGTTAGAGCATTTTTTAGGGTTCCGTACCCGAAGGATAAAACGGAAACCCTATTAATAAGGGTCGCTGTCCGTCGTTCAGTTACCAGGCTGTATCTCATGAACCGTGATAGTCAGACAGTTGAAATTTTCGCAGATAATGTATTTCTGTTTCCGCTATAACAACAAATACCAAAAACAGAAAAAAAATATGTAAGGGGGCTCCCAAACAACGAACGTGACTTTTTTTGTCCTTCGTGTCCGAGTCCGATTCGAAGTTGGCCGGTTTTTATACAACTAGTGTTACTTTATTAACAGTGACATAAAGCAAACTGCTCGCTTGGAGGTAATTGATCACCAGAGTGTATAGATCGATATACAACACATAGCAAAAGCAGCTTAAGGGTTAGTAAGGAGGATGAGAGAAAAAATACGGAAGATGGTAAGTTTCATTCTTTAAAAATCAAAATACCTTATTAGATGTATATCAGGCTTATACAAAAATTCTTAACGTATAACTATCGAATAAATAAATCGCTCTTATTAGTTGGATATCTAGGAGTACATGTTGGATGTATACAGAAAAAGGTTACTTTTTGAAATTGTGAAATGTATATTTAACTAGCATTGCCCGCGGCTCCGCTCGCGTTGATTTAGTTTTTGATAATCCCACGGGGACCTAAAATTGGAAATAAATTGGGATAAATAGTAAGCAATGTGTTAATCCAAATCCGTGATGTAGTTTTTGCATGAAACAGTAACAAATCCATCTCCCTCTATCCATCCATCCATCCAAACTTTCACATTTACTTGTATAATATTAGTAGGTATAGATTTCCATACAAATATCATTTTATCCCGCTTAAAACGTTTTCGTACAATGTTTACTTTGATCCCTAACATTTAATACTATATACTATTATCAAACATGCATACAATGTAGCTAATAACTTTAAATAATAAACAAATAATCTACATAGAGCTAATGGAAAATTTCTATGTCATACCATTTCACTGATAGCTGTAATCAGATGAAATATTCTGTTGTAGTCTACGTCAGCCTAACGACGCACTCTTACTCTTTATCTTATATACAATTGGAATATACCTAGTAATTTATAATTACGCCCGTTCATTTATATTAAATACTAGCTATGTGATCGCGTTTTTGTACAGTATTGTTACATTGTCGAACCATAATTTTATTTTTCTAAAACAAAAGTAGTCAAAGTTACTCCATATAACATCCGTTATGTACCAGTGATAGAATTGTCCAAATCGTACCAATCGTTTTGGAAATTAACTAGAAAAAATACACATGAGATAGTTAGGAGTGTCACCTTTGACGCTTACACTTCTTGAACGAAACGCAACAGTACAGATACTGTTATTTCACATAGAAATTCTATGAGGAAGTATTACTTCTTTGGTTGAGCTGCCTCTGAAATTCTCTATTCTTTTCATATTTTTTAATCGAAAGGATAAGCGGTAAAGTAATCTCTTATTAGCCTCTTGCTCGTACAGAATAAAAGCGCTGTACATTCGCTTGCTCACTGAGTAATCATTGGTCATTGGTGAATTATTTAAATGCAGCTAAAATCAATTATCAGTCACACGTCTGATTACTCTCACTTTTAAAATGATTTTCATAAACAACGTGTATAGTTAATTATGATATATTACGAATTATGTTAATAGTTTTTTGATTAAATATACATTATAAGTATTATATTTTTCGTATTTTAGACTGAGTACCATTTAATTCAGATTGCTCAAGCAAAGACATTAATAAAAATTAATTAATTATTATTTACAAGATCAGAAATATTTGAAAAACATTGAAGTATAAATTCCTAATGAGATTTCAGAATAACTCCATAGTATCAACACTACGCAACGGATTTTGATGCGGTTTTTTTAAATAGATAGAGTGATTGAAGAGGAAGGTTTATATGTATAATAACATCCATTAAATAGTGGAGAAAAAACAACTGTTATTTTTGAGGTTTCTAATGTGATGTCGTAAATAATTACATTTAACGCGTGCGGGCCACGGGCAGTAATGAATACATCAAAACTACTAGATTGGATCGATTTTAATCATTTTTTCAGTGAATGACATAGGCTATATCTTTTATACCCGTGCGAAGCCGGAGCGGGCCGCTATTATAAAATATAATGGAACTTAATCTGAACAATGCGTATGCAATCTAAAGACTTTAGGTACTAATATTTTTTTAAGCAAGTTATTATAAAGTATGTGTTTAGAGTAAGCGGCAATCGAGGGGTCACTTGCGACAGTGAGTCACAACTTGCCATTGTGCTGCTAAATCTATTAGATCATAACCATTCAAATATCTAGATTAATTTTAAAATTAATTCACTGTCTAACTAACCATAAAAACCATTACGTTTTAACTGCACCGAGTTATGTCTATAGGTTAGTGAGTCTGTCTTAAACAATGAATAAGTTTATATTCATTCAACAAATTAATGAATTATTCTTTAGTGAAAGTAAAAATAACCCTAGTAACATACATTACGAAAAAATCTACGGTCGCAGATCGGTCATATAATTTTAAAAAATAATATGAAATAATAATTATACCTACTCAGTTCCAAGATACTCAGTAAAAATTTCTTCAAACGATTGTCTGAATGCATCTTTGTAATTTTTTCAAATATTTCTATTATGCACAGAGTAAATAATAAAGTTCTTTTTACAATATTATAAATGTTAACAGGTTTTATTTGAATGTGGCTGTATTTTTGTGGCTTTAATGACTAATGCCATTACTCATTGTTGCCATTGCAATGCATTGCCAAATCGCTGGCGACTTGGATTAATAACCAAACCCAAAAAAGGTTATTCTGTAATAGGGTTATTACGCTAGTAGTCGAGACTCCGCTAATCGGTCGCCACGATTAGCGGAGTCTCGAACTTTAAGATTTAATCGTTCTTCGTTAACGGAGATGGGGTACGTAAAAATATAAAGCGGTAAATAATTCATTACTGGACATGTTGTATTTTTGAGTATGGACATAAGCAGGGATAAAAACTAGTAATTATTTTTTAAAACCGTTTATTTAATACACATAACGTTATGCGTTGGGACAATATTATTTTTTATTTTATACTAAAGGAAACCGGTGTATAATTGCCTGTTTATATCGACAGTAATAAATACGGCTTGGAACAATTTTAACTCTTAATAAAATCATTAGTATCTGAAGAAAGCTCCATACCCACTTTGCTGTGAATGTGGAATTGTAAAAGATGCGTTTCATAATATGAGTGATGAGCGAAGATTTCAAAAAGAAATGCTACAAATCGCCCAAGATTATAAAGAACCTGGGGGCTGTAATATAGTCCTAGAATATCCTTTCTCTGAAGCAGCAAAAATGCTTTTTACTAATGACCAGAATCGATATGCGACGATGGTGTTAAATGTTAAAAGTATTGTATTATTATTACCATTTATTTTTTTTGTGTTTTTTAAAAGGTTTTTTATTGTATTGTGTATTGATTCTGCATAGGATTTTTAGTCCAACAAGACTATGTAAGTATGGAGTTAATTAAAAAAGAAAAAGAAAACCATTAGTATAAATCAATTATTGTAGTAGGTACATAAATTATACTGTATAGATGACAAGAATGATGCTGATCGCGTTATTCTTGACGTATGTGGTTGCCTTAAGCCCCGTATCGAATCAGCGTATTAAATAGAGTCGGCTGGGTCACAGTATGACACAAACTGACCTTTTTAAGTCTAGAAATGAACACGAGTTAATTTATATAGAATATCTAATGATACTTTTCTACTGTATACGAATAATTATACATTGAAAATAAGTATAAAACAGAGAAAAACAAAAAATTATAATTCATTAATTGTTTTGCCGAATTAGTTGTTGATAGACTCATAACTCGTAACCTACTTTATATCAGGGGACCCTCACACATTATAACATAGAACAAGATCCCTACAGTTATATTTACTACTAATAAAAATTCCTCCAAGTTCCAACAGTATGGAGATTTTCATAGGGGAGTAAGTAGAATTTTAAGGGGTTGGCAACAAGCCTAAATATAATCATGATAGAATATACGCTATTGCAAGCTTAAATTGCTTACGATTGCTTACCATCATGTAGGTTAATATGCACGTTGGCCACCATCTTAGTGTGAACAAAAATTGAAAAAGTCGCCATTCGACAGTTGTATGTAAGTTGTTCGGTTTTAGCTCTCTATAATAAATAGTAAATAGTCTTATACGAGTAGAAATTTTAGAATAACTAAACCATGTCAATAAAAAAATTTAAACAGGTTAAAACATAATTCATTATATTAAATTAAATCAAATTTTGAAAGTAATATATATGAAATAAGATTAAATTAAATAACATCTTTGTGCCGTTTGCAGTAGAAACACTTGGGCCATGGAGCGTTGGTGCAAAACAATTTCTAAAAGATATTACACCCCGACTCAATGCCTCCACAGGTCACAGGAGAGCTGGTGCATTTTTCGCCCAAAGAAACACGATTGCAATTCAGCGGGAAAATGCTGCTAGCATTCTTGCCACCATTCCCCGTGGACATGATCTGCACAGTTTTAATTATTTGTAAATATAGTTAACACTGAATTGTAAATATGTTGTAATATTAGTTGTAAATATATGATACATTTTATTATACAAGGAAAAACGTTTCGTGTAAAACAGGTTGTGTTTACAATATTTCGTGTATAACCTTGCGGGTATTACGAGTATAAGTGGTGGGCTTTGCAATAACGATGATAAAGTAGTCTCTCAGGGGTCACGCAAAGTTCGTACAAACTCGTTACGTGCCTGAGTGATGGCTCTTTAGTGTAACTACTAGTACACTTGCACCCATATTTATTTCAAACGATGAATGCTGACTCTGTTGTAATATTGGAAAGTTAAATTAATCGTACAAATATTTAACAACGTTTTTAGGTTTCAGTATTCAAAGGGTGCCAACGGAATTACGGAACCCTCCGCTATCCGTCCGTCTGTTAGCTGTATCTCACGAACCTAAGGATGTATAAGTAAGTTGAAATTTTCACAGAATGTGTATTTCTGTTCCCACTACCAAAACAAATAAAAATGAAATTAAAAATAAAGGTGGTCTTATACTGTATCTTATGAATGAATCCTATCTATTAAAGATATTTACCTACATATTTGGAATTTTCATCTCTTCTTCTAAGTCGAATCCTCATGACTGAGGGTCGTGTCTGCCTGGAGCCAGCGCACAGGTGTTGATCAAATTTCTCCATTTGTCCCGGTCTTGAGCCTGTCTTAAAGCAATGTTAAACGACACTCCGGATAGTTCTGAATTTGATCAGACCACCGTGTTGGAGAGCGTCCTCGCGGTCTTTTGCCTTGAATTTTCATAGATTGTATAATTTCTATGATCACTATAATAACAAAATATAAACTTGATAAAAACAAAATTAAATTGTTTTCAAATAAGGAAGGTCCCACTTTTATTTTAGATAACACAGATCAACTTTATATAAAAACTAAACAATGGTTTTCTAGACCACGCGAGACAAGTCGTGGCCACATCTAGTATTTTAATTATTAGGAAATTAATGTTACAAAAATCTCGTTTTGTTATTTAAGATTATAATAGAATTATAATAGTTAAAAACTAAAGCCCGGTTACATAAACTCATAAAGACGAAAAACACTAAACGGAAGTGAAGTATGTTTCTGTCGATTATCCATACTTAAACTTTAAATATTTATGGGGTTATTGATCTCGCAATGATTGACTATTATTATCGTATTATTATAATTATATTATCTTCGGCTTTTGTTTTTACATATTATAATAATATTTTTGCCTTTCTGTTTGTCACGGTACACGTAAAAACTTCTACCGCGTAAGATTCTCTTAGCGTTAACGCGATTCACCTTCAACTAAAAGTGAGAGCTATCCATGGACTTACTATTTACTATAGACAGACCCTTCCATACTACCTACTACATGCAGACAAAATGTCAAAGACAGCATCAAACGAAGTTAGTCAGATGCTTGCACCATTATTGAATGAAAGAAGTCAAAAGATTCCAACATTATTGAACAAAGTTAGCTGGTGCCTAACTTTATTTCGGTGAGTTGATGTTATTTTTTTTTTATGTCACTAAGTTGGCAAAGTAAGCACACGGCCCACCTGATGGTAAGCGGTTGCCGTAGCCTAGGAGTTGATATTGGTTCTTAAACCTCCTTTGCCGAAACGAAACTGTCTTAAGCGCCACAGGTCGCGGGTTCGATTCCCGCTGGGAGCAGATGTTTGTATGAACTAAACAAGCATATTTTCCAGTCTGGATGTGTTTGTCTTTGTCATTCTGTAGGTTTCCGGACCCCCGACACAGGATATAACTACCCTAATGGGGGCCGTTGAGTGTGTAGCGTTTATGATAAAGTTTTACATAGAAGAAGTGGCAGGAATAATATTATAATATTTATAAGTTAAAACGTTAGATCATAGACCTTCAAAGCTTTATGTCACGCATAATAAAATAATTAGCTCCGTACATCTTTAGTTATGAAGCGATGCGTTGGCGTCAAAACGTCAGCGTGATAAATTATTATTATATTTTACCAACTTTACAAGTATGACTTAAGGAGGTCGCTCGATGTCTAATTGAGTGAATAACATTGGTTACGAAGGCTGTTCTATTAAAACATACAGTAACGTTTCATAGCTAGCGTGTCTAATATTTTAATAAATCTTCATATTTACTATTTTTAATTAGGTAATATATCTGGATTGACGTGGCATGTATTGCAACTTACAAAAACTATGTAGTTTTTATTTATAAGTACGTACATATTTTTTGTTAAAAACCTTTAGCGGACTGAATATTATTCCACAAATTCTCATCTTAATGGGGTGACTGATTTAGAAATGCGCAGAAGACGACCAAAGGCTGAAAATATCTTTATTTTCATGTACATATTACGCATATAATTAATTTTAAAGGCGTCGGGATGTGACGACCCCATCGCCCGCTGTTGGGATAACCTCTGTCACAACAGAGATTATTCCACCAGTGCAATCAGTCACACTGGTGGTAGATCTTTTGTTGCAAGAGGCCGGCTAGGTAGGTACCACCGCAGTGTCCAATATTCTGCCACCAAATAGTAGTGCTTAGGCACTACTATGTTCCGGTTTGAAGGGCATTGTACGCTAGTGAAATTACTGGGCGAACGAGATTTAAGAACTAATATCTGGAGGTTGGCAACGCGTGAGTGGCACCTACTAATGGTGCTGCAAGCGCTCATAGGCTGCGGCAGCTACTTGCCATCAGGTGGGCCGTATGCTTGTTTGCCAACTTCTAACATAAAAAAAAGTACATATTTTTTGTTAAAAACCTTTAGCGGACTGAATATTATTCCGCAAATTCTCATCTTAATGGGATGACTGATTTAGAAATGCGCAGAAGACGACCAAAGGATGAAAATATCTTTATTTTCATGTACACATTACGCATATTTAAAAATATAAATATAGTTGTAAATCCTGATTACAAACAAATAAGAAAACAAGAACATTATAATATAACAACCTGTGAACGCTTTCGATACTTGTAGTATCACATAAGTGTGCCAGCCAAATGAATAGTAGGTAAGGTATGAGAAAGGAAAAAAAGATTGGAGACACACTCATCGCACCAAACGCAACAGTACTTTGTTATTTTACGCTGACTTTCTATAAGAGGGTAGTACTTCCCCGGTCGAGCTTGCCCACTTGTGCTGGAAAAAGCTACTAAAACTATACTACTGTCTTTTAAACGAGAGTTTAAATGCCGGACTATGTTAATTATATTTAGGGCGGATACAAACTAGCGTGTTTTAGAGCGTATACTGTCGTTTCTACATACGCGCTTCAAAAAAACCGAACGCGCGTACACGCCGGAATACACCATTCCGGGGTGTACGCTCGAACTCGGTAGTGGCGAATGTATTATTTATAGCGCTTTATATTACGCGCCTATACAAGCTTATAAGCAGGTAAACGTCAAGTGTGTGTATATACGTGCTTATACGCGCTTTGAAAAACGAGCTTACACGCTCGCAGAAAACGCTGGTCTAAAACCACCCATAACCGTAAATTTATTTAGGCCGTTAGGCTCAAAAAACTAATTAGCCAACCGTACAAAACAAAATTTCATTTCTCCATAACACTAAACACTAGATTAAATTAAAATTTATGATAAATTCATGTGGTAATTAAAAGTAGCTTTCTTTTTAATTTTTAACAGATTCTAATCTGTGGCTTTACATCGTGGTTCATGTGAATTATAATCATTAATTATTTTTTCTATTAAAAATATATTTATTATTGTTGTATTTAATAAGATATTTTAATGAACTCCACTACATTAAGAAAGTATTTAAATAAGGTATTTAAAAAATTTATCAATCAAATTTTCGTAAAGATTACTTGAAACGTGTACGTCGAAAAGGGTAATTATTTTCACGTACATTCTCACTGAAACAAAAATTTTATAACATATATAGGTGTAGCAAAAATCTACCCTTGGATAAAATTATTATATCACCTTAAAGAACTTGCACAATCTTTTGTATTATAATCATGTTGTAGAGTCATGGGAACGAGAGATTACAGGAGAGGATGTGAAAGGAAGGCGGAGATATGAGATTGGGAGACTAACACTCACACTCGTCGAGCGAAACTCAACAGTTCGTATCAACCCGCCTGTCAAATCAGAAAAAACCAGTATCACAAAATTAAAGTAAAAAGTAAAAGTAAGTAAAGTCTTCTAGTAAGAAAAGTTTTTCAGTTACAATCAGGCCCCATTCTGTTACAATCAGTTAACGATCTTCAATCAATTCAACATTCACACACACAACCAAATTAAATATGTGTATTATGATTTTTATACTACTATAACCTAGAGTGGCTTATGAGAATTCAGTTGATATGCTTAGTGCTCGGGCACTGTAAGTGTTAATTTATTTATAAATAAAAGTTGCATGGCAAAAATTGCTTTAATCATTAGGAATTAATCAGATAAAACCGGTATAATTCGAATTAATTACACAACTCTTTCTAGTTTCTAGTTGGCATTGATTTTTTAAAGCTTTGCGGATATCCTGTGCAAATCTTCTTTTCAAATAAATAGTTAATTTTTAGATGGAAGCCAATAGATAGAGTCATAGAGCCATAATTATATTGTTTTGCAATTTAATTATGGTTAATTATTCGCTTTACGAGCAAAGAGGTTAATTATTATAGACATTATAAATATTTCTCACGGAGTTTTTATGTCGGTAAATTTAATTTCCATAAATTTTTTAACTTCAAGTGATCTTCAACCAACCACTACTGAGAAGTAGTAATCACAAAACAACTATTCCTATTCTCTCATGTTACGGAAGCTATAAAATTTTTGTAACTAATATCTAAGACGCACAACTAGAGAAATTACTGGGCGAACGAGATTTAAGAACTAATATCTCGAGGTTGGCAACGCGCGAGTGGCACCTACTAATGGTGCTGCAAGCGTTCATAGGCTGCGGCAGCCACTTACCATCAGGTGGGCCGTATGCTTGCTTGCCAACTTCTAACATAAAAAAAAAAAAAAAAACTGGAACCTAAGAATTTAAGATTTTTTTTTGGCTATGTCAATATGTAATTTTGAAATGAAAAATGTGAAATCTCTAATTAAATTCGGAAAATATATAAAATAATTGTAATAAAACATAATTTGTGTATCCGGTTATAATATAAAAGAATGTAATTAGACGTATCTTTCGATTAGATTTTCAACAAAGTTGTTCAGTAGTTTTTACCTTAAACGATAAAAAGTAGATAGGCAGTCAAACTAACAACAGTTATTATTGGCTTAGAGACTTAAATAGTTTTCAAATATATCTTTAATCAAGTTTCACATTAACGATGACTAAAATGTTATATGGTATAAATGTTGATTGATTGATGTACCTTATTGTACCCAATCTACTGCTTTCACTGTCTAATTAGCAAGTCGCAAGCTAACTAGTTTTCGGCAAATCAAAGTGTCCACCCACTTGTACAGGCTGGATCTAGATCACGCGCGATAACTTTTACGAAATTACACGTAATTAAAATTTTATTTCAACTCGGTGATAACCAGAAAGTTACCATTTCGGTATTCACAACAAGATTAGATCATTTCACTAACATTATGTAATTTCGTAGCGCCGCTGAAAACTTCCTGTCTAATCAATACTAGGTAACTGATAACTTTGTTTTTTTTCAAGTTATTTCATCATAGTAATATTGTAATAAATATTTACCATATCTTGTTATTGATTAAAATTTTAGAACACTACTAAATTTATATAACTTTTATAACGTTATTATTACGTTTTTAATGAATATTGTACTATAAATTAATGCACTTAAAAATTATACAATTTTTGCAATAAGAAAATTATGATAAAAAATATTATTATGATTTCATATTTTTTTCTACGGTTCTTTCATTATGTATACCTATATCTTTAAAAGAGCGTCATTGAAGTACATAACTATATCTTTTTATATTACTTGAGTCTCCAGACAAAATAATTTTCTCGCGAATCGCTATAGCAACCGATTGATAACAGATATTTATTCTTATTCGCAATTCTTGATATCATTTATTTTCACTAAATTAATTTGTTCTGATAGTAGGTACAGTTTCCTGATGTCGAATACAAGGGTCAAGACGATGACAAAACATCCGTCTTGTGAATGTTCATTTATAAGAAATAAACTCGTTTTATTTTCATTATATTATCAATAATTATAAAAATTACTAACCACTCTATGGTAGTTAAAATCTTTCAAGTATTTTGTTATTTTCTAAATTATCGAACAAATCTTAAGGGAAACAACTAAATTGAAAACAAATATGACAAAATGATTACTATTCAAAACTTATTGTTTACAGAAAGTTATAATTATACAAATCATGTCCACGAGGAATAGTGGCAAGAATAACTACATATATTCACCCCTGGTATAAAAATACCACAGCTGTACAGCTGGTTCGACCTCATAAGAAAACTGTAGCCAAGGTCGGCATTTGGATAGCAGGGACGATATAATGGACAAGTTACTTTAAGAAAATAGCGAAATCGCTATAAGTGTGCCTATTAAATTTGAGGAGTTCCCTCGATTTCTCCAAGATCCCATCAACGGATCCTGACCAAATGATAATGGAACCAACTTCAAAGTATACCCTTTAAAAAAAAATTATCAAAATGGATTAATCGGTGAACGTACAAAAGAGGTAAGCTGGTGGAGAACGCAGTAGCTTTATAACTCCCGCTCGGTGACGCTGTCAAGGCCAGTAGGGCCAACAGCAATACACATTCCGAAAAAAAAAAGCTTCATAACCGCCCTATATATACTTTGCATTAAAATACGTATTAATTTCGTTCAAAGGAAAATACCATTCGAAATGCATTAAATTCAAAACAACTACGAGTGCTTTTACTTATTATACTTGTTTTATGTGACAGACTTACATCATTAATACTAGAACAGTATAGTAGAGTAGTACAGTGTTGTATAAGATAATTTTAACTATTATTACTGCATTAATGAATACATTAATCTTATTATTAGACAAAATTTTATATAATACAGTAATTGGGTAATAATACTTCATGTTTTTTCTAGAACAACTGCGAGTTACATACACATGCGTCAAGGGGATCGCTTACGTTGCGGGTCCCGCGATGATACAATTACATTGACGTCATTCTGGACAGGAATGCAGAATTGCATTTTTAGAATTATATTCTTTTAACATAAAATTTATTATTATATTTCTTACATCGAGTAGGATATAACGTAGATTAGGATTAAGTTTATATTGTAATAAAAAATAATATTAAAGTTATATTTTTAAATAAATTTTGGTTTTTTTTAAATCTTCGGGCTGCAGCTAACGTAACTGGCGCAGTCGGTAGGATACTAGAATAGGGACTTAGTTAGATCACCGCTAGTATCCTGAACCTACGGACCAGCTGCAGACCCAGAGGAGGATCAAGACTTCGATTCACAAAAGAGACCAGAAATGAATTATATGTAAGTACACTTGAACTGTTCTCGTGTTGCTTTCTTTTCCTAGTTTTAATTCCACTCCAAGATTTATCATCCTAGAGTTCATAGATATCGGGAACCTGTATCGCAGCAGGCCCGTAACCGTAGTTTAGATAATAATAGAGATTTAAATTTAGAAGTCGATTATAACTGTAGTAATTTTAATAATTTAATTATGGCTCAAGATCCGGACACTATTTATAAAATCCTTAGGATTGTGCCCGAATTCGACGGAAATCCTAATGTGCTCACAAGATTTATTAATATATGTGATCAAATAGTTACTCAATATTTAAATAACGTTCCGGGTAGTGAATTATCTAATTTATATTTATTAAACGGGATACTAAATAAAATTAAGGGAACCGCCGCTGCTACTATTAATTCGAATGGTATATCGGATAATTGGCTAGGCATAAGAAGTTCTTTAATCAATAATTTTTCGGACCAACGTGACGAAATAGCTTTGTACAACGACCTCTCATTAGCCGTACTAGGTAATAAGACACCTCAAGAATTTTATAGCCATTGTCAAACGCTATTCAGTACGATAATGACTTATATTACATTACATGAGAATTTACCGACTACGATTGAGGCAAAACGTGATCTTTATAAAAAGGTAACGAAGCAAGCATTTGTGCGTGGTTTAAAGGAACCATTAGGGTCGCGGATTCGATGCATTCGTCCCGAAACTATTGAAAAAGCTCTCGAATATGTTCTAGAAGAATTAAATGTTACATACTTACAGCTACGTACAGACGGACTGAAACCCCAATCAACCCCTAAAATTATAAACCCAGTGCAGTTTGTAACCCCTCGATTTCAGAATTTTCAACCGTTTACTTAAATATGCGAAATTTGCTCAGCTCTTAGTAATTATAGGTGAAAATGTAGAGGATTTAATGGCCGAATTAATAAGGATAGAAAATAGTTTAGCTTTTATTCGTGTTTCGACTACACATCATTCTATGATAGATGTCGATACTTTAAGATTTATGATAGATAGATTAAGAAACATATATAATAAGGATCAGATATTAACTTTAGAATTAAGAGAATATTACGATATTATTAAAGCCAGGGTGCTATTATACAGATAAGCAAATAGTTATAATTTTCAAATTTCCAATAGTCTCTGAAAATATCTATGATCTCTACCAACTGTCCATAGTACCTAATAAAAACCAACAGGGCCTCATTCCCCCATATCCTTTTATAGCAATTAACGAGAATTCGTTTGTGTACATGGAGGCAGAATGCCCGAAGCTTAATTACTGGTATCTCTGTGAAAAGGAAATGAGCCAACGTGTTCTTACTAAACCTGACTGCATACAGCAACTCATCGTCCACCAAGAGCTTGAAGAAGACTGTCAATTCACAACAGTAAATTTAGCAAAGGAAGCAATGGAAAAACTAGATGACCAACATTACGTATTCTCCTTTCCTCATCTCACAAAAGTACAGTTAGTCTGCGACAGAGAAGATCCTGAACTCCATAGATTTACAAGGACTTCACAATATTCAAGATCAAATCATTCAAGAGAAGCCCTTACAACTTGAAAAACTGGATTCAAACATTATATATCATACGACAATACCTCTATACATCTTCATATTAAGTGCAAGTGCACTTATTATCCTCATCATATGGCATCGCTATAAATCACGAAGATGCGTACAACTCAACAAAGCTACAACTTCGAGTTCAACTGAACAATCTAATGAAAATTCAGATGAAGCTGAGACATCGGATGCGCGGAGGAAGATGCCAGCTACATTTTATCTCAACGTGCTAAAATAGTTTCTGTTCTAAGGGTGGAGGAGTTACATACACATGCGTCAAGGGGATCGCTTACGTTGCGGGTCCCGCGATGATACAATTACATTGACGTCATTCTGGACAGGAATGCAGAATTGCATTTTTAGAATTATATTCTTTTAACATAAAATTTATTATTATATTTCTTACATCGAGTAGGATATAACGTAGATTAGGATTAAGTTTATATTGTAATAAAAAATAATATTAAAGTTATATTTTTAAATAAATTTTGGTTTTTTTTAAATCTTCGGGCTGCAGCTAACGTAACTTGCGTATAAACAAATTTATTGTAAACATTTAATTATATTAATAGCACCTGATATTTATGTTTTGAGGCGCAGGTCATAGATAGTAAGTTTATTGACGCGCTTGATCTTTGATATTCATGAATTATATTGTACTTTATACCCATTATTTTTATTTGAGGATAAGCACAATATACACTATATTTTAAAATTATTTCCAAGTTATTTGACAAATTATTTATTATATTTTTCATTTTCTTACCCAATTACGGATTACAGATATTTCCTTAAGTTGATCACGTATGTGTTGTTGATTCTAGTTTTGTTTAGAAAATTCACTTACGTTAATTTTTTTAAATACATAATACATTAGCTCTTTCATATATATTTTTATGCAATGTTTATAAAGGGAATCCAATATGAAATACATAAACTAAATTTACCGACTTATTGGCAGTATACACAAGCTTATTTAAGGATCATATAAAATATATATATGGGAAAAAAACGAATCTACTAATCTATATATTGGACATATTCACCGCTTTTACCGACTTAACAATCATATTTTTTGTTAGAAAGGTTATAAAGTACATTTCTGTTTTTGTATAATTTACGTTTTCGATAAATATAGTACGACCACCTTAAAGAATTAATGAACGTCGATCACTTTATATCTTTTCATTATTTTGCTCTGAGGCAGTTGATGCTGGTTTTAGTTTTTATTGTTAGACAGACGATGTAATGTAATGTAACTACGAGTCACAAATGATGATTACGTGATTGTGGTCATGAGTACATCACTATTTGTTAGTTTTGTAGCTTTATGGTTACGAAAGAAATAATTGACCGAGCGAAGCGAGGTAGTCTACTTGGACAATCCGACTTTTAAATATATTTAAGAATATGTTTTTGGGTTTGGGTTTGGTTTGGCTGTGGAAAATCGAGAGGCAATCAGCTCAATTTGAATACCCGTCAAATAAAATTGAAAGTATTTTTGTCAACAAAAAATTTTCACGCTATTTATGTGTAACTTTAAAAAAAAACTATTTTAAAGAATTATCATTTTGAAGCAACCTTCTCACTTGATTCATGAAAGTATTTTTAGAATCTATACACGAAACTCAATTCGGTTTTTTCTGAAATTTGATTGCTATTGGCTCTACTGACCTTAACTAGAAAGAGTTAACGGGAAATTTTATAATATTTTATAATTATAAGATTTGCTTTTAAGGCGTTATTCGCAGAATTATGGCAGTCGTCACTATGTTTGTTTACTTAGCTAATATTAACAAATACGTTTACATGCAGTAAAAGCTGTGACTCCGCTCGCATTAATGTAATAATTTGGTAATCTCATGGAAACCTAACATTTTTATGGAATAAAATGTATCTTTTTTGCTGATCCTGTTAACAAGCTATCGCGAAAGCGATAAGCTGTAAGTGAAATTTTTATCCAAATCCGTTGAGTAGATAAGTAAAAAACTGAAATACTTATATCTGTATATATACTTAATACTTACTTTATAATGACGACGTTGTGGCGCAGCGGTAGCGAACCTGCCTTAAACGCCACAGGTCGCGGGTTCGATTCCCGCTCGGAGCATAATATGTTTGTATTGACCATGCAAGCATATTTCCGGTCTGGGTGTATTTGTCCTTGTCATTGTGAATGTTTCCGGACCCCCGACACAGGATATTACTATCTTAATGGGGGCCGTTGAGTGTGCCACGTTTATTTATTATTATTATTATTATTTATCTAATTTTCTCAAATAGGTACCTACATCTCGTTAATATTATATAATTGCTATACCTGTTAACAGAGTAAACCGATTTAAATTTAAAATGTCACACAAGTACACTAGCAGTGACTTTGTAGTTTTTTTTTTATACCACGATGGTGGCAAACAAGCGTACGGCCCGCCTGATGGTAAGCGGTCACCGTAGCCTATGGACGCCTGCAACCCCAGAGCTATCGCATGTGTGTTGCCGACCCCTTAAAAACTTTTTCAACCTTCCCTTGAAGAAACCCATACTGTAGCGTGTTGGGAAAACCTCAGCAGGGAGCTCATTCCACAGCCGGAGGGTTCGCGGAAGGAAATTCCTTTGGAACCGCACTGTTCGTGATTTTATGGGTTCCAGTGTGTGTGGATGAATACCCTGCCGATGGCGAGCGGTGCGGTGGTGGAAAGTTGCTGTAGGCATCATATCAAACAAATCTTCGGAACATATCCCATTGTACAAGCGGTAGAATACGCATAAAGAAGCAAAGTCTCTCCTTAGCCTTAAAGGTTCTACACCGCTTGTTAGTTTAGGATCATCGACAATCCGCATTGCAGGCTTTTGAACCGAGTCAAGAGGCCCAAGCTGGTATCCCGGCGCTCCTGCCCAGAGATGACAGTTTAAGAGTTAGTTTCACAAACAGACAGATAGATCGACAGGCAGACATTTCTAAAGATGATAAAAATGTATTTAATTAATTTATATCATGCCATAATACCATGATGTTGTAGTACCATGCTATAATTATTTTCATAATTTTTTTAAAATTTGAATAGGTGAATGAGTTGGTAATATATAACAGTTATAGATATGAAGATACACGATAAATCATAATTGCTTCAAAGGAAATATAATATTAATAATAAAATAAATCTTACAAGAATTTACCGGTAGCTTGTTAGCACATATTTGAAATGTCAATGTCTTTAAGTTTGTCAGCATATGCTTCATTTCCGGTGTCGTTCGCGGAAAATTCCTGGATATAATTATCTATCTTATATTTTTTAATTATATAAATAGCTAAAGACACAACAGTTCAGCACTTTTTGCCTTTTAGCTAATTGGCTTATAAAAAAAACCGATCAATGCGTGTCAGACTCGCATATAAACGGTACCATCACCTAGTCTCTACTATGGGAACTCCCTTAAATTTTGTAATTGCATATCTTTTTATTATTTGTTATTATAGCAGCCATAGAAATACACAATCCATAACAAATTAAAATTAATATGATGTCAAAAATATCAAGATTCTTGATATTTATAATTTTTATTTCTATTTTAACTTTTGTGGAATTTTGAAAACGAGGTGAACCTAATAAATATTTCATCTACATTCTATAGTCATTTTTTGGAAGTAATTTAATTAAGTGACCTGTCGTCGACCGTGGGTGGCAAAATGTAAGTGTAGTAACGGAATATTTAGGCGCCTACTTAATGACGAAAGAGATTTAAAATTCATAATGTGACTTAATAAATTCTTCTCTATTTGACAATAACGAGAACAGCATTACGTAGTATAGGTATACGTAATTAAGAATGAAGTTTACTATTTAATATTTAAATTCATTGTAATGGTGCAAAGATGCTTATGTATATGCATCACCGATCATGGATTTATTTTCTTATTACTCTTCTCTAAACGTAGTGTAGCGTTTTAGTGCTAATTATTAAATTGAAGTACGCCACTGAAAATCCAATGTGCCTTTACTAGTTGTAGAACTACTATCGAGATTATAGTCACAGTCTTAAAGCGGTCCCAAACCAGCGTTTTTAAGAGCGTATAAGCTCGTTTATCGACCCGCGCATATGTGCGCCTAGGCTTGTCTTTTTTTACACGTGCAACTCGTATAGGCGTTGACGCACTGGAATGCTTTAATAAAAGCGTATGTTAGTTAATATGCGGCTGACAATCGCTATCACGGGTTCGAGCGAACACGACGCTGAGCGCTACTAAAGCGCGCGTGTAGGAGCGTAAAACATATAGTCAGTAACCGCCGTTATGACTTACTAATTTGTGGAACTAAAATTTTTGCTGGTGGTTAAATCCTCGTCTGGTTAGGTACTGTATGTTGGTAAAAAACTTGTGAAGAGATTTCTCTTCAGTCGCGTTTCGAGGTCCGGATATAACCAGTGAACCTTAAAAAGGTCAATGCATCTGCATGCACCCTTATTATTTATTAAGTCAATATTTATTAACAATATGTTTTATACTAAAGTCTTACAAAACCTGACAATTGGTTTGACTGTAAGATCATATAAAGTTATACTATTAAGTCAAATAAATATACTAATAACAACAACATTTTATACATTTTTTGTTCATTGGTGGTTCTAATCTCTTACTATCAGATGAGCCGTACGATAGTCCGTTTATTGTCCGTTCCGTTTCGAAATATTAATTATTTGCAACGAAATAAATCTGTATAATTTTTACATGGGTTGTTAGTTGGTGTCCATACAAGTTGTACGGCAGTTAGTTTGATAGTGTAAAAGGGGTCACCACTCGGCTATCGTTAAGATAACCCCGCAGAGGAGGGCGGGGCTCGTCTACTCTGAACTCTACTTAATACGCAGCTGTAGCTCCTATACTCAACGAACAACGTGTACACAAGTTTATCCTAAGTATCAAAATCATTTAAATAATTTTTTTAAGTATGTGTTGAGAGAAAACAAGGATATTTAATCGTGCAATAAGTGTTTTAAATATTTCAATAATATACACACATATAATAAATTATTCACATAGAAACATATTACTAATTTAAATATATGCTTAAAAACAAGCTTTGATATTAATGTTAATAAAAAAAGATAAAGACGAAGCTTGACCACCGACCTTTCTCATTATAGGTCACTAGTTGTATAATATATGTATTTAAAACAACAATAAATAATAACGAATAAATCTTTTATCACATTTCATTCCCTTGCACGTGTCACCGAAATCGCAGAACAATAAAACTAGTTATTCCTCTCTACTTCATTCGGGGAAAATAAGTATTTGATATTATATTTATCTCATTATTCTGCAAGCGGTAACTCTCGCCACCATACCGAGATATAATACATATGTAGGTATATTAAAGTTTCAAGTCTAATCGTTAGTTTTAAACTAAATGATATATAAAAATTGTTTTGTTATGCTATAAAGATTAGCTCTGACAAATAAAAACACTGAATATCCTGCATCCAGCGAGCTCGGTGAATATGGGGAGAAAGGAAACGAATAGGAGTTGAAGTTTTAGCCCTCGGTAATGACACCCATAAAACGAAATCCAACCCCTACATGGCTTTTCATGTTATAAGTTGGCAAACAAGCATGCGGCCCACCTGATGGTAAGTGGTTGCCGTAGCTTATGAGCGCTTGCAGCACTATTATTTGGTGCCAGTCACCCCTTGCCAACCTCGAGATGTTAGTTCTTAAATCTCCTCTGCCCAGTAATTTCGCTAGCCTACAGTGCCCTTCAAATCGGAATACAGTAATGCCTAAGCACTACTATTTGGCGGCAGAATATTTGACACTGCGGTGGTACCTACCTAGCCGGCCTCTTGCAACAAAAGACCTACCACCAGTGTGACTGATTGCACTAGTGGAATAATCTCTGCTGTGACAGAGATTATCCCAACAGCGGGCGATGGGGTCGTCACATCCCGACGCCTACAAGGCTACACCATGGCTTCTATTACTCTGTTGTTTTTATTCTATGACAGGTCTTCCTCAGTCGACTCGGCCCACTCATTCTTAAACCACCAAGGCTCGTCTACTCATAAAATACTTTCAATTATATTTATCACATTTTATTTTTTTTAAATGAATGATGACGGATGGCAAACAAGCATACGGGCCGCCTGATGGTAAGCAATCATCTGTGAACGCTTGGGATACTTGAAATATAACATGCGTATATACGGAAAAAGCGAAGGGAGCAGAAGTTAGAATTGTACATTTAACAAAGGAAACATTCCTTTGCTTACATTACATTCAGTGCATACACTTTTTACCTTTAACAAACAAAAAATTTAAAAATTCTATAGGTGATTAACAAAAACACATCACGATTTCGCTATTATGTTTAGCGTTATTATTGTAACTGACGGCTCGGCGTATTTTTTAACAGCTCCCTTCAATTAAACCATACAACGGTGGCCCTGACATTTATCATTTGTTTAGTTATGCGCTCGTCTGTCGATGAGAAAAAATCGGCCTTTCCATAAAAACATAACAATTGCTGCACGAAATGGATGTTATCTTGGTCCTTTAATGGTATGATTTGCGTGAGCAGGCGAGGAATAAAAAACTATACGGAGAGATGACAAACTAAACGCCATTACTAGGGGTTAGGCGTTGGGCAGCGTTAGATTCTATTGCATATTATGGGCAGTAGGCGGCCTACGTGACGTGACGATCCCAAGGCCCTTGGGACGGTTTCAATTTGGGCCGCGTGGGTTGTCACTCTTTTACCGGCCGGGTCTACCGAATCGGTGACGCCAACGGTGACGCAGTCGAGGCCACTAAGGTGTCGGACGTTCCGAATAAAAAAGGCCCAGGTGACTTCGACGCCCGGCATGGTAATGATACCTAGACCACTGAGATCAATGTGGATAGATCGCGGATAATTAGTTTATATACTTTGAGAATTTCCGGTATGAAGTAATGAATGAAATCATTTAAATCGGTTAATAAAATTGCATATACACAAAAAAATACAATAATTAATAACATCCTCCATTCCTCAATCACTCAACAACTTTAAAAAATATATGTATAATTATATGATCCATTTCAAAACTATGTAAAACATAATATAGCACATATTACTTAACAGTTAACTCAATGATAATATTTTAATATACAAAGATATATTATCTATTATGCATCAAGGATGACTTATAATTAGACAAATGATAATATTTGGTGTATAAATGATAACTTCCTATTATAAAACGCATAACCTTCATAAATATGAATGCGAATGCTCGTTATCGCATCGTTTCAAAATATCTAGAGCAAAGTTTAATTTACTGTTGCATATTTTAACAATTTTACATATTGATTTATGATATATTTATAATTCTAAATATTCAAACATCAAAATATATAAAACTGACTGTCTTTGAAAAAGTATGGCCTGAATTGTAAGTATTTATCAACATCGATTTGCATTTAGCTGGATGGTTTTGGACACAATTATACGCCTCGTATACTAAAGGATACTTATGCATGCTTGCGCATGCTTAGATAAATAGATACGAACACAGTCAGCTGTTACATGTTACAGCCGGTGTTTCTCCCTCGTCTATGTTATCTTAATTACACCAATTACAACCAAACAAGGCTTTGATTCGTCAATTCTCAAACGTATGATGCATCCTTTAACATGTTAAATTGAGTTTTACACGTATAAGAATTTAAAAAAGAAAAATGCGAATAAATCTATAGAGAAAATGCAAAGCAATGCGGATAAAGTAATTCAGTAAAACTTGATGATTTTGGAATTGATTCTTGATTCCATTTTGTTAATTATGTTATCCTTTTTTATAACCAGGATAAAACTGTCCTATACGAGTTTAGTTACCCATTTTCTAGTTTTATTTTATGAGTTTTATTTACAACCAATATAACAACATATTTACAATCCAATACCAACTATATTAGCAAATAATTATAATTGTACAAATCATGTCCACGGGGAATAGTCCAATTGTTTTACTTTTATAAATCCTGTTTATACTTATACTAGCGGGCCCGGCAGACGTTGTCCTGCCCCGAAAAAATCTGGGACCCGATAGCAGCGCCCTCTACCCGGTGAAAGATTTTCATTGACTAATAAGGCTATTAAAAAGCAGGGGTTGGTGATAAAAAGTGAAAATTTAGGGTCGTATATGTATTTTTCAATGCCACATAATAAAAAAATAAAAATTTTATCCAAAAATAAAAATAAAAATTTGGGGTGGACACCCCTTATCACTGAGGGGTTTGAAAAATAGATAGTAGCCGATTCTCAGACTTACTGAATATGCATAAAAACTCAAAAGAATCGGTCAAGCCGTTTCGAAGGAGTATGGGAACGAACATTGTGACACGAGAATTTTATATATTAGATAATTACAATATTTAGACATGGAGCACTATGTAATTATTTTATATTAATTAGATTTTTTTATTATTGTTGTTGTTATATAAGGTATTTCTGAATACGCCGAGTTTCATTACTGATATGGCCCGATTGTAAACCCGCTTTGTATTAGGTTTTGTTGTATAACTTATTTGTCAGTAAATAAATTGTCATTGAATAAATAAAAGCAAAGAGTTATTCGTTTTCAGTCATAAATTGTGTTAATTGAATTAAAGAAATGTAGAAAACTGATTTAATTTATATATAGGTATGAATTTTGAAGCCTCTTTTTTTTCAACTATTTTCTAAACGTATAAATTTATTAGCCCTAGATTTTTTCTGTAGCCGATTCTGATAAAACCTTTGTGTTTAAAATCTTATGCTTAAAATTAAAAACTATTAGTTCTATTGCTTGGATGAAGATGAACCGGAGATTTACGAATAAGACATTAGAATTCAACGCGAATGAAGCCGCGTGCAAGAAACCATAACCAATAAAAAGTATTTGTGTATAATTTTGACGTTTCGTAGTCAAAGATTTAGTTTATTACAATAAACTTAAATAAAAATATTAATAATACGGTATACAATTATATTACATATAACAAAATTTACACATTTTAATTAATAACAAATATTAAAATATTAAAGCACTACATAAAAACATTCTCTAATTTTAATTAACGCGCAATATTTCCACGTGAGTTTTGCGATACGTCTGCGTTATCGCAACAATGTTTTTTTAAACAGACGAACTCAAGTCACGTGTTTTGTATCTGTCTGTCCTATTTATGAAACACGGTAATAGATAACAGCTTTATTACGTACTGTGATTGTTTCTAAGAATATATAATTTTACCACATTATTATTTGAACAATTTTGATACTCTTAAATATTTTATCAACAGTCTATATTTGCTCGTCTGCGTTTGCTTTAATTAAGCTAAATCGCTAACAAATGACGTTTCAATTTCCCTTTTGCAACATTTTATTACGGTAAACAAAGCATAGCATGTGGATGCTAAGCGGTCTCCGTATCTTATATCCACAAGTTGTGACACCAAAGTTCAAATTTTTAATATTCTAAATTGTTCATTTTAATTTATACCTTATTTGTACAGTAAATACCAAATGAGTCACTGTTACTTGAAATAAATGATTTTTATTTTTATTTTTATTTTTATTTTTTTATTTATTTAAAGCTATATCATCTCATAATGGACAGGAGGTAAGGACATTCTCCTTTAAGGGAATGGGCAAGAGGAGGACTTGTAAGGGAATAAAAGCAGACATCGGCGTTTTTTTTTTTTTTTATGTTAGAAGTTGGCAAACAAGCATACGGCCCACCTGATGGTAAGTGGTTGCGTAGCCTATGAGCGCTTGCAGCACCATGAGTATGTGCCACTCGCGCGTTGCCAACCTCGAGATATTAGTTCTTAAATCTCGTTCGCCCAGTAATTTCACTAGCGTACAATGCCCTTCAAACTGGAACACAGTAGTGCCTAAGCACTACTATTTGGCGGTAGAATATTGGACACTGCGGTGGTACCTACCTAGCCGGCCTCTTGCAACAAAAGACCTACCACCAGTGTGACTGATTGCACTGGTGGAATAATCTCTGTTGTGACAGAGGTTATCCCAACAGCGGGCGATGGGGTCGACACATCCCGACGCCTTTAAAGCCTTTAAAGGTTGGAGCATTTCTTGAAACTTGGCCCTCTGGCGCTCACACTTGCTACAATTTCACAAAATAACAAATAAGCACGGATTACTTACCAAAACACATAAATATCTGACAGTATATATCATAAAAAATTAGCTTAAAAATATAGCAGTATATATCATAAATTTTTGGGACAGCAGTTTTTCCCAAACCAACATATATTTGCCATAATTATAATTTATGACAATATTTACAATTTCTGTTAAATTTAAGACACTAAAGATAACATACAGCCTACTTTACGGACATTGAACTTAAACATTAAATTCGTAAATATTGTTTTATACTATGACAATGTGACGATAGTACTTCACCAATAGAGTAAGCAACCAGTCATGCTGAAAACGTCATAACTCAATACTATTTCTAGCCCTTGCCATACTATATACTATGAAACGACTGACTTAGTCACATGTACATTCGGTTATGTTGCATGATGGTCATTCTCTTAGTTTCCCTTGTTCTACACGTCACGACACGCTCACACCGTCATGTGAGTCCATCAACTAGAATGCGCTCGGAGCGTTTTCTCCACTACCAATGGCGTCCTTAGCCATGGTTCGGCCTCGCAGGAGGCACCGTAAGGACGGAATCAATTTGAGCCCCCATGATGGCTGTCCCTTTCTCATGGCTGGGTCTCTATACTCGGCCATCCCCGCCCGATGACGCTTATCAAGGCCAGTAAGGCCAACAGCAATATTTGCACAGTGAGAACAGTGAGAAAGAAAAATCTTATTTCCGTTGCGTTGGTGTCTAATTTAAGTAGGAGCACCAGCGACTTTGATATTTTATCTGCATAGATGGGCCTATGCATAATATAAAAAATATGTCCTAACGTAGATAGAATAACAACTTCTAAGTATTATTCATAGCCCTCTATAACCACAATCAGGAAGCATTACAGCTATTTATTAAATAGTAACACTCATAAGTCAAGGCTCCTGCATTTGTCAGTCACATTTATGCCTATATTAACTATTATTATGTCACCGAGATCACCGAGATGCAATCGTGACAGTATTAACCTTCGTATTATTGAGTAGGCAAAATGAATTAGAATACAATAGAGCCTATAATTAATATTCATACTATATATACATTTATCCCTAAATTTTAATCGAAGCCATTGATTATACCTGTTGTGTTGAGCTGTCAATTAACTGTCATTAAGTTGTTTTCAATGATCGCCTAAAATTAAATAATAAGTTATTGCCTTCAAATATTTTAAAAATTAAAAACAATAACCAATTAAAAGTATATATTTCTTTTCTATTATATAATTTTAATGCTATTTGAACCGATTTTTATGTAAAGGATATGCTTTTGAAGTAGTTTCATTTAAATTTTTCTGATAAAATTGATTAAAGACTTTAAACTCCACGATTTATTGTTGTTATTTTTTAATCTATCTTATTTTTAAAAGAACTCAAAAGAAGGTACCATTTTGATGGAAATGTTTTAATCGATATACTTTATTGATGCATGGTAATCTCACCAAGGATATCGGAGATTGTGGATACGCACTGAGATTCATCACTAAACTTTAACTTTAACCGGTCCCAGAACAATTAACTGATATGTAACAAAACTAATCACTTAAATCAAAATTTTAGTTTCTTCAACAACCCATTTTACATCGTACGTAGTAAGATTACAGTATATACATTACGGTATATACATTGAAATTATTTTAATTAAATTTAAATATCTATAAAAAAAAACTTCGATCGACTAATTTTTTAATGTATGAAATGAATAATAACATTTATATCACTCAAAAAATTTAATCCATTTTTTAACTTTTGAAATTATACTAAATATTAGTTTATTAAACTTGAGAAGTGTAGAACCAAATTTTATGTTTAAATTTTTTATACAATCCATAGAATAAATAATAAAGTCGGCTACAATCTGATTTAATTAAATGACATTGAATCCTATACATCAATTTTGAAATCTGTGATAAAAATAATAATAACGCCCCAAATTATTAATAAATAATAATTATGTTAATAATAAGTTAATTAATAGACTTGATTTTAAATTGATTTGGTTTTGATAATAGATTCTAATGATTCTCTATGGAAAAATAAATTTAATTTATTCTATAATATGCAAATATGAAACACAATATATAATTCTAATATAAAAAATAGATATACATGTACGTACCTACTTTTATACAAAAAACAATGCTTAAATATGTTATTATTGTTATTCACTGATTTTGACATCGTCTGTTATGGGTTATTATATTATATAAAAAACTTAAAGTATTCATATATTATAAGTTTTATATTATAATTTATAGATTAAGATGTAAAACGTGCAGCAAGACGCGTGCGTCGTGACGCGTTTTTGTACTTGTTGGTTTGCTCCGTCGTGATCAATAACGTACGACCCGGATGATATTTTAGTTCTTATTTTCGGTTTAATGGCTCTTATGCCTCTTACTGCTTACGTATTTATGTTTTAATTATCTGACATTTGAACATGTATGCCATTTTTAATCTGGATTTAAAAAGGCGGATATGCCTAACAGAGTCGTAACAAGTGATTTCTTAGATACGTGACTGCGAACCTTCCTATTAAAATCAAGATAAGTGCTACTTAGTTTTTAATTCCACGTATAAGATGAATCTAAAGCCCTTGTTTTTAACAATCCACCAATCTGTTTAAACTGGCTCGCAAAAGAATTAAAAGTTAGCCCGAAAAACATAACCCGTCAGTGGCAATCAGGTAAAAGATGGACGTTTAAAAATGCCCACAGGCAAATGTTTTTAACAGCATGTTTATGTTAAATTTCAAGGTATTTTATAATATTCTATGTATACTTTTTATAGCATTTTATAGTGTATTTTCTTTACTCCTTAATTCATTTTTGTGTCCGTTTTCGTCGGTTAGACGTCGTGTCGTGTTCTGCTACTTGCATAGCAGTACCATATTATACGGCAAATCGGTATACCAGTGCAATTAATGCTATTGTTTCCGCTTAAAATGCACCTCTGTTACATACTTACACAAAAACACTACCGGCATTATTCATCAAACTATTAGTGAAATTAATCATCCGTTATGAAACTTCACTTCCCTCGAATATAAAATATATTTCAATATATTACATGAACAACCGGACAAGGGAAAATTTTATTAGGCATTAAGTATTAACCTTTCAACGGTATTAATAAAGTATTGCAATAATAAAAAAAACCCTAATATGCGTTTGTCAACAAAGATTGGATAATAAACTGGACACTCAGTATAAAAAAGATACTTTTGTTTTTCAATGAAAATATATTTTTTAATATAAAAAATTTCGTCTGTAAGTCGCTTTTATCGGTTTTCAATCACCTAAATTTAGTACTCTAATTAATTTATTCTATTGTTAATATAAACTTTAGATGTTTCGACACAGTAGCCGACCCCGCACCTATAAGTATTTAACATACGAATATGTTAAATACGAACTGAGAATTCTTGTATACAGGACCTTGACCCATTGCGCCAACCGTGACATCGAACCCGTTTGGTTCACTGAAAGAGACTATCATCGCGGATTTCAAGGTGATTATGGAATTACGCACTACTTTAAATAAATAAAAGATCATGATATAAGAAAAATACATATTAAATATTCAATTTCTGACGATGTCCTAAACCATGGTCCGACCTTGCAGGAAGTTATCTTCGTGAGGGCTGTTTCCTCGGTCGGGTCTCATTATTCGGCCCCACATCCTGACGCTGTCAAAGCCAGTAGGCAGCTAACAGTAATACACTTTCAGAAACAAAAGATATAAAAGAATTCGCAAACAAGAGGTAATTGCGTTACTAAAAGACGAAATCGCGTGAGAATTGTAACGGTCCTCGAAATTTATATCTTTAGTATTAGTCTCTTGCGAATTTAAGTAATTACTCAAAACTACAGTCTACAAACACCTATTTATTATTCTAATCCAAAACAATATTGAAAGTAAAATATTAAAACGTCAAGCCTCTTTAAGTATTTTGAACGTTACTTTCAAATCGAAAGTCTCTTCGCTTGTTGGCGTTAAGGATATTCGATTTTATAACACAATAATACTTATTAATGATTGTCGATTTTATTAAGGTTAGCCACATATTAAAGGCGAAGGTTAGTTACGTTAGGGTAATAACGCATGAAGGCGACACCGACAGGATCAAAGGAACAATAAACAAACGCCTGTGCCTAATGAACAAGTATGCCGCGTGTGGAATGTAGTAGAATCACGATGTACCGCTGAGGCATTATAATCAATTGAGAAATCAAATTCAAAGGTATTCGTCATTAGCATATTTATATATTTTTAATGGTAAGACCGGTCTTAAATATTTATTTAAAATTTTCGTTGACAATTTACTAAAAGCTATAAATATAAAAAAGTTAAAACTCATAAGATCTATTTCTTCATGAATTTTTCAGGACAGTCAGGGTCTTATTTTTTTTGTTTTTAATTTTATTTTGTAGTAGGTATTAAAGCCATGCCCAGCACAAATGGGCTTCCTCGACCGGGACAGCAGTATCCTCTTACAGAAAATTGGCTTAAAGTATCAGTAGGTACCGTGGCGTTTTGTGCGATAAGTGAGAGCGTCGGTGGCCCAATATCCCACCCCCTTGTTCCCTTCTCATCTCTTACCTCCCATACCTTGGATTGGCAACGGCTGTGTGTAACTTTAAGTATCGGGTGCGTTCAAAGGTTGCGTTGACTGCTTACATATCTTACTACCATATGCTTGTTTGCCAATCATCATGATATAAAAAAAATTACAATCAAATATATTTTAATCACATCCCAAAAATTAAAAGCCGACTTCATTTGAAATGAATATAACCTACTAGAAACGCAAGATATTAATAATGTACATTACAGATTAAAGATGACCTTTTGGTAACAACTCTATTTTACGCCTGCGGCTTTGCGCATCACATTAGCATTTCAAAATTAATTTGTTTTTATCGCAATTGAAATGAATATTCATTTGTAAAACTATGCCACATTTTATTACAAAATACAATGACTTTTAAAGCTGCTTTTGATGTTATACAGTCGCAAAGAAAACAAGACTGGTAAAAAACTATGTACTGAAATATAGAAATCGACGGGAGCATCTAGATATATCTTTGAATTAGTTCAGAAACTTGTTGAGTTCAAGAATATCTATTACTCAAAAGCGATGTTACAAAACCTTTAAGCTAAGAAAGAGGTGTTTCGAGCTAATTTTTCTTTATTGCACATAACCCCAATTCTTTTTCTAAAACAAAAGTAGCCTAAGTTACTCCTTATAACATCAGCTACCTGCTAGTGAAGTCCATTACATTAGTTAATTATTTTATAAATATTAAAAATATATATTCTTCTTGTTTCTTATGGAAGCGACTTTTGTTTGCTCGTTTTTTGTAGCCTCCAACATCAGATAACAATGAAACTTTGAAATATTGTTGTAAACGTGTCCGCACAGATATTGCAACGCATATCTGATATAACGCAAACAGTAAACTAAAATATTTTATTTGAATTATATTATACATTAGAGTTGGCTCAACATGCTTTTCAGCTTTTGTTCATTTTCTTTAACAATAACGTCAGAGCCGGATTTAGTGACTCATAAATTCCAAGACAGTCTGGGTTTTTAGAACTGAATGTAAATTTGAATAAATGTATATAAATAATAATAATAATAAATAAAGGCTGCACACTCAACGATCGACAACAACGATCAATATAACGGAAGAGCGCTGAAATAATTTAATAGCGTATGGTTAGATAAATATTTGCCTTTAAATATTTTTTGAATTATCACACATCTATATTGCACGACGTTGTGGCACAGCGGTAGTGAACCTACCTTAAGCGCCACAGGTCGCGGGTTCGATTCCCGCTCGGAGCATATGTTTGTATTGACCATACATGCATGTTTTATTGACCATACATGTATGTCTGGGAGTATTTGTCCTTGTTATTGTGTATGTTTCCGGACCCCTGACACAGGATACAACTATCCTATTGGGGCAATGAGTGTGTAGCGTTTATTTATTTTATTATTTACTAGCGGCCCGCTCCGGCTTCCCACGGGTATAAAATATATAGCCTATGTCATTTACCGAAAAAATGATTAAAATCGATACAGTAGTTTTGATTTATTCATTACTGCCCGTGGCCCGCACGCGTTAAATGTAATTAATTATTTACGACATCACATTAGGAACCTCAAAAAAAAATTTTTTTCTCCTCTATTTTAATACATATAAACCTTCCTCTTCAATCACTCTATCTATTAAAAAAACCGCATCAAAATCCGTTGCGTAGTTTTTAAGATTGAAGCATACATAGGGACAGAGAAAGCGACTTTGTTTTATACTATGTAGTGATTTATTGCTTGCCATATTACTAGTTAGCCACCTGTATGGGCAATCCGGTCCTGTCGTTTTGTCACTGTAACGCTAATGGATGCGACCTCAGTACGCACTGAAAACTATGCCACCAGTACGACCACAGTGGCGTAACATCCACAAACATCGTATGTGCCAAATCTACTAACCACAATAAATATTAGATTATTTTGTAACGCATCATTAAATAAAGAAACCTTTCGTATCGTATATTGTCGTAATGAGATTTAAATTATAAAAATATTAAATAGTAATGTTATAAAACAAAGCTTTTATTTATATGTGAAATACTTAGTTACTAAAGAAACCGAATTATCGACCAATTCGACCGGGAAAATATTATTATTTTAAAATGAAATAGTCATTTAATATTAACGTATACTAGCAGTATCCATACTGCTGTATTTTGTTTTATAAGTGGGGGTGCCGGAAGACTAAGCCAAGTGGGTAATTCTGTCCTCTTCTTTTCGCTCTGTCGTGTCATGTCTCATAGAACGCCACCAGGTATGTTACAGTTGCTCCCAGTATACTTAGGCTGAGACATGAGACGGGTGGTAAAACTCACTACCATCGCTAAAGGGCTCAACAGGATCCCCATTAACACTGAAAGTAGTAGTGTGACTTTTTTTTTTTACCATTTTTCATCGAAAATTTGAAATGTCTGATAGTAGTAATAATTACCCTTAAGCGTTTTAAATTGAATGTTTACTTACTAAAAAAAATCTTCAAAACCATATACACTTTGTATGAACGCAGTTCGTATTTACCAAGTAATTTGCATGGCATTTAAATATTGCTACGAATATAATAATGTTTGTATGTTTATTTACTACTATTATATACAGCCTTTGCCACGCCCCTTGTAATGGATTGATTTAAATATTTTTATCTTCGAACCCGCTGATATCATTCTACAAAAGACACGAAACAGCATACATGTTGACAAAATGACAAATGTCCTGTCGAACAATTCACGATTTTGAATTAGCATACAAGCTCTATTGTATGTTTGTACAAATCTATATATTGTATTGATTTCAATTGATTTGTAATATATTAGTTATTTAGTCTTGCAAAAAATTCGTAAATGGCTCGACCTATTCGATTTTTTAAATTGTAATACTAGGTTTTTGGCAAATTTTTGGTTTGGTTTAGGAAAAACGAAAAAATCATGATAAACCATTTCCACTTCCAGAAGGCTCATCCACAGCCTTAATAGGGTGCAAGTACGGGAATCGAAGAGTCCCTCATTACCCGAGCATCTTCTCATGGAGCACTACTCCCCCTTATTTCCACTTCGGATTCCTTTCAATACTTGACGATCTGATTCCAGACTTTTTTCTGGGCCATGAAAATCAGTTAAAAAAAAATCCAATGATTTACATTCACACTATTAAAATTTTTGTATACTTCGCTATAGCTTTATTTACCTACATCAACACGACGAAAGAATTTAAAGCTGAAGGTTTTAAATTGTTTTGTATTATTAAAATATTCCAAAAATATTTTCCTGGTGATGTAATAAAATCTGGTTTTAACAATGTTAACTTGTAATAAGGTACAGATGAATACTTTGAAGTTTTGTTTTTTAATGTTTTCCTTCGAATTGCTACGTACAGTTATATGTATTGGGTAGGGTTTAATCCTTGTACTTTTGTTTTCAAAAGGAGGAGAGCAAGTATAAATTTTGAAAATTTTTAGACCAAATCATAAATTTGATTCTTTTTCTTATCTTCTTCTGAGACGCTCATAGCCGAGTGCACCCGCTGATCGACAAACGATCGGTAGATTAAGCAACTTTAGGCGCGGTCAGTCACTAGATGGGTGATCGCGTAGTGGTATTTCAACCGAGCGTCTCCGTGCTTCGGAGGGCACGTAAAAGTCGGTCCCGGCTGTTGACAATTAGACATCAGTCGATAAGTCAAGTCAGAGGCCTACGGGCGACCTGAACAACTCTGACACTAGGTTGACCACTAACCAATCGATAAGAAGAAGATAAATTTGATTGCTAATATAATTATTTTAGTCTTAAACTTGTATTGCTATTTTTTTTTATTGAAGCTTTTCTTTATATTTTTTGTTCTTTTGTATTCAAGTAATTTTCATAGTTATTTTTAACGTGTCAATTTTTACACATTTTGTCTAATATGATATTAGAATCGTAGCCGGTCTGGCGACTAACGAAGGCCGAAACTCAAATGATGCTAAAAATGCGCAATCTTTCGCATCGTCAACAAAACCTGCATAGTATTCTAAATTTGATAAATATTTATAATTTATTACGAAAACTGTAGTAAAATTAGTAACAGGTGACCGTGTAATATCGTACGAAAATTACATAAAATATTCAAAATAAATCTTTATTTAACGCAGAAATTCTTTAAAGTCGTACAACATAATATGTTATTTATGTCAGAATTTACGGTATGCACGTTATAGACATTAATATTTTTAAGTTTCTTGGACAAATTTGTCATAGTTTTAAGTCCTTACCATTTAAAGTATCATATATATATTTTAAACGCCCAACTCAGTCAAGGTGGTCCTGTCTGTATGTATTTTTTTTATCACTTACAAGAGTTTAGGTATTGGGATTGAATATCGATCATATATTGACATTAAGCATTTCGATGACAAATGTGGCCGTGTGATAATGTCGAATTCGTGTCAATGGTTCAATGCGAACGGCCGAGCTGCGGTGGCGCCGCTGCGTTCCACTGGCACCACTCATGCGCTCATGCCTCCGCCCACGCGACTAAAACCGGCCTAAAAGATTCATAATCGACTACCATTGTCGTTTTGTAACTAATAATAGAAGGTCTTAATCAAGCTTCTTAACATAATTAGATCAGATACCACATTGTCTTTTAATGGTCATAGAATTAATATTAGGTATATTTATTATTGATATTGTTTATTATGTACTTATTGTTAAGTATATTCTTAAAATTATTTATATGTTAGAGCTTACCTTAAAAACAATTTTTCTTTTCTCCATTGTTTGATTAACTGCGTGGAATTTAAGTCTGCAAATAGAAAAAAAATGTCATGTAGTAATGGAGTTTGATCGAAACGATGCTTTTAGGAATAGATTAGTAATGACTAATTACGTCTTTAGATGTAGGTTACTGTAACAGTCTCTATCAGGTCCAGCTGGAACTCTTATTAAATTTGCTAAGATAAGATTATCCTAAGTTTATGGTTCAGGTAAACAGTAATCTTAGAATACCAACCAGGGCCACATAGTTACAATTGTGACAATGCCCTTTACACTGAATAAAAATCAAAAGATATATTTAAAAAAATATATGTATAAAAATATTGAAGATCAAAACCAATTTTGCAGTTCTACTAAATTGCAAGCGCAACATTGTTTCTTCTAACCAATAAATAAGTAATTAAATTATAATTAAACACCTATGTACCTATACATTACAAAGTATATTTTTAATCATGTTTTTCTATCTATAACTTTCAAATTACTTACATTAATGTCATCACAATATTAGCTAATAATTATCTACTAAATACAATATTATGATTGCATAAATCCGTTTAAAAATTTCTATGGACAGACCGCAAGTCAAACAATTACTTCATTCAATGATAAGCAAAAGTTGCAAAATTGTTCTTTAAAGCACAGGTGTATACAGTATAAATGGGTATAATGTTCATTTCAAAAAGTTATGGTCATTTTGTCATCTTTATTGTTAACCCAAAACGAAGATGACAATGGCACTGCGCAAGAGCCGAGATTTAAATATAAATATTACTTATATATTGAAATAAAATAATGTATTAACCTTTAAGTAATTCTCTCATATATGAGTAAGTATACAATAAATTGTGTACCACGATGGTAGTTATTAAATACCGAGTCGAGGCGGGTCTACCTTTACCTTCGACCGTTGCTGGTTCGATTCCCACTCGGGCAGATGTTTGTAATGATCTTATTAATCTGTTTCGGTCTGGGCGTTTGTTCTTGTGGGTCTCCCCACCGTACCTCGGAGAGCACGTTAAGCTATCGGTTGCTATCACATAACATCTGATAATAATCGTTAACTCTTGATAAATAAATTGCTCTTATTCAATGAGTTACTGGTTCGCCCTTAGGGTTGATGGGGTCAGATGGCAATCGCTCTGTGTAAAAACTAATAACCTGTCAAATCCGTACAAGAATAGAAAGCAGACTCTAGGTAAAATATACGTATAATACCAGGAATAATACTAGGAAGAAGTAGGTTGTTATAAAATTTAATATCCGTCAGATGGTAAGCGATCGATAGTCTACGGACGCGGACAAAGGAAGTCGCGGATTTACAGTAGCGATTTTCGAAAAATAGTGTTTATTACTTGGTAATAATACAATCATTTCAATGACAAATGGGGTATTATATATTTTATTCAGTAATTATTTACTTTACCAGGCGTTTTTTTATGTTGGAATTGTATCTCGGGAAATCTTCACGATTCCCATCGTGCGCCATTACGGTAAATCCGGCCCTAGACATGATTACATGCATGTAGCGTACCCGAATGTTAGGAAGGACTAATCTAGAATAAGAATGAAAAGGAGAATGACATTGAAATAAGGGCTTAGGGCTTTCATTTCGTTGAATTTACGAAAGAGCACCAGCGAATCTTTGGACATTTTTTATGTATGGAAGAACAGGCCCTTAGTTAATAGTAAGTATTACTTGAGATATTCTATGAGAAGGGTAGTGCTTCCTGTTAGAGTTAGCACAGTCTAAAAACCAAACAAGCCAAAAATGTCGTTTCAAACGCTTATTATCAAATAGGACTAAAGAGGACAATGTCGTCATTTAGCTGTTATTTTTGAATAAATAATTATCATCCAAGTGTACCTTTAACTTAAACTTTATAATTCGTCCACATTTTCTATTTTATGCTGCTACTTGCTGTATTCGCGGGTCCACTAGCGTTAATGTAGTAAACATTTTTCGGCGTAAAAAGTATCCTATGTGTTAATCCATGTGTGCCAAACTGTTATCCAAATTGGTGAAGCCGTTTCTGCGATTAGCGCACACTAACGCACGCAACAAAAAGATAAATGTTGATATGGGTTCTATTGCGTTTTTCACAAATATCTTCTATATACAGACATCGGTAAAGTACAGGTTTATTATAAGTAAGATGAAGATATTTTAATTAAATTTTCTAGGTTGTTTATTGATCCATAAACTGTTCGCAACATCAACTAACTCTTGTGTAAGAGCGCGCAGGCATATCAGCTCCATTTACATTTGCATTATAGTGAGTTTGATTAATCAAGAAATCACGTCTCCATTTTTCAGTTAATTATATTGTGCACTGCTTAGTTGCGTACATAATTAATTGGTCATAATGTATGGCATTTATCAGAATATAAAATCGGAAATTGTCTTTATAATTTCTATCATACTTTATATCTAATTCCCTATCGTAATTATCTACGGAAAAACAAATTCATAACTCCTAATCTAACTAAGATTATATATCTGAAAATGAATGAGAAGTATAGGTATAGAAGGTATAGGTATATAGGTTTAAAAGGGACAATGAAGACGTTTAGAAGACTACTTTCTACCATGGACGAAAGTTTGTATCGGGAACTAATTACTTGTATGTATATTGCAGAGAAAGTGCCTCTTTAAAAAACATTTTACAAGCGGGCCAAGCCGCGGGCAGAAGCTAGCTATTAATATATCATAAAATTTACTTAAAGAAATAACAGCAACCTCAAATATTTAACTATTGTAATCTCAATTACATAAACATTCTTTATATTATGTACCTACATCTATTTAAGTATAATAATGTAAATATTGATATTATTTATGACATAAAAACTTACTTGCACAACAAACTTCCTAAAATTGTATGTACACAATAGTAAGTATTCCAAAGATTTTGTCAAGTTAGCGAATAATTCTTGAATATTTTTAGAACCTAAAAAATTTTTTGGTTGAATTATTTCACTACTTTCGAAGATCTTTAAATATGCATATGTTGGGAACTGCAAAATATTTGATTAATTCTAATTTTTTTTTATTCTTTTCTTTACAATTTGATACGTATGAGTGCTATACAGTTCGACCGACTTCAAAGAAGTAGAAGGTTCTCAGTTGGTTTGCTTAAATTGCTGAACCGATTTGAACAATTCTTAAAGAAATAAAGGGAACTCTTCAAATTTTATTGCGATTTGGATATTTTTTTTATTTTTCGATTCATCTTCAAAACATATAGTGCAATTATAAGCTATTTAAGATTTTCAACTAAGCTATCCTTTGAAGTAAGAGTATGTTCTAAAATCAATAAATAAGCGGAAGACTTTTGTACATTATTTTTCATAACTTTTAAGCTAAAAAATTTCGTGTTTCTGAGATTTCTTACATTGCGATATTTCATTAGATACACCACCCAAGCCATTCAATTTTGTTTTGTATTAAGTCTTCTTTACCATAATAATCACGATTTTGTACTCGATTAAAGAAATATTGTACTCGCCCAATTGTCGACCCATAATGATGATGCACCGAAATCACTAACGACTTTGCTTTTTTATCAACTTGCTACTCAATTTGCTACTCACGTCACCATTTAGTTCCAAAAAACTGGACGTCACATCCACTCTTTCATCGTACTGACTTCAGCTTATCTACTAATTACGCGAATTATAATATCATACATAAATAGTGAGTAAAAAACTGGCAAAAGGAAGTCGCTTATTCAGGTATATCAACATGCAATGTAATAACACACCTCTAATAAATAAAAACAAGATAATTTTCTTTGTTTATCGACAACAGGAAGAAAAAACCGGTCGACATGATGATTTAAGATTATATCAATGTCCAGAACGTAAGAAATTATTTCACTCACGAACATATTCGTTTTAGCTTGTAATTTCTACAAAAAAAAAAATTTAAAGCATCTAACATTGAGAAACAGGTTTGGAAGCATAAAATTACATAACTCAGTTGTTATCTCGTACTTTTTATTCAAGTGAAGTATAAAAGATATAAAGCAAGTGTATATAAATAAACAAATTGCGGCAACGATGTCGCGACTGTTAAGAGATTCTAAAAGATTAGGTGGATTTTTACGCAACATTAGTGAATTGTATTTCTGACTATTGCTTCCTGTGTATCAAATGAATTTGCTCCATTCTTTAACTATGTGTATTGTTTAAAGATGTTCTTAAGCATTTTTTTGTTTTATTAACATCAGTTGACTTTATCAAAAGCTATTCTAATTTTAATTATAACATAATGATATTTGGCGCACAAATAGCTTATTACCCACCCCGATTAACACATAGTATCACGAAAAATGTTAGGTTCCCGTGGGGTTATCAAAAAAATTACAATAATCCGAGCGGAGCCAAGGGCACAAATAGTTACTAATTATTTACCATAACTACCACCTATCCTATTAATAACCGCAATCGATGCTACTGCGCTTATTGCTCTATGTACCTATGTCCATAGAAATAGATATATCTTGCTACCAATTCAAAGCGATTAAATAAACCGCCTTGTGCTCCAATCGAAACCGGATGAAAGGTAAAATTCAGCAAAAATTTATTAAGTGCATCATCATTTCTTCTTTAATAATTTTCCCTTTTTATATTAGGTAAGGATTGATTCTAAATTTAGTGCCTAGAGGGGCCCAAAATGACCATGCTCACAAATAGTTATTGGTTAAACGGTTTAAAATGTATTATATTCGTCCATTTCTTAGTATTTTACAAGGTCCAGGGTGGGGCAGCTGCCCCTCTTGCTCCTACCTCGCTACGCCCATGGCCTATGTCTCATCTCTACATAGTATAAAACAAAGTCGCTTTCTCTGTCCCTATGTATGCTTAAATCTTTAAAACTACGCAACGGATTTTGATGCAGTTTTTTAATAGATAAAGTGATTGAAGAGGAAGGTTTATATGTATAATAACATCCATTAAATAGTGGATAAAAAAATATTTTTGAGGTTTCTAATGTGATGTCGTAAATAATTACATTTAACGCGTGCGGGCCACGGGCAGTAATTAATAAATCAAAACTACTGGATCGATTTTAATCATTTCTTCAGTGAATGACATAGGCTATATATTTTATACCCGTGCGAAGCCGGAGCGGGTCGCTAGTAATAACTATAAAAAAGGTATACGCTTTATGATAACCGAGTAAGTTCAGAGGAGCGTGACCAAAACGAAATGATGAATCGAAATAGTCAGTGTTTCAACATCGGTAGCGAACTATTATAATTTATGGATTCAACCGGATGCTTAGTTTTCTAGACGGACCATATATATGTACATTTTAAGTAATATTACTGCCATTATGTAATTATATACTTAGTGAAAACGTCTACATAAACTTTAATTGTCGGAATCTTTTTTGCCGAATTTAAATTAGTTGTTACTAGATAGTACAACGTAACGTAACATGGTATTAATGAAAGATATTTGCAATTCAAATAAAGCTTGAATAATTTCGGCATAATTTTTAGTAGTGTTTTTTTTCTGTTCGTAAAGTATATTTTGGTCTCCAGAATATCTTAATAATTTAATTTCTTATTAGTTGTTAACGAAAAATATATATTAAGGTAATCTTTTAATATAATTATACATATATATTATATCAGTCAGGTCTTCTCATTTTATAATAAACCTAACTGACATATTAAACCAGCCTAAACCCTTGGAAAAGAAAGTTGTCTTTTTCCCAGGTGTTGGTTTTAAAACGTTAATGAATACTAAGAAAGACTTTTTCGAAATTCAACCTTTCAGGGTGTGAAAAAGGGGTTGAAAGTTTTTATGTGTGTTCCTTCATTTTGGAAACTAGAAGTAAGAAATGTTGTTGTTCCATTAAATTAATAAAGAAACAAGTGTATTAACATTTTCTAAATTTCACAGTGAGCCTTCTCACTGTGATTTTTAGAAAAAGTTCAAAGGTTCAAAGTTTGTATCTTATTTGCTCTGTGGTTTGTATTAAAATCAATATTTACGCGGGCGAAGCCGCTGGCAGAAGCTATTAATAATTTTATGCGTTTAAAGACAACATGTATGTACATTACAGGTCTATATTTGAAGCCTCAATAGCTCAACGGTAGATGGGCTCCGTTAAAGCGAGAATTACGGGTTCGATCCTGAAACCCTTTCGGCGATTGTCGTACCCACTCCTAGCGCAAGTTACGAGCTCATTTGGAAACGATAGGAGTATTAATAATGACTTAAAAACATTGCTAATATTCTTTTAAAAAATACATACGGAACCACATATCAACATGATTGCAACATCAATTATTACATTCGAGGTGAACAAAAAGATGTTATATTTGTATATAATTAGGTGTACCTATCTCAAAGTTACCTTTATATAAATTATACAAAACAGCAAGTATTGATTACAGATATTATAAGATTTTCAAAGTTAATATTGCAACGGGTCCTTCACGAGAAATAGCTAAACGAGATTATCGATCGATTCTTACAACTCAATTTTACGCTTATAACCAACGCCCAAAACCACTCAGAAATAATTAATTAAATCTAAATAGGATTAAGTGTAATCTTATTAAATAGAATTCTTAGTTCTAAAAAATATATTTTATCGAATTTCTATACTTACTTATAAATAAGCTTCAGTACAAAAATTGTCACTTCACTCAATTCAAAAATCCCGCGATTAGTATAATAGCTTAGACGCGGTCGTCATGACAACGCCTCTTAAATCAATATGGCGCACGGTGCGCGCGCACTAAGATCGAACGTAGACTGCCTGCGCATGCGTCGGCCAACGACCACCACCCGGCTCTTCAGAAAGCGAGAGGAAGAGCAAGCCTCAAGCAAGTTTTTATTGTGCGAGGACAAACCCGCATATTTTCATTCATCCAGTACTTATACGCCCGCTATATAGCTTTGTAACGAAGATTCAACATATTAGGGCATACTTTGTAATCAAGGCACATTGTGGATGTAAGGCCTTCCCCTTGAAACGTCAAACTAAAAATGTATTGTAGCTTATGTTTGTACCATTGACTGGTATATCTGAAGACATACCAAACTTAGTTGAAAATCAAATTTACTATTTAATAGTCAGGTAATTTTCGCATCTAATAAAAGAAAAAATTAATAATACCAACACTTTTATTTCAATACAATTGCATAATATAATGAGATAATTGCGTTAATTATTACAAAATAAAAGCTATGTCCGTCTATTATCAAAATTAATATTGCATAGTAAACCTTATATTAACATTAAATTCCTAAATTAAACATAATGTGCCTTATGTCCATTTCATATAAAAAGTACCCGTTTGGGGCAGATGTTGCGAAACAAAATGTGGGTGAATGATGAAATGGTATAGATTAAATAGAAATCTAGACAAAAAAATGTTACAAAATACATGCTACGTAATATGCGTGTAAGAAACGAAAATACATGGACACAATAATTCGGTAACGAAATTAAAAATTAATTAAAACAAATGATATGATGCATTCTTGTAGCGTTCAACACGAACGTGCGAATCGCGGGATCTATAGAGACAGGTGACGCGATGTTGCACAGTTGACCTCTATGTCTTAATTAAAATAAAACAAGAAATTAATGCAACGTCATTACCAGTCTCTAGTATCATTAATATAAAATACTAAACTAAAAGAAGACATAAACAAAGCAAAACAAGTAACAAAAATGTGTTAGTTGTAAAATAAATTTAGTATTTGAATGCAGAATCGACAAGCTTTGAAAAATATATATAGTGACTATCACATTTAATTGTACTAAATTTACAAAATTCACAAGTAACTATACAAATATTTTTTATTATACAATTCTAATCTTTAACCTTTGAACATATTATCTATATATCCATTAACACAGATAAAATTCACAATAAGTAGACAAACACATATATACATATAAAAAATAATGTCACCATAATATTTACACTTTATCAGCTACATAGCACCCTTTGAACTAAATGTAAATTTACAACTAAACGGTATTAACAACTTGGTCGAAACATTTAGCAACAAATTGTTCCTTGTCGTCCAACTTTTTTATATCACCACTGGTATGACGAGTGAGCATCGCATCTTCAAGAGCAGCTAGAGCTGCAGATGTAAATTGTTTTCCTTTCAAATGAGTTATGACAGAGGCTTCTCCATAGAATCCTGACTCAACCAAGCCAGGTGGAATGTTAAGTGTGACGTCATTAATCAAACCTTTCTCGACTGTCATGCTGATGACCAGTTCCTGAGTAGCTGAGTAGATCTTAGACGGTAAGAGGAGTTCTGCCGGTACAGGAAACGATCGGCTCACAGTGAACTCAGGTGTACAGCCGAACACCCAATCCCATGTTTCTAGATTGTTCTTCAGCTCTGCTATGCCTGACAAACAGATTTTTTTGTGAAATCCTAAGTATATTATTCAATGAAAACCTTTACATGGTAAAATGTTTATATTTATGCAAATAACAAATAATTTAACACATTCCCTATCCACTGAATCACATGGCTCAGTTCAATTGGCTTTAAAACTTATTACTACTGATTGGACTTTGAATGAACATCATCAATTTTATATATTTACTACAACTCATCTGCAAAAGTATACATAAGGTACTTAATAAAGCATTCAACTTACCTGGAAACCAGTCTTCAGTAGGATTTATGAATTGGAATCCCGTTGCTTTGATATTTGTCGTTCACCACCATCATGTAAATTTAGGGCTGTTGTTCTGAGGTACTCATAGCCAACCGCAGTTTGAAGACTCTCTACAGTGACCTTATTGTCCACTTCTGACAAGTTCACAACAGGAGAGGGCGTGGACGGCGTCGCCTTTGTCTGTATGCCATGCTAAATAGAATTAACATGTCTTAACATATGGGTATGGAGGGATAAGGTTGGATTAATGTTAGTACCACAAAAAGTGTTAGTTAAAAACAAAATATAACAATATGGTAATTACTATAATAATAATAATAATAATTTATTTCAATCAACATAGATCATAACATAACTAGTACAAAAATCCTATCTAATAATAGTAATAAAACCTTATAATAATATAATAAATTATTTTATAATTTAAAAGCAATAATAATAATAATAATAAATAATATTTTTTTATTTTCTTGATTGTTTTTCGTTACATAATCGTTTGAGGAGCATAAAAAATATACTTTATTAATTTATGTGAAACAAAACACATTAAACATTAATATGATTAATACTATCTCTTTTATTGAAGACAATGAGTCATGCAAGTCACTGACTGAATGAATAATTTGTCATGTAAATAAAGTTTTGTTATTCTGTTTAATGTAATAATTTATTCTATTACAACAATTATCATCAAATTTTATTGTTATTAATATTATTAGCTTCTATAAAACTAGAAAATGTGTGTACTCACCTCTCTTTTAGCTAGAGCTTTACTGAGATCTGCCTTATTGGCATTGACTAGAAGTGTGCAATGATGATATGCTGTCAAGCGTCCTAAATTAGCTGCTGTTCCAGATATCTGGTAAATTGGTGATTAAGGAAAACAATATATATTTAACTGATCTGAAATATTTGTAAGCTATTTCAGTTAAGATTTGAGAAAGCCACTAATTAGGTCAACATGCCTCAATAACATTAAGTCATGAACTTGTTTGTGACAGCAAAGTAATCCAAGAATTTAATTTTTAATTGATATTTTTTTATTTAGTGAGAAAATAAAATTAGGATATGCTACACAAGATAGCCTTATATGATTGTTTTTAATTTAATACTAAATGATTTCTTAGTTCGACAATTATTTTAATTGTTTGAGTTTAGTTATATAAGCTGAATTATTTAAAAAAGGATACTTTGTATTTATCCCTCACAATAATGTCATGTCGGTCATTGATAACAGATTTAACTCCGAATCCTCTAAATAATGCCCTTTTAATTAGTTCCAAGTTGTACTTTCTATCATATCTTTCTTTTGGTGTAAAGAAAGTAATATTTAAGTTGCCACGGTCGTGATATACAGTACCACCACCACTGTTACGACGAGCCAATGCTATTTCCTTTTCAGATAAGAAAGGTACATTAGCCTCTAGCCAAGGATTCTGGTGTTTTCCTATTACCACACATGGTTCATTGCGCCACACCATCATAACATGATGGTTACTGAAATCCATGTTTTTGTACATCCAGTCTTCTAAGGCTAAATTTGTGTATATATCAGTTGACTGGGACATGAAAACTGACTTGGTGATCTCCCCCTCTGGTGGTAGTTCATTTTTGGGCTTCTTTGCCATCAAATTTTTACCTGTAGCTAGACTTCTAGAACTTACTCTCCTTGTCAGTCCCACCATGACAAACATGTTGCCCAAAGCAACTTTTCGCATCATTGATTGTGCCATGTTTTTATTTATGTATACTGAAACGGATACTTTTTTTATGAACCTTTGACAGGCAAAACCTTAAATCTAAATTTTTAAGGAAAGAGTCTCTAAATACTTAAAATTTGTGAGTCCTGCACACTAATGCATAGAAACAACAGCGTCAGTATCAGCCGAAGAGAGGGAGATCAGATATTCGTGTAGGGCGATCGTTTGATGCAGCCACTTCCAGGTCTGGTGCAGGGTGTTAATTCGAAAACGAATCCCCAAACAGTCCCGACAGTCACTTGGCATTCCTCCTCTTGGATGCAGGATGAACAAAAAAATCACCAAACAAGTTAAAGAACACTAACTTTTGCAAATTTTACAAGAAAATAGACAAATTATAACGACTATAAATTAATGAAACGTTGCGGATATACAAACGTGCACGAGCGCATAACAAAGTGTGAATTCATTACCTTCCGTCGTCTCATTTTATTCAAGCCGGTGCTGATAAGCGGGCCAAGGCACTGAAAAGGTCAAGCGAGGGCATTCGAAGTTCAGTTGAAGACTAGCAAATAAATAAATTGATAAGAGACACGAATCGGGCACGAGTACAGCTTTATCATTCGTCGTAGTGTCGACTTATTTATCTGTAACATCGTATCGTGATTATAACACGTGAATATGATATCTGCTAAATACAAAATACATAGATTCCTGATAAGGATCTATTAATACATAGTACTTCAAATTATGTTTTCTTAAATCATTAAAACAAAATTATTTTAAATTTAATTCATTACATAACCTATTTTAAATTATTTTGACACTGATAGGTGAATAAGGCACAGAGTAAGATAATTTCAGAATTCCAGATGTCAAAGTTGTCAGAATCGACCACAGAGAAGGTAAGAATTTCGTATGTCTAAAATTGTACACCCTGAGCAGCCTAGTTGTCTTATCCAAGTTGTTTCAACTGTGTTTTTTTTTTAACTTTTCTTCATTGTTAGATCAAAACCATTTATTGTTTTTACTTTATTTTTCAAAATATATTTTATAAAAAAATATGAATGATGATATATGATAATGATCCTTAATTAACCTAGCAACAAATATGGACTATCCAACTTTTTTGTTTTCGTTACTTTACGGTTTATGAACCATTGTTCAATCTAAATAGTAAAAAACGATAAGCATTCAACCTCATTAAGTTAGTGGTAAGCACATCTATACCAAAACTCATGCCGGTATGTTAATATAAATATCTGATCCGACTGGGAATCAAAACCTGAGACATCTGGCGCTCAAGACAGGTTCGGTACCACTATGCCACAACGTTAAAAAATGCATTTGTTTGGCCTTTTAATTTAATTATAATCCTTTTCTTACTCCACATTAACAGAGAGCGTAATTCTTACTTTTTATTCTCCATGCTAAAACTATAACTTCAGGTTACTACTCATATTTACTCTGTAGTCTCAGATTGTTTATCACTGGTGTCTACACAACTGAGATTAACGGATTAGGTGGATTGAAAATCCTATGCATTGAAGTTACTAAAAATTTAAGATTGAAAAAATTTAGCAACACCAGCGCATTCATATGATAGTTATATGAATTAATCACAGCCAGTCATTATTCGGTGCTGGGACTGCTTCAATAATTTAAACAATTAATTTAATTTTAAGTGATATCCAGTTATATAGTGATCGATGGTCTGAATTGTTTGAGTCGTTGGCATAGATATTATATCAGATTCTAGGAAGTAAGCATAATACCCGAAATCTCCAAAAAAGAGAACGACTTATATAGCTCTTTGTTTTTATTCTTCGCCACGACTAAGCATTTCACGATTGGAGAGCGTGAGCTCATGGTCGGTGGTTTCATGTCTATTTCTTAACCTTCATCCATGCTACAACAGTCAAGGATTATCAGTCGCTCTCTTTTTATCTAACTTTAACATCCACTTGCATGAAATTCCTATTACTAGCGCAACGATCGATTCTTATAATATATCTATTTTTTTTTCCAATGTTGGCTTTTAGTTGTGTCCTGTAGACAATATATCTATTGTAGTTGATCGCTCAGCTGTCGTTCAACAACTGTCAAAGTCATTCTGTCATGTTTTTGTCATTTGAAAATTGAGATTTCAACTTTTATCGTCATCGACCATCGTAAATTCTGTGGTTGTATGAAGAAAGTATTTCAACTTGAATACGCAGTCTTATAAGCTATAATTCGTCATAATGGCTTTAAGAACTACTGCTGTCCTTTGCAGTAAGTTATTTCCTGTGCTAAAATCTTAATTTTCTTGTGCAATTTTCCCTATTATATAATCGTTCGTAATTTCCAGATAACCTAAGCAAATGGGCTTATAATCTATCAGGATTTAATAAATATGGTAAGTACATATTATTTTAAATACCATCTTCGTGGCATATATACTAGTTTTTTAATTTTCTTGCTGGTCCTGTTTATCATACTATTATTTTTTTGTGTATACTAAGTAAATGGGATTAACGGCTCACTCCAAATGAATGATTAATTAACCTGTGTTAAGGATAAGGCAGCCTATTTCTCCACTAATTATTAACATTTTCATATAATAAAAACTATAAACACTGCACACTCAAACACCATGCAATTATAAGCCTCCATTAAGATAGTAATATCTAGTGGCGTCGGGAAACACACACAGACACCTGCACAAACACCCAGTCAACAAATCCCTGTATGGTCGATACAATTTTATGTCTTAAGCTGGAATCGAACCTAAGATTTATGGCACTTAAGGCAGGTTCGCTACCATTGTTTGAAAACGGTCCTCAAATAATAGTAATGACATAATAATTGGTAAATTTTTCTAATTAACTACATGTCTGACTATAACTTCAATACTCTGGTTAATGGGGTTGGCCTTTCGACAGTTGAGCTATTGAGGCTTTCTTGCATGCAAATTGCAAAGGAAATAAAATGTGTATGCTAGAGAAAAATACGTAGGATGCTATATTTCCTCACTAAGACTTAATAAATAGGTAAATTTAGTTAAAAATTTAATAGACAGGGGTGAGTCATCACTTTGTTTGATAGTACATTTGTTAGTGATCCTGCATCATCGAAAAATCATCCCCATTACACTATTATAAATTTTGCAAGTAAGTGTAAGTAGAAATCTCAATATGCCAAGAAAATTATTTTAATTTATTTCAGGTCTTCACCGCGATGACTGTTTATATGAGAATGAAGATGTACAAGAAGCTTTGCGTCGTCTCCCTGAACATGTTATCGATGAACGCAACTTCCGTATGATACGTGCAATGCAACTTTCTCTGCAGAAAACAATTCTGCCTAAAGAGGAATGGACAAAATTTGAAGAGGACAAATTATACCTTACACCCATCGTTGATCAAGTCAAGAAAGAAAGGGAGGAACGTGAAGCTTGGGAGAAAGAATATTAACTAACTCCCTATGTAACAATAATATATTAATTTAAATAAACTTAGCCTGTATTACAATTTTTTGTTTATTTAAAAAGAAACAATACATTGTAAAAACAATTTATTAATCAAAATTATTCTTAAAAATATGGCATATAAAATGGTAAATAAACTTAAATGCAAATATTTTTTGTTGAAGAATAGTAAAATTGGAAGAAATTTTAAAATGGTCCCAATTAAATAAATTATATTCATTACATTGTAATTATAATTTAAAAACCAATGATCAATGGTACAGAATCTGGCAGAAAGTACAATAGTAACTGGTTCTATAAGTAGCCTTAGTCATATTTTACCCCAATATTAATAAAAGCTATATTTAGAGAGCATAGTTATGATATATTTTTATTAATGATATAAATTATCAATACAATTTAGTAGAAATGCCAGACATATATTAATGGTATTTTTATATACTACATTCACAAAAACATAGTCTGCAAAAAATTATTATAAAACTAATTTTATTATAGATTACTGAGATATAAAACATCAACGGCTGTTTTTAAAAACATTTTGAAAACAAATGGAAAATATTGAAACTTATTTGTATATAGAACAAAAAATTTAAAATAAAGTTTATAAATTATGCTACATTATTGTTTATAGTAAAACATTGCTAAAGAACAAATTAAATTCACATTTCAAGATAATGTGAAACCATTTGTCACAAGGTATATATAAAACATCAATATATGATGACATAAGTTTAATAATCTATTTGATCTTTTGAAATAGTAATAATACATATAATTATGTAAAAAAATATCGGCTTCCAAACTAAAAAGCAAAAAATAAATACACGATAACAGAAGTCGGTGCTAAGTAAAACATAAACATATTAGGCATAGACAAGCTACACTTTTAAGTTGGAAATAATAGTTGGGCAACCACGTTAAAGTACCCAATTTTGACGCAACCATCGCAATATTTATTAGTATTGAGTAGCTCCAGTGGCCATTTGTGGTAATCATCAAGCAATTCCACATCTCCAAATGGTGTCTTTCCAGTAATGTATAAGTTATTTTAATAAAAAAGTTAAATCGTAATAGTTTACAAAATTTGAAGAGTTCTCTAATTCCAGGATCCAATCATCAGATGCTGGCCTTATGACAATGGGGCCACTGTTAAAGTATACCCAAAAAAAAAAAACAAAATCGGTTCACAATTGACAGAGATAACGGACATAAAAAGGACACCTAATATAGAACCTCTTTTATTTTTTGAAGTCTTTTAATTAATGAAACCACATTTAATTGCATGGTGTATGATAAAAATAAAACAAGTAAATATATAATAAGTTGGAAATAAAGGCTTAATAATAAAAAATATTGAGTCGCGAAAATTTGTAAATTCAAATGTCAATGTGTCTTCTGCCACGCTTAGAATGCGCTGGTTGAGCCTGGGACAATCTAATTTGGCATAAAATCTGGTTTGGCCGATAAATATTTAGAATTTTATCCTAAGGGTGCAATAAAACATTTCAAAATCTTATTTTTCATTTTACATACAGAAAAAAAACCATTTCACTTCTTCAGATCATGAGAGTCTAAAATCAGAAAAAATCTTCACAGTAAAATCATTATCCAAAATCGACATTTTTATTCTTCAAATCATCTTAAATATAAATAAGTCTTTACCTTTCATAATTATTGTTTGTAGAAACTAGAAACAAAGATATCTTGATATTTAAACATGTATAATTTACATGCTAGACACACTTAAAGTAAAAAAATGTTACTTTACATTATACTGAATCTAATTCTACTTGAAGTTGAATATTATAAAATATTTTGTTCTGATGTTTTTACAATGATAGACTTTCTATATACTATAGATAGTTCCATAAACACAATGACAGACTTGCTGGTGCCCCTTGGTAGATTCACCACCAACGCAACGGAACGAAGTTTGGTACAAGTTAACTTGATTTAATTACGTTGTGCACTATGAAGTTAACTTATGAGTAATAAACAAGCAACAAGAATGGATTTTTCGAAATTCAACCCATAAAGGGATTAAGGGGTTGAAAGTTTTTATGGAAGTCCGACTTTTTTGAAAGCCTGAAACTTTACTTTTTGGATAACAATGAAAGATAAAGAAACACGTATTTTAACATTTTCTAAAACTCCACCCCTGAAGTGTAGAAATAGGGGTTCAAAGTTTTTAAGAAAATAGTTAATCATGAAATTAGTCGCTAGAAGCTAGAATAACATATCTATGTACAAAATAAGATTTAATAAAGCTTCATTCGAAATTACGAAGCCTGTTTCGCTGTCGTTTCGTTGATGTTGAATTTACGAAGGAGCACCAGCAAATTCGTCTTTCTATCTGTATGGAAGGACCAGTCCATAGCATATAGGAAGTCTTTGTATACAATAGATTAGTAAATTTATATACTAGTACTCTATACATTTACTTAATTGAAATACAATTTGATTTAATATCTATTTTGGCTACAATAAAAATGTATATAGATAAAATATAAAATTCTAAAACTTATTTCATAATTTTTTTTTTAATTTAAATAATGTATATATACAATTCGAGTAATAAAATTCACATATGGCAAGTAAATGGCCAGATTTAAAGAAGAAATTTAAAAAAAAAAACGATCATAGCCACTTTCTTCTTAAATATTTCTAATTTTTAATTAGATAATCTTTACATATATTATTTCTGTACAAATTCGAGTAAAATGGGGCATGCATAAATTCTATACAATATTGTGGAGTTTGTAACGATAATTCTTTGGATATTTACAGTTCCTCGTCACCGATCGCTTCGAAGGCGTTGTTTTCTACGCAATCTTTTCCCGACTTGAACGCGACGGATGCAAACTTCTCAGTTAGTTTCTGAACGGAAAATATCTCTCTTGAACTGCCGGATGAATCTCCATTCTGAAGGAAATTAAATTATTTAGGTACAGCAAATAATAATTATTAGTAATGACTGAATACTGTGACGACGTTGAGGCACAGCGGTAGCGGACCTGGCTTAAACGCCACAGGTCGCGGGTTCGATTCCCGCTCGCAGCATAATATGTTTGTATTGACCATGCAAGCCTATTTTCCGGTCTGGGTGTATTTGTCCTGGTCCTTGTATGTGTTTCCGGACCCCCGAACACAGGATATCACTATCCTAATGGGGGCTGTTGTTTAAAAAAAAACCTAATAATAAATAATTAGTTATTACTAATAATTATTAATATTATAATATTTTGCGCAAAAATTCTGCTGCAAGTTCTTGATGTCGGACTCTTACAAAAAGGGTTCCGTGTACTGTAGAATAAAAATATCAAGTTCCTTACACAGGGATTCTTGTCAATTTTGACATTAAATTTAGTTTTTATTTTTTACTAGCGGCCCGCCTCGGCTTCGCACGGGTATAAGATATATATCATTCACTGAAAAAATTATTAAAATCGATCCAGTAGTTTTGATTTATTAATTACTGCCCCTGGCCCGGACGCGTTAAATTTAATTATTTACGACATCACATTAGAAACCTCAAAAAAATTTTTTTCTCCACTATTTAATGGATGTTATTATACACATAAACCTTCCTCTTCAATCACTCTATCTATAAAAAAAGGCATCAAAGTCCGTTGCGTAGTTTTAAAGATTTAAGCATACATAGGGACAGAGAAAGCGACTTTGTTTTATACTATGTAGTGATTGTCATAGCGGTCATAGAAATAGCTCTACCTAAAATAAACAACCTCAACAATATCAACTTTCTTGTATGGGGACCCACTTTTTCAAATCCGTTATCACATTTTAGGTGCGGAACCCTAAAAATGATATATGTTATATATCTATAATAAATTAATCAGTATAGTTACCACGGAGCTGAGCGTGTCGCTTGAGGACGAGGGCGTTATGAGATGCGTGGAGCCGTCGCGACGCAGATAGGCGAGACTAGCTCGCTTGCAGCGCGGCGACGTCGGGCCCGAACCGCTCTTCTGACGCATCAACTCGTCGACTATCGACTGTAATTGATCACAAACATTACATAACTAATATTATAAATGGACGCAACTAAGCAATACCATGTCAACCCACACGAATGTAATTTCGAGAAAAACGAGTTTGAAAATTTTGAACAACTTGCTTTATATGAATTTTTTTATATATTGGTCAAGTTTTTGGCAATTTCAGATTTATGTAAGTTATTTCACTTATTTTCACAAAAAATAAGTATACAAACTGCATAATTCGTATATAATATAACCCAAAACGTTTAAAAATACATAAATTGCATGATTGCAAAAATGGCTTTTTAGAAGTTTTAAAGCTTAAAACCCTACAAATATTAAAGAAAAATGTTCTTCAGCTATTTACCAACACTTCTGCATATATAACTCAGTTTTTTTTTCAATTTTGTGGGTTGACATGGTATTGCTTATTTGCGTCCAAATGTGAAAGTTTGGATGGATGTATAGATGTTTGTTACTCTTTCACGCGATAGCTACAGGACAGATTTGAAAGATGAAATTTAGTATATAGATAGTTTATTCAGACACATCGTACATCTTCCTCTATAAATACAGTGTTCTTATCTGGGACAATACGCAGATTATTGTAAGCGAAGTCGCGGTTACAAGTTAGTCCAACTAATATTATAAATGAACGATTGGATGAACGGCTGAAGAGATTTGGTTTTTGATAAGATGGTTCTTATGGAAAACAGACTATTTATTTTTATATAAGCTAATATTATAACTTAAAATATATAAATATAATATACATTTTTACTTCTAAATTGCTGATCCAATTTTTTTTAAATTTTGGTATAGAAAAAAAAAATAAACACTACACACTCAACCGCCCGATTGGGATAGTGATATCCTGTGTCGGGGTCCGGAAACCTAAGGACAAGGACAAATACACTCGGACCGGAAAATATGTTTGCATGGTTAATACAAACGTATGTCCCGAGCGAGTATCGAACCCGCGACAAAAACGTGAATAGGGCATGACCGCAATATTTTGCATTATTACAAAACGTTATTCAAACGGGCGATCCCGCGGGCCGATACCAGTATACAATAAATGCAAACAAGCTTCGTCACAGCGGAAGTACCTGTAAGCAGACGCTAATGAATATTGCATGTTCCGTTCTCAGCGTCACCCACACCAGGTTGTCTTTACTGATGAGATATTCAAATGACAGCTCGAAGTTCTTGCTCGGCACATCGAGAAGGGAATCATTACCGTTGGCGTGTGTTTGTTCTATCTGTAAATCAAATTAAATAAATAAACAAACGCTACACACTCAACGGCCTCTATTGTGATATCCTATGTAGGGTCCGGTAACATACTCACAGACAAGGACAAGCGCACTGAGCGGAGCGCCTGTATGGTCAATACAAACATCTAGCTCAGTTCCTAGCTGGAATCAAAACCTGTGGCGCTTAAAGGAGGTTCGCTACCACAGCGCCACAATTTCGTCACAATAATATTTATAATATTTGAATCTATAAATTTATTTTTATATAAAACTTTTCAAAAGTATTATTAGAAATAAGAAAGTGTTCGGTACACACTCAACGGGTTAAGTAACTTTGGACAGAATCTGCAACTATAGATCTCGTAAGTCTATAGATCTAGTCTATAAAATCATCTCCGTGCTTTGCATGCCATATAAAATGCCAGTCTCGGACATAGACTAAGAATATCATAGACAGAGCCATGCCATGTTGCCGCTCTTGCAACGTTATTTCAAAGGAGATATTGTTATCTTAGTTTGTACGAGCACTTATACGAGTGAAAGAAATAGATATACATAGGTTTGACAACTTACTTTTTTATTTCTTGTCAATGTCAATAACAACATGTTTTATACCGGGTCAAGGCTGTCTGTCAATTATATAGGTGCATTTGTTAATTATATAGGTAATTTGACACTATGCATACATAAATTACGTAAAATATTGCGCGCGGTTTAGCTAAGGTTCCTTCTATATTCTTTCTCTTTCAACGGTCCCGGCTATTATCAATATGATAACAGTCGATTTCAAGTCAAAGGCCTATATGAGGCGACCTGAAAAACTCTTGACACTAGACTGGTCTCTAATCACACGATAAGCAATCAAGTGTATTTTTTTACCCGACTGCGCGACGGAAGGGTAATGTGTTTATCAGTCTATGTATGTTTGCCCCTTTGTTGGGCTCTAGAGACCAAAAACGTGGGCCCATTTTGATGATTTTTTATTTAATCGATTGTGCGAGTGTCACTTAACAAAATAACCGAAATTCACTACAGCGACCACCAGACTTCATATTGTCAAAATTAATAAAAATAATGGACGAACTATGCCAAATATATCGTTGAATAGGTATTTAAAAATCATCTTTAGGTACCTTTTATCATTGTTCATTTTAAATAACAGCTTAGCATATATAACAATTTAGAACTAGATAACAACCATTCTCGAAAACGCAGATGCGTGAGGGCAGACGACGATGACAGTCGACAGATCGTCTATATTTTAATTATAATGAAATAACTAAAATGTGAGATGAAATGAATTATTAAATGAAACAAAAACCTGACTGCATTAAAAATACTCACTAAGAAGCCAAAAACAAGTGTAATAACATCAATCTAACTTAAAAGTTAATATTGCAGGCGGGGGCACACAAAGAAATACATATTCTCAGTTTTTTTTTGTTGGTAAGTTGGCAAGCAAGCATACGGCCGACCTGATGGTAAGCGGTTGCCGTATTCTGGGAGCGCTTGCAACACCATTAGCCACTCACGCGTTAACTCAACCTCGAGATATTGGTTCTTAAATCTCCTTTGCCCATTAATTTCACTAGCCTGCAGAACCCTTCAAACCGGAACAGAGTAATGCCAAAGACAATACTGCTTTGCGATAGAATACTTAAGACTGCGGTGATACCTACCTAGCTGGTCTCTAGCTACAAAAGACCTACAACCTGGACAAGAGTGACTGATTGCACTGGTGGAATAATCGCAGCTGTAAGAGAGATTATCCCAACAGCGGGCGATGGGGTCGTCACGTCCCGACGCCTAAAAAGTTAATAATTTAAACGTTTCTATTTAAACACCATCAATAGAACCATTATGATATTTAATTAATATTTTAATATTAATTAAATATCATAATGGTTTTATTAATTAATATTAAAGGTATTTGAAACCAGACCGACACTTGATATGTGACGTCTGGTTGATAATAAATAGAACATCAATATATTCGAATGATATGATATTGATGACATCATAATACGAAATTTTGTTTGCGGAGCTTCGCTAAGCTGACGTAGCACCGCAACGTACGATAAACAATAATCAACTTTATTAGAGGGGGACAATTTTTGTGAGATAACTGAACAACAACTGACATCATCAAGAAATTCAAAATTAAACATCGTTATCATTTTTAAAGACCTATTCAAAGATAACCTCAGACATGGTGTTTGTGAGATTTCAAGTTTTCATTTAGTATTCAATTATAATTATGCATTTAGTATTATAAATCATTTTTCAGGGGGCTAATTCCATTACTGGCGTGGCTTTTTGTTTAACTATTGTATGTAGCATATTTCTAGAAGGTATCGTTTTGATATGTATTACAATTTACCATCTCTCGAATAATCCAAATTTAACGCGGTGTAAACGGCTGGGTACAGAGATAAATATTATCATTTGTAAAGGTTAAGTGTATCTGTATGTAATATCAAGCAATAATTTACATCTAAATAATTATATTATACAAGCCTCAATAGCTCAACGATAGATGGGCGAACGAGGTTAGTTGAGGCTTCGATCGTGACCCCCTTGTGCTATTAGTCAGTACGACAATAGCACAAGCTTCGAGCTTATCTCGAGCGGCAATAGGACTATTAGTTATTGGCGTCGGGACTTGACGGGCCCTTTTGCATAATCCCGTTTTTAGCATAATCTCTGTCATAGCAGTCTTTTGTAACAAGAAGCCGGCTAAGTAGGTACCACCGCAGTGTCAAATATTCTACCGCCATATTTGGCATTACTGTGCGCTTAAAGCATTACTGTGTTTCGTTTTGAAGGGCACTGTAGCCTAAAGTATACTGTAAATTCAAAAACCAATATCTCAAGGTTGGCAACGCGTGAGTGGCACATACTAATGGTGTTGCGCGCGCTCAAAGGCTACGGCAACCGCTAATCATCAGGTGGGCCGTATGCTTGCTTGCCAACTTGTAACATAAAAACCATTGAAAGAGCAATGCTAATATTCTTTAAAAAATATATTTTTATTTTATTAAATAATATACGATATCATACATACATTATGTAATGTTGTTATACGCCAGCATCTCATCCTTGTAACTTTGTAACTCTGCTCGTGGTTCGGATGTACCACACTAGTCAGGGTAAGCTCTTTAGATGCCAAGGAGACGCGAACACGAGTGACCGTCGCATCAGCCTCACCGACATTAACAGCCTCTGTTAAAGCCTCTCCAGCCGGAATGCTGCTATAGTGCATCAAAGTTCGAGCCAGTTCAATATACTGAAATAATTTTGGAATTAAAATAAAAGAGTTATAACTGACTTCCAATTAATTGATTTAAAATATTAGATTTTTGACGGTTATGGCGATTTTTTAGCTAATCTGATCAATGGTCCCGGGTGGAATTCTAACTCGGGGTAGATCTTTATTTTAACAATACAAGCATGTGTTCAGATCTAGGTGGATGTGTTTGTGTTTGTGCGTTTTCAATCTGTACACACATACTTAAACTATCCTAATGGAAGCAACACAGTACGTTATGTGTGCATTTATTTCATGTATTCATACAACATAACAGACTGTATATTTGACGATTCAAAAGTGCTTAAAAGCCTATTTGAATACAGAATATTTTGAGTTTGAGTTTGAGTTTGAACATAAAATTCCTTTAAAAAAAGTTTACTGACTTAAGTAAGTTACAAAACTTATGTATATCAAACAAATATAAATGCCGAGAGGGAAAACTTACAGCATTATCTGCGAAGAAGAATTGTATACTTAGTTGTCTATGCGCAGTCTATGTTATAGATGAAAGTGTTCAACGTAGTAATACTAGATGTCGGTACTATCGCCAGCAGCTAGGACGTGGTAACCGACGTCACTTTGACGAGTCACAACTCAGTCTTTACGAGGAAGTTTTCTGCAATGCTGTTTTCCCTCTCGGCACATGATATAGATTTTATTTTTATGTAAAACCGTTATATTGATGTGCCTTCGTAAAACAGACAGCATTGTCTAAGAAGACGTGTTAGTAATCAGCTGGTGATTTATTAATGGGTAAATTGTATTTCAATGAGAAACAAAAATATAATAAAAATAATTCATTCAAAAACTAGATTCGATTACTTTTTATTATCTACAATACCATCTCAACTTTTAAGTGTGACGTAATTATAAAGACGACAAAATTAACATGTTTAATGTCCAAATGTTTTGATTTTTAAATCTTATAATATACCAGCTTCGCCCATAGCTCCACTCGCGTTATGTAGTTTTTTGACGAAACTCAATATTTTAATAACGATCACCAATCAGCCAAACTTTGAACCTCAAGATATATTTAAAAAATGGGTTACGATTGTCTTAACGAAGCCTTATTTCGCGACAGTAGTGATTAAAAAATGTAAATGTATTGACTTCCAATTATCTTGTAATATAATATCGTCTATTGATGTTATAACCACCTTAAAGATGCTACTGCTAGCCTACTACTCCTCGGAGAATCTTGTATACCAATATCTTGGAATAATGAGCGCAACCAGTTATCAATTACGGTTCGTGAGGCCGCTTTTATTTTATTATGTACGATAATGAAAAGACTGTTGAAGTCAACCATTTCATATCTTCTTTTAATAGTTTCTCTAGAAAAAGCCTAACTAAAATGACTGGACATATACATACTTTTATCAATTAAACCCTATCGCGCTGTTCTGTTACGCCAGAACTTTGCGCAGGAGGGCATGCGGAGGGTAAACCCATGTTAGTTGATGATTCTATGGTCTGCCGAAGGTATATATGTAGTTTTCGGATCAATCTCTGCAATCTAGTAATACATAATTTTCTACTACAACAGTCTCCCGCGTAGCAAACAGGTCTATCTCTGGTCGACACCACTTGTCGTAAACTTCCGAGATTGCTCGAGGCAAGATATGGGTTGTTTTCCTCGACATAACCTGTCCGCTATTATATTGAATTTTCCAGGGAGAAAATGTGCTGATAGGACTATGTTGTACGTCTCTTAGTTGTAGCAGTTTTAAGGTTTGTGTTAGTAGCCCCTATGATCTGGTTCCTCTTACTTTCCGTATGTACGCAATTACGGTTCAGTTGTCGGATGTCGGTAGTGGTAACGTGTGACATGTGGCTCCGCGCCAACACATCATCTCTTGATATACCACTAGTGGAATCATCATTCTTTAATAGGGTCGTTCCTTGTCGAATTGTCGTAAAAAGGGTTGTATTTTTCGACCATACAGTCTACCTCGGGTTACGACAAAGTTCGCGAAGTTTAAGTGTCCTAGTAGACATTGTAGCTCTCGAAGACTTATGCGTCTTTTTGGTAGGGACCGGTCTAGAGTGCTGTTGAGACTGTGTCTTCTCTTTATCGGTAATTTCATTACTTTTTTAGTCGTTTGTCAATAAATGCCAAGGTATTCCAAATATTGAGTTGGTGCTAACACTGATTTTTGGTGATTGATCAGCCATTCTAGGTGTTCCATGAGCTTCATAGGTTTCGCAGCTTGATGACTTGGATTGGTCTTAGTTGACCAGAAGTAAGTCGTCCGCACCCGACATCAGTTTGCCAGTAGTCTTCGCAGCCCAACATGTTACCGAGGAGAAAAGTTGAGGAGCTGAAGGCAAGCCGAAAGATGTACAGGTCATCTCGTATAGTTCGGCTTTATAACTGACTCTTAAAAAAACTAATGAGATTTTGCTGCAGGCAGATGGATATAGGTCTGAGAAATGTCTAATGTTATCATCCAGTCTCTGTGGAGAAAATCTGGCATGGCGGCATGAGAAATCTAACGAAAATGTTTTATCTTCACGAACTTGTTCAATTTTCGGATAACGAATATGGGTCGAATCAATCCGTGGGTTTCTTCCGCAGAAACAGTTTTGAGATCAAGTTCTCCTCGAAACTAATTGCAGCACACCTTGGCGTAAGAGCTCTTGGATTCGTATTGCGTCATTATCCGAAATCCAACAGCATTAATTGACAGAGGAGGTTATTTGTAAAGAGGTTTTGAAAACCCGGTGATTGCTGATACTACAAATTTGTTGGCACCTAGTGCTTGCATTCTACGTGAGCCCCGCAAAAAGTTAAAACTGTCGATTTGTGTATAAGGATTGTGCTATATGATAAATTCTGTCCTAGTAATATATTCATTACAAATTTTTCTATGCCTGCTGAAGGTTAAGGAGAATTTGGGTTATCTTGGTTGTTGGAGCACCATACGCCATTTGTCGGCAACCAGTACTTGGCAATGCTCTTTAAATATTTTTAGACAGCCCCCTCTGAAATGCGTTGGTAGTTGCTGCTATGATTTCTTCTGTTGAAGCCAAAAAATAAAAATTCCTTTGCTCAGTTCTTTCACCGAACACATTTTAATCATTAATTTTTAGATTGCAAAACCTGGAGATACGAGCATATCCACCAAAGCCTTCTTATAGCAAACATGTTATTAAATGTTATAACCGTTTTTCGTTAGCCGGTTTAAGCCCCTTTTATCATCATAATTAGTTATACAGAAGCCTTAATCGAACGACTTTGGTGTTTGCCGATGGGTTACTCAAAAAATCACTATTAATAGCATTTGGTTCTGAAATCATCAATCATCATTATTATAACCGTAAGTGTTTGTTGCACACTGTTGGTTCATTATAAAATTTGCAAGGAAACTGACCTGATTGTATAATGCGCCGATCCGGGGAGCGACCATTACTTGTGAATATCGTTTTCGTTTCTTGTGTGGGGGTTCCTCTTGTTCAACTTCGCTGGTCGAAGAACTGCTTACACAAGAGGAGACTCCCTTTTTTTGACCTATAGAGGAGCTGTTTTCGGATGCCGTAGAACTTAAAATCATCGATGTAATAGGCTCGATAGCCTTATCGATATCGTCATTCGGCGCTGGATTCATTACGATTTACACAATTACAATCTTTATTCACTGATCACTAATTCACTGTTTTATTATCTCACACTTTATCACTGACTGACTGACTTTACGATAATTAATTTTCAGTTAATTAACTGATTCAAGATTTCAAATATTTTCTATCGCATAAAACGAACACAACGTGTTCACAACGCTATATGACCCGTCAAAGCAACGTTGGTTACCACGTTCTAGCTGGTGGCGATAGTAGCGGCATCTAGTGTTACTACGTTGAACAAATGACAACTCTCATCTATAGCATACACCGCGCATAGGCCATAAGTATACAATGCCTGATGCCTCTTCATAGACAATGCTGTATGTTTTTCAGAGGCAATTTATGATAAAATAATATTTATATATGCTTGAAAGTTAAGAAATATACATACAACAAAGCCTCACTAGCAGTCAAGAGTAGAAGTCGAACTCCACTGCAAAACGCGAGAGGTCGCGAGTTCGATCCTGACCCCTTGGACTATTGTCGTACCGACTCCTAGTACAAGCTTCGAGCTTATTTGGAGGGGCGACAGGAATATTAGCCTAATTAACGCCTTGAAAAAGCATTGATATAATAATATCCTTTAAAAAAAAACAATTCAATATCACAATAATTATTCTAATGTGCAATAAGTTTTCTCACATTATCATATATTAAAGCATTCTAATAGATGAAGAGATAAGATAATGCAATGAGTTTTAAGTCATGTTCGGACATACATGACCATTGAGAATAATATACAGGCTATCTATCTATCTACATACGATAAAAATGTAAATTTCATTTATAAGGCAGTAATTTTTTTTTTTTTAATTTTTAAATATTATATTAAAAATTTAATTATATTAAAAAAAATATATAATGAAGAGGGAAGAGTAGGTTTAGAAGTATTCAAACTTTTTCAAACAAGAACTACTGAACAAATTTGGATGAAATTTGTAAAACAGATAGCTTTTTACCATGATTTATAGAGAATCCTTTTTATTAGAGATTTGTTAGATAAAAATAAAATTCAACAGTTTAGTTTGTTTGACTATAAATATGACTCAATATTTTTAAATAGACATTTTGAGTCAAAAACTTATAATCAACCATAAAACCCGACATAAATTTTGTCAAGTTATTATGTGAGCCAGATATATAACAATAAAACCAGACATTGTTTCAATTCATAACACATGAATTTGAGGTCCTTTAAAAATATTTTTGTGAAAATAAAATTAAAAACTCTTTGAAAAAATGAAAAATTAATATTATTTAATTTTATTATAGGAATAGATCCCTTAGAGAATTAGTTGATCCTTTTCTAGAGTTAATTTTTTTTGCACAATATTTTTTACAAGTACTGTATTTAAAGGAATTAGTATATTTATATTACTATAATTATACTCTTTCACAGGTTACATTTTAGTAGGTGTTGTCAAAATGAAAAAAGAAATAATTTTTCATATGAAATATTATACTAATGACTAAACTTGTATTAAGCAAAGGTGAGATTGCCATTTACATTAAAGAATTACAAGGAGCTCGCTAATAATTTATTCATACAACAGAATAAAGGTATGAACTCATTGGCAGTTGACTCATCTGCCACTGCATTGATAGTAAAAGCAATAAAAGTGATAAAACACTAATAACCTGATTAGCAAGTTACATGACTACAATATCTCAATAACATGTACAACAAACATTCTTTTAAACATATTAAAATGTGTATTATTATAATACTTATCGCATGTTTTGTTAAGTTTTTTCCGAGAAAGTAATCAAATACTTTGTGTATACTTGCTTAGAATGTTCAAATATTATAATAATAAATGCTATGCATTCATCATTATTTTATTTTTACTTCCTTTTTGTTTTTGCATTTGGGAATTATTTTAAGTTATTTAAAAATTTGATTTAATGTACATAAATACCTACCTATATAGGTAGACAACTTGTGATACAAAATTTTCCCAAATACCTGCCATATTCTCAATAATATTCATATCCTGTGTAAGGGGTCACAAACAAAATTATAACCACTAAGACCAGAACATATTGCACAGACATTTAATGCAGTTACTACAACAGCACCACATAGGTCAAATTATATTATAGTAACGTCGGTAGCGTTTGACTATTCAAAAGTACTTTTAAAAGTCTACTTGAATAAAAATAATTTTGATTTTGATTTTGAGTATAGGACACCTTAATTGATATTATAAATCTAAATTATACTAATATGAGATATAGATTGAAATTTTAAGTTTGTAAATGTCAGACGGCAGGTTAAGTATTAATTTTTGAAAATGTTTAAGCTATTATATCCATTAATCAAATAGTTAATAGAAGATTATTGGAGATGTTAACATGGAAACTGGAGACATCTTATATTTTAAATTCAAATAAACATAATTATAGTAAATATGAAACAATACATGTTTATTTCTTCCCTATGTTATTTTCCACTTTATTTAGTCATATCATTCAGAACTATCATTTTAGTTAACTAAGCCATCAGTAGTTATTTTTTTAATTATAATAAGTAAATCTATTTTGATTTTTTTTATTTACTGTATTATAAATAATGATAGCCTACCTCTCTCTTTTGTTTCTGGGCTTCGTATGATGAGAGAATCTCTTTAGTTTGCTGATCAGCTTTTATCCAACCCAAGTCTATCTCTTCAATGAGTTGCAAGTACAGCAAGTCTAACGATACCCTGTCTATTATTAAATCCATATCATAGCTTGGATCCCAATAACTGCAAAACAAAAATAATTATCAAAATGTTAATAATAGTGATTATAATGGACAAAATGTGGAGATTTCTTCATACCTCTTCCTTAGCACAATTTTATCCTCTGGCCTCACATATTTTTGTGATATGTATGGAGATTCATAATCCTCTAGCTTTTTCATGCAAGGTTGGCCACCTTTAGCACAGCTCCAATTGAACAAGTATAAAGAGAAATATTTTGTCAAATCTTTTGATAAATTAACATAATTACATGCAATATCTAATACAGTGCTAGAAGGATCTATCGAAGATACCGATAGAGGTATTCTGTAACCATTCATAAGAGAAATTTCTATATCTACTACATGAACACGAACAGAATGAGTTTCTTGTTGAGCCGAAAACAGGAATGTGATTAAAATACCAGAGTTGGCTAATATAGGATTTTGTCCAACTAGAAAAGAAAAAGATATGATATATTATAATTAGATTATGTTTTTTATAAAAGCATCAGTTTCCACATTATTCATACACCTTACCCAATTGTATATATTTTTCTAATAAAATTCGTCTCTCTTCTAACCGAGAGCTAGTTAAGAATAATTTCTTTGATGGAAACTGAGGCAGCTTGGAATGCGGGTACTGAGCCTGCAATTGCTCGTGAAGGCTAAGCAATTGTTTGTACCGAGTGGTACAATGAAAAATACCATCGATATAGATGTTATAGCCCTAAAATATGGAAACAAAACATTATTAATATTGCTATTCTTGATATATGCATTAAGTTTAAATTATATTCTAATATAAATGATAAAAATATCTTGAAAACATTAGTAATTTGTAAATAATGAGACCTACCGTGTAAGTTCCATTGTCGTCGCGAAACTGTTGCCAATCCGGTATTGAAAAATGCATTTTTGCAATAATAAGTAATATAAAATATCATAACTTTTTGACCATGTACTTTGTTTTTTACAATTTTCAGATTAATTCCACAAAATTCATGGCTTAAGTAGACAAATCACAAATCACAATAGCAAAAAGCAAAACAGTAATTCGCCCACTGCGTCTGTCACAGGTGTCTGTCAGACTGTCAGTGCTACCAAAGATTATATTATTTTAAAATTATTGAATAATATGTCATAATGTCACTATCTCGTAGAGTAATGTATAGTCTGTTAAATGTAACTTGAACCCTGCGCAGTAACACGTTTTTGGGTCTCAACCGTATGCGGTATGAGGGGGCCGGGTTTAGTACACTGGCTCACGGTGCGGAAGATACGAAGAAGTCTGTCTCACTATTAATAATGTACATTAACTTTTTTATATATTATTTATTTGTTTTATTCTATTTAAGCAATTAATAAGGATAATAAATAAATAATTAATTGAATTTATAAGAAATAATAACTATATTATATACTTCATTCCATTTTCCTACTTTATAAAGAATCGATTTAAATAACACGAAACCAATATTTTTGTCTAACATTTTTGTCCATTATTGTGCCTGCGCAGAAGCGGCCATTTTGGTTCAAGTTACATTTAAGAAACTATATGTGTTCAAAAGTTTTTTTTTGTGTATTCTATGTAGAGCATAGAAATAATATAAGAACAAGAAAGCTTACTGAAGCAACATTTCTGTGACAAAAGAGAGGTTCGAAATGGTATTTTTGTCCATATCTAATCGAAACACCATAACTGTTAATAATTGAGGACAAAATACAAACTTGAATCATCTTGACTTCTGCATACTATTATATATAATGCTGCATAATATATTTAAATTAGAACCAATACATTATTTTATTGGAATATTATTATTTTTGTAGCCAGTGGTATTATAGTAGTGGCATGTAAGTCGGAAAATTCAATAAAATTATATTTATTTTTATCCATTCCTTTTTCTTTCCTCGTCACGAGAAAAACTGAAAATAACATTTTATTACTAAAATAAAGATAACATAACTTTATCTTTAAATTTTAAATTAATTACAATTGATAAAAAATTCAAGAATCGTCTTTTAACTTAATATAGCAGAGTCACCCTGGTTCTTATAAAACAAAATTACTTACAGATGAAAAGATTTACCACAACCTGGATAAGATTTATTCTTACAACCAAGAATAATGCATTTGTTCACAATTTTTCTAAGAAAAATCAATTAAATAAGAGCTTTGAAGAGCCCAATCTATGATTTGAAAATTTGACGTTACTATAGTAACTAAAATAGCGCCAATTTGTTGGTAAATTTTGAACTGTGTTGTCAGAATAGTAAAATTATTTCCTTTATTTACAGTCAATTTAACCGAAAATGGTGTATTTAAAGGCTTGTAACTACCATCTTATCAAATTATTTTTTTGTAAGGGCAACCTGTGGGAAAGGGACACGAATACCATTTTCTGTGTCTCCTTCTCGAACAAATTTTCGTTTTAGTATGAAGTATTGAAAATTGAACTTAAATATTTAGCTGTAAAATATGATTTTATTAAACATTAAATTACAAGTGATTGTTCTGGTTGTTTATATTATTTCTATGGTGTAGTGTGATCTCTACAGTCTACAGGGCACTGACTGTCCCTAAGAAATAAGCACATATGTAGTAGCCAGTAGACAGGTATTGAAAGGGTACAAACTACAAATTGAGGATAGCCGAAGCTGAATTTGAATTTTATTGATCGGGCTCGACTTATAAATGAATATAAAATGGTGCATCTACGAAAGTAAGAGTAGTAATGGGGCTGGGATATTGATAGGCTTTTTGTAGTACATGCGTACAATGGTATTATTTAGTTCCCAGTTGCATGGTAGATAGTGTTTCAATTTTAAGCATCTTCTGTCATTTTACACCTTATCGAAGGAAAATCTAATTATGTTTTTGAATAAAAATCTTCTAAATCTCTTATTTATTTTTGAGAGCTATAACGAGATTTGGCAATTTATTGTAAGTGGCTAGTTTTATCTAGATTTACCCTATATTTATGTAAATTTCAAAGTTCAAACTTCATTATGTCAATGTCATTCAGTATGAATTTCAAATTTCATCATTGAGTATTTGACCAGTAGTTTAGTTTTTCTTTTTTCAGAGCGCCAATTATTAAATAATAAACAATAAAATAATTACCGGCTTTCTATTTTCCATTTTAATATCTGTAATTAAAAAAAATGGCCAATAAACTACCAGTAATAAGTATCCAATGTGACTGGAATGATGTCCTGAGGTAATTTTTCCGTAACTTTTAGAATTCGAAATAATAAGAAAAATTGATAATATAAAATATTTTTTATAGGTTGCCGAATGAAGAAGCTTGGATATCGGCAAAGTACTTGAACTCGAATAGTATACATGATAAGATCAGAACTTCTATAAACAAACTTGATGGAAAAATAAAAGTTAATTTATCTGAACAATATCAGCTTGTTTCGCATTCTAATTTAAGTTTGGTGATAAAGCATAGTGAATCTGGACTAAAAGTAGCCTTTGTCGCCCCAACTAAGGCTCATAATGTCCACCAAAAAGCAATTCTTTCTGTTTCAACATCTGAAAATGCTTTAGCAGTGTCCTCATGTGAAGGAGACAAAGTATTGGTTTGGGACAGCAGAACAAGTATGTTTTATCATTAATTAATTTTCACAATAGAGTTAATTTGAATTAAACTGTTCTCACTGAATAGTGAGACCAATCACACATATAAAATGAGATATTTTTGAGTTGTTGTCAAAAAATGAATTTGCTTTTGTGTATATTTCTTTATTTAAAATGATATTCTGTAGTGTAATTTGTATTAGGATTTTCCTATTACACAAACATGTATTTGAATAAGTGGAGAGTTTTTTAAATAGGTAATCTTAACACATAATATTATACATAGTAATGTGGCAATTTGGTGGTGGTAATTTTGTATGATTTTGTTTTATGGGAAATGGCAAACTAGGAATATTAGAGAAACTTGTACCTATTAAATGTGCAACTAACAGTTTAAATAGAAAATAGTAACTTTTTTAACATTTATTTCAGATGAACAGCTTTTGAATCTACAAGGTCATGGAGGCCCAGTTTACAAATGCAGGTTCTTTCCTTCTGGCATAGTTGTAATTTCTGCGGGTGCCGATGGATCCTGCAGGATCTGGTCTGCAGAATCTGGAATAAACCCGGTCACATTGAAAGGACATACAATGTCAATAGCTGATTTATGTATTGTTGATAAGGGAAGGAATGTCATTTCAGTTAGCAAGTGAGTCATTTAGTCTTAATTTACTTTTGTATAGATGAATATGTGTGATGTAAATCACACATATACTGCACGTTCTGCATGTGTAGCTAGTGTGAAATCCGAGTGTGTCATATTTTTGAAACCTACAATTACATCGCTAAATCCATTTAGTGATGTGCTCAAGATAAACAGAATTGTTTCAATCACTAAGCATCAGTAGGACTGCTGCTATTTTTATATTAATATGTGTCAATTAAATATTTTAAAATATTAATATCAATGCAGTACTACTTCAAACAATGGCCTTGCTTGGTTGGACAGCTTGTGGTATCTAGCATACTCTAAATCTGTGGTTTTGATGATCTACATTCATGTGGGTGAAGCTAGTATGAAATTTCAAGTATGTTCCTATATCCTAATTAAAAGAGAGAAGGTTAAAAAAATTACAAAATTATTAAAATACACAATATATTTAATAATTATTGACATCCTGGTATCTGAAATAAATAATTTTTAATCTTCAAACATCTGAGTTACAAAAGTTTATTCAGACTGTTCATAAAATTGTGTCTCATGTGGATGTGTTGGAGATAAATAAATTTAAATATTTTCCAGGGATGGTTTAGCAAAACTTTGGGATGTTGGTGAATCAAAGTGCTTAGATGATGTTATTCAAGCGCAAGGAGCTATTAATTGTTGTGCTCTCACTGTAACGGAAGATGAAGTAGTAGTTGACAATGACAGAGAGGTAATAGACTCATATTATAAACACAAATGAAATGAAACAGCTGATATCTCTATAAATTTGAAAGTAGCTTTGTTTGTCTGGCTTCGGATGAATAGATGGATTCATGAACTTTCATTGGGAGATAGCTTTAGTGATACTTTTTATCAGTTTTCTAAATATAATTATAATATTTATTAATAACATTTTGGTTTCAATGCTGAAAAATAAACAGATTAATTTGATGTAATAAATTACAGGTAGCAACTGGTAATAAAATTTTAGTAATTGGCTGTGAAAATGGTTTAATAATTTGTTCTCATGTAGCGAAGAGAGAAGAAATATTTCGGAAAGAACTGAGTTCTGCATGTAATGCTTGCGCCATTGTTGATCAGACTATTGTTGTTGGATGTAGTGATGGAAAGGTATTTATATGACGCTAGAACATTAAAAGTTCTAAGTAGTCTTAACTTAAATGCAAAATAAAATTGAAATGAAATATTATATATATTACAGATAGTTTTACTTAATGTACGGGACGGAACAATCATAAGTGAAATACATGAATCAGCTAGTCCCATTCTCAGTGTTGCAGTATTACAAAATCAATTATATGTTGTTGGAAGACAAGATGGCAGTTGTACTGTCCTATCTCTACAAGAAGCATTTTCGAATGTTAGAGTTCAACTTACTGGATCAGATTGTGATGGAATAAGGGATATAGCCTTCAATGGCAAGTGGATTTTGGCTGGATGTCGGGATTCTTATATAAGAAAATATGATTTCAACCAAGTAAATGTGCATTTTAAATGACATAAAATAAATAATAGTGTTTATAAGTAAGATATGTGATATAGCTTAAGGAAAGAAATTAACAAACTTTTTGGATGTTTTATAAAAGTATGTGTTACAGAAAACTGGGTAGGTATCACCATATGTGACAAGGACATTTGTTAATAAACTCTAACTTTAAGAATTTCTGTTTTTTTTAATTAAGTGCACCATTCATGTTATCTCTTCTTCCTAGCACTATTCCCTGTAATATATGAGTATTTACCCAGGGTATGCTTATTACTCTTGTCCAGATTTGACAGGACTTAATTTACGAACGCACGCTCAGCGCCTGCATAAAAATCCTAAAGGCGTCGCACACGTGCAACTCCCGACCAGTCTCCATTGAATGAATGCAATTTGAAATTTACTTATGTGTCATATGACTTAAATTCAATGCAACTTTAAAAGCTAGTTAGATGCGGGTACTAACGCGCGTGGTCTGCGCGTACCGGGTGCGTGTCGTCTAAACGCGTCCTAACAGTTTAGGGGCTTTTTTTTTGTGAATGTTCGTATTTCTTTTGGCCGTACTCGCTGTGACAGTGTCACCGGCCGGGAGTAAAGATGGCGAATTCGAGAGAATCTGCAATCTAAATAACTTCAAGTCTTAAAGTGGTTTGCTCCTGTACGTCTTTCAGAGGTGAAAGGTGGTGACAGTCCATTGTAAGAAGCTTTTTAGATGAGGAATAATAACATCCATTAGTTGTTATTATTCCTCAGTGAAGGTTCTCTGAAAGACGTACAGGAGCAAACCACTTTAAGACTTGAAGTTACGAGGAATAATAACATCCATTGGTTGCCCGAACAAAAGCCGACATGGGACTGGTGGAGCCACCAATCTTTCGACCCGGATCAGGGCAGAGACCACGCCATAAACGCAATCCTCGAGTTCGTGGCACTCATGAGAGCAACCAGAAAAACGCACGGTAGGATATGTGAAAAAATCCTGGAATCCTACCGGCTCAACAGCGAAGGTCTCCTGAGTGTCAGGCTGGAGGAAGCAAATGCCGCCATCTATGACAATGCAACTTCCAAAGTCCTAAAAGGACATGAGGAAGGGTACCACATGGCGGCATATTGCAAAAGTGTAGGTTTCGTGACCCTGGATCGGGAAGAAAGTCGGCACACCGGGACCCAAAAGTTCAATACCCCACCCGGAGACCCAATTGTAATCATCGCAAAGGCCACAAGAATCATGTTGGATGACCAGATCCTGGACAGAGCCATCTCCACAATAGGCCTCAACGGAGAGGATCTGGAGTCCTGGCAACTTCCGAGGATGCAATGGGTCAACGGTACACCAGGCGAGGCTCTCCTCATCGGCGACATCAATCAGCTACATCGACCGCAATAATGTGTTCGATCTCCGCTACTGCCGTCCCAACTCACTTGTCGGAATCAGTAAAGAGCTGCTGTGCACGCACAGAAGTTCCATGGACGTAGCGTATGCCTTGAGCGAAATATACAAAGGCATATACTCGTCCAATCTCAAAGTACGGTCCCAGGAGCTTAAATATAGCGGTGCGCAAATACCAAAAGACTTGGAAAACACGCTTTACCTAGCGCATACCCAGGCAGAGAAAGAGCGGCTAAAAGCCGCCGGGTATGGCACAGGAACGGGATCGCGCACCCTCACAATCCATGAAGCCCAGGGGCTGACATGCGAGACGGTGATAATTGTGCGAACGGACTGCAAAGAATACAAGATAGACAGCAGCGTCTTCCACGCAGTGGTTGCGGTGTCGCGGCATCGTGGTCGCTGTGTGTACTACACTGACTACGGTGAAAACGATGCCATCGCTCAGTTCATCTGGAAAGCCGAGACTGCAATGGCAGAAGGCGTTAAAGATAGTAACTTGAGAGCGGCAATATGGGACCGAAATTTTGCAGTTATCGAGGCGCAAAAATAAGATAATGGCAACGCGGACTTCCGTTGTAGAGAAGGGTAAATATAATAAAATAAGCAAAATAATAATGTTCTCTAATAATATACAATAATGGATATATGTATGTAGAAATATAATGCGGTACGTTGTTAATGGTAATATAAAAAAATATATATATAATAATAATAATAATAATAATAACCAAATAATACACACATAAATATTATATATAACACGTAAATAACACAAACATATAATTTAAAAAAAGTATCCCTATATATATAATAAAATAAAACTGTAGCTATAAGTAAGAACCGGCAACACAATCATTAGTATGTTAATATGTACGGAGCAATAATGTTAAATAAATAAACAAAGACAAAGATAAAAAAGGCACGGACTATTATGTTATAATGACTACTAACCTCGGGTGGAATGTAATAATTTGATAATTTATTTATTCCATTTGTCAATGTATTGCTCAATTTACGCCAAGCCTTAGAATCTATCTGCACATCGATCTCTAGTTGAATCCACTTGTGTAAATTTTCTCGTCTCCTTTTTCTGACTAGTAGTTGACTAACCTCAGAATCTATAATAATGTGGTACTCTTCATTATTTAAGCAAGCATACGGCCGCTGATGGTAAGCGGTTGCCGTAGCCTATGAACACTTGCAGCACCGTTAGTAGGTGCACCACACGCCTTGCCAACCTTAAGATATTGGTTCTTGAATCTTCTTTGCCCAGTAATTTCACTAGCCTACGGTGCCCTTCAAACCGAAATACAGTAATGCCTAAGCACTGCTGTTTGGCGGTAGAATATTTGACACTGCCTACCTAGCCGGCCTCTTGCAACAAAAGACCTACCACCAGTGTAACTGATTGCACTGGTGGAATTATCTCTGCTGTGTCAGAGGTTGTCCCAACAGCGGGCGATTTGGTCGTTATACCCCTACGTCGGAAAACGGAAAGGAATTAATCTTAGGGATAATATTTCCCTACCTAGTCACTTTTAGGAAAAAAAAAATTCATGACAAAATTGAAAATAGATTTTGAGATTGAAATTCAAGATCGCGGAAGGCGAAAGTAACGACTTTTAAAAAATCGATTACCTTTATTTTTTAAAGTCTCAATGTGACTACACGTATTTTTGATCCAATCCCTCCATAATTCTAAATTTTGAATAACATTCTGTAATCCTTGGCACCACTTCCGAACATCCAACTCTTTGGCGTTATTATGTCTTTCTGGTAAAATGATGTATTATATTAATAACATTGAATTATTATACTATTAAATTTTCGTTCATTACAAAAAAAAAAAAAAATCACTGACCTTTATTGAAGTTAACACAACTGTATAAAGGCTTTGGTTGTTTGTAAAGTTTGCAGCTCGTTGAAACGTCCACCATTGAAACTATTTATATAACATGCAACGTTTATAAGACGGGTTTAGAGATTTATCAACTTTTGTAAAAACTCATGTTCCTAGGGTTTCCTCCTCAATATTCAATGTTATTTGTCTGTCTTTTCAGTCCTTCACTGTTCGTTACTGTTTTAACTTTTAAAGTGAATTAGCTTAGTCAGTCAGTACTAATTTCAAAACACTGTAACTACGATTATAAGCGAACATCACTTGCGTTCAAGAGATCCTCGAGAGAAGTACAAACTTCCTTTGATTTTCCTTGACTTTTGAATGTAATTTGTGATTATTAAAGTTTACAAGAAAATGTAGGTAAATAAATTGTATTATTAAAATACTGAGGGTAAACTTACGAATATCATTAGACATAGAAGTTGTTGAGGTATGGAATCGTTATTCTGCGTGTCCAATTCGTTTAGTTGGGTTGTGTCGTAAGAATTCTTTCAAAATTATTGTTACTTACCACGCGAAACATTTACAAAAACTTCAGTTTGTACTGTTTTGTCGTTCAGTTCCTTCTCTTTAAATTCCGATGGATTTATGTTTATTGTAGGCATATGTTCTATTGTTATTTTTATATCAGATTTTCTTTTAGTAAAGCTTTGTATAGTTTCGGATACTTCATCACCGTCCGCATTTTTTGATAAAGCTTCTTGCATTACATTTTTTATTTCATTTTCTTGTATTGTTGGTGTTGGTTGAGTAAATGGACAATTTTTCGCTTCATTTGATATTTTTTTATCTTTTTCTTCAATATCTAAATTTTTTTCTTCATTTTCTAAAATATTGCCAAGAGAAAGTACCGATTTACTGACGCTTACAGTAGCTTTTAATACAGGAAATTGTAGATTTTCTGGCCAAGATTCATCAGCGGCGCCTATTGATGTAAGATTTATTTAGAAGTATCAATTAACAATAATAATTATATTTTAAATCAATATTAAACTTACTAAGTAAATTATTATTAGGAGACGCAAAGCTTATTTCAGATTTTGTGCTACCATCTTTGAACAGATTTGGTTTTATTTGCAATATGTCTTCATAATGCTCTCCAATAACAAGACTGCTCCTGAAAATAAGATACGATATTAATTTTTGGCGCTCTAATTACTAGAAAGATCTTCGACCAATTACGAATGATTAAATTTAATAAAAGAAAGTAGAAACAAAATAAATTATTGTAAAGATCGAGGTTTTGCTTGATTCGCGTGAAACGAACTAAAAGACTCACGTCGCCAGTGCAGTGGTATTGAGTTAAGGTCGATCTATTCTGTAACTTACCTGTGACTCTTTCTCTTCTTCTCTAATTCTCCTTTTCCTCCATCGATATCTGGAAATGGCATATTTTAAAATCGAATACATTCATAAATAGTTAAATACATAATACGAGTGATAATATATCAGTAATCTTTGATTTAATCTTTTAAATATAATTTCATAGTACCACTATAAGTTATTACCGATATTGAAATGAGAAAATTTTACTTTTTTTATACTATCGTCGGGTGTATCTTCGGTCTGCTCTTCTAATCTGCTTTCAATGTTCATAACGTCTACGTCTGAACTACTTCCATGCATTATTTCTCTATTGTGCTCTTTGATATTTGAAATATCTTCAGTGATATCTAATTGTTTTAACGTTTCTATGTTTAACTCATCGATGCGAATTTGACTATTACTACTATTATTAGAACCCATTTCTTTTGTTGATAGTTCTTTCACAGAAGATGTTTCAATCCCAGTTGTATCAATTATGTCAGTCCTAACATTTTCACCAGACACATCAAGTTTATTTTCTATATCATTGACTTCAATAAGATCATCTCTGTCATTATGTGTTTCATGGTCAAAGGGCATGACACTTTTGTTTACAGATTCTAATGCTTCTGCATCTTCTTCTGGGGAAATCTCTATAGCATCATTAGAGTTTATTTCATTTCCATCGCTATGTTCATCTGTTATATTATTAACAGAATTCACTACTGCTTCTTTTTCTGTATTCTGTTTATCCTCACTATTTCCATTATTTAGCAGTGTCTCCACATTATTGAGTATATCGTCCAAGAAATTATCTGTTATCGATTCGATCGATCGATTATTTATTGCTTGACTGTCATTAGAGTTTGAACGATTTTCAATGTCTCCACTTTGTTCAGCTGCTTCATCTATTGCTCCTTCTCTTTTAGATGAAAACGTAGTTTCAGATAATGATTGAATATATTCAGGTTCCTTTAGAATGGTTACAGGTTCACATACACACTAAAAATTTTAAATAGTTAATTTTGTAGAAATATTTTGTAAATCTCATGTCAAGGTTATCTTACCAAAACATCTTCCACCAACTGGTCTATTAAATCCCATATTGGTCCTTCTTTTTCCTTAAGTTCTAAAATATTAATTTGAAATACTTTATCAGTTTAGGATACTATCATACTAATTATTTTATTAAGTTCTCATAAATCATACCTTCGAAATCTTCTACTAATAAATTATAAGCTGATTCTTCAAGAATATTTGCCATCCAAACAGTAATCTATACAAATAAATAAAATTGAAGTGTCTGTCTGTAATTCCAAATGAACAGATACCAAACTAACAATTACAAAAAAAAGTCTGTCTGTTTGTTCCGGCTAATCTCTGAAACGGCTGGACCGATTTCAACGGGAGATAGCTGATGTTATAAGGAGTTACTTTTATTTTACAATAAAGACAAATCGGTACACTATGCGAGTGGAGCCGCAGGTGCAACTAGTATTAAATAATAAATATTATTTATTAAAAGGGTTTATTAAAAACAATCATCCACTCGCGACTGCGTCTCTGTGGACTTTACAATCGTTTTCAGACAGAAATGTCAGTGGGGTGAGTTGCAATACCGGACGACGAACTTTTTATTAAATTTAATAATTTGATCGGTCTTAGAAGTTTCTAGTCTAAACTTTATTTTCTATCGGAACAGAACGTTTGCCCGCTGAACGATTGCGAAAGGTAGTATTTATGTAATTTTCTGTTCATTGACAACGTACTCATACCAAATTTCATGATTGGTTGAGTAGTTGAAGCGTGGAAGCGTAATTAACAAACAAAAATAAAAATAAAGATCTTTCGCATTTATAATTTTAATTATCACCAAAAGAATTAAAATGTATACTTATATCTAATTAGTTTTATATTACTAATTTAATAACTGAGATTTCATTATAAGAAAAAAATTGCTTTTTTTAAGCAGCATAAAAAAAAAATTAACGGATAAAAAGTGCACAAACGATTTTTCATGTAATTGTTATATTTTATAATGTAACTTGCCACATCTGCTATTTCATTTTGAATCTTATTATTTGGATTTACTTTCGATTTCTTATTGTGATATGAGATACGTGTTATATCATCGTTAATAATGCGAGATAAAGTTTTCAAACTGGAAATAATAATAATTATCAGTGCCTTGTTTCAAACAAAATACACGTAATACAGATAATAATAATAACTTAAATCTTACTCTGAATTTAATGATAAGTTGACGGGTCTAAGCAACTTCTGCATTATTCTATAAGATAATAATGCACTAAATAATTTAATTTCATTCTTATCTTTGCTTTTTAAGCTGTTGTGTCTTTTTAAGGTTGATCTGCAAAAATAAAATAAAATTTATTTTTTGTCAACAGCATAGCTATAAGCATGGGTAAAATATTAATACCGAGCTTTCGATATTCTTTGCTTTTTGAAATAATTAACTGCATCATATATTTCCACTATTGGCTTTTGGTCCATAACGATTTGACGTAATCGTTCCACCTAAAGAAATTACAAAAAATATTATCTGAAATGAAATTTTACTTGAACTACATCATTATTATTTATATACGAGTTTCTAGTTCCTTCAAAAACAAATGCAAACTGGTGCTGTTAGGGCAGTCTAGCTGACCAAAATCTAACAGTCGCGCATGGTCTAATATAGGTAGGCAGTAGGTACTATTATAGGTATATTATTCGTAAAGTTTTTTTAGACGATCAAGTTCATTTGTCAATGGGTGTCGTAAAATTATTAATTTTTAATTTACATATGACAAGCGCTTCGACTTGATTCGAAAACCATCAATATTATAAACAAATAGGCACCACAATCGTTTAGTGATTGATGTTCCACTTTCGCCTCAGGAATGATTTAAATTTAGAGATCTGGCTCAACAGACCAAAAAGTGATTAAAAAGTTCAAATATTTTATATGGAAGAAGGAAATATTCCTGGTTTTGACAAACCGTTGTAAGTGTGTATAAAAAAAATATCTTCTCTTATCTTGTACATGTAACTCAGTACCCTTAATAATTCCAGTGTTTGCCTTATGGGAAATCCTACTCTTTGACATTTTCAAGATAAAATGCTGGAGCATTTTTTAATACCATTATACTTGGTAGGATATCTTTATTGCTTCTCCAAGTCTCCAAGCAATGTCGTTTAGTTGGCAAAGATAATTCTACTATTCTCATCGGACATCTTTCGCCTTGTCGAGATGTTATGTTTTTTCTTTGACTTTTATGCAGTTTTCTTATTTTGTTCTTCTTGTGTTTGGTTACAAAAGTTCTGGACAGCCTAATGTCTCGTTGAACAACATTATTACGGAATCTGAAAATGATATTTCATGGCCATTCTAGTAGTAACTAAACGTGCACATTAATAATCCACTTTCAAGGGCTTTTGATGGTTACTTCTATTGATATGCTATATAAAGGAATAGAAATCTTAATAATAACCTTGTCGCTGCAATTGTGACTTATGAACCACGAGAGGTGCGAGTATTTTATTCTTTAGATTTCTATGTATACACATATACGACACACTATTAAAAAAAAAAACTTTTTGATACCTTTCATTATCATACCAGTAATTTTCTTTCGAACACGACGGTTCATTAAAGTCAATAGCTACTATATCATACTCTTTTGGAGTTGGATTGAGGCCTAATTTTTCTTCTCTTAATTTTATACCCCTCAGGACTTCTCCATTGACACTTGTTTTCATCAAAGTTTCTACTTGATCCATTTTATAATTTGAATGTACGATCCAATACGACTGCTTTTTTTATTCTATGATTATTTTAAATTGTCCAAAATATTTAATATAATCAGTAGTATTTATAAAAAGAACCAAGTTAAATAGGTACACATGTACAATTTATGATATCTTATTTAAATAAACAACCTGTACTCTAAAAGTTAACCATATTCGTTAAACACTCAAAACATACAACAACTTTATATTAAACATGCTCAAATATAGGTAAACTCTGTTAAATTCACAAAAAATTTATTATTCTATAATGGTAAAAAGTATTAAGTTAAGTAACGAAATCTATGAGGTCTTGAAAACAAAATAATATTTAAACACTAATATAAATAAATAATACTTAACGTACAATGAAACGTAATATTATGGAGCTTCGTTTCAATAGTATTTCGATGACTCAAAATAAAATTATTTTAAATACTTCCAACAACGATAGCTTATTCATTCTATAAAACTATTTGTTGGCATTTTGTTTATCTTTATATACATAACACTTAGATTTCAAACACAAATTAAAATGTTTTCACATTTCAATTACCTACTTATATTGTACACCTTTCATCGAAATTAGTTATACTAGCGCTGATATTTGACGTAACGATCGACATTGACATCTATCAAGTGTCATATTTTAACATGCACTTTGCAGTCTGCTGTCACTGTCAGACAGAGCATGAAATGAGAGTACAGAATACAGCTGATGTGAAGTATAGAATATAAGATACCAATGAAGTACGAACAAAACAAATACAAATAAGAATTGATAATTCTTGTTCACTAATCAAGTATTCAGCAAATCAGCATTCAGCATTCTCGTAAGCTGTTCGAGTAGAGTAACGCGTATCGCGTTTGGACTTTGTGTTTTTATCGTCGTTTTTAAAATTATTGTTTAGTATTTATTCTTTTCAATCTATTGACATAAATTAAAAAAGAATATGAAATAAAAATTGAAAACTTTACAAATGTAATTTTTAAATTCAGTTGTTATTTGACGCGAGTATTTTTACATTCTTTTGTTTGTAAACAAAGAAATAAAATGTGGTCGCATTTAGAGCGTGGCAGTTCCCCAGTGGACTGGTGTGAATCAAATTATTCTATATCACCTGTTATAGCCGAATTTGTGAATACCGTAAGTAATATTTTTTTTTATTGTCAAGGGCTGCACATATAGTATTTTGAGGTTTTTGTAATTCAATATTTATTTTATTTTGAATGAAATGACTATTGAATTACTATTAATTAATTTTATTTGTTAAGTGCCATAAATAAATTTTATTTATTTAATATCATTAAAATAAATTATAAATATAAAATTGAGTAAGTAAAGATATTCTCAAAGGAATAATATAAAAGAAAACCATTCCACAAAGACCTAAATAAGCTACCTTATTAAGTATTAATCTAAATAAGCTTGAATATTAACAATTTTGGACAAAAATAGAATTTTTTGTAAGCCTCTATTTTTTAACTAATTTAGCAATGTATTTTTCAGATCAGCAATGTACTGTTTTTCTTATTTCCACCAGTTCTTATACACCTATTTCAAGAATATGCTAAATTCTTTAATCCCGCTATAAATGTACTATGGGTTCTTCTTATGTTTGTTGGACTCAGTTCAGCTTACTTCCATGCAACTTTAAGTTTAGTTGGTATGTATTACTGTATTTTGTTTTAAATCTCATTTAACTTAAGGCTTTAATTGAGACTATTTTTCAGGTCAGCTACTCGATGAGCTTGCAATTCTATGGGTTTTCATGGCTGCATTTGCAATGTTCCTACCTAAAAGATATTTTCCTAAATTCTTAGGAGGAAATAGGTGAGACGTTAACATATTATTTTGAGTATATTTTGTAAGAAATCGTAGAGACATACTCTAACTGCATTAAATATTTATTTTATTTTAATTATTAAATAAATTTAATTTTAATTATTAACAAATTTATGAATATATTTTTAATTATATATATCATATTTAACAATGTTGTGGTGAGTGAACCTGCCTTAAGCGCCACAGGTCGCGAGTTCGATTCCCGCTCGGAGAAGATGTTTGTTTTGACCATACAGCTATTACATCCACTCTGGATATATTTGTCTTTGTCATTGTGTGTTTTCCGGACCCCGACACAGCATATAATTATCCTAATGGGGGCCATTGAGTAGGTAGCATTTATTTATTTATGATTTTCACAACATAACCAAATGATGTTAGTGTGTAACTAACTTTGTTCCGTTGTGTTGGTGGTGAAAGTATGAATAAAATTTTTCTGTATGACAGTGTTCATAGTATATAGTAAGCCTATGGTCAAAGTTTAGGTTTGTTATAAAAAACAAAATCAACATTTCACAACAATTATCTGCTTTCATATTTTATTTTATAATATTACATTATTGGAATACGATACCTTAAACATCTTAGTTTTCTCTCAGGTTGTAATTATTATTGACTCAATAATAAAAAATATAGCAGTAATTTTTCGGTCTTTAATTGGCTTTAATTAACAAAAAGCGAGAAGTGTCGATCGCAACAATAGAACGAAAATCCCTCGGTTTTACCAATGTTCTTTACTGTGCCATTGTCTGAAATCGAAATAGGTGTTTGTCGATCACATAACGATTAAGTAATTTTGATAGATCTTCTTTTTTGTAAGTAATTAAAATTTAATGAAATCATTAAATTTTGCGTTTCGTATGATTTAAAATACCCTGATGAATGAATGTTAGTTGATTTTCAACCATAACATCATCAAAACTTTAAAAAATAATATCTTTTAAAGAAAGAAATTCTTATAAATATTTTAACAATACAATTTCGTGGTCTAAGATAGGCGAGTTGAATAGAAATATAAGTTTTTGTTGCCAATTGGATTCATCCGGAGTCATCGTAACTAACGACCCACAAATTCCATAAGTACTATCCTACCGCAAATTCTTGATCAGTCGACAAGAGTAATTTTAGGAAGAACATCGTAAGCGCCAAAAACCTAAACTTATATTTTATACTTTACTAGCGGCCCGCTCCGGCTTCGCACGGTTGTAAAATATATTGCCTACGTCATTCACTGAAAAATGTATTAAAATCGATCCAGTAGTTTTGATTTATTCATTACTGCTCTTGGCCCGCACGTGTTAAATGTAATTATTAACGACATCACAATACAAACCTCAAAAATAACAGTTTTTTTATCCACTATTTAATGGATGTTACTATACATATAAAGTTATAAACCTTCCTCTTCAATTACTCTATCTATTAAAAAAACCTCATCAAAATCCGTTGCGTAGTTTTAAAGATTTAAGCATACATAGGGACAGAGAAAGCGACTTTGTTTTATACTATGTAGTGAAAAGCAATATGCATAAAACTTCATATTTATAAAAGTTTAATTATCGGTTACGATGTTATTCTTGAAAAGGCTCGATCTATCACCATGATCTTAGGGGGGAATCACGACGCGCTCTCACCGTCGAGTGAGTTCATCGACTGGAATACACTTGGAGCGTTTTCTTCATTCCCGATGACATCCTTAGCCGTAGCTCAACCTCGCAGGAGGCACCGTGAGGGCGGAATCAAGTTTGTTTCTTTTTCACGGCTGGGTCTCAGTACTCGGCTCCATCTCCCAGTGACGCTGTCATGGCCAGTAGGGCCAACAGCAATACACATTAAAAACATGATTTTAGGTATTATGAAGTATACACACTATTATAACATGTTATGGTAAGTTCGTTAGGCTTTAGAAAAAAAAAAGCACTTTTTTGTAAAAAAAAAATTACATTTTTCAGTTACGAATAGTTCTATATCGATAGTAGATCGACGACCATATCAAAATACCTAATTGTATCGCAACCTTGTTGAGCAGTTCCGGTCGCTACCATTATCAGCTGTTCCACTTCATCAAATATTTAAAAAAAATTGTTGAATATTTGGTCATATTAGGGAACTATGACTACTTATAGCTTATCGATACCTTTCATCCAAATCAGTTCTGTACTTTGCGTGAAAGAGTTACAAACATCCATCCATCCATTCTCACAAACTAACATTTCGTCGTTGCGCGTGCAATACCGCGGAAGAATAGTTTGTTAATACCGCGTAACTACAAAAAGGTCAAAATTGAAATATCGTGGCTACAGACCCTAATGGCTGATTCGCTTATACTCCTTCTTACAGAATTTAATTTAGCCAAAAGGAAACCTCATAATTCAATTAAAACAATACCGCGGAACAGTATTTCTGTTCGAAGTCACCAACAAGTCCGCGTATGTACGGGATGGGCGAACAATTTAAAACACGATTAGTGTGTGCTCTTGAAAAAAAATGTTTTTATAGTGAATTAAATCTTTATTATCACTACATTTTTCGTATCGGGAATGCTGCTGAGCTAAGTCTATTCGCCTATTTAGCAATATGGGGGCCCCATTGTAGATTATAATCTACAGTTATACTATTTTCTCCAAGAAAAACTGTAGACTACATCATTTCTAGTATTTCTCCATTCAATATTACATTAGACTGAACCTGTCTCATATTAGGCATTCTAAATTTAATACATTTTGTTTTTTTACTATTCAACAGTAAATTATTGACACTGAACCAATGAAGTACATTAGAAAGAGCATAGTATACATCGTCATAATTAATACTATGTCTTTTAAGGTTAAAAAATAAAGAAGAGTCGTCAGCAAACAATACTATTACTTGAGCTCCTTCCACAAAATGTGGTAAATCGTTAATGTAAACAAGAAGAGAAATGGGCAGAGAGAATGGCGCCTGTGGGACTCCCATATTTGCATTTATACCTTGAGATCTCTTACTGTTTACGTCGACCTTCATAATTCTATGTTGCAAGTAGGAAATAAGAAGATCGAACTCAGTGTCACGTATACCATAGTGCTTTAACTTCCTGACCAACGTCTCGTGCTGTATGCAGTCAAATACCTTGGATAAATCACAAAAACACCAAGTGCATCCCATGACTCTTCTCAGGCATCATAAATATTAGAAAGAAGTTTAAAACCTGCATCAGACATCGAGCGACCCTTGGAAAAACCAAATTGATTGTTATGCATTGGTTTAAATTTATTAAAATGCATTAGCATCTGATTTAACATTATTTTCTTAAAAATTTACTAAGGTCAGTAACACCAATATGGGTCTAAAGTTAGATGGGTCTGACGTACAGCCAGACTTAAATAACGGTATTACTTTGCTATATTTCATTAAGTCAGGAAATATTCTACACTATATTTAATGATTGTGTCAAGTCAATCATTAAATATAGTCGCGAATACAGTGCAATAACATCTTTAATTGAGCTTATTACTTTTAAAGACATGCCCCATTAATCTGCTGTTTTCTTCATATCAATCATTTTGAATACATTAATAATGTCCTTGGGGCTCACAAAAATGAAATTGAACTTAGCTTCACATGATTTAACACTATAAATAAGTAGTAATTCAGCAACGGTTGGAGAAGAAATTAATGATTCAGTTGACAAAGCTGGAATGTCAGCAAAATAGTTCTCAAAAGTACTTTTGGTGTTGAAACATTAAATTATTTTCTTATTTTATATTTGACTAAGAAATTAATTAATAAAAATTTAAATGCTCTGATTTTAGAGAATCTTGAAAACTATCTAGTTTATTTTTGTTAATTAATCGATGGTAAAGTTTATTTTAAAAATTTAAGTTATATCTAGTGCAAGGTTTTAATATTTCATAATAAGATGATATTTTTGTCTGTTTTTTGTACAAGAAATTCTATCAATAATATAAAAATTATTACTTATTTTATTTCAAGTCCGCATATCTGCTATTTTTAATTTAGTTTGCTGGTACAAAACCGCGTAAGTGACTTTACACGAAATCTATACCATTACTTAGTAGATTTCCATTAAATTCCTATAAAATAGGTAGCAAAGAAGCTACTATAAAGTTCAGTCGGTGATATAGTTATAAATTACAAAGTTATTAAGTTTTTTCTTCCTCCTGTAAAATTCTAAAAATGAAGATACACGGTATTTACAAACTGTTGTTCCGCAGATTTATGCACGCGCAACGACGATTTATAATATTAGTAGAATAGGATTGACCGTATCTTTACCTACATGGCACTCTAATTAATTATGTATAGTTGTGGTTCCATGTTATCAGCAGGTATCACTGAAAACATTCTTCATATTATTTTTGTGTTTATTGATTTTTTATCCGTGTTCATCAGCCTTATCGGGTTGAAAAATTAATTAAGTATTGATTTTTGTAGCATGGTTAAAATGTATCAGTGTTTATGAGTCATTATAGAAATGTTGTGTTTCTACAATATTGACAAGCAGCTTCGCCTGCTATGAGGCCGATTTTTACGATTTATTTCTTTACCATAGATCTACTATCACAGATATATTTAGTACATCACCACTTCAATGATATTGCGAAATAAATTGGTAATTTTTAAAATTAAACTTTTTTTTATTATCCAAAATAATTAGGGCCATGCTTGGTCTTACTGTGAGCTCAAAATACATACCCTAAACATATTATAGTACATCTTAAATAAATATTTATGTTTGTATAACATAAAACTTAAATACAGGTTAGTTGGACACCAGCAAAGCGAGTTTTTGAAATTTTGTCTGTATGGAATGGATCTGTTGATCCTGTTTATTAGGATATTGTATATCTATGCGTAATATACACAAAACTCGCAAATTTAAAACTTACTCGTTTTTGAAATGGGTTTTAGCGAATATATTAGAAAAAATAATTTTTTTATGCCATGACGTTTGGCATACAAGCATACGGTCCGCCTGATAAGCTGTCACCACAACCTATAAACACGCGTCACACTTGGACTATGACCTGCGCGTTGCCTAACCAAGGGATACGAAGGCAAAAGTTTTATGTTACTAAATGTCAATGTCACCGTCGTGGCGTTGTGGCTAGCGAGTCTGCCTTTAGCCTCGGCGGTTGCGGGTTCGATTCCCGCTCGGAGCAAATGTTTGTATTAATCGTACAGGCATGTTTTCCGGTCTGGGTGTGTTTGTCCTTGTCATTGTGAATGTTTCCGGACCCCCGACACAGGATATAATTATCCTAATGGGGGCCGTTGAGTGTGTAGCGTTTATTTATTTATTTATTTAATGGGCAACCAAGCTTACGGCCCACCTGATGGTAAGCCGTTGCCATAGCCTATGAGTGCCTGTAACACCAGTCGTTTGCACATGTCACTCACATCTTTTGATACGGGTTCGTAAATGTCCTTTGGCCAGTAATTTTACTAGCAACATTGTGCCTTCAAACCGAAACCCAGTATACTACTTTACAATAGAATAACTGACTCTACGGTGGTACCTACCTAGCCGCCCTCTTGCAACAAAATGTCTACTACCAGTAATTTACTGCCAAGATTACTTGTGCCTCATATTCTTTACAAAGATTCGGCGTAAAAGCTAAAACCAATCGTAAATTCGAATAATAAAAATGCGTCATCATATATATCAATAGCTTTGCTAGTTATAAAACAGTTTTTTATGATAACATACAACCTTCGCAGTTTTATGTGATAATTACTTCTTAACATGAATTAACGCTCATTATGATAACACAACTAACATAGTCGTAAGTTTAGAATCGTGAATTGTGTATTTGTTTGTGTGTCTTTGTTTTTAATATTGATACATCGATAGCTTAACAGTAGAAAGGCCAACTCCGCTAACGTCTGAGTCACGGGTTCGATCCTGCCTCCTTGGGCTATCCATTTCTAGGGCAAGCTACGAGTTTGTTTGGAGGGGCAATAGGAATATTAGTAATGTGGAAAAAGGATCGCTAATATTCTTTAATAAAAAGATGCACAGACTGGAACACATGCTTGTATGATATACATATTGATGAACCCGCTACTTGTGGAGCTTATGGCAGGTTCGCTGCCGCTGCTCCACTATGTCGTCATATTATTTCAATCGTTTTCTTTTCGATATCCGGAATATATATTATATTTACAAATTACGAAAAATCACGTGAAGTCAATCGGAAATTTCTTCTCCTTTTAAAGTTGGATAAAATAAGTAGCACAAAAAACACGAAATCTTCATTTGAGTGAAATAAAAAATATATAAATTAATAAATACAACACAGTCAACTATTGGGATAGTGATATCCTGTGTTGGGGGTCCGGAAACATACACAATGACAAAGACATACACACCCAGACCTTGATCCCAGCGGGAAACGTACCCGCGAACTGACTATTTTAAGTTCCCGCGTTTCTTTTATCGATGTAGAATTATTCATTTTCTGTCTTTGCACTATTTTTATTATTATTTTATAAGTTGTCTTTTAACAAATGTGAATTCGGAAAAACGTTTTTACTTTTAATTTATGAGCTGTATAGAAGTGTATAGGAAAGTAAGTGTTTAGGTATTGCATACAAAAATACCAAACTTGCCGTAAAGATAACGTTTTATACTCAAAAGTATACAAGCCTGTTCCATAAATATGAATGATATGCTTTTTGGATTAGTGCAGTGGATATAAGGGTTTATAAAACACAAGGTTGTATTCTGTTGTATTGTTTGATTATACGTATAGTTAGTTCGGCACTAAATTGAGATTCGTTTTTAGAATGGTAAGATGACCTAAAATGAATAAAAATCTATTTCAAACAATGAATTTCCTCAAGAAACCTACAGTTTAGCAAATAAGGAAATTAAAAATACTTTTAAAATGTATATTTACATTATGATAAATTAAAAAAAGGAAATCGCTAGGCCTGAATTACATTTATGAACATTGATTCGCATTTTCACTATAGAAAATAGCCTTTTTGTATGAAGATGTGTACCTACATTCGCATTTAAATAAGCTTAACAAATTAAATAGTTCAAGAAATAGCGCTTTAAGTAATTAAGATAATGCGTTTAATGTTTTATTAATCAAATGTAACGCACTTGCCGATGTTATTGCGTTTAATGTTATATTTTGTAAGCTGTGTTTAGGGTTGCCAACTTTTTTTGCAATCTCCTTAAATGATATTGTTTAAAATAAATATAACGCTTGTGTATTGGTTTGTTGGTAATTAAAAATTAGAATTTCTAATATAACTAGCTGTAAAAAACATTTACGCTGGCTCTCTGATGCTTCCATTCATCAAATAAAACTTATTGTATTTCATGTAAGAGGGTATTTCCATGCATACGTCGTAAGTTTGAAATAGAATAAAATTAATTAAAAAATATATATGCGATTAAAACAAGGGTGCTGCCATCCCTAGCTATAAGTTGTGCTTGTGACCTATATAGAACTGATAATGCGTGTTATTCACATTGATTGCGTAAGTTATTTTGCCATTGACAAAAATAATCTACGCTATCCGACGAGTACATTTTTTAAAAAGTTTTATAAGAACATGACGTCCTTCCATTCTTTAGAAAATCAACTGTTATATTAAAATTAAATTCATTAAATTAACCCTTAATTAAATTGAAACATGTACTTAATACTTAACAAAAAAAAGATTTAGTACCAATTACTTTTAATATCCTATGAATTCTATGATGTTTAAATCTAACTAGCGTCAAGCTCGCCTGATCGTAAGCATTCAACGTAGTCAATGAACGCAACAATGCTGTTACAATTTAAATCTTTTAATGCCTACCCAAGAGGCAGAACGAGGATGAAAAATAATGGAATAAGGTTGGGGTTTTGCATAGAGTAAATAATAAAGTTTGAATTCTAATAATTGATATCTTTATGGGGTATTGGGTCTATTGAACAGTAGAAGCTTTTATTATTATTGTTTGTTTGGAAGTTGTACTTAATACTTCCTCGGTTATGTCGCCGGTTCGATTTCCGCTCGGAGCATATGTTTGTATTGACCATACAGGCATGTTTTCCGGTCTGGGTGTGTTTGTCCTTGTCCTTGTGTATGTTTCTGGACCCCGCACAGGATACATCCTAATGTTAAGTGTGTAGCGTTTATTTATTTATTCTTTCTTTTCTTGTTTTTAATTCTGTGATTGTGCAATACTTTTTTGGACTGCCTGGTAACAAAATTGTAATACGTAATAATTAATATTATTTCTGTTCTATTTCCAGGAGAGTGTTGGCTTTCTATTCGAGTGTGATTTCGGTTTTATCGACGGGATTCCTTGTGATGCACCCAAAAGCTAATGCCTTCGCTCTAATGACGCTCGCCTTACCAGCTATTGGATTTTTGTGTAAAGAATTAAACAGGTAGATAAAGTATATGTATATTTCGTTGTTATTCTTCTAACTAGATATAAAAAGGGTGCCTCACATAACATTTATTGCTGACTTTGTAATTTACTATAAATTATTCAGTCACAACCAGCCTGCTTGTTCTCAGGGTCAGTGTAAACTGATCGAAACTTCAAGCAATGATAAAAGGTATTTTAGGCATCATTACTCAATAAAAAATATAAATATTTATATGAAACATGATAGTTTAAAATTTAATATTTTCGGCGGCCAGTTGCAGTGACGTGTCATCAACATCCTGAACGCGTTATTGCATTACACTAGAAGTTCACTGTTTATTCTCTGCGTATAGTAATATAGTTTATTCATGGACTGCATGTGTAGAAGTATTGACAATACATATAATTCATATATTATTACTGAAAAAAAAAACATTGCTATTATTTAAATAGTACATTTGACAATTTTTTTCGTAATATAATTTTTTATTATTTCAGAGTGAAGTGTGCGCGCGTCTACAGATTGGGTTTGCGTTGTGTGGCTGTATGTTTCTTAGCAATATTCTCATGGATTATAGACCGTATGTTCTGCGACACATGGCTCTCCATAGACTTTCCATACATGCATGGTGTTTGGCACATTCTTATCTTCATAGCCAGTTACACGGCTCTCGTTCTATTTGCATACTTCAACGTTTCCGAAGAGAGGCCCGAACAGAAGCCTCAACTGAAGTACTGGCCAAGAAATGACTTCGAACTGGGCGTTCCCTATATAACTATTAAACATCCCTGCAAAAAGGACACTAATTTAGCTATTTAATTGAGATATCTTTGGCAGCTCGTTTCTCGTTATAAAAATATATATATAATATTATGTTTATAGATTTCTGATTTGTGATATATAACAGACTGTAATCATTAAATTATTATATAGGGCCGTATTTAAATATAGGTGGTAGTAGCAGCTAAAAGATTTCTACCATTGTAAAAAAATACATATTTCTGATATTGGGATTATCTTGCAATATGAAGTTTAATTATTTAAAAAAGAAAATTACACTGAAATAATTAGCTATTAAATACTAATATACATTATCATTTAGAGCCCATAAAATAGCTTTAGTAAACATATTCTAGTCTTAAATACGGCCCGAAACTACATAAAAGACATTCAATATAAAACGCACGTATTGCCGTGTAGTGTTAGATTTTTATATGATTTCAGTACGTGTGTCAATCTGTGATTATTAGACTAATCTTAATTGTGTGCAATAATAAAAAATAATTGTGTTAAAAACATAAATGTACAAGTATTTGATCGGTTAGTACAAATTAAAGGAAACCAGTCGCATTATTTTTCTATGGATTTTTTCTTGCGATTAGCAACAACTGTGGGCATCTCGTAAACATCCTAATTGTTTCTTATTTTTGCTTATTTATGATGATTAATTCTTCCGCTTCCATCCCATTAACATTATTTCGTAATTGCGTTATTGTTTATTATTATTTTTTTTACTTTATTACTTAATTTTCTTGCCAAATCGTTAGTATGATTTTACTATATACATACATAATATATCACCATCCGCAGGTTCAGATTCGGGAGTTATTTTGTTTTATAGCGTATCTTGTCATATCCGGAATATTTAGGAACGTTTAGTTGAGTACGCTTAAAATAAATTAAATTATTAAATTTGAAGGATTATTTGAAGAAATTTTTAATCAGATCACACTTCTTTCTGGACCTAGGACCAGTTATAAATCTGGGCCTGATCGTACTACGAAGTCCTTATGCTTAGACTTGCCACTAAGGACGTTATAAATTACGATTGTATTATAAAAACCTAGTTTGATTGGAATAACGCAATAAATGTGATAGTATTTTATTAGAGCGTAGTTAAATTATATTCAGTAAGAATCATGAATCAATTATATTTTGCTTTTTATGTAAGAATATAAGTACCTATATATATTAAATGTCGTCGTCCGATTGTAGAATTCGGCAGATCAAGATTTGCCTAACGCCTTAAGCACTTCACGATAACCCGTAACTTCTCGAGTTTGAAGATATTTATCGATATTCTCAGCTAAATATTTTTATATTTAAATAATATGACTAGGTATACCGTAAAGTAGTTACGGCTCCTCGCTAATGTGCGAATCAACAAAAATCTACTATATAGTAAAGGAAATATTTACAAATGAATGTGATTGTTTTATTCAGTCACCGAGGTTAATTTACACTGAAAAATTAAGCTAATTCCAAGCATGATTATGGAAATCGTCTAACGATTAATCTGGAATGATGGCAAAATCCTGAAATGTCATGCCGAAAATTTTGGCCGAATTCTTGTTGATAACCAAATAATTGACGTATAGCATTGTAAATTAACAAAGCGAGGTAAATATTAGCAGACAGTTCTCCGTTGGGAAAACGCACTCAAGCAGCATTTCAGTTTTGTTGACCCAGGTGCGTAAAGTATGTCGTAATTCGAAAACAAGACTTCAGGTGTTGCGAGCGGTATAAAATAGTTGTCCTTTTATATACCTACTTAAAAAAGTGTGTGTAGTGTAGTGTGACTAAAACTACAGATAAATTAAAATTTATTTGCTTTGATATATGCAGAAAATAGCTAACGTTTCATTAAGATATTTAATATTCTTAATAAAAGTAATGTATTGTAATTGATAAATTGTTAACCAAAGGTACGATATGCGATAAAGAGACTGGTAACAAACTGCTTACGAAACTTGTAGAAGTATATAAGAATAGAAACCGTTAAGTATGAGTAATATTAAAAATATTTAGTCGTCTAAGATTACGGGGTTTAATAAATAAATACATTGTATTAATAAACATGTTTTATTTCACACAATTATAACATTTTCATAAAAAGCAGTAAAAATCATTCTTGATAGGTCACGAAAAGGTACAATCCACTTTATTCTTCTAATAAAAAAAAATAAGCGGAATGTTTATCAAATAAACATTACAATGATACAAAAATATCAGATCATTTAAAATTAAATTCGATTAATATAAATCAGTCTGAGTCTGACGAGACGTCGTGGTGATTTGGATGTAAATTTGATGAATCAAATTTCTTCCTCCTGTAGGTAGAGCCACCTCTATATACAACGTGATTCTTTTCCGTTTCCAGTATTTTAACTTCATGTAATAATTGAGGCTTATCCATGATTTTTTGTAACTGATCCCATATAAATATTGCTAAGTTTTCTGTTGTGCTCACCTATAAGAAATGATAAATAAATAAACGCTACACACTCAGCAGCCCCATAAGATATATCCTGTATCGGGGGTCCGGAGTCATACACAAAAATAAGAACAAACAACCCAATACGAACATATAACTAACTCCAAGCGGGAATCGAACCCGTTACATGTGGCGCTTAAAGCGGGTTCCCTGCCGCTGCGCCACAACGTCGTTTAAAAGTAAATAAGATTTAAGATGATTTATGAACTAACTTAATTATTATCATTCAATAATTGTACTCTTAATTTATGGAATAATAAGATTATATCCACAAATTCTGTTTTGGAATTTCAAAAAACAAGTAACATATTTAGCATAAAAATTTATAAATGAATAAACAGTTTACAGAATTTGTAACAAATTCTTGAAATATTATGCAATAAAAATAGAAGAATGGACCAATTCTTAAATGAGGTTTTTATGAATTATTAATCAATAATGTCACTGACATAGATATTGATATAATTATAAATGACTAAATAAGTAGTCACTAGCTGCGCCTGCAGGCTCCACTCGCGTGGTGTACCGATTTTTCCTTATTGCACAGAACCATTATTCTGTTCCTAAAATAAAAGTTACTTCTTATAAAATCAGCTTGGCTTGGCAATCGGTCCAGCCATTTAAGAAATTAGCCGGAACAAACCCATTCATATGCATTTGGCGAAAAGCTGTTAATTCGGAATAACAAACAGACACTTTTTATTTATTTGTATACATTAGTAATCTATATATTATAATCGTTGATCACTACATAGTATAAAACAAAGTTGCTTTTTCAGTCCCCATATGTTCACTTTAATCTTAAAACTACGCAACGGATTTTGATGTGTTTTTTTAATACATAGAGTGATTAAAGAGGAAGGTTTATATGTATAATAACATCCATTAAATAGTGGAGAAATACTCTTATTTTTGAGGTTTCTAATGTGATGTCGGAAATAATAATGACAATATATATATACTGTATATAATAATAATAATAGTAATGACATAGGCTATATATTTTATACCCGTGCGAAGCCGGAGCGGGCTGCTAGTTAATTATAATTAATAGTTTAATTTAGTCTTTGATTAATTAGTTATATTGGTTTTTGACCCAATTAATATTTTATTGCTACTCATTAGTTTGATTTCTTAAAGCACAAAGTGTTTTACTCATAACTTTTAAAGTAAATATTTGTTTTAAAATTTATTGATATATATATATTTTGTAATTTTATTATAATTTCACAATAATGACGTTATAATATAAATTTAAAAAATAACTTACCACAGACTCAAAGTATGGAACATCCAGGTCTAAATTTTTATGGTCAAGGGGTTCCATAATGGCCTGACTCATGCATTGTTTCAGTTCATGGATATTCATCACCATACCAGTTTGCGGGTCGACAGGGCCTTTTACTGTTACAAGAACTGAAAAAAAAATTACATATATACATTATAAAACAAATTATAAAATTTTTCAGCGCATAGAAGTATAATCAGACCTTTAGAACAAAAACACCATAATTAAAAAAATATCGAAAATTTAGTTATCAATGTAACAATATAATTTCAATATTAAATTCTCAATGTAAAAATAGTCTAAATATAGCCATAATATTCAAGGGTAAATAACTGACCTAAATAACAAAGAAAATGTAATACACGAAAAATTAGGCATGTGTCAGTATTTTAAAACTTATTTTGTTGATTCCCAATTGCTTTATGAGTTAAGTACATCTTTTATGTACTAAAAGTAGTATTTTATGGACAGGCCATTCCATATTAACACAACATGCAGATTCACTGTTGGTCCTTTGTAAATTCTCAGTAATGTACCATAACAAAGTTTGACACAAGCTTTCAATAAATTTGAAAGAAGTAAGAATCATAATCTTGCAACATAATCAAATAAAGATAGCTTTTGACTAACTTGATTCATTATTACTGAGAATTTACGAAGCAGCACCAGTGACTCTTTGGACATTTTGCTTATATATAGACTAAGTATAATAACCATGAAAAACATTTTTTTAAATTAAAATTAAGATCGCAGTTTAGTCCTTAACTAGATGTTAAATTAGAAGCAACCACATAAACATGGACATTGGGTATGACATCGTTTTTATAAAAGATCAAGTTATTTCATTATATATGAAATAATCTATGTAATTGAAATAAATTAATTTTAAACTCCTACTTAAAGTTAAATATTTGTTATTTGATGATTGCTTACTTAAGGTGATCTTTAATAGTTAAATATGTATGTATAATAATTATTAATAATGTATTTTATCTTACCAACATAATTGTGTCCATGTCCATTAGGATTATTGCATTTACCAAACAACTTTTTGTTTTCTTCATCACTTAAAAATTGACTGAAAAAAGAAAGTTTCTAAATTAATATACAATATTGATTTATTTTAAAATACTAGACAGAAATATTGGGAATTAACAAATTGTGAGTCTAGAAATACAGTTTGCCAGATTTATGTCTTTTGAATGAGATTTTTGAGTATTTATTAAATTCAACTATTGAGTCGTTCTTGGTTGTATCAGGTGCTTTTTGTAAATATTTAATTTTTATTATAAGCAATTTAAGTCATGTGAATATAACTAGTAAAGTATCAACACATTTCATGGAAGTGTAGTTTAGACAAGATAGTTTATTGGATGATAACGGTCAATATTTTTAAATAAATTATAATCTTTCAAAAGAAACTCGTTTAAATTTGTTAAGTTACTTTTAGAAAGTGTCATGTATCTTTCTTTTAGAAAGTGTAATCACAACGAAGATAAAAATACAATTAAAAGGAAAATAGATATTCTTTAAATTCTTACTATATATTACAATAAGTTTTTTCTAATATACAACTTTACATAATTCATTAGTTTTACATAATATAAGTTATAAAAATTGATAACTTATCGTTTTTATCATCTTTCGGTTAGTAGGTCAAACAACTTTACATAGTAGTAGTATAACATTACGATGTTAATAAAACAATTATTATGTTAAAATCATCAAATTATATATCCTACTCTTTGTTTTATTTTTAATATATAGCGTGTGAATTATATATTGTTTTGTTTACTTTATTTACCTATGCAGCCTGTGACAGGAACTAAAAGTTTCACGCCGTGTAATAGATACAATGGGTAACGATGCCATTCTAAGGAATTTAAATTTAAATCACACGTATTAGTCTAGGTAATAATAGTTTTTTATAAAAATAAAATAAGTAGTTAAACACTATCACAGATTCAATTGCTAGAAAAATCAATTATCAAAACAAAACCTCTTCCAGTCAACTTCAAAGTTCAAATAAAAAGTGGCGTATTGCATTTTTTTGGCCTTATTTATTCAAATTGAAAGGCGATAACTTGAAGCCGTACAGCCAAAAGGCGTTTTAACATATGGCAATGACAACAAAGTTAATTATTGGTGAAATCAACTCTAAATAAAAATTAGACTTATTTTTCAATCATTTAAATTATGTTTTAATAATATTATTCATACGAAATTTTATGTAAATATAATCATCATGTCTTAAATTAATATAATTTAAAATATAAAGTACTAAAGATTACAGTTATTGGTCTTTTAATGATTGTTATATTTAAATTACAGCTAGGTTATTAGGCTATATTATCTAGGCTATATTATTACTACCACTAGCAGGGTGGTTATTTTCAATTTTTAATAAATTTAGTTTTTGACTTCTGTAATTTGTATATAAAAAATATAAAGCTGAGAGAACCTTGTAGATACGGTATAAATGTAGATTATGTGTTCTGCGATAGCAACACTGGATGTACCACGAATGGACTTTGATATATTTAATTTTGTAATAACTTTTTAACCCTTATAAAAGTTCATGTAAATAGTTTTTAAGTGAAATATATTTCATAAAATTATAACCAAAATGTTTTCCCCGTGTGCGAGACATATGTTTTTGTCTTCACAGGTTTGTACACCAAAAATGTGATGGTTGTTATCAAGATATTTTAATAAAAACTAATTTATTATTATAACAATCGTTTTAGCTGCGTCGATTACAGAGTACATTGATTATAGCTGAGCACAACAATGAAGCCCTAACTCCTGTAACACAGAATACCATAAGTGCTGCGAAGAAAATAGGTGGTGAAGTATCAGTGCTAGTTGCTGGTACGAAATGTGGCCCAGTATGTTACAAGTATATAAATGTATTGAAATTAAATTTTCTTATTGCTTCATAATCACTACAATTTCTTCTAACTTTTTTTAAGGCTGCAGAGGCAATATCTAAAGCAAATGGAGTCTCAAAAATATTAGTAGCAGAAAATGAGGCATTTAAGGGCTTCACTGCTGAATCTCTAACACCTCTTATATTGGCGACACAAAAACAGTTCAACTTCACGCATATATTGGCACCTGCAACAGCATTTGGCAAGGCATTATTGCCTAGAGTAGCGGCCAAACTAGATGTATCACCAATAACAGACATAATTGGAGTTAAGGATGCTAATACATTCATTAGGACCATTTATGCGGGTAATATATAGAATACTGTAATAAACTATGTTAAATTGGAGCTGCTTTCTATCTTATGCATGAAAATTACTAATAAGACATACAGGCATGATAAATGTTGAAAAATAATAAAAAAAAATGTTTAAAAATTGTTGATTTATTGAAAAAGTATGTTGAAATCTAAATTATAATTGTAATATTCCAATTATTTAAAATTTAAATTATGAAGTCAGCCATGCAAAGGTCATCTTGGCATTGTTATCTTATCTCCTGCTTAGAATATGAAGTTTAATATTTACATCTTTCAAGTATAATGAATTATTAAATTGTAGTTTCATATGAATTGAAATCCAGATAAGATAAAAATTTCAGAAAATGAATTCTTTTTAGTAAAATTTTTATTCTGTAATTATAGCTTCTTTACAAATATAATTTTTAAATATTCAGATTTGTTATACAAAATAAATTTCACTTCTCAACTCTTTTTTTAAATTAAAATAATTAGACTATGTTATAGGTTTCAATTAAATTTTGTTTACCAATTATTATGCAACAAATTTAATATCAAAAATAAATTAAAGGATTACACAATAATAAAAATGAATTCTTTTTCTGTAAATCTATTTTTTATCAAATGCTAATTAACAAAAGCTTATTGAGAAATATTTTGTAACAATACAGATTCAATACTTTAATGAATATGTCAATTATATACTGTTAAATTATTGTGCAAACAAATTGATTATAGGTAATGCAATCCTCACATTAGAAGCTAAAGATCCAATTAAAGTTATAACTGTAAGAGGCACTGCATTTGCCCCCGAGCCGCTAGAAGGAGGGTCAGCCGCAGTAGAGAAGGCTCCGGAGGGTGATTACAAGACTGACCTTGTTGAATGGCTGTCACAGGAACTCACTAAATCTGACCGTCCAGAGTTGACCAGTGCTAAGAATATTGTTTCTGGTGGTGAGTTAAACAATCTTTCTCTTCTTTCTAGCATTATTGCCCTTATTTACCCAAGGTCTGCTTATACAGTTATCCTGATTTGTCAAGTTACTAATTTTTACACAGAGCAATTGCAATCTGACCACTGCAACCCTAAGGGCAAACCCATTGGATAACAGCAAATTACCTATCATAAGTTAACTATTGTCAAATGTTATGATAACCGGGATGGAAAGCTTAACATGCTCTACGAGGTACGGTGGGTATGCCCACAAGGACAAACATCTAGACCAAAACAGATATAATAAACATGTGTTCCAAGAGGGAATCGAACCCACAACTGTTTAGGCACAAAGCTGGCTCACTACCAGCACAAAGCAGCGAATGCAAAAGAAACTGTATGTTCCATTTTTTTGTCTAAACTGTTGAACCAATTTTGATGAATTTTGACATGGAGGATCTTAAAAAAGCAACATAGGTTTTTATTGCGAAAACAAACCTTGTAAACCTTGAAATAGGGCATGAAAAGTTGCATAGCAAACCTAATACTTCTATATCGGAGCAGATGTTTGTATTGACCATACAGGCATGTTTACCAGTCTGGGTGTGTTTGTCCTTGTCATTGTGTATGTTTCTCGACCCCTAACGCAGGGCATAGCTATACTAATGGGGGCCGTATAGTGTGTAGCGTTTATTTATTATTATTCATTTATTTTATAGTTATAAAGATACCCACATGGGATTAACAATAGGTATTTGGCGCGGGCATTTTATTTTTATATTATATATGTGGTTATGTGGAAATATATCTTTAACATAATATTAATTCAGGTCGTGGTCTGAAGTCCGGCGACAACTTCAAGTTGTTGTACGATCTTGCTGACAAGTTGAACGCGGCCGTGGGAGCGTCCCGCGCAGCCGTCGACGCTGGCTTCGTGCCCAACGACTTGCAGATCGGACAGACTGGCAAGATCGTGGCTCCTGTGAGTATCTGAAGAGATTTCAATCCTCTTCCTAACATTATTCCTGGTGTTTTACGAAGGGTATTCATATACTTTTATTCGGAGTTGACGGGTGTCTAGTATAAACTAGATCGCTCTGTGTTTTTACGCATTGCTTGATTGCCACTCGACCTCAGCAATCCTTAGGTCGAAACAGTAACAGTACATTAAAAACCACATGCCACATTAAAAATCGTTATACACGCAGGTAAAGCCGCAGACAGAAGCTAGTTTATTATAAATATATAAATAACAGATTAATTTTTTTTTTTTTTATGTTAGTAGTTGGCAAACAAGCGTACGGACCACCTGATGGTAAGTGGTTGCCGTAGCCTATGAGCGCTTGCAGCACCATTAGTAGGTGCCACTCACGCATTGCCAACCTCGAGATATTAGTTCTTAAATCTCGTCCGCCCAGTAATTTCACTAGCGTACAATGCCCTTCAAACCGGAACACAGTAATACCTAAGCATTACTATTTGGCGGCAGAATATTTGACACTGCGGTGGTACCTACCTAGCCGGCCTTTTGCAACAAAAGACCTACCACCAGTATGACTGATTGCACTGGTGGAATAATCTCTGCTGTGACAGAGGTTATCCCAACAGCGGGCGATGGAGTCGTCACATCCCGACGCCGGTAAATAAATATTGTTATTGTAATTTTTGTCTCTTCGACACCGTTGTGGCGTTGTGGGTATCGTGTCTGCCTTATGTCTCGACGGTTGCGGGTTCGATTCCCGCTCGGGCAGATGTTTGTTAAAATTTCTGTCTCGGTCTGGGCGTTTGTCTGTGGGTCTCCCCACCGTGCCTCGGAGAGCACGTTAAGCTGTCGGTCCCGGTTGTTATCGCATAACATCCGATAATAATCGTTAACTCTTGATAAGTAAATTGCTCTTACCCAATGAGTTACTGGTTCGCCCTTAGGTTTGCGGAAGTCAGATGGCAATCACTCCGTGTAAAAACTAGTAAACTGTCAAATCCGGATAAGAGTAATAAGCAGACCCTGGGTAAAATAAAATACCAGGAATAATGCTAGGATGAAGAAGATTGTAATTTTTTCTCTTACGGATATGTAAATTCTAACTTAGAATGATTTTAGATATTTTTAGTTTCAAGTTTTTCAGTATGATAAGATTATTGTCTATTAATTTTTAGAATAGCAATGCTTTCTTAGAAGAATTCTGTAATAAACAATATAAATAGAATATATAATTTACTTTAATTAAACTTAATGTTATACATAAATTTATTAATTGGTATTTTGTGTTGTAGAATCTATACATCGCAGTGGGAATTAGCGGTGCTATCCAGCATCTCGCTGGTATGAAAGACTCTAAGACCATTGTTGCCATCAATAAGGATCCAGACGCGCCTATCTTCCAGGTATTTTGTTTTCTATCTGGTATTTTCCAAATTGGTCAATAAAACAATCGGTCTAGGATCCTATATAGCCCGTCAGCCACACACAGGCAATAATTTCGTTCTTCAATACAAGAACTTACAGGTGGTATGACCACTGCAGTCAGATATTCTACCGCAAAGCAGTAGTGTGTTTGTTATTACTGTGTTTTGGTTAAAAGGATAGTGTAGAGATTTAAGAACCATTATCTTGAAGTTGTCAATGCATGGGTGACACCATCAATGCAAGCGTTCATAGGCTGTGACAACCACTTATCATTAGGTGGGCCGTATGCTTTTTTGCCAACTTGTGGTAAAAATTTTTTTTCAAAATTGCTTGTTTCAGGTATCAGACTTGGGTCTCGTAGCAGATCTTTTCAAGGCAGTTCCAGAGCTTACGTCTAAGTTGTAAATGAAATAGTATAATTTTTAGATAACCTTTTTATTCCAAATTTTATACACTATCAATATTTTGGTATACATTTGTTAATCACATCACTATATATATGTATAAAGATTTATTAAATCTGTAAATAATAAAATATTGTTTGTATTAAAGGCATTTTTATTTTATATACTGCAATATAAAAATGTACCTTACACCTAGAAGTTAATTGTTCTAAAATAATAATTTAACGTACGAAAACAAGAATTAAAAAAAAATGGCATGTGGTTTGATTTGTATATGCAATACCTGCCTACCTATGATACAAATAAGAATACTGATTTCGAAACTAAAATGCCAATAATAAATATTTTCTCCATAATCCTTTATTCAGAAGTCAGTGCCTTCTGTGCTGATATTTTAATTAGCAAAAACTTGTAAGAATTTTTAAATTTTTTTGACTTTTAAGTTTTTAGTTTTGAAGTCGGATTTTTTTTCTTCTAAAAATTATTTCCATTTCAGTTACGAATAATTATTAGTAATCGTAAATATTTATAAGTATTGTGTAGTTTCGGTACCTAAACACCTGTGATTACCTAACCACGTGTCTTCATCAGGAGTTCTACCAAATGATGCTCCTCCGGAACAAATGTAGAAGATACTCTTAAAAATGTCCATATTACAATAGATGTGCAAAAAAAATTTAAAGAATTTCCTCGATTTCTCCAAGATTTCATCATCAGATCCTGACCAAATTACAATGGGACCAAATAAAAAGTATACCTTTTCAAATAAAAAGAGAATTATCCAAACGGCCCGGCCGTTTTCGTGTATAATCAGGTAATAAACATACAAAAAAATTGATTACCTCCTTTTTAAAGTCGGACGAAAATATGGAATGATGTTTCCGTACTTCATTTGACATATTATTGACTGAAAAAAAGATGATGATATTGTAATAACTCAAAAGCCTACTCTTTTATTAATATAATGCTCTAAATCAAAATTTTTGATATGGTATTAGGTATGGATGATGTGTACCTATAGCTGCACTCGGAGAGCACGGTTGAGAGCTGTCGGTCCCGGTTGTTATCACATAATAACATCTGATAATAATCGTTAACTCTTGATGAGTAAATTGCTCCTATCCAATGAGTTATTGGTTCGCCCTTAGGGTTGCGAAGATCAAATGGCAATCGCTCCGTGTAAAAACTAGTAAAATAGTCAAATCCGGACAAGAGTAATAAGCAGACCCTGTGTAAATAAAATACCGGGAATACCTAATGCTAGGACGAAGAAGAAGATGAATATACTTAACTATACATTTTACTCATGTGAAAAATATATCAAGCTGTCAATCCAATAATATCAAACGCGTGGTATTTGCAGGCAGTAGCTGTTTCTTGAACTTTGTTTGAGCTGGCTAGGTTATTATTTGATTATTGTTTTTAGCTAAGACTAATTCCATCATGGCAAAATGCTTTTTTCCAACGAACTGAAAAATCCGGTTTTATTATATTTTGGATTCTTTGATAATGGAAGAAATGAGAGTAATAAAAAATATTACTTTGGTTTGTCACCGTACAAGATTTGGCCATCAAACCAAACCTTTAAATTTTTTTTAATATTTTGGCTATATTACAAATAAAGTAAAAAAAAATATTATGAATTACTTAATACAAAGTAGGTACAAACTCAAAAGAAATAACTAAATTATTTAAAAATATACATAAATACATTCATAATGACGAAACTGTAATTTTTTTACGATTGCGGCACATTGAAATTTTATTTATGAATTCCTAATAGAGTATTGTTTTGAAATAGCGCCATTCGATACTAGATGGCGCTGATTCACATGAAAGATGAAACGTAGGCACGTTATTTATTTTAATATTTGGAACTATTATTTTAATAGATTAAAACGTGCAAATAGGGTATATCTGCATACTGATTTGATAACAACTTTATAATTTAATGGAGTTAAAACTTTATAAATGCTTTATACCATACTTTTATGAGAATTTCGAAGTTAACAAGCAAGTTGATATAGAAAATACTTAAATAAAATCAACAGAAGGGTAAGTGTGTAGTCAATCATGTTCGTAATAATATGTACCAGAGCAGGGAGATGCGGTTTGCTCGTGAACTGGCATCCTCGTTATCATATTATTTGCTGCAACAAGCGTAGGTTGCGCGAGAGGCGGGGAGTCTACAAGGCCCACCCGCCAGTGCCACGCCTGCCTCGCCGCTGTAAGCTTGCACTCGCACAGCCGAACATGCCGCGACCGTCTCGCGAGTCCTACGGCGATCAGAAACCACCCTACTCATACATATCTCTAACCGCGATGGCGATATGGAGCTCGCCGGAACGGATGCTACCGTTGTCTGATATATACCGATTTATAACTGATCGGTTTCCGTATTACCGGTGTAATACACAGCGATGGCAGAACTCGCTGCGTCACAACCTCTCTTTTAATGACTGTTTTGTGAAAGTGCCCCGAAATCCAAACCGACCTGGCAAAGGAGCCTACTGGACTTTACACCCGCAAGCTATCGACATGTTTGAAAACGGTTCGCTTCTACGACGTCGAAAACGATTTAAACTGCACAAGGGAGAAAAGGATAATTTGAAATCTGAATTGTCAGCTTTAGCAAATTTTAATAGTATATATCTTGCTAACAAGAACCAAACACCATCACCACAAATATCGGATCCAGCGATGTACCACGAGGCTTCAACATGTGTTAAAAGAAAACCGCGAAAATCATTTACAATTGACAGTATATTAAGTAGTGATGTTGAATCGGAGAGCAGTGATGGTAGCCCCGTCCTTAATTTACGTGGTACCACATTTTATCCACCAGATTTGATGGCCATGGCAGCTACGGTATGGCAGCCAACTCTGTGTTTCCAAACGCCTTTGTACCCTCCTTTTCCATTTCACGATTATAGAGATTTACAAAATTTTTTATATAGCCATTTATTACAACGATAATGTCTGTGTTGTCGTTCTAATAAGAAAGTCCTGTCTAAACTCTTTATTATTTAAAAATCCTTTCGAATACTTAATTTTAAATGAATTTTAATTCTTATATCAGTTACAAAAAGTGATTTTATTCGATAGTATGTAAAGTCCGCGAGTTCCGCGACAAAAATGACATAAAAATAATTTGGATGGAGTGATTACAGTTATTAATCTTACTTTCAAAAGTTTCTTTATCCAAATTAACACTAATTTTAATTAATTTAAGTGTACAATTATTATCTTTGAGATATATCCTATTCAATTTAATAATCACTATCCGCGTGTATTATTACATACACAAAACGTCCACCTAATTTTTTTGGAGTCAGTTAATATTTTATGTGCAATATAATAGTCCCATTTTAAATGACTCTTAATCAAATGAGGGAAACCTACACTTGATATTTCGAAAGTCGTCCTTTGTGAGAGAGAAAGAAAGAGATGTGACAAATAATAATATGTTATTAATATTAAATAAAATATATTATAAAAATTCTTCTTTGTGCGTAACACTCTTAAGTATCTTATGTATGTTAAATATTTATATTCATTCATGTTATTGTTAAAATAAACATTTTGTAATTAGAACGGACTATTTATTTATTATTAATATTTTTTGTAACCCATTATTAAATACATTTATATATTTTACTTATTTAGTAATTTTGCTTTATAAGCACAATAATTGCAGTTTCAAAGATAAGGCAGTCCAATAGGTACAAATAATATTTGTTTTTCTTGATATTTCAGTAAATAATGATAACATAGGTCAGTACGTATTTTTTAAAAAGTGTGGATAGTAAAAGTCTTATTTAGAGTTATGAATTACTTATCTTCATCCTTTCTAATTTAATACCTACCCTTTAAAATTGACAATAGCATGTTGTAAATTTTAGAAGAAACAAATTTAATTTTTAGCTTTGCAGGTGTATTAACAATTTATTGATTTTTGAAGTCTTGAAATTATGTACAATATAATCGTTTATACATTTTGTAACTTTTTAAACTTTAAGGGGATGATAATGTGTTCCGGCACCGTGACGATACGATTCCCGTTCAGGGGCGAATATTTTATTATTAACGTTTCACGGTTTATAGTTTTTTTAAAGCAATTAATACATGGTTGAATTAAGAACGTTTTCCTCCCTAGAATTGTGTAGCAGCTTTGATGTTAGTGAAAAATTAGCTCGATGTCAACAATTATAGTTGATGAGAACTCTTTAGATTTTTTGTACCTATTATTTATTATGTACAAAACTTGTCATAGTTTTTATGTAATTGTAAAGCGTCTGTAATTATTGCAGTACCGAGTTATTACTTGAATATTGTCTGAATAAATAGTAACTCATTATTAATATGTTTTTATTTCAATATTTTTTAAAAGAAATATTTAACTGTACAATGTTTAAGAAATAAAACTGTGACAATATTGTATAAATGGACGCAAATAAGGAATACTATGTCAACCCATAAAATTGAATAAACTGAGTTATATATGCAGAAGTGTTGGTAAATGGCTGAAGAACATTTTTCTTTAATAATCGTAGGGTTTTAAGCTTTAAAACTTCTAAAAATGCCATTTTTAGTCAGGCCATTTACGCATTATTTTAATCGTTATATTATATACGAAATTTTGGGTTATATTATATACGAAATATGCAGTTTGTATACTTATTTTTGTGAAAATAAGTATAAATAACTTACATAAATCTGAAATTGCCAAAAACTTGACCAATAAATAAAAAAATCATATAAAGCAAGTTGTTCAAAATCTTCAAACGCGTTTTTCTCGAAATGACATTCGTGTGGGTTGACATGGTATTGCGTATTTGCGTCCAAATGATCTTTATATTTCTTTTATTTATCATAATATTTTTCTTTGTAGGGTTTTTATAAGAAGTTTTATTTTATAGTTATTACTAGAGGGCCCAGCAGATGTCCTGCCCCGAAAAAAAATCTGGGACTCGATAGCAGCGCCCCCCGAGTCTAATTAAGAACAGAATTGACATCGGTGAAAATTATTGAATTACTAATATCGCTATTAAAGAATAGAGGTGGCTAAAATGTAAAAAGGTTTGAAAATTTAGGGTTGTATGTCACTTTCATGCCACATGATAAAAAAATTGTCCTCTTCTTCGTCCTAGCATTATTCCTGGTATTTTATTTTACCCAGGGTCTGCTTATTACTCTTATCCGGATTTGACAGGTTACTAGTTTTTACACGGAGCGATTGCCATCTGACCTCCGCAACCCTAAGAGCGAACCATTAACTCATTGGATAAGAGCAATTTACTTATCAAGAGATAACGATTATTATCAGATGGTATGTGATAACAACCGGGACCGAGTGCTTAACGTGCTCTCCAAGGCACGGTGGACAAACGCCCAGACCGAGAAAGAAATTTTAACAAACATCTGCCCGAGCGGGAATCGAACCCGCAACCGTCGAGACTAAAGGCAGACTCGCTACCCACAACGCCACAACGGTGTCGATAAAAAAATTGTCCAAAAAAAATATTTTGAATTAAATTAAGACACAACAAGTTAATCTAAGACATATGAAAATTGAAAATGCCGAGTGATCATCCATCGAATTGCGTTAAAACTTATGTATAAAAGTGAAAAATAAGGACAATAAGTGAATAAGTAATAAGTAAATATAATTAGGGAAGTATTAGCAAAGGATTTTACAGCTTAATATGTCATGTTAACCTCAGCCGTCAACAATAAGTGACACAGTTTACTGCAAAGTGTGATTTAAGTATGTGCAAGAAGCTTCAGTCCAGTACAATGAGCTGTTAAGGCCAACGACTCTATAACAAATATTGGATGGGTGAACACCTTTATGAGTTTCTTAACTCTGTCCCCGTTTAGTTATATTTTCTAAAAGTAAGAATACTAACTTCAGTTCACGGTTTCGCTTACGTGGAATTACATTTTTATTAATATTATAAGTACTTAGTATAAAACGCTACACACAAACGCTACATACTCAACGGCCCTCATTAGAACAGAGATATCCTGTGTCGGGAGTCCGGAAATATTCACAAAGAAAACATGCCTGTATGGTTAATACAAAAATCTGCTCCAAGCGGGAATCGAGCCCGCGACATATGACGCTTAAGGCTGTGCTGCTCTCGTTGCGCCACAACGTCGTCAAGTATAAAACAAAGTATTGCAAGTTAGAACAGTAAGCAAATGAGCGGTTAAAAATTGGTTCTGTGATAAGTATTTTATTTTATATTTTACTATAAATTTTGTGAATAAAAGTTAACCTATTGGAGGATAGGTTAGGTTAGGTTAGTCCTCGCGTCCTGAAAATGAACACCCTTCCGAATTTTTTCAAGATGTGTTCGCTTATGTTTATGGTAATGATTTTCAAAACGCAGTTGACGACGTTGTGGCGCCGCGGTAGCGAACCTGCCTTAAACGCCACAGGTCGCGGGTTCGATTCCCGCTCGGAGCATAATATGTTTGTATAGACCATGCAAGCATATTTTCCGGTCTGGGTGTATTTGTTCTTGTCATTGTGAATGTTTCCGGACCCCCGACACAGGATATCACTATCCTAATGGGGGCCGTTGAGTGTGTAGCGTTTATTAAAAGCTATTAAAAAGCATGCCAACTAAGTATTTGATCATATTTTATAATTTGGCAAAGTGTTGGTATTACAGTGAGTTATGAGTGGCAGATAAATACATACACGTAATAAATTTAAAGAAGTAAGAACTAATTGTACAGGAAACATCGAAAGAAAAATGTTTATAATATTAAAATGTTTTGAAAAATGTTTATACAAAGAGGTCATGTAAAAAAGGCCATTTAATTTATTTTTTAGCGGTCGATTCTCTGATTCTTGTTGTGATATTCGATGTACTGTAATTGTGTTTAGAAATAAATTAAAAGAGTATTTTCATGAACCACAATCATTGTAACAAAATCGGAAATCGGTTCTCACGGACACGCGCGGTGTCGTCGCGACAAAAACTCGCAACGGTAGCACGTATTTATCTGATACGAGTGTTGATCTATATGTACAGGTGGGGGCAGAATCGATTACTCCTATTATCAAACAATATTAAGTTTATTTTTATAAATAGTTAAATACAGGTTTTGTATTTTTTTATGACCCACTTACTCATAAAGTGAAACACAACAGTACGGGTACTGCTACTTCCAACACGTGAGTGATACCTACAAATTAATGGTGTTGCATTACTAAGCTACGAGCCTATGACCGCCGCTTACCACCAGGCGTATCAGGCGGACTATAGGCCTCTTTGCCAGTTTTATCTGATGAATAAAAATTAAGTTTAAAACAAGATTTAACCATTATAAAACATTATTTTAGCCAAAATATAGCCTAAAATTTAACATAAAATTAAATATAATTTGAAATATGTTTGAGTAATTTTAAATTTCTATTTCACGTTCCTCTTTCAGGCTATAAAAATCTCGAGTTCATAAAATAATAAAAAATATCATAACCTCAACAATTAGAATCTTTTAAGACACTTATTTTGTTTTTGTTCTTTATGACTATCGTACATGACAGTACTGGACTAGTACCGCTCGGCTTAGTATCCGTGCGTGACTGATCCACTCAGCATCGAATTCACGGCAAGTCAAATGTTTAATTTGCTCTATAAATCACGCCATTAAAAACATTTCAAGGGTGTCATCGCGGCACCGATTTCATTGGAAACGTGATCGCCGCTCGCTGTGTGGTCGCGGCTCTCTGTACGCGGTAGCTACTGTGTAAGGTACACAGGGTCACATAAAACTGTATCTTTGTATTATGAGTTTTTGGAGATTGTAAAGTATACAGTTACAGATGAAGTAGATGATACTCTATTTCTGTTACGATTTTTTTACAGTTTTCTGATATAAGGATGGATGATTTTTAACTAAGTAGGTATATGCTAATTTATTTATCAATACATAAAATTTTAAGAACCTATTTTTCTGTTCTAAGCCGGAACCTTCAAATTTTAGACAAATAATTCACACGTAATCGGATACAATTTTCTTCAAAAGTTCTTAAATAGGTTTTTGAAAAGTCTCATAGTCCTTTTCTATTAAAAAAAAAGTAGTAACACATATGTATATTAGTACTAAACAGCATGATCAGTTCTTAAAGGGATACCTAGTCATTTTTATTTCGAGAAGTTAGGTTGAAAGAGGTAAACGCATAGGAAATACAAGTGCAGCACTGTTGCGTTTCGTGTGATGATAGTGAGGCCCAATCGCCCACCTCCTCTCTTCCTTTTTCCCTTCAGATCTCTTGAGTTGTTAACGCGTATGTGATACTTCAAGTATCGCGCTCGTTTATAGGTTGCGGTAACTGCTTACCATCAGACGGATCGTATGATAGTTTGCAAGCTGTCATGATATAAAAAAAAAGTTCATTAGCAACAAACTTGTCTTAAACGACAATAGTCACAAGTGCAAGACGTAATTAAACACGGCCCTACAATCGAACTAAAATGCTATCGACGATCGCACTGGTGGTAAGATATTGAATTAGCTGTTATATTTTTTGTACATACGCCATGAGTGTTGTTGGTGAAGAGCGTGGCAGCTAAAAGATATTGGAATTTAAATAGGATTAGTATCTATTAACCAACAATATCGATTAGTTACGGGCAATGTTCCTGTTACATATTTCTGTGAACTTCGGTCGGAAAAAACGCGATAGAAAAGCAGATATAGAATATATAAAAAATATAAATATCTAATTATGATGACCTTTTCTAAAATATTTTTAGATATAAAAATTAGTTACGATAAGATATATGTTTTAAAGAAAACGTCAGCTATTATTAAGTCTTCGTTCCTGTGAAATTTCGAAAAGCTGGGACACTGACTCTGGAAAATTGTAGAAAGATCTTCTTCTCTTTGACCATATATTATTATACTATGCATGATTACTATTTACATTAACTGATAACTCAGCTAAATACATTTGGTCACCATATTTAACTATGATTTAACAGTAGGTACAAAAACAAAATTAAAAGGAAAATTCTTCTTGTTACATTTTACTCATACGAGTGTAACATAAGTTCTTTTATACATTGATTGACTCTATACTTTATTCGCTTACCTATGTTCCAAGCCTGTGACTAACTTCGTTTCGTTGGTTTGATGTTGAATTTACGAAGAAGCACTAGTGACTCGCGACCTTAACATTTTGTCAGTATATAAGGAGGCATGAGGATAATGATGGAATGCTCTGTCTATAGTACCTATGCAGTAAGTCAATATTATAGCTCTCTCATTCGCTGTCTCAACTTCTAAAAAAATTCAGCTGACTTATAAGTAACCTAGCAAACTATAAGCAAACCATTCTGTACATTTCCCCGTGGACCAAGGCTCAGCAATTTTTGTCTATTAAATGGCCTCTAATACTGCGTAGCTTGCGTGACGTTTGCGGGAGGAACTGGGCTCAAATTGAATTAAATTAAATTGATTTATCGAGGACCGTGAGGGCCGTCCCTACGATACTTCGCTTCGTTCCGCTGTAGCCACTCCGTCTTAGTAATTAATGCTATTAGTTTCGGAAACTAAGTGGAAAATATACACCGCTAGATTAATGTTATAACTATTATCAATAAAAAAAACCGTGTATATTCTGACGTATTATAAAAAGAACTTTTAACATAATTAAAGTCAAGAAACTATAACTTTCGAGTAATAGGGATAAGTCTAAATATCCTTCTTTCTATAATATATTTTCTATTATAAAATATATATGTCTTTTATAGTTATTAGAAAGCGAACCTAGTGTCAGAGTTGTTCAGGTCGCCCGTAAAACTTCTGACTTGACTTATCGACTGTTATCAAATTGATAGCAGCCGGGACCGACTTTTTACGTGCCCTCCGAAGCAAGGAGACGCTCAGTTGAAATACCACTATGCGTTCACCCATCTACTGACTGACCGCGCCTAAAGTTGCTTAACCCACTGATCGCTTACCAATCAGTCAGCACCCGGCTATGAGCGTCTCATAACACCTATAAGTAAATGAGCAGTATTCATACTGTTGGATTTCGTTCGCACTTCAAATGCCACCCCTCCTGCCCACCCCTGAAGTCCTGTAAATTTCCCCTCTCCTCTTTTCCAATACCTTGGGTCTATAACGCTTACTATACCTACTCGCTTCATAATGCTTCCTTTGCTATCATAGTGGTAAAAAGGTACGCCATTATGAAACGGTATAACTACTAGAAACAATTGACGACGTTGTGGCGCAGCGGTAGCGAACCTGCCTTAAACGCCACAGGTCGCGGGTTCGATTCCCGCTCGGAGCATAATATGTTTGTATAGACCATGCAAGCATATTTTCCGGTTTGGGTGTATTCATCCTTGTCATTGTGTATGTTTCCGGACCCCCGGCACAGGATATAACTATCCTAATGGGGGCCGTTGAGTGTGCAGCGTTTATTTATTTATTTATAACTCGTGCCTTAAAATCGATTCCAATATTTCGAACTTATATTGTTATTAAATAACTGTTGATAATTAGATATAAAGATAGATAGATTTTGAGTAAGTAACTTTTGTAAAAATTGTTTAAAAGCGGATATTTTTTGTTGGTAATTTTTCGTTTCGATGGTCATTGAGTCTTTTTAAAGGACATGTTATAATTGCTTGGAGTTCGAATATTTTGTCGAAATATTAATATTTTTTATTGCTCCGACTCCCTTATTCGTAGTAATCTTTTAAACTTAGTTAATTAAACAAACAATAATACAACAACATTATTCATCTCTGGTAGGTCCAACTCTTCGACAACACGGATATACTGAGAAGACTTAAAAGAACAACACTTTTTGAGTTAGTTTATTATATTAGTGTAAATGGTAGTTTAGTTAGTGCTATAATTATATAAAGACGCAAGAACAAAGTATCTTCCCCTTAATAGAGACAGTAAGTAAAGTGTTGATGGACACATTCTTAGTTTTACTCAATATAGCAATTTATGTTAGATTTAAATTACTTATAATATTTCTAGGTTAGATCGTAATATCAATTAAGTGTCTTTAATTAATTAAAGGACACGTTATTAAGAGCAAAAAAAAATTTAAAGGCGTCGTGATGTGACGACCCCATCGCCCGCTGTTGGGATAACCTTTGTCACAGCAGAGATTATTCCACCAGCGCAATCAGTGGTGGTAGGTCTTTTGTTGCATGAGGCCGGCTACGTAGGTACCATCGCAGTGTCAAATATTCTGCCGCCAAATAGTAGTGCTTAGGCATTACTGTGTTCCGGTTTGAAGGGCACTGTAGGCTAGTGAAATTACTGGGCAGAGGAGATTTAGGGTTGGCAACGCGTGGGTGGCACCTAAAAATGGTGCAACAAGCGCTCATAGGCTACGGCAACCACTAGCATCAGGTAGGCCGTATGCTTGTTTGCCAACTTGAAACATAAAAAAGGTACAGAAATTTGTCTGTATATAGATATATTTTCGAATGTTTTTGTTAATTATAGTCTAAGATACCGTAAAAACATAATGTAGAGAGCAATAAATCAAAGCAATATTAGTGAATTGCGGAAGGTGTACAAAACATTTAGTCAGACACACGAGCGTTACGTATAAAGCGATTTGTACACGATAATACCTATACATAAAACATTTCATTATAGGGAGCGGGGAACATTATTCAAAGATATATTCATGTCGAATGATTGCCTTTCTTTTGTGAAACTACAATAGCGTCGCTTCGTTTTCCATTTGCGCGTTCACCGGCTCATTGTGTTAAGTTTTGTTTCGACTTAGGCCTTTACGGGCCGTCTTCGTTCTACTCCAAAATTAAATGGAGTCAAGATTGATGAGCTTACGCCGACCTGTGACACGCACTACCGACTACCACATACAGCGAGAACTATAGTCTGTTCTTATAGAATACCTACGAAACGTTACTTTCTATTCACACATTAACCACTTTTTTATTTTACTAAAATTTATTATTGTATCAGGTTTGGAATTTTAAATTTTTGATCATTTTATTATTGTTTTTATTTATCTTTGTACATCTTTTATTGGAATTGACTATACGTTTGTTTGGTATGCGCTTTATTTAACCCTTCATAATCAACGGTAATTATTGGTAGCGGGCGTTCGTTTATATGGATATCGGTACGTTTTTGTTTAATATTTTAGGGGCATTCGACCGCCTAATAGGATTTTTTGTATGGAGTAGCTACATTAAATTTAGGTTAATTTATCTTTTAACCGTTGCCGCCTATCGAGCATCTATGGGAATTTGATATGCAAACTATATTATATTATGAATCCAGTTATACAATAATTAATTATACTTTGTGAAGGCATTCAAAGGGCATGAAAATAGTCATAAATAGTTTTCCTGTCTAACTTATGCTACCTAGCATAAATATATACTAATTCCTATATTACAAAATATGCATTTTTTTAGAAACCTAATGTTATAACGATAAGTTACATTCAAGTTCTATTTTAAAAATGGTTTGTTAATCGTTTCAGAAAAATATATTTATAAGTTTGTAGTTATATATTAAGTATTTATTTGAAATGTTATAGGTAATATATAGACTTGTTTCTCAGGTACGTAGCTTTTCTTATTGACATGATTATAATAAAATTAATAAGTATTTAATATATTAATATACCTATATTAATGTGACTGCTTCATTTGATACTATATTGATCACTTTAATTCGCTTTTGAATGTAAAATACTATATTTTATGAAACGCGCACGTGACAAAATTAAATATTTTGACGACTTTTTGTGACGCAGTAGGACGAAGCTGCCTTAAATGCGAACACGGGCCATATTAGCGTTGGTTTCGTTTTAGATATTATTGTATACCTAGATGATTTTTGTTTGTGTGTTTCTAGACTCCAATTAAATAATATGTACATTTTGCAAAAAACTTACAAATGGACGGAAATAAGCAATACCATGTCAACCCACACGAATGTCATTTCTAGAAAAACTCGTTTCAAAATTTTGAACAACTTGCCTTATATGATTTTTTTTATGTATTGTTCAAGTTTTTGGCAATTTCAGATTTATGTAAGTTATTTTACTTATTTTCACAAAAAATTGGTATAGAATCTGCATATTTCGTATATAATATAACCCAAAACGTTTAACATAATACATAAATTGCGTTATTAAAAATGGCTTTTTAGAAGTTTTAAAGCTTAAAACCCAAACCACAAAACAAATATTAAAGAAAAATGTTCTTCAACCATTTACCAACACTTCTGCATATATAACTCAGTTTTTTCAATTTTGTGGGTTGACATGGTATTGCTTATTTTCGTCCAAATAATATTAGAGTAATAATAACAGCTCACCAAGTTTACCGCTTTTAAAATTAGCAAAACGTATGCAAACTTTCTTACCGAATTAAATCATGACTCCGCGGACCACAGACAATATCGTAACATAGATGACTAGAAAAACAACTCAATTGGGGTTATTACGGGCTAATAATATTTGGCTCGTAGAATTGAGAGCAATGGCGCCTTGTAATTTGTGACCGCCGAACCGCAGGCTTCTTGGAACAATAGACATATAGTTTGAGCTGCGCGGTATTTTGAACGAATATATTTTTAATTCTTATAAGAACAAAATAACTTAACTAGTATATATTAACTTTATGATGAAAGAGGAGTATTTTTTAAAATAATTTTGGTAGTCTTGAATAATGTTGAAGAAAAATCATAGAAATATATGCATGCTATCACAATTAATGGGAATATCGTAATGTGGACTTCTAAAAAAGGAGCGTTGTAAGTCGTTTGCTTTTTACTGAGCATAATTATCGCATATTCAATGAATATAGCGCCCACTACCTTGGTCTATTCTAATGTATATTTCTATGAGAAAAATAGAAATAAATTTTCATCAAAACCGTTTCCATAAATTTTCATCAAAACCGTTTCCAAGCATTTTGAAGGTAATTTTTTGAGAGGATATTTTGAAAGTACATTTTGCTAAACATATTATAGAACTTAGAAGTATTTAATTAAATCAGAGAAGATGTGTAATAAATAGAAATGAAATACACTGCGCAGTCCATGTTATATTCTAAAGTTTGGAAATAGCATTCATTCGAAATTCGAACACATTCGTTTGTAAACAGACTAAATTAGATAAAGAAAGAAGCAAGAAAGCGACCACAGAATATAAATTATTTTCTTTTTCTCTTTTCAATGCAATGTATCATGCGATTATTATTTTTTAATAGTTTTGTCTGTTCTTTCAGATGTTTGTATTTCATTATAGTGTGTATAATATGTAGTACAATTTATTAATGTATATTACAAATAGCTTTGTCGATTTCAGACATTTTTGTGTCAATTATTTATTTTCATTGGATTAGGTTTGCTTTAAGTTCTTTTAACGAGAACTTCACTTGCACTTTTTATTTTGAAGTCTGTTTGTTGGGACTTTAATTATGTTTGTGGTTTATACTTCTTAAGTAATTACTAGTAAGTACTTCTTAGGGCTTGTATAGGCCATATATATTACTGTCTTCAGATTGTAAATTTTATTTAAAATGACTCCTATTATTTTGATTTTATTATAACATTTAGGTGTCTTACAATGACCATCCTGAAATGCAGTTAGGCAGCAGCATTGTGGTGCAGCTGTAGCGAACTTGCCTTAAACGACACAGATAGCCGGTTCGATTCCCGCTCAAGCCGATGTTTGTATTGACCATACAGGCATTTGTTCCGGTCTGGGTGTAACATACACAGTATATTTCCGTAGTCCGACTCAGAATATTACTATCCTAATGCGTGCCGTTGAGTTTGCAGTGTGTACTTATTGTCAACAAACTCTCAAGTCACAGTTTGAAAGTGGTGAATACTTCCATAGTCTTATTATAAGTATACTATAGACCGGACATATAGTCATAAAGAAGAAATGTCACAGTCTCGTTGGTTACCGTTTGTAAATTCAAAACCAACTCAATGGAACAAAGTTAGTCACACGCTAACTTCGTTTTCTTGAGACAAAACATGTAAGTATACTTTTTCAATTAAATATTTTAAATAAACAAAAAAATATCTTATATACTTTATATAGGTACATATAAACCCAAAACAATAAACTGCTGAAAGTAGAAAGGTAAAAAGTAGAATCACTTTTCCGAACCGGTGGTAGCGCTTGAAGATTCAAATGTACTTTATAATTGTCTACTTTTATAAACAAGCCTTAAGTTTTAACGATGGCACTTTATTGCTAAAGAAAAAACGAGAAACCATACTTTACATCTTTAATTACAATTATCTTTAATTACGCGGACTAAGTGATATCGTTAAATGTTATATGTATAATAAAGCGAACAGAAAAACGCGAGAGGAAAGTATCTACGTGTATAGCCCGTTTAGCAACCGCCTTTTACCTTAACCTAACTTATGTATTATTAATGCTATGGGAGAAATTGAATGAAAGCAATGTTCCCAATGAAGTTACGTCATTATTTAGGTATTGGTACGGACATCAGAGTAATCGTGTACGGTGGGCAGGCTCGCTCTCTGATGAGTATAGATTGGAGTGTGGTGTGAGACAGGGGGGTTTGAGCTCACCCAGGCTCTTCAATCTGTACATAAATAACTTGCTCGATGAGCTGAGCAGTACTCATATAGGGTGTCATGTCGGCGGGGTGTGTGTAAACAATATAAGCTATGCCGATGATATGGTACTGCTTAGTCCATCGGTAGGTGCTTTGAGAAGGCTGCTTTCTGTTTGCGAGAATTATGCTAAGACTCATGGGTTGCGATACAATGTTAACAAAAGTGAAGTTATGGTTTTGAAATCAAACAATAAACAATGTACGTATATGCCAAGTGTGACTCTATACGGCTCAGCCCTCAAAAAAGTGTCGGCTTTCAAATATCTCGGCCACTGGGTCACTGAGAATCTGAAAGACAATGAGGATATTGAAAGGGAACGTAGGTCGTTGTCGGTTCGTTGTAATATGTTGGCCCGCAGGTTTGCACGTTGTACTAAAGAAGTTAAGATCACTTTGTTTAAAGCATATTGCCAGTCCTTTTACACGTGCAGCCTGTGGGTTGATTATACAAAGAGGGCATACAGTGACCTACGGGTCCAATACAATAACGCATTTAGGGCATTGTTGGGGTTGCCGCGACGTTGCAGTGCCTCGGGTATGTTCGCTGAAGCGGGGGTGGACAGTTTCGGTGCGGTCATGCGCAAGCGCTGTGCCTCAATGCTGCATCGCTTGCGCGGGAGCTCCAACACTATACTGAGTGCGTTGGCGGATAACTTCGACTCGCCGATACTAAAGCAATGGGTAAAACTACATACTATTAAGCCTCCATATACTCTAACCACCTGAAGCGAGCTCGAAGTTGTCCTCCATTAGTTTCAATATTATTTATTTATTTGTATTTTTTATATAATATTGATGTAAATGCTACTAACATAACTTTAAGAATATTGTTACTAACACTTTATGGACACTGTCTGATTTAAATAAATATTATTATTATTATTATTATTATTATTATTAATAAAATTTAGCACAATTTATGTAACTTATTCAGATTTCATGTCTAGAGGATTTGATTTGTCTTAGTATACATACGAAGTACCTTCACAAATACCTCCCAGCACAAATCTACATTCACAAATACCTCCCAGCACAAATGGGCCGGTTCCACCAGAAAATCGGCGTAAAGTAACAGTATCAGTATATACTGTTGCGTTTCCTGCGATGAGTGAGGCCGCTGGAGACCCAATCTCCCACCTCATCTGTTCTCATCTTTTTATCCCTTCTTATCTTTTCCCTCCTATCCCTTGGGTTGGCAACGCGCATGTGATACTTTAAGTAGATTCAGTTACGAAACGCTGTAGAATTACCAATAATCAAAATATTATAGATCAAGTGAAAATAGTCTAAAGTTTTATTTTCTAAATTTATAGTTAACACGTAAACATAAGGTTGTCAATTAAAACATATAAAAAAGTTATCCTCATGGAAGAAATTTCTAGTAAAAGGACAATTACGGTAAATATGTAAATGAATGTTTATGTTGTTAAATAAAATACTACTATTGCGGAGGGCAGCGAGTCCGTAGCGTAAGTTAGGTTGATTTTTATCTCTAACAGTAAGTCGGGACGTTTCCATCTGCGTAATTACGGAGTTTAAGGCTAGAGTGAATTATTAGACGCGTCGGCTCTGTAATCTAAACAATTATTTTTATTTGCTTAGTGATGTGCGGTGATGGATAAAATATCGACTTACCTTTATAAGCGGAAACGTCATAAAGTTTCGTCATAGCTACTTTTTGATAAGCTTTTGCTTTTGTTAATGGTTTTAAAAAATAGATTTAAGCAGAAACAATTGTTTTATCGACTTTTAACCATACTCTTATACTCTCGTATGTATACCTAAAAGACGTAACAGTACAAATGGGCCGCCTCGACCGGGGAATTCTTCTCACAGAAAATCGGTGTAAAGTAACAGTAGTAATGCGTTTCGTGCGACGTCAGTCAGTCAGAGTGCCGGAGGCCCAATCTCCCACCCCTCCCCTTTTTTTCCTTCTCATCCCTTCCCTACACCCTATCCAATCTTATCCAGTGGGTTGGCAAAGTTTCGCAAGTGTTCTAATGTTGCGGTGTCTGCTTACCATCAGGCGGACCGTATGCTTGTTTGCCAACCTACTATGAAAAAAAATTGCAATTTTATTATTATCATATATAAACATTTTCATTTATTGTAGTAAGTGTCGATGTTCCCCGATCATGCCTATATTACCGGCGCTTACCGGCTTTGTGTTTTTGCGGTCACTCTAAACTTCGGACAAATTGAATTTTGTTCTAACGGCCATGTTGTTTTTCTTGTGTTGATTAAATTTGTTCTTAACTCTTTAAGTTGGCTATTTTCTTTGTGATTCATAGCTGCATAACTAAAACATCTTTTTATGATTTCTAACTCAAAAGATGCCATCGGCCACCAACCTCTGGTGCCTGTCCTTCCGTCAATAGTTGAATTTTTAAAACTTTTTTATTTTAATAAATAGTTGGAATTTTCGTACATTGCTTATTTCTATGGTAGCTATAATAAAAACAAAATGATAATGAAATAAATTTTTCTTTAACTTTTCTTTGTATTCTAAATAGATCGGGAACTGTAATCTCATCATAGATGGAATTTCTAACGTCGAATGATAAGCAAAACAAAGTGTTTTAGAACAATTATTTCAGTTGTAGATAAGCCTGGGTACACACAGACGGACTTCTGTTTTTTAAACAACTGTACGATACGAAGTAACGATGTTTAAAATTATATTCTGACGCTTTTTTATTGTATAGGTATAATTAGTTTGAGATGAATATCACGTAAAGGTACATAATTACTATTCGGTAGCTTTGATGTTTGAAACCACTATGTTTCTATGCAATAAATCATTTAGTATTTGCCATTAATTTTGTTAATTTGTCTTGTTTTAAGTTTATTGACTTTTGACTAATGAAATTAATTTAATCAAATGTTATCTCTAGGCAGTAGCAGAACGAAATCAAAATCATAATTTCCGAGCAAAAAAATTAATAGCTTAGTTTTTTTAATTAATATGTTGGCTCATGGCGAAGTATAGAACCTATTTAATACGTTGGATCAGAAAGACAATATTTGAATATCTGTCATCCTAACTAAGAGTCACATTGATGGTTTCTTCAATATTTTCATCATGCAGAAAAATGGTTGTTGTATCACATAAAAAGACGAATCGTTGAAATTCGACGTAGTAGTTACAGTGCTGTGCAATTTATTTTGTTATCTAGTAAAGGGATTAAAAGCATTATTGGTTATAATAAGTTATTCATAACGTTAACCCACTTGGATGAAATTGATAAAGGTTCAAGGTTATTCTTGGCTTAGTTTGATTCAAAATGAATAACGATAAAACCTAAGGCGTGGTTTTATATATGTTATTAATAATAATAACTTCTTTGGGAAAACAATTTTCATTGTGAAACTCTGGTGGCTGTGGTAGGTGGTTCGAAAAAACGTGTATTACAGCCACCAGCTTTTCATCTCTGTATGAATATTGAAAACATATTTTTAAATTTTAAATTTAATTATTCACTATAAAAAAACAAAAACAGGAAAAAAACTAAACATCAAATTAAAATTATTATAAAGTAGGTACTTTAAGAGTTTCTTCTACAGCACGATAGTGGTAACGAGGAGGAGTTTCTGATGGCTGACGGTAAGCAGTTACCGTAGACTATGGTTGCTACCCAAGGGGCATCATATGTACCATGTTTATATTAAACTAGTAGTGTCCGCGGTTTCACTAGCGTTTATAGTTCCTGTGTCTTTGATGTTATAGCAGAAATGAGACTACCATAAAAAAACAAACACAACCTATAGAGTCATTGTACTAAAATAAAAGTTATTAGATCAAATAGACTTTTCATTTAAATATCTGTTTGTAAATCTATTCTACCATTCCCCACTAGTCTATTACTCAAGTCAAACTAAAGCTTTAAAATCAAAACAAGAAAACTACAGAGCAATTTATTTTCATAGGGCGGCCGCCCTCGCAAATTCATTACTAGCGTAGCTTGCGCTTCCGTTTCCGACAACCCATATTCGACTCATGTTTATATATCCTTATCTACGATACGATTTCACAAACGATACCCATTGCTTGAATATTCAATAACAATTCAACGATATAGAAGCGAAAACCGTAATGTATGTTGTATAGAAAAAGTTTTCAATGTTTCGTAACCTAGTTGTGGCGATTGCCACGACCTGACGTGACTTAGTTTGCACAACGCTGCCTAAAGGAAAACTAACATTTTGATGCACTTTACTCACGAAGTTGTAAGTGTTCTTTTGTGTTATGGTTTCGTACGTTGTTTTGATTTGTATCAACTTTGTTAGCGCCCGTCAACACGGATATCTACGTTTAGTTGCAGGCTTTTTTTGGGACAATTTTGTAATAGGAACTTTAATATCAATAAAGCTTTAATTGGATAATTTAATTTTTAAACTATTGTTGTTTCGTATCAATTTGAAAATCATATATTATTATAAAACTGTAACGGGGCTACTGCTTTCAAACTAATATCAAAAGAGTTATCTAACTATTTCTAAAGAGACATATGTTCTAACGCATGGTAGCTATAATTTTTTTTTAATTAAATAAATGCGTGTCTATTAACAAGAAGAAACGAGCCTTAACGCGATTTTCACGATTCCTTTACTAAAGACTTAGTAGCCAACGAGGCTAAGACCGGAGTCAACTTTGAGTATATGCAAGGGCTCCCCTTTGCATGGCTATCGGGGGTCTACCATGAACTCTTATTGCCATTCAAATGGAAACCTAATCTGAGCCGCATCGCAATTTCGTAGTCGTACCGTGACATCCTACGAGCGGTTCAATTCTATTAGAAAAAAAAAAAGAAAAAGTAGCATGTCCATTTCACTTTTGCATCAGATGTATGACCCAGCTAGCCAAGCTAAGTTAAGCCATGCAAGGCAGCTAACAATGGCAGGTAGCTAGCCAGCCAGCCAGTCAGCCAGCTAGCAAGCCGGCCAGTCAGCTACTTACAATGCCAGCTGCTTTATTTATTTTTTTTTAAAGCCAGCAATGACAGTCGGTTGTCGATATTGACGTTATGTTATATGAAAAATGTGAATTAAAATTCTTATAGAAATATATATTATTATAAAAGAAACGTACTTTATTTTTTGTCGTCTCTGTTTCATGCGACATTTTAATGCACGTAACAGCTCTACTTTTTTTACGATTCTATTTCTAAGCCGTCACTGAAATCTGACTTTGTTCTATTTTTTTTTATTACAAAAATACAGATTATATAAATAAACTAACTACGCCCGCGGCCCTACTCTATGGGGTACCGATTTTTCTTTATTGCACGATTCTAATTGTTTGCCTAAAATAAAAGTAGCCTAAGTTATTCCTTATAACATCAGCTTATCCTGTTAAAATTGGTTCAGCCCTTTCAGAAGCCGGAACAAATAGACAGGCCGACAAAATTGTTTTTTTTTTATGTAAGTACGTTATATGCTTTCATATGAATTTAGTTTAAAGCTTTTAATTTGAAATTGTTTCTAACAGACCCTTCAATTTTATTTATTTGTATAGAGTACAGAGTATGTATATATATAGATAGAGATATATATCTAGCAATTATTACGATAAATAGTTTACCGATTTCTAATATTGTGAAAAGTTTTGAAAATGTTATTTTTTTTTGTTTTTAACGACTATTATTTCAAGTAAAAAATAGCCTTTAGTCTGATTGTAGGAAATAAATTATAAATAAAATCAAATGAGTTCTTTTGGTAATACTGACAAGAACTACATTTGCTTTAGTTTTCTTCATTCTACATGATTATTAATAATTTAAGTTAAATTATTTTAATAATAAGCCTTGCCTCTTTCATCAGCCGATGTGATATTATTTAATATAAAATGAATATAGTTCATCCAAAAATAGCCCTTAATATCACGGACTAAGTCTGATTATCTCTTAAGATGCCTGTAAGATAATAGGACGGCTAGTTGAACTTACAAATAATAAGCTGTTATGTGATTCGTTACGTGTGAGATCAATGCTTTATACATCATTCGTCTCGTTATCTACATTAGTCTGTGTATATAATCTGTATGTGTGTGTGTGTATTATTATTTTATAAGTATGTAGTAAAAAATACTAAAGTGCTATTTTTGGTTATTGTTACTGTTTTCTTTCTTCTTTTTTACATGCTGATGCGGTACTTTGAAATGAAATCTTGGAATTTCTTTTTTCTGATTGTGTATTGCAATTGGCTTTACTGGCCTTGACAGCGTCACTGGGTGTGGGTGGCTGAGTACTGAGATCCAGGCGTGAAAATAGGCCTCACCTAATGTGCGCCATGTTACTCGATCTTCGGCTTCGGCAATCGATGCCAGCCGCTTTTTTGAGATCGCTTCTTCTGGTAGTTAGTCCAACCCCAAGTTTGCTAATGTATTCAAAGTATTCATTACATTGTATCATAAGAGTATATAACTATCTATTTATCATCTATTATGTTGTATGAAGTTATCTAAAACAATGAGGAATGCTCGATAACATACATACAAATTTCCGATCGGAGATAATAAGTAATTAAACTCGCCAGGCCATATTGCTTTCGTGCTCCGTTACCTTAAATGTAATCTTATATTTGCTCGCAGCCCAATGATATATAACGTTTGTTAATTAGGTTATCACACCGCGGCATCTACAAAGGGCTCGAGCTTAAAAGGCTCGTTGATATTAAAAGTTCTTATAACCTTTATAATAAATCACCCTTAGGCGTGCGGCGTGCAAAAATGCTCACTTTGAAGAAAAAAATATGCAAGTAACGACAGGAGACTTGAGAGCTTTTTTAAGTTTCCGGAGAATATGCTTAGAATTAATTATACTTGACGGAAAAGCAATTCTTCTTAAGGGAAAAGTATACCAATGATATTGTTTTTATGATGTTTTGTACAAAGGCTTTTACCGTTTTTTTTTTGCGTAAGCTTTACATAACTTTATAAAGCTATAACTTCGAAGTAGTTTCACTATTGTGCTGTTTCATTAAACTAAAATAAAAACCCTGAAGCTTAAAACTACGTTAATGTTTTCCGTATAGTACTTTGTAAGCCTATTACTAAACAATTATAAGTATTTCGCATTTTCGCAGCACAAATGGAAATACTACCCTCTTACAGATAATCGGCGTAAAGTAACAGAGTACTGTTGCGTTTCGTGCGATGAGGCCGGAGCGCATATAGCGCTGGAGGCCCAATCTCCTACCTCCTCTGCACCTTTACTTTTTTGTTCTCCTCCCTTCCCTACTGTCCCTTGATTTTTCAACGATACTTCAAGTATCGAGCGCGTTCATAGGTAGCGGGGACTGCTTACTATCAGGTGGACCGTATGCTTGTTTGCCAACCGTCATAAAAAAATACTTTTTAATGTTTTGATGTTAAACTCTATCCATCAGTTTTTCGGTGTTCGTTTGAAAACTATGTTAAAATCTGTGCATTGGCTTCCGAACTTGTATTGGTTATGGATGGCTGACTGTTTGATTACAAGAATGTTGGCAGGACTCTATAGTGTATAGTCTTATAGTAAGAAAACTGAAACGGTTTTCTAAAATGGAGTACTTCATTGTAATGTTCATTTTTTAAATTTTCGTTCGACTAACACTCTTGAATGTGTGAGAGTTCTTGAAACTAAGAGATAATAAATCACATTATTCTTATCATTTATGAAATCTCTTACAAAATTAATATTTAAAACGTTTATTATATTTATTTATTATTCGTTTTGTATATTATGATCATAAAATAATTACAACAGTATAATGTTTTCAATAAATCCAGTTTAGAAGATCAACATCGAGACGGTAATGAGTCCCGTGTGATCGACGAAAGCAGTTTTATGATTACCAAGGGCTTCTCTGTAATAATAAAACATCGACACGCCTTTATCGACTGACCGCTCGATAAGCATCCGTGACGAATTCGCACCACTCGCTCCACGCACTATCCCCGCATATCGATATAAAAGCCTATGTAATGAACATCACTAAGCATCGATAATAGACTTTACTGCGTATCCTTAAGACATTTTTAGTCGATCATCCAAACCCCTTAGACTCTTTAGAAATTTCCGCACGGAAAATTGTCGAGATATTGTATCGATAAAATATTTCCAATAATAAACTTTCTTTTTTATTGTAATTTTTTCATATTTCTTAAATTATTTTATACGTAATGTTTATTTCACGTTATCTAAATAAGTAAAATGATTTATATAAACCTTAAAGTTTTATAATTACTTCCCACATTATTTTGCTTTAATAATATGTTTTTCGTAATTAGAGAGATCATAAATGCGTTCGCAATGAGTTAATACAATCTTATAACTAAGTTGTTTTATATAGTTGCAATTTGTTTTTTTATTGTTATGTGCTTTTCACACGCTAAGAAGTTATCCACATGTGCTAGAGAGTTATAACTTTGTTGTATTATTTTAAAATTGGAGGCCACTTGTTTATATAAATTACTTGATATTATGCCTTTGTTGTCTCAGTGGTTCGCGATTTAAAATTTTGTAGCTTTTTGGGCACACGCACCTTAGGAATAGCGTTTTTTAAGTCCATTATTTTTAACTGTGATATATACCTATGTTGGCACATGGCGAAGTGGCTATACGGGTATATAATAAAACTATTTAATACGTTGGATTACACCGACAACATTTGAAAATCTATTATTCTAACGAAGCGTCACATTTGATAGTATCGAGACGGTTACTTAAATATTATGTTTTAGAAAACCATCGTCTTACCACATAAAAGACGAATACTTGAAATGATGTACAGGCATGTGTTCCGTATCCTTATGTATGTTTCCAGACCCCCGACACAAGTTATCACTATCCTAAGCATACAGCCCACCTGATGGTAAGTGGTTGCCGTAGCCTATGAGCGCTTGCGGCACCATTAGTAGGTGCCTCACCAAGCGTTGCCAACCTCGAGATATTGGTTGTTGAATCTCCTTTGCCCAGTAATTTCACTAGCCTACAGTGCCCTTCAAACTGGAATATAGAAATGCCTAAGCACTACTGTTTGGCAGTAGAATATTTGACACTGCGGTAGTACCTACCTAGCCGGCCGCTTGCAACAAGAGACCTACCACCAGTGTGACTGATTGCACTGGTGGAATAGTCTCTACTGTGAGACGTCACGTCGGTGAATCCTAAAAACGAATCGGAAGTAATCCTTAAAATTATAGTTCAATAAATTTCAGAAATATCTTTTGATGAATGAATAATCACATTTTTTATGCTATAGTAACCAATGGTATTCATTGCGATATAATGTATTTTTTTTTAAACTAATATAAGTATGTACATTTTTTTGACGATAGTTTAGCAATACGTATTTACTTATAAAGTAATTAGCCCTTAATAAATTACGCTCGTAGAATGGTTTGATAAATCTGAAATCTAACAAAAAGTAATTTTACATAACAATAATTTTATGATAGAAATAATTTTCTGAATTTTGTTAGACAGAATTGTAGAAAATGTTTAGTTTTTGTATTCTATTGTAATTATTTTAACAATTTAGAGTATTGTTGGAAATCGGTTCCATTTAATGCTCAACGAGAACGGGGTCACAGCATGAGACCAGATTTTAAAATACAGAAATCTTAAAATCTAAATCTTTTAAGCAGAATTTCGGCGCAATAATTTAGTTGTAACGGTGGTATATCTGATCATATAATAATATATTTAACATTGATTATGTTATACCTATATTATTGTTATGTTAAACTTAAAATTTATGAATATTCGAACAATGTTTTCGGAACAAATAGGCCAGTTGACTCAGGGAACAATATTGATATGGACTTATCCATCCATTTATGCATCCTTACCGTTGTGTTTTCATTAATGACGGAGAAAGCAAAAACTAACTATACCTAAGTCCTATTTTTGTTTCTCCTTCTTGACGACTTTAGGTCGCAAGGTGACATCAGTTGTACCCATAAATTTACTACATACAATGAAAAGCCTTTCTATACAGACGAAAAGAAGCTAGTCTTATGCTAACTTCATTCGGTTATGTTGCAATCTTGTGATTAACTTCTTTCCGTAGACGAAAGAAGAGTCTAAAAGTCTTACTATTTTTAACCATTACAGCCTTTCAAGTCTGCATTTTTGATTACATCACTAAAAATGGTATTGTTTTTTTCATGGATTGTTTTAAAAATGATAGCCCATTTCAATTGCCCTAGACATTAAATTAGAATAATAATTCAATTCTTAGATTAATGACTTCCAGTTGTGCCAATTGAGCACAGATTACTTCGCCAAGTATAAAAATTTTATGTTTAAACTCCAGAGTTAAAGGATACCGCGTATGTTACGTAACAAAATAGAGGAAATTTTAAATCTTTCTCCTTTTAAAAGTAATATCTCACCTTAAATATATCAAAAATTATTTGGCAAAAAGTTAGATATAAAAATGCTGATTTAGCAACAACGGTAACTTAAAAAAGAAAATTAGCGAACTGTTTCACACTGACAACTATCACGTAAAAATTTCAATTGTATTTGTAAAACTTCACAATAGTTTACGTAAAAAACAAATAATTTAGAAAATAAAAAGCGATGAAAAGCTAAATCTAATTTAACTTTCTTAGAAATCTAACAAGTCAATGAAAAATGTTGTCTTACGAAAACGATCAATTTTTTTATCGTCGTTCAAACACTTTTATACACTTGACGATTTCTTCCAGCGTTTTTTTTATAGAAAATGTCTGTTTCGTGACTTCTGTTGATTTTTTACTTTGATTTTATTGCGGTTTTAAAATAGAATTGACAAGTTTTTAAAAGTAAATTTTATTATTGTTTGCTGTGACGAAAACATTACAATAAAAAAACAAAAGTGAAAACAGGTTTTCATTAAAAACTATTTTTAGACATATTTATCATTGATAAGCATTAATTATGTAGAGTTCCTCATTTGTCATTTAGGACAAAATATTAAACATATATTTCATTGTAACCGTATAGAGGATTCATATTCCCAATGCAATTTATAATGGCGAGAATTTTTCACGTTCAACATTGAATCGGCTATATAATTCAAATCTCTTTTTCTGTATCCTCGTAATTTACATACGTTAAATAAAAAGCGGTGTCATCACAAAAGATATTTGGAGGCAATATAAACATAATATCAATTTAAATTCCTTGTTAGTGGAGCGAAAGCCGACATCATACCTGAAATTGGGCACACGTCATTGGCTGGAGGGTGGACCAATCGTAGAGGCGGAGAGTTCCGCTCACAGACCCCGACGGAACGGGCGGGCCGAGCAGCGACCTCTCTTCGCCTCAGTTCCTTTTGACACCTCGTACCGTAGTGACGTGATCAACTGTGTAGTTCCTCCAAGTTTATTATTGAATTTTTTTTGTCCGGTCGTTGGTGCCTGTAACGATGCCGCGACCATCGCGTGAATCTTACGGTGATCAAAAACCACCCTATTCGTATATCTCATTGACGGCGATGGCGATTTGGAGTTCACCGGAGCGTATGTTGCCGTTGTCTGAAATTTACCGGTTCATTATGGACCGGTTTCCATATTACCGACGGAACACTCAGCGCTGGCAGAACTCTTTACGACACAATCTCTCTTTTAACGACTGCTTTGTGAAAGTGCCAAGACGTCCGGATCGTCCTGGAAAAGGAGCTTATTGGACTTTGCACCCTCAAGCTTTTGACATGTTTGAGAATGGCTCGTTGCTGCGCCGTCGCAAGAGATTCAAGCTTCAAAAAGGAGAAAAAGACAATTTGAATGCAGAATTGGCTGCACTGGCGAGTTTCAATAGAGCTTTCTTGGCGCGACAAGCTGGTGGACCACCGCCGCCACCACCTTTACCAACCGCGGGTTTGTACACACCACCTATGTGTCCACAATTGAGTCCAGAGCCCGCGGAACTACCAGAAGCAGCGTCGGTAACAATGCTACCAAGGGAAAGACCGCGAAGAGCGTTTACAATAGATGCATTATTGGAGCCAGAACCACCGCGTGCGTCTCCGTCTCCACCAAATCATTTGCTTGCAATGCAGGCCGTTCAAGCAATGCCAAGGATAGAGTTTACCATGCCATCGCCGTACGTACTGGCTGCCCAGCGGTACCAGGCTGAGCTGCTGCAGGCCGCCGCCCACGCTCTGCGCCCATGCTATCTTCCACCACCGCCGCTACCGGTAGCGTGACATCAACGGTCTCTCGCGAACTGCTCCAATATCTCGTGCAATGCTAGGTTGTAAGTACAATATTCCTTATAAAAGACTGTATTTAAAAGTTCCAAACAAGAAGAAAATCTGTGACGTCGAATCAATAATAGATTAACATTAAACGTATACTATTATGTACTTGTGATTTGTGAATATAAAATTGTGAAGGAGCATTTTTATTAATAATGAAAATAATATAAAAGGCTTAAACTTAGCGATGTACGCTATGCAGCGCCGCGTCGGGAGGCCTAAATGTTATGCCTAATTATCGAAGTTGTAGTGGCTCGGACTGAGCAAATTGGAATATATCTGTAAATGTAGAATTAATGTTAGTGATCTCAACTGTAGATATAAAATTAAATACATTTTAATAGACATTATTTATTAAACTCGTAACTTGTTTGCTATTAATAAAGTATAGGATATGTAAATATTCACTTAAAATATATTTGTAAAGGTTGCATGAAATATCATCAGTCATGTCAATTGATAGAACAAAGAATTGTTATTTATTTTCGCTTTATTGTTACTAGTGTAGATAATAGCTATACATTAGTGTAAATATTGTTTTCATTGTTATTATTTTAGTAGGTACATGTATTAAATGACATAAAACTAATTTTTGTTTTATTACGTAAAGGAAACATAATATGTGATAATCCGAAACGGTTGGCGGATTCTTAAGCTGTATAGTATTCAACACAAAACTTCTTTAGTTGCGATTAAAAAGTTAAAACATTAGACAATATTTATAAATGTTTAATATTTAATATTGTCTTTAATTAAAGATTTATATAGTTGCGTAATTCAGGGTGGCATCCGTTAGCTTAATCGACTTACCACGCTTTTTCATTCGAATTATCTATCGGAAGTTTTCGATGGTCGTACCAACGTGGGGGGCGTAGGATGAGGGAAACATTCTAAATGGTAAAAAATGGTCGCTGAGGTGGTCCGTTTCACGGTGTAATGTACTGTAACGACCGCATTTGTGCTCTAATAGATCGTGGTATTGCATCTACTTGAACTATTGCTGACTCACCGACCCTTTAGCCAAATATTTTAAATAGATGCGTTTAAAACATACTTGGCTATTAGGTATTATTACATATTGCAACTTTGTGATATTGTTATTCTCATCGAAGTAATACATAACATACTCGTAAGTTTATGGAATTAATATATATTTTTTATTAGTTTTTAAGGTAAGTTCACTTTCTCCTCTTTAATCAATAATTGGAAGATTTTATGCATAAAATTAATATATGTTATACAAAAGCCCTTCTATACAGACAAGTTGTCACAAACTCACTGGTGTCCCTTCGTATATTCAACACCAACGCAATGGAACGAAGTTGTACAAATCGTGGCCGAATCGCATGAAGATAGCGTGAAACTTCGTTTTCAAACAAACTGTTCAGTTGTTTTATAAGTTAATACAAGTTTTGAGATGAAAAATAATTAATTTATATAGTATAGTAAATAAATCGTCACTTGACATGAAGCTCATGAAATTGATTATTTTACTATTCAAAGTGCGATTCAAATTCTATTTATTTGGGCTATTCTATTTCAATTCTATGCTATTATGCTTGAGGCGTTATGATTACAAAAGTTGGCAAGTTTTAAGCTTTATAGCCGCAGTGCTTCAATAAAAGAATACATATTGTTTAATTGCTCGTTATTTTCGTTTTCAGCTGTCGAATCTATCACGATATTTTCCTACTAATTAATTGTATAAATCGCTATCATTTTTATTGCTTAAATGAAGTTTAGTAGGCACAAATAAATTATATAATTATTTAATTTTTCTTTGGCATAAATTATTCTTTTGTCTTACTAGTTCCAGCCTGTGGTTATGTCCAAGATTTCTTCAAAATACATATTCGTTGGCTAACATGCCATAATATATATGACTTATTATCTAGGTTTTTATAAGTCCCATGTATCCAGTTGCGTACAAGGTATTGATTGTAAATAAATTTACACAACGTTGTGGCGCCGCGTTAGTGAACCTGTCTTAAGCGCCACAGATCGCGGGTTTGATTCCCGCTCGGAGCCGATGTTTGTATTGTCCAGACAGGCCTTTGGTTCGGTGTGGGTGTTGTCTTTGTCGTTGTGTGTTTCCGGACTCCGATACAGGACATAACTATCATGTTGGGAGGCATTGAATGTGTAGCGTTTATTTAGAAATTTATAACCAAAGTTGTAATATATACTTTACATATAATTAATGAGAAGTTAAAATTAACTGTTCATATACTACAAACATACATCTACTTTTTTACTGATGTATAAATATGTCAGCGTCAGTCACATATTGTTTTCGAAACATAAATATTTACAATATTTTTTCTGTCTGCTCAAGCATGTAATTACCAACGTATTGTCCTGTCTAGTTAGCTTATTTATTATATTTTATGGGTAAACGAGAAGGCAGATAATCAAATTGGAACTCTAAGCCTGATGATAATTTTTTTTTTAAATAATATTAGCAATGCTTTTTCATGGCATTACTAATGTTCCTATTGCGCCTCCAAATAAGCTCGAAGCTTGCGCTAGGAGTGTGTAATACAATAGCCCAAGGGGGTCGGGATCGAACCCTCGACTCTCGCTTTAACGGAGCGAAGTCAGCCCTTGTTCCGTTGAGCTATTGAGGCTTCATTCAACTGGTACTCTTTATGTCTCTGATCTCTCATCGAATCCCGTGCTATTGAGAATGTTTGGAGCTCAGTTGTTACGTCTTTTGTGGCTGTAATTACAGCGATTTCGTCTTTTGAATCAGAAAACAATAAATTAAACTCCTTTTTCTTTTTAAAGGTAAATGAGAACCTCGAAATTGGTGCCTTTTGGCTCTGTTTATTGTCAATAGCCGCACTTTAGGGCTTATATTTTTACCGTCTTTGTGCCTATAATTACACGGGTTTCTTCGCTTTTTAAGCAGAACCTTGTGGCTGTACCTTGTGGCTATAATAATTATTAAAAAATATTATAAAACAAAATATTTATATTATTATTATCATTTCTAAACATTGAAATTATTTTGTTTCATTAATTTTCTTGAGCTCAATATATTATTTTAACTAGTGTTGCCCCTGTATTATTTAGGTGCTGAATGTGATTAATCCAGATTTGTAATCTTATAATATAAGATTATATCCTAACTTCTAACAACGCAGGTGAACCTATCCCATTGTGTTAATTTAAAATGTCAACCAAGAGATAAAGATTATTGTTATATGTTTTTGTGATTGCAACTAGCATTTAACATGCTACTAGAGGCATGGTGGCAATATCTACTAAAACAACATTCCGAAGTGAGTCAGAGCAAAATACTTCTTTATGTTCAAAATAAATATCTATGTCTAGTACACAGCGTACTAAGCGATTCCGAAAGAAAAAAAAACCCGATTTTAATGTAAAATTATAGAGACTTATTTCATATTTATGTAACTATACAAATATTTATTGATAAAAAAAAAAACAGCCAGTATATTTAAAGACGTAGACGTACTTGCCATTTAAATAATCAAGAATTACAAATCGACTATGTCATAGAAGTAACGATAGCTTTAGGCTATTTAAATTCGTATGCAGTATTTATCCAGTTTCTAGATCATTTCGATGAGCTTGTACGAGCTGTTACGAGATGTAAGACGGGTGAATGATTGAGGATGTGTGTAATTATTAACAGGTAAGCTCTTCAGCGTAAATAAGAAAATGCAAGGGTTCGGTACCGGCTTAATTCATAGGCTGGTTGGTTATCTGTGTACGGACGAGTGAAGGTTACACGACATGTAGAGACTGTTTGTTTATATAATATAGTGCGTAATAAATTTAGTCGATATTTATAGTCTAAGTAGGAAAGTTCTCAAATGTTTATTTTTGATGATAGTATAAATGAAGATTTTTTTTTCGTTTTCAATCAAAAATGTTTTAATGTTTTTGTGTGACCACCCTTACCGAAAAACACCATTTTTAAAATAGCTTTTAAATAATAATAAATGAAGTTTATCGTAATGTTCTTTCGATGATCAAGACGTGATTGTCTGCATGGAAGGGCATGTCTGTAGTATATAGTAATTTTATGCATAGTAGGTAATAGTAGCTGTGAGTTGTTGATCCTATACTACCTTCGCAGCTAAAATAAAATTGTCGTTTATATGAATTTAGAATGCAGACAATATAAAAAGATTAATAGACGTCAAAATTATTTTATTAGAGGGCTTATGTTTTAAGTTAAGGTTAAGTTAAATAGTTATTTGTTATTAAAATTATTAATCTAAAGATTATAGTCTGTGTATAATAGTTACGCTTCAACATAACAAGACTGTACAATCGTGGTATAAATAACATAAATATACTTCATGCTAACAAGATTGAAACAAAAGATAATAAACGTCGCAATAATCTGCCAAAATACTGAAATAATCTTAGGATTTATACATATTGTAAGTGGAAAAGTTTTATGAGTTTCCTGGTATTAACACATGTTATATATTTAAAAATGATACTTGAAAAAATAGTTACTTACTAAATCTATATGAGAGAAATTTAACCTTATATGGCTATAGCAAATTTGTTTGAAAGGTATGTTAGATATCAAAAATAATACAACCATAATTTTATGTTCTATATTGTATACGTGATGCCTAAAAACAAATAGCACGGCTGTATCTAAAATACTTGTTTTATAACATTATAATGAATAAAAAAACGTTATTAAAAAGAAGGAAAAATTAAAGAAACAGGGTTATTTTTTTGATATGAGAGTAATATCAATATTTTCTTTGATTATTCTTTCATCATATATCCTTTGAGGAGTATCCTTCTCCATTTTTTACCGACCGAATTAGGAACGTTCTCTTCTTTGAAGTAAGCTACAACTTTGAATAGATATAGTAATTTTATTTAATTTACAACCAATATTACAACATAATCGTATTTACAATTCAATACTAACTATATTAACAAATAATTATAACTATACAAATCATGTCCGCAGATGGTGGCCAGAATGCAAGCTGCATTTCCCCGCTGAATCATAATCCCGAAATCACAATCCTGGGCGAAAAATCAATCAGCTCCTATCACCTGTGAAGGCAAATAGTAAAGTAAAGTAAAGTAACAGCCTGTTCATGTCCCACTGCTGGGCAAAGGCTTCCTCTCCCGTGACCTTTGGTTAAAGTCTACGTTTTCTATCCACTGGGCCAATTCAGCTTATCCACTGGGCCATCTCAGCTTAGTCAAATAGTCGGGGTGTAATATCTTTTAGTAATTGCTTAGCACTAACGCTCCATAGTCCAAGTGTTTCTACTGCAAACGGCGCAAAGATGTAATTATTTTTTATAACTAGTCAATATTGGATTGTTTATACATAATTGTACGATACTCGTTCTTCTTCAAAATCAAACAATAAATATTTGTAAAGGCAGATGTTTGAAGAGAATTATTATAGAACCTTAAATAATAATCGGTCTCTTAGCACTTCTGTTGATGGTTTTGCCCGAACACCTTCGTACGAACTCGTAACCTCTAATTTTGATATTAATATCTAACACATTGTGTCCGTCCATCCGCTCTCCGCATTTTTGACTTCGTTACCTATAATTATCCTGCCTTAATAGTTTGATTTGGATTTTTAAATTATTGTCATAATTTTATAAACGTTGTTTATACTTGATTGGTATACAACTATATGAATATATGCAACTACTATTTGTCCTCGGATTCGTCCATCTTTATAATATGATATATTTTCGAAAGAAACTTTTGAAATGTGATTATTAAGTAGTACTTTTGCCCGCGACTTCACCCGCTTGAATTACGATTTTTAATGAGACTCCTTTAATGCAATATACAAGTAATTGGTTCATCATACAATCTTTCATCGTCAATTTCAATACCTTCAAGTTTTGTTTTAACTAATGAACGACTCCGTATGGTCACTTCCATAGAGACTATAATCATACCGTACCTCCAAACCAAACCATACTTTCAAAATTCAGCATTGTTTGCTTAGCGGTTTAAGCGTGAAAGCCCCATAAAGAAACTAACGTTCGCATTTATAATATTAGTTTGAATTATATCGTCAATATTATAGTATAAAAATATGTTTCTAGTCAGGACTTTCTCCGATTTTAAACTACTATATTATTATAAACTATTGCGCTCTTCAGTTATTCTTATTTGTCGCTACCACTTGCGATTTGTGGAGCGAGAGGGAGAAGTAGTAGTAATAGTAGAGCCATGCTTCTCTCAGCATAAAGGGGCCCCCTCGACCGGGAAAGAAAATCGGAGTAAAGTAACAGTATTAGTACTGTTAGGTTTCGTGTGATGATTGAGAGCGTCGGAGGGCTAATCTCCCACCCCCTCTGCTCCCTTCCTTTTTTCCCTTCTCACCTGCCTCCTATCCCTTACGTTGGCGCATGTGATACTTCAAGTATCGCAAGCGTTTATAGGTTGCGGTGACTCCGGTATCAGGCGGACTGTATCCTGTTTACTGTCATGGTATAAAAAACGAAAAACATGAGAACTGTAGAGTTTAAGCCAATTTGAGATTAAACAAATTATTCGGAGACACGTCGTCTCAAAGGATCCTCTGGACCAAGGGCTATTCCATTACATTAATTCAATAATACTGTTTTTGTAAGTCAAGTTTTAATGTACCTGGCGATGAGGGCGTCAAACGTGCATAATTTAATTATATATTTCATTGAAATTTGAACCTTATCTATATTATTATAAAGGTTATGCAAGTTTCTTTTATATGTAGAACAATCACCGGATCCACACTGCGGGACGTCGTGAATCTGCATCTATTCTATTCTAAGTTATGAGCGGCTTTATGTTAAAGACTATGCTTTAAGCGCTTTTATTAATAGGTGCGTCTATGGGAGTGGAATATACGTACATATATGTTATTAACAAGTGATTCCCTTAATATTAATAGAGTAAAAAAACAGTAAAATAGCGTTCCACAACTGAAGAAAGGCTTTCTCTCTTAAGGCGAAAGATTCGTGGCCTAATTATTCTATTATAGTTTATTTAGTATATTAGAATTTACAATTAATATAGATAGACAGATTATTATGTTAATTTATTAAAATATAGAAAACCTACTAATATAATAAATGTGAATAATAATAATAATAATAATAATTTATTTGCAAGAATATGGTTGTTGTTAAGATGATATACATTTGCGTAGTCTACCAACATTATGATAGTTATATCATGTGACGGTGTGCAAATATAGATGTGACTGTTATAACAATTTAAATACAATTTAATTTATAATAGAATTAAACATGTCTAAATAAATTACAATTAAAAATTAAAAAAAGAAATTAATAATATAAAAGATTAACAAGATTACATTTAAAAAATTAACAAAACATTATTCATCATTTCGTCAAAATAAATATTACAATTATTTCAGTTCTTTAATGTCATAATATAAATTTTCTAATAATAAATCAAACAATTTCTTTTTAAATAATCCTATTTGAAGGTCCTGAAGATAATCAGGTATCAAATTATATATTTTTATTGCCATGCAGTAAACATTCTTTTGAAATAACGTTAGTTTTTGAGAAGGCACATATAGTTTATGTGGGTGTCTTGTCGATCGCGATATCATTTCACTATTTTTCTTAAATAGAATGAAAGTTTGTATTTAGATGTTTCGATGTTTGGATATTTGTAGTTTTTGTAGGTTTTAATAATAATAAACGCTACACACTACACCATTACGATAGTTATATCATGTGTCGAGGTTCCGGATATTTGGATGTTTGCTACCCAATCGCGCAAAATGGCTGAACGGATTTGGATGCAATTTGGCACAGATATAGATTGTTACCTATATTAACACATAAGATACTTTTTATCCTGGGGAAATAGTCGATTCTTATAGTATTGTCATTAAACATGCTGCAATTCTGAAACCAATTCTATGGTCACGGACGAAGTCGCGGGCGGATGCTAGTCGAGAACTTTAGCTCACACACAAAATGTTTTAACAACGCATTAAGTTACTATGAAAACCGTGACAAAACTTGTTTTAGGTACCAGCAATTGTATCGATTCTAAAGCTCATTAGATACTTTAAGTGAATCCACATACATACAGGACGATTATTGTAAATAATAGACCTCAGTCATACACTATAATTATCTATTAAAAGTACAAGTGTATAGGATAACGTGAAGTTAATTTATGTATGGCATTTGCAGCTTATTATTAGTATTATCGATATGAAAAACAGTTGGTGTAATAGTATTTATTTTACTAGTAAATCGTTTTAATTAAAGCCATTCGAGGAACACTTTAGACTCTTTATTCCATTAATTCCAACTGTTAGTTAATAACATATTTTTTGCACAAATACCGCATTCCGAAATGTCCATTACCAATGTTACAATTATCAACGCCACAAGTAGCTATTGCTTGATCGCTAGTTTAAACTCTATACCTATGTTAATAAAGTTGATATTTCTATGTTATACGTGTAGAAATATTGTGGTACATTTTGTAATAGTTGTCATTAGGTCACGTATGGTAGGCCGAGGCTTCATCGATGGATGATGGTGTGAAATGAGTGTTCGCCGACGCCTTTGTGAACGCCGACCGATACCGTTTTGTATAAGGCAGTTTTTGTGAGATGCGTTTAGGATGCGTTCAGTTTTTTTTCTACTTTGTTTGTAATGCCGAGTGTGTGGGACTTGACACGTAGGTAACTATTGTTAATGCCTGTCTAATAGACCGTTTGTGACGTAAGCCAATTTCTGTTTGGTTAGCCACTTTCGTTTGTACCGATTTCATTGTGAATCGTTGTATCGTTTTATTAATAATTTCACTTGTACGCAAGGAAGTAAACGGAATTGGTAACCATTATACAAATCGTTAACGCTCGGGTTAATGACTCATAAAACATTTATCTAATGTTTGCATGAGAATAGCTTAGTGTTATTCTAAGCATTTGCTCAGAACTGGCTACCATTATTTAATTGGTCAGTTATTATTAAAGTTATTTCTTAAAAGTGATAAAATACAGATTAAATAAAGTGAATTGCTTATAAAATTAACAGTTATCGAAAAAATTTGCTAACATTCTTAGAAAGCGAAATAGCATCTGTATTTATTTTCAATCTAAATTTATTAAAAGCTGTACTAAAACAAATTAAATGGCAACACTTTATGAAAATGATTATTTATTTTGATTGAATTTTGGTTTTATATTTATTAATTTATGAATATTGAATTAAGTGTTGGATTAAGTTTCTTTTAATGTGCATATTATACGGATAGAAAACGGAATTATGTAAAACGAAAAAGAAAATACTTAGCAATGTAAGAGTGCGCTTTATGCCATAGTGATTTCTTTCTATTGAATTAATTTCAAAACGCATAGGGTACGAAATAAAAAAAATTTGTTGAATTTAAGAATAGATTTAAAATAACAGGATTTTTAGATTCAAAATTGTATAAAGTTAAATTTGTATTACTTAATAAAATAAGATGAATTAATAAACTTGAAATGGGGTCTGTATATGCAGTAGACTTATTATATTATACAACATTTGCTACAATTTTAGTAGAACATTTTGCGAGTATGAAAGGGCCGGTCCTAGAATTTTATTACTTTTAAATTTCTTCAAACTGTAATGGAATAGACCATACGTACTTACATTCTACGATAATGTGCAGTGACAGTTTGACAAATATCCCGTTAATCTGTGGGCGCGGCTGATCTCATGATAGCATAATGATTATGTGATGATTGCACGTGAAATTATCATCGCATTTGTGTAATCAGAACATGTATCATCTTCAACGATGCTTCAACAATAATGATTTAAGAAATCATTCTTAAGTTATATAAAAAAAAATAGTGCGTGGAGTCCCTCCGCGCGTAAGAAGTGAAACCTCGTAATGTGGAAATTAAAATAGAAAGGGGTAGAAATTGATTTTTAGTGAACTCATATTGTTTCTTTATGACAAACTTTATTAACATTGCTTACAATTCACAATTGATCACATCTTTTAATTGTCATTTTCCAGAGGAGAAATATCTAAATCTATAATAACACTGTTTACTTCGCTGCACAGCAAGAATACCACGCGCATGTGCTTGGGATCTACCGACTCACTCTCTTTCTCTCTCCTACTTTGTACCTTTAACCGCAACCTTGTTGGAAGTCGCATTAGAAGTTTCACTTCAAAAAGGTGTTACATTAACTAATAAATAAATAAATGCTACACACTCAACGGTTGTTCTTATCTTTTAGTCGACTTAAAGTATTTATGTACTTAAAAATGTAAAAATTGTACTCATTATAATTATATGGACACTTTCATACTAACAAACTGTCCAAAGATTCGCGGTTGTTCCTTTGTAAATTCGCACTAACTCAACTAAACGAAGTCAGTCACAAGCTTGCAATATATTCAAATGAATTTAGTGCCATAAGCTTGCAACATAATCGAAAAAAGTTAACGTGTGACTAACTTCGTTTCGTTGCGTTAGTGCGAATTTATGAAGGAGCATCATCTTCAATCTTAGGTTTTTATTTTTGTACATTTGAAAGGGCGGGTCCTTACTTTATATAAAGTCAATTATTGTACCATAATCTTGTAGTCGTACGCTGCGTTGACAGATGGCCTATATCCACTAGTGTTTATTAACACATTTAGAGCATTTGGTCGACCCTTTTCTTTGGTCAATTACTAGCCTTGTAAATAACGAGAATCCTTGTTATTTTGTGATCATATTTTTTTGGTTTTAACCCGTATTTAATACTCAGGAGTAGTAGAGTAATGCTTCTCTCAGCACAATGCAACGGGTCGTCTTGATTGTAGTCTAGTACCTATTTTTTTTTTTAATATATAGGCAGCGCTTGGCTGTTGTTAAAACCTGATGTTAAATGTTGACACAGCCCAAGGTGGAGCGCGCTTACCTAGAAGATGCCTATTCACTCTATTGCTAGAAGTCTTCAAGCGTCGAGTATATAGACACCTTTTCCCCAAAGGCCGGCAACGCATTCTCGACCCCTTGGTGTTGTGGATGTTCATGGGCGATAGTTGCCACTTACCATCAGGTGGAGCTATCTGCTCGTTTGCCCCCATATGATATAAAAAAAAAAAAAACTCTTGATTTGAAGGTACCTACACTGTAGGTGGTGGGAAAGACAGAGGTCGGGAGGGTTTTTCAGACCTTAGCGGTGCGTATCAGAAACGAGGAAGCAAAGCGTTTCGTACGAGTCTTAGGTACATCAACTATATATAGGTGCAGACCCTTAGTACCCATTAACAGAATATCGGCGTATTGTAACATTACAACAGTACTATTGCCTTTCGGGCGATGAGTGACAGCGCTGGAGGCACAATCTCCCCATGTGTTCTATTCCTTTTTTCCCTACTAATCCTTTCCTTTCTATCTCTTAGGTTGGCAGCGCGAAAATGATACTCCAAGTATCGCCAGTTGACATAGGTTACGGTGACTGCTTACCTGCAGGCGGACCGTATGCTAGTTTCCCAATCATGAATGAAAAAGAAAGAAAAGTAAACGACTTTGTAGCCGAGCTAATGTAATGTAGCGTTCATCTCATAGTCACATGTATTGAGTGCCACAATTCTTTTTTTAATAATTTCACTATACTATTGTAGAGCGCTTCATATAAAACCCAATTTCTAAATTTCACCTTTCTAACCCATCAAAAGCTTTAGAATCAAATATCTGTTTTATAAACGTTAATGCGTATAGACGGCCAGGGCAAAAATATAAGAATTCCGTTTTTGTCATTTAGCAAACATTTAGCATCGTTAAACTAAAACTAAAATTGCACGTTACTAACTAAAAATCACATTATTGTATAGAAGTAATTATACTATATTACTGTTATGTAAGCGTTTATTATTCTTTACAACACAATCCATTTGCTGACACATTAAGTATCTTAAAGCTTCTTATTGAAAAGATACAAATGAATAATATACAACATTCATAATCATAAGACATGTGTATCAAAAGATATAAAACCCAAAAAGCGCTTTGAATTCGAACGGCGCAGTTTAATTCACATTAAGGAAAAAATGAAGGAGCAAAATTAACATTGTGGCGTACAGTGGAACAGATTTTTGCATTATTCTGAATAACGTAAGATTGATTCCCACACAAAAGCTGTCAACCGCGGAGAATGAATAAAACGAATATGCGGGCTTTTGTTGTTGTTACAACAAAATGAAGTCGTAATGAGTAGGAGTCGGCCGACCTGTGAGCACGTACGATTGAATTAAAATTGCCTTAATATTGCGGTTATGTTGACATTTGACAAGCGTCTCTGACGTCTGATTCCTGTCACGTTTGACATTCGAACTTACTTTATGAGACGGCGCAAGAAGCATACAGGATTTTAATAATAACAATAATAATTATGGTAATATTTTAATCTTAATCGTTGTATAATTTTCGATTTTACTAAATTACAAGAGTCATTAAAATCAATTAAGTAAGTACGATCATAATCTTGACTACAAAAAAGGAAAATTTTTACGGTATTTTAGCAGTAAGGAAAAGTGATGATCAGTTATTAACAAAACTCTTTGAAAGATTCAAAACATTCAAAGAAGCTTTCTTGAATTCGTCTCAGCGTTTGAAACATATCCAATACTACTGAGTCGAGTCACATACATCATGCAGATGCTAGTGAGAAAGTGAAGAGATTAGGGGAAAAACAAAGGAGAAGATAAGGTAGAAGTTTGGGCCTCTATATATTTATACTTCACGTCGATATTCTGTGTGTGTAAGATTAGTACTTTATCGGTTTTGCGAAAACTATTCCTCAGTACGTGTAAAACGTTTCTTGTTTTATCAAAAAAAAAAAAAAAAAAAAAAAGTTATGTAAGCAAGTTTTTGAATAAATTAATACGTCTGTAAAATTGGCTTTGCAATTATTTCAAATATACTATTAGATATAATCGATTATTGCCTAATCGATAAGGCTTCTGTAATATTTGATTGATTTTGACACAAACGATTTAATCGAGAAAGGATGCAAGGTAATTGATCGATAAGCATGTTACGGTTTCTATCATTAAAACCGGATATTAATCAGTGCGATTTTACAACCAGTGATCTCAATACTATCCAAACTAGTTATTTTATAAAGACTTTTTCCAGCAATATTTATAATTTTTTCTTATTAACAAATAAAAATAATTTGTCAATTAAATATTTTTAAACCTTCAATTCTTATACATTGTTATACTTATTATTGTAACAATTCATAATTATTGTAAAAATAAAAAACTTTTTGAAAAATTTGATTTCAAAACTAAAAAGCGAAAACTAGAAGTTTCAAAATCTGTCTATTTATATATACTATAAATTACGGAGTTTTGCCCGAACATACATTAAAAAAATTACATATAAGCATTTCAACGGAGATCCTCATTCGTTATTGACGTCGGTTAAAAATAAATTCCGCAGGACAAATAAATAAATCAAAAATGAAAAACATAATCTCTGAAAAATACAAAAGATTATTCCAGAATATTAGCTAGAATAGATCTCAAAGTTATAAGTGCTAAATACCATGGTAGGTATGATGATTCCGAACGAGAACATTACACCGCATAGCCAGCGCAGCGCGAGCATGAAAACGTGGTACGGGGAACGCGTGTAGTTAGCGGCGTAGCTTTTGTCTTGTTTGTTATTAACAGCAATAGCCCGGCATTAAAGATGCCAACGAGAAAGTATTGCCATATCATAATATAATGGACAATAACAATATTGAGAGTCCAAGAGAACTTTTATTTTTAAGGCTATTTGCGCTTATTTCTGGAATCCTTCAATCTATTTTTTTAAGAGAATTTTTTTTTTATTGAAGTAACATAAATTTTCTGTGTTAAAACTTTATTGTTTATTATATAACATTCATCATATACTTTTGACAGATGTTTCATAACATTTGTGAAATTAAATTTTACTTGATTCATACAGATTTATTTTTTGTAACAGGAAACTAGTATAAAAAGGGATATTATATAAGGGATTTTAGAATTATATACCAAAATCCTTACATATACACTTAATTCTAAAAATAATATTGATGTAAAACTTTCTCGCAGCACCACACCGTCGTAGCACGTCCGGGCCGTGTAGCGGGAGTGATTAGGCGCGCACAGCCCTGTAATCACGCCTTTGCTGCCCGTACGTCTGCGCCGACGCATCTCCACCCGCCCCCCTCTGCCCCGCAGACCTCGAGGCGAAATATCACAGAAGTAAAAAACACACATACAACCTTCGCCCAGCCGTGCGTACACTGTTAACGATCCGACCTGTTCTCGATGCCGTGTGGGAAGATTTAGCGAATTTGAAATTCGATTGCCAGCAATGGTCCATCCATCACCTAAATTGATGGATTTCGGACCAAAAGGAATACTTTTGCGAGATGAAAGCGGACCATTTTCGAGCGTTATTAATAAACGTTGCTATTATGAGGTTTCGCGGTTAAAAAGCTAATTAACTTCACAAATATGTGCTTGATATCGACGTATCTATATTGTAACTACAACAAAATTTCGGCGTTATTAGCGAGCCTTTGGTGACGTTTATTTGGATAGTGATTACACATCTATTAAAATTAACATATATTGTTACTTGATCAAAAAAATATTTGTTATGATAAGGGTATGAACATGGTTCATTACTTACTTTACGAAAATAAATATTTGATATGATATAATAACTATCTACTTATTGAGAAAGTAATATAATTTAAATATAAACAGGATATTTTTATTATACAGTTTTATTACTAAGTATAAATGCGACTATAAAATTGTATATGACTGAAGGTTGTTTATTTTTAACATCTTAACATTCCGTTTCGAAGAAAGAGTCAGGATTCTCTTATTTGAAACGGTTTTTTACGATGAGGTGCCGCGTTGTCTGTCAGGATATCAAGCCTTATATTTCACATCGAGTTGTACTTAAACACTAATGTAATTATATTATTTGAATGTTGATACTTGTACAGTTGTTTAACAAATAAGTTATATTATAACAGTTATCATCAATAGACAAACAATGTGGTTATTTGTTTAATTACATATGAAAAAAACATAGGTATTATGGGTAACTTCTTCTTCTTAGCATTATTCCTGGTATTATATTCACCCCGGGTCTGCCTATAACTCTTCTATCCGGTTTTGACTGGCTACTAGGTTTTAAACAGAGTGATTGTCATCAGATCTTCATAATCCTAAGGGTGAACTGATAACTCATTGGATAAGAGCAAATTACCTATCAAAAGTTAACGATTTTATTAGCAGATGTTATGTGATAACAACTAGGACCGACCGCTTAACATGCTCGGGTACGGTGGGGAGACCTACAAGGACAAACGCCCAGACCGAAACAGATTTTTTTAACATCAACACAAACATCTGTCCCGAGCGGGAATTGAATGCGTAGCCATCAAACCTAAATGAAGACTTGCCACCAACACGCCGAAACGGTGTCAAACTTCAGCATTAAGTAGTAGAAGTAAAGTAAAATAAAGTAGTATAACATATATTATAAGTTTTTGTTTTTATTAAAATAAATAAAACCCAAAAAAAAAAAAAAAAACATTATTATAAAGTTTTTTTGCTAAACATCTACCCCATTTTTGTTTTCTTTTAAAGTTACAAATGATTCGATCGGTTGCTTTCACGTTGCCGCTTTGTAACGACTCGCGACGCTTCTTTGTTGACCGCAAGACGCCCGCCGTGATCTACGGAGCTTTCGTTAGCCATTACACATCAAAGTAGAAAACATAGAACATGCTTAATAATTGATGTTAATTTATTTGCATACATTTTTTTAAAGGTTTTGGTGTCTGCTTCGTAATCATTAGAGCACTGCTCATTAAATAAAATTTGGTCTAGCTATGATAATTGTGCTTGTATTCATTTACACCAGCTACTGCTTAGGCGTTAAATAAATTATAAATAAACGTTACACACTCAACTGTCCCCATTAGGATAGCTATATCCTGTGTCGGGGGTCCGGAAACATACACAATGGCAAACACACCCAGACCGGAAAACATGCCTGTATGGTCAATACAAACATCTGCTCCGAGCGGGAATCGAACCCCGACGTCTGGCGCTTAAGGCAGGTTCGCTACCGCTGCGCCACAAGGTCGTCAATTAAAGTTTATAATTATGTAGAACTAAGTTGGCAAGCAAGCATGCGGCCCACCTAATTCAGGTTAGCGGTTGCCGTTGCCTATAAGGGCTTGCACCACCATATTTTGCAGGTGTGACTCACACTTTGCCACCCTTGACATATTGGTTCTTAAATCTCTTTTGCCCAGTTACTTCATTAGCTCACCGTTCGTGTCAGGTGTTTCACAATTACCTATTTCTTTCGGCCTGGTTGTGTTCTTGTCTCTCAGACGCGCCTCGGAGATAACGTCTGCTGAACGGAACGGAAAGCTGTCGTATTGCTTGTACATAGAACGTTATAGTAATCATTAACTCTTGGTATACATAATTTATTCATTAAAAGAGTTGCGAGAGTCGATTAGTAATAGCACTGTGTTAATAAGTTTTAATAAATTGAAAAAGCTTTATAGGGGTACGAAACGAGCATTTTTGAAATTCCTATAAGTATATTTACTATGATACCCGGATGTTACTGTTCAAACAAATATAATATACATGAATAATTAATAAGAAAAACATCTTAATAAGTTCTCAATCAAGTTATTAATTATTAACATATTTCTGTCCAGTTCGATCTTTTACAAATTTATATATATTAATTATGTAGACTAAGTCATAAATAAGTCGAGACCAATCATGATTTAAACTATACAGATTCGTTAACATCTATCGTTATATTTATATTATATATTATAAACACATGAAAATATTCGCGACATCACATATATTATGTCGTGACAAATTATATGTAACTATAAAACAAATATTTATAAATAAATTAATAACATATTTATTCTATTTATTTTTAATATAAATATTATAGAATATTTAAGATCGGTAAATATTTATTTGTTATTAAAAAGTTTTATGGATTTCCTGTTAATTCTCTCACGCATCTTTACGTAATTTACGCACACTTATATAAGGAAATGCACTCATCAGCGATTTATAATTTTCCAGACTACAGCTTTGCTATATACAAGACATAGTATAATTTTTGTTTTAATATTGTATAATAAGTATAACATAACTGAATTGATGAGATACTTGTAATATTTAAAAAAACCAGATTAAAACAAAAAATTTCAATATACAAATTTTGGAGTGCAATAACAATATATATAACATATACTTTTGCGATTGGATTTTTACATTATTTGTTGTTATTTCACGTAACCATGCTTTAGTACAAAGCTAATATTTTTCTTTTTGTTTTTAATTATTTGTTAACCGAATTTGACCTTTTGCACAGGGTATACTAGCTTATTCGCCCCATATAGTTTTAGCGATAATCAAGAAGATATGTAATGATAGAGCGTCTAAGATTTTGTGTACTATGCCTTAGACGATTAAAGTCGGCTGTCGGTTTTTTAAGATGGTCCAATTATGTAACTATAATTCATCACTACTGTGAAACGGCCCATAGCAATAAATATCGGATTTATTTTCAAACCATCGAATCCGGATTCGTGATGGGGACAGTCGGGTTATAAAATCGTATTAGATCTAAGTCGGCACGAATTTTAATTTAAGTGAATGTACCTTGTTAATTGGTGCCTCTGTATTGGACGTTTTATCGGCTCCGTAGTTAGGTAGCTATTATTATTTAAATTAATGCACAGAAAAAATGTTATTTGTAAAGATCTGACCTTTTGATAAAAAAATTGACATATTTGAAATAATTCATCGATATGTCATGGCGTCAAATATTCGAGACTTAAATACGATATGTAACTAATTTACATATATGTAAGTATAGATTTATGTGGTGTCTAGACTTATACTTTCATATTTATATCATTAACAAATTGTTAGAATTAATTTGTAACATTTTGTATCGTAAGTAATTCAATTAACAGTTAATCGATTTTAAATTCGCAATCGATTTTACAATAAGTAAATTAATATAACTCGATTGACATTATTATTTATGTGTTTATACATTACATAGTTACAAACAGGTGATGCTTAATGGAATTTATTTTCGAGCCAATTATTGTTGTTGTCAATGTGCATTTGCGAAAAATGATTTATTCGCAAGGTGCAAAAGTATGAATATTTATTGCTATATACTTTTAAAATATTTTTAGATAGTTTTAGAAATTGAAAACATACTGAAACCAGATAACTCTACATGACCATTAAAAATACTCAATACGTAGGAGATAGATAGAATGTTGTAGTTCAAATGTCCAGCTATAGGCATATTTGTTTGTAGTACGCAAAAACATTACATCGTTATTATTTCCGGGTAAATTACTAATTGTAGTAAAAATAAATATTGTATTGTATATATTTTATGTGAAAATAATATTATATACATCTGTGATTGTAAAGTATTATGGTCAATAGGTGGTCGAGCAGTTGTAGATTGCTACAAGCGATAAAATGTAATATAGAGTCGATGTTTATTTATCTCCGTGCTTGTGGCGCAACTGCTCGTTTTACGATACATCTGCCGCGTTTCACGCTTGCCCTTTCCAATTTTCCATCGGCTCTTTCATACGCTGTCATAAAACTTTATATTTTCTAAAAGATTCGCCGTGATGTCCATACCCTGACATTGGTCATGCCGTCTCAGGAACATAAATTCTTTTTCATATTTTACAGGATAAACGTATTTATTACGTTGGTTTAAAGGTTATGTTTGTTTAAAGTGATGAGAGCTATTGTCGCTTGAGCTCGCAGGTGTCGTAGCAAGCGACCAGTGCGTCACGCTTATAAGCCGGCGTTGAACAATTCTTTGGAGGTGCTTATTAAAATATTTGTTGTTGAGTCGTTATTTATTTGTATATGGTAAGAAGCTTTTTGATGCGCCGCCGGACATTCTCGCTGGCGTAGGTGGCACGCCGGCCCGTGTGTGCCACCATTGTACCGGGCTGTGACTAATTTTTCTGTTTGAGATAATAATGTTGCAAAATTCATTTTCATTTAAAATTGAATAGAAAATGTAGCACCAGCGTCACCGTATGTTACCTGAAATAAGAGGTAGAAAGAGGATAAGGAAGGAGACAGACGACGTAAACAACAGTTTATTCTTCCTCGATTTGTATAAAATCTATAGGTACTTAATTACTATTTAAGTTAATAAGTATCTCGCAATCATTGTTACCAATATATGACCACATAAAATGTTTACTGTCAATATCTTGAATTATTTCCCACCAGGTGTGCGTAATAAATAAATCAATTAAACGAAATCGACTAAGAAACCTCCGTAGTAGAGAACTTCTAGACAGCATAGAACGAATCGGCTTAACCATTAAACTCAGAAGGAATATAAAATTGGGAATCTACTCACTCGAAGATTAACTGTTAAAACATTATGGACCATACAATTTTTATCTCCCTCGATACTAAAGTCCGTTCCCCGCAGACGATCCGGCGCAGTGAGACAGGGATGAAACACACGCGAGGGAAAAGGATCACGAATTCGACCGACAGAGGTCGAATATAAATGTGGAATGTTTATGATTCTACCGTTTTATTTTATTCCCGGACCGGCAAAGCATTAAATATTGTTTCAATTGAAAGCGGACAGATCAGAGGCTCTCGTCTAATGAAGAATAATAAAAGGTGAAGTTTGATTAAGTTCCATTTGCAAAGGTATCACGATCAGAGATGATCGCTGCCGATACTACTCGTGTTACGGTGTTAGATATCGATCTATGTATCGAAATCGATTAGCTTAAGTGTGCATAAATAAAGATTAGACCGTTCCATTTGTCTACACAGCTACCACAGTGATATCTACATTTTAAGATGTATGTTGAAATTGTTTTTATGTAGTCAATAACTATTAACTTCCAAAATGATCGTGTAGTTTATTTACTGCACGCCGTATAGAAAATATATAATACTTTTTTTAATTAAAATTTTATTTTAAATACTTACTATATTGTTGGTAGGGAAATAAAAGATTGTTTGAAATGTTCCACTTTTTTCGTATTTATAAAAATTTATATAAGATAGTTAACTGGAGATTTCTTTAGTAATCAAAGCTACTGTGGTTTGATACCACATTTCAAATATTAGTATAGATATCAACAAAATAAAAACAAATTTTGGGCTACTTTAGACTAGACATTTTTCAGAAATGATTACCAAACCTTCATATTTACTTTCATTAGCCATATAGCCATTGAAAACGACGTTACATGTTGAACTTATCTATACGACCGCCCGCGCACAAATCCTTTGTCGCCACTGCTTTCAACTACAGCCGAGCCAGTCCGCATTGTGTCGCGATTAGTCGCGGCGCCGGACGAATGTGTCGCGTGTTGTGACACTGTGACAGCATAGAGAACAACACAAGCGCCGACAGAGACGCCGCTGTTTGCATTGTGCTACGTGCCGTGACATATCGTTTGTGACCGCCGAAGCCTTACGATCTTTTATGGAGCTAAGCTTTGTTGGTCCAATGAATGCGTTTACAGTTACATAAGATCTAGGTACACATACTCCATTGTTGGGATGTGCTAAAATTATGCTCTGAAAGACGTGACGTTGCAATGTTTGAAGGGATTTGCATATGAAACGTATATAAGTATTTCATTGCGCAAAGTCGCTTTCTGTTTACAGATCATTATTTAAATACTCTGTTGAAAACAATAACATTTTATTTTTGCACTTATGACATTGCGCGAAATATAACACAGATTGTGTTATATTTTGTTAACAGTCCTATAAAAACATGTTAAAATATATTTATATACTAATATATCTTAATATAAAATTAATTAATGATATTGAAAGCATAATCACAAGCAAATGGTGGTAAGAAATTAGCAGAATTGTCGTACAATCACGATTCCAATTCTTTGGGAGAATCGCACTCAACTACTCAAGAATTGTGATTAAATATATAAGTTCATCATTTTGTAGAAGCTTTGTAAAAAGTTGTAGTGGATCCCGTCTGGTCTACATGTAACTTAGTCTCTCTGACGTGAGAACGACAAGTAAGTTTTAGTTGGTTTATATCAATAAATTAAGTATGTAGGTATAGTATTAATTTTTAAATTTCTTTGCTCTAATTTTCTAATTTTATATAAGAAAAAATAAAACTTTTTATAATTATTGTTTTATAAGAATTATAATATATTTAAAAATATTGAAATTAGTTTGTAAAGCATTAAGTAATTACTCTGATAATGCTAGGTTCACGCTTGGTAAAATTCATAATTGAACAATTCATAAAAAGGGAATGCCTGCTATTTCATCCTTTTCACAGAATATATTTCATAACTATTTGTGGTATTTGAGTATTTGAGTATTTTATATTTTACAATTTTATCCTAACCTTCGCGTCGTTAGAATACGATCTAAAAAATTATTGTCTTCTTTCATAGTCAAATTTAACGTTAAATTATTGTAATTATGTACCGTTTTAAAAACAGCCCAATATAAAAGACCTTTAATAATACTTTCTGTTCTTAAATCATCACGTTCACGGGAAAGTAGAAATAGCTGTGTGTATTTCAGTAAAAAGTAACTGCTATTGAGGCGTATTCTCGTCTGTAATTGGAAGTATGTTTTTGTCTAATGCAATGTTTTCATTCGACACAAGCGACACGCCTTTGCGGTGCTCTGATTCTGTAGGAATTTTACCAAAATATAGTACCCGTTATTTCTTAACTACTTGCTTAATACTATTAAGAATTTTTTTTTTTCGGAATGTGTGTTGCTGTTGGCCCTACTGGCCTTGACAGCATTACCGGGCAGGGGACTGAGTACAGAGACTCAGCCGTGATAAAGGGGCAGCCCTCACGGGGCTCAAAATTGATTCCGTCCTTAGGGTGCCTCCTGCGAAGCCGAACCACGGCTAAGGACGTCATCGGAGATGGTTAAGAATAAATGTGCATTTTCAATTTTTTGAATAATATTCATCCTTCCTCCTATATTTTACCTCTATCGTTGTCGTTAGCTGATAAGATCATAGGATATTGTGGCCGCATACCATTAGACCTATCCGTACACTTGGTTGCCTATTTAAGCCTTCCCCACCACCTACACGCAGTGTGGGGATACCTTCAAATCAAGGGTGAATAAGCATCTCCTAGGCAAGCGCGCTCCACTTAAGGTTGTATCAATTCTTTATATCAGGTGTGATAGCAGTCAAACCCTAGTCTATATGCTTGTTTTAAAAAACCTACCCGAGTGAAGTATAAGAAATATTAGTTTTATTTCGCTGCACCAACCTTCTTCCAGGATTACAAAATATTAACATAAGGTAATATAACATTCGACTTGAAGTATATAGGATAATATCTTCCCAAGTATTTAGACATACAAGTATTTAATGCCTTTTGCTAACCTAACATTATATTCATGATAATTATTACAGTAATATTTTCGCTAGGTATTTTATATTGTACTTGCGAAATAAATATTTTGCGTACTTTTTTTGACGAAAATAAAATATTTGATATTTTATATAATTAGATTAAATAAGAAATGAAGCTCCATTATTTAATTATATTGGAGGTATGTTTTTATTTTTGTCAGTTCAAAGATTTCTCTGAAATGACTCAACTCATTAGGTTAGTTAATGTCATAAGTTACTCGTAACTCGTAGATCCCCAGGTGGTCCCAAATAAATTTTATAATGATATATAATTACAATATTGGAGATAGAGAAAAGAACCCGTCAAAGTATGAAGTTTGTGGAATGCTTTCTTTATTCTTCTAAAATATCTGATAAGAAAGCGAGCATTGTCTATAAAAATTCTAATATAAATCTTAATATATATGACTATATATTAAGTATATATATGACTGTATATTTATTCAGTCCACGTGTATGTGACTGAACTCCTTCTAAGCAGTTGAACCGATTTTGATGAACACACACAGTGTTCCAGTGGATTCGAGGCCCGCTAGTTATATTATAAACAGAAGTGGGGTCGCATCTCCGAGACTAATATATTTTTGAAAAAGTATTTTTATTGATCCTATAAAAATAAATCAAACATATTTTATTATGGTGCATATTCTTCATAAGGTTACCTACCTTATGAATTACAGTTTGATTTCTGTGTAGTTTAAGAGACGAAGAGGTAAGTCACTGAATCCTAATTTTAGATATGCGAGCGGTTTATTTTAATTCATCGTATAATTATTTATAATAGATATTTCGCCAAGAGGATTTATTATTTTATAATTAAAAACATATCTGCAAGAAATATTAAAGATCTTCATAATTATAGTTTATTAAAACTATACAATTTACTTATGTAGAAATAATACGTCTTATTTTATTACTGTAATAATTTTAATTAAAAATAATAATTCTGGTGAAAATAAAAAACTAAAGTCAGCCAATAAAAGTACACATTTTATTTTGCCATTATTTCATTGCCCATAATTTCATTCGCCATTCGTTAAGTTCTAACGTAAAGTTATTTGTAATGTCTTCAATGGCTTTAATTTACGTCCAAAGAAATGTATAATAAATACAATAAAATAAAATCTTTTAATAAAATTAATGTATAATCATCTAAACTTTCCCGACAAAAACAATTTTTAATAATCTCTTCAACATATTTATTATTAAAAACATGATAAGTTTTACGAAACATATTAATAATGTGCTTCTGCGTATAATATAAATTTATGACAGAAATTTAATTCCCATACACGGTTACCTCACCTGTATTTGTCCATTGTCTATAACTATTAATTTTAATTAAAATGTAAATTAAAAACGCTTATTTGATGAAAAATTAATTAAAACACAGACGAACGGTTAACGTACATAATGTATTTCTCTACTACAGCTACAATAAATTATACTTATCTTTTAGTATGAATCTTTACATATTTACAAATGCTGATCTAACGTAATTATCACAGTTTAATAAGAAATTATAATATTAATAATACTTTTTTTATATCAAGCTAATTGGGAATATATTTTTAATAAATACATTAATTTCTTCAATATCTTTCCGAAATAGATGTCGCGGGTTATTCCTGAAAAAGAAATTTTATGTTTTTTAATATATATGTATTAAGATGCAAAATTATATCGTAAATATTGACGAGTTGGTTGACGCAAGTTCGACATGGTCATTATTTATTCAAAACATTTATATGCAAATGCAATCAATATCAAATATTCATTTTAATGCGAGCCTTGAAGTGTCAAAAATACAGGTAGTGTATTACGTATAGACGTCTGTCTCAGAAGAAGTCTAAAGTTTTTGGGGGGTATGTATATACTTAGACAGACCCTTCCATATTGACAAAACGTGAAATCAACATCGGAAAAATTAGTCAAATGTCAAATCAAAGTTAGTGACACGGAAACTTCATTCGATTATATTGCAAGCTTGTGACTAACGTCGTTTCATTGCGTTGATGTTGAATTTACAAAGGAGCATCAGCGAGTCTTTGACATTTTGTCTTTACGGAAGGGCCCATTTAGAGTATATAGTCTAGGAGAGTGTATACATAAGTATGTATTTTTCTTTGGCATGCTCTGTAGCCACGGATTGGTTGATTTTAATTTATACATAAGTTGTTGTTATATTCGTCATCGTCAGAGTGAAAAAGGCTACTAAAAAGTTAAATTGCACTCATATTGGTTAATAAAACGTGTATTTTAAATGATTTATAGGCTATAAACATTATAAAATAACTCGGGTATATATCAAAATGAATCTTGCTTGTTTCCGAAAATTAATTACTAAAACGAAACATACATTTTCATAAAAAGGTAAGCGGATTTTAGTGTTTGCAAGTTCGAAGAAATGGTTTAAATTTGATAATTTTAAATATTTTACAGGCATTTGTATTTTTTAGATAATTGTCACGTTAACCATGTATCAAAAAAGGCTTTTGCTGCTGGCCCTAGACCCGGACTAGCCAGTAAGTAATCAAAAATGTGTCAAAAAATGTAATGGACGTGAACCGAGGCCCATTTACGTCATAGGAACTCATGTATAGTCCCATATATTGCACTGTGTATAAAGTTATAAAGTAATAGCTGGCCTTAAACAATTTAAATAAAATATTGTTTATACCTATTAAATTCTACGTTAAACGATGCGCCGAAGAGAACATATGCGTTTGAAAATGTAGAGAGTGAGTTTCCAAAAAATATCATGACTTATAATTGGACACAAATAAGCAATGCAATGTCAACCCACACGAATGTCATTTCGAGAAAAACGCGTTTGAAAATTTTGAACAACTTGCTTTATCAATTTTTTTAATGTATTGGTCAAGTTTTTAGCAATTTCAGATTTATGTAAGTTATTTTACTTATTTTCACAAAAAATAACTATACAAACTGCATATTTCGTATATAATATAACCCAAAACGTTTAACATAATACATACATTGCATGATTAAAAAATGTTTTTAAGAAGTTTTAAAGCTTAAAACCCTACAAATATTAAAGAAAAATGTTCTTCAGCCATTTACCAACACTTCTGCATATATAACTCATTTTTTCAATTTTGTGGGTTGACATGGTATTGCTTATTTGCGTCCAATTATACCCGACTACCCCAAGAGTGTATTATGTATGCATCTATGTATTAGGTACATAGAGCCTATGTATTTATTTAGTGCATTTTATAGTCTAAATGGTCTGATTAATTTTGAGAAATGAGATGTCATTTTCTTTTTAATTGCAGTGATTAGTCGGATGGGTGGCAGATTATGGTTTTTGTAACACTTTAATTGTTTCAAATCTAATTCAATTCGTTTTTTTTAATCATTATTTTATGCAATAGAATGTTTTTTTTTTCAAAAACGCAAAAAAGGGAAATTTAGATCTATTTCAAAATTTCCACTGCATGTTGGTAACATTAATAAATAAACTTCTAAAATAAATATTGTTATGTGCTATAAACTATTTTCTTACCTTTTTTTAGTCCGCATATGATCGTGTTTTGATATTTGCGTGGACAAATTTCGAATTTCCACCGCTACTAACATTTACTAATGCACTAACACAGTATAAATAAGGCGCTATACTATACGCCTGTAGAGTTTCTTATAACTAGAACAACCTCACTTCTCGTTAACGTCGTCATACCTGTTGACAAAGAATAATCATTTTAGTACATACATTTTGTAAGGTATAAATTAAGTAGTATTTGTATTATATAGTGTAGTAGTGTATTATTTGCGTCTTCAGATACTATAAATCATGTTCAATACTATATTTCTAATCCAATTAAAGGTGAAATTTCAAATATATCTAAAACTTATTTTTAACCTCTCTCTCTCCTAAGCAATTATTAATCCCATGATAGTGGAATCTGTCTTTCCTATCCTGTGATTCCCTTATATACCTTCCTTGATTCAACCAGTCTCTTTCAGAAACCTCACAGACTTTCATATCATTGTCAATGACATCTCTCCATCAAGACAAGCAAGCATCCAGAGCAAGACGGTAGATGAGAATCTACGGTCTTGCTCTTTTTTCTCGACCCAGGCATAGTCAGATTCATTCTGATATTACCAATGTAATCAGTAGGTCTCCTTTTTACACGTTTATACCACCTGAGTCTACTTTCTTGGCCTTATAATTTATCGAACCTGTCTCCTCTAAATAATTCATCATCTCAGTGTTTAATTAATACGGTCAATTGTTGGAACGAAGTTCCTTATCGCGCGTTGTGAAAGGGGGCTAAGTCTAAGAAATTTTAAAATATATAAAAATTATAGCCTTAATTTATTTAATATTTCTTACGAAAAGTTGTCACGACACTTTTTGCTATAGTAAGCTATTGTAAGCTGTGCGGCGTCGCATGTTTCTCTGTCTGTCTCTCTCTCTCTTATAGAAAGCAAGCCAGATATTTTCATTTCTATTTCGCATTGAGTAGTGTGGTGTCGCGACGATTATTTTTGTTGAGTGTATACAGGTTTTTGTAAATAATAAATAATGTTAATAATAAAAAAATATTATTATAACTTAAAAAAATAAAATTTTATTACAATTCCTTCACTAATTAATCGAAAGGAACTTCGTTCCATCCGGGTGTCCCTTGACACCTCTCAAGTTTTTCTATTGCTTTCATGTTAGTGATCGTCCTTTAGGAAGTTATTCAATGCAAATGGAATAAGAATAGACTTAGGTATAAATATCAATCGTATAAAATGTACATCCGACATTACGAAAAACATACAGCGTAACAGAAACTTATTGAACCGAGTAATTGACAACATCATCGTAAGCTCTGGTGCTTATGTTCAGCGAAGAAAATTTACATTAATATTCTATAAGAGGAAAAGCCTTCATTTTGATTCGGTACAAGCATGTATTCAACCAGTACAAGCATGTCGAAACATACCAACGAAAAACATTTTTTTATAGTAAACGCTCTACTATAAAAAAATGGGTTTTGCGTTGTTAAATTTTCGAAACTTTCATTTTGGAATTTTCAGTCCTACTTCCGAATATCTAAACATGACTGAGAAGTAAATAAACTGTACAATAATTAGTCTTCAATTCCTATAAGCCATGTTTATTTATAGCATGTTGGTTATTATTTTAATTGTGATTTTATTAAATATGTCCTCTTAATAGTATAATATTAGTAAGGACCTAACTCAGTATAGTTACAATCAAATTTAAAAAAAGGCATTTATGTTACCTATCTATAAGATTTATCAAGACGTTTAAAAAATAATCTGTTTCAGTATATGTATTTGGTTTCATCTGGCAAGGAGATAGGTGAACCTTTTTTGAATAAGAATTATATAAGTCTATTTGGACTTTTTTTATTATATCATGACGGCACCGGCAAAAAAGCATACGGTTTGCTTGATGGTAAGCAGTCACAACAACTTATGAACGCATTCGATACTTGAAGTATCACGTGGCCGATGCCTATCCAAGGAAACGAGGGAAGAAATGAGAAGGGAAAAAGGAAGCTAACAAAGGGTGAGAGATTAGGCTAAATATGCCGAATCTAAGAGATTGATGATGAATTGAATGATGAATTAATGACCTCTGTTAATAGTCTTTTGTAATCGCTAATCGCCATATACCTCATCTCCAATATTCCTTAGTATCTGATGAACCTATTTGAGTTTCATGCGGCCATTAATGATATATAAGTAGTATATAAAAAAAATATTCGTCCTAATAGTAATTTTTCTTATCGGCCTGTTATAATTTTTTTTGTTGCTCCTATAAAATTTGCTCGTCGGACTCACGAATTCTGATAACTAGGCCGACGATTTGTGGATTTTTTAATTCACGATAAAGGCTACATTCACATCCGGTATGTAGAAAAATTAAGGTATGACCATTAATAATTAATTTGGTCATTTTGTCTTTTAAATTTAATATCATAGTGATTTTTTTTTTCGGAATGTGTATTGCTGTTGGCCTTACTGGCCTTGACAACGTCACTGGGGGGTTCCGAGTACAGAGACTCAGCCGTGATAAAGGGGCAGCCCTCATGGTGGCTCAAATTTTATTCCGTCCTTAGGGTGCCTCCTGCGAAGCCGAACCACGGCTAAGGACGTCATCATCATGATATTTAAAGCTACTCGGTCTTTACTTTTCTTAAAGCTGTCGGAATCGATGTATAAATTACGCTAGAAAAGTTAGTAAGTTTGACGTAGACCTACTGTAAAATTTGCAGATTTTCTTATGATTTATAAAGTTATAATATGAAGAAGGCTTAAAATATAGAACAAGCAATGGCGGTAAATTCACATACTCGTAATGTACTATTAATTTATTAATAATATAATAATTATCGCAGGATAATATTGCTAAGTTATTACGAAAGGGAAAGAATAAATTAGGTATGTTATATTACATGAAATAGTTTTCTTATCAACACACTTACCATTCATGAATTGAGCGTGTAATGTGAAAATTGACTGGTATCTCTCCAAGTCCAAAGTGGTGGTAGACAAGACTGCTGCAGGCCAGCCAGCAGCTCGGCATGGTACCGCTGTGCTGCTAGCAAGTACGGCGCAGGGGGCAACGGCATTGGACAATGCGGCTGTTGAACTATTGGAGGCGAAGGCGATGACCGCCTGGGCTCAGGTTCCAACAAAGCGTCTATTGTAAAAGCTCGTCGAGGTCTTGATACCGTCGGCAGTAGTGCCGCAGTGTCTGGCCCTTCTTGAGGCTCCGGACTAAGTCTATGGCACATAGTCATTGCCGGAGCGTACATGCCACTCGACATACCTCCTGGTGCTGAATTCGCTTGACGAGCCAAAAAAGCCCTGTTAAAACTAGCTAGCGCTGCTAACTCTGCATTTAAACTATCTTTTTCACCTTTATGTAGCTTAAATCGTTTTCTGCGACGCAGGAGTGAGCCATTTTCAAACATATCAAAGGCTTGCGGGTGTAGTGTCCAGTATGCGCCCTTGCCGGGTCTGTCCGGGCGGCGTGGTACTTTAACGAAACAATCGTTAAAGGAAAGGTTATGTCGCAGTGAATTCTGCCATCGTTGAGTATTCCTTCTATAGTAAGGGAAACGGTCAGTGATAAACCTATAGATCTCTGACAGAGGCAGCATGCGCTCCGGTGAACTCCAGATCGCCATAGCGGTGAGAGCGATGTATGAAAAAGGTGGTTTCTGATCACCGTACGACTCCCGCGTCGGCCTCGGCATCGCTTAGCACTTTTCCAATTGAAATTATTCCTTTTGTCACGTCGGTAATGATATTTCAGGCAAGTAGGTAACACGTCTCTCACTGGTTAGTATAAGATAAGGACTGGGCGAGCGAGCGAGAGTGCGTGCTACAGGCGCGGGCGGGCGGGGCCGTGCCTCGAGTCCCGCCCTGTGCCGGCTGCGCCAATCGCTGGTCGTTGACTGTGTTTGTTGTTTTTGTCGGCTCTGGACCCGTTACAGAAGAATTTAAATTGTTATCACGTTTACATTATACAAAATTTATTCGACATCGACACTTGGGCTTGTTTCGAAATTGCAATGATTAAAGAAGTTTGTGCTTATTGATGTGAGAGTGGTAAGAGTAATGACTGGAGATGATCCTTATTAATAGACGTGGGTAGAGATTTATTTCACATTTATAGCAATTACTTTGGATAAGACATGCAATATTCGAATTAATAAAGCTAAAAATATATTATCATTTTCGTCATAATTATCATTGATCAAGCTGTACCTATTTAGATCGCAACAAAATTCAATAAGAAAATAATATTAGTTTTTAATATATAGGTATGCCATGATCATAAGATTCATTTATTATTAATTGTAATAATAAATCAATCATTATAAATAAAGATTATTAATTTGTAGTGTATTTTTTAATTTTCCTCATGGTAAAAATGTTGACTGAAATTAATTGAATATTAGATTGTTGATATGTTTGATTGTGGTTTCATATAAGTTTAAGGTTTTATATAGTAAGTATCTAGCTTTTGCCAAAATTTAAGTGCATTTATATCACACTGGATATGCCCGTGGCTCCACTCCCGTTGAGTAGTTTTGTAATGATCCCAACATTTTTCCGACATAAAAACTTTAAAAGTATCTTATATGATATTACAGGTAATAAGCTATGTGTGTATCAAATTTCATTCAAATCTGAGTCAGTCAGTTTTTGCGTGAAAGAGTAAAAAAACATCCATCCATCCGTCCATCATCCATCTGTCGAAACTTTAGTTTTTCACAAATTATAAACAAAATATTTTTAAATATTTTAAACAAATTATATAGTATTAGTTAAATTCGATCAGATTAAATAATTAGAAGTTAGATTGAATGTATCCATCATCGAATTATACCTAACTTATTAATCTACCTATTCACAAGTTATACATTTTTTAAGGAATACAGGCTATACTTAGGTAACCTTGCGGTTTCAACGTTAAATTTAAAGGAAAGAACCTAAACTAAGTGAGCCAGCCTTATTACTGATTTTTAGATTAACAGAATAAGTAAGTACCTAGACAAAATAATTATAACATAGTCCTCGGTACATGTTTAAATTAAAGTCAGTATAAGTATTTTATGATTATATAGGGCATTAAATGTTCTCTAATTTTAAGGCTCAATTAAAGGTGTGCTACCGGCTGAGGTCTCAGACCCGGCCCCCACCGGTGACGCTGTCTAGGCCACTAGGGCCAACAGTAATAGACACTCCGAAAAAAAAAAAAAAAGAAAAATAAAGGTAACATTTTGTAAATTTAGTAAGGCTTTGCTAGAATATAGTGGTGAATGTTCTTAATAAAATTAATTCAAGGGCTTTCCAAATAAAATTTTACAAACAGAAAACTCTTCAGGGATTTTCTTTTGTAATATGAATAGATCAAAGGATGCTATCATAACGTCATAATAATCGTAAATTTTTGATAGCTAATTTGCTCTTATCCAGTGAGTTACTGGTTTTCCCTTAAGATTGCGGAAGTCAGACGGCAGTCGCTTTGTGTAAAAACCTTTCGAATCCGGATAAGAGTAAAAAGCAGACCCCGGGATAAGAGAAGACATATAATAATTTATCAGGGAAATTGAAACGTATGCTTGTGAATTAACTGCAGGTAAAATAAATAAAATAATTTTACTTTCGGCAAGATATTGGTTATCAATTTAACATTATTTACTAGCTTGCTGCCAGTGGCTTCGCCCGCGTGTATAACAATTTTAATACAAACTCTGAATTTCTGGGGTTTAATTTCAGAAAATGTTAAATCACGTGTTTCTTTATCTTTAATCGTTTACCAAATAATAAAGTTTCATGTTCTTATTCAAGTTTCAAATATGACAGACAACCAATATGCAAACTATTTCAACTTTCAAACTCTTTTCATATTTCTATGCCTTTTCACCTCCTTTAGGGTTGAATTCCGAAAATTGTTTCCTTGTGCTCTTTTGCACCAGGCTGTGCTGTTAATCCGTCATTTATGACAAAGCATTTTATATATTTAGATAAAAGACGTGTCTCATTACGGATATTGAAAATTGTCGAAAATTTATTTGCTCGTTTGGACGGTCTTGATATGGAAGAACAATTCGTTCGAAGCCGGGTGCAAAAGATACCACTATATACACATTTGCATTTGTTCCACTAGAAATAAAATAATAGTTATTTTGATGTTAAATAAACCGAGTAATAGTTTGCATGTAGTACATATTAAATACACCTTGCGTCCATTCCGAGTTGCTGGAGGCGTCAAGTGGAAATCAACAAGTTCGCTTGAGGCACTCGGTGACAAGTGCAAATTTCATATTCACTTTAGTCTTAGTCTGTAAATACTTTAAGATAATAATGCACTGATGACTCTACGCATGTATAACACGCCTACACCACTATACCAATTTTAATGAAATGTGATACAGAGATAGATTAAGCCTATAGGTACATGGGCTATCTTTTGTAGTGAAAAAATGTTTGAAAAGGTAGAATATATGAAAGTTTTTATTGGATTTTTTTTTTCTATTGCAATAATGGTGCTTCTTTAAAAATCGTTATTAGCTAGTAGTTAAATCTTATATCAAGCGGTGTTTACTAAATAAAGCTTATTATTCCGTTAATGAATATATTGCAGATAATGTGGCATGGAATTAATGTACGTTGAGTTTCATGCGGGATATATATCTTAATTGTACATTTGACAAATGTAATGTGATTATTTTTGAAAAGAGTAACTGTAGAGTTTCTTGCCGTTTCTTCTCTGCAGAATCTACCTTCCGAATCGGCGGTAGCTTCACTTAGGCGGACATAACAGACTGTATATTTGACGATTCAAAAGCGCTTAAAAGCCTATTTGAATAAAGAATATTTTGAGTTTGAGTTTGAGTTATATATAGGTATAACTTACAAGAACAAATATAATACGGAACAAATATAATACGGAAAATTATTTTGATTCTTTTAAAGATAATATTTTAATATAATATATTCGACCTGAGTTGCAAACCTTGGCTGTCGTTTAGCAATATACTAGTTTAAAAATTAATTTGTGTGACCATAATTTTTACGGAACCGTAATTTTTACATTTTTACTCTGTACAACTTCTGACGAAAATATTCTGTAGACATTTTTACTTAATTTTTTGCTTTTTAGTTTTTAAGTCGGTATTTTTTTGTGAAAATTATTTTGTCCTTGTCGTGTATATTTCCGGACCACCGACACAGGATATCACTATACTAATGGGGGCCGTTGAATATGTAACGTTTATTTATTTATAAAAATAATATATCATTTATCGCTTAATCTAAAATTAGCTGCAAAATTTATAACAAAAAACCAAACAACAAAAAAATCGGTTAAATATAAAAACTTTTTATCGTTTTATTTTTACAAAGCTCTAAGTGCAAATCAATCGTATCAAATAGGGACGGAAGGTCACTTGTTCGCATCAAATGGCGCGTGTCACGACGCCCCCGTACTAACGACACTATCGCTACCAAGGCGATAGAGCAATAATTCATTTGGAACGACTCTTGTTTGACTGCTTTGGATTTCATAGATTTCTGTAAGCGTGTTCATAAAGGAAATTGCATTTTTGTGATTGACTTTTCGTGTACACTTTCTTTCTAGTACAAAATTTACATTCATATTTAATTTTTGGGTACGAAGATATTAGACGTTTATGACGACGATGAAGTTGTAGCGCAGCGGTATCGAATGGGGTCACGAGTTAGATTCCCACTCGGAGCAGATGTATGTATTAACCATACAGGTATGTTTTCCGGTCTGGGTGTGTTTGTCCTTGTCATTGTATATGTTTCTGGACCTCCGACACAGGATGTAACTAACCGAATGGGGCCTTTGAGTTTGTAGCGATCACTGGTCGGTAAACGATCACTGAGTTAAGCAACTTTATGCGCGGTCAGTCAATAGATAGGTGATCGCATAGTGGTATTTCATCTGAGCGGCCCCATACATCGGAGAGCACGTAAAATGTCGTTCCCAGCTGTTCTCAATTTGATAACAATGGATAATTAATGTTAGAGGGCTGTATAGGCGACCTGAACAATTACCGTCAGAGTAAAAATACTTCAAGACATTTAAAATTGAGATTAAATCTGAAAAGAAAAGTTCACCTCAGGTTCTTGCTTAGAAGAAGAAAATTGATAGATAGAAGTTAAATTATCAAAATCGGAAAAACCATACTATTTTCGAGAACATGGAGAATTATGTACATAAAAAATATTAAAAAAAACATGTGTCTAACACATATACCTTATATACCTTTAAGTATATCTCCTATATTTTTAAAATAATATTAGCAAATGCTCTTTTTAATTATTTTTTCAAAACATTACCAATATCGTGTCTTACATTTTACTATTATGACTTGATTTGAGAAATGGATTGAGAAAAAAATGGTTGTGTGTATCAACCAACTGAAAGTCAGTGTCATTACTGAAGATTACCCAGAGTGCGTAAATTGGAAGGTAGTATATTAAATCCAATATCGATATGATTTTGAAAACTCAATGTAATTCGATTATTCTGAAGTGCTATTACATACATACAAATGTGTTTTATAGCGACAATCATGCGTATGTATGCATTCTATCACTATATTAGTATCATGTCATCAACAAATTTGTCATAATTTTTATAAAAATGTTTTTTTGGACATGAATTGCCGTTGGCCTTATTGGCCTTGACAGCGTCATCGAGTGGGAGAGCCGAGAGCTGAGACCCAGCCGTGAAAAAGAGCCAGCCCTCGCTGGGGCTCAAATTTGATTGGCGATGGGCATCCTTACGGTTAAGGACGTCATCGAGAATAAGATATCTAGTATTGCCTCATTTTATAGCAATGTTTACAACGTGTGCTATGCAAAAACTGGCTCTTGGGCTATTGAATTTGAATTACCTAATTGAATAAATAGAAGTGAAGATTCTGTCTGTTTTTATTCATCCGAGCTATCTTTTTGTGTAACTATTAGTTTTTTTTTTTTTATGTTAGAAGTTGGCAAACAAGCATACGGCCCACCTGATGGTAAGTGGCTGCCGTAGCCTATGAGCGCTTGCAGCACCATTAGTAGGTGCCACTCACGCGTTGCCAACCTCGAGATATTGGTTCTTAAATCTCCTCTGCCCAGTAATTTCACTAGCGTACAGTGCCCTTCAAACCGGAACACAGTAATGCCTAAGCACTACTATTTGGCGGCAGAATATTTGACACTGCGGTGGTACCTACCTAGCCGGCCTCTTGCAACAAAAGACCTGCCACCAGTGTGACTGATTGCACTGGCGGAATAATCTCTGCTGTGACAGAGGTTATCCCAACAGCGGGCGATGGGGTCGTCACATACCGACGCCGGATCGATATCGATAGTGTGGAAATCGATTAGACAGAAATCTGTCTTATATTTTGTCGGCATGAAAACATCGAAGAATAATAACCTATAACTGTTGCATTACGTGCGATCAGTGAGAGCGGTGGAGGCCAATCTCCAATCTCTGTTTATTCCCTTCCCTTTATTTTCCTTTCTGATCCCTTGGGATGGGAACACGTATGTGATACTTCAAGTATCACAAGCGTTCATAGGTTGCGGTAACTGATTTTCATTACGTGAACCGTATGCATGTTTGCCAAATGAGCACGCGTGGTGCTAGTTATGAAAAATAATTAGCAGTCAAGTGCGTTGTGGACCACGCACCGTTGAAACTGAAGGGTTCCGCAGCTTGGTTATGAAGAATCTTAAGGCCTTTAAAAATCATAACGAATTAAAATCGACTGCAAAATAAGTTGGTAATTTCATAATAATTAATAAAAGTGATATGAAAAACAAAGTTATGGGAAAAACTTATATATGTCTTAAATTTGTAGATCTATCTTCTTCAAACCAAATGTGGATAAAATTTTATTTGATGTCCTACAAGCTCAAATTTTTCCAGAATTTTAAATCCCATACTTCAAAAAGAGAGAGGGGGAGGACACAATTTTTATGACTTTAGGAGCTAATATCTCAACAACTACTGACTTAAGGAAAAAAGTCTGAATCAAACCTCCTTATCATTTTGAAAGACCTATCCAAAGATATCTCACACGTTGACATACGTTGACATTTTTTTTAACACTCAGTTACATGTGTGGACTGCTACCCTTAATTTTTATATATTTTAAAATTTCATTACAGAATCGTTGTGCGGTTCATAGAATACACCTATTTAGTAAATTTTGTATAGATAGAGCCAATGATCTCCGAGTAAAATGACTGTGACATACGGACCGGCGGACGGACAGACGGACAGACGGACAGACGGACAGACGGACAGACGGACAGACGGACAGACGGACAGACGGACAGACGGACAGACGGGCTGACGGACAGACGGCCAGACGGACGGATAGACAGACGGACATGACGAAACTATAAGGGTTCCGTTTTTGCCATTTGGCTACGGAACCCTAAAAATGTTAATGTTGCTAATTACCCAGGTGAGATGGCAGATGTTACATATTATAAGGGGCAGCAACATGGCAAATTCTACTCTCTCCTCTCTTCAACCCTCTGGAACAAGGTACGGTGAAGCTGTGAATATAGCTAAAGTAACTGAAGGCAAGCCGTAAGTTTTACCGTCTACGTATAAGAAATATTAAGGGTAATTTGAATTCGATCAAAATTTAAATAAGCTATTACTATCAAAAATTTAATGTAAAAAAATCAGCATAACCGATTTTCATGGTCACACGAATGTACATAAATAATAAAAATTTAGTATCAATATAAAATTTTATGTAGTTTTATCCTTATCGCATAACACTTTGGGTATATTTTACTTATAGTATAATGTGTACTGAACTTTTTTGCGTGCAAATGTTTTGTGACACAATTACGAATGCATTGTGGAAATTTCGTTACGCGTACAAATTTAATAATACGCCTGTCATGGCATTTAAACAATTTAAAATATAGGGGAGGAATTTCAAAATACATTCTAAATATGAAATATAAAATTTTAATAAAAGTATGGTAATATTTTTATATTTTATATTGTATTCTTTGATTTTTTTTAATAACTAAGATTTATTCGATATTTTTTCAATCTGTAAAATGCAGTTTCATTTATTATAAACCTTATTGTAAACTAAAATAGTAACAGGCTAACTAGACCAACAAGAAATGATTTCATTAAATGCTTATCCGTGAATGACCTGATAGAACGATTTGCAACCTTCAAGTTTCTTGGAGTAGGTATCAACAGCGGTTTAATTCTCCCGTCTCATGTAAAACATTTTATGAAGCAAGCTTCCGTAAACCGAAAATGGGAGTATTTTTTTTATATGAATGACCGGGCAAACGGACATCTACAACACCAAGCGGATTGCAGTAAAAGCTTAAGGTATTTTCTTAAAAGATTAGGCATGAGTTAATTTTTGCCAGTCTTACCTTAGATAGTTGATTTTTCAGTAGCCACTTTTTAAAGTAACTGTTATACAAAACGATCATTTTTAAAGAATTATTTTCTGACCACGACGCTGGCAATCAAGTGTGCGGTCTACTCAAGAAGCAGTTTCTGTAGTGTATGGACGTTTGGCCTTCCAAGGCTATCATTCCTAAAATAAAATGCAACAGTACGGATACTGTCACCAGACATATCTTTAAAAGAACTAAACATCAACATTAAAAAATTACCAACAGATATTATAAAAAAAAGGAAATAGCCATGGAATTATAACACAGAACCATAGCTTCGAACAAATTTCTTCGCGAAACGTAGACCAAACATACGCAAATGCGCACTCGTAATGTTACCAGCGAAACGAAATCTTTAAATTTTGGGATAGTTATGAATGAATAAATTATTAATTAACATTATGAATTAATATATGAATTTCGCCTACTAGACTGAAGTTGGAAATTAGTATTTATATTACTAACTCTATGGTAACAGCCAAAGAAAATTCTCACGAATTTTCGCGGAATTTAAGTTTAATTTCGTTTACTTTTCATTACCTACCTAAGATCAATTGCGTCTGGTACCAGTTTTCACGGCCACATGGCATAAACGTATTAGTTTCTAAATATATATCATTTCCTCAAAGGCGCCGTCCGTTGCATCTCATAGACATAATCATGCCACTTCGGCATTGGCTAATGACACCTTTGAAGACACCGCCAGCAAACCGACAAAACGCCTCCACCTTGTTATTAAGTGTGAATTCTACAAATTGTTCACAAATATTTGCGTCTACCTGTGTTTTTTTTCAACCACTTGTGATATTTGCCGTGACTGAATCAAGGACGCCATAAAAGCTGTCCGATTAAGCATGGTGGATTAAAAATATCTACTAGATATCTACGGCTAATGGATTTACAATGGGAATAAAATTGGAGTTATTTTGGTGTGGCAGGTTTATTTTATACTAAATGCGTGTATGTTTTTTTTGAGATACATACCATGGGAAATTCGTGAAACACATAACACATCTTGACTTGAGATTAAGAATAATCTCTGTTCTGTATAGTAAGCGCCGCCATCCAAATAATGTTGGTAAAAACATAGATAACAAATGATGTGGCTCATAAACGATTCATAACCATTGGTGTATAAAAAAGCAGTATGATCTTTTAATCTACCGGCCGAGGTCTCCAGACCCGGCCCCCACCGGTGACGCTGTCAAGGCCACTAGGGCCAACAGCAATGGACACTCCGAAAAAAAAAATTTTTTTAATTTAACGAGCTTACGGATAAATGATAGAAAGCAAGAGAGTAGTAGAAAGGCTTAGGCTTCCACTGTTCATACTCGTCGAAGGAAATGCAACAGTGTGAATACTGCTCCTCCACGTCGATACTCAGTGCGACAATTTATCGTATAAGTATTACAGTAGGTACCTGGGCGATAGAGCTGGTCCATTTACGCCGACAACAACAAGGCTCTAATAAAAATCTCAAGAATAACCATTATTTAATACGTGCACCGTTTTTCAACCGGTTTTAAAGAAAATTATTAAAAATTATTAAACTTATATCAGTTAATAAATTTTAATACGAATACCAAAGAGCTTGAATTCTATTATTTTGATTTTTTTTAACAACGTGTAGTTGTGTTCTACGTCCATCTTTACGATTTAGCAGGTTATTTTCTACTACTAATATAATGTCCTTTTTATTGAGTGTAAATAATTGAGTTTGTATCAACGCCGCCGCCTTCGCCATCTGCTCGCCCGAGTTTTAACACTCCTTTCGGATTTCCCACTTAACTTTAATGTTCTCATAAAATTTTAACGTTAAAACATCCGATAAGCGAAACTGATACTTAATCGATTGTATTAAAATAAAAAATTGTTTGATATTAAAAACTTTAGATTATTACCAAAGGATTAAAAGAAACTTATGTTTTGTTTTTTCGATTATTTACTGAAAATTATACTCTATTGTAAAGTTATTTAGTTTCAATATTCTTTGGAAGGGTTTTGGTCGTATAATTTCATGTATCTCTTAAGTCGGTTATTACAATATTTGTTGTTGGATGTTATTTATTTGACTAGTTGACAGCATTGCGTCGTCGGCGTCCAGCGCGCCGGTGGCATTGATCTCATTACACTTAAATACCTTATAACGTATTTAGCCTTTTAAACATATTATGTAAATCGTGTTCTGATCAATTGAATGAATTATGTAACAACTTTCAGTTATTATTTAACTAAAATGTGGATCAGATATTGATTTTATTTTATCAGATACCAATTTACAGTTTTACTAAATTAAAATAGAAATGAAAAGTCTCCGTCCGAAGCACTCTTTGCAATTAAATAAAAATTAAATGTGCTATGTGCATCTTTTGTTAAAATCCATTGCCAAGATAGACTGCCCTAAGCAATAGTGGTTATTTTTCATATAAATATATAATTTGTTAATACTGACGGGCAACACATGGCATAGCTCGAGGCGGCCAGGTTTTGAGGGAGGGCGAACAAATTAAATTAACTTCGAAGTTTAAATGCACATCCGTAAATTGTGTATAGCAAACCAAATTTTAACGGAATATGTAGATACATTTATTGAATTGGTAAAGAATTTTAAATTAATTAACGGAAATAACAGCAACAGAGTACAGCCAGTAGTAATAGTGATGGCCGGTCGGATCCGGTTATTACAATCGTATAAACTACGGCGCTCTATCTTGATCTAGAGATGGTTACATTATACAGTACAAAAGTGCGATAATCTCCTAAAAGGTGTTCGCTGTGTTATAGATAATTAATATTTAGGCCCGGCGCTGCGCCCCGCGGCGCTCGCGCACCGCCCGCCTTTGTACCGCACCGCCGATCGCCGCATTTGTCATGTTAGCGCGCACCAAAGGTGTGAATGACTTTTTTCTTAACCATTATTAATGACAATGATAGAAAATATTGTTTTTTGTTACAACAGTGTTGATTGTTGTCAATTAGTTTTTTGTTGCAGCGCCGTGTTCTGATTGTAAGCGTAGCGGATCGATTTTGATTTGAATTCAATGTTTGGATTAAAATATAGCGAGGTTCATTAAAACCTTTGATATGATTGACTATAGTTCTTTTGTATTGATCGACAGCGACTGAGGTCATAAGGAGGGCTTGGCCATATTATAAACATTTTTGAACACCGCCACTAAATTGATTTATGTTAAATATTTTGTGCAAGACTAAAGTTTTTTAAAATATTGAAAACCTTTATTTTAAGCAGAGATTATAAAAAGATTGCGTGTACCATGCCATTAGGCAGCGCGTGCGTTGAATTTCTAAATTAAATTGCTTCTTTCCATTGTTCATTACAAAAGTCTTGTTCCAATGTTATTCTTGAGAGAGCTACTTGTTTTGTTACTTAAAAAATGAGTCGAATCACGGAGCCGGGGAAAGCTCTCAATCTCGCCCCTCCTGAGAACAATGAATAATAAGCGGTTACAACGTCTATCCATTTTCTTTATACCCCCCGCAATACAATAGACGCGGTATGAATGTTTTCAATTCAAATTTAAATATTTCAAAAATACATTCAAATAAAATTGACTATGCGTCCCAAAATTACCCACGAAGTTTGGCATATGAATATAGTAGGTATATATTGTTTAAGTTTTTATTGTGTAATATCTAAATTATAAAAAACTTGAAAAAAAAATGGATAATATAATAATTTTCCTATATCGCTTCAAATTAAGCATTTAGACTGTTGCATGGGTATGACAATAGATCTCGATGGGTCGGTCAGTCGGTGAGTCGGTCGGTCAAACCAGCAATTGTCGCCCTTTCTACAACTACTGGCTGACTTTATTGCAAGAGGGTGGTTCGGTAGTTACCACAAATTATTATTATGACATTCCACCGCAAAGCAGGAGTATACTTTGCATTACTGTGTTTCGGTTTGAAGAGCACTGTAGTTAGTGAAATTACTGGGAAAAGAGGGTGTAAGTATCTCGAGGTTGGCAACGCAGCTGTGACTTCAATAAATATAGTTGGAATCAGGTGGGTCGTATACTGTCTTGCCACCTTAGTAACACAACAAAAGCCTCACTGTTCAGTGTCCAAACAATTGTCAATTGTTAAAAATTGCAAAAGTTTATAAATGACTCATGGGTCAGGGAAGTTGTTAAGCCATTTATTATTCTGATACTTACCTCACAGGCTTATGTAATTAATATACAGTTGAAACACTTTCAGTTACAATATTATCTACACAATTTACCTAATGCATATAATTTACTATTGATTGAATCAACTGTTACGAAATAGTAGAATGTAAGACAATAAATCAAGGTAGCATCCTGTGATTATATTTCGTTTATACAGAAACAATAGCTATTATGTTCGTTTAATGGATTTTTTGTGCCATCATAGCAAAGTATGGCTTCCGGCGAATGTAGGTCAATTTCATATTATTCAGTTTCAAACAGTACACTTAAATACCTTTTAGTTATGTTTTATTTGTTTCTTACAAGAACTGTAAATATAAGTGATTTCATATTGATCTAATATTATAATTAAATGGGAATATTAGTTGTTACGTTTCTTTGCATACAAGTCAAGGATACAGAAAAGGGTTTACATATAGGATAATTTTCAACCAGACAAAAGTAATGAAACCTTGAATAGAAAAAAAACTTTTAGACGGTAAAAAAAATACTCGCAAATTTTTAATTTCTCTCTAATTATAATTATAAATTCCATGGAATTGACGTTTGGGGCAGAAGCTAATTCGGAAATAAAGAAAACTTTATAACATTTTTTTACTAGCCAAGAATAATAATAATCCTAATTTTCTAATCAAAGTATTTCTAAATCTAATACCTAGTGCTATTGTTTTTGGCATAATGGGGTTAGTACTACTGGCTTTCCCAGTAGTACTAACCCCATTATGCCAATTATTGGAAGTATTATCGGAAGCCATAATGTTGATGCCGCAAGATATATGCTATTTCACGCTTCCGAAACGGTGATCGCTTACCATCAAGCGTACCATTTATTATGATTATTTGCCATCTTTGTAGCGTTGTGGGTAGCGAGTCTGCCTTAAGCCTCGACGGTTGCGGGTTCGATTCCCGCTCGGAGCAGATGTTTGTATTATTCGTACAGGCATGTTTTCCGGTTTGGTTGTGTTTGTCCTTGTCATTGTGAATGTTTCCGGACCCCCGACACAGGATATAATTATCCTAATGGGGGCCGTTGAGTGTGTAGCGTTTGTTTGTTTGTTTGTTTGTAGGAAAAAGAAAGTCATATTCACTCAATTTTTGTTGAAGGCGACCGGGATTAAAAACTTCAAGTCAAAACGTTACCTCCATCTCGAAATAATCCTGCTAATAAATTTCGAGCTTGTGAATGATAGAATTCAAACCATGTTACAATACTCATAGAATAAAGTAACTTTGTATATTTTAACAAGTTACTTTAATACCTAATAATACCGTTCTATAATATGATAGCGACGTAACCAACATTTTTTTTTTAAAGAAACGATTAATCGACATATGAACCAGTTACACGCTAAGTATAGTAATAAAATGATTACCATAAATCGCCATAACAGATCTCAGTGAGATTTTCCAATGAATTAAACATGTTTTCATTGTGAAGGATCAGGGAATGGGCGTGGGGTTCGGCGGAGGCGTCAGTACTATTAACGAACTTTAGAGATAACATCGGCCGACAAACTCGATTAGCGGCCGGAGTGGTTTTATGAGAGGTTGTCTTGATTCAAGAGAGAATAGCGATTACCACCATCACTTAATACTATGTGTATTAATATTATAAACAAAGAACACGCTACGTTTGATTTTACGTTTGAGTTTTGTCGATTCACGATAAAATAAAAACAACTGAACGGATTTTAATGCAGTTTCCATCAATAGACAGAGTAATTCATGGAGGAGGTTAAGAATTATAATTTGTCAAGGTTTTGTGTAAATTCGTTGAAATATGGTAGGAATTGTTGAAAATATTGAAAAAGTGGAATCTTTTGTTGCCATTACAAACTTACCTTTTCTGTTTTTACACAAGGGACTTGATTTCGCGTTTATTACTACATGATGGGGTTTGGAGAACTTACTTTATTTACTTTACCACAAGGATATTTTTGAATGTCATTATATTTTTACGAATTGTATCTAATCATTAGATTCATGGCCTTGCTAAAGATTCCATTCTGCTCACTGAATACAAAATATATTTATAGTCTTAAGTCTTAAAATTATTTGGAACTTAAAATCTATTAATGATCTTATTACTTAGACTGGACTCTTTGTTGTTACCGACTATTATCAGTATATTATTAAGAGTTGAATCAAAACAACTGTCTAACCTGTTCTATGTTAAGTATTGTAATATTTGAATATAAATACATAATTTAATTGCAAGCATTAAATTCTAAAAGGAAAGAGATTCTATAATTTATATATAAATAAAATTTATATATCTGCATATATAAAATTTATTCAACAATAGATGTTAACAAGTAATGGTTTTTGGTTGATGGCTAGCAGTCACATAACCTACGTTCGCTTGTAGCACTTGGGTCATAATTATGCATGAAGAAAACCCAAGGGTTAGGATTCTTCCCGATAGATTAGGAGCAAGATACAAGGATTTCAAACATCCAGAAATTCTACTTATCAAACAAAACCCAGCGCAATAGAGAAATTTGAGAGCCAAGTACTTTCCTGGTTAAGGCGGCCCATCCATGCCAATAATAGCAAGGCTTTACTACTAGGTACTCTATTTACAATTGTATATATCTTAGTGACTATTATAGAAGAAAGATTTTGAATTTTATTGTATTTCAATTCATTGTAACTCTTAACTTGGTTGAAGTTAATTACTTTTGGCGTTCTAAACAAGGCTTTGTCGGTAAACCGGCCGACTAATAACTCATATGAGCGAGTAAACTCCTCCGAAAACGGTGTGCGTAGACGCATCGGCGCATGAAGAGTGAGATGGCGATATAGAAAGGAATGAGAAAGTATAGTGCCTACGGCCATAATACCAAATGTTTATAGCTGAAGAACTTCCTTTTAATTTTTTTTAGAGCACTATTTCAAATATTGTTTTAATTGATTGCCCACAGACCATTTGGCGGCTCAGAGCGGCAGCGGGTTGGGACTAATTATAGGGGATAACAGTTTTCTATATTTATATGAATCATATAAAATACCTACATTTACTTTGAATTCTGACAGCTGTAATCATGAAAAACTGTTTTTTTTTAAAAGGCTTACTGTTTGTTTTAATATCACGATGGTGGCAAGCATTCATACTACATGCGCGATTGTAATCATTCACCGGAGCCTATGGACGTTTATACCACCACTGTATCAGCAAACCATGACAAACCATGATAGAACAATGGGTAAGATGAAAGGATGAGTAAAAAGCAGTGGTTAGAGGGATGGATAATTGGAATTTCCAGCACTCGCATTTGGACGCAAATAAGCAATACCATGTCAACCCACACGAATGTCATTTCGAGAAAAACGCGTTTGAAAATTTGACGCGTTTTGAACAACTCACTTTATATGATTTTTTTAATATATTGGTTAAGTTTTTGGCAATTTCAGATTTATGTAAGTTATTTTACTTATTTTCACAAAAATAAGTATACAAACTGCATATTTCGTATATAATATAACCCAAAACGTTTACATAATACATAAATTGCATGATTAAAAAATGGCTTTTTAGAAGTTTTAAAGCTTAAAACCCTACAAATATTAAAGAAAAATGTTCTCCAGCCATTTACCAACACTTCTGCATATATAACTCAGTTTTTTCAATTTGAATTTTGAATTGAAAATTTGATTTGTGGGTTGACATGGTATTGCTTATTTGCGTCCATTTATCGAACGAAATGTAGTCGTTCTGGTCTAGGTAACGTCGCTGCCTGCGTCCCTCTAGGTAACGTCGATATATAGAGATTTATTGGGATATATCCTCAGTCAAGCTGACCTTTTCAGACCAAACTCAGCAGGGCTGTTATTCCAATAGATAAGCTGATTGCTATGCGTATTCTGGCTCATGTTGACGTGACGCTGTCAAAGTCAGTAGGACTAACTTCAATACACATTCTGAAAGTCGTATTCGCCGAAGCAATTTAAGCTAGTTTCTGTCTAGTTTAGAGATGCAAAGTTACGTTTATGCTTTAATTGAAACAAGCTACTTCTATTTCTCACATGTAACGGATATCGTTTTCTCTGCGGATGTCGTTACGTAAGCTGTGTAACACCTGCTGTACCATTTTATTCTTATCTCATCTTAACTAATAATACAAATGCGAATGTGAGTTAGTTTGTCTCGCTTTCAAGTTGTCAACATTGTCAGGGGTACAGAAAAGGACATAGAGTAGGTCTATCATCCGGAATACACGTATTGTCGAGGGTTATAAAAAGAATAATTATTTAGATTTTAAATTGTAAGTCTGCATTACAACATTTTTTCATTTCTTTCTTAAAATAATTCTGAAGTTTACGTAGATAGACGTCGTCGGTAAATGATAGTTTTAAATAAAATCAATTTTTTTCTCATATACCAGTAAACAATCTAAACCATAACATGTTATATAACCGTTAATGATTGCGGTATTGACAAACAACGCAAATCCGGTGTACGAAGTGATTTGATAACGGTAATATTCCATACGGTATAATAATATTATACCGGCGTCGGGATGTGACGACCCCATCGCCCGCTGTTGGGATAACCTCTGTCATAGCAGAGATTAATCCACCAGTGCAATCAGTCACACTGGTGGTAGGTCTTTTATTGCAAGAGGCCGGCTAGGTAGGCACCACCGCAGTGTCAAATATTCTGCCGCCAAAAAGTAGTGCTGAGGCATTATTGTGTTCCGGTTTGAAGGGCACTGTACGCTAGTGAAATTACTAGGCAGAGGAGATTTAAGAACCAATATCTCGAGGTTGGCAACGCGTGAGTGGCACCTACTAATGGTGCTGCAAGCGCTCATAGGCTACGGCAACCACTTACCACCAGGTGGGCCGTATGCTTGTTTGCCAACTTATAACATAAAAAAACGGTGTAAATGGGGAAGTAATAAAACACATATAAAAAAATAGATTTTTAAGGTTTTCTTTACTCCATATATATATAGATGAGTATATCCAGGTTAGCGAGGTATTGCCGGATCAGTCGCATGGTCTCTACACAACGCCCGTATAGTACAAAACGCTAGTGAAACCGCAGGACATTGTTAGAACAATATAATGCTGGTTGTACTTCCAAAAACCGAATACATTTATCTTACGATTGGTTTTTTTGTTTAAATATAGATAGTTCTTGGTAGTCAATGAATACTATGATTAAACTCGTTGTCAGTTTTTTAATTATTGCAATACTCTTTACGTAGCATTATTATACTTACTATCAATTTAAGCGTATTTAGTGATACTAAACTTTTTCCTACAGCTATGTTCATGTGAAGCTTTGTACTAATGTTTATAATTAATGTAACGTTGCTTAAATAAAAAAAATTAACTAAAAAGTAAAAAAAATTTAGTCATATAAGTAATTCATCTATATAAAAACCGAAATTTTAATACACTCACTGCATGAACAGAAAAATAAAATTGTCATTGGAGGCCGGGGTCGATCTATAGAAGTCTTAATAATCTAAAAAAAGAAAAAATATTAAATGCTTACCTAATCAAAAACCAAGAATACGTACTATCTTTTGATTGTGACATTAGTAGTAAAATATTTTTCCTGTTAGTATGCCACAAAAGAGAAGGAAATTATTACTCTATCGCTACTAAAACGGTACGATGTATATATAAAACTGCTTAAACGGGATAAAGAGAAACACAATAACAAAACAGTGTTTACTAAATACATGTGTAATGTAACAATAGTGTTGAGTAGTAATTGGCCGTAAACCTGCAAGCGCCCGCATCGCAGCGACCGCAGCGGATTCCAATGGTTTTACGCGCCGCTATAAAGTTTGTCTCAAAATTTGCATATTATCAATACCATGTTCTTAAATTTCCTTGTTCACTTCTTTTAATGACAGATATTTAAGGTCGGGTGATATATTAGACGAAATGTTATGGGTTTCCAATCAAGGACAAGTACATTAACTTACTAGGTATATACTATCGACATACCTACCATACAGAAAAAATGTAAAAACCTCATTGGTGCTCTTTCGGAAATTAAACATCAAAGCAAGGAAACGAAGTGACATTTTGTCTGTATGAAAGGGACTATCTGAATAGTATATACTTCTATAGTAAAACTATACACTAGGACCTCTGATGCACTTGCAAAGTGCCCAATTTGAGTTATGAATTCGTCTTGTGTTCTACGGCATAAGAAAAAATCGTGTGCAATCCTGTATGTCTAAGGAGAAATACTGAGAAATGTATAACCGCCCAATCCACAGTCGAGCAGCGTTGTAAATGCTAAACGTTATTTTATGATTAATAAAGTCCAAGCCCTTGTAGTGTAAAAATGGGAAAAATTGTCAAATCCCTCCTCCACGTAATCCCGCTTACGTAATATTTAACGTCTTTTCATCGAAGTCTTTTGATAAGATAGACAAGTCGATAGAAAGCTATCTGTACTGAGTCTGTGTTTGAAACAAATGGCACACGAGGTGGTCTGATCGTCAACCTTTTATATAACTCTGTGGTATGTCACGGACGCCGGAACGAGCGTGGCGAATTCACGCCACACCTTCGCCTCCATTGTGATCCAGTTGCTGCATTGATTTTTTTAACACATTACCATTGTGTCTAATGGTCTTTGCTATTACATTTTTGTAATCCAAATTCTGAAAGGGTTTCGTTCTACATTTATATTACTGTTATAGAATGTTTAATGTCACTGCTACGTTACTTAACTGACATTAGGATGATTGCAATGAATATTTGGGTTTGTTAAATATTTATATACATATGGATTTATAATAAAATATCTTTGTATCTAATATATTATAAGCAGCTGAGCTCATATATTTCCTTTTATTGAATGATATATTGATAGTACCTGTGTACTAGTTCTTAATATTTGAGTGATTTCTTACTTTTTCATTAAATATATCACCGATTATTAACAGACTTAAATGAATATATTTTATAATTATTGAACTATAATACTTCACAGGAAGACCTCATTAAAATATATATAACCGCTAAAAAGAATTGGTATATATCAATGTAGTTGCATCAAGATTTTACAAATGACTCTAACACGGCTCAAAACAGCAACGGTTGACGGTTTATGTTATCTGCAATTTGTTCTAATGGTTAACCACATAAATTAAAGTTTAATTATTCATAAATATTTACTTATCTTATCTGTCCATATCGTAAAGTCATTGATGATGTTTAGCATGTATTGATTATGTGCGTACGTAATGAAGTTCAACGGCGAAATTTAATTTTTCTTAATTTTTTATGTTGGCGTTGCTAATAGCGTTTTAGCATCTCTTCTTTTAGAGGAAGCTAAAATGCTATGTACATTGTTGTTTTAAGTAAAAAATTATGATTTTTTTTTATAGTACGAGTAGGTACCTACTTCAGTTTTTATTATTATTTGCTGTCTGTAGTTATGTGGGTGACATAGTCACTAGGTGACGAAAACCCTTCTTAATCAAATAAAATAAAAAAAATTACAATCAAGAATTAAACAACATATAATATACTTACCGAATATTTTACATTCTGTGATAAATTATGGTGCGGCATCTGTCAACGTACCCAGGGTACTGACGCTATATCTAGCGGCTGCTCTACCTAAACGCCGGATTTTTGATAACTTTAAGCGCGAGCTTTGCTAGAAGAGATTTTAATAAATCACGACAAAAGATGTATTTTATTTTTCAGACATTAGAAGATTTAACAATAATGATTTTAAAAAACACGGTGGTCTTTCTAAATACTATTACACAATTAGCGTTAGTAAGTTTAAGCATTCGACCACACATAAAGACTCATTAGGGTCAAGTGTAAATAAGCAATTAGCCATTTGCCAAAGCAATTACTTTAAAGTTAATGAATTTTAACGTGAATACGCGTTTAACTAATATCATTCCACTACAAGGGTACCCTTCCACGTCATCTGAAGCACTATTTGCTTACAACGATTCATTCCATTAATTCTTGAATAAACTCATTACGTGTGAATAAGACTACCCGCCGAAAGGCTCCTTTCAAACGATATTAAACCGCATTATCCGCGTTTATTCCCAACCTTGATTAGTACCGTATCATTTAGTCCTGTTGTAATTATAAATTTACAAAAGAAAAACAACCGTTTGCTTTATATGATTAAGGTTTGAAATTGTTTGATATGTTTTGTTGGCGGCGCTTTTGACCACGAGAGATGAAAAGCACCGCGCGCGACCATTTATCATTGACAAACACAATTGTATTGGGACACGGCTCAAGAAATTGGACAAACAAACTGGAAATCTGATTTTTGTGCCGCTATCAAGAGAACTACCTGTTCTATAATCGTTTTATAAGATTAATATAAGTGTATAAGTTTTTGTTGTATCTTGGACTGTTTTAAAGCTATTTTACCAACTGACTTCAAAAGGAGGGGGATTTGGTATATTATGAGATAACTTTGGCATCTGAGACTCAATTTTTATTGTTAGTTAGATTATTTATATAAGTATATTAGTTAGAGTATTTTTTCGTTACTTTCGTTCTGGGTGGTCTCAAATAATTATTGATGAAAGGGGTGGGAGATAAGGCCTCCTTCACCGCAAGAAACGCAACAGTACTAAGTACAATTACTTTACGCCGATTTTCTTTGAGAGGGTAGTACATCTCCGGTCGAGCCGGGCCATTTGTGTTGGAAGCATCATGGCTCTATCTGCTACACGTTCGTATTCTAATATAGAAATGCACTTGACACTTCCCTGGTCAAACCGACACTGATGATAACGGCCAGGCTAGAGTTATGTAAAAAAACTGTTAGCGATGAATTGGTCATATGAGAAAATCCAATTACATCGTTTTACAAATATTAGTTAAACTCCGGTCTTTTCCAATTGAGAGTAAAGCTTACCTACTTACATAAAATTTCTAAAAATAAAATAATTAAAATAATCCATTGTTTGTGTTAGCTGTTAGTTAAGTTAAATGGATAATATTTAAGCGTTTCATAAGCTTAATATTAGAATTTTTGCCTAGTTTGTGAATGCTATTAATTGCTCGAAAACAATTGAATGTTTATGAACAATTAAAATTGTGATTTCCTATATTGTCGAGTATAAACAACTGCTATAAAGTTTTTAATACCTATATTTATTTTAACATGAATTATTAGGATAAGTTATTTCATGGATTTCATGCCTGAAAATAATGTAACCAATATTAATTTGTATTATTATCATAAAAATTGCTAATCAGGAAGCTATTGCTAAATTTGTACTAAATAAAGAAAAAGAAACAAAAAATATGGGAAAAATTATACATATAGCCCATATATATTTCTAGTTGTCTGGCATATGTATTTTGAGACATATTGTTCTACTGTTTATAGGAAAGTTTTTTTTTTTTTTTTTTTTTATGTTAGAAGTTGGCAAACAAGCATACGGCCCACCTGATGGTAAGTGGCTGCCGCAGCCTATGAGCGCTTGCAGCACCATTAGTAGGTGCCACTCGCGCGTTGCCAACCTCGAGATATTAGTTCTTAAATCTCATTCGCCCAGTAATTTCACTAGCGTACAATGCCCTTCAAACCGGAACACAGTAGTGCCTAAGCACTACTATTTGGCGGCAGAATATTGGACACTGCGGTGGTACCTACCTAGCCGGCCTCTTGCAACAAAAGACCTACCACCAGTGTGACTGATTGCACTGGTGGAATAATCTCTGTTGTGACAGAGGTTATCCCAACAGCGGGCGATGGGGTCGTCACATCCCGACGCCTCTAAAAGTTCCCACATTTTAACCTGTGTTATGTCTCTTCTCCGTTTGTTTATGCTTAATTTTGTCTCGTTGTGCTCAATATGAATTATAGATTAAAATAATTATCCTGATTCATCTATGAAAGATTATTATTGAACATTACAGAATTCAAATCAAACGCCACTGATCTATAGTGTCATAGTAGCAGCCGCCTTAGCTATAAGGGATGTATGTATAAAGAAAACTAGAGGATTTCATAATCGCTAGTAATAAGTTAACAACTTAGGAGTTAAACTCCTAAAAATTAATAAGAACTCCTAAAGTTCAGTTTAATACCCTTTAAAATAGATCAATAAAAAAGTTTTAAAAATCTGAAATATCGAAAGTGTCACATAAGTATCATACCTAGACAAAAAAATGGCAGACGATATATTGAGATTAATGAAATAAAAAAATATATTTTTACAAAAGATTTTTCAGTTATTTTATTTTATTATTTATTTCAAATTAGATAATTTAGTTCTTTTGATACGCAATATATACATAGAATATAAGTAATAATATATATTAAAATAATATTGTATTATTATAATTACTATCAGGTCTTCTTCGTCCTAGCATTATTCCCGGTATTTTATTTTAGCCGGGGTCTGCTTATTACTCTTATCCGGATTTGACGGGTTACTAGTTTTTACACAGAGCGATTGCCATCTGACCTTCACAACCCTAAGGGCAAACCAGTAACTCATTGGATAAGAGCAATTTACAAGCAATTTTATCAAGAGTTAACGATTATTATCAGATGTTATGTGATAACAACCGGGACCGACAGCTTAACGTGCTCTCCGAGGCACGGCGGGGAGACCCACAGACAAACGCCCAGACCGAGACAGAAATTTAACAAACATCTGCCCGAGCGGGAATCGAACCCGCAACCCTCGAGACTAAAGGCAGACACGCTACCCACAACGCCACAAACCGTTGTGGCGTTGTCAATTACTATCAGGTCTGTAATATAGTATTTACTTAATTGTAGTATAAGTATAGTTACCTAACCATATAATATTTAAATTTCAATTGAATTCAATTTCTATCTTATTTATTTGAAAGTGCTTTTTGTTCACGATGTTTCAGTGATCAGAGGGTAATACAGGAGATGTCATCTGTGTTATCTAGGAGTCTGTTAGGAGGAGCCGGCGCCCCGCCCTCCGGACCGCGGCCAATGGCGGACGACACGCTCCCCTCGGCAGAGTTGCCATATTTAATATTGAAATTTAAACATTTATTGTAGGCAAACTAGTTGAATGATTGGCTTTGTATGTAGAGTATTAACTTATTCATTGTCATGAAATACAATTATATACATTTTGTATATGAATAGTATTAAAAAAAAAGTTACTTAAATTGAATTTATAATCATATTTTTTGTTATTAAAATTTAAAATTTCTTTATTTTTCTTAAGTAGTAAAAAAACTAAAAAACAGGAAAAATATTAAATATGGTATAATTAGTTAAATTACGTTTTCTCTATTATATGGGTATTTTAATAGATATATTAGTTTTGTAATCATTATAGCTATCTAATACATAATTATATTTTGTAATTCGTTACCTATTCCAAATTACATCTTTGTACTATTTTTCTTTACATTTTACTTAGGTCTCCTTATAATTTTAATGTAAATCCACAAGTTTTGTAATTACTTATAGGTACCTAATACATAATTATATTTTGTAATTCGTCACCTACTTATTCCAAATTACATCTTTGTATCATTTTTGTTGATATTTTCCGGAGTCTTTATATAAATTTAATCCAAATCCAGGAGATTTTGTTTAGATTAAATGATTGAACTGACCTGATCCGAGTCGCGAATACTCGAATGAGGATAAACTATCTGCTAAGATGACTATTAAATGTTATTAATAATAACTAAGGCTGCTTGAAGGGCTTTTCCATTGCAAAGGAAATATGAATACTCTACATATTATATAGATAAAATCATGACCAGACAAAAACTAGTTAGAATTGAATCTGTTTATCTAAAATTCTGAATCATAACCTAAATAGCCAGTACAATAGGCTGTAAAGATATAGGTAATTATGTGGAGTAACGTTCTTGATAGATACTCAGCAGAATAATCTACGTATTTTGCCACTTTTTGTAAATTTTCAAGCTATTGCCAATATTCACCATAGAAATCAGTTTTCAAAACAAAAATATTTATTCAAATGTATATGAAATTATCGATCCAGAATGTTCAGCAGAAACAAATTTATCTACTCAATTATAATTTTGTATAAGTTATAAGGAAGGTTTTACAAACCCCTTTGGATGAACTCTATTAAATTGTTTTGTTTATTTTTTTATTTAATAATCGTTGGCTACAGTTGTGGTAATACCACAAACAATATTTTATGTTATTAAAAATTAGAAAAAAAATCGTTTAAAATTATTACTGGTACGTTTTTCGCAAAACATATACGGATGAATAATGTAATAACTAAATAAATACTTAAATAAAAAATGGTTATTAAAAAATATGTCAAACATAATAAAGTGTTCAGAGATAATAATTATTAGTAATTAGATATAGATAAAATGGTTTTTGCCATCGCTGTCTATCTTAAGTTGCATTAAAGTCTGTATTTTAGATCTTAATAAAATGATATAAGTACTTAAAATGCTATTTTTATTTATTTTTGTTTTAGTCAAGCGAGTTTTTAAAACAGGACATATAAGTCGACGGACCTTAAATGTTGTTTTTGATTGAAATAATAAGACCGGCGCATATTAGGCAGATCGTTATACCGCTGATGAAACTTTATAACAACTTTAATTGGATTCCTCCAAAATTGGCGTTTGAACTTTTAATAATAAATATTTATACAGGTAGCAGCTGCATTAAAAACATCGCTCGATACCCAAATAATAATTAGCCTGCCCTTAGCACCTCGGTCGGCTCCGAGAAAAAAGACCGCGTCCAGTCTCGCTCGCGAACCAACACAACCTGTAATTTGGAAATTATTATCTAACACATTGTGCCTTTCTGGTTATCCCGCCGGTCAATTTGCCGTTTTTATGGCTCCCACAGAGCCGCGGCCTCTAATTATCTCTGCCACGATCGCGGCCCGAGGCGAGATCGCATCTCCGTCCATCACACCAATTGAACCTTATTACCGACCATGAAAGTCCATATTCTACAAAATTAATCACGTATTCAACTCAGAAACATGAGAAAATATATTTAAACTAACGCGTCTGCGCGAAATCTATTTGTTTTACAGCGAACTCGTAATAGCTTCACAATTATCATGAGATAGCAATTATGCGGTCAGAACACAGCGATTTAATCAGAAGCACGGTAGTCGCAAGTGGGCATTAAATAAAAAATATGCTTAATGAATAAGTATTTATTATTAAATTGAAACGATGCAAGCCGACGTCGTTAAAGCGAGTTGGAACCACCTTGTTAGTGGAACTTCTCTATAAATGGTCACAATTTCCTTTTTATACGCTTTTATCTATGCATGATGTCGTAAATTTAAATTATAATCGGTAAGTTTTAACGCCCAATTTTTAAATTAGAGAGACGAAACCGGGAAAATAAACGAACGCTCGTTTTGATGCGTTTTCGGCACTTCGGTCGTATTCTATTAGAAAGGACTTATAATAAAATTAATTTATTTCCCGATTATAACAGTAACGCGAGTTCAAAAACGAGCCGCTGCTTCGCGTCATTAATCATATTAATTAAGACGAGGCATGAGCGCTTTTGTTCGTGGTACTTTGGTTAAACGAGCGTTCTTTACGCTCGCTCGGATCGCTTTAGCGTCGTTGTCGTGCTACAGATTAATAATAGTCTAACTACGCGCATTGCGTACTGCCCGACGACATGGAATTTATAGCGTGATTCAGCCACGTTTCGTTCAGCAATATGTTGATTGGTCAGAGACAATATTGTTTAATGGTATCGCATATGAGTTCGTCTTGCGATTTACTTGTTATTACAGCGTTATGTGTGTAATCGAATAATTGCATGTGGAAGTTTTTACAAGCGGCACGCGGTCACGATTTGTTACGCTCGTGTTTTTCGATCTTATTGTTTTTTATGTTATTGATGGATTGAAAGTGCGGTTAGAGCACAACGTGACTAAGTAACGGCGCGATATTGATTTTTTAATTGAATATTAATAAAAGTAATTAATATTATTAATCGAATGTATTGTATGTTTGGCAATAAAGTGTCTATATATGAATGTTTAATTAATTTATTGTTAATTGATTTTGCTTAATGATACTTATAACAGATTTAACGTCAGACAAAAGTTTATTGATAGGCGAATCTTATATTTATTTTAGTTTTTATGTACCCATACAATATTTCAAGAAAACAGGAAAATAGCCTTTGTAAAGTACCTAGCCCTTATAAAAGTTTTCATTTTCAAATTGTTCAATGTATATACGTCAGCTGTAACACATAGGGCTCTTGAAAATGTAGATCCCTTTTTGTTTTTCGCGTCATTAAGACATGCTAATTGTGGAAGAAATTATGCATTCGGTAAAATACTACTGAATAACAAATACTATTTTGATGAATTATGTTCTTCTTCAACTTCATTAGCGAGTACTTCGAGAGTTTTCCTTCAGATATTCAGAAAGATTATTATTATTAGACTGTTTATATATATTATTTACATTTACTATTTTGATTTTGTACGTATATATATATTTATTTTATTATATATATATATATGCACCACCTTCCTTTTTTCGATACTTATGTTTCGTTACCCATAAGGTTGTTCTGGAAGAAATCGCTTATTAGCGATAAGGTCACCTTATTGTACTCGATTTTATATGATATATTATATTTGTAAATTTCTTGTTATGTGGTGTACAATAAAGTATTATAAAAAAATTAAAAAAAGATTACGCTTAAAAGCGATCCAATATTGATTGAATAATGTAGTCGACTGTTGATGATAATAATTATATGTAATCACAGATATGGATAATGTAACAAAGAAGTGCAAATGGGTGCAATATTATAATACTAAATACTTTAGGTACCGGTCGGTTTCAATATCAAATCTTCGGACTGAGATCGGCATCAATCGATCGATAGATCGCATTTTTGGATTGATATTACAACATAAAAAAGGGTATTGAAACCCTTTTTTCTTATTTTTATATCGCAAGTGCAATCTTAGACCGGTAAAATGGATTAAGATCGTATAGGTATAGAAACCGTACCTATACCTATGTACATAAAGCCGCAATCTATTTCTCATAAGATAATCTTACGACAAAGAATGCATTCTTTTTATTTCATAAATATATTTATTACTTGTATATATCATTTCCAAATTACTTTTTAAGTGTTATTTTTTAACGAAAAGCCATATGTAGAGAATTAATTATCTATTTTTAAGACATAAAAGCGATTCACATACGGCCTATCTATTCAATTTATAAACGAAAAACTTTAAATATTCTTAAAATGCAGTTTTCACAAATGTTATTTAAATAAATTTGTGAAGATTTTACTTCATTAGTGAAAAAGTTACAGTATGTAGTTTCAAGGAAACATGAAAGCTATTTTTACTCCATGAAATTATAACTAAGTGGTCGTGAAATTGAGTCTTTATATACATCAATCCACCACGTAATAAATTCACGGGAACTAATTAAGTTCCTGATGCAATTACGTTATTATAAAATAACTTGAATAATCTAACAACCAGTATAGACGATAAAAACTAATAGATTTTATAAAGATAAAGTAAATGTTAATAAAAACAATTGCTTTCAGGCTTTTATGTTCTTTTAACTTTATTTTTAATTGCTATATAATTTGTTATTGTTGTAATAATTAGGGAATAATGTTACTGTTAATAAATTCAACCGACTTTATCTTTTAAGCTCTGAAACATAGTAGGTAGATAAAGACATTATGAATGTTGGGCTATTTACCTACTTAGAATTATTATTACTCCGTAGAAAAGAACATTTAAAAATACAAGATAAAATACTTACATAATAATTTCCTTAGTTTTTTAAAGTCAAAAAATAGTTTTTAAAAATGACGAACAAAGAAAATATATACATATTATTTTATATGGAGGCAATAAGCGCAATCCTATATATAAAACCTCCCTCTCCTAATCAACTAATGTGAAAAATTTCAATCATGTTTGGACACATTTTTCTCCTATATGACACTTTTTTTAAACGCTACACACTCAACAACCCCATTAGGATATTTATATCCTGTGTCGGAGGTCCGGAAATATACACGTTGACAAGGACAAACACACCCAGACCGGAAGACATGCCTTTATGGTCAATACAAACATCTGCTCCGAATGGGAATCGAACCCGCGACCTGTGGCGCTTAAGGCAGGGTCTACTACTGCTGCTACAATGTCGTCATTGACATTACCAGTGACCGCTTTTTACTCTTATCCGAATTTGACAGGTTACTAGAATTTAAATCTGATCTCTGAAATCCTAAGAGCGAACCAGTAACTCATTGGATAAGACTATTTTGCCGATCAAGAGTTAACGATTATTATCAGATGCTATGTGACTTTTACTTCTAAATGACATTGCGTGTTATAAAATCTATCAACGTAATTCTTTGGTCTAAGATATAATTGTCGCAGTTTAATTACCGGACGAACTGTCGCCTCGTCACGTTCTTTCCTTTTATTAATTCATTGAAGAATTATGTCTTTATCAACTATCGCAATTCCCTTCCTCTGTAATTATATCGTTACATATTATTGGACATACGGACGGTGAGTTTTTTCCGACTTTCTTATTTACAGGCTTTCCTTTTTATAGTTTTGTTTATAATTTACAAGCGAATAATCCTCAATTTACTTGTTTAATGTGAAAGTGAGTAACTCCCCGATAAAATTATTAAACGAATCTTTGCGGATTGCAAAGCAGATGCTGCAAAGTCTGTGTGTGGTTTTCTATATCATAAAGGTGGCAAACAAGCGTAGGTCCCGCCTGATACTTAACTTCCACCGTAGCCTACAGACAAATGCAATACCAACAGCATTACAAGCGCGCTACCAACCTAAGGAAAGAAGACAGAGAAGAAAAACAAAGGAAACGATAAAAAGAGATAGAGGGCTTGGGTCGCAACAGATACTGTTCCTTCTCGTCGATATTCTGTGGGACTTCCTTGTAGAGTGAAGGTACTTTCCTGGTCGAGTCCCATTCATGCTGAAAACAGCAGGGCTCTTCTCTACTTCTCTACTACTATTATACAGCCCTTATAAGCTGAGGAACAAGGGTTGGTTTAACTTGTAGTAATATGGAGATACGCTATCTGGCAAGGCTGTAGTATTGAATGGTTTCTTAAAGGATACACACATGTTAAATGATATCAACCCGTTTATTAGTCACAGGTTAAAAACCTAAGGCAACTAAAGATTGCTAATTCTTCATCTCAGATACGAACGAAGAAATTTCTGAGGAAGTCGGCACTGGTTCTTTTAATTAGCTCATTTATTTCATAAAATATTTACGAGTAAGTTACAAAATTATTATTGTATAAAAAGTTGAAAGCGTAATAACTATCAACCAAGTAGTAGTACGGTTGCCATGCTCTTCATATTAAAAATGGGCCGGCTCGACCGGTAAATTAATATCCTCTCACAGAAAATCGGAGTAAAATAATAGTACCTATCAGTAGCTGTTGATGCGTTTCGTGCGATGTTCCTCCTCTCTGTTACCTTATTATTTTCCTTCTCATTCCATTCCTCCTATCCCTTGGATTAGCAACGCGCATGTGATACTTGAAGTATCGTAAGGGTTCATAGGTTGCGGTGGCTGCTTAACATCTGTATGCTTGATTGTCAACTGTCATGGTGCAAGTGTTATCTTCGCGTACACTCCCCGCTTGTGACTCACTCACTATTATTGACGTTCATCGGTCAAAGAATATAAAAACAGAACGGACATTTCTCATTGCCGTACTCTGCGAGGATTTGACTTGTTAATTTGCGCTGTTAAGTATTTTTATTCACGAAATGAAGTGCCACGGTTGTTTAAAACCTACCAAAGACACAAACAAAATAAAATGCACTTCAGCTACATGTGAAAAATACTTTTGTAATTTATGCATTAACCCAGAGAGGCTCACTATTGAAAAAAGGGCAAATTGGAAGTGTCCTGATTGTTGTGCTTCACAGAGAAAAGGAGGAGACAATAGTTCTACGCCTATTAGACCCAAGTGGTTGATAATGTAACCTTCGAAGAAAGGCCGACACAGTAAGTAACGCTTCTAGCACAGAGATTAAGGAATTGACAAGTGAAGTTCGTCTTTTAACTCACGAGATTTACTCGTTAAAAAAGCAACTCGAAAACGCCATTTCGTCTCTGTCCAGCTGTGAAAAAAGACTCGATGAGCTGGGGTCTGCAATAGCCAGTAATAATAGCCGAATACAACAACTGGAAGATCGTGAGTCTCAAACTGATACATTAAAAAGTACTATAAAAGAGCTACGACAGGAACTAAATACGCATAGTCAAAACCATCTGCGTAATGAACTCGAATTGTCAGGAATACCAGAGATCAACAATGAAAATCTCCATCACATAGCCCTCTTGGCTGCCCGGAAAAGTGGGCGTGGAACCTGACGACCGCGATATTGACTGGGTGACACGAGTTGGGCCACGCGGTAAGCTTGGTACTGCTGCGGATGGAAAAACCAAATTATTTAGACCAGTGGTTGTACGTCTATTACGCAGGGCGAAACGAGATGAAATAGTTAAAGCTGCAAAAATTAGACGAAACTTAACCAGTGCTGATATTGATATACCTGGAGAGTCACAAAAAATATTTTATAATGAACGATTGACGAAATACAACCGTGAGCTTTTTCGTGAAGCTCGCAAGAAAACCAAAGAAAAGGGTTTTGTACATTGCTGGTGTTCCCAAGGCACTATCTTCATCAGACAATATGAAGGCAAACCTGCTCGCTCCGTTCTGAAATCATGATGATCTCGCTGAAATTGTTTCAATGGCTACGAACAAATCATAACATTTTTGCCACCCAAAATTATATTAATTACACCTGTAATTCACCAGCTTCTGTATTTTGCCTACTCATAGTCAAGGGCCATAACTTTTGTTCAATGTTTTGCTCATTTATAATTTTTTGTATTATTAGCTTTCAAAATAGATTAATTATCGCTATTATATTTCAAATTTTATGTTATTTTTTAAAGATAAGTAATAATCCGTCTGTTCTTAAACTATTATGCCTAGGGTATATCCAAGAAAAATCGTTCATCATCTGTGTCTCTCTTAAAGTTGCACATTATTTTTTCGAGCAGTTCCATAACTATTATTTAGTAAAATATTTTTATAACATGAATTTAAACTGTGTGGTGGTTTTACAACTTGATTTCTCTTCCAAACTTCCTTATAACATATGTAAAAATTTACAATGGTTGACACCCACTTGAATAATTATGAGTTAGATTCAGTACGTATAAACTGCCACACAGTACTAGAACCGGAGCAATGTAAAGTATCGTTAACGCAGGGTTACAATCTTAGAATACTAAACCTTAACATTAGGAGCCTAAATAAAAATTTCGATAACTTCTTAACAACTTTAAAAAGATTTGACAATTCTTTTGACATTATAATTTTAACGGAATGCTGGCTTAACGACCTGTCCATTATCCCTAAAATAGACTCCTATATTGCCTCTTATACTCAGAAAATAATAAACCAAAATAGTGGTGTAGTAGTATACATTAACGAAATATGGAATCCTACAATCTCTGAGCCCGATCTAAAAGATGCAAACTGCTTGCAGATACAATTTTCAAACAAAATTACAGTATTGGCAATATATCGTCCACCATGCTTTAAAAATAAAAATAATTTCTTATGTTCTCTTAATAACATATTGAATACTCATTCACACCTTAATACAACCCTAGTATTGGCCGGTGACTTAAATATAGACTTGTTATCTACAATAAGTAACCAAGACATAGAATATTTATGTCTAATGGCTGAACATGGTCTTTTTCCAGCTATAACAAGGCCAACTAGAGAAGATGCTTGTCTTGATCATGTGTTTATAAACAAAACCGAGGGAGTTATTGGTATAGTCTGCAGTAGTGACATCACAGATCATGATATTGTTATACTTGGTTTGACATTAGCGATGCCCAGCTCAAATCCATAAACCGGACTAGGATTAAGCATGACATAGATGCTATTCGAAAAGACCTCAGAAAATAGATTGGTTTGATACATTTGATTCGCAATGACATTCATAAAATCGTCAATAACTTTTGTTCCCACCTCCTACACATAATTAATAAGCATACGAAGAAAACAACGTTGAAACCTTCTGAACGCACTATTAAACCCTGGATTACTCCCGGACTAATCCGTTGTATGCGACATCGAGACCGACTGCACATACAGACGCGAAAATACCCAAATGACATCCTAAAACGAATTACTTACACTCGCTATCGTAATTTTTGTAATGATTTGCTACGCAAACTTAAAATAAAATACGATAACATTAACTTAACCTCTAACTTAAATAACCCGAGAAAGCTATGGAAATCCATCAAAGATATCTGTCATTTTCCCACAATTAAACAAACCCCTAATGAACTGCTAAAGATTGAAGGTTCGGTTGATGCTAAGCACTCCTTAGACAAATGCAATAAATACTTTTCGACAGTCGGTCAAACCTTAGCCAATAGCATATTACATAAACTGCAAAGTGATGAAAATAAACTAGCAACAAAAATTTATCCAAAACATTGCATACTCAACTCCTTTTTCATGACACCTACCGACGAATACGAATTAGAGTCACTTATTGGATCTCTCCATAGTGATAAAGCTCCAGGTATTGATGATCTTAGCAATGGCCTTCTAAAAGAAATTAAAGACGTTATCATTCAACCTCTTACTAGAATATTTAATTTAAGTCTGTTGAATGGTATATTTCCAGAGGACTGGAAAATTGCATGTATTAAACCGATTCATAAAGCCGGTGCTAAAGACTCTCCACAAAACTATCGTCCAATCTCTTTATTGACAGCATTTTCAAAATTACTGGAGAAATTAGTTAGTAGAAGACTGATCAAATATATCGAAGTTAATAATCTCATTTCATCTAAGCAATTCGGTTTTAGAACTGGTAAGTCAACGGAAGACGCAGTAACCCTTCTTACATCTACAATAGCTGCATACTTAGACAATCAAAAAACTAGTATTGCTGTATTCCTAGACCTATCTATATGTTTGATACAGTCTCGATTCCGATACTTCTAAAAAAACTCGAATTTCAATTCGGCATAAGAGGTATAGCACTTGATTGGTTCCGAAGCTACCTTACAGATCGAAAGCACTGTACTAGAGTCAGTACCTATGACAGTGATCTGGAAACGGTCAATTTTGGTGTACCACAAGGCAGCATCCTTGGTCCCACGCTTTTTATCATGTATATAAATGATATCCACGACAACATCGATGGCGAAATAGCAAAGCTACGCAGACGATACTGCGATTATCTATAACGGTTCCTCATGGCCTGAGGTGTTTGAGAGCGCTGAGAGAGGTATACGACAAGTGTCTACATGGTTGTCTCAAAATCTTCTAACGCTTAACATACTAAAAAGTAACTACATCTGTTTTCAAAAAACAGCGCATTTTGGACCAAGTTCAACATTAGAACTGAAATTGCATACCTGTAAAAAACAAGATCAATGTAGTTGTATAGCATTGACGAAAACCGATGTCGTAAAATATCTTGGAATCCTTATAGACCAAAACTTAAACTTTAAGGCTCACATAAAATGTCTATCTGGTCGTGTGCGTAAAATCATAAATATTATGAAACTCCTTCGCCACACAGCAACAATAGAAACCATACGTTCCGTTTACTTTGCCCTTTGTCAATCTCTTATCACATATTGCATAACTTCCTGGGGTGGTGCTTCGAAATCACACTTGATTCAGCTTGAACGAGCCCAAAGGTCAGTACTTAAAACTATGCTAAAAAAACCTTACAAATATTCTACATTCAAGTTGTATCAGGACAGCAAAGTCCTTCCTGTGCGTCAACTATTCATTCTTAAAATAGCTGTTAAAGTTCATAAGTCAACAATATCTTCAAAAGACTATAAAACACTACTCAAGCGTCGGGTCTTTAGGATCCCATTGCCTACAATTAACTCTTGTTTTGCTAAGCGCTTCAGCCCCTATATTGACTCTTTTATTTATAATAAAGTAACTAGTGCGTGTGATATTAAAACTTTGCTCCGTTAAACAAACCAAAAAAGAATTGCCTCTTGGCTTGCTTCCTTAAATTATGATTTAAACTGAAAACTTTTGTCACATCTAGCATAATATCTTTAAGTATTCTTGTTTTTATCATTCTGTTTTTAGTATTTCTTTGTTTTTAGTAGTATAGTATAAGTTCAATCCCTTTCACAATGTAAACCGAGCGACAATAATGAAATTGTAAATCTGTAATTGGCACCTACAATACAGGAATACTCTAGTGTGGGTACCATCTGTTTATCGAAAATATGTATTATGTTGTTTTTGTTAATAAAAATTTTTCATTTTTTCATTTTTTTTCATTTTTTTTCATGAAATAAAAAAAAATGACAAATACATAGAAAGAAAGAAAGAAAGAAAGAAAGAAAAAAAGAAAGAAAGTTATTTATTGTCTAAATCATACTACAACAATCATCATTAATTAGTAAAAAGAAATGTTAACAAAATGCTACAAAAAATTAGACAAAGGGAGGAAGCTCAGCTGATGCTGTCGGGATCGTATTCTCGAGCAGCGCTGGTTTTCAGCTTCACCCCTGCCCTCTGAGGTGGAATTTGAGAGCTAAAGTGTTTGAATGTTGGCTGACATTCCTTAATTGTATATTAGAAAAGACATATACATACGTACATACGTTCAAAGATATCATATGTAATTAAATATTTCCTCACTTTACATTTTTTATTTAATATTACTGACAGAACCCTTTAATAATTCGCCGTGTCGATGTTCAGTTTGATCACATTCCGTTAATAAAAATACTTGACGGAGGTACTTTTGTAATTGGTCTTTTCAATTCAGGTAGACGTAACGTTAAAGGCTTTCAAAACTTATTTGCGATTATTTCCAAATTTCATTATTGCGTTATCATTTTGTTAATCACTGTTCAACGATATTGTATATAGGACCTTAATAATTTACTTTAGAGTTGTTATTTGTATAATGGCAAGTTGTAAGAATTAAGGAGATGAAAGATGCCGCTACCATTTGTCACTACTTTCGGAACGAGGTGGCGTAGTGGTACGGCCCGCCCTGTTTGCACCTCGGCCTCGGGGCTTGGAACCCGGTCCAGTTTCGTTTCCTTGCGACAAGCTGGAATGCGAATTTAATGGTCCTTCTTTTGGGACCATGGCCAATCATTCCGTCATCAAAATTAAGCGGACATCTTGTGCCTGCGCCGCCTCGTCTGAACGCGTGCATGATTTCCGCAAAAACATTAATGTTTTGGAGCGGCAATTGAAATGGAAGAGACATTAGCACTTTTGAAGTTGTTTTTATTATGTTCTGTCGATGAAGAGGTCTAAGGTCCATCCATCTCGGGATTCTGAAGTTTGATATTATATTATTACACATATGAATGTTCAAAATCAAGATAAATAAGAGTATTTATCTTATTTGTGATATAATAAAACAAAAGCCGACTTTACCCACCTAGACTCAAACGCATATTTACCTACCCAAAAATAAGGTTCCAATATTTTGACGAGTTCCGTCATTATAATCTGGTGACTTCCATCAATATATAAGACTGGTAGTGTAAGCTTCTATAGCATGCTGTATGAGAAAGGTTTACCAAAATGGTTCACTAAGATATTACGATAAATTTTATAAGAAATTTCACTTAAATTCATAAATTTTGGATGTCGGTTAAAAATAAATATACCAATAGTACCTAGTATTTATATTATAGAATTAATTTATTTATGCTTTATTTAATGTAATGAAAGTAATCCTGTATAATTAAGTGCTACAAGGGTTGATAACATTATGATGACGAATAAAGATAACGTCTTATCTTGTTTTATTTCAATGTAACAAGCTCTGATACTATATTTATACAATGTTGATTATGATGATGTTTCGCATTTAGCAAACAACTAACTTAAAACACAACTTTACTGTCTGGGTCATAAAATAATCATGATCATAACAAATACTATAAATGCAAAAGAAACTTTGTCGGTCTGTCTGACAAGCTTTCAAGCCTGTCAGACAGACCACTCTAGGTCTCGGGAAAGAACATTTGTAGTTTGAGTATTTTTCTAAGAATATTAGCAATGCTTTTTAAAGGCATTACTAATGTTCCTATTGCCCCTCCAAATAAGCTCGAAGCTTGCGCTAAGAGTGGGTACGACAATAGCCCAAGCAGGTCAGGATCAAACCCACGACTCTCGCGTTATAGGAGCGGAGTCGGCCCTTCTACCATTGAGCTATTGAGTCTTTAATTTAGTATACTATATTGTTTTGAAGGTACGGCAATAAAAGTCTTTATTCACGCGGGTAAAGCTGCAGGCAAAAGTTAGTAAGTAATAAAGTGTCAACTAATTTTGTTTTTAAGAGAAGCAAGCTCATAATACTTTCTAGTATACAAGTTGATATAATAAACACAAATTGAAGAGACACTAACGTACGTTTATTACTGCGATAAAATAAGTTATATTCGTACTTTATTTTACCGTTAATAATGTCCAAGAATACTTCTCACACTGAGCTATACCTGAAGTGCATTTGAGAAATAAACACTGTATTGTATGACGATGTTTGCGTGTGAAGAGAACACGCCACGTGAGCCGTATACCTCGGAACACAGGGTAGCGTGGAAGTGGTATCAGAATAATGCCGGATTAACTATGTCAGCCCCTAGACAATGCAGGTATCGAAGCTCCTTTACAGTTTTCTACGAAAACTCAATTTGACACATAAATAATTATGCTGTTTTTTACGTAGTTGTACATAAAATCGGGCATGTGTTCCGAAATGTACTGAAATATAATGACGTAATGTCGTGTGTTTAAAAATCAAGACAACAATTGATAGCCATTGTGCGTTTTTTACACTATTCGTAAAATAAAATTTACACTCGATGCATCATTTAAAAAATTCTAATGGCTTGTGGCCCTTAGCCGATGTGGGCCCCCTAGGCAGTCGCGTACGCTACTTAAGGACAATCCGCCCCTGCGGAATACGATTATAGAAGATTTTTAGTGTTAAAAAATATGCACTTTTGTCACAGTGTGTCACAGACCATATTTTTAAAGATTGCCCTCGCGTTTATTTATGGCCCGATGTATGTTTCGCTTATAATAATTGATATTTGTATTAGCCTAATATTATTTATCCGGCTGATTGTATTTGTATGGGTTTCTTGTCTTTCGACACAGAATACATAATTTCCTTATAGACAGGAATGTAGCGCTAGAAATAAGTCTCTCAGAATGTATGTTTGCAAATGGATGCATTTTAAATTTAATTGATTACAATTTCAAATATTTATTTATTATATTATATGGTACCCATATCAGAAATAATTATGCATCCTGTTGCCATCTCTATTGTATAATATTTCGAACTATAAACAGTAATTAAATAATTCGAGCCACTAATACATACCGTGCGTGGATCAAACCGGCCATTAGACGCAAAACGCCAAATCATTTACAAGAAAGCGAGAACCCGCCTTGTACTATTTACATAATTTATTCAACACACAAACCAACAGTTGTAACTTGTTTATAGTTTACGAAAAATAAATTTATATTTATATTTGTCTATTCGAAACGAACCTAGTTCAAAATCTAAATTTAACAATGACAACTGCAAACTAGATTACGTGTTTTTTAAATTATAGTATTTAAAAGTGTTACAAAAGTTAATGTTAACAATAGTTTTATTTTATTTGTTTTTTTATTTATCTCCTATTCATTTTGTTTTACAAGTTGCAATGCTTCGCCTCTCAAGCTACGATACAATCTCCCAAATATTAAACTAATATTTAGGCAACGCTTTGCCCGAAGCCGCCTCATTTGAATAAGGTGCGGTTCCACTCAATAGATTACACTAAAAAATATGCATGATACGAGTGCATATGTAAGCGCATGTGTGCATAAACTATAAATGTGTTGAATTAACATTATAATTAATTAGCCTTTTGTCTGCTACAATGTTCATATGGACTTTCGTACTTCGGAAGAATTAAGCTATACTCGTATGTACGTTGGTAATTATTTGGAAAAATATGCTTTAATTTTAAATTGAAAAGTTACGGAACGTTAAAAATAACAACATTATTCCTTCTAAATAACATATAAATAATTTAGAGTTTTGATTCACAGACTTACGCAGTTAGCCATATATTCATGAACGGTTATGGCTAATTATGGTATTCTTGTATGCAGCGCAAAAAGAATTTTCTTCGTGTGCTTGGCTTATTAAGTAGATAAAACTCTGTAGCTTATTATAATATAAGTATTGATAGATAAAACATATTGATTTAACTACCACTAAACGATCATCAAAGCAACAGAGTATGTACTGCAATGTTTACATTGCATTTGATTATAACGATTCAACTCATAAATTGCTAACGAGTATCTCGTTCTTGTTATGGCCATTGAATTAGCTATATAACAGATACAAAGTAACAAAATATATACGATATCAAGAATCCCAGAAATGAATAAAAACATCGTGTAATGTTTTAATTAAAATAAAATGTCAAAGGAATTTATTTATATGTGAAGTCATTATTGATTTAGAATTACCGAACAAGTGAAAACCGGGCTTATGTTTTATGGATTCCGTACAATGAATACGTCTTTGCAAAAACGGACTTGTTTTTTTAGTCTTTTGTATAGGTATGGGTCTTCCTTTCTTTCGACTTTGAATTGTTATTTGCCGGGATACTTATATGTACTTATTAGATATTTTAATCTTAAAGTGGGACAGATAGATATGAAAGATGTTCGTAGTTATACTGCCTATAGTTATTATGATCGCCTTAAATAGTTATTTATACTTAGGCTCAAAAATATTTTACTACAATACGAAAACACCTAATAAATACTAATAATATATTTTAACCAGATTATTATATTTTATTCTTTAATTGAATGCTTGAAAAAATGAGAAATTTGTTAGTTAAAATGCAAAGTAAATTAAATAATGTGTTCAAATTTAATATGACATGCGTGTTTTAAAAAAAAAATATGTCCGTCTTAAATACTTACGTACATAGGTATTTCTTTCACACATAAAATAAAAAATAAAATAGCAACGGAACAGAAATATAAATATACCTGTATCAAAACATTACAATGAAACCGTGTCTTAACTCTTAACTCCATCGGGTGTAGCTGTAAATATCATAATCATAACCCATTAGCCGGCTAATGCTATGTCTCCGCGGCGGCCTTTGAACGAAACTTTATTACGTCGCTATTAATTGAGAACGACCAGAGAATTAATATAGAAAATCGAAATTAAAATGCTTAAAACTCGGCCTTCGAAGGGTTATAAGTTAAATCTTGCTGACATGTAATATGTCTCTAAATCATATGAACTTTGGCTTATAAATTAACGATACTTTAATTTTTATCTACCCTTAGTCGATGATTTGAAAATCTCATAACATAAAGGACATATCGGACTGTTAGTCTGATAAGACTGCAGGATGAGATTGACCGAATGGCACGGTCACAGAAATCGTAATAGGAAATAAGTTAGGTATTAAAAATGTTAAGTCGCTTGTTACCATCGCTTGCTATCACTAGTACATAAGCAGAACACGACGATATTATAAGTATCACATTACATTGCTACTTGCATTTGTACAGCTCCGGATATTTAATAGCCTATACAGAAGTGGTAAGCAAAATTAATTAACGTCACTTAAGCATGCTCGGAACGGTCGTGCCTTATAAGTCACATTTGCGGCAGCAAAGTCACGTGGATATGTGACTTCTGGTACCTTATTACTAAGATTTCTATTGATATCGTGGTGTGAAAAATTAAACTTTAGTTTAATGTATAGTGTATACAAATGCAAATCAATATCCTATTGCCGTTCTCTAAGCCCAATACACCTGAAAACGTCCTGTAATAGTAAGAGGCTGAGGTTTCATATGGTCAATTTATCATTTACAGATAATATTACTAAGATAATTATGGAAAAACGTTTATAGGAACTTGATGCGGTAATCACATAGGTCTTCAAACAACAACGCACTTGCGTTTAATGATCCTCTCGTTAAAAGCCATATTATTCCATTCTATGAACGAAACCAGAGAAATTTATTAGATACATAATATGTGTTCTAAATAATCTGGTCCATCCTTTTATGTATCCTACGTTGTTCTTCTTAGGAATGGTTATAAACCGCTTGAGGTCAGTAGGGAGGTCGTCCATATCTAAGCGAATTATTTTACTGGACAATGTCCCAGCGAAGATGACGCTCAACCATGTCGCTAAGGACGGAGTCAACTTTGAGCCCCGCGAGGACTGTTCCTCCGACCGGGTCTCAGTACTCGCCCTATCTAATCCAGTAGTGTTAACGGAAATGTACATTTTGAAAAAAATTGGTTATATTCTTCCTATCGTTTTCGTTTTCGTTGGACACCGTTGTGGCGTTGTGGGTAGCATGTCTGCCTTAAGTCTCGACGGTTGCGGGTTCGATTCCCGCTCGGGCAGATATTTGTTAAAATTTCTGTCTCGGTCTGGGCGTTTGTCTGTGGGTATCCCCACCGTGCCTCGGAGAGCACGTTAAGCTGTCGGTCCCGGTTGTTATCACATAACATCTGATAATAATCGTTAACTCTTGATAAGTAAATTGCTCTTATCCAATGAGTTGCTAGTTAGCCCTTAGGGTTGCGGAGGTCAGATGGCAATCGCTCTGTGTAAAAACTAGTAACCTGTCAAATCCGGATAAGAGTAATAAAGCAGACCCTGGGTAAAATAAAATACCGGGAATAATGCTAGGATGAAGATGAAGAAGAAGAATTCTTCCTATCGTTTTCGTTTTCATCACTTAACCAGGGTTATCTTGTGTATTATTGGAATTCAAATTTGATACGATATTGATCTGTATCTATTCTTTGAACCATTTAAGGGGGATCTATAGTATGCCATGGATAAGAAGAAATATTCTGCCAAGAGTTAACTAACTAACGTTTTCTGTTTCATGTATTGATTCAATGATTACAACCGGAACCACAGTGAACCACTTAAAATAAGAGGTATTGTTTTTTATTAGATGAAGATGTACCTGTGTATAATTTGGCTAATCTGTTCATCTAATGTTATCGAAAAAAATCCAATGTTTTGTCATAAAATTATAACAAATCAATGCGTAATTTTACGAATAACTTAGTGTAAAAAAAGTTGAACTAGAGACTGGCCGTGGGGCGACCCGCGTGATAAAAATAATTAAATTTGTCTAAGAATATTAAGGATTGTAAAGCATTTGCGATAATTTCGAAAAATATGTAAATCCAAACCCTTCCTTCTATGAAGCTGGCTACAATTACGATTTTGTAAGGGCGCAAATAAAATCTTAAATAAGTTACGACGATTACATCAAATTTTTTAAAGAAGAATTTAAATCCTCTTTTTTTCAAATCGTTTATTTAACAATATAACAATAATCTGTGCGTATGGAACCAATTACTTTAAATTACACAGGTATTGCGTTTCTCGAGAATTATACTTTTTTCTGAATCAAACTTCCTAAGTTCTGTATTCTCAATTAGTTAAAATTATAAAGTGCTTATAAAGTTTTTTCAATCTTCCTAGTTTGAAGTGACTCTCACAGTTCCCTTTCCAGTGTGATAACAGTGTCACATAGTATTTTAACAGTCATCAAACAGTGTCAAAGTGTCGTTTAAGAGAGGCGGTGAGCCGCCCCTTTCTACTTAGCCAATCAGATGCTCTGCGCTGTCTCCGCGAGATCAGCATGAGACCGGCGGCCACGCGAAACAGGTCGGTCTTGGACCGAGTTATAGACTGCAAGCGGGCTATTGCATTTTATGCTCATTGAATCACCCAACATAATAACTATTGTCTTTTAAAAGGTAAACTGACAGATTTAATAAGTCCGTTATAAAATTATCACGAAAATTTCTATTTCAACAGAGTAGAAAAGGGTACTGAACTGTTTTCTATTGCCTATACTTAATATGTAAATAAAAAATGTGATTAAAATATGCTAAGAAGTATACTTCCAACATTCAAATTCATTTAATAAGAAAACCGCGCTTCTTACATTAAAAAAATTAAAGCTCAGCGCCATAATGTGAATCTAATATTATATAATTATAATTGTTATTGGAAACCTTTGAAACAATATTTTGTTTTATTTTCCGCTCATCGCCTATGACGTGGACGAAGGACACTTGCACCGCTTTCATAATCCAATTAAGAATAATTGTCGATAAACTGACAGCTCGAATATCGATTTATGTGGTGATATTTTAGCATCGTTAATAAATTTATGCTTGTTCTTGCCGTTTGATTACACGCCATGTTTCCATTAAGTTTATTCGATTCGCACTCCAAATGGATCTTGGTATTGACTGCTTGTGTCCCAATAGTGATTAATAGATTTTATGAAAATAATCAAACGTGTTGTTGCAATTTCATTGCAAAATAAAATAAAATTGCATCTAATATTCAATGTTATTCATGAAAACATAATTTGACCTCTTTGTTACTTATCGACATGCGGGCGATAAATCTTATTATATATGCTATTAAAACCACCGAAACTTCAATATTTTAATGTATTTAATTTGTTGTTGTTTTAATTATCGATAAATATTACAAAATAAAATCAATCATTCATTACAGTTATTATACTTACATATAATGAAATCATTATTGTTTAATTTAATAACAACGAAATAAATATTTTGAATTTGAAATTGATAAATAATGGAGAACTTTCCATATATATTTTGTAAGGAAATATGGGTTTGCAGGCGTTCTATTGATTTCGCGGCACATTGCGCTTGAGTTACGAGGCGCGACGTTGCGGTGAACCTTGACGCACGACGCGGCACCCGATTTATTAGATCGTTATCGTATCGCAGGGACGTAATTCTAAATGCAATTTTTATTGGAGTCCCAAGCGAATATTAAAAATAAAATAAATTGACAAATAAAAGCTTACGGCTTCGTTTTCACTTTTATTATATTTTATAACAAAGCATAACAAAGTAAAAATTATTATTTGTAGGTAGGTACACTTAAATAGGACTGTACAGAAATCGAAGATATTTTTAATATATTCGTGGGGATCTTCTAATGAAACTATTTTCAGAATTATTTCTTTATCGGTATGTATGAATGTTGGTATCGAAAAACTATTAAATAAATTTATGATTAATCTGTTTGTTAATAAATTGGAGTATGAAATAAAAACTTAGGCAGTCCGCCGGTGACCTCGTTTTTTATCGAAACATCAAGTGTTAATAAAGGAAACTTCGCATTCAGCACAAAATTCCACGCGGACAGATTTGCGACCAAAAGCTATTTTTTTAATACTGAAGCAGAAGGCCTACGCTCTATACGTCGCACCACCATCGGAGCTGCAAAGTGCGAAGCAATAATCAATTTCTTTTTATTTCCTTATGTCAGTATGACAAATTCCAGAAAGAGTCCAGACTGATGCGGGCTCCTTTATTGCGGCACGAGAAATGTTTGTTTTTATTATTCTTTCGTAACCACAATCGATTGTTTGATATTTATGTTTACAGTATCTATGCGGTTATAATGGTAGTACCTATAAATAGTCTTTCCAAGAGCCAAGTTATAGGCTATAAGCATAATGTTCTAAGAGATGATGTTACACATTTGAAGGGGTAGTTTCAGTTAAATGACACGGTTATTAAACTTATATTTACTACATTGTTATCCGTTATAAATGTTCGTATTTTGTCATGCGGGAACAACTGTCACAACAAACATTATTTCATTTTATTTTATGATTTTGTAACGCACCGTGAAGCGAGTCTGTCGTTTGGAAAAATCCATTGTACAATAACAAAGATTCACAAAGTTTTACTGCTTTAATGTAAGGGTAAACGTCCATAAATGATCTGTGTAATGTTACGTTACTAATTGTTCATGACGCTTCTAAATTTCACCTCTCATGTTATCATTAAAATACGAATATTGTACGCACGGCGAAGTGCTGTGTGTCTTCAGATATAGAACCTATTCAATACGTTGGATTAGAAGGACAATAATTGAAAAGCTGTCATTCTAACGCAGCGTCACATTTATGGTATAGAGACGAGAGATCGATGCAGTGTGTTTGAAAGCATTTTTGTGATTAAAAGCATTTTTGATTAAAATTAGTTGAAAATATAGTTAACCTACTTAATGATAATAAATAAAGATATTTATAGATAGATAGATAGATGGTAGGTCTTTTGTTGCAAGAGGCCGGCTAGGTAGGTACCACCGCAGTGTCAAATATTCTGCCGCCAAATAGTAGTGCTTAGGCACTACTGTGTTCCAGTTTGAAGGGCACTGTACGCTAGTGAAATTACTGGGCGGACGAGATTTAACAACTAATATCTCGAGGTTGGCAAAGCGTGAGTGGCACCTACTAATGGTGCTGCAAGCGCTCATAGGCTACGGCAACCACTTACCATCAGGTGGGCCGTATGCTTGTTTGCCAACTTCTAACATAAAAAAAAAAAAAAAAAAAAAAAAGATAGTCAGATAAAACTCACAGAAATGATGGATGAAATTGATCAAGGCTGAGCTGGAATCATTTCAAATACCAAAACCGAAATAAGATTCTAAAATTATAGAAAATCTTTCCGTAAACTCGATCGAATTGTAAAGACGAAGCGTGATACCATAAACACATTCCGTACACCAGTCGCATGATAAAATCCAATAAAAACCGTAAATACAAGATGATCCGGAATAACAACAGTATTCAAATTTCCGATTCGTCGCGGATTTAAACAAAAACGTTCTATTTAATAGTGGGATGTTCAGGCACGGGTATAATTGTGTATGCGTGTTCGGTGTGAGCTTCTCGAATCGATTCGGTAAGTAATCGAGACGCGTGCTCGGTCGAACTATCGAAACTTGTTGGAATGAGTTCCGGTTGGTTTAGTTTAGATTTTAGTTAGTCGTGTTAGTAATTTCAATGATTTGATCCAGCTGGGACTGCGTTCGCGTGCTGGTTATGAGTCTTCTGTAATCAATAATTGAATTTGAAGCCTTAATAGTTCAACGCTTAAAGGGCCGACTCCAATCCGTTAACGCGACAGTGTCGGGTTCAATCCTTACCCCGTTTGTATTATTGTTGTACCCAATCCTAACGCTTATTTGGAGGGGCAATAGGACTATTAGTAATGACTTGAAAATGCATTGCCAAAATTATTTAAAAAATAATAGAAAATATATAAAGTTATACATTTTATACTTTAAGAAATAATCCTGAGAAGAGTGTGTCTGCTTTCATTGGGATTTGCAAGGTTTCGCAGAAAATATATAACAATAGTATAAATAATAATAGCTGATCGGCACTATCAGAGAAATAGTCGCGTTATAAAAATCTTAATTCAAGCTAAATTCTCATTTCTCAATAGAATTTATTTTAAGAAACATTTAATATGGAAGTCCGATTTGCATCAATACAAGTAAAAAATAGATAATGATTTCAAATTTGAATGTAAATGATAGATATATTTTAAAACGTTACTATTTATTTTATTATACCCATCCCCAATAAAGGGGCTGTCGGTTAAATGTACAAATAGCGAGCGGAAGTAGGGTACCGAAACGGTACAAAACGTATGGGCGGAGACGATAACCTAATGATGTTATTACTAATGGGAAAATAAAATGGATATGTATCTAGTTATTTATGTAACAAAATTATGATGCGTTAATAATAATGTATGTGATTTTTATTATTCACATAAGAATTTATACCATGATGGTTGGCAAACAAGCATACGGTCGGCCTGATGGTAAGTATTCACCGCAACCTAAGAACGTTTGTGATACTTGAAGTATCACAAGCGCAAACCCAAGAAACAGGAGGAAGGGACGAGAAGGGAAAAAGGAAGGGAAAAAAGGAAGGGAACAGAGGGGGTGGAAGATTGGGCCTCCGGCGCTCTCACTCATCGCACGAAACGCCACAGTACCTACTGATACTATTACTTTACGCCGATTTTCTGTGAGAGGGTAGTACTTCCCAGGTCGAGCCGGCCTTTTGTGCTGAGAGAAGCATGGCTCTACCACCATAAAGAATTAAATGACTTTGAATAGTACACTTAAAAATAGGTATACCTATGTTAAAGTTTGTTTGATTTAACTAGATATTAATTTCGAATACAGATTTACAATAAGTAGGTATGACAGAGGTTGTAGTCTGTGAATATTAAAGCTGTTGGCTTTGGACATCTCCCGTTATGTTTTTATTTGAGGGATCATAGATGATCGTTTTTCGAGATAGCGCCTGTGCCGACTGAAGCACTGATTGATAAATTATCATGGTAGATACAAACATCAAACATATACCAACCTATGTATTAAAAGTAGCCTATCTGCTCCGCAAGACACGAGCGTAGCACGGTGGCGGGCTGTGCTGGCTCGTTCTGTGACCCATACACTCACTGATGTCGTCCACCGAGTAGATTTTAGTGGCTAACCATGACATTACTAACTCCTCATAGAGCACAACCCGGTTCGCCTCCGCACGAAAAAGTTTTTGAGTGGTGCAAAATTCAAATCTTAACCAGAGTTGATACTTTAGCTTAAATTTAATATTAACTTTATTAATTTATTATTAATATAATAATAATAATAAAGTAAATAATAATAAACTTTATAAATTAAATAATTTAGTAGGACAATTAATTAGTTGCCAAACAAATTGTAAACGATAATCAAAGTTTGTCGAAAACTTGTTACCGATGTTCCAAATAAACCTAATTCTATACAAATTATAGAGCGTTTACGATAAATATTTGATGGGGTTAGCAGGTGTTACGAAAATCAATAATGGTAAGTAATTACTATTTATACTTAGACGAATTTAAGGGGAAGATTACGTATACTATTATAATATTGTTACAGAAATGTATTTACTACAAGAGGTTTGAATAGTGCGTTATGTTTATGTTATGTACCTACAAACGTTTATGTATGAGCATTCCTTTCCCAGCACTGGCTCGACCGGAAAAGAACTACCATCTCACAGAGTACTGTTGCGTTTCCTGCGATAACTAGGAGCGCCGGATGTCTAATCTCCCACCCCTTTGTAGCCTTCCTTTTTTCCCTTCACACCCCTCACTCCCATCTTCTCCCTTCCGTTGGCAACGCACAGGCTGTAGTGACTGCTTACCATTAGACGGACCGTATGCAAAAAACATAACTTTATAACAGCATATTATTGTTTAACCACCTGTAAAAGTAAAATATTTTGAAAGAACAAAAACAATGGCTAATGAAAGTATAAAAATATAATGTTCAATAAAACCACAGAACCGTTCGCATTTGATACAGCTAACCGGCAATTTTATAATTAATTCTATCACATTTCACCCGATCCGACACCGGTTTATGGCCTACCTGACACCACAACATCTGATTAAGTACGAAACAATCTCGCCGCCCGCAATCTTCAGATATTATCGGCTTAATCAACAACAACTATTCTTCATCTTCTTCATCATTATTTACCTTTATTCGTATTGAAAATTATGTTTAATTTTAGATGTCATTTGTGATTTAGTTCTTAATGGGCTCATGAGAGTTTTTACAACAATATCTATTGTAAATCATGTGTTTTATCATTTTGTACTACATGTCAATAATGAATAAATATATTTTCTTTTCAATACGATATTATAAAAATCCTAATAATGTTGTAAATGCGAAAGTTTGTATTTTTGGGTGTTCGTTATTCAATCACGCCAAAACGGCTGAGCGGATTTAGATGAAATTTGGCAAAGATATTATATATATAAAGATATACTTGGATTAAAACATATGATACTTCATTCCGGAAAATGTTAACAATGACACAATAAACCAAAAACAACAAGATTTTAATTTAGATAAGATGGATCTTATGGAATCCAGACTAGTTATTATTATTATTCAATCTAATATTATACCAACTATAAAGTGAACCGATTTTGATGAAGTTTTGTATAGAAATAGATGTCATTTTAAACAAGATTGAAGGTTATCACCAAAAAAGATGAAGAGGGTGACATATGGTATGAAAGTTAATTATATAAATAGTTCTATTGCAATGAAGGTGCCTTATTATAAAACGTTAAACGTTTTAAGTTCGTGTTTTTTTTTTTTCAAAAATGTACAGTTTGGTGTTCTAAAAATTTTTCAAAAGTATCGACGATTAAAATGAATACCTCGAATAGGAATATAACAAAAATTCCAAGTTAGGAATGCAACAAAGCAACCCCGATACCCACTAGCCTATTGCATTCGACGAGGTTGCCATTAGGTAACCAATCAGTACGGCGTGGATAAGAAAATTGGACACGACGGATTAACAACCACATCCTGGAGGTCAAGGACACCGACATCCGAACGATGGTCCATAGTGGGTCATAAATTACATCATTTGATTGGTTCCAATCAAGCTTATTTTAATTTTAAAAAAATGTATCAGAGCCGCGTTTATTAACGGCTCGCTCGACTGTGGGTTTAATTTTTGATCAGAATATATTTTTGTTGTTTTATTATTTGATTCATATGATTCAATAATGACTAACAAATTGTTTGTTGTAATTTTAATAATGTTATATGTGTGTTTATTTGTATAACATGAATTATATTTTATCGCGGATTCTTCATAGTCAAATAAGCTAATAGAATCACTCATAAAACGCTATCTTAACGCAATGCCCTATGCTATTGTCATGTATGAATATTTGAGTGATGCAATATCGTACATGCTGTCAGTTAGGAGAAGAGTTGGCGGGTCGGTCGGTTTTGTGTAGAAGAAACAAAGATAAACAGAGCGCGTTGTAGAAACTTACTTTAGTTTTGTTGCAAAATGATTACTGAAATGTCTTTCTTATAAGATTATCTTTCTAAACGTCGCTCTCATAACACGGAGTAATGTTTTTCTAATAGGTACTATGTATATGTGTATATTCATTTTGTCTATTTATTTGTCTCTCCCTAGCGTGTAAGTAATTTTGTAGGTATATATGTTTTTTTATATAACAAAGGTTGTTAATTCATTTGAATTTTTGTGTATTTATTACTCGATATCTTCAGCGCTTGTGAAACGAATTTGATAATTCTGTTTTTTCGTTGCTGTTGTTGCATATAAGCTTTAGAGTTTAAGCAGTTAAAGTAAATCAGTTATAATTTTAAAACAATGCAATCATCATTATAAATCATTAGTAACTTCTATGACATAGTTCATAGAATAGTTGAAAAAACTCTACTTTTCGAATTGAGTCTTAGATTAGGTGTTCCGAAATAAGCAATAAAAAATTAACCAAACACATTTACGCAATAGCAATTAATTTAAATAAATTAAATTTAGACGAAACAAATTGAAAACGTTTTATTAAAACAGATATTTAAAATTAGCATAAAAACAACATTCAGAAGTGTTACTGTTACTAAATATTAGTTACTATTATATTATTATATTAGACATTTAATTGGAAAAGCTAAAATTTATTCACGGTAACTATAAAAATAAAATGGTCAAGCGCGAGTCAGACTCGAGCAGAAAAGTTTCCCTATAAAATATAAATAAATATACATTTTTATATGATTATAATTCATTTTGACTGCGGAACCTTAAAACATGATTATGTATGTAAATTCTGTATAGCAATATTGATTATATTTAAATAGTCAATAACACCAAAACCAGTTGTACGGAGAATGATTAATGCATAAGTTTAACCAAAACGACATTAAGATTGACGGCAAAATTGAATTACAAATGTAATTAATATAATTTCGTTCGACAAGGCTTTGGAATTGACACAAGTTTGATTACACACAGGTCGTATTTTCCGCAGGTCATATTTTTGTATTTTGTCGTGTTTAATTGTTTATGCGGATTTTATTTCCACCGTAAGTGTCTGTAAACGCCTTTAAAATCGGTTGGTAATGTGGAAATGACCAAGTAGAACCACATTTTTATAAAGAAAGTACAGTCTTTAGCCTCGTCTGCTGCGGTCTGCCCTATTTTTTAAATTGGGTCGAATTGCAGAGCATAGAATTTCAGCCTGAGTTGGGTTGTTCTTGTCAAATATAATATAAATCTTATAAAAGTATTTTAGAAAATATTTTTAAACGTAAGCTACGAATGAAAGAACATTTTTGTTGCAATGTTTGTTTAATTAATAAATACAATTTTGTTTGATCTGACGAAGATAACAAGGAATATATTATATAAGTAGATATCTATATTTTTCAGTCTATTTTTAGAATTGAGCAATATAATTTTATGTATGAAATTGATGGATCATCGTATAATTAGGTAATAATGTGATAATTGAAAACAGCTGTTAATTAACAATTAAAGCCGCAATTACTGTACTCTCAATGTCGAAGGTTACCATAGCAACGTAACACATGCAGGCGCAACCGACAATCATCAACAACAATAGACCACAACGGAAGCATTTGAAGTGCTAATTCGAAAAATACAAACCACATAGTAATCAGCACAAAAGACGTTCTCCAGCGAGCGATGAAATGACTACAAACCTGCAATTAGTGGCCGAAGCAAAATGGCTGCTTATTCCACCACTATATATTGACCCTGGCTAAACTTAATTTTTAAGCCTTATTGTAAGGAACTAAGGGATGTTTTATTTACGTTGAATGGTCATCGTCGTTGGTTTTCCACCCAACCCCTGTTACGATGTGCGTGTGTGTTAATTTAATTTTCTACTGTAGTAATTGCCGGGCCGGGACAGACTGTCCGGTACATGACATTGTAGAGAGCTATTTGTACATGGAAATATATTTTTGTACGAGTTTTGCTACATGTCTACTATATCTTATTACGTATAGTTACTTTTTGTTAATTAATGTGTATTTAGAATTAGAAATATAGTAGATGTAGAATTTTTTTTAGTAATAGTTTCCAGGCACAAGTGTGACCTGGGAAGTACTACCCTCTAACAGAGTACTGGTGCGTTTCATGCTATGAGTGAGAGCGCCGGAGGCCCACCCTCTCTGTACACTTCCTTTTCCCTTCTCATCCCTTCCCTCCTCTTGGGTTGGCAAAGCGCATGTGATACTTTAAGTATCGCAAGGGTTCATAGGTTGCGGTGACTGTTTATCATCAGGTGGACTGTATGCTTTTCCAACCGTCATGAAATAAAAAAATCACGTTACGTATTGAATAAATAATTGAAATCTACACCACAAAAAACAAAAATATTAACGTAATAATGATTAATTAATCATAAAAAATCGGTATGTTTCTATCTGTGTGGCTGAAGGCAAATGAAAATCGGGTGCGTAGTTGTGCGCCCCGCAGCGAAGCGTTCGCTTTGTACCATCCGCATTTGTCATTTTAACACTAAACGTGTGAAGAGACGTTATTAATGACGAAAAGATTATGTCGGCTCAGGCAATTGTGTCCATTGTCGGTCCATTGTTGGTGTATTGTTGGCCGGACGATCTTTCCCGTTTGCCCGCGCCCAATATAATGTTTTCCTTTATTTGCTTTCAAAACCAATATGGTTTGCATCTTTTCAAGCTATCGAAACGACATAAATGATTTATGTGCTATAAATGTAAACAGTGCTATTGTATGCTGAGAATATATTTAATATCTATTCTTTAATAATATGAAAAAATATAAGGATACTTAAAAAGGCATAGGAGGATTAACTTAAATGTCAGAAGTCTTTTTTTTCTTAGCATTATTCTCGGTATTTACCCAGAGTCTGCTTATTACCCTTATCCGGATCTGACAGGTAACTACCATTTGACCTCCGTAACCCTAAGGGTGAACCAATAACTCATTGGATAAGAGCAAATTACCTATCAAGAGTTAACGATTATTATCAGATGTTATGTGATAACAATCGCGAGCGTAAGCTTAACGTTCTCTCCGAGGCACGGTGAGGAGACCTGCAAGGACAAACGCCCAGATCGAAACAGATCCTTGTACGGTGAATACAAACATCCGCTCCGAGCGGGAATCAAACCCGCGACTGTTGAGAAAGGCAACCTCGTGACCCAACACATATATTATATAGATAGGTATAGATAGAAAGTATTCTATATTATATATAAATCTTAAATTATCAATGTTGTGATGTATGCTGAGAGAAAAAAGCATTTTTAAACATTGGAAGAATACAATTTTATGTTGCCGTGAATAAATTAATTGAAAATTTTATTGTTTCTTCGATTGATTTAACTACAAAATTACTACAACGATTGGAAAAAAAATTACATAGCTGTTTGTGAATGCTGAACGTACCTATAACATTTATTAAACAACTTCGCAGGAAGACCAAAAAAAAGTGTTAAACCTAATTAAAATCAAAAACTACCTGGTTAAATTTACATCCTAAAATGTAGCTTTCACTTGTTTCTATAAATAATATTTATAATCCAATAAAAAGTAATATGTAATCAATTTTAAAATGTACTTAAAATTTATAGTTAACTGTTAATTTATAGTAAAAACACTTACAACTAATAAAATACGACTTCGCTCTCTCGAAAGTATGACGTTCGAAAACAGTAGATAATTATTTTGTGGAGATTCTTTTAATCTTAAATTAGTGTTTTTTGACTAATAAACCGCTCGTTTTACGAGGCTTTCATGAAGCAATTACCAGCAGGGGTCTATCCGAGGTGTAATGCTATAAACTCATAAACTGCCTCGTCGCACAGGTGTGTCTCTGCTCATAACCGGACAAACATAATAACGACTGTACCGTGTTCAACTAACTCCATTGCTTCTTTTGAATTCGTCAGAAGTAAGAAATCTTAACAGAGGAGAACAATGTATGTTATTGGATATATAGCTTCAATATAAGATGGAGACGCTAATTCATTTGTTTCTTATACAGAAGTTATGTGGTATCGTTTACAAATTTATTATAACGAATTCTAAGAATATTGTCTCTTCTCATTGAGGTCTGTTGTAAAGGGTACTAATTATACAATACGACCTTTTTTAGTCTTAAATGGCTACAAAAAACATGTTAAGGTTTGTATCAATAAAAATGTTTATTTTTTTATTATTAATTAAAATGTATACAGAACAGTTTTGTCAGAAAGACTACTTTTGCAGAAAATCCACCTGGAATCATCACAATCATCACGCAAGTACAGCTAAAAGGATTTAACTGAAATGTAATATACCTGCTGATGGTTTATTACCTGCTGATTATAACCTTTATTGACAAATAGGATTATTTTATCCCAGGGAGATATATAAGGTCATCACGGCCGAAGTCGTAGGCAGAAGGTAGTACTTGAATAAAGATATTTTCGGGGTCCGTGTTTAAAAATATAATTATTACTATCACAATTGTTCATGCCAAGCTGTCATAATGACTTAAAACCTACGCTTTTAAAGACATAAAAAATCAAGTACTTACTTATTTTTGGTAAATTCTGTATGGACCCAACGAATCTAATATCTAAAACCTATAAACGAGCAATTCTTGTATATATATAGTAATCTAAAGCTGATAAATCGATCTAACTAGAATTCATTTTGAGACAAATTGTTTTGTCCGTTTTCATTAACTTGCAATTAATGAAAACCCCAGTTCGAATCCATATATGTCCATTCCGATTTGTAAGAGAAACTATTATTTTCCAAAAATACGATTTACCAAAAAAAAGTACCGACATCCAGGTCTTTAATGATTAATACAAAGAAAGTTACCCCTTACGAAGTCAATAATTTATTCACGTATAATTATTATAACTATTTTAATAATAGTCTAACGCTTATCTGAACTTAAGCATAGCATGTTTGGAACAATTGAAAAGGTACTCACGCTCTAAAGCACATTTTAGGTACAAGGTTTGCCGTTCAAAGGCATACAAACGGTTCTAGTATTTCGAGAAGGGGGTGTGGTTATTGAGTATTAATATACCCTATGTCTAGGGTTGCCAACATTCAAAGTACGCTTTTACTTAAGTAAATTAGGATACTTTAGCTAAATTTTTTATTCTTACCTACTATACTAAACTACATACTGAGATTTTATAGATCTTATGAATTAACTAGCTGCGCCCGCGGCTCTGCTCGCGTGATGTACCATTATTTCTTTATTGCACGCAACCCTAATTCATTTTCTAAAATAAAAGTAGTTTAAGTTGCTCCTTATTACATCAGCTACCTGTCAAAATCGGTCCAGCCATTTCAGAGATTAGCCGGAACAAACAGAAAGACAGACAGACAGACAAAAATTGTAAAAAATGTTATTTTGGTATATGTACCGTATATATATTCATATACATGTAGTAAAAAACGTTAATTTCAATATTACAAAAAGCCAGTCCAAGTTTATCATAAGTATATAGATTGGGTATTATATTTTTAAAACGTAAACGTACTTTATAGTAAAATCTGAGGTTACTATTTGATTTGATAAACAAATGAAGCCAAGAACTAATCTTTGGTTTTAGTTAATGACACCAATTTTTTGTGTTAATTATTCCTCCTACCAGTACCTACTACCCTTATCCAAAGATTCGTTTGTATTAGGGTTATTGCCAATAAAAAAAAAACTCGCCAATATTAAATTAAAAGTATATCGTAATATATACTTACAGGTTGTTTCGTCAAAGCATTCAAAATGCCGACCCTACAATATGATAAGCATCAACGCTTTGAGCAGCGCCGATCCATTGTAACGCCGCCGCGAGAAAAGTAATTCCTAATAGACAATGAACGGCCGTGTTTAAAACTTTTATTTATGTAACAAAATATCTCGATGTAAGATACGAATGTATGGTTAGAGGCGTTTAAAGTGAACTGTGAAATGCATAAACTAAAGGCGCGAATTACTTACAGCACTTCTTCAACTGCACAACGTGTAGATACTGGCATCGCAGGAGGCACCGTAAGGACGAAATCAAATTTGAGCCTCGCGAGGGCGGTCTCTTTTTCACGACTGGGTCTCAGTAATCAGCTCCCCCACTCAGTGACGCTGTCGAGGCCAGTAGGGCCACAGCAATACACATCAAACGTATAGATAAGCTACGTTCAGACTAGAAGCATTTTTAATGTTACGGATTCGTCAGTTGCCTACGACGCGATGTCTTCGAAACATTTCATAAATCGTGAAAGAAAATATTGTACAAGTGGCTATTAATATAGCAGTGTCATTAATCATAATTTTGCAATAGAACATAACCTTTTTATTATTCAAAGCGTCGGAGGGTCAGGTTCACTTCTTTTCAAAGTGTTAAGAGGTTTTTAGCGTCACCTCAACAATAGATGGGACAACAATAAGCAACAAAGCATCCGGACCAATCACGATGACTTTCCTAAATCTGAGCGGGTATCGTTCGCTAAAAGGCATCGTTGAATCGATTGTTTAGATCGACTAATAATCGTTCGTAGTTTTGTATAGAACCGGCGAAACTCAATCGATAAATTAGCCGGTGAGTTGCGCCCGCTAATCGTACCACAACACAAATATTTAATAACAATACGAGATCCTCCGAGTCCACTTATCTGAATAGCGAGCATTGTGAATGCTGTGGAGTAGTTCTTTGTGCATGTATTTTTAGATCTTACAGTGAAGAAATCAGATATTCATTTAGGATCAATCGAATATTAAGTAACATTTTTAGGATATGTTTTAAAGATTTTTTTAAATGATTACTTACTCATATCGATTACAAATATCTTTAGATATATACTGATTTTATATCTTAGTTTTACTTTTCTGTAAACAAAAATATGACAGGATTGGTACCTATATTATAAGAGGGCATAAGTCATTTAAGTAACAAAAGAATATTTAAATTTTTTTACAACCATCAATAAATCGTCTCCACGGATTGCTCTATCCGAATTATCGCTGCACGATTGTTAAACATTATTACGTCGGGTGTTGTTTAATAGAAACAAAAATATCTGGCGGCGCGCCTCGTGTTTGATCTCGAGGTGTTCGTCCGTCGAACGCGATTAGCCTTCTCTCAACGTATAATCAAATGTGCCTCGAGCGGCTCCTACCATGAAAGATATTATATCGTCTTCTTACATCACCATTACGCTTTAAACTTGAAATATCCGTGGAGAGTTTCAGGTAAGAGACGCAATGTATTACATTGGAGGAGTTGTTTACGGATTATATCGATCAAAAGGCGGTCAGTTGAATAAAGCGACCGGTACCGGCTGACGAAGCCTCTCATTTGCCCTCCATTTGTCGGCCATTTCGGTGCACCGATCATAAATGGATCCCGCTCCAGGTCACGTTAGCATCTCAGGGGAAATTTTTTGAAAAATCACACTCGGACGCGTGAAATTGTAAATGTTTCTTGATATAGTAGGACCTTGAAATATAAATGAACATTTTCATTTTTCATTCATAATGTTATATGTAAGAACACGCATCGGCTTACAACAGAGCTATCAGGAAAACAATGAAATTTACGCCTAGTTGAAAAATTCAAAATTTTTAATTTAATTATTTCACAAAAGTTAAGTTCACTTAAGACGTTATTCTCCATATTGTTAGCGTGGTCTTAACACGCCCGATTATCGTCATTGCTCGACAATGCACCATGAAACCTCCGTATATTGCGCCCGAGGCGGGCTGTATATCAATTGTTTTGAAAGGGAATCCTTCAAAAATTACACACTGCGCACTCGAGACGCGCAAAAGCCTATTCTAGTGGGTTAGTGATTTATTTATTTCACTTAAAAGGCATCGTAAATACGGGGCTATGAGCCTCGCCGGCGTTTAGCCCGACCGAGTATGAAACCACCGATTTATGCAACTAATTGCATTTAACAAGACTGCAAAATCAGTTTCAGATATATATTATACTTCATCGATCGATTATAGGTACATATATCCTTTATATATATCCATAAGTAGCCTAAATTGACAATGTCTTACTATATGAAATAATTAGGTACCTATATTAAAGATAAGTAGGCCTACCTACCTATAGAAAAATAATTTCGATACGTTTATTACATTTTCTTACACGTACAGAGTCGGTAAGTTCTTCAGATACTTTTATAACGATACGAATAAGATTTTATCCGTCAGTATAATCTCCACTTAAAGATAATAAAATTAGCTTTTCGACTGATGACGAGCGGCGTTTATAACGCTCTCGCAGACGTGTCGGCGCAGTGAGAACGAGAAAACAATATTAGATAGAAAGGGACGGAGTATCGGATCAAGCATGGTCGAAATTAATACGCACTTGAGAATGTTTTTCCTTTTTTTTAATCGTGATACAGTTTTATGAACAATATAGATTAAAAATTTTGTATGTAAATGTAATTAATAATCCGTTTGAAAATATTTTAGCTTATTATTTTACACTAATGTCGTAAATATTAAAGTTGGGATGGATGTTTGTTACTCTTTCACGCAAAAACTAATGGACAGGTTTTGATTAAAAGCTTTTTACCTTGATTAAAATATAGCATAATTTTTATCCGAAAAAAATGTTGGATTCCCGTGGGATCATAAAAAAAAACTAAATAACGCAAGCGGAGCCGCGGGCACAGCAAATTATTTTATAGAATTACAGAACCGATAGAAACATCTGTTCATCCAGTGTTATTCTTGTGTGTCTCACACTATAATTATTTCAGGAATCACGTTAACCAATCTTGGTTTCTTTCAAAATCAAACTTAGAAAAATTATTTTTCTGCATCAAACTTCATTCTTAAAAGGTAATAGAGGTGAACTGGTAATTTTTAAACTAATGAAACTTAATAAGAATACATTTTTAAGTAACAAAATTTAAAGAAAATATTAAAATATATCCTTATGATTAATGATCGTACGAATATTGTTTTAATAACCGCCCACATATCAACGTAATGCAAGAAAACCGGATTAATGAGCTTAAATTAACCTAAACGAAGCTTTAGATGGTGTATTCCTTTTGAGATGAGCTTCTTGTGGAATTAACGTTTACGTTTGACATGATGGATGGTATCTGATGATTTGTTTGATTAGTTGCGGGTCGGGTCGGTCGTTATCTTTTAGTATCTTTTTGCTATAATTAAATGTTTATAAACTACATATTGCATATTCCGATAAGAGATAAGTAGTTATTATAATGATCTACCTATATTAATAAGATAATATATTAATTCTTTCAGGTCACTTCTTAGCCTACAATACATGACGACGTGGTCTCGAGTTCGATTCCCGCTCGGGGCATATGTTTGTATTGACGGTGTGTTCCGGTCTGGATGTGTTTGTCCTTGTGTATTTTTCCGCAAAGAATTTCCCATCAGCCTGTGCCCCGAACACAAGATATAACTATCATAATGGGGACCGTTGAATGTGTAGCGTTCATTTATTACTAGTTTTTTCCAGTGGCTTCGACCGCGTGATTTGACATGTGACAATTTTAATATAAACTCTTAACTCTTTGATGAATTTTTTTAAAGAATATTAGCATTATTTTCTACAAGACATTACTAATATTCCTATTACCTCTCCAAATAAGATCGAAGCTTGCACTAGGAGTGGGTACGACAATAGCCCAAGCGGGTCAGGATCGAACCCTCGACTCTCGCGTTAACCGAGTGAAGTCGGCCCTTCTATTTTATATTGAAGCCTCAATAGCTCAACGGTAGAAGGGCTATATTTATTTATATCGAAGCAACGGAGTAGTAATAAGTTTGAATCTCTAAAAATGACGATACTTCCATACAACTTTTCGTCCCCCTCTTTCAACCTCTTACAACGCTTTTTTCACAATAAAACGTAGCCTATGTCTTTTCTTAGGCTCTATACTATCTGTGTAGTAAATTTCCTATGACAAATATTATTCAAGCGTATGTATTTTAAAAACAAATATGTGAAAACAAAATAATCTTCTTTTAGAAAATTTTGATTAAGTGATTTACATTATAAAATGACAATGAATAAAAAGCTAAATACCACCTGAAGCACGTATTAAGCTTGTAGCGCCATCTATTAGAGAGTAGACAGCAAATGTTTATAGGATTCAATAACAACAACAAATTCAACAAATTGCATGATTAACGATAGTATTTAATACAACAAAAAACTATTTTATCAATTATATTAGTAAGTGAAAAGAAATTAGGGATGTTTAAAGAATTGAAAAAAATTCAAAGCGTTCACACCACCGATAAAAAGAGAATTTAATCAAAATCAATTTGCCACGTATTCGCTATTCATACAGCGGAACCCCTTTCACCCTAACTGTCCCCTACTTGACAATATGCTGAGTCGCGTCACTGCGACTTCTCGCCTCCTTGCGACACCGTAATCGAGGGGGACGTCTCTGTCGCGTTTGTCATCCTGCCCTTCGAGGGAACAAGCCCGAGCGAAAAGCAACTTTCTTTTATGAACCATAATATACAAATTTGTATGGTTAGAAATCTGCAAGCATCATAAATTTTATGGCAGTTTAATACAGCCGTAACAACATAATAATAATAGGGTAAATGTTTTGGTAAGCCATAAATAAATGGTATTACATCCCGCTGCGGGAAGACAAATTTGGCGACATGAATTTATATCGGAAAAGTTTTGCGAATATAAAGACTTTTGATTCAGCTCCTATATGCTCTTCCTAGCAGTATGCCGGTGAATTACCCAGGGTCTGCTTATTACTCTTATCTCGATTTGACGGGTTACTAGTTTTTTTTATTTAGAGCGATCGCCATCTGATCACCGCAACCCTAACTCTAGTACCAGAACCATTATCTCATTGGAAAAGAGCAAATTATCTAACAAGAGTTAACGATTATTGTTATCGGATGCTATGATAACAAACGGGACTCACAGCTTAACGTGCTGTCCGAGGCACGGTGGGGAGGCCTACAAAGACAAACACCTAGATCAAAACAGATAGCAAACATCTGCTCCGAGTGGGAATCGAAACCGCGATCGTCGAGGCTTAAAGCAGGCTCGCTACCAGCACGTCACAACGGTCGTCATTCAGCTTATATATAATAGAATATTTGTATTATTAATAGACATTTAGACACACAATTGTTTTTATTCGAATACACAATTATAACAACCCTAACAATATTTTAAATCAATAACTATTTAATATGAACGTACTGTATACTATGGATAGACAGGACAGATAGGTAGTCATTTTTCTTTTTGTATTCGGGTAATTAAAAATGTATAATATTAAGACTTTATATGCTATGGACGAGCCCTTCTTAACAGATAAAAATCGCAAAGGTGCTCTTTCGTAAATTCAACACCATCGCAACGGTACAAAGATAATCACAAGTTTGTAACATATCCGAAATAAGTTAGCGTGTGAAGCTTGCAACATAAACGAATGGAATTAGTGTGTTAGTATCTTCTTTCCTTTACATATAACGTAATGATTTCTTACTTATATTAAATTTTAAACTATCGCGTTTCACGTTCATATTAATTAATGTTTTTCGGGATTTTACGCGTAAAATTACCTTTATCGGTGCTTGACGTTTCGGTCAGGTTGCACTGACCGTGGTCACAAGCAGACTGCTTCTGCGTCTGCGACGCGTAAATTCCCGAAAAACATTAATTAATAATTTCTTACTTGAAAAATGAATTACCACGCAGGAGCCTAGGCTTCTAGGCTAGGTCCCTAGGGATAGATTCAACTTGAACTTCGCGCGGGCTGTCAATATTTCACCGACAGGGCCAACAGCAATAGACACTGCGAAAAAAAAAGAAATATGTTTAAGTTTTTTCTGATAACTAAACTGAACAAAGAAACTTCATTAAAAAATTGACAGTAATAAAAAAACACGTCTGAAATTTATAATATTAATAAGATAGCATGCTATGTTGTACTTATTACTATACGCCATATTTATTTGTATATATATATATACCGATATGTATATAGTTATTTGTTTATATATATTTATTAATATATATATTTGTATGTTTATTCATAATTATATCATATTCTATTTGTATATTTAAGTATTTATTTACCTATTTTATTTGTGTAAACTAAAGATATTTGATTTAATATTATATAGATAATTTTGTTCTGCTCATCTTTTATGCCACCTACTTATGTTTCACAAAAATTCTCCTATACCCACAGGTAGTCTGGCAGAAATTGCTTTTTAGCAATAAGACCGCCTGGTTATACCAATTTATCTGGTTTTGTAATGTCTTGTCAATTTTTTATGGTGTACAATAAAGAATTTTATTATTATTATTGTCATTATTATATGTACTTATTATTATATACTTACATTCTTCAATTTGTGCTTTTATAAACTTTCATTAAATATAAATGTCATACATTAGTGATATTTTCTACCTTTTGATTTCGTTGTTAAATCTTAATTCACAAAATATAAAAGAATAATAGAATATAAGTAATTACCTATATTTTTGAACCTGTATTCACTTGTATAGACTCGCGGTTTGTATTTTGGTTCCCAGTCTAAATTCAACCTTTAAATGTTATATTGAAACTATATTTTAAAATTTTACATCATGAGATCTCAGTTGAGATTGAACTACTAGTGTCTCAAGTTAATCCTGTAGTTGGTAAGTCAATCTCTACCATAGATATATTCATTAAAATTGTTAAGACAATCATTAGCTGTTTAAAAGTACTTAAGGCGCACCTCAACGTTCATTTGTAAGCAACTTTCTAAAGTACATAAATTCAACAAAATACAAGCAATAAATTATTACCGGTCAGAGAGTAAGTGTGAAGCGATGTTAGACGCTATACGGCGCAAACGTGCGATATTTATTTATGTGCTAAAGAGCTGAGTGCGAACACACACTCCGGCGGAAATGTACCATGACTGATGTGCGACGGTTGCCCGTATAATACAACCACTCCAAGAAAATACTAAGCCACCAGATTATTCAATCTATCTTCATAAATAAGAACATTTTATAGATTCAATCAATACATTTAAAGATTAAGTTAACGGAGTGTGTAATCCCCATAGTGATATTCTGTGTCGGGGTGAGAAGACACACAAAAACAAGCACATTAACTCATTTCATCTCAGACGGCTACATACAATTATTATGGTTTGTAGGTTGGTAGTGAATAAATAAATAAACGCTACACACTCAACTAGTGAATATAGGATATTTTCTATAAAGAATATCTATCCCATATTTATTTGCTACATATATAATGTATGAAAAATAGACAAAGACTAGTTGATGAAATTACTGCCGGCAAATTACTTTTGTTTACTCTACTTAAGAATACATTTAACATATTTTTAACAATACTATATTTAAACTATGTAAGAAAAGTCACAAATTAAACCTAGGAATATACATATACAATATAAAACCTTTTTATTTTTGTAGTCGTTTAAAATATGAACAGCAAAGCCGCCATATCTCCTTTATCACCGCAATAAGTCGGGGCTAAAGTTGTAGACGTATTTATTATAGCAATCCACTTTAATCCAGGATTAGCGGAATAAAAGAGTAAACTAAGTGAGCCAATATTTGCTGGTCACGGGTAAGTGTTCCCACTCAAGCCCGGGAAATGGCGCGGAACCCGCTTCGGAATTAAAAGCTCTCGAAAGATATATTACATGCTATATATTTTTACCGCTTTTATAACACTTGAAGACTCTATAAGCGGAATTGTTTTTGAGTTATAGATTAACTTTAAAGATTAATTTTGCATTATACTTTTCGTTATTTATTTCAATAATTATAAACAAAAAATGAAAACATTGTTTTTAAAGATCCAAAGTTGACCTTTATAGATAGATAAAGATTTTTTAAACGATTAGACTAATCGTTCTTCTTCTTTTTCTTCCTAGCATTAATTAATCCCGGTATTTACACAGGGTTTTCTTATACTCTTATCCCCACAACTCTAAGGGCGCACTATTAACTCATTGAATCAGAGCGAATTACCTATCAAGAGTTAACGATTATTATCAGATGTTATGTAACATTCGGGACCGACAGCTTAACATGCTCTCCGAGGCACAGCAAATTCTTACTTATTAGTATTGTCGAAAAATAAAAATCCGGCGTTTTTAATAAACTCTTGGTATATCCGAATACGTAATTCTGTAATATATAATGCTTAAACCACAGTAAATAGTAACATAACAAGGTATTTAAAATTCTGCATTAAAAATCATGGCTAGATAACGTGTACCGAAGTTAACATGTTCTCAGCTTTCATATAAAGACATTTTTAATCGACTTTGTATGCTCTTTACTAGACTGACAAGACAAATTTACTCATTAATGTAATGAATGACTTATACACGTTAGACACTAAGGCTCTAACCACACGAACAACAATAAAATGAAGTATAAATTAAATTTAATAATAATAATAAATAATTAAATAAATAAACGGTGCACACTCAACGGCCCCCATTAGGATAGTAATATCCTGTGTCGGGGATCCGGAAACATTCACAATGACAAGGACAAATACACCCAGACCGGAAACTATGCTTGCATGGTCAATACAAACATATTATGCTCCGAGCGGGAATCGAACCCGCGACCTGTGGCGTTTAAGGCAGGTTCGCTACCGCTGCGCCACAACGTCGTCATATTATATTATACTTTGGTATATCATAGATTAGAATTCGCTATCAAAATTGTTGAATATTTCCATCGTAAAAAGTAGCCTGGATTCGTTTTTGAAAAGTAAACCATTAAAATTCTCCAGAACAAAAAGTATTCAGTTTGAGTCATGAAACTTGCAGATTTATACTTAATAAATGGGCTGACTCAATCGAAAATTTCTAAGAACAGTAGCGCAAAGCGTTACGTTAGTTGAGTGTGAGATCCGTACCTTCATTCTTCATGCACTACCCATTGCATTGGCAACACGCCTCATCCGTAAAAGAATAGATATAGGCTAGGATGGCCGTTTACCAACAGACGGTAGATTTGCAGGGCCTTAGATTTGTTCATCACCAAGATGGTAAAAAACCCGATCATCAATAACGTTCTCCCGACAATTTAGTCGCAACTTTTTCACCATGCAAATAGTCCTTAGAACTCGTTCCTGTAATTATGCAGCATTAGACGCCATTATCGCATATAAGGCGCTATCAATTTAATTCAATGCCGTTTGAGTAAACGAGCGAACAGCCAGCGTAGCTACCGTGTCATTTGCAAGTATTATGTAATAAATGTGATGTATCGATTTAGATACGGTCTCTAAATAGCTTCGAGCGAGTATCATGATAACTTCAAAATGACAGCCGTATTAATAATGACGGGGGAAAATGCGGTGTTTCTAAAATAGACTGAAATTGATTTGATTAATTTTGTATTGTAACTCTCACTGAATGACGTTTTGATTGAAAATTTTCTGTACTTGAGTTCCAATTAATTCAGTAGGTGCCACTCACGCGTTGCCAACCTCGAGATATTAATTCTTAAACCTCGTCCGCCCAGTAATATCACTAGCGTACAGTGCCTTCAAACCGGAACACAGTAATGCCTAAGCACTACTATTTGGCGGCAGAATATTTGACACTGCGGTGGCACCTACCTAGCCGGCCTCTTGCAAACAAAAGACCTACCACCGGTGTGACTGATTGCACTGGTGGAATAATCTCTGCTATGACAGAGGTTATCCCAACAGCGGGCGATGGGGTCGTCACATCCCGACGCCGGTAAAAGGAAAAAGCAACTCACACACTGAAAAATATCTATTACTACGTAATTTTCAACAAATTTTATAAAAAAAGAAGCTTAAAACGTATAACTTAACATAGTTATTGTGGCGCGGGGGGTGTGTAACTGCATTTTCCCAAGTAAAAAGGCAGGACCAAGGCTTAAGTCGGTACCGAAAACAGTAAGGCTCTTCTTCCCATACGCAATACCATACCCATTCCATATACCTAACAACAAATGAGTAAATATTCTGTTATATAAATTTTCTTTTCATAGTTTTTCTGATATATTATATCGCAGTAGCTCTTAAATTTCCAAAACTAATTATCCAACTGGTAATTTTATTATTCGCATTTACATTATAATGAAACACGCACAAAAACCACAAAATATAACGAAATGCTAATGATTTTATGTTATTTATAGAAATTGTGCTAGTTTTTATTACGGCTACTGCTTATGGAAATCATATCGTAATAGCTTTGGCACGATTATATTTAGTACTCATATTTTCTGAATTATGCATTCAACCTAATAGGTACAGAATTGGGCCCTTTTAAAAAAAGTCTTACCGATTTGAACTGCCTAAGCTCTCTCGCTTTCTTGAACTTATGGGACTATCTCGGAAACATACTCTATCTTACCATATAAACGAGTAGCGTTCACAAAAAGATTTAGATGAATTTATGAACTTCTTTTAAACTGACTTCAAAAAAAGAGGTACTCAATTCATCCCATTATATTTTAATGTTTGTTACACGATTACCTACTCAAAAACGGCTGGACCAAATTAGGTTTTTTGTCTGTGTACTTTCTAGTTAGTAACGTTGTAATTTGGTCTAGATTTGATGATGTGATTTTGGTCAATCGATGAATTCTTCAAAACTTTATAGCCACGCCGATTACGATTTAGATTATGTACTAATAAAGTTTATTTTGTATAAATAAGTGTATTATAATATACCAGGAATTATTTATTAACAGGAACAAAAAAGGATATTGGACATAACAAAACATTGTAAGGGTTCGATAAATTTGTTGATGTTTCAAATTTTGGTTTTTTGGAGACACTTCATGATTAAAAAGATAGCGACGATATCCTTTGTTCATGCATTACACCCAAAGTTATACCAAATGTTCTTAAATTCAGAAGATTTCATAATTTTTTCACTTAACATCACTACTCTGAAATTATTTCTTTCATCAACGACCACTGATTTCATGTCATAGAGCATGTTTTGCAGTTTCTAAAACCTTACTTTCATTTTCGACACGATAATTATTTCCTGTAATTGATTGTTAAAGTTAAAATAGACTTCTTTGCTTTGATCGACGATTACTCCTTGATAAATCATTGTACGGAGCTCGTTAAGATATCAAATTAAAGCTGTGTAAATTGTCTAAAGGAGTTTTATGGTCCCATGATAAAAAAATGTTTTGAAGTCCACGGAACATTTCAAAGAAGAGCAAGAATAATAAAAATAATTTTTCGTTGGTTTTCTGATGATTACTTGACATCCACATATGCTGAAAAAATTACGGTCTTGATTTGAAAACAATACACTTGAGGCTACAATCTGTTTGTTTTTTTCTTTTCTGTACGACCATTGCTCTCCCAGTTATCATTTGTTGAAAATCACCCACAAATTTTAACTATTTTTTAATATCTTTTAATTTTTGTGAGTAATTTAGTATGACCAAACTGAGAAATTTGTGGTGTAGAAGAGGATTCTGACGGAATGAGCTCAGTTCGATTCACTAAGAAGTAACTTATTTAGTAATTAAAATGTTAATTTATTAGACGTAAGCTTAGTATTTATTTTATTATGTACGTTCCATACTAATAATTGTAGATTTTTTACTAAATTTGTATGTAAAATTTTGAAATTAAGAAAGAATTTTAAATTAATTTTGGCGATTTAAGCGTAAGTTATGATGAGGCTGAAAAAAGTTTTTATTGCGCAAAGAGTAGTGAAAAAAGTGCGTTAACGGACTGCCAAAAATATTTAGAATTAATGTAATAATATTTAAATATATATAGAAGGATGTGCTGTGGTCGGAACTCCAACAATAGGTGTTCGTCGGCCGATCATTAACACTAATAACGCAACGCGTTAATGCAAAAATTGTCTGTCCTTGCGGTTCGCCGGAGGGTACTTCTTTTATACCCATAATAATTCTATCAATAGGTGAATCGTTGCGGTGGATGTGGTAATCGTCTAAAGAAATGTTTAAATTGGAATGCTGTTATAATTCCAATATAATTCACTTTCCTGTTACTTTTGACATAGAAATGATGCGTCGTTAGCCGCATGCAACGTTTAAAGGTCATGTATTAATATATAACTGATAAATACTGACCGTTGTGAGGTATTACATCAATGGTCGCGGATTCGAGGGTTCGAGGAGGGGAGAGGGAGGGAGATGTTTATTTTGACCATACAAGGGGTTGCCATTAATTTGAATGACGCGTTTCAAAATGACGACCAAGAGGTATGTTTTAGGGTAAGGATGGTTGTTCTCATGTTTTAGTGTTTCTGACTTTCTGGACCACCTACAGTTCTACTACACATTAATTAGGATAATATTTGTTTCCTAGCTTCTGCGAGCGGATTCGCCCGCGATTTTTATACAAACTTTGAACCCCCATTTCGTCAAGTAGAATTTCAGAAAATGTTACAAGTGTGTTTGTTTAAAAATGTGTTTATCTTGAATTTTTCGCCAAAAAACAAAGTTTCATAATCTAGTTTCAAAAATTACAGACTTCTATACAAACTTTCAACTCCTTCTTTAGGGTTGAATTTTGAAAATTCTTTGGTCATTTATGTTTTAAAAATAACACCTGTGCAAAAGTTAGGCTGGGTTAGTATGTCAATTAGGTCTTGTCTTTTTATATTTATATATATAGAAGACTGAACACATGAAGACCACACACATTTGCTCTAGTATGCAAAGCGACACTCTTGCTTTACGTATTAACTAGTTTGCAAGTTACGTTGACAATTCGAATCTGCCAATAACGTTTTTCAACAATCCAATTCTTTAGCTCAGGGCCAAGGTGTCCCAGTGAAACGGCTGTGACATAGAAGGATTTAGAAGGATATTTGAAAATATAGATCTGAGTAGGCTTGAGCCCAGGGCGGTAGATTTTTGTGGCGGCAAATTTGGGGACCGATTTTTTTTGTTACCTCATAGAAGTCAAAAAGATTTTTGCAAAACGGTTTTCTGATGTTTTACAAGAAAATTTACAGCAATGACTTTCCCCTCTCACTGTCTTGTAATTTTACATTCAAGTAGCAAACTTCCATTATTCTAGAGTAAAACGGCTAGTTCGCCGCGTCCCAACCAGTAATCGGTCGCTGTGCCCTCTGCCCACACTTTGTATGAGTGAAAGAGCGAAATTGTAGAAAATATGTTTCCTTTTTCTCACTATCAACCAGAGGCAAGGGCGGCCAAAACCTCACAGCCTTGGTCAATGGTCATCATGAATCGAATTTGCCAATATCGCATATCAGTATGCATATGTGTAATAAATCTTCAATTACTATAAAACTGTTGTTCTATCCTTCGAAGCGCTGGTTGCAAGTCGTCGTCTTTGATTAATTGTTTAGAAGGCCGATATCGTTTTATGACCGCATCTTCCAAATGAAAATGATCAAAGTGATGACGTTATGTACTTACCTATTTTAAACGTCTCTTTTGTCGACGTATTGGGCTTATCTTACTGTCATTTTCTAGGAACTTAAAAATTACTAATTCGTCAGAAATTTGATAAGAGACAATTAGATATTAGAAAGAATTAACATACTATTTTTATTAATATCTCAAAACATTGGAAGATTTTTTAGTAATAAGTAGTTCATTTGAAATCGTCAAATATTTCAAATAAAGTGATTGGCTTTTATGGATTTGCTATACTTAACAGACAAAGTTATTACGTCAAAATGATTTACGTTAATAATGCGAAAAATCAATAATTGAAAGTCTATGCATTTTATAAGATATGTCGATTTAACCACTAGGCTCTTCAACTGACGTCACAATATGGTAGAGACTCATTGGAGACTAATTGGAGAATAATTTAATTGTGGTTAATTATTTGATTCATGGAAGGGTTCCTACTAACTACCTACTTGGCTGACGACTGGATAGGTAATTAATAAATAATTTCCTATAATACTTTAATTCTCAAATACAAAAACATTGTTTTAATGTTATCTTTTTTAATTACATTGAGTAAAGGTTATATTTTATAAGGTTCAATTTAATTATTAGGTGTTTTGAAATTTCAATTGCAACGAAAATATTGCTTTTTTTAAATTATGTATAATAATAAATTCTTATTAAATAGCGTAACTATTTTTATACCCACATCGCTTCAACGATCGCTAAGCCAAAAACAACTTTCGCACAGCTCCATCCCGTGTGTCAATCGCGGACACTGAATATAAGAACTGGCGAACTGTGAACGCCCTCTACCATCCCCCCCAATTAAGGGACCTAGGAAAGTTTAAGTATTAATACAAATTTATAAAAAATTGATTACAATTTGTTCCGACTGCTATTTTCGTAAGAATTTTATCTTATAAAAATCTCATATTGGAGTATGCAAAAATTAATTTATTTTATTTTTTTTAGTTCTAGTAATGCCATCTATGGTTACCATATAAAAAACATTAGTATTACTATTCAACACTAGATGTCACTATAAAATAAAGTTAAAAAACTAAATGTTTTTAACTTTTAAAAAGCAAAAAGATATATACTTTTACAATGTTAAAATTAGCTAAAACTACAAATCAAAAAGTTTATAATAATTAAGGTTTTGCCGTCATATTCATTGCTTGATCGTATTACTTATATTTAAATAACAAAAAAAGAAAAATCCTTGTCGATAGTTGTTGTCAATGTCAACTGTCTTCGAGAAATTGTCATTTGTCAATTATATAAATGTTTTGGAAGTTTTGAACTTACGAGAATATTTTTAAAAAATTGTTAAAAAAATTGTAGATCCTTGATTTTTATAATCGTCCAGCGACATGTCATTACCAAAATTAAAGTTTTTGAGATCGTTCTGTAAATTTGCAAACTTCAAGCTACTAAGAGGATATTCATCGCAGAATATCATAAACTTATCGGATCCGGCCATACAAACTTATTTAAAGCATTTAATAATAGAACATGATAACTTGCACACTAAGCCGCGTAGAAGTGTTGAAGAAACAAAGCGCTTACAGGAAATAAAACCCGTGGTAAGCGTACTTGAGCAAAGAATAGCCCTCTTCGATAGTATAGATTCACTTAAGGAGCTTAACAAACGAGATGGGCATGATGAAGAAATCAAGGAGATGATCAAAGAAGAGGCTCAAATATACTTAACTAGAATGAAAGAAGTTGATAGCGATCTACAATCGATTCTGTTAGAACCTATTTTAACTCAAGGTGGTGTCCTTGTTGAGGTTACAGCGGGGGCAGGTGGACAAGAAGCAATGCTTTTCGCTAGAGAACTCTTCGACCTATACCATGAATATTCTAAATATAAAGATTGGGAAGTCAATATAGCCTCTATTGAAAAATCTGATATTGGTGGTATTAGAAAAGGTTCGTTGTTAGTCCAGGGGCTGGGCGTTCCTGAGCTGATGAAAATGGAGGCTGGTGTACACCGTGTTCAAAGAATACCTGTCACAGAGAGAGGGGGTCGTATACATACTAGTACTGTGTCAGTGGCAGTGTTGCCGTTGGCTACAGAAATCGAAGTTGAGATTCCAGATAAAGACTTAAACATAGAAACAAAAAGAGCGAGTGGTGCTGGAGGTCAACATGTCAACACAACAGACAGTGCAGTTCGTATAACCCATATCCCTACAGGCACAGTTGTTGAGTGCCAGGAAGGTAGATCGCAAATTAAAAACAAACAAATTGCTTTGCAAAAGCTGAGAACATTATTGCTTCAAAAGCAAGAAGATGAACAAACGTCAAAGATTAATAGTGAAAGGAAATCACAGGTAACTAACTGTGTTTTATAATTTAAAAGTAGAAATTTTAATTAATGCATTATCTTCTTTTTTTTTCATCACACTTGGCAAACAAGCATACAGTCCTCCTGATGGTAAGCAGTCACCACAACCTATAAATAGTTGTGATCCTTCAAGTATCACATGGGACATAAGAACTCAAGGGATAGAAGGAGAAGTGATAAATATCCAAGTTGAGCTGGCCCAGCTTTCATTGTGTGTAGTTATAGAGAGTAGTAATTAGTACATGTAGTAGTAATGCTGTCCAGTTAAGTATAAATGCACCCTAGTCAAAAGAAAGTAAGCCAGTTCCTAGTGGCATTACTGGGAAATATTTTTTATGTTAAATAGCAGTAATTGTACTGCTGCATTTAATTCTGTGTGTTTGCCAGAGTACTATACCTTACACACTTTTTCTTATATTACATAGCAACTTGCAATAATGCATCTATTGTTGCAGTAAGTTTCACTTTTGATGCAATTAAAGAGTTTAAAATATTTTAGTCCAGCTTTAAAATATTAAAGTAAACAGTATTTACAATTTTGCTATGTAAAGGTAACATGTCAAAGGCTTGTGATAACAACAGATGACTACCTTACACTTTGCAAAATACTCAAGCTACAACACTGATATATTATCTAATATGTAAACTAGGGTCCGACCGAAACTGGTTTTTCAGCCGAAACCGAAACCGAAACCGAACTTTCGGCCTTCCTCTCAGTTTCGGCCGAAACCGAAACCGAAACCGAAACTTTTTAAATATATTTAAAATTAGGTTTTTTTAATGAAATTTGAATTTCAAGTTTTTAACATTTTTTGCATGTATACGTACGTTATGTATTCGTAGTCAACTAATCAGGAACAGAAAATAATTTGGTTAAATATTTTAAAAGTTTAATTTTATGAGATATCTTTGTTTATAAAGTATACTGTTCAATGGTGTGTACTTTTTCGAAGCTAAGAATATTTTATGGTAGGTTTATTTAAAAAGAAATCTCTCGCATTGAAATTGCTCATTTACTGGCTGACCATTTAATTAGGGACAGGAAGAGTTAGTGTTTTATTTTCGATTTTTAAAAAATAAACAAAGGCGGAAAGCCTTTCTATTTTTATTTGGCGTCATTCTTTAGTTTATAGTTTTGATTTATAAAATTAATATCACAATTTATTATTAAAACATGGGTCACTTATTTAACCAAGCGAAAACAATTTTATCTCAACGTAAATGGCCATACCGTAAAATAGCTTATCATTTGATTTGCTCCAAAAGTATGGTTATCAACGCTGTGCAATATTTTCGAACCTATAAAACTACTGAAACTGTGTGCCTAGAAAGAATTTTAGATAATTTAATAGCTTTATAAAAAGTTCCCTTTGTGGGCTCTGTAATTATTAAAAGAGAAATATTTGGGCTTGAACTTAGTGGCGAAGTTACATGGGCGCTTTAACACGAAAATAGACTTTACTGTTTCTTAAATGTTTTCTAGCCGGTGAACTACTATCAGTTTTAGATTGGTCTGTCAATAGCCTAGACATGAATTCTTTGGAATATTTGTGGTACAACGAACTTGAAATTTAAACCAACTCTATAGTAGTTCCAAAGACGCCTGGAAGAACTTCACTGACGAAACTTGTCATTATTTGATCAAGTCGATGCCGCGTCGATGTCTATATGGCTATAGCTAATAATGGCAATCACATTTAATGTTAATTTTTAATAGAAAACGTTGCTTTTTAGATGAATTTAATAATAAATGTACATTTTTCTCTTCCATTACATTCTGCGTTCATTATTTCTAATATTTTCTTAAGTGTCCCTAATTACTTGTCCAGAGTTATATTAGCACGAAGGAGAAGTAAAGTTAAATTTTAATTGTTGTTATTTTTAATTATAATCCATTCCAAAATTTAATAATTCTATTAAGAAAACATTGGTTAAATGATCAAGATCAGATCAACATTAAAAAACGTAATTCATGTAAACTGAAATTACGGAAAATATAAATAAATGTTACTCTTATTATAATTAGTTGACCACCACTGTATATAATATAGACAGTTAAATAGAGTTAAATAAAATAAAAATTAAAAATTCATTAAAGTCATAACCATTTTTTTGTCATGAATATACAGGACTTACTATTGGGAGTAAACTTAAAAAACAAAACTTGTAGTTAGATATACTAGGTACATAACTAACTAGTAATACGTTGTGTTCACAATATTTTAAAGATCAATCTAATACTTATTTCTGGAGATTTTTGGCCGCGTCAGCGAGCGGTCACGAGTTGGCTGCGAAGTTTACCGAACAACGCACGAAAAGTCACGAACACTCGAGTTTCGGCGGGGCCGAAAGTTTCGGCTATATTTTGGCCGAAACCGAAACTAAAGCCGAAACTAGATTTTTGGCCGAAACTGGCCGAAACCGAAACCGAAATTTCGGTCGGTCACTAATGTAAACATCTGCCATATTGTGATGCAAATTTAGATACATAGTTAACATTATTCCTATTTCAGATTGGTTCGTCCAATAGAAATGAAAAAATAAGAACATACAATTATCCCCAAGATCGAGTGACGGAGCATCGAGATGGTGGTGGTACGACACACAGTCTGAAAACTTTTATGGAGGGTGGGGAACAATTGGAAAAGCTACAAGAGGCGCTGCTTCGACACCAACGGTATCAAACTATCATGGCAGAGATCAATGATTTTATTGCTCGATACAAAACTGAAACTAGTAGTAAAAGCTAATTATTACCATTTTTATGAAATTGAATAATAAATAACAAGAAACTCCCAAAAGAAAACAGTTCAAAAAAATAATTGGCTAGCATTATAAATATATTAACTTATTTAGTCAGTGTCAATAAATTAATAGTTTAAATTGTTTTTGTTTCACAATAAAATACTTTAAAATATAGTAAATTTTTATTTCACAATAAAATCACAATTTTTATTAAACAAGAAAAAGAACTTCATCTTATGTTTACTGACAATATAATTATTGTCGAGAGATTGAAATTATTAAATCTGAAAAATTATAAAGTATAATGAAATTAGAATATAATAAAAATCTATACATGTCCTGTTCAAAACAAATTTAAAAAGATGGACATCCTTTATATTCTATTAGTCAGAGATAACATTACGATAAGGACAAAAACCGATAAAATTTAAATACATCAAACATCACATTATTTCAATAATTAAATGCTTTTATAATTTGTCACATCGAACTTTTATTTAGCTTACATCGTAGACAGAGAATAAGAGGTGATTTTCTCTGTCTGCGGCTTATATAGAATTATATATACAATTTAAATCATTAGCACTATAGACTATTAAATAATTTAAAATTGATATGATTTAAGGCTCCCCTTTGGAGCGTTTAACTGGTTTTATAATAGGAATTCAAAATTGATATGTAGTATGACATGTAACTTTTACTAAACCGATTTATTACACTGATTTTTCAATCAAAAAAGTAATTTTATATTGAATGAACACATTTGAAATTTTGACAGTTTTTTAATATATAATCTGCCAAAAAATCAAACTTTTCTTCAGCTTAAAATAATTGAAAAATTAGCTCCATATGAAATTGATAATCATCAAAATAAAGCTTCTTTTGTAAATAAGTAAGTGATAAATATTCTCATTTCATAAATTTTACATTAACTACAATTAAATAAAACTTTGAAACATTTTGGACAGTATTGCACAATAATACTACACTTTTGGCTACATTTTTTCTCTTACATCAGATGGGAATGAACGATTAAAAGTATGCTTAGAGGTGTCCAGAGCATGTTTTGATGTGGTAGACTACCGCGTCCGCACATGTCAATGTTGCTCTCCTGAAATATGAAATTTGGATAATTTAATTTAAAAAAGATACCTACAAAACAAAACAAACATTTTTTTTTTTATGTTAGAACTTGGCAAACAAGCATACGGCCCACCTGATGGTAAGTGGTTGCCGTAGCCTATGAGCGCTTGCAGCACCATTAGAAGGTGCCACTCACGCGTTGCCAACCTCGAGATATTAGTTCTTAAATCTCGTCCGTCCAGAAATTTCACTAGCGTACAGTGCCCTTCAAACCGGAACACAGTAGTGCCTAAGCACTACTATTTGGCGGCAGAATATTTGACACTGAGGTGGTACCTACCTAGCCGGCCTCTTGCAAGAAAAGACCTACCACCAGTGTAAAAGACCTACCACCAGTTCCCTAAGTTAATAAAAGAAAACTAGTACTACATTATCTGTGCAATCGTAAAAGTAGCTCATTACTAAAAATTGTTATAGTTATCAATTACTAATAGCTTTTACCCGGGGCTTTATTACTTTTGAGATTTACGCGTTAAAGTTCACAAGTAAAAAGCTTCTTTCCCATTTATATTACTAAAAAATATATGTTAGGATTGCCACACGAGCTGGTATTTTTTTAATTAAATACAGAAAATACTCCTTATAAAAAATACGTACTTCAGAATGGTTTCGAATACAGGAGTTTGGCTGTTTCCTGTACAGTGGATGCATGTGCTTAAGACATGGCAATGATTCATTATACTGCACTTCGGTTGCATCTATAGACAATATCGGTACGTCGACCTTGGCGCACATTGCATCAACCACAACCATCAGCATGTTCGTGTAGTTCACAAGCTGTGCATAGAAGGGTCTGTCACATTCTCGCAATGGTTTATTCAATTTCTCGTCAAGATTTTTGTAATCCAATTGATAGAGATACATTTCCCTGTCGCATGGCGTCGGCCGAGTACGGTTTATTAGGACAAGCTTCTCGAAATCTCGCTCCAGTATTCGGGTCGCTGGTTTCGACATCGATGGATCGTCTGTGTCCTCGTCATTTTCGTAGTTTTGATATGCAACTGTGAGTTTAAGAAGGATATTGTTAATAAAATGAATAATAAAGTTTTTCCTACATGCAAATGAATGTTATTTTCAATGTCAGATAAACTTATTTAAATATAAATTGTGGAATTTCTAAAAAGTCCTACTGGATTTATATGATAAAAAACGTAGAAAACGTGTATTTTATTGTATCGCAAGGCAATTAAATTACCGAAGTACACAATTTGTTCTCGGGATACATGCAGCTTTATTGAAAATTTAAATAAAAAGATATTTTCAGGAAGGAAGCGCAAATTTTATAAAGCTTAGTTATTTTATTTTAAGTGACGAGAATATTTAGCTGTGATTAGTTTATTATTGGAGAAAACACAAGAGCTTTTTAACATTTTTACGCATATCATGCACAGCAAAGCTTCAACACACAAAAATAAAATAATTACAACTTTCTCCACAGTAATTTTTTTTGAAAAATAGAATGTTTTATTGTATTAAGTATTGATTAGAAAATTAAATTCAATAAACATGCACATTCCGGATGTTTTATCTACGAAATTAAATATTTAAAAGGAATATTCAAAAGTTTCATCAGTGCTTTTGAACAACACTGTCTACTGTGCTCGATCTATAAACTCACCAGTGGGTGTAACATACTCTGAAAATAAGATGGAGTCGTTACTACTGTTTTATAACATTTTGGCTACATCCAATTGATGACTCCATGAGATAATTTAGATATATCTATTAACTAAAAATACCCAGAGTCGATTAGAGACCACTGCATGCACTCAAGTAGTTTCCTAATTGTGCAATAATTATATTGTGATATAATTTTAATAATTATATTGTGAGATAGGATTGAGATTTCAGACAGTAAAGATAAGCCCTTTGTTGTTCAAGATAATAATATTTGAATGAATTTATTTAATTTTATGAATGTAAATACTTATATAATAGAACGGTTTCTTAGTAAGTTTAAATAGTATGAACAAATTTCTTTCGTACAGCACATAAATAGCACAACAAAAATGACTAGCATATTATTTAACAGACTGACTGTGCTCGTTGTCATGCGATATTATACAGTCCATGCTGACAACGCACAAGAGCGACATCGACTTTGCAATAGTTTAGTTATGATAGATAATCTTTACTTGCATATTCCAATATGTGATGCAATGGAACCATGTAATAAAACACGAACATTTATAGAAATTAATGTAAGTCATACCGTAATCGAAGGAATAACTTGACGCTTGAGCTAAACCGACTCCAATAGAATTGTAAATCCAAACGGTGGTTGCAAGAAACCATACCATTATCAGTCTCAAGTTTTCAAGAGGCTGAAATAGTTGATGAAAATTTGGGTAATTTTAGTATGAAATGAGGATGAAAATTTGGGTAATTTTAGTAAATATTAAATACCAAAAAATACTCACAATGAAAATTTTAGAAAAATACCGTCAACAATGTAGATGCTGGATTTGTTGTTTTCTTCTCCCTAAAGCAGACTGCTTGATAATCGATTAGGTGAATTGGCTTAAAAACATCATCTTCCACGAGTTTATTCATAACATCCGGCCTTATCTATAACAAACAGCGTAAAGTAACAGTATCAGTGGGTACCGTTGCGTTTCGTGTGATTAGTAAGAGCGCTGGAGGCCCAATCTCCCACCCTTTCTGTTCCCATCCCTTTTCCCTTCTCATCCCTTCCCTCTTGTTCCTTGAGTTGGCAACGCGCTTGTGATACTTCAAGTATCGCTAGTTTTCACAGGTTGCGGTGACTGCTTATCATCAGGTGGACCGTATGATTGTTGACCGTATGCGTACCGTCATGATATAAAAAAAACAATTGTTTTTATTTTATTTCAAAATGAACGTGGTAGGATTTAAGATTGTACATTGATTTTAATTTTAACGTCTCAGGTATATTTGTTTGTTCATATGTACCTTGCCGAAGAATTGGCCAGTTTGAGTTGTATCTTTGCTGACAACGATCCATCCATTGCTGTCTACTAAATAGCAGTCCCAATTGTCTGATTGGCATGTAACACACTCCTTGTTGTGTTCGCACTGAAAATATAAAATGTGAGCCTTTTTCTTATTATAAGGGAGGCAAAGGGTGACTAGGAGTGGCGTGAGGTGCGGAGGTAAAGATTGACATAAGGTGGAAAAGGGCAGTGTGGTAAGTTAGGTGGCATGAGATGGGATATAAAATAATCGTTGAAAAAATTGGGAAATGAAATGAAGTAACTTCGTTACTACCTCGCGTCCCAGGACACGTTTTAATTTATTTGTATGAACTTATCATATAATGTAGAGTGATACGAGCTCAGATTTTTTAAGGTTGAAAATAATTGAATCATGAGAGTCATTAGACAAGAACTACAACGTTGATAATTACATAGTACAAATCTTTAAAATATACTAAGAATAACTCACCGATGACGTAATATTTTCGAACCATTCGCTCATTCTTTCATGTTTAAACTGGAACCCAACTACAGCTGCTGGCGCTTTTCTATGACCGTCACCGTGAAACACAGCGTGAGCGGCTGTCACCATGGCAGAACTGACGTTAAGAGGAAACTTCTCTGTGCTTAAATCCACGCTGTAAACAAAGCTGAGAGGATCCACGTAGTGCTGTTCAACAGCTCGACGGTACCAGACCTCGTCAATTGCACGAGGCCATTGCTTACCAAATTCAGACCTTGAAACAAACATGGTATTATTAGTATATTTATCATTAAAAAATTATTCTATTGAAGACAAAATGTCGAGTCGAATAGGAATTACTAGAAATACGGACGGAATTAATTATTAGAAATACGGACCTCTATTAGATTTTCATTAGCTTACTTTTCATCATGTTCCTTTGGTGGATGAGTTTGCCAACGCGTTAGACCGCTGTGAGTCGCGAGGAAAGCTACTATGTACCCAAAGCGTTGAATAAACTCCGCCCTATGGACAAGAAATACGATTAGCGTGAAGCTTATCTTATTTTTATTACAATTTAGCCATTTTGAAATCAATCTTTTGATAACTTAGGAACTGATAAATTGTTGAGGATCATCCGCGAAGGTTTCTGTCAAAAATGAATTATGCCTACTTACGAGAGAATAATTTATTTTTGATGTTAATTAGAACTTTATTGTGACTTTTATGTTTTGGAAAGATAATATTTATCAAATTGATTGAAAATTTACATTTATTTTTACTTAAATATAAATAACCAAATAATCCCAGTTACAACTTGAAATCTCAAGAAGAAAATTCATGCTCCATCCTACTGTACATTAGGGGTAAGATTAAAAACATCATTGACGTCTTTTCTTTTCCTTTTGAGACCAAGCCCTGTTCCCCTTATGGCATTGTCTTTGAAAAGAAACCTGACCTCAAGAGACTCAAGTATCCGACAATAATTATATTTTTAGAACAGCATGTTTTAAAACGACATCACACATTTGATAAAGCATTAATTACCTCTGAAACTACGACGGTAGTTCATTTATCGATCTATAGTAAATCGTATGGTGAGAAATTTTTAAGCATATTCAGAGTATTATAACCGTTATTCCCTATTAGGTACAGTTGTTACTAGATTTGTCTATTTTTATTTTTGGCGTATCTATCTATGTATCTATCAATAAGACATAAATGATTACTCATTGTTAAAATATGGTATTTTACGGGTGGTAATATCAGAATCAAGCTTATTGATCTTGTCTTTATTATCATTAACACATTCCATTTTTCAGAACTTACTTATAGTCCAGAAGCAGTAAAATATAGGATCACCAATTATACCTACTTACTATCCTGGGTTGCGTAGCTTATATTAATAAAGGAGTTACATAGGTATAAAATAATAATAAGTACAAACAACAATACAACTTTTTATAATAGAAATTACTTAAACCATTTTCAGTATTTAAATTAAATTAAAACATAAAATGAAATAGCTTTATATATAATAAAATTAGCGTTACTTATACTTTACCTCGGTAATAATCCAATAACTTTAGTCAAGGGGCTATCCAGGTAAATGCCAACATAGAATATTATGTTTCGTCAATTTAGTTATGTATTCGTATTAATATTATTATAAAAACTTACACGTGAATTATAACCACAAATACATATTAAAAACAACGATTTCATATTAACAGTTTTTCTTAAATTATATCCCATCCAGTGACCATGTTAAGGCCAGTGGGGCCAAGAGCAAAACACATTAAAAAAATGTTTTAATTATCATCCATTGGGTTTTATTTAGGTATTAATTTATCGACTTTCGAATAGTTTCTCAAATTGCCCTTCATCATGTCCTCAAAGTTGCTCTTTGCTTTGTTTGTTGCTTGTTGATTTTTTTTATTCGTTTGCCCAAGTTAACAAGTTGAAAGAAAAATGTTGTATTTAAAAGGAAGGGTATTGTTCATATACGAGTAGGTATTAAGTATATTGTGGAGATTATTGGATTTCGAAGTAAAAAATAATGTGTTTTCAAGTTATTCGAAAATTTACCCGTAAACTATGATATAAAATATGTGTGGGAATATTTACTTTATAATAATTATAGAAAATCCCATACGAATTGGTGCTAAGAGTTTTACTTGATGACTTGTAACAGTATTTTTTAAAACTAGAGTAGCATTTAATATAGCTTACACGAGCAAAAGACAACCAAAGGCAATAAATTAAATTAAATCGTTACGTTCCCAGTCTTTACGCTTTTCATAAGAATCATAACACTGAGAGGTAAATAATTATCAAATTATAATGAAATAGCATAATTAACTTACGCTTTATCATCCGAGGAAGAATCTGAGATGCTCTTGTTGAACCAAGCTGTATTTCTAGCGTCATATACTAGCGCTTGCATTAGTCCATGATCGCCTATAAGTGGATATTTAAGTGATTATTTGTTTTTAAAGTTTTCATGTTATGATATCTGAATTAAAACATAACTTACAGTAGTATTCATTTCGTGGAGTAACATTTGGTGTTTTATTTCTATCTCTTGCTTCTGCACCTGAAACACATTATAAATAAATAAATAAACGCTACACACTCAACGGCCCCCATTAGGATAATTATATCCTGTGTCGGGGGTCCGGAAACATTCACAATGACAAGGACAAACACAACCAGACCGGAAAACATGCCTGTACGAATAATACAAACATCTGCTCCGAGCGGGAATCGAACCCGCAACCGTCGAGGCTTAAGGCAGACTCGCTACCCACAACGCCACAACGGTGTCAAATAAATATATTTTTTGGTGTTGTAACCTTGTTCTTTATGGTGTAAATAGCCTAGTGCCAATCGGTTAATTTCCTCACAAAGAATATCGATGTTAGAACCACCAGGTCCGAACACTTACCCCACATCTCACGTCCCCCCACATCTCACGTCCCATGCATCCCATCCCATCTTCTCAAGCGCAACCACTTGCTTCTGGTGTCAGTAATTAAAAACTTTATTGAACCTATGCTTTTTTGCCACCTAACTGTATATTTCATAACTATACCTTCATTATGTCTCTCATGTGCCTTATTCTTGTGGTGCTCAGGAGGCCGTGGTTTTGCTGGCCAACGCCAGCCGGGTTTTGCTACCCTTTCCAGAAAATAAAGCAGCTCTTCCTCAGGAGACGAAAAAGTACGTTCGTAGTGACGACAATATAGCCTGAATTGTTTGCATTGTTTTAAAAATAAGCTAATTTATACTTTCATCTTTATTAGTTATTTTTATATTATTTAACAAAAGACACTCTAAAAGAACTAACAATTTTTTTAAGAAGTTGAAAATTAACTGAAATTTAAATGTAATTATTAATATATAGGCTATTAATGGTGACGTTGAAAGTTTTCAATTAAAGTAAGTGGATATTTAAGTCTTCGTCCATTTTAATTTTCGTTAAAAGCTGCAATCTTTCATTTGGTGACCAAATTTAAAAAATTAAATATTGCAATATTTTAAAATGAACCATACCAGTCGGGATGAACGCTCCACTTATCCGTAAGGTATTGACGTGCTGATATATTTTTAGATGTTAACGAGAGCCGATGTATATCTATAACCGGTGGTGGCGTTACACGATGGCGACCGTAATTATCAGGAATAGATACCACCAGAGTGAATGGTGAGTCACTTATACCCGTCCAGTAATAGTGTCTCTTACCGCGCGATACTCTTTTCTGAAAAAGTTTCGCTTTATTGCCGAAAGATTTTGTTACACATTTAAAAATAAGAAAATAGATATTGATACTCAGTTTTACCATCGACATCGAAATGTTCACTCCTTAGGAAAAAGGTATAATAAACTTTTAAGATCAACGTAAATGCATTTTTGTATCATCTTACATTAGGTAACACTTAGCTTAAAAGTTTAAAATTGTAACAATTGTATATTTTAGGCGCAGCTCGATCCAAAAGAAAATAGCATACTAAACTTACCATATCTTCCATGTGATACTTAATATTCATTAATTTGTTTCCAGTTTTTTGATCGATGATTTCTTTGCGAAGCTAAAAAAAGTATTACAAAAAAGTTTTACTTAGCGCATAACTATTAACAAATTAATAAGGATAAGAGGCATTGATAGTGTATTAGTTACCGCTGTTAGCTCTTTACTGAAGTTCCTAGGGCTTCTGTCGTCGTCGAATAATTCCACTTCGATCATATCAACACTGTTGTAACTCGGTTTTAATATTTGTTGAAACTGTATAAAAATAAAAATATAGTCAATGTTTACAATTATAAAATTTACGGAACTTTTATAAGACAACTGGGAAATTACCGTATAAAAGTTTCGAAGATAAATCATCAAAATTAAACAACCTCTGTATCAAAGCAAAATTGTTTTTATAGGTACCTACTACCACATCACGCAAACTAGAACACTCTGTTTTTTTGATGGGAGAGCAAAATCTGCTATCAGATACCTGGTTTCCTGGAGAGAATAACCGGGTTAAATAGGTTCCCATGAAAAGATGGTAATGTCATGGGGACCCACTGAAACCTCCTCGGTGGATCACCTCCGTGGATGTGCCAAGTGACGGAGTATCTCACAAAAGGAGCCAGTGCGTGACCTGCAGCGGGGGTGGAAGAAGGTAGTGTCCCGCTGTGCTTCGTCGGGACCACTCCGACTGCCGTACTCTTTAGAGCTTCTCAACAAGTATATCCCACCCCAGAAGCCGCCTGATGCCGACAATGTTTATTAGTCAATCCAGAAGCATGCGATGCGCCCCTGAGGCTAACCGAAACAGGGAGGAGTAAAAAGCTTGGAGGCTCAGCACTCATCAACTCGCACTCATCAAACAAAATACAATAGTATGAATCCTGCTACTTCACGTTGGTCTTTTGTGCGAGTAACAATTCTTTCTCAGTGGTCTAAAAGTTCAACCACTCCATTCATACCAAAAATACTATAACTGCTACTACTGCCTTTGGTAATATTGATAGATCAATATATAATTTCCAAATTACTTACAACCGGTCTTAGGTCCGGATGTATTAAGATGTATCCATTATTCGTTACTATGAACGCGTAGCCGTTAACTCCAATCTGTGAGAAACAAAAATTATAACCATAAAATTATATAGAGTACACTTTAGAAATTTAATAATATGAGATTTTATTAATGTTATACAATACCTTGTATGGTGTCATTAATGCTTGTATTTCAGAAAGAGGAACATCAGTTCCGGCTACTCCTAGTAATCTGGCTATACGCATCTGAAAAATTATATAATTTCTAAATTAGAAGAAAAAGTTAAAAACTAATAAATTATATAAAATAATTTTTAAAATAAATTAATTAAATATGACGAAAACGCTATAAATCGAAAATGGCACTGTAGTTATAATGTATTAAACAAAATTAAATGAATAATTACTGATTACCACTACTCAACCCATATTTATTTTAATCATAAATTCTACTAAATATTATAAACTTTAAAAGTTATCTTATAACTAGCAAATAGTTATTTTTCGTCTAGCATCTACGCCCCGTTAGGTATATTTAAAATATATTTACGAACTACAATAATTATTTCAATATTTCTAGTTCAAATGATTCCTCATTACAATTTCTAGCATTCTACGCAATCAAAAAATTACGATTTTTGTTATCGTATAAAAACACTACACTTTTACTAAAACCCACTACAATCTAGATGGGCTGGTACCCTTTCCGGTCCATTGCAAGAATCTGTTGACATTATAATAATTTTTATAAAGTTAAAGTAATTGAACATTGAAAAAAGAATATACATATAAATTGAATCATTTATCAAATGGTTAACTTCGATTTTATTTATTTATTATTAATATTGTTAATTTTGTCAATATTCCGAATTATTTATGAGTAAAATTAAATTTCGAATTTCAGGTATACATTAAATTTTTTTGTACATATTGTTTATTTCAAAGGAACCACACGAAAACGCAGATAAAAAGATTCTATAATACAAAAGTATTCGAAAATGAACAAGCATTATATGGTTTTAAAATTGCGATTCGATGCGAAATTGCTGGTTGCGAGTATGGTTTCGTGTGATTGGTTTGTAATAAGTTATGTTCGTTCTTGCTTCAGCGGTCATCCGTCACCTTTAACACAAGTCTATGAGAGCGAGTGCCTACCTCCTTCTGGCCGTTCTCCTCTACGGACTGCGATTGGTTGTTGACGTACGAATGCAATAAAATTAATAACATATAGGTAAATGCATTATAACAACCTCCACTAGTAATCAAAATGTCTCCTCTATAAATGAGAAAACTTATTTACACTAAATGTTTTTAGTATATTAAAAGTTTTTTCATTCTTAGAATACAGTAATTTAAACTTAAATAATCAAGTAACAAAAGCCCCATTCGTCTCTCATGGCGGGCTGCAGAAAAACTCTTAATGAAAAATATTTACATTTACTTTTTTAAACAAGTCAATCTTTAAAAATGTCTCTACAAAGACATCGCTAAAATCAGGCAAAAATACTTGTTATCGATTAGAGAGTGTGCGTAATATCATGATGGTCATTCTTGCACAAAAGTAATAACTTTGATAACTGATAGAAAAGTTAATTCATAACACCCTAGTGGTCTACGCCTACTATCTAGTAGAAAACTACTATACTACAGTAAGCCAAAGGGGTTTAACAACACATCTCTGGTCGGCTAGCGACCGAGACATGGCGGTCCACATCTATCGAGGACAGATGCATCGCTAACGGGGCCAAATAAGATTTTACCGTTACTGAAATCCAAAAAACTAAATCATAAAAACTCTTTCGTATCTTGCAAAAACTTTACATTAAAATCATCAAAACTTTCTAAGCGTAGTACCTCTTTTGTAACTGATACCCAGTAAGCTTCATTTATGAGTACATTCTCTGTGATGTTCTGAGGGAAACCATCAAACAAAACTGAATATTATTAAAAGGCACTTGATTAAACACATTTTATGAAGAAAAAATATAAACACTGTAAAATATATAATTAACAGCAATAAAAAGTAGAAAACAGCTCACGTCCAATTTATTAGGAAACGAATAAACCAATCTGTAAAAATCATTAATAATAAAAATTATTTATCATGCACAAAAGAAAATTTTGAATTTAGAATAGTTCGTTTACAGTTTAGTTATTTGAAAAGGAGAATAAAGCGTATAAATATTTGATTGAATACACAATAAGTTGAGAAATACCACAATAGCTTTTATCTTCTTTTCAAAGATATTTGGGGAATTAAAAAGAATACTGATATTAAAGTTATATGAAGACTCACCTCGTTGTGGCGTAAATCGTAAACGGGCATCGATACAGACGTCATCAATTGATATTTAGAATTTCCAAGTTCGCTATACTGACCCTGTTTCATCTGAAATGTAATTGTTTCATAAATTTTATAAGAATGATAGTAAAACTATTAAAAATAGACCCATTTTTGTATTTAATAGGTTCAAGGAAAAGTGACAATTTGGATCTATAATATCTTTCGCCAAATCAATTTGAAATTTCCCCCCATGAAAGTTCACGTTCTGCACACAATGAGAACCAAACATAACATAGGAACCAAAACAGGTTATGAAATAAATGTGTCTATATTTATTTAATAACCTTTTTTGGTTCCTATGTTATGTTTGGTAATAGGAAACTTCTTGATTACTTTTCTAAAACTAACAATAATTCTTTCTCACGGTACGTACTTAAGATTTTTATTTATTTTTTTTTATATATATATTAGTATTACATTTTAATTTAGATTTTTATATACATATATAACAGTACTTATTATCATCAGAGCTTGTTTTGCTTATTTGGTTTTGTTTCTGTTTTCTGTATTTGTTTCTCTTTTTAGGCTCACAATTAATTATTCTTTTATGTATACACTATTTTTGATATTTAGAAGCATTGTTTTGCTTTTTATTTTTAGTTTTATTTGTATGTGTATTAATTTTTTTTTGATTTATGTATATTTTTTGTAAAATAAATCTTCATTATAAGCATGTCGTGGCAATCTATAAATAAGACAACAATTAGCTCTAATCTATCTTAAATTCTGTATTTGTACTTTTTGGTGTATGTTTTGTTGGTTGTCCTAAATAAATAAATGAATAAATGAATGAATGAATGAATGAATGAATGAATGAATGAATGAATGAATGAATGAATGAATGAATCAATGAATGAATGAATCAATGAATCAATGAATCAATGAATCAATGAATCAATGAATCAATGAATCAATGAATCAATGAATCAATGAATCAATGAATCAATGAATCAATGAATCAATGAATCAATGAATCAATGAATCAATGAATCAATGAATCAATGAATCAATAAATAAATAAATAAAAATAAAAAAATATTTTGATTGACTCCAAATGTGTCATACATTTATTTATCTGATTTATTTTACCTGAGTTATTTTCCACCGTCTATTCTGCTCCTTTTCCGAGTTAAAAAGCACCTTGTCACGACGTTGACTCATAAACCTCTCCTTCTGCTCAGCTCTCTCTCGCTGCTCCCATAAATAATCAGCAACTTTGGGGTCCTAAATAGAATGCGAATATTTTGACGAAAGCGAATATTAGGTAAGTTTTACGTGTTAGAATTATGTGTTACAATTGGTTTTATAGATGTGGAACACATAAATCTGTTGGCGCATGACGTAGCATAGAGCCTATTTAGTTAGTTGGATTAGAAAGACAATATTTGAAAAAGATGTCATTCTAACGAAGCGTCACGTTGATGGTTACTTCAATATTTCACCATACACAAATTTATTGTCGTACCATAAAATGAATAATGATAAAATCACAGGCGTGGTTTTAAATCTTAATAATAAGATACTAGAAGTCGCATATCCGTGTGACCTTGTCGTCGCAATTATGACTTACGAGCCAAGAGCGATGTGTGTATGCATTAGTGTCGATTATTCACAGTGATTAACATTGCTGTATAAACTATTCAATATCCGTAGCGGTTTAATATTATATAATAGTAGCAATGTAATGTAAAACTTAGGGCATCGTCGTGGTCTACATATGTAGTAGTGACAGTTGGTGGGAGAAAATTAGTGGTAACTTACTTAGGAAACGTGTTTTAACATTTAGACACGACTTTTAACATTTGAGTACCTTATGTTTTAGACTTTTCTGATTTGAAATAATCTGTTTAAAGCGTGGCAGGCAAAGAAAACGTCAAAAACCATTTATCTCATTACGTCATATATGACTCAAAAAATGTAATATAATCAAATGGAGTAGATTTTTTTACCGTAACATTCGCGTACACAGGTGTCCATACAACAGGATGCTTTTCTCGTTGCAGTACCAAAGGTCGCGCCAACACATTAACATGCTCCAGCACCCTCTCGCGTACTTCAGCCAACGTACTCAAGTGCACATAGAACCCTCTGTTTGCGCAAGCCATCCACTTCACCTCTCTCACATCGGCCACCTGGAGTAACCTTAATAAATATTATTCTATTCCTAATAAAAGATCAATGACCGTGCTCGATCTACGAATTAGTGATATAATGATATTTGTGAATATATGACATCTGATCATCTATCATCTATGACATCAGCCTTGCGGAGAAGCATTACGTAACAAAGGCTACAGTTAATTTTTTTTGTATCATTGAATCTAAAAGTCAGTAATAAAAATTATTACACGATTTAATCTACAGAAAAATATAATAATTAAAGTTAAGGTTATCATCTTTAAGATCGCAAAATATAATTCAAAATAGAGATAGCTATAATAAAATCAACAATCGCTACTCAAAATTAGAATATGTAATGTATAAAACACACGTGCAAAATTAAAGAAGTAATCCTACAACTAAGACTTCAACTACCACAAACATGTCAAGCAAAGCAACATAATGATGGAAATGGAAGTCGGTACTAAATTAACACACATCACATGAAACAATAATCAAGCATGCATGAATATTAAGAGGATAATAGAAGAAAGAAGAGTACCACATTCAAGGTGTACTGGTAGAAGGTACAAGGGATACATTATGCGGGTCGCACAATGACTACGACACACAGTAATACCTGGAGTGGTACTACCTTTACCTCGCGACCTATCAGATAAGTAAACACCCGCACCGGGGTCTCGTACTTCCAGTTGTATCTCTCAAATAATTCCTTGTAGTTGTATGGCACACCATCAGTGACAAGCATTATTGCCTAAACAAAACAAGTAACAAAAACAGAATAAAATCATATTCAGATGAAAAAAGATAATTCCATATTTAAGGGTTGATAAGAAAAGTACTTATGTTATAGTAGGTATATACTCGTATAAGTAAAATTAAAAATCTTTTTAATTTTTCAAATATTTTGTATGACGTTTTGTACCTGGTTACAGTTGGCACCGCCGCTGTTATTCCTGTAAATTTCTAAGAGTTCAAATGCCCTGGTCAATGCTGCTGAAAAATTTGCTATTTCCATTGTTTCAAAATTATCCAACGCCAGTTTTAATTCACGAAGATTTGCTAGGGTCGCCTAAAAGTGCCAGTAATTTTTATTGTAATATACACAAGCGTAATATTATACTGTAATTTTATACGCACTTGCACAAGAGAATCTTCAAAACAGGGTACAATTTCCTCCACAGTATCAGCAAAAGTCATCACGCTAACAAAATCATTATTCCCAAGGGTATCTAAGATATTAGTGACTACATGTTTAGCTATATCCCTTCTCTGGCCTGTCATTGAGCCGCTGCGGTCTACTAAAATTACCACATCTTTGGGACTAGCTGCTGCCTCCATGTACCATGCTCGAGTGCGACAGTCATAAATATCTACAGGATCTGCACGCCATTTCATTGCTGTTAATTTAAATAAAGTCTGTATAATATAGATATTAACTACGCGAAAATATTTTCAAATACTAACATATAAGTTATACCGGGATAATGTCTCATGAATCCAGTTGAACTACCAAAATACTGCCATGATAATGTTGGGTCACTTTGATAATTGTTAATAAAATGTGTATCCAATCCTTCTGACCAGTGAATCCCTTTAATAACTTCAGATGCTACAATTTAATTTTTTTAATTTTTATTTCGTTATCACAGGTCTGAAATAATATTTCATTTATGTTTTGGCAAAATACTTACCCCAGGTATAAACATTTGTTGGAACGTGCACGCTGCTATAGTTTATATTGACAGGTATATTAGAAAAATGTGGATTTTGTTGTAAATATACATTCTTTGATGGTGGTCGTATTATCCAGTTTTCCATAGTGAATTCTGGTTCAGGAGTAGTTGTCAGCGATTGGTCTTCAAAAAGGTCTTCCATCTCTTTGCTATTAAAAAACTGAAAATCTTCAGGTACCGGTTCATTTTGTTTATCGAATGCCATATTTTCGGCCGCTTCCACGATTCGTTTAACCGCGCTTATTTTAAGTTCCATCATCGCGCGTATATCATCTGCCATACTTTGTACTAATTTTTCTCCATCTCTTGATTCTATCTGTGCCGATTTGAAGCTCTGAAAGCAAAGTTTACAATATTATCTAATCCTTAATAACAAATTATATGAAAATTAATAATAGAAGCTTACATCTTGAACTTCCTTCTTTCTTGTAATAAATTCTCCAAAATGATAAAGCTCGGTTCCAAGTTTAACCGCCCATGCTTGTACGCTGCGATTTAAAACAACTTGTTGTAGGAATTAATTTATAATTCAATTACGCTTTTAAATTATATTTTGAAAAGTTATAAATTCTGTTAATATATCAGTTGGGTACATACGTGTTAAGGGATATTTTACTTGCAACATCATACTGTACGCTGGCATTACAATCCCTGGAATCCAAGGACAATACCAGTATCAAAAATACTAAAATACCAGTACGGTAGCACATCAGAGATACTTAATCTAATTTAGCTCCCTACTGTTCACAATGTTTACGCTTAAACCATTTTCAAATAAACATATCTTTTTATAGCCACTTGTTATCTCAAATAAGCTTTTAGAGAGAATTTAATGATAATATCCCAATGTGGAACACTGGAACACTTGTTCTTGTGAGCACTCAACTGTGATAACGACATAAGACAACTGGTAGCTCCTACAGCGCAATCGCAGAGGAGCGAGTTCCGGGCGTGCGCACTGCTCCCCTTGCGCAGTACAACTGCTAGTCCAATATTCATATAATTTCGTTTTGTTGTATGTGTATCAGTTATGTTTGTAAGCATAACTTGTGATTTCGTTTAGCTACCTGCAGAGCGCATCGATTCATACACACATCACTAGGTCAGCGTGTCGACAAATCGTACGTACAGAATAATATTTGAAGATCATTAATAAAACCTACTTATTATTTATTTTATTTTTATTTGGGAAACATACAGTGCAGTATTACATTCAATAAAGAAAAACTATAATTAAAACACAAACCAATAAAGTTTCCACTTACAAGTAATATACAGATTAGAACAGTGCAAAAATAATATGATAAGGTATACAGTACATTAAAAAAAATAGCATTAAATAAAATTGAAAAAATAAATATTTTAAAAATAATCAGATAGCAATAATAAAAATATAAGTAAAATGAAAATAATTTAAATTAAAGTTCAAAAATTCATAATATTATTGCAATCATCATAATTATAAAATAAATTATCAATTCCTATCTATATAGATAATATGTTAAATAAAGGCCAAACAATAAAAATGCACGTAAAGGGTAAATAAATTTTATTGTGAAAGTAAGAAAGGTACAACTCTATAGGACGTTAGTACCATACATTTTTAATTAATTATAAAAATAAATTTGAAGCTACTCGTAACAACGTCAATAAAAGTGTACTCGAAAATAATAAAATATTAGCCCTCGTGAGACTTCCAACGCCACATGCCTTAATGTATTTCTCCTGTAAAGAAAGAAAGTTTTAATAAAAACATAATTTATAAATTCATGGCTTAGAGTTTGACCGCTCAACTTTTTTTTAATTGAGACTGATTTCGTGATAAAATGGTATTGAATAATAATAATATATAGAACTTGGTAATATGGTGACTTTTAGAAAACTATAGTAGTTTAAAAATATTTTAAGTAAGTATAATTTTATGTTGGATATAAAGTATACTCTGACTGACTTTAAAAAAGCTTTTTAATTCTGTCGCTTTGTGAATGTGTTCTGCGATCTCTCGTCTATAAACTTATTTTGTTAATTGTCTTTAATGAGAACAGTATACTTGTGTGGTAGTTCATATAAATTTCAAAAGTTTCTGATAAAAGGACCACGGACATAAAGAACCAAATTCTGAAGTATTAAGGCGCTACCGCCTTAATACTTAACTTCGTTTAAAACGCAGGTCTACACCTGCGTTTTAAACGAAGGTTCGTTATACGTATACCCGTCTATTGTATCTTTTAGTTCTCTGCGGGCTTACCATTAGCTTTTAGTGATTCTATTACGATCAAATTCAATTCTGGCAGTAAATCGATTCATATTTTATATGAGTATGACGTATAAATAATATGTCATGGTAAGAAATAGCGATGTAGCTCAGTTTAGGTCATTTGAATCGCAATAAGAGTTAATGGTAAGGCCCCAGATTGGCTATTGTTTCTTTTAAAAATAATATTTTCTACACACAAACTTAAAAATATATGAAATGAATTACGTATTTAACAATTAATATTGATGCCACGGCTGTACCTTATCGTGATACGTGTAACAACCTTCAAGGCGTCGTCTGTGCAACTGCCCTAACTTCAACTTATGGCAAGGCATTTTACTTGTCGTAGAATTCTTTGTAGGCTTCGGTTTCGTATCTGGTGGGGTTACACAAGTCTCATGATAATTTCCAGACCCTTTTTCAACCACCAATAGAAGCAAATTAGTTTTCATGACTAATGTGGCCCAATATGGCGGATGACATTTACCCTCCTCTTCCTCGTATACGACGGGATATTGGCCCATTGATTGTAGGAAATATGATTGATTCAGAATATACAGTGTAATACTATGATCGCAGGAAAATACAGTTGATTCGCCGTTTTCTTTGGCTTCACCAGTGCTATTTTCAGCTGGTGGTGGAATTGTTGTAGTTTCTTCTTTTTCTTCTTCATAAGGGTTTGTTTGTAGATAAGGATCATTTGTTTCTGTAAAAAAATCCAATTTACTATTTAACTCAATCGTCGTAAAGATATTGATGTATGAAGAAGTACGCTAATTTATTGAACTTGGTGAACTTTTATTAACTTTCCATTACTTACCTGAACTATACAAGTCATCATAATCTGTAGAATACGAATATGCATATTGATTCCCATTCAACACATTAAACATTATTAACAAGGCCTCAGTTAACAACCATTTAAATAAATTCGACAGTACGCTAAAAGGCTGAAAAAATAATACTAAATAATTTTAATAATTCACAAAAAATATCAATATAATAATAAAAATACATACATTATTAAGAGTAAAGGCACTATTAGGTTCGGGCAACATAGACTTAGGACAAAGAGCCTGATAGTTAAAAACCTCAACGTGATCAAATATTTTCTTAACTATTAAAGACCGCAATACTCCAGATAAGTCTTTAATAACCCCAAAGAACTTTCCAACTTCGGACTTGTCTACGCTCACAACAACATAACCGGAACTATCTATCACGTAGCATCTATAATTGCCGTCTTCGTCACATGAGAGATCCTAAAAAAACATTTACACTATATTTCATCGTCGATAAGAGTGAATTAAATTCAGATTTAATTATTTTAAACTGACCTTATTATTCTTAGTCATATTAAAAAATATCTCATGTAAATTTGAATACATGAATTGGAAACCAACAACTGCGGCAGGTGTTTCTGATTCGCCATCCTTGTAGAATATGGCATAAGTAGATGTTACTGTAATATCTCCATCCTCATCCGTTATGTTAGGTCGGTTCTCGATACTATCATCGAGTATTGGAAGATTCGTTGCAATAACCAAAGACTCTTTGTCGATCATGTGTTGTAATACTGCTGCTTTATACCAGGTTTCTTCAATAGAGTTATAGTACTTGTCACCGAAAACCCTAAAAAAGATTATACTCTTAAGTTTTTCTACAGTCAATAGTAAAAACTTTCTTTAATAAATGATGTATCAATTTTTATACATTAAAGCGTGACAAACATAGCTTGCATCTAGTAGGAACACCAGATGTTGCACCATGTTTTGTCTCCTGAAATGTCAATTAGAAAAGAGAGAGAAGAAAAAGGACAATGGAATTTATGTTTGGCCGCCAGTGTTGCCATCATCGATCGATACAGTTACTTTACGTGGATATTGTATTAAGCCTGCTCATGATGGAAACTGCTAGGCTCTATGAAAACAAAAATGTATATGTTATATCTTTATTCACTGCTTCTTTTTCTTATCGAGTGGTTAGTGGCCAACCTAGTGTCAGAGTTGTTCAGGTGGCCCGTAAACGAGTAGGCCTGTGACTTAACTTTTCGACTATTGTCAAATTCATAACAGTCGAGTCCGACTTTTTACGCGCCCTCCGAAGCAAGGAGACGCTCAGTTGAAATACCACTTTGCGATCACCCATCTAACGACTGACTACGCCTAAAGTTGCTTAACTCTCCGATCTTCTACCGATCAGTGAGCGCACCCGGCTATGAGCGTCTCATTCACTACTAATATTAATAAAACCTTATGCATTGGTCGAAAGGTAACAACATACCTTTTATATTTAATATTATTTTCTAAATTGAATAAATACATACTTGCCAAGATAGTCCTTCCTCCTTTGTCCTAATTCATCAACCCTTTCATTTTTTGCGTCGTCAAAAATGTAATGCCAACGAGTGAGGCCACTGGACGTTGCAATAAAACGTACACTCACGTTATACTTAAAGGCCATGGCGTATTCCTCTTCACTGGCTTCCCAAGTTCTAAAGTAAGGAGCCGAGAGCTTGGCATCAAATACCAATTGTTTTACTAAGTCTTCGTTACAATAATAATCGTCTTTGCCCAAAGGCGTTGTACCACAGTGTGCTGTTGGAAATATCAAGTTAAAACATTAATTGCAAACAACTTATAAAGCTGGATAAAATATAACTTACTCTCAACAGAAAAATTACGATTCTGTGTTTCTTCTCCATACTGTTTTTTTGTTATATCAAGTTCGTTCTTCGATATTTTAACAAGAAATTTATACATTTCAATTTCTGCATTTTCAGACTCATGTCCTTCTAAATAGTGATACTTACAGTAAACCCTGTGTACAGAAGTACATATTAAATACTGATATCTATTAAGTGTAACTACGTCACAACTTTTTTTAATATTGGTTCGATCCTTAAATCAAATTCATTTGGATGTAAACCTTATGTATTATGTACAAAAGGATAAATTTACTTCAAATTAGAAAATGGGTTACACACCAGTCTCGATGCACCCTATAGGCAAAATTGAAGTAGCTTGTGACATTGATTCCAATGAGATCTTGACCTTGTTTCGCTTCCAATGGATTATCTTTCAACAAAAGTTCCGTGTCTCCGTATCCCATGGGCAAAGAAATTCCCATTGAAAACGGAGTACCCTCTAGTCGGTTGAAGAAATAATCGTGTTTCACCCGAGCTATTCGTCTGAAAGGAGAACCTTTATTAAGTTAAATTGTGATGGAACATATGCGGAAAATATTCAAATTTTTATGCTCTCTACGCCTTCGAATAAACTCAAATCGATAAAGTTAAATTAGCTTTACCTTAAAAACTCCCTTACATGATAAATAAATTATCATGTAAGGGAGTTTTTATGAGTGGAGAGCATATTTTGTAACAACAATATATTTTTTTATCGAAGATAAAATAGTAAGTATATGAAATGACAACTCGGTTTTTAATGAATAACAACACGTTTTGGCAGTATAAAAGAATATTGAAAATAAAAATAGTAAAAAATGGCAGTAGTTTCATAGGTTTTCCATAGTTTTATTTGAAAGAGTCAAACATATTTTTTTCCAGTTCCAACAGCAATACACAATCGGAGAAAAAATCAAAAATATCTACAATGGAACATTTAATTATAACTGTTAATATGTATTATTATTAAATAATGGCTGTAATAAAATTACCTCATATTATCGTAATGAAAAAGCACTTCGACTTTGGTCATGTTTCCATCATATCCATCAACTAAACTCATTCTGAGTTCTTTGATCTTATCCCCCAGCTCTCTGGGTCCTTTGCCATCATCTACTTGTTCCACTTCTACAAAATCTACGCTATTGTAATTCTCTTGAAGTTTATCGTTAATCTAAATAAAAAAGAAAAATATGTAACACCTTTTGTAAAATCAACTTATCTATTAATATTCGTTAGACAACCGTTCTTACGTGACGGTAGTAAGTTTTGACTTTAACGCCTCGTTAATTCGATTCATGCTCGAGGCGAGTGTTACATAATACAGATTTGTTTTCGTTCTAGATCTTCTCTGTAGTTTCCTCGAGGAACATATTACGTTTTTCATTTCTCTCATTGTTACAAATAATATCCGATAACCAACAGACAACTCAAATTCAAAGAATTACTGGTTCGCTTTTAGATGGTTGCAGAATGCAGATAGCAATCGGATAAAAACTAGTAAAGAAATATATTACATCATAAAATTGTATAAACATTATGATGTAATAAATAAATAAAATAAAATAAATAGTAATCTGTTATATCTGAATAAATTATATTACTGGGAGGAATTATTCATTTATAAATTATTTATTTTAAAAAAATTATAATTTTTTGGTATCTTGCTATTTCACGCTATAATGTAATTTTTGTTAATCAATAAATAGCATTGCTATTCCTTTTTTTATATAAGCATCTGCATAAAATATACGTAATTCAAATTAACTTCTATTAAATTTAATTGACGCAGACAAAAACAGTTATTATTTTACATTTATCATAATATAACACGCTATATTTTTATATTATATTAGGGAGGATATCATTTCGGGGAGGTGAAGTGGAAAAATATTGGTTCATTGAACATTCTATTAAGAAGTCGGGCTACTGCTTCCGATTCATCTCCTTAAGTAATTCATGTAAACTGTATTAGGTATTCATCAAAGCCAAACCGATTTCTATGTTTTTCGATGTTTTGAGTTGTCTAAAACTTAATATGTTCTTTTTTGTAGTAAAAAATATATGTAAATTAACTGTATAGAAACATTTTAATATTCCAATGGAGACTGCTAAAACTGCTACTGCTTTGATTACTGATTTTCAATTTATATACAATATACAAACCGACGTTATCAGTAGTGGATGTAGTAGTAAGTAGCCATTGTTGCTCACAATGAATGAATATCCGTTCACGCCAAGCTGGAATCAAATTTTTTATTATTATTGCTCCCCATTTTATGAAAATTTTAGTTACCTATATTTATTCTTAAAAACCGTTAAATTAAATGGAATAATTTTATTATTATGCTTTATGACATCTTTATCAGATGATTCGTGCAGCTTCATGAGTTCGAGTTACACTTGCGTTTGTAGCTAAATAGATAGAATAAAATCCATGACGAGGCATGGTTAAAGATGCTGGCACAAAAACCTGTACGCAGTATTATCTCCCGCACCCGCACCAGATCCTGCATCGGTCTATTCAAATCAAAGGATAGTCGTTGATTTAAATTAAATACACTTAAAACATATTGTTGATTGGTTATATCAATCAAGTCTGAATGTTTTAAGCGCTATTTAGAACAAGTTTTATTATATAATATTTTACTTATTTAAAACTTGCGTACATGTTAAACACAGCAAAAAGCTAGTTTGGAATTCAGGGCTTGTATAAGACTTGTAAACAAATCTTTTGTTTTAATAAATAAATAAATAAATTATAAAAAAATGTTTCCGATCGTTGAATAAATATTCGCTCGAGTTAACCTTACTTGACTAATCAAATATCTGTTATATCTAATAATCAATTCTTCAGTGTACACATACAATAAAATGACAAACGCTCTGTTTAAAAAGTAGTAACACCAGTCTTGAAATAAGTCTATTATTAAATGATTGAAAAGGACTAAGTAGTCTATTCCAGTATTTAAATGATATCATAGTTATTATTAAAAGCTTCGACATTTACCTGGTGAGGCTGAGCTAGTTTCGCTATACTGTCTATAGGGACGTCGGTGCCGGCCACCCCCAGTAGGATGGCGTCATTATTTTCTTCATTGTGTTTGTAATCAAAGGCAGGGATGGCCACTGACGTCACCAATTTGTCTTCGTCGGGCTATAGAATATAACTATATTTAATATTTTAGTTATTAAGTTAGTATTTTTTCATAGCTTTTCATTTACTTTAGTTCACTATTTTCATAAGGTCAAAACATCGCGATATGTAAATTTGTACATTAAAATTTTTCATTAAAACTGTAGGAAAGCTAAATAATTTTTTTAATATTTATTTTTCAAGCTATATTACTTTTATTCGAGAATTTATTTTATTTAGTTGCGATAATGTTATTTAATAAATTTCTTGACGACTGCCTTAGTTGGATGAAAAGGTTTAAACTTAGGTATACTAAAAGCATGACTATTTATTTAACATTAACGACTTAATGAATCTAATGTATAGTCAAATGCTGAACAGGGGAGGTTAAGAAACTAAACAGCACTAATGGATGTTATTAGTAAATTGAGCGGATGTAAACTAACGTATTTTCTTATTTAAAATTTAATATTATTGATTCATATAAATATGTTTATTAAGATTTCTTAATGGCATTAAGTTAAATAAGTTTGTTGATTATTTTCGCTAATAATATATGTTTAGTATTTAAGTTTTGATAAAAAAAAATATTCAAGTATGTTAAGTAAAAGCTAGTACTCAAAGAACGTCGTCTTTTCATTATTTTTTCTACTAATTTGTGTATGAAAGTTCAGGCCGTGCTGAGTGCCACTCAGCGCATTTTCTGTCTGAGATGTGCCACATATTGAGATAATTACACTCAGGAAAAGTTGCTTTATCTTATAACGTAATATTTTACACGTTGAGTGTGAGTAGCGTTTATTTATTTATTTATATTTATTATCTTTTAATTGAGTCTGGTTTTTTTATGACAAAATTAAATTTTTGACATATTAAATTTATTAAGTTTTTAGGTAACCAAATATGAAAGATGCTCTGTCAGTCTGTCTGTATGTGATTTATTAAAAACTGAATGGTTGAAACTCTAGTCTTAAGAAAAGGACATGAATACGAAGAAAATTATTTAATCAGAAATTAAGAAAGATAAATAAAGGCTTTAGCTAAGGATAATCTAGTTAGACTATAGGGACATCTAAACAACTATAAATTTCCTCGATACATTATGTATATATATATATATATATATATACAAGCATACGTGACATATTTAACCCATTGTCTTGTATAAATGTTTATGGGACTGGGAACCTGATGAAATAAATATAATTTTATTGTAGCTAGTAAATAAAATAGAAAAAAAAAATTCAATCTTACCGTCGTCACATCACTGCTGACGTCCCATGTCGCAGTCCTCTGTTGAAAATAAAATTTGTGATGTTAATATATGATGTATAAACATGTTAAATATTTTGTATTATATGATTATACAGTTCCATAACTTTTTTGTTTATCCAACGCTGACATCCCTAATTTTGTTAATTCCACATCCTTATACATACATACAAAGTTTCCGTAACACCAATACCGAAAACAAATTCACAGCATAAAATACTACGTAGAATATTCAAATTCAGATAATTTGGTAACAGTCCACTTTTAGACATTTGACTAGTGTTAGGTCATTTTTGCAAAAGCCAGCTAGACAGGTATCGCCGCAGTGTTAGATATTCTACCACAGTATTGGGCATTACTGTGTTTCGGTTTGAAGGACACTGTAGCTAGTGAAATGACTGGCTAAAAGAGATTTAAGAACCAACATCCCAAGGTTGGAAACGCGTGCGTGACACCTGCAAATGGTGTGGCAAGGATAGGCTGAAACCGCTTACCATCAGGTGGGTCGTATACTTGCTTTCCAACTTCGTAACAGGAAAAAATAATTAAGTTGTTATAAATTAACAAGGCCCTTAGTAATAAACGAAGTTCTCAACTAAAGCACATATATAAATATTTAGTTTCAAACCAATTTAATTAAATCCAGTATGTTAATATTATGTTGGGTTCTATCAGAATTAATTGAAGCACCGTCTCTATTCACTTCATTAACTTTGAATACGAAATATATGAATATTTATTTAGGTACCTAGGATCTGTTGAACCTGAACTAGAAAGAAGTATAAAAGTTCAACTACATCGCATAAACAATAAAAACCTTCTCTAGTATTTGGTCACTAACTAATAAACAATGCTATAAAAACGACGAAGAAAAATTACGACTTTGTGGCGCAGCGGTAGCGTTAGGTACCTGCCTTATGTGCCACAGGTCGCGGGTTCAATTCCCGCTCGGAGCAGATGTTTGTATTGACCACACAGACATGTTTTCCGGTCTGGGTGTGTTTGTTCTTGTCATTGTGAATGTTTCCGGACCCCCGACACAGGATATAACGATCCTAATGAGTAATGGCTGTTGAGTTTGTAGCGTTTATAAAAAAAACATTAAAAGAAACACTATATTGACACCCGAAAGACCAAAAACTTTATTTTTATAATTATTAACAGTGAACCTATTTGAAAAAAATTGTATGCGCTATGCCTTTACAATTTCTTTGCAGAAACAAAAATGTTAACTTGACTATAATTGTCAAGTATTAAAATAACACAACCTCCTATGCTCTGTGGCCTACAGTATTAAGAGATACTGCATTGAGATAGGTCAGCTTAAGGTCTTAAAAAGACACGTTTACACAATGTTTTCAGGTCACGTACCTTCAAATATTTAAGCGATCTAGTCAGGATTTAGAGATTCAAAGGATTTTCGTAACAGATAAGATTTATGTACAGAATTGAAAACTAAATGCTTGTAACTTTGTGGAAGTATGTATGATAATGCCACTACAAGGGCTGCGAAGGTTGCATGTTCTGAAGGTTCACCAAGTGGAAGGTGAGGATCACGTCTGGGTCACCACTGTGGAGGCGACAACGTGTGGAATGTCCCTCCAACACAACGGGAGGATCCTCCGACCAGGCTGGTGATATTGCCTGGCGGACCGAAGCCCTGGGCCGAAGCCCAACGACTTACGTTCGAAAGTTGTATATATACTTCAAGTGGGTAGGAAACTTTGATAGCGCGATTTAGGATCGTGACGTTCGGTGGTCGTCCATATTGTTGCGTAGTATGCCCTGTAGGTGTTGTTGTAGCTGGATGCGACATTGTGACAATGTTGTCTTTCTATCGCGTTACGTCATGTTGCGTGTAGATGTCGCTACAACTTCATGTAGTGTTTTTATCCTAAGCCAATTTCAAAAATGACTAAGCTCACAACGATTACTATTGCCTATTTATGTTTTTAAGTTATTAAGTTGGTAAGCAAGCATACGGTCCATCTGATGGTAAGCGGTTGCCGTAGCCTATGAGCGCTTGCAACACCATTTGTGTCACTCACGCGTTGCCTACCTCAAGATATTGGTTCCTAAATCTCCTTTGCCCAGTAATTTCACTAGCATACAGTCCCTTTCAAACCGGAACACAGTAATGCCTAAGACAGTACTGCTTGGTGGTAGAATATTTGACACTGTAGTGGTACCTACCTAGACGGCCTATTGCAACAAAAGGCCTACCACCAGAGTGACTGATTGCACTAGTGGAACAATCTCTGCTGTGACCGAGATTATCCCAACAGCGGGCGATGGGGTCGTTTCGTCCCGACGCTTTTAAATTGTTCGTAATTCTATAGCACTTCACTTTTTAGTCTTCATTATATGGCCTATTTTTAATTATTAGTATAGGTATCCAAAGACGTGAAGACTAGCATTTTATTTATTTATTAACACGTTTCATTAGTTTCAGATGTATATAATCGAAATTTTACATACTTATCAAGGACCGATGATTTAATAATTTTAAGAAATGTATTATATTTGTAAATTATAACTGTAGTCCACGCGAACTATGCTGGTTCCAAATAACATTGTTAAAAGTCAGAAAGGAAAGCCGATAAACTTTTAATGTAAGCGTATAGATATATCTAAGGCTTGTAAGAGAAGTTCATCTTTACTCGTATGTATAATAAATTATGTGTACGTACTTGAATAATTCAGTGACGAAGTTTTCGTTAAATTACATTGAAGTTAGAAATTACATTTGCCCCAGGAATAATTTTCTCTTTCATATCTAGGTACATAGTAAAGTTGCTATTAGATACAAACTTCGTATCGATCCAACAAAGTTACAGTAAAATGTTATCAAAGTTTCATTTTTTATGTCTTCTAGTGTTCTAGTGAAAATAAAGGTGCCAATGAACTTAGTTATAAACTCTTTAATTTTTTTGTAATAATAATAATCGGTTTATAGAATAGAATAGAACCATTTATTTGCAGAAACATTTTTCTACATAAGATTTTATAGTAGTTAAATTACAGTAATAATGTTCCGCCTTGTAAAAATAGGCAAGCAAATGTCATAATTCCTTGATGAATAAAATTCAAAATTCAAAATTTTGATAAGTTTGATTATATCTTGAGTTTGGTTATATTTTGATATATTTTACGTTTAAAGCGTCTCTTCTTATGCAATAATCGCTATAAGTAAATATTAACAGCAAAGTATTATCAGAGGGGACAAACGGGCAGAAGGCTCACCTGATGAACATCTGCAACACCAGAAGGCCCACAACATGCTTTGCCGAACTTTTTTTAGGATGCAACTGGTTATATGCTGGCTGATCTCGAAACGTGGCTGACAAAAATTCACTTCACGAGTTTTTCACCAACGTAACGTGGTAGCTACTTTTTTTTTAAGCCCTACCACCACCACATTCTTCTTAGGATGTTTTCCTTTACCGTTAAGCGGGAGAAAAATTTGAAACACAAATTTAATCACTTGAAAACTCATAGGTGCTTGCCCAGACACGCGACCTTCGGTTAAAGTCTACGTTTTCGATCTATTGGGCCATCTCGACTTGATTAACAATATTATAGATACGATTATGTTCTAAGAGTATTAATTAATAAATAAAATAACTGCCACGATATCGGTAGCGAAAGTATTTTGCAGTAATAGCATTGGTTATTTATCAAGTAAACTGGGCGGCGCGGCGGGTGGGTATTTTCTATCGCTTTTAACCCCCAGTGACGGAGGTCAAACGAGTCAATAATTCAAAGAATGGAAGATTTATTTCATACTCTGTTACGAAAAACAAGCTTTTGTCAAGAATAAGAACTTTTATATGTGTTTTTTTGTCAAGTTTCGTCATAAGAGCCAATAATATCAATGGCTCAACGGTAGAATGGCCAACTTGTAGTCTGATAGCTGCGGCTTCGATCCTTAACCCTTTGGACCATTATTGTACCTATTTTTAGCACAAGATATATGCTTAGTTGTACGGGAAACAGGATTATTTGTATTTTTTGATGCAAAGGTAGTAGCGGATTGGATTCCCGCTCGGAGCAGATGTTTGCATTGACCATACAGGCATGTTTTCCGGTCTGAGTGTGTTTGTCTTTGTCATTGTGAATGTATCCGGACCCCCGAAACAAGATATCGCTATCCCATTGGGGGACGTGGAGTATGTAGCGTTTATTATTTATTATTTATTTACAATATTCTTTATAAACTATAAATACAAACTTAAAATCGCAAGTGTACTCCACCTTTCTTCGCAAGACATCCTCAGCCCGGGTCCATTAAATTTTGAACAATATATTTTCATTTAGAAATTTAAAATATTTTACAAACTTATACTATTTCGCAGATATCCTTCGCATAGAAACTTTGTATAAAAGTTATTAAAATACAAGGTAAAGATATAAAACCATTATTTCTTTTTGTATTCTTCATCGAAGCCTTTTACAGATGGAATTTCAGGCTGGAATTTTTTCAGGCTTATCCGTGAAAACCTTCTAAATAAAGCCAAAGCAAAATTTTAATTAAACAAAGAACGTACCGTATAATCGATGTTAGCGTGAGTCCAAGTAGGGAGTGGTTTCTTTCCAGATAGGATCATGGGACGAGCAATAACGTTGATGTACTTCAAGACTTGCTGCTGTACTTCTTCTACAGAGTGTATGTGTACGAAATAGCCTGAACAAATAATTAAAATTTAGCATAAAGTTTTTCAAAGCTTTATCATCGCTTTTGAACTGTCATAAGTCGGAATATGGATTAAAAAAAACTGTCTAAAATTACTAGTAAACAATATATATTGCAAACTGAATGCCCCCCATTGGAATAGTAATGCAAGACATAAACCCACCCAGGCCAAAACACATGAAGTTAATAGAAACATTCCGAAAGACTCATACTCGCGTCCATCGAAAGGCCTTTAAGTAGGGTTAATAACATTGCACGGGTCGTCTAAAACTTGTTACCTTCCCTTTTATATTCACTTGATACATAAATATGTTACATATTTTATAACAACTCGCTTTCACGAGCACGTTCAAAAATTTACATCTCTGTCTGGATTGTAACAATGGATAGTTTTATTTTAATTTTATAATGCTTTCCTATAAAATATTATTGATTTTTACCTCCATTTGCTTTGATTCCTACTTAAAAAACTAATGTCTATAAAGTATATAAAGATATGCTATGCTACAAAGGCAAAAAAGCTTCTGAAATAGATACACAATGTATTATCACTATTTCTCCTTCTCTCTTTCTTAATTCTTAATTAAAACTTTCCTCTCAACTGTCGTACAATTGCTGAACCGTCTAAGAAGTTTCACTTGTCAAAGTTAACCAAAACATAAATTGTCAACTAACCTCGATTCGAACACGCCATAGAACAGATTTCCTCAACATTTGTAACTTCCTTCCCAATGAGATAAGTGAACACTCTAACAGGTATGTACGTCTCATTACCAACTACTTCTCTGTTATACTTCTCAAAAACTTCAGTGAGGTTCCCTGGCACGTAGTCTGTTATCAGCATCACTAATTGATTACAACCTGTCAAGCTGCTTACATTACAATGCTCTCGTCTCTAAAAGTATAATGAAAACCCGTTTATCCATATATCTAGGTATCCAAAATAACTAAGCTTTAAGATGTGACAATTCTTTGTTGATTAAGCGTTTTTTAAGCACATTTTATTTTTCAACTAGTATAAGTTATATTCAAAATAATAAAAGATAATATGGACGCAAATAAGCAATACCATGTCAACCCACAAAATTGAAAAAACTGAGTTATATATGCAGGAGTGTTTGCAAATGGCTGAAGAACATTTTTCTTTAATATTTGTAGGGTTTTAAGCTTTAAAACATTTAATAAATCCATTTTTTAATCAAGCAATTTATGTGTTATGTTAAACGTTTTGGGTTATATTATATACGAAATACGCAGTTTGTATACTTATTTTTTGTGAAAATAAGTAAAATAACTTACATAAATCTGAAATTGCCAAAAACTTGACCAATACATATAAAAATTCATATAAAGCAAGTTGTTCAAAATTTTCAAATGCGTTTTTCTCGAAATGACATTCGTGTGGTTTGACATGGTATTGCTTATTTGCGTCGATATATTACTTCATTTTTATTTACATATGTACGAAAATTTATGAAGTTTTCTTAATATTTTTCATATTAAACCAAAAGTTGCACTTTAACACGTGTACATATTGATACATTCTCACTTTTCAACATTTTCACATTCATCCAAAGCCTATAATATAAAAATTCGTTTTCTAAAATAACATTTTAAATTTTGTATAGAAAATTTTCTTACATCCTTCAGTGTCTCAAAGGCTTTGATAAAGGCCTTTGTCAAGTTAGCGTTCCCGGCTAAAGGAAATGTGTGTACGTATGTCTTCCCATCGTCCTTAGGTTCAAGAATATCTCTGATAGTAAACAAGTTTTCAGGTGTTGCTTGGACAAGACCTTCAAAACATTCCACTGCTACCGTACTATTTGCATTGAAAGCGATTACGTTAACATAATCGTTATTAGATAGTGTAGCTAATAATGAAGCCAAAGTCCTTCTAGCCACGTAATTCTTAAAACCAGTCATTGAACCAGAAACATCAAAGAGTATAATCACATCTTTGGAACAGGTAGCAGCTTCTATATACCAAGATTTGACTCGACAATCGTAAGTGTCAATTTCTTTCATATTCCACGGCATCCCGGGATAAAAACGTAGTACGCCGTGCGCACTTCCAAAATATTGCCATACTAATGATGGATCAGAATTATAATTATTTATGAAAGTATCAGTTAATGCCTTCGACCATAAAATTGCGCCTTGCGCATCATCCTCTGAAAATAAATAGTAATATTAAAATTAGAAATTCATGTCACCTATTCAAGATACTATTTTACATAATTATGTATTCATTACCTTTATAAAAAATATTTGTAGGTACATGAACACAGCTCTTATTTGTATTAACGTTTATGTCGTAAAAATGGGAATCCTTTTCAAGCGTAACAGACTCGTAGTTAGAGCTGTTTTCAGCAAATTTTGGCTTCTTCTGTGACCTGACTAGCTCCGTACCATCTTCGTAGAAAAATTGTGAGTATTTCGCAGAACAGTATTGAAAGTCATAACTCTTGTCTTTTACTATTGTATAATTAAATTCTGCGGCTAAACGTTCTGCTGTCGCGTGGATACACTGCGAATTAGATTAGATGGACTTACTCACGAAAGAAAGTTTCATTATAAAATGAATTAAATATTTTAAAGTAATTTTACCTGTACGGCGTTTATTTTTCTTGTCAGCATTGTACTGACAGATCTCAGTGAAGATTCCAATATTTGCTTACCATCTTTTTCTTAACGCTAGCATTCATGTGTTTGTATTTCTGAAAATTTAGTAATTAAAATTAATTTCTAATCTATTTTAAATTATACTAATCAGCTGCATGTTACTCAGAGTTCAAAGAAACAGATGACATTATCAGAGGTCTCTAGTACTTTGTAATGTATTTTGAAAAAAATGTATAATTTTCCTAAACTTTTCGATGATTAAATAATATTCATACTGTTAATTCTACTGTAACATATAAGTTTTTATAATAATGGTAATCAATATGAATTATTAGGAATTCTTAAGAACCCTTTTATTTCATGGAACAGATCTTTTTAAATAAAATTATTAATACAACCTTTTCAAAAGTGCGCGTACCGCGCGTACACGCAAAGGTAAAAGACTATAATTTACGTTACTAATTTAATTTTTCAATAGCGGTGTCAATTATTATTTCTATTTAGAGAAAGTGTGTACAAAGTCTTCTTTCGGAGCATTTCAAAATGTCATACATTATAAAAATTTGGAAAACCTACAATTACAGAATTTTACGGTTTCATGGATTTTTAAGATTACACGTATATTAAAAATAATGTCAATATTCAAAAGTTATAAAATATTATATTTTATAGCTGCTTTAGAGTGAGCCTGATTCTTGAAATATCCAATTACTGATATAAGAAAATTGAATAACTTACGATCCTGATTTGGTCTGATTTAGTCAAGGACTCACTCAGCCGCCACAGCTCTTCACCCAGCGTCCTTGCCCATTCTTTTATTCTATAAACGAAATAAAAGCTTATCGAACAAATATTATATTACATACTACTTGCATAGGCCTGCTACTTCACCTGATAGGACTTCAGCTTATAGTGATATTACGCCGGACAACATTCTTAAAGTTAAACTAGCATGAAACAATATACAAGGGTATATAATATTACGTATTTAAAATGATAACTTACAAAAGCCAAGTATTTGCAAAATTCTGTTATACGTGTCTGTACGCGTCATAACTGACTGCTGAACGAATTATGAGTTGGTTTGTATTAATGAGGCCATCTGAATTTTGATTCAAGATCTACACTTATTTTAAATTTTGGATTTGTTACATAAAGGTAGATTTTGTCTTAAAACAAAACAATAATAAATAAATCACTCACAATAGTAAATAAATCACAATAAGTATTTTATAGAAAATTGTATTTTATTTTGAATACTAATAATAATACTATTTTTAAATCTCGCATATATTTTCGGTCTTTAAAAGGAAGCTAATGGTTTGAATTTATTTTTCCTATTTTATACATTCGTACATTCGTACACTGAGAATTGAATATCGAAATTCTTTTTTCTAGTGTTATGATCACATATCGTTGAATGACGACAGATGTGGCGTGTTGGTAACGAGGCTGCCTTTAGCATCAACGGTCGCGAGTTCTATTACCGCTCGGGGCGGATGTTTGTATTCATCTTACATCGAATCTGTTTCGATCTAGACGGTTGTCCTTGTGAGTCTCTCCACCGGTGCCTCGGAGAGCACGTTAAGCTGTTGGCACCGGTTGTTATCTCATCAGATCCGATATTAATCATTGACTCTTCATAGGTACCAACGAGCTACGGGTGCGCCCTTAGAGTTATGGAGGTCAGATGGCAATCACTGTGTTCAAAAACTAATAACCTGTCAAATCCGTATAAGAGTAAAAAGTAGACCCTGGGTAAATACTGGGAATAGTGAAGTATCTAGGAAGAGGTCACATAACGTAGAAAGCCCAGTCCATGTTTATTTCTGTATTTACGGGAGCTGTTACTACTTACACGGCTTTACTATTTCATTGACCTTGCGTTTATTGTCCGTCTGTTTCACATTATTTTTACTACGCTCTACTGTTAATTAAACAGCCATTAGTTATCCTAAGTACAAGCAGTTGTTAGTAGCATTTAAATACTGTTGCGTGTCTTGTCGTGGCTACGATGTTTAATTATGGTTTGGAGCTAGGAATTATTTTTAAAATGAATTTAATTAAAAAGATATATATTTATATTAATCTATAGGTATTTTTATTAAAAATTTTCATACGTGTCAGTTTTCCAAGCAGGTACAGGTTCCGGTATCAGAAGTAGAGCCAGTAAGATGACGAAATTGAAACAGTGCATGTTTAGCCGTTGACTCAGTCGCACTTAAAATTCACAAGAATAGTCGTATGACAGTTAAATTATCGTTAAAAATATTCATGAATAAGGCACTTCGTTACGATTCTTTGTTTTCCGTCTAATTTAAACAAGTCACTGTATATAATCACTTTTAACAATTTGAAAAATATTGTATTAAAACTAGAAATACTCTTCCAGAAATAGAACTATTTAAAACGTGACATATAACTATTGAAAGCTTTCACCGGTGCAAGATAACAAGCAAGGCCACTACGATAGGAATGATACAAATATTTACTTTCTAACTCGGCGAGGTTATAAATAAATTACGTTTATATTAATAGAATAACTAAGCGGTGCACGTTTAAATTCGAAAAAATTGTGTATGACACATCTAATAAACACTTATTTAAACTAAGAATCACAACTCGGTTACACTATATAGTTTGGCGAACAACGCGAGTATAGAGTCGTAGCGCGTTCGAGTCGAGTCAGCGGAGGAGCGCGGCCGCGAGCGACGACGTTTGTCGCGGCGGACGCACGTGCTGCGTCTATTCTGGGCGGGCGGGCAGCGCTCGCCATCGAACGGGCACGAAGTAGGTCGATCCCTGTCTACAGTACACAGCGCAGCGCGATGCCACAGACTATAAACATTTCAGTATACCAACGCTTATGAAACATATCGCTTTATAAAACAGGTGCACTGGATTTGCGACTCTAATATCGGTAGTGGTAATACTTCTGAAAAATTTCTATCTGTTTATGTTTTATTACTTATATATAAAACGTTTTTATACGTCCATCCAAAACACTGGTCAGAACTGGCCCTAATGAAATTTACTTTAAAAAATGGATTTATTTCATTAGATCTTTGATTACGTTTTAACTATATGTATATAGTGTGGACTTACAACTCAATGATAAATCATAAATAATGTATGGCTTATAACTATAATATAAAATTAAGGAAGTATATGAAAGTTAGCATCAAGTAAATAATCGCTTTTAGGTGTTGAATTCCCTAGCGTTATGTGCGTGGTATGAATTACCCTTTTAATTGAACATTCTGATGTGATTAAGCGTATTTCGAAAATATACTATTCTATTTTAAAAGGATTCGTATTTTTCATAAATAGAAAATTATACTCTTAGATATAGATTTCTTCTATTTTTAATTTTTAATAAATAGGGTTCCATAATAAAGTTAAAATGTAGCGATGGCGATTCCCAAGTTACGCGAAAATAAATAAAGGATTAAGCTGTAAAATATTATCGTAGCGTAGAACTAAACTAAGTTTAATTGGAATAAGTTGGTAAACACGAGAATTCCCTAGAAACGAACTTCGGTACATATATGAGACATTATGCAAAGAGTTCTACGTATTTTCCTTATAGAAATTGAGTTTACGTAATTTGTACATAAAATGCTTTAATATTTTATGTTACATTGGATTTTTTTGTCCTTGTCTTTGTATGTGTTTCTGGACCCCCGAACAGGATATCACTATCCTAATGGGGGCCTTTGAGTGTGTAGCGTTTAAATGAAATAAATAAATTCTTATATCCGTCCAGGTCCAGAAACATACACAACGACAACGACAAACAAATCCAATGTATGTTCAGTACAAGCTCCGAACAGAAATCAAACCCGCGACCTGCGGCGCTTAAGGCAGGTTCGCTACCACAACGCCACAACCAACACTCATTCTCACTCACAATACCCATTTTTATGTACACGTTTTTATTTGTAATATTTATTTATAAAAATAAATAAAATGAAAACAAAAGTTTATACCATATATATATAACATAACTCTTTTAAAACTTTATTATAAATAAATAAATAAATAAATAAACGCTACACACTTAACTATATAAGCATAAAATAAAATATAGTTCCAAAAAGTAAGATCTTTCTTAATAGGTATGTCCTTAAGAAGACTGACAGACAACCCGAGATCATCAATATTAATACTTTGTAACAGTCAAAGTATTAGATTTAATTCAAAATAATAGCTTTCTGTACAAAGAAGAGCTTCAACTATTTACATTTAAAATAACTATTCAATTGTTGCATATATACCTTAGATAATAATTTTTACCGTTGAAATTAGGTTATAAAACGATAAGATAAGACCTATTTAGATATTGAAGTACAAGATTCTCCTTGAACCTTACAATAGTAGGTACCCAAAAGTACAGTGTTTTATGAATGCCAGAGACCTCCTTCCCGGGTGTTTATTAATGAAGATAGGGTATGGTTGCAATTTCCCAAATGTACAATTATTTGTTACATTTATATTATAAAATAAATAACAAAACTTCATAATATAAAACTTGCTGGTGCAACAAACTATTCTGTTACGGATACACGAGAATCTGTGACGGGTATATTTCCAGAGTTTTTCTCGAAGTAGGCTTCCTAATATATTTAAATATCAACCGATTCATTACAAACCAAATAAGTATGTTTTCCATACCATTAGTAGCCACAATAAGTGCTACTTAGGTTTTCAATATATATGTATATACAGACAACTCCCACAGATATGAATCTAATGATACCTCATTTATTACAATTTTATGCTAAAAACGTCCCAAAAAATATAAAAACATAGATGCGGTCGTCTTCAAATGCATATGCCCCAGTAAATAATCTTTCTGTTGCAGTCGGATGAAGAGATCTTAAATGTTAGTAAAGCTAACAAATATTCAATAACCAGACTAATTTGGCCGTCAATCATCCAATTATTATATACGACGAAATTTTCTCGAGAGAAAATTGGAGAATGCTTTAGAGTTGGGTGCTCTTTAATTTTCCGCTCATATTATCAGTAAGTGGCTGACTTTGATGTTACGCCTTAGATTTCAGCTGAAGAATACTTTGAATTGCGTAAAAGATCTAGTTAAAAAATTTGAGAAAATAAATTGATCTATGGTTTTATACAAATCGTTGGGTGCATATTCCCTATAAAATCGATAAAAATTTCTGAAAATCTTCAGATTAGCCCAACAAGTGATCCTGCGAAGTTTGGTAGTAATTGATGCGCGGGCAGATGCTAACTAAATAAAGCCTCAATAGCTCAACGATAAAAGTGCCTACACCGTTAACACAAGAGTTGCAGGTTCGATCCTAGCCCTTGGGTTATTGTCGTACACACTCTCAATGCAAACCACTATCTTATTTGGACGAGCGGCAATAGGAATATTCCTAGGACAATAGTTATAACATGAAAAAGCATTGCTAATAATCTTTTAAAAAAAATTTATTATAAAACAAAGAATACAAAAATTGCCAGCTTCGTGTTTTCGTAAATCTCCTCTTCCTCTATGGCTTCAACGCTTTTGTTTCTTTAATGGTTGTAGCTATGTTTGAATCAATTGGCGCTATTGCCAAAGCTATAGTCATCCTACAGTCCATCATACAGTAGTCATTTCATTTTTTAATTTTCCAACCCATTTTTTTATTTCTTATATAAAAAAGCCAAGACCAATACAATGTCTGGCCATATATATTTACATATTATAAAATATTAAGCCCAACACAAAGGCTTTTAAATACAAATTGAATCGGAAACGGAGCGGCGGTCTTTGAATAAAGGTATAAAATTCACTAATAAACTCTAAATCGAACAAAGTTCTATGCAAAGAGTTAATTAAATTTTCTTAAATTCTAATTATCAAAACAAAGAGTAACAAATCTAAAGATATTTTGTATCAATCAAACGCTTAAGTACTATAAGCTCTCGACAAACAAGCAATAATGGCGAACCTGAATTGAATATAAATGAGGGTTGTTAAACAATGCAGCCTACGATATTTTCCTGGAAGCGCATAAATAAGATTAGTTAAGTTAGTTTTCATCTATACTTTATTAATAACTCAGCTAGAATAAGGTGTATAATGTGATATTATACTACTTACAGTAAATATTTATTAGAAAAAAAAGGTCGTCGTTGAACCTCTGTTACAACCGAAGTTCTTTGAGGCTTCGAATGTAATATACAAATCAAAAAAACAAACAATCGAAATTATAATATATAACAAAATGTTATAATTATTATTCAGTACATATTTACTATATTATTTACAGTATATAATATATATCTTGCGATGATAGTACAATGCTCATGACACCGTTGTGGCGTTGTGGGTAGCGAGTCTGCCTTTAGTCTCGACGGTTGCGGGTTCGATTCCCGCTCGAGCAGATGTTTGTTAAAATTTCTGTCTCTGGGCGTTTGTCCGTATGGGTCTCCCCACCGTGCCTCGGAGAGCACGTTAAGCTGTCGGTCCCGGTTATTATCAATAACATCAGATAATAATCGTTAACTCTTGATAAGTAAATTGCTCTTATCCAATGAGTTACTGGTTCGCTCTTATCCAATGAGTTACTGGTTCGCTCTTATCCAATGAGTTACTGGTTCGCCCTTAGGGGTGCGAAGGTCAGATGGCAATCGCTCCGTGTAAAAACTAGTAACCTGTCAAATCCGGATAAGAGTAATAAGCAGACCCTGGGTACATAAAATACCGGGAATAATGCTAGGATGAAGAAGATAGTACAATGCTGCATCTTCTATCGCATATATCACGGAGAGTGTTCTGAGGAATTGTTTGGATTGATCCCGCCGGTAGAATTTCACAATCGGACATCGCGACAAAACTCTAAGTTCCATCCATACCACCTCGATGTCTTGAAATCCACAACAGTGCGATTTAGAAGACATTTTCTTCCTCGCACAACCACTCTGTGGAATCAACTTCCGCCGGCGGTCTTTCCGAACCGATACGACTCGGGAACCTTCAAGAGAAGAGCCTATTCTTTCCTTAAAGGTCGGCAACGCGCCTGCATGCCTTCTGGTGTTACAGATGTTCATGGGCGGCGGTGATCACTTAACATCAGGTGAGCCTCCTGCCCGTTTGCCCCATCTTACATAAAAAAAAAGGAACTTCTTCAAAAAAGTTTGAAATAATGTTTAAATTACTAATTGTAAGTGATAATTAAAATACAAAATAAACCTACTCATAAAACATTCTTATTGGAATTGGAAGCTATAAAAAGAAAATCAAATGGACGGTTCTGGCGTTGTGGGTAGCGAGTTTGCCTTTAGTCTCGACGGTTACGGGTTCGATTCCCACTCGGGCAGATGTTTGTTATAAATATCTTTTTCGGTCTGAGCATTTGTCTTTGTGTCCCCATCGTGCCTAAGAGGGCATGTTAATCTGTCGGTCCCAGTTGTTATCACATAACATCTGATAATTATCGTTCACACTTGAGTTACTGGTTCGCCCTTAGGTCAGAAAGCAATCGCTCTGTGTAAAAACTAATAACCTCAAATCCGGATAAAAGTAATAATGGGTAAATAAAATACCGGGAATAATACTAGGACGAAGAAGAAAGAAAGAAAATCAAATGAATATTAAATAGATAAATATTCCCGAGATGGTGGTGTCCAAGGACACGATGGCGTGGGAGGCGGCGCCATGTAGACGGGTCACCCTCTTTCTGCCTCGGAATGTTCGCGAAGTATACGATATTAAAACTGAGAAACGTATAAAATGTTCATATACTCTCAATAATGACAGATACAACAAATACCTATGTTTGTATTTTATAAATTAAACCACGAAATTATATAAAAATTTTATATAGGTCTGAAATCTGTATACAAATTATTTTTATAAGGAACATTCTACTTTGAGAATATATTTAACTGTAATTATTTTATTTTACACTTAGTTAAGTTTACCTGGCGTGTTTGTAACGCCAGGTAAACTTGTCTATGAGAACTTACATGATGAACTTTAATTTTTTTTTTTACTTCTGTAAGGGCAGGGCTACTAATGATGCGTAGACAGTGTGAAGGTAGGTGTAACGTAATTTTTTTGTAACGTAAGTTTAAAGTGTTTATACATATATTAACTTTTTCTTATACCATGGATCGAGATCTTAATTAAATAAAGGTCTAATTCGGATCCGCCAGCTATTCATATCAGCGTAGCGGATCAGATCCTTGAGTATTTGTAGAGTTCGTATTAAAGTGTTCACACACACACACACACCTATAAGCTGTAGAATTTTCAATCAATTTCTATAATAAAAATTTTCATTAGGTTTTACACTGTTGTCCATAAAATTTATGAGAGGGATATTAAGATATGAAAAAATTAGTGTCGCATATAAAACTATTTAAGACCAAAATCGGACCAATTATTTTGCTATACAGATACACATACATATGAGTAAAGCCAAATACAGTTCAGTTTAAAGACCTAAAAACTTAGGAAAAGTTCTGATGATAAAACTGTACTGCTGGCTATAGTGAACAACTCGTATCTGGCTTAGTTTAGTTTAGGTTAGGATCAATCATTGCAAAACTTATATAAGTATTCCAAAAATATGCTGAAAATTCAGTAAAAGTCAGACCATATTCTGGTATGGCATTTCTTGAAGTTATAATTAAAGTTAAAGTAATGTTTTTACTTTTATTAAAGGTGCGGGCACGAGGACGTACGCAAGTCAGGATACCCGTGACGTCATTGTTTTCATTTCAATATCATAAGCGAGTATCACGTGGCGAGAGCAAGTGACTTACGAAACTCTAAGTTATTCGCAATCAAACGTGTATTTACTATAATTTATAGAGCTGTTAATATTAGCGGCCATTAATTAGATTACAATAACAAAATTTGTTATTCAAAATAAAATTCAAAACGTAATTAACTACATAACACCTATATTAAATATAATCAGGACTTTATTTTGTGAGGTCACGCAGGGACACGGATTGACCCCAAGGGAAATTTCAATAATATCTTCAGAAATTCTATTTCAAAAATTTTAGAAATATAAAATCTATTCTATAAATACGGTTACCGCCTCGCCTTTTTATATTTATAAAAAAAAACATTTAAATAAGACGAAATCACGTTTTTTTTTTTCCTTTAAGAAGTTTGAATTTCCCAGGAACCGTTAAGCACTGGATTAACACATTTGTCGATAACTGTTTTGGTTAAAGTTATTTTCCGCGAGTTATAATTATGGGCGTAGCATTTGGTCTAGGGCAAGGCAAAATCATAATTAAAGGTGCAGAGGTGAGCAAAGTTAAATAGTGCATTTTGTCAAAACACAAAAAATTATAGACTTTTAACTTTCGAGAATTAGCGTACCCCCAAAAAAGAAGTAACAAAAAAAGTCCTGGATATAATTAATCCCGTAGTGGTGTATTTTTCGCTGCAATAACGAAAAATATTTAAATTTTATATTATAATTGAAGCTTAGACTTTTAACAACTTTGAAGTGGTTTATAAACTAAGAAAAGTTTTACTCATATTTAAAATTCATAAGGAGTGTTTATAGCTAGGGCTTCCAACCTTACTTACTCTATTATAAAGTATGATTTTTTTGTTTCTGTTTACTTTGATTTTTTTATTAATATTTGATTAAAAGCAATATGCCGCGAACTTAAAAAACCTTTTAAGGTAATCTCAACCAAAAACTCATACCTAGAAAAACCTGTTTAGCATTAAATCATTTCAATTTTAAAATACTTTTTTATTTGTACATTTTATAAAATAATTTTTCACTCAAACATAGCAACCCTATTCCTAACTGGGTCAAGTTCATCGGATAGCCTGTTTAATCAATACTCATAAGTTTATTCGTTAGTGGTTGCTAAATCATACTTTAGTATATTCTAATGAACTCAGCTTTGGTTCAACTATAACTGTTATCAATAATACAATATGTTATTTTTTACGGTTGGCAAACAAGTATGTACGCTTCCGATACTTGAAGTATCACGAGTGCGTTGCCAACCCAAGCAAAAGGAGGGACGGGATGAGAAGGGAAAAATTAAGAGAACAGAGGGGTGGGAGATTGGGCCTCCAGCACTCTCACTCATCGCACGAAACGCAACAGTACCTAATGATACTATTACTTGACGCCGATTTTCTGTGGGAGGGTAGTACTTCCCCGGTCGAGCCGGCCTTTTAGTGCTGAGAGAAGCATGGCTCTTGTTTTATTGTGTGGACTGTGTTACCTTAGATACAACAAATAGTTTGATGAAAAGTGATAAAAAATATAAAAAAGTGGAATTGTAATTTTACTATCTCACATTGCCACACAAACACATCACACATCACACATCCCACATAATTTGAACCGTTACCGAAACATCCCAACACTAATCTACCTTACATATCCATCGTTATAAGGGGTTCTCATAATTGCCTACCTCGCCTGCCTCCCCATCATCCATTTAGCAAAGCTTCAGGTCGTGAATACATATTGTTCGTAGTTTGTATATACGTCTATAGTCAGGGCCGTATTGATATCGTGAGGATTAAGATGAATATATTAAAAGTTTAGAACGTAAATACAATTCTTACCAGTACCATTTTTTTATATTTACCGGTTATATTATAAAGGTGGAAACACCATGGCACCGTGGCCTAAAAGTAACTCCTAACTAGTAAACTCCCAAAAGGGAAAAGCGCTCCCACTCAACAAGTGAAACTCAACAGTATGATCCATGCATGTCTATATATGTTAGGTATTTCACGACAAACAAGAGTATGGACCGCCGGATGGTAAGCGGTCAACGAAATATACTTATGCTTGTAACGCTAGGAGAATCATTTAGGTATTGATAATTCAAAGAATAAAAAGGGAGATAGAAGAAGGAGAAAAATAAAATATGTCAGAAGGGGAACAGTTTAGGTATCCTACGCTTGCGTTGTTCGAATTCACTTTATATTTTAATTTCGTCACTTTAAATTCTAATATTCTTCACGTAGGTTTTTCTGCATTTCATCCTAAATTCATATAATTTTAATACCTAAATTAATCAAAGCTTTAGCTAAATTTAGCTCTTTTCTTAGGTTAGCTTGCCAATGTCAAACAAAAACATTATGTAATAAAATACTTACCTAAAATATATAATCTTATTAATTTATTTAATTAATAATAATTGTACATAATTAATGTATACTTAAATACGACCCTGTTCAAGTTACGCGAGTCAAATTATTATTTACCTATTAATTTTCTCCTAATAATAGCTCAGTTTACACATTATTAGTATAAAACTAAAAAAATATAGATAAAATATTTTTTCATATTATGCAGGTGGGAGTATTTAATTACTTAATCTCAGTAAAATATAAAATCCCGATTTTAAAATATTTTTATGATACGGCATCAAAGGATAAATTTCATAGTTGTCACAGTTTGACAAGAAATCTTACCCCTTATAGTAGTAGTAGAAGAAGTTCATTACAAGACTTATATTTTTTATATCATGGGCTAGTATTCCAATGTGTAGTTTTTCAGTTATAGTATTTGTATTCAAATAATAAGCGGTCTAAATAAAAACCAATCTCAATTAAATGAAATAATTTGGTACCACTGAGCTGATCTGGTCATGAAAACAGGAAGTGACACTCGTACGATGTGTTTTAACGAATTGAAAGTTTGAGCTTAGTAGCCAGGGGGTGTACAGAAATTATGCCGGGAATCATAATGTAAATGTAATAAAAGTATTTTTTCTTGTTCAGTTTAAATAATAATCAAGTTCAGTTTAAATAAAAGTTAATAATTATTAATTATCTATTCTCTCCTCAGGAAATAGAAATAGCTTAACAACGCCACCTATTACAATAGTGATGAAATACTGACTAACGTACTGCAGCGGTACAATTATTGCGTACAGAAACGTCCCAACCATAAGGTATTGCTTGTTCTGTGGTCCCACCCATCAGCGCTTCAACTATAATTGTAACAACATCCATCATATTAGCATTTTCGGACTACACCTAAATTATTATTACTAAAATTATTGTTAAAACGCAAGGGTCGAAATTAAGCAAAACACTGCAACAGCACCAGATAAGCAATCACCGTAACTTTTATAAATGGAATTCTTAGCAGCACCACTGTGCGCTGGATTGGATTGGATTATCATTGCATAGAAATCTAATCAAAAAATTTGGCATACCACGATGACAACCGCTTTTTACTTAATGTCCACTTCTTTCTTCTCCCTAGCATTATTCCCAGTATTTACCTAGGGTGTGCTAATAATGATTTTTCTTTTATGTGAGAGAGGCAAACGGGCTCACCTGATGTTAAGCGATCACCGCCGCCCATGAACAACACTGCAACACCAGAAGGCATGCAGGCGCGATGCCGACCTTTCAGGAAAGAATACTTATACTCTCATCATGATTTATATATATATATATATATATATATATATATATAAATATAACGCGTGCGGGCCACGGGCAGTAATGAATAAATCAAAACTACTGGATCGATTTATACCCGTGCGAAGCCGGAGCGGGCCACTAGTATATCATAAAGTATTTATGTCTATCTTTCTATCACATATTTATACTATTTCACACGGTTATATTACATTTCACGAGTACTTATTTACTTATTCCTTATAATTGCTATCCCGCGTCGTTAAATTACATTAAAAGTATACCGCAAAACAATATGTGTTTCGGTTTGAAGGACACTACTGCTTGAGAATTTACTGAGCAAAGGAGATTTAACAACCAATATCTCGAGGTTCGCAACGTGCGGATAACCTACATATGTACCATATATTTGTAGGTTCTTATCACTCATAGCCTACGACAACCACTTACCATCAGGTGGGTCTCATGCTTGCCACCTTGTTCGTATCAAAAAAATACTGTCAGCATCGCCGGAGATGTTTTATATTTAAAGACCTGAATAAAACCATGTGACGATTTACATGTAAAAGATTCGTACCTTCTTCTTCGTCCTAGCATTATTCCCGATTTACCCAGGGTCTGCTTATTTCTCTTATCCGGATTTGACAGGTTACTAGTTTTTACACGGAGCGATTGCCATCTAACCTCGGCAACTCTAAGGGCGAACCAGTAACTCATTGGATAAGAGCGATTTACTTCTTAAGAGTTATCAGATGTTATGTGATAAGAACCAGGACCAACAGCTTAACGTACTCTCCGAGGCACGGTGGGGAGACCCCCATGGACAAACGCCCAGACCGAAACAGAAATTATAACAAACACCTGCCCGAGCGGGAATCGAACCCGCAACCGTCGAGACTAAAGGCAGACTCGCCACAACGGTGTCTAAAAGATTCGTACCTGTATACTTATTAATAACATTATTCCCGGTATTTACCGAGGGTATGCTTGTACTTTTATCCTGATTTGGCGGGTTAGTAGTTTTTGCACAGAGCGATTGCCATGTGACCTCCGCAACCCAAAGGGTGAACCAGTAACTGGGGCTTTGTATACTATATACTGCATTTGTATTTGTTTTGTGTGTCTGCAAACACTGGTTTTCTAGTGTTTGTACTTAGGTACCATAACTAACTGGTAAAATGGTAACTTAGTTACCATAAGATACATCAAATCCTAAATATTAGAAGGTATTTGCCGTAGCTAATTAAACACATGATCAAAATGATTTGCAGCAACTTTATAAAATTTTATTTAGAAATTGATTTGATTTGATATTGGTTGTTAAATCTCTTTTAAATAAATAAATAAATAAAAATAAAGAACGTTTGTTTGGTAAAGGCTATTATAAAATTGGTGAATACCTTGAGGACACCACGCCCTGGGAATGAGACAGTCACTCCAGGCTTTTCAGTGATTATAATATGTAAACCAAAATCACTTTAAAAAGAATAGATTAAAAAAAAAGATATAACAAACTCAGGGGGAGTTTGTTTGGCCGGCTCTTCTCAGGTAGAGGCTTAATTTTGGAGCCGGTGGTAGAATCTGACTTTCGACAAATAAGTGTAATGCTTTTTGTGTTGAATAAAAATATTCGATTTGATTTCTTTCATGTTGTAAACGAGCGGTTTAAGTAAGCTTCATCGCATATATTAACCCAAAGTTCCTCAGAAGTAATGAATAAAGCATACAAAATCACCCCATGCCAGGTAGGCGAGTGACGCGTGGCGTGATCGGAGGGTGCACCTGGGTATTGCGAGGGTGGACTGACTGAATGAAACATGTGGTAAGTTAACTGATATTAATACTATTTTTATTCTTCAAAAAAGGGTAATTTGGCCAATTTATAATTTAGGGGCGCAAGCCTCTCTAAGAGATGTTTTTAAGGATATAGGTATAATGACTGTGGTGTCACAATTTATTTATCCTAACCTCTTATATATTAGGAATAATTTAAAGTTTTTTAGCAAAAATAGTGATATACATTCAGTTACCACTAGAAACAAAAATAAACTTTGTAATCCTAGCTTTCGTCTGCGGAAAATTCCAGATTGCTTATTGGAACTTGTGACGATCTCAACATTACACTTTATTTAAATCTCTAAAACAATGTATTTTCTATAATATGAACCTATTTATGGACGGTCACCCATCCATTTACTGACCGCACCCAAAGTTGCTTAACCTAAAAATCGTTTGCCGACCACATGACTATGTGCAACGTAATACTAAGTATGGACATACCCCGAAAATAATATTTTTACAAAATCAAAAATTTATAAAATTTTGTATGAAAATTTCCATAGAAAAAGGAAAATGTATAGAAAATCACGGATTCAGGTGCCGAATGTCATTGCAGCTGTTTCACATATATAAAGGGTGTGGTGTCGGCGAAGGTGTCTCCGAGCGTATGCTTGGTGAGTGCCCGTCTGACGTCTCTACCCCCGCGTATATGTGGACGGTTTACCAAGGCGGTGCGTTCGGGCGGCCATGCTGCTAGAATGCTAGTTAAGGTTTCCGATCTTCGTATATGGTTTTATACAAATTATTAATGGTGATTGGTGATGCATGGCAAAGAATATATATAAAGTATATATTAAATATATATACAATAATTATTAAATAATGATGGTATGGTGATCCGTCTATGATTACTAACGAAGAGATCTAATATGAATAATATGATCTATACATATTAAAGGCAAATTTATATCGTTGAAATATTTTTCATATAATTTATTATTATAAATTAAATATTTAATGACGGTTTGTGTGACCGTCAATTATGAATGTATATATGTTTGATACATATTAAGATACGAAGTTTACTTTGTTTCTGTAATATTATGCGATATTGTAATTGTGAATATAATAGTGAAAGTAATGCTTCGGCGCAGATGTTGTTTATGTTTCAGAATCTAATGGATTATTTGAAACCTAAGAAGAAGCGAATTCAATGAAGATTTAAAAGTATGCGTTGGGAAGAATTTATGCGTCATAACTAATAAATAATTATATTTCAGCTGTATACGTGTATAATGTTTTGGCGAGTTGTAGTTGACCCGATACTTGAGTTTGAGGCTCTGATGTGACCTGAGTCATGTCTATAGTGTCCTTAAGCGAGGCCCGAGGATTTTTAATCTTAGTTGACCCGATGCTTAAGTATGAGGCTCCGATATGATTTTGGTCATGTCTATAGTGTCCTCGAGTGAGGTCCTTTGGCTTTGCTGATGTGATGTTGACATGGGGTTGACTCTGTGGTGCGATTTATATCGATGCAGTAGTTTCCTCAGGTCCATTGCTGAAGCGGCCCCAGTGATACAGATTAGAATTGCTGCGGTGGTGCGACTAATGTCGATGCCGTGATGTAGTTCGGTTTGTTGCTGAGGCGCTGGAATATTATACATCGTTTGTAGCAAAATGACTCGTCTTCTTATTAGAGACGCCCCCTTAGCTTAGCAATTGGGATTTTTATAAATGACATTGTAGCATGTCATACTATTAGGGCAACTGGTTGCTTCTCACTTCGAGATAGCTAACTAGTATTAGACAGTGTGGTCTGCTTAACTCTTATCATGCGTGTTTATCACGTCTTAAATAATGAACTGGATTCGGATGTATGTTTGAGTATTGAGCCAAAGGGTACCTTGCGTGAGCAAGTGCTATGGTTTTAATGATGCAAAACTATAATAAGAAAACGACATAAATCAAAGAATATTAGTTGTAAGACAATGCGATTACGAATACGATATAAGCCAACGAATATTAATTATAAGACAATGCGATAATTTAAATAACAATTAGGTAGGGTTAGGTAGGACTTAGTTTTAAGGAATTGCGGTTGTGATATTATAAAGAATTGAATATTATCAATACTATATGACCCATATATAGTGATAAAAGAAATATACGCTATAAATTGCATTATTGATGAAAAAACCTTAACAAAGGTGAAGTTTATGATGAATATAAACTCTATATTAACCATATATAGTGGTATGAGAAATATACGTTATAAATGATATTATTTATTATTATTGATGAATTTTACTTCACTAAGTTGAGGTTGACGATTATAGCTTTGTGCTTACGGAATGCCGCCTGGTGGTTTAATGTTCGAATACATATCTGAACCAGGGATTTATTCCCTTATATAATTATAATGACCAGGGCTTGTTCCTCAATTATTATGGCGTTTTGCCTTCTCATACAAAAATGAATATGAAATATTATGTGACTTCAGTCTTGATTGATACCATTACAAAATATCAGGGCTTGATCCCTTTCTATGCGTGGCTTCGGCCTATGTAAATAACAACAATATGAAATAAATAAAGATTAGACTGATGTCTTGATAACGAAATTATAAATATAATTAATCAAATTGTGTGTCGCAGGCGCACTATAAATAGCCTATCCCTTACCCGGGAGGGCTCGTATATATGGTTGGAGCCCACAGTCGATGGCGTGTGCGGGGCCATGGACCTTCTCCCGTCCTTTATAGTTTTCCCAGAAAGGGTTAAGTATATAAGGATTGGAGGAGCGGATTACTTTCAGCTACTCGTAAGAGGTGTTGAAAGTATAGGGATATATTTATTATCTCACCATTTTGCCTTTATTGGCTTATATAAATATTTTTATTATGATAATCATATTACATTAAAATAATTAAACTATGTAATAAATAAGATATTATTGTTTTACATTTTCAAGTTGAACCTGTTGCCTCTGATGCTCGAAAGAACACGGGTTATTACGATCACAACGTAACCAGGGTCCTGGCCGCTAGACGATACACGTGCCAATTTCGTAGTTTTATGCTATTTATTTTCGTGCATTTTAATTATTATTTACTTAAATATATTTTATTTCTATATTTTATATATAAAGTAAGGTAGGTTTAGTCACAAACTGCCAATAAACAAGTTCCAAATGTACATAAAAAATAAACTTATCAATAAAGCCTATTATTCGTTAGAGGAATATTTTTCTGATAAATATGCTTGGGACTCTTAATATTGCTGGATCTCATTTAAGAACCAAATTTTATATTAAAAAATACAATTGTAAAAAACATTTTTGAAAAGAGTAACTGTCGAGTTTCTTGTCGGTTCCTTTCGATAGAATTAACCTTCCGAACCGTCGGTAGCGCTTGACTATTCAAAAGTACTTTTTAAAAGTCTACTTAAATAAAAATAATTTTGATTTTGATTTGATTTTGAACTATATATTACACGTGGCGATTTTCGTTTTTTTTTTTTTTTTTGTTAGGAAACCCGACGTGATATATGTGATCAATTTTTTTTTACTTATTTAATTATAAATCGTATGTTGAGTAAATCAATGAATTATGTAGTATATATCTACTAAAGGTTAACTTAACACGCAATTACGAACAGAAAAGAAAGAAATGATTTATAATAAAAGCGTTATTCATTTTTTTTTTCAGAAATAGGAATTAAATTTGTCTTGAAAATTGAGAACAAAAACCGAGATTTAATTTAATTCAAACTAAGATATATATAAGTAATTACGTGGAATTTTATACAAAATATTCGTGCATATTTTCTTATAGTTACTAATTTTAAGTTATTTTTTAATCTATAGGTATATTTCTTTTAATTAATGTCATGATGATTGACAAACAAGCAAACGGTCCGCCTGATGTGTCAACGCAACCTATGATAGTTTACGATACATGTTTGCAAATATCACATGCGCGTTACAACGGATATGAGGGAAAGGATCAAAAGGAAAAAAGAGGAAGGCAACAGAGGGGGTGGGAGATTCGGCTTCCAGTGCTCTCACTCATGGCATGGAACACATCAGTACTAATACTCGTCCGTACTGCTATTTTACGCCGATTTTCTGTGAGAGGGTAGTGCTTCCCCGGTCCAGCGGACCAATTTATGCTGGGTGGGGGAAGACTCTACTACATATATGTAAGACATTTGTATATTGATATGCTCTTCGTAAATAATAAACGCTACACACTCAGACCCCCATTAGAATAGTTATATCCTGTGTCGGGGGTCCGGAAGCATACACAATGACAAGGACAAACACACCCAGACCGGAAAACATGCCCATATAATGAGTACAAACATCTGCTCCGAGCGGGAATCGAACCCGTAACCATATATTTAATATAAAACATAGACAGGCCCTTCCCTACAGACAAAATCTCAGATTCGCTGGGGCTCCTTCGAAAATTGAACATCAACACCATGACACGAAGATGATCAAAAGCTTGCAACATAATAGAATAAAGTTAACGTTGACTAACTTCATTCCGTTGCGTTGATATTGAATGTTTGAAGGAGCACCAACGAGTCTTGTCATTTTGTCTGTATGGAGGGGCCTGTTTATAGCATACAGCACATTATAAGATAATATTACAAAAATACGCATAAGAATGATAATTCATTTATTATAAATATTGTAATGCGAACTTCCTGTTTGTTACCTTTTCAGCGACGCCGGTAAACCGAAACCGAAAAATACAATTAATTAATAAGATTTTAATTAAATTCATTTTTTTCTGTTTCTAATTTTAACATACAATCAAAATGTATGTAATATTATTATATGTATTATATATTAGCTCAAAGAAATAAATTAATAAAAGAAGTTTAACCTTGTGTAGATTCAGCTAGCGGATGTAATGCATTAATAAAGAAAGGGCTTGCGTCCCGCCGTTTTGTGCGGAACTGTATCCACCCATAAAACACAGATATGCAAACTTTAAATAAAATTATACACGCAAATAAAATAATAAGAACTTAATAAAAGCTAGACACTCAACGAGTCCCATTAGAATAGTTTTATTCTGTGTAAAGATACACAAACGTCTAGACCGGAACACATGCCGGGATAGTCAATACAAGCATCTAGCAGATGCCCCAAGCGGGATTCAAACTCACCACCTTTGGCTCTTACAGCAGATTCTCTACCACTGCAAACGGTCATAACGCACCCTGAATTCACAATTTTTAATAATAATTCGGTTCAGGGTAGATATTTGTGTATAGTACTTAGATGTTTTTGGTCTAAAAGTAGTCTTTGTATTCGATTCAAATTCAAATATTTTTATTCAACGTAAAAAGCATAAAGTTATTTGTCTACCACTGGCTTCAAAATCAAACCTCTACCCGAGAAGAGCCGGCCAAACAAACTCGGAGGGTTACATATTTTAGTAGATCGCTCCACTTTGTCTAGGAGACACTTTTGATGTTCATATCAGCTGTTATTACATAGCATTTGATAACAGTCAGTTGGCAGGCAATTTAGTAAAATCCAATCACTAATCATCCTCAGAAATCATTGAATCATTATAGTATAAGAATACTAACGTCTCAAATCTAGATAAGAGTACTAGGAATACCTTATATTTAGTAAGATCTCAAAAACTAACGAAGGTCACATATATTCAATTACTGAAATATAAATTAACTAGTTGTGCTCGCTGATTCGCTCGCGTTAATATAGTTGTTGACAAAAAGTGTCATATTTTCTATTCCAACTAATAAGTTATACACCTGCCAAATTATATTCAAATCCGTTTAGTAGTTTTTGTGTGAAAGATTAACAAACATCCATCCAAACATTCAACAACCTTTCTCGTTAATAATGAGTAGACATTAAAATATACAATTTTTATTTCATAAAAATATCAAATAAAACCAATTTTTGTTGACGTCAATAGGATAAACATTAAATAATTAATGTGAGCATGGCAAAGGTTGGGATTCAGTGGCTTATAACCGTGGTCGCGAACGGTTGCCTGTCGCAGTGCGGGAACGTCTGGTGCATGTACTGCACACGCCGGCTTGTACACATCACGTTTGTTTACGTGCCAAAACAAGTTTAAAAAGTTTTATAGAAAAATATACGATTTAATGAAATAATGTGCAAGCATTTGGTATTAGTTCCTTTGGACTCAAGTGATTCAGGTATGTTTTAAAGCTGTTTGTTTCTTATTTTATCTGAAATATTGCGTAAAGAAATTAAAAATGCTTAGTTGATATTTCTTAAATTTTTTATTTTCCCCTGTGATACTCAAATGTTCTCAAATTTACTTCCAGTTTTAGGTTTTTTTTTTATTACTTTACTTTACCCTATATTTTCGTCACTTAGAACAATTTTAGACAATTAATTCCGAGGAATTCAAACTGAAAAAAAATATTGACAATTAAATTTCATTGTGGCTATTCTGTCCAATTCGTTGTCGCGTTTATTGTAACAAATCAGAAGCCCATTTATTTTTATTAAAGAGCATGTCTATTAATCGATTATTTCAAAAAACGTGGACGGTATTTGTGTGTCGAGTGAGACCATGGAATTAATTCTAATCGAGCCGGAGGGTTATTATATTGACATCTTACAGCGCCGCAGTGGCTCGCGGGCAGCGCGCATGCGCGTTACGCCGACTGTCCTCCCTAACGTTTTAAAAACAGCCGAGAAATACGAATCCTTGTTATTTGTTACGATATCAGTGGTGCTGTTTCGTTACTTTGCAGTTTGAATACGAGAATTCTTTACGAAAGATGAGATTACCGAAATTGGATATGTGTGAGTCAATACCACCAAGTTTTTTATGTATCGCATGCAGTTCATATCGTATCATTTAAATAAATATGCGTAATTTTTTCATTTTTTTCTTAGAAATCTTCGTAATTGTAAGGAGAAAACTGTATGTGAGTACGTTATATTTATTTTAAGGAAATGTTATTAAGTATTCAAAATGGTTGCCCTTGTTACAGATGCTAGAGTTAAATATAACAAAAAAAACATCATACAACTGAATAAAAATTACACTTAGTATTTAGGTCATTGAAATTTCGTTGCGAACGTAAGCTGGCTAGGAATTAAAATTACATTATGACTAGAAAATAGACATACAATCGTATTTGCTAATGTATAGCTTTATTTTGTATTTAAATAATCATTTTAGTTAGATTTCAACACAGAATACGTTATGTGTAATCATTTATATAAAGTTATGATACCGGCGATCGATATCAAGCGTTCAAACGATATCAAACGAATTACTGATCGCGCCATTGAAATTTTGTTCAAATTAAAATAAAATAGCAACTGCCTCTAACTACCTAATCTCTTAAAGGTATAAAAACCATGTCAATGATTACGAGTAATTAGCTCTTAGAGAAGTTCAGTTTATATCACTGGAGTCCTTATTCATCACAAATTTTATATGAGACCGTCAAAGCATACTCTGAGTAGAATTATCAAAATCGATTCACTCACAATGGAGACACGTATAATATATATAAAACACAGCTCAATTGATAATGTCCTTACTTTTAAAGTCGGTTAAGAAAATTAATATATTATTGTATTGTTTTTACTATTTTAAGTATTCATTCATATTAAGTGGAATTAAAATTATAATGAAAAATTTAAAGTTTATATCAATGTTCATCTGCAAAGGATTTTATTATATAAAAAAAAACGTCAAATAACTTATATGACTTTTATTAATTAAGATTTGAATTTGTGGTTTTATAAAATAAAATTACACTAAAAAAAGTAGCAAAAAAATAAAACGTGTTGGAGACGCGCGGTAGGAATGAGTGCCTTCATTTCATTTCAGTCCCCACCACCATTTTTTACATATCAACATAATCAGCAAACTATTACTAATATTAATATTAATTTTATTAATATAAGGAACATTATAATTTGTTATATTTGTTCAAATTAACCAAGCTTTGCAACAGATTTAGCCAACGCAATTCTTACATCGCTAGACATGCGAAAATTATTAGCCTCTTTATGAGGCAGTCGGGTTACAAAACTTTATTTAATGCCGTGACATGCAAGGGTAGCCGCCAAAATGGAAAAAAATCGCAGGCCAAGAATAATCGGAACAAGCAACAAAAATCGTATGTTATACAAATATTTTATTATTGTTATCGTATACACTCTGTCTACGAAAAAAATCTGACAAATGGCTGCTCGCATTAATAATACTGTGACTATTGTGCATGTATCCAATTTCAATATTATAAATAAATTGACCAACATTTTAATTAATTCCATTAATTTCTACAAAATCGCACTGTGTTTTCGTAACACGAATTCTAATCAATCGTGACTCATAATAACAACACTGAAGAGGAGTATTTATTTCCCATACAAATTATTCGTAATACTCGTATGAATTACATCATTACGAAATATTGAAAATGAAAAGTTTGGGCTCTTTTAAAAAAACCGACAACCATCAAGGCCTATAAAAAATATTCTTTATATAAAAAAAAAAATTAAAGTCAGACATTATATCGTATAGCATACAGTATACCGATGGCGTATGTACGTTTCAACATAAGAAACTGCGGTCGTGGTGAATTAATAGCGATCCTGCCTTAAAACGCCGATGCTCGCGGGTTCGATACCCGCTCGGGTCAGTATTGACTTACTGTTCTTATTTTAGTTTGTATGTTTTACCGGCCCCACACACAAGATATAAGTAAGTTGAGGAACGTTGAGTCTGTAGCCTGTATTAAAAAACTCTTTTACGAATTCTGTTGGGTAATACAATTAAATTTTAAGTTATTAGGCACTAAACTGTCGTAGTAAAAGCTATCACAAATTGCAGAACAACAATCGCTTACGTCAACGATCAAGATCTCAAACAATTAATTGCGAACATGAATGCGTATGTTCTAATAAATTAACATTCGTTAACTATTCGCCGACCTAGGTCTGATGCAGGTGGCCAATTAATGTTGGTAGCCATTGGCAACAGCTCTGAAACTGTTCAATTAATCGCAATTCAATATCTGACATTCTCTTGAACTGTCTCGACAAACAATCAACATTATACGCATTGTCAATCGGTCAAAAATATTCTTCCAATCAATTATTGTCTGATGTTATTGGCTCGTCTGGAGTTCACTTGAATGTCAATAGTCGTTAAAAAAATGTATTTTAAAGATTTTGTAAATTAATGTACTGGTCATGTACTGGTCTAATCAGTCTCAGTGAGTACAATTCTCGTGAATATGTTCTGCTACTGAGATTCCGTATTAGTTGAGAACGTCACACGTCACTTTAAATGATACGTAATATGACACACCTATTTTTTAGGGTTCCGTAGCCAAATGGCAAAAACGGAAAACTTATAGTTTCGTCATGTCCGTCTGTCCGTCCGTCCGTGCGTATGTCACAGCCATTTTACTCGATTTTACATTGGCTCTATCCATACCAAATTTACTGAAGAGGTGTTTTCTATGAACCGCACACCGATTTTTTAATAAAATCTTAAAATATATTAGAATTAAGGGTAGCAGTCCATACATGTAACTGAGGATTGAAAAAAAAATTTCAACGTATGACAACGTCTGAGATATCTTTGGACATATCTTTCAAAATGATAAGGAGGTTTGATTCTGACTTTTCTCATTTAGTCAGTAGTTATTGAGATCACATCAAATGAAATTTCAACCACATTTGGTTTGAAGAAGATATATTTACAAATTTAACAGATATATAAGTTTTTCCCATAACTTTATTTTTCATATTACTTTTAAAAATTACTATGAAACTACCAACTTATTTTTGCGGTCGATTTTAATTCGTTATTATTTTTAAAGCCCTTAAGATTCTTCATAACCAAGCTACGGAACCCTTTAGTTTCAACTGTGCGTGGTCCACAACGCACTTGACTGCTCATTTTTATATATTTCCTAAAATATCATCATCATCATCACAAGCCTTGGTCGACCATTTTGGTATAGGCCTCCTTCGAACTTCTCCATACACTTCTATTTTGAGCTGTTCCCCGCCACGTTCCGGACGTCATTTTTTCACCACATTTGCGGTCTCCCCACTGGTCTTTTATGCCCCCAAAGCTTAAATTTCAGGAGTGTCTTACACCATGTTTCACTTTTACAGGCTATGTGTCCTCCCCACTGCCACTTCAGCCATGGTGGTTTCTAAGCCATGTCTCCCAAAATAGTTAAAGGATAATTCAAAATTGAAAATATCAGATACATCACCAACAAAAAAAAAAAAAAAAAATAAGATCATTCTTAGTCGGAAAAAATCGAATACAAGGAACAATCATATAAATAAGTGCAACAAAAATAAATGATCTGCTAATAAATAAAATCATTAATGTTCAAGTGTTATTATCAGGATATTGACAAAGATTGATGGTAATCTTTCAAATTCGTGCGATGTTTATAACAAGTCCTGCTTGGTCAGGTAATTGTTAGGTAGGATACGATCTGTGGCGAACGGCTTAAATGCTTTAATTAACAATTTAATAGCGATTAAGAATTTACGTACAAAGTCTAGTCACAGCTTCCATTCATACATTACGTAGTATTTTGAGTATTTTTCTATGCTATACAAACATAAAATCAGAGGAGAAATTAAGATAAGATAATATAAGATAATTATTTATTTGATATAATCTTATACCAGGTAAGTCATGTAAAATAACAAATTACATTGATTTTTATTAAGGACAAGCAACAATGAGTACCAGTTATTATTCTTACATATAGATTAATATTAATCGTGAAACGTTTTACCTTTTGCGGGCTGTTTAATTAACCTATGTAAAGAACTAAAAGCCATATGGAAAAATAATATACGTAATAAATACAATACATGACAATTATATTTAAAATATAGCATATCTCACCCACCTTCGTCAGATTGAACAAGTATAAAACTCTGTCTGTGTTTGTTTATGGTCAATACAAACATGTGGTCCAAGCGGAAATTGAACCCGTGACTATCGAAGCTTAAGGCTCGCTACCAATCCACAGATGTTGTCAAATAAAAGACCGTAACATTGGAAACATCAAATATGTATTTACTTTGACGACGTTTTATTTATTTATTTACTTTATTTTCTAGGAAAAACAAACAGTTTACTATTTCTTAATTGCTAACTTACACAAATAAAGAACTAACCATTAAAGTTTCCACTAATTTATAACACAAATATAAAACAAAAACAAAAGCTAAACACCAACAAATTCATATACACTCAAATTATGGGGTAGTTAAAAATTAGTACGCTAACTAAATACAAATTTAAGAAATTAACCAAAATAAAATACCATTTTTTTGAATTCGATAAGACTATGGTTAAATATATCAAGGTCAAAAAAATATTATTATATTTACTAAAAGAACGTGTAATAAAATTATTTGTACAAAATTTAGTTCTTGACAACAGGATATGGAATAATGAACGTTTTCTTGCACTCATCTTCTGGCATTTAAAATAAATCTTACTAAGAAAAAAAAAAGAAGTTATGGTGAATGGATTTAATTTTTTCAATTTCATGTATGTAAACTTTATATGGCGGATTCCAGACTGTTGAGATTCTAACAAAGGCCAAACAAAAAAATGTGAATGGTTTTGTAAAATCCCTAGAGATACGCAAAATAAAATCCATAATTTCATATGCTTTCTCAGTTATGAGACTTACATCTGATCTGAATAACAGTTTACTGTCCAATTGTATCCCCAAATCACGCAACTCGGTCACCCAATTCAGTATTGTGTTGTCAAGTCTATAGTTAAATATTATTTATTGCTTTTTTCTTGTGAAAGTTATTATATTACATTTTTTTCATTAATCTCAATAAAATTATCTTTACAATAACTTGTTAAAGGATTTTAATCTTCCTAAAGTAGATTATAATCATGTTCAGTTTTATTAAATTTATATATTTTTTTATCATCAGTAAATAGGAGAAAATTCGAATGATGGAAACAAGAGGAAATATCATTAATGTATAAATTGAACAGTAGTAGCCCTTGGTGCGGTCCTTGGGGAACGCCTGATGAAACCGCGTAGGATAAATATGACTGAATAAGATTTTTACTAAAATTTAAATTGCTTAAGTTTATTAAACAATTTTCGTGCAAAGGATATAGTATTACATTATTTATGTTTTCATATACGGAATTAAAATGATTGTTAAATAATTCGCAAATATTTTCAGCTACTGGATCAGAGGAGGCAATTACAACACAATTAATATTAAATATTAAAAGATCTAACTTACGTCTATTTATATTTTCGATCAAATTATATTACTGAAAATTGTTAAATGATAGAAAACTCGCAAGTTCATTCACTATATCAGTCGGAAAATCACCATTAAGTATAAGATAATTATTTGTACAGTTGTTGCAGTTTGGAATCTTGAAGTCTCCTAAAATAACAACGGAATCACTGGGACGAACTATTACCTCATTAGAAATACGTTAATAAAAATCAAGTAAAGAATCTTTATGCTGGCGAGAATTAGGGAAATAGCAGCAGTATAAATGACAGAAAGATGGTGGATTATTTTGTAAAGCTATAGATATACAAATTATATCTGCAGTCGACTGAAATGTAGGGATACACATATATTGACTAATAACTATTTCGTGTTTAATTGCTATTAATGTTCCCCCACCCAATTTATCGCCTCTCAGATCATAGTTTCGATCGCACCTATAGATATTATAGCGATTATCGAAAAGCTCGGCATCAAATATTCCTGGAAGTAACCATGTTTCCGTAAAGCAGATAATATCGTAATCGTGAGACATTTCTGAAGAGTATATTAGTCTTTGTTCGTAAACCACGAACATTTTGGTAAAATAACTTTAAGTTGGCATCAATTGATTGATTGGTTAATGCATGAGTACCTATTAAAATAATAATATTATATTGTATAATTTGGTAATAAAAAATCAAATTTGTTGCAAAATCCACCGTTGTATACATAAAGTTAAAAATATTAATACAATGAAATCAATTACATCATCACAAAAAATTAAAACAATACAATTAATTATAATATTATAGTAAATTGAAATAATTTAATTATTTACACTACTGAAGTATATCTGGGATGGGTGCAAAAAAGTAAAAACATGTTACCGCGTTAAAAATACGACATAAAAATATACAACAAAAAATCAAAAAAAAAATATAAAACAATTCACTATAATTATTTATATGTAAGACAGGCTAGTTTCTGTTTTTCTTACCATGACAGCCACACAAATCTATAATTCAGATGCCTAACTTTAACTTTAGTTTCATGTAGCAGTTGTTTATTGAACCTAGTTAAATGATCATTAAAACAAATTGACTGTGATGTTTGAAAACCAATATCAGTTGAAGCGAACCTGCCTGAAACGCCACAGGTCGCGGGTTCGATTCCTGCTTGGAGCATAATATGTTGTATTGACCATGCAAGCATATTTCCGGTCTGGGTAAATTTGGCCATGTCCTTGTATGTGTTTCCGACACAGGATATCACTATCCTAATGGGAGCCGTTAAAAAAATTAAAAAAACCACTACACTATGCAGAACCCCAGTTCAATAGTAAGTATCTACGTCACTATGAATGGAACTACACAGTCTACACAATACAACTGGATGTCAGGATTATTGCGATTTATAACACAAGTCCCAGCATCCGCTCGTCAAATTGACAATTCTATATCAGCTATTGTATGGCTATTCTACACGTACTAATATTAATCTTTATTGTGAACATGAAAGACTGAACGTCCATTCAATATATCCTCTGACTCAAATTGTCGTCATTCTTACCATTTTTCAAAATTATATATTGCATGTGTAAAATCTTTTCACCTTTCAATAATTTTAAACATTCTTGGATGTCGCTGAAAAAAATTTCTAAATAATTACCATTAACAAAAACCTAAAAACTGCATATGACAAAAAGGATACACATAGGTGCTTCGTTGCCAAGCTCAAATACATAAAAGCTGTTAATTTTACCCTTAGTGCCTTTTCACACGTGTCGGATACCCGGCAACGACAGTCCGGTAACTCATTTTGCTTTCACACGACCCAATTTTGAATCTAGTAGCTCGTACGCACAGTGTTGAATCCGGCGTGCACCCGGCGACCGCTTGCCGAAAAAATTACACTGGTATGTGTGAAAGCTGCCATACATGTCTATACACTTCGCTACCGGATACCCAGCGCCGGCTACCCGACAACCGTCACGTGTGAAAAGGCACTTACTGGTGCTCCGAATGTGTAAGAAGACAAAAACATTTGATTTGAAGATATAAAAATTGGTATAGCTCTTGAGAGCCCTTAGTATAATATAGCAAGTCCATGGTCCATAAACGTTTCTTTTTTGTTTTGGTTTAGTTGCTTGCAATAAAAAATAATAACCCATAGCCGTCAAACTAACAATTAATTGCTTTTGGGATAACCTCTGTCACAGCAGAGATTATTCCACCAATGCAATCGGTCACACTGGTGATAGGTCTTTTGTTGCAAGAGGCCGGCTAGGTAGGTACCACCGCAGTGTCAAATATTCTGCCGCCAAGTAGTAGTGCTTAGGCATTACTGTGTTCCGGTTTGAAGGGCACTGTACGCTAGTGAAATTACTGGGCAGACGAGATTTAAGAACCAATATCTCGAGGTTGGCAACCCGTGAGTGGCACCTACTAATGGTGCTGCAAGCGCTCATAGGCTATGGCAACCACTTACCATCAGGTGGGCCGTATGCTTGCTTGCCAACTTTTAACATAAAAAAAGAGAAAAGAAAAAAAAAAATTACGTTGACATTAGCAGAATGATTGCTGCCATTTGTGGCCCAAAAATCGCGGAACCTACAGCCATAAACGTCATTTTAAAAAGTTATAATAAATAATTAAAATTTTATATGTACCTATAATAGCCATATTGTTCTTCGCTTCCCGCTTGAAGCCTCATATTATCTGAATGCTTATCCTTGTTGGACTACTACCTAACTTAGTGGTGGCGTTGAGTGACCAAGTTATAGCTAAGCATTTCGCTGATAATGAGTTTCTGATTTGTGTAGGTAAGCATTGAATGAATGCAATGTTGTTTATTTTCCGTCTCATCCGTTGTAATCACTAACGAACGATTCCTGACGACGTTTTAAAATCTGAATGCCTTCATTCATTATGTACATTATCAATCATCTTTATATATTATTTTTATAAAAATCTGTACCATAATTATTATGCGTTTTACAACTACGTGGCATTTATACAAAATGTAATAATTGTTATTTACTCCTACAACATTTTATAGAGAGTAGAGCCTTGCGGTTTTTGGACGTAAAAAGGGCGTCATCCGGTGACATACTTTCGTCTCGTAGAATATAAATATGAAATGACTTCATACGTATTGTTGTGTTGCATCCAATGTATAAGAGCGCCGGAGACCCAAACTCTCACACCCTCTTCTATTTCTCTTTCTCTCCTCACTCCTTTATTATCTTTATCTTAGATGGCAGCGTACGGAGGCAACATAAGCTAGGGTAACTGTTTACATCAGCCAGAACGAATGCTTGTTCGCAGACTTAGTTGTATAAAAATCTACCTCAGTACGTGCCAATTATAAATAAATATTATAGTCGTAAATGTATATATAATTATTTAATCAAATATAATTTAGTCTTAAATAACACCTAACCAATTTCTACCGTCAAAGCTCTAAGGCTATAACTATTTGGATCTCACATAATCAGCTCTTAAACTGATAGTTCAATTCTATATATCCCGAGTTCTTGATTAGATCATGCTTATAATAACATAATGTACAAAAAAACTTAATCGATCGAATTTTTATAAGAAGAAATCATCGATCAACGCTTAATTCTGAGAGCAACATATGTTGGTGGTGGTAGTGGCTCGTTACCTCTGAGAATTAACGAACCAATCGATCGACGACGGAGCTTTTTTTGTCGATTGATCCATCGATCGATCGGCTTATGTGGCTGCACCCCATCCTATTATTTACTGATGCAATATTGTGCAAGTATTTGAAAATATTTATGTCGCCTTTTTTAATATTCAGCATTAAAAAGGATCGTTTTACAGCTATGAAGAAGACGTGTAAGCCAGCGATGCTGAACAGGATCTGGCAAGCAAGTCGAAGGTCCCTCAATTTGGATCACTCTCCACCTCACGTGTTCGCCTGCTCCCAATGGCAGAATGCTTCGCATCCAGTAACACCTTACATCATTTACAGGTAAAAAAGAACTAAACGGTAACATTAATAGCTTCAAACACCCCATTGGTATGTTGGGGGTCCTAAAACACTCACATATACAAGCCCATATTATATGGTCAATACAAACATTAGCCCCGAGCGAGAGTAGAACCTGCAACCTTCAGCGTTTTAAGACAATCACCCTACAACTATCCACAATGGTCGTCAATACTATTAGATGCTAAAAATCGTAAGTTAATTATAATTCAACGTGGCTGTACCCAATTTCTGCGTAAGGGTCAAATTTGAAGAAATGTCCTGAGTCATGATTGACGGATACAACATGACTAGAATTCAAAAATTATAGCTAAAGAAAAATGAAAATGTACGTACTTATGTATGTTATATTATAATGATAATTATCAGTTTTTTTGCTCTAAACGTAGCTAACAAGCATACGGCTCCCCTGATGGGACGCGGTCACCGTAACACTTGCAAAATCAGATAACTGTAATCCAAGTTGTAATTGGCCCAAGGGAATAAGGAAATAGATACGATAGAAGCGAGAGCAGAGAGGAGAAGAAAGGAACAGAAGGAGGTGGGAGTTCGGGCCTCCGACACCCTCGCACATTTATCGAAATGCATAACGTATATTACATAGTGCTAATTTAGGTGGATATTTTTATATCTAGTATTTTCCCGGATGTACTAACCAACATTTACAGAAAGATGCTCTTGTCGATTTCTTTATTGTATTTACTTTAGCATCGTAATACTCATACTAGATACGAAAAAGATTATCTAAATATCATTATGAATTTATAAAATAAATGTAACTATAGCACGTTTGCGAATGAATACTATTCTAGTAAACAATGTCCTTGTACCGGAGTTAAAGGAGCCATAATCGACGGTAGAAAGCGGAAATGTCATATCTCGAAATATCAAATTTACATCAGATGCCAAAAACTTTTTTTAAGTTTATAACTGGTAGATTTATAAAAAAAATTAGTCGTAAGACGGGGCATCCAAAAATTGACGTATTATTTTTCTGATCAATTTCAAAGTAACAAGTGATTTTTGCCAATTTTCGAGTTACAACATCTCCGCTTTCGGCCGTCGTGCGCTGCCTTAATCCAATCCAATACGTAGCTCAGTTTAATTTAATTTAATAGTCGTATTTCTTAAAGAATAAAGACTAGGGAGTTCACTTGGATGAACTGGGAAATCTCCCTGAGTATGTCTGCGAATAAATAAATAAATAATCATTTTTATCAGGTGGCTAATATTCTTGACCGTCCTATCAATCGGTATATCAAGCTTCGCCTGCCAACGTCTCCCGCGGCTGTACGCAGGACCGACTGTAGAGCTGAATTATTTCAAATGGTTTATTTACTTCACCAACTGGGGATACCTACTCATCATACTGCAGGCTGGTCTAGCACTCGCAGTAGTCCACCGATACAGGGCACAGAGGTTATTTAATATACGTAAGTATTTATAATATACTTTGTATAAATAAAATACAAAAAAATTAATATTTTCATCAGAAGCCAGTGATTAGATTTTTTTTTTTAAATTTTGAAGTCGGGTTTTTCTTATAAGAAAACATTTTATTATAACATATACGGCCATACATATTATATACAGAATAAATAAATACACAATTTTTTACTCGTATAGCATCAGCACAGCTATTACACTAATAAAACCAATAGTGATCACATATAAGTGCGCGTGGTCAAATCAGTGGATTTGTACAATGTCAACGGCTCGCGTGATTTAGCCTGTTAGCATATCAAAGGACAACCGCGAACGATCATTGAGAACAATCAACTCGAATCATGGGTCGCGTGTCAGGACCTCACTATGTACTTCTTATGCGTTGACTTTGAGTGTGTAACATTGAACCTTAACGTTGACTAATAGTCAGGCATAGAAATATTTATATTATGTTTAGTGTGTATGTTTGTAGTCATTTGTACGTTCGCTGGATTTTTTTAAATCATAGAAATTATTATAAAATTTTATGAAATATTACATTATAATTTATTTATAGTCACCAATTTCACGGACAAAAAAAAATTAAAGGAAGTGAAAAACCCTAAAATTACCCATTCCGACATTAATTGGGGAAATTAATAGGGAAACATATACGAAGTATAATGTATATTTATAAAATATTGACTTAGATTTTTTGATATGCCATTATTGACCTATATTTACACAGCACGAACCTCTACAAAATTTTTGGTTATATAATATTCTGTGCGTATTCTAAAGTTCCTTCTCCTTACCTTCTCTGTCGGCAAAATGTCGCTTACGATACTTGACGTTGCAAGCGTTTTGCTACCAGGAACATTTCCCATTAGACAGGACGCTCCTTTACCAACATCCATCAGAATAGCAAGATAGGAGCAAAGAGCAGCTGACCCTCTCTGGGCCTTGCGAAATACTGAAAAATTCATGAATATAACGCATTTTGGAACTATTTAACTAATAACTATTGAAGAATATAGTCATTTTGCTCTCTGCCAACATCGTGGTTTAAAAACATCGTATTATAATATTTCTGTAAAGGTCTTAAATTATATGCTATTATAGTATCAAAACAATAAAGTTTCGCATGACAACTACACATTATGTTGTAAATGATAAAATTCGCTTGTTCAGCGGTGTAGTTTTATATTGTTCGTGAAGTGTCACATATTATTGTGCCTATCTAGTGATAATAATGAATGCAGTATTTTTTTCATTGTCATGGTTATACTAGAATGGCAATAGTTATCTGTTAATCTTTCCAACAAAGTTAAAAAAATGTACAAGGTTCTTTAATAATACACAAGAAATCCTAACTAATTATTACAAATGCGAAAGTGAGTTGCTGATGAATTTTGGCTTTGAGATACTTAGAACTATTGTGCCTGTAAAGGTTACTTCTTACTGCAAAAAGATAACTCGAAGAGGGTAAAAGTTTGTTTCGGTTTCCAATAATTTCTGTTGTTATACATGTGCCTCGATAACAATCGTTATTCACGCGGGTAAGCCGCATGCAGTAGCTAGGTTTTTATGTTTTGTATGTTCACAGATTTTTTTACTATAATTATATATCGAACTCGTCAAAATAATTAACCAGATTTTCAATATTACTGTGATTTTTTGCGAATCTTTCCTTCTAGTGATCGAATTCACTTTAAGATATTTTATATGACAGTCGTACTAGTAGTTTACAAATAAAATAATGTCATTTAGATTACTATAACTCGAATCGTACTATCTGTATTATTGAGTGACTTAAATCTACATAAAAATGAATGTTACAAAGTTTCCAGGCTTTCCTCTTTTGCTTCTCCTGGTTGTTAAATTATCGGAAACAAGTAGTAGTCGGGTGAGGTAATATTCAAAATCAGCAGTAATTTATTATAGTTTTAATAATCACTGTTTACCGTAACGGTCGGTACTATAGTAATGAATTCAAATAAGATGAACCGTCACTAATCAAATGTCTGTTACGAGTAGGGGGTAACAGTCGTTAAGGTTTTTATTTAAACTAAGCAGTCCTTTAAGACTTCATTGCTATACTCACAAAATATAAGTTATTATAAGTAAGTTTATATTTAATTATTTACTCCACATTAATTTATATATTTTTATAAACAACCATATAATATTGAAACATTATAACTCATATCCAACATCATGAACAGTTATGATTATGAAATTAAATGAAATTTGCTTGATTTTATAATCTTAAAATATTAATGAGAATTTTAAGAATAAAAACTGAAATAATGTAACAAAAATATGTTATTTTAATATTAAAATAACCACACAACAACCCGTAAAGATAAAAATTTACAATCTGCTTTTTATTCAGTTTAAATAGCAAATTTAGAACTTGCAAATACAAACAAAAGACTATTAACAAGCCCTATCCGTCTGATCTTTAAATTGACAGAAAACAACCAAGCTTACAATTTAGCCAATACCACTCAACTTAATTGTGAACGACAAAAGTTGTTAAACTTAATATACAAGGGGGTTCAACTCGTCGTCATCATCAATATTTATCCGTTGTAATTTTTTTATATTTTTAAAGAATATTAACAATGCATGCTTTTTCAAGTCATTACTAATTGCTACTAATTCCTATTGCCCATCCAAATAAGTGTGTAGTTTGGGTTAGGAGTGGGCACGGGACCTTGACTTTTGAGAACTTATAACACAAAAGGAAACTGCTGATAGATAGAAAGGACTGTCGACAGATTATCGGACCCATAGGAGAAGAACTGGGCGTCGAAGAAGACATTTTTTCTTTCATTTACCTTGACAGGGGCTTATATAATTAGAATAAGAATAAGCCTCGGGTGGGCACCTCTGGTAATCACATTAGTATATTATTGACCACACCGGTCAAAAGATGGTAAAGTTGCTATCAACCATCTCTGAGAGATCGCGTTGAAACCTCTGGATGAGGACCAGCATCGCCGGTACTGAGGAAGATTGTGAAAGTGTTCTCGTACCCGGCTTCAGGTACCGAGAAGGACACCTTGAGGTTTTACCTGTATGATTCCGGCATAACCCATAGAAGTATCCATGACGGATTTCCCCACGAAAAAAAATTAGTGGGTACGGGGTCTAACCTAAGGGGTCAGGATCGAACCTGGAGCTGTCTCGTTAACGCTGTTATTTTCGCTTTACTACCGCTGAGTTATTGAGGCTTTAACTTCGAATTGTTTCACTTGCTAAGTCTAAATAAATATACTCGTATCATGCGTTTACGTCGTTGAAGTGCGGTTGATTGATACAATTTCGCGTCAATTAAACTCCGAGTGGGCCGCCACCCGTCACAATTATCATCATTGGTTCCTCATTCCTATTGACGTTCGAACCGATATTGTAACGAACGACAATTAATATATCGGACGCACGCTTGAGTGGTCTACCACAGCACACAGCTTTAGCTTAATTTTAATAAAATATGGTTATTTATCTCTTGATTCTATTTTTATGTGTTGAATTGTACAGGCCAATTCGTTTGCATCGGGAAATTATGTATAACTGTTAAAGATTTTATGATTTGCATATAATTTTCTCATTGTTTTGTAAGACACATTGAAAACCTTATAATTATGAAGACGCAAAAGAAATCGTAATGGAAGTCTTAAAGAAATAGTTCCTAAATCACAAAATCACCAATATCATGTTAATTCATGTGTCATAAATATTCGACAGCGTGCGAAGACGAAGAGATCCCGATGCCCCGGCGTCAAAGAACGCCAATGCTGTGCCGCGCGTACTGGCTGGCTCACACCGTGGCAACAGACCTCGCATTCGTCATCACACTCATTTATTGGACCTTGGTGCATGATCCTAGTACGTCATTTGTCACTGTTCCTTTCAGTACGCTAACAGTATATTATCCATGGACTTACTATATACAGGCCTTTCCATATCGACAAAATGTTATTGAGACTCGCTGGTGGTCTTTCATAAAATCAAAACAACGCAACGTGTTAGTCACAGGTTTTCTACGTAACCGAATGAAGTCAGGGCATGACTAGCTTCGTTCCGTTGCATTGGTGTTGAATTTACATAGGGGCACCAACGAGATGTTTTGACTTTATGGAAGAACCTGTCAATAACATGTAGTAAGTCTATGATATTACCATAATTAAACTTTCAAGAATTTTTATTTTAAAGGATTTGAGGGGTTTTAAGTGTCTGTGAAGTTAGCATCTCAATTGTTAGAATCTCAAAAAAAACTTCAGTTCTAGTAGCATCCAGCATAGTTCTACAGTTCTAGATAGGTTTTAACAATAGTTCAGCCATAATCTAGATTTTACAATCAAAAACGTATTTTGGCTAATGAGATGCTAACTTCGCAAAATGCATCTTAGCATCTCATCAGTTTGGATTCTTTGACTTCTCAATAATTAAAATCCGAAGAGTTCTACATCCTCAAGAAGTTTTAGCAATAGTTCTAGCCATTTTAGTCTTAAAATCGCAATTTTAATGTATGAAAAACCAACTTTTTAAGATATATCTTATTATTAAAGTGAAATCTGAGTCAGATCAAACCTTTATATGATGGACAAAACTATTATACACGATTTTTAAAAAGTTCTACTTCCTTGACCAAACCACTAATTTTATATTTTTTTAATGAAAAAATCCGAACTTTTGTGAGATGCTGGGTTAAAATTTTGAGTTCTGGGTCAGGTCAAGCTTGAACATGATAGATAACGATGTCCTACACGATGTTCCACAATAGTTCTACTCCTTCGACCAAAACCCTAATTTAAAAAAAAATTTAATGAAAAAAATCAAACTTTTGTGAGATGCTGGGTTAAAATTTTGAGTTCTGGGTCAGGTCAAGCTTGAACATGATAGATAACGATGTTCTACACGATGTTCCACAATAGTTCTACTCCTTCGACCAAAACCTAATTTAAAAAAAAATTTAATGAAAAAAATCGAACTTTTGTGAGATGCTGGGTTAAAATTTTGAGTTCTGGGTCAGGTCAAGCTTGAACATGATAGGTAACGATGTCCTACACGATGTTTCACAATAGTTCTACTCCTTCGACCAAAACCCTAATTTTAAAAAAATTTTTAATGAAAAAAATCAAACTTTTGTGAGATGCTGGGTTAAAATTTTGAGTTCTGGATTAGGTCAAGCTTGAATATGATAGGTAACGATGTCCTACACGATGTTTCACAATAGTTCTACTCCTTCGACCAAAACCTAATTTAAAAAAATTTAATGAAAAAATCAAACTTTTGTGAGAGGCTGGGTTAAAATTTGGAGTTCTGGGTCAGGTCAAGCTTGAACATGATAGATAACGATTTTCTACACGATGTTCCACAATAGTTCTACTCCTTCGACCAAAACCCTAATTTAAAAATAAATTTTAATGAAAAATAATCAAACTTTTGTGAGATGCTGGGTTAAAATTTGGAGTTCTGAGTCAGGTCAAGCTTGAACATGATAGATAACGATGTTCTACACGATGTTCCACAGTAGTTCTACCTTCGACCAAAACCTAATTTAAAAAAATTTTAATGAAAAATAATCAAACTTTTGTGAGATGCTGGGTTAAAATTTTGAGTTCTGGAAGGTCAAGCTTGAACATGATAGGTTAACGATGTCCCTACACGATGTTCCACAATAGTTCTACTCCTTCGACCAAAACCTAATTTAAAAAAATTTTAATGAAAAAAAAAAATCAAACTTTTGTGAGCTGCTGGGTTAAAATTTGGAGTTCTGGGTCAGGTCAAGCTTGAACATGATAGATAACGATGTTCTACACGATGTTCCACAGTAGTTCTACTCCTTCGACCAAAACCTAATTTTAAAAAAAATTTGATGAAAAATAATCAAACTTTTGTGAGATGCTGGGATAAAATTTTGAGTTCTGGATTATGTAAAGCTTGATTATGATAGATAACGATGTCTTACATGATGTTCCACAATAGTTTTAAATAAATGACATGGCTTATCTTATTTCGTTTCAAAAAAATTAATATTTTGTGTTAACATGGACCCAGATTGATATCTAATAAAATATTAAATTAAAACTAAACCTTTTTTTCATAAAAAATATTTAAAATTAGGTTTTTGGTCGAAGGAGTAGAACTACTGTGGAACATCGTGTAGAACATCGTTATCTATCATGTTCAAGCTTGACCTGACCCAGAACTCCACATTTTAACCCAGCATCTCACAAAAGTTTGATTATTTTTCATTAAAATTTTTTTAAAAATTAGGGTTTTGGTCGAAAGAGTAGAACTATTGTGGAACATCGTGTAGAACATCGTTATCTATCATGTTTAAGCTTGACCTGACCCAGAACTCAAAATTTTAACCCAGCATCTCACAAAAGTTTGATTTTTTTCATTAAATTTTTTTAAAATTAGGTTTTGGTCGAAGGAGTAGAACTATTGTGGAACATCGTGTAGGACATCGTTACCTATCATGTTCAAGCTTGACCTGACCCAGAACTCAAAATTTTATCCCATCTCACAAAAGTTTGATTATTTTTCATCAATTTTTTTTTAAATTAGGGTTTTGGTCGAAGAAGTAGAACTATTGTGGAACATCGTGTAGGACATCGTTACCTATCATGTTCGAGCTTGACCTTACCCAGAACTCAAAATTTTAACCCAGCATCTCACAAAAGTTTGATTATTTTTCATTAATTTTTTTTTAAATTAGGGTTTTGGTCGAAGGAGTAGAACTACTGTGGAACATCGTGTAGAACATCGTTATCTATCATGTTCAAGCTTGACCTGACCCAGAACTCCAAATTTTAACCCAGCATCTCACAAAAGTTTGATTTTTCATTAAAATTTTTTTAAATTAGGGTTTTGGTCGAAGGAGTAGAACTATTGTGGAACATCATTAATAGGACATCGTTACCTATCATATTCAAGCTTGACCTAATCCAGAACTCAAAATTTTAACCCAGCATCTCACAAAAGTTTGATATTTTTCATTAATTTTTTTTTAAATTAGGGGTTTTGGTCGAAGGAGTAGAACTATTGTGGAACATCGTGTAGGACATCGTTACCTAACATGTTCAAGCTTGACCTGACCCAGAACTCAAAATTTTAAACCAGCATCTCACAAAAGTTTGATTTTTTTTCATTAAATTTTTTTTTAAAATTAGGGTTTTGGTCGAAGAAGTAGAACTATTGTGGAACATCGTGTAGGACATCGTTACCTATTATATTCAAGCTTGACCTAATCCAGAACTCAAAATTTTAACCCAGCATCTCACAAAGTTTGATTTTTTTCATTAATTTTTTTTTTTAAATTAGGGTTTTGGTCGAAGGAGTAGAACTATTGTGGAACATCGTGTAGGACATCGTTACCTATCATGTTCAAGCTTGACCTGACCCAGAACTCAAAATTTTATCCCAGCATCTCACAAAAGTTTGATTATTTTTCATCAATTTTTTTTTAATTAGGGTTTTGGTCGAAGGAGTAGAACTATTGTGGAACATCGTGTAGGACATCGTTACCTATCATATTCAAGCTTGACCTAATCCAGAACTCAAAATTTTAACCCAGCATGTCACAAAAGTTTGATTATTTTTCATTAAAAAAATTTTTAAAATTAGGGTTTTGGTCGAAGGAGTAGAACTACTGTGGAACATCGTGTAGAACATCGTTATCTATCATATTCAAGCTTGACCTAATCCAGAACTCAAAATTTTAACCCAGCATCTCACAAAAGTTTGATTTTTTTTCATTAAAATTTTTTTAAAATTGTGGTTTTGGTCGAAGGAGTAGAACTATTGTGGAACATCGTGTAGGACATCGTTACCTATCATATTCAAGCTTGACCTAATCCAGAACTCAAAATTTTAACCCAGCATCTCACAAAAGTTTGATTTTTTCATTAAAAATTTTTTAAAATTAGGGTTTTGGTCGAAAGAGTAGAACTATTGTGGAACATCGTGTAAGACATCGTTATCTATCATGTTCAAGCTTGACCTGACCCAGAACTCAAAATTTTAACCCAGCATCTCACAAAAGTTCGATTTTTTCATTAAAAAATATAAAATTAGTGGTTTTGGTCAAGGAAGTAGAACTTTTTTAAAAATCGTGTATGATAGTTTTGTCCATCATATGAAGGTTTGATCTGACTCAGATTTCACTTTAATAATAAGATATATCTTAAAAAGTTGGTTTTTCATACATTAAAATTGCGATTTTAAGACTAAAATGGCTAGAACTATTGCTAAAACTTCTTGAGGATGTAGAACTCTTCGGATTTTAATTATTGAGAAGTCAAAGAATCCAAATCCGATGAGATGCTAAGATGCATTTTGCGAAGTTAGCATCTCATTAGGCCAAAATACGTTTTTGATTGTAAAATCTAGATTATGGCTGAACTATTTTTAAAACCTATCTAGAACTGTAGAACTATGCTGGATGCTACTAGAACTGAAGTTTTTTTTGAGATTCTAACAATTGAGATGCTAACTTCACAGACACGGGTTTTAAAACGGATATTCTTATGTATCGCACTATAGTTTAAGAATTTTTTTATCCTACGCAGAAATCCATGAAATCAACGCCCTCAATTTGCTGGTACATGGAGGAAACTCTATAGTGATGCTGGTAGAATTGGCGATCACAGCACATCCTGTTCGAGCTGCACATGCATTATTTAGCGCTGGTGCGGGACTAGCGTATGGCGTTTTCAGCGCCTTCTATTGGGGCGTCGGTGGCACTGACAGAATTGGTCTACCGGCTATATATCCAGCTTTAGATTGGAATAAGCCAGGTAAAATATACTAGAATATACATCTACTAGCTATTAAACAATAAGTATTCTCGAACTTGGTACCTTACTTACATTTGGTACTAATGTGGTACATTTAAACAAACCAAGTTTATTCTCGTGTCAGTAAATAAAAATTATGATCATATTTTAAATTTCCAATCACGAAAACCTGTCGTAAAATCACCGATTTTCTATATACTTTAGAGAGGCCGTTCCGTATGACAAAATGTCCAGACTCGCTGGTGCTCCTTTTTTCAATATCAAAGCAATGAAACAAAGCTAGTCACAGGCTTGCAACATAACCGAATGAAGTAAACGTCACAAGTTTGCAACATAACCGCCTAAAATTAGCGTATTCTAACATCGTTTCGTTAGGTTGATGTTGACTTTACGAAGCAGTACCATCGAATCGTGGGGCATTTTTTCTGTATGAAAGGACCTACCTAAAATATAGAGTACGTCTATGTGTAAAATGTATGAAAAAATATCAAATTAATGCAACGATTAAAATATAATTGATAACGAATCGTATTGCTTGTAATAATATTAAATCATATTTTCATGAACGCAAAAATGAATTTTCTAAAATTATGCTAGTGTTTATCGATTTCTTCGTAATACATTTAATAAAGGGTACTCTTGGAGTTGAACATACGTTATTATATTTCAAAGAAAACACGTGCGCCCATACAAGGAAATCACACTATCAAGTTTTACGTTTGTACAAGATAGCAAATATCTCAACAGTGAGTAATGCTATGTTTTGACTTCACCTGGGTAGAGTTGCAAGAAAGGTGTCGGGCGGCCACCAAAACTATTTGATCTAGGAATCATTTTATGTACCTAAAATAAATATATATATTATTGCGATGATACTTTTTCGATCGCTTCTTTTAATAAAATTACCTAATTACAAAACGAATTTAATATTGATTGCCTAAGTTTGAATATCTATTTGCTTATTGTTTTCTTTGTGCGTCGATCACATGAAAAATACTGAATAAATTTTGATGAATTTTGGGATGTACAGATAAATGGCACCTAGGAGATGTAGGCTACTTTTTGTCGCGAAAATAAAACTCGCATGGGGTGAAATAGGGGACGACAAATAGTGTAAAAGGCAATGATTTTGAATACAATAAAGAGAAACTCTCAGGTAAAGCCGCGAGGACAAGCCAATATACTAATTAATATAAGCACATTCTCTTTTTGTAACCTGTTTAGTAGCCACCTTAGTATCAGAGGCGTTCAACTTACCAATTATATAAGTATTTGATTCGATTAATCACTTGCAATATTATCTGATAATAAACAGGGAGGCCAACCTTTTACCTAAGCACCGAGGCAGCTCAAAACTGATCTTGCCTAAAGCTGCTTAGCTCAATGACTGTTTACCGACCAGTAAATGTCTCAAGTAAAGACCTGAGCCAAATAAAGCTCTCATAAAGCCATTGACTTCGAAAGCAAGATTTCACATATATATTAAAATTGTCAATAATATTTCAGCACCAGCACTGGGTTTCGTAGCACTCTGTGCGACAGTGATGATGTTCGCGCATGGCGTGGCGACGTGCCTTGCTTGTGCACGCGCACGTCTCGCAGCGAGATTGCTACCAGCGCGCTCGCAGACGGAGCGTCTCACGCTACCCACCCACTGAGGATCGAGGAAACGTCGATACCGCGTAAGGAAACAGCTACATAAACACTAGAAATGATAAGACATTTAGTGAGTCCGTGTTAAATTAAATGATTTACATTCCTTTAAGGATTGTCGTGAAAACGGTTGCGGTTTGAAAAACTGTTTCGATGAAAGCGTGTGAAATGAAATGTTGTAATTGTGATGTGATCAAGGAGTCTTATCTCTCATTTAAATCTCGATCACGATGTGGTCAAATTTGTAATATCATATTAAACAATGGCTTCTTACCTTCATGGGACCGATTCATTCCACTATTTAAAGTTCTTTGCCACTTTCTGGCAAACTTCCTTTTGTTTTTTTTTTTAACGCCACGGTTACCTTTCTTTGAACTCAAATTTTTCAAACCCAAGATACGACTCCTTGTATATACTGTATATTTTTAATGAATTGATAAGTATTTTTAAGCATGTCTACTCGTATTTTGAAGTACATTATGCGGTATCTAAAATATGCAATTATAATATTTGTAAAGGATTATAACTTAGAATTCTCTGTCCATTTAAAGTTTTGTATGGTAAACTGTTTTTCTACTTCGATTAAGGGTAAAAAAAGAAATGTCCTTGCTACATACTATTCTGAAATGTAAATCGAGCAATTTATGCTCATATTTTTAGTGGTAGTGGAGCAGTATTAGCAGAGATTCTTGTAAGGTATAAGAAACAGTAGTAGTTATTACTCCTTTCGTGTAGTGAGTGTTCAGGTAATTGAATAATGTGATTGCATAATATAAAAAGCTTAGTTTTATTACTATTCCGAATGTAAAAAAATGTTATAAGCAATATAATACTCATGCGCTTTTGCATTTTATATTTTTCAATTATAATGCTTAATTTTTAAGTCGTGAAATCATACTTTTTAAATCCATAGAAATATTTAATGAGTATTATTTAGAACGTAATTAAAATAAGTACATAAACAAATTTAAAAAAAAGCCTCAATGCTATTTAGTACATAGAAAAGTGACATGTACCGTTGCAAAGGTTAAAGGGTAAGGTGGGCACAATTTTATTTTTTGGATGTCATGGGTGAAAAACAACCTAAACCCCTTTTCAATAATAGCTGCGAATCCACAAGAGTGTTGGACCCCCATAAAGTTGGATTTACGTCACACTAACCACTCTTGACATCCAAATAATAAAATGCGTCCTCTGACTTTTCCCCTCTAATTCCAAAAAAATAACTTTACAATGGACTAATTTAATAATTTTGTTATTAATTTTGTATCAAGAAGCTTAAATAAGGAGCTTCTTAAATTTTCTGTACTCAAATCCTTCTATTATATTCCAGCGTCGTCTGTATATACGTCACCTGACTCAATGTTTTGAACTACAAGAGCTAGCCAATTTAAATTTTCACCGTACAAGTATAACTATGAAACATGTTTAAAGAGCTATGAAATGATAGTAATAATAACTATAAACATTTTGGCATAAAAAGGCGTTTCTGTTATTTCAGAAACTCTCTATAGCTCTTGATAAAAATTCTTAATTTTAGAATACAGTAATAGGCACTTAGATAACATGTTTTTATATTCAATTGAATCATTATTTTTCCTCGAATTTACAATAGAAAGGCTGATTGAAACTGCCAATATTGCTTATTACTGTTTATGATTTATTGATTCATGTTTTATTGTAAAGCATTTATTAACTTTTTTAATATTAAACCGGCTCCAAAATATTGTCCTCTTTGTAACATTATTCCTCAAATTTTCTTCAGAAAACTCATGTATAAAATCATGAAAAAATTTAAGTAGCGCCGATTACTAAAAGATTTACGTAAAGTTGATAAAATGTACCAGTAAAGTTTGAAGTTAGTACTTATGGAAAAACTAACTTTTTGTTTGCTGACCAAATGTATTGGTTAGTGCTGTATGCATTTATTTCATATGTGATTTTATGTTATTTGTACTGAGTATAGCTATAGTAGATAGCTTAGTATAATGTGTACCAAAAAAAGCAACTCTGTGTCGATGGATATGTACACTGTGTCTATAATATAGAAGGTATATAGTAATCATAACATATAAAATGTATTATTATTCATAACATACAATGGTCAAGACTTTCTACACTATGCTACTACGAAGAAATACCTATATAAATCCAATAATTAAACGTCTTTAATATACATAGATACTTTGTAGTTCCAGCTCGTAAGTAACGTAGTATATAAGAATTACAAAGAAAATAGTTTAAACTGTATACGTTATTATTATTCATAAAGGAAAGCAATGCTTATGTTTGCGCAGGCGCAAATACGTATTAATAAGTAATAACACCTACTTCAGTTTTAGGATACATCCAAAACGTATTATTACAAAAATATCTATACATCTGAAATTCTGTTTTATAAAAGAGAAAAAATTAAATTATAATCTTTTTATAATGACCTTTAAAAAACGACATTTTGTTTTATTGATTTAAAAAACGCATATCTACTTTTAAGAGCACTATTTTTTGCATTATAAAAATGATATATAAGAAATTATTCATATATCAAGCATTGACTTATATATGGACAGGTCCTTCCATACTAACCAAATGTCAAAAGATTCGCTGGTGCTCCTCCTTCGTAGATTCGCAGTACCGCAACGATATATATTCGAATGAAGTTAGCGTCATAAGCTTACAATATAATCGAATAAAGTTAGCGTGTGACTAACTTAGCTACGTTGATTTTAAGAAACAGCACCAGCCAATCACCGGACATTTTTTCTGTATGGAAGATCCGATCCTTAGTTAATAATAACTCAATGGAATTAAGTCACAATTTTTCTAAAATGAGTCTAAGAAGTGTGCACATGTGACAAAAGGAATTAGAGATCAGGTCTTGTTGTCACAAGTAATCTGAAGTATATATTATTATTTTACGGTTACATGGACACTGGTGTCACAATTGTGGAGACATCGCTATCTATAATTAATTAATTAATTATGTGTTATAATTTTACTATCGATCCACCATTGAAAAATATTTGGTGAGAAGATAGATTGGCTTTTAAACAGATCATAGATTGTTTGATTCTATAAAGTCAAGGAAAGATAATCTAGTGTCAGACTTTTTTAGGTTGTCGTCTATTACAATATCTGTACATGAATTTCATTATTTGTCACAAGGTCAAGGGTCATAGTGGATAGATCAAAAACCATAAAATGATTGTGACGTAAATACTTTTAAATTAGTGACGTTACAAAATTATTTTATTTGATATGTTATCTATATTGTTTTATTTGGAAATCAGTGAGTTTATTGTGATTTTTAGAAATAGGAAAATTGTTCCTAGCCTGAATAACTGTATCAAGGCAAACCTCTGTGAGGCTTTCTTCACGCAGGGAATATTTATTAAGTTTTACGTAAAGGGTTCTTGCGTGTTTATTAGTTTAACGCAATTGTGTATTTTTTAATAGAATCTTTACTTTTGTATCTCTAATTTAATGCGTTATGAAATATTAAATAATGAATTATGCATTAAAAAAACTAATAATGTTCGTAAACGAACAGGTACAAAGTTTTTAACACAATTTGAATTAATAAATGTATTGTCTATTCAATATTATCGATGTATTAATGAATCGTGGTAATTAAATAAAATTTGTAATTACGAAAGTGGTTTGATTTACATTTTTTTAAGTTTTAAGAAGAAGCTTTTCTGTATCCTTTTGAAAAACTGTATGCAAAATTACAAAAACACAGTTGAGTATTAAAGACTAGTTAGCATAAGTGTGGCAACGTAGCAAAAACAAAAAAAAATCTTACGTCCGCATTTATAATGTAAGCATGAATTTAGTTTTATATTGAATCGTCACTTCTTTCCTATGATTAAAATATTATAAAATTAAATCTAACAATTTTTTAAATTAATTTGTTATCCTGATTACAAATTAAAAACAACAATGTAGTGAGAAGTATGGTTTTTATTCAGAAAAATCTGCGACTTACACGAATGTATATTATATATTTTAGAGTTAAACGTAATTATACCTTGTTCTATTGCTCAAAATAAAAAAGATGTTAAAAAAAAATAATGAAACCTTTTTTTTCTTAAGTCTCAACAGCTCATTCAACTTTGACAACAATGAGACGTTGCGCCTGATTACCCAATACGTGTAGGAGTGACTTTAGATGACATCGGTACGATTGGCCGTGCGTGAAGGCGAATTTTCTTCTCGTAGACCTTGAATAAACGGTAGACTGAACAGACGCACACGCATGTGCTATCGATCAGGGCTGCTCCTTTTACGTGCGTCCGATGTCAAAAACACAGCAGTGCTTGATGTCTTTTTTTTTTAAATTAAATTGTCAACCTAAAAAATACAGCATAATATAATAACTATAAATTCAATATTTGATAATTCGAAAAATACTACTATAAGATGATAATAAATAGAAACTAAAGTATTCTATGGTTGTGTCTTATTTTGTTCTACTGTTACTGTAACTGACAGCCCTGTTGTCGCACCTCGATTCATCTGCTAGATCTTCATACTGGAACTCGATTATTCGACTACATCGTGCCAGTCGCAATCGCGCGCTGTTTGAGCGCACGGTGCGTGCGATCATTACACATAATAAATTATTTGTAGTGAACAAAATAAAAATAATAAATAAAAAGTTATGTTGTTCGATTAAAATAAAGTGAAAATATTATTAACATACATACAGTTAAATATTAAAATTCGGTTTACAAAAAAAATGGTAAGGATAATAATTTTTTTTTAATTATGTATATCAAATGTAAACAATTTAAAAATTAATTTTAACATAAATTTTTAAATTTAATTTAGCTCACAACTTCAGATTCAGGTTATTTCTAGTTTTGTTAAAAAAACCGCACTCTGTTTTTTTTTTAATTTTTAATGACGCACAAGCAGATAACAATTAAAAACAGCACTTATTATTATTGTTACCTATATACCTATATCAGAAATCCAGTTTTAATTATATGAGGAAAAATATACAGAGACATTAAAAGCAAAATGCTATAATATAAATCTACTCGTATGTGTCTATATACCTAAGTTATTGTATTCAATAATATTATGTTATATGCTTATGACTTATATATAATAACTGCTTATGTATGTATTAGATGCTGCGTTTAATAGTTCTAAGTCTTTTAAAATATTGTTGTTTGTCTTTGTAGCTAAATATGGTTCCCACCATGGTTTATCTTACTTATCAACTATGCAAATATTATACGGTACATATATTTTCAGTAAAATAATATTTGTACGATTGCGCAAGAATTATGTTTCTAAAATAGCCGAATGAAATGTTAATGTATAGCTTTTTAGTTTTTCTTTCCCAAAGGAGCCCTATTACTAAGCCTCTACTGTCCGTCCGTCCGACCGACCGTCTTTCCGCGGGCTTTATCTTACGAACCTTATGGTGGATAGTTGAAATTGTCCTATAATGTGTATTACTGTAGCCGCTAGCGCACAAGTAATAAAAATAAATTTAATATCAAAATTAAAGAGGCCTCCATATTGAAACTTGATATTTTTATTATACGGGACCCAATATCTTCGAATCCAACACGAACTCGATCAGTTTTGTTAGTTTATTCCATTTATTTCTTATTTCATAAACTTAAACAAGATAAGATAAGATATTCATATCAAAGACTATTACTACTAGACCATTAAAAACAAAGACTATAAATTCCAAGCCTCAATAGCTAAACGATAAAACGCAAGAGTTGCGATTTCGATCCGGATTTTTTTTTATGTTGCACGTTGGCAAACAAGCATACAGCCCACCTGATGTTAAGTGGTTGCCGTAGCCTATGAGCGCTTGCAGTACCATTAGTATGTGCCTCTCACGGGTTTCCAACCTCGAGATATTGGTTCTTAAATCTCCTCTGCCCAGTAATTTCACTAGCGTACAGTGCCCTTCAAACCGGAACACAGTAATGCCTAAGCACTACTATTTGGTGGCAGAGTATTGGACACTGCCATGGTACCTACCTAGCCGGCCTATTCCAACAAAAGACCTACCACCAATGTGACTGATTGCACAGGTGGAATAATCTCTGCTGTGACAGATGTTATCCCAACAGCGGGCTATAGGGTCGTCACATCCCGACGCCGGTTCTTTCCCTTGGGAATGAGTTGATTTCCTTGGGAAATCAAAAGCCTCAATAGCTAAACGGTATAAGGCCCAGCTCCACGAACACAAGACTTCGTTGGGCTATTGCTGTAACCACTCCTAGCTACAAGCTTATTTGAAGAGGCAATATGATTGGAAATCTGCTCACGTATACCTGGCCTCCTGGGAAGGAGAACCGAGTTATGTGGGGTTCCATGACAGGTGGTCGGTCATGGGTACCCACTAAAACCTCCTCGGTGGCCGACCTCAGTGAAAGGGAGAGGATCCGGGATCTCTTAGAGATCTCAAAACTGGGGCATCTCGAGCACTGTGCTGGCAGAGCTCGGTCTCATTGGGCGAGATGGATGCCTCCCTACGCTTGCCAAGCAATCGTGCACGGCAGTCGGGGTCACACCGACTGCCATCCTCCTCGGGGCAGCTCAACACGTATGAACGGGTTCCCCACCCTGCGCGTCTGCCTGAGGGCACGCCCTTTTTATATAGTACCGGGTAATGTAAGCAATGATTGCACACGGACGCTACATGGGCTAAATACACTTCTACATTAGTTTTTATACAAATTTGGAAACCTGACAATGCATACGTATTTTTTCCGGCGTCATTCAACTAAGTTACTTGCCAACGACATTTATAAGCGGTGCATTAGCCTTTGTACTCTCCTGGCATCCATCCAAGCTCTACTAATTATAAATCTACATGAATTATAATTAACTCAAATAGACACAATTATGTTAAACATAACTGATATAAGTATAAGTATACATTTATAGTAAATAAAGATACATCTATATCAAATTTTCAAATGAATCCGTACTACATTCTTAATTATTCCACATGATCCTAATATTTTCTGGGATAAAAAGTATTATTTGTGTTAGTCCAGATAATAAGCTATTTAAAATCCGTTTAGCCGTTTTGGGGTGTGTGAGTAACATGCATCCAAACATAGTTCGAAATAAATAGGTCTTGTAGTACGAGTTTTCATAATCCTACAGGAACCTGACCTTTTCCGGGATAAAAATCGAAAGCAAAACTTAATTATGAAATCACCATAACTGTACTATCAACGCCGGTAGCGCCATACGTCATAATAAAATATCATTCCCTATAACCACACACTTAGATCGTATAATTTTCCTCGATTTCTATGACCGCGAATCAATTTAACAACCTACATTTAAAATCACGCGATGTAATTAAGGAAACTAAATGAAGAGGAAATTCAAATAAATCTCATCGTGATTATGATTTTAATTATTAGATTGTTAATCGGATATCCTAAACAAGAAATAGATAAAGACGAAACTGATTTAAATGTTAGCCGAATATAAATTTTATCAACATTGAAAAATATATTTTTCATCCATTGACTTACAATAAAGCTAAGGACCGGCCTTTTCCTCCTACCTCCTTCGCAAATCCAACGACTTGTCTCTCTCTCTCTCTCTCTCGCTCTCTCTCTGTGTAGAGAGTGGAAAATCACATATCTTTCTCCATTCTCTATTCGTTCAACCGAGATCATAATACCTGTTAACTCGATTGGTATCTTAATATATGTATAATCTATATATCTGTGAACATCTTGCTTATACTTAGTGTTAAAACTCAAATTAGCACAACAAAAATATTATTTTTGTGATAATTAGAGTAATACCAGAGCGCCAAATGCAAAACATTGGACGTTAATAAAATAAAAATGTACATAATTATATGTCTATACAGAGATACATACATTCGAAATACATTACCGTCGTTTTAGGGATGTCGGTTAAAAAACTCATGAAGTATATTTCACGTGTTTCGGGGTCATGACCGTGAGTTTTACTATATTAATAATAATAATATTGTATTAAAATCGTAATACAAGTCAATGACAGTGAATGTTAATCTTAAAAACAGCATTTTAATAAATAGCATGTTGGTAAAGTAATAGATTAAAGACACGAACCCTATTCTTAATTGTTAATGTTAACAGTCATGATTTAAAACAATCGTTACAATCTACAAAGTCATCGTACTCTATAATAATGACTGTATTCATGATATTATTTCAAAATTATAATTTAATCTTACGGTAAAGGATATATAAAATAACGAAATTACGGACTGGAACTGTTAGTATAGTCTTTGTCAAAATTTCATAAAATAAATATTGTTTTATTTTATTTTTATGTCGGCTGTCAAACAAGCATACGGTCCGCCTTATGATAATCACTGTAACCAAGGAAAAGAAGGAAGAGGATGATAAGGGAAAAAGTAACGGAACAGAGGCGGTGGGAGATTGGGTTTTCGGCAATCTCACTCATTGTACGAAACGCAACAGTAGTCTACTGATAATTTCTGCCCATGAGTGAGAGGATAATACTTCCCCGATCGAGCCGGCTCTTTTGTGCTGGGAGAAGCATGACTTTACTACCATTAATGTAATAAACATATACTAAACTTAAAAAAATCAAACTTCGATGTTTATTTCATTTCAGTAGGTTCGATACATACACGCAAACATACACACATGGACGGGGTTTCGTTACGTGACGATTTCTACTAAATCGCACTACCCGTAAGCCGCGTTAAGGAGCTTCGTTTCAACAATAAACAATCAATAAAATATATATTGGAACCACGGTTTTATCTTTTATCGTAAAGTACGGTTTAGACATCATGGATTTCACATTTGAATTTTCAATGCATAGTTTTATATAATCTAGGGAAGGGTTCAGACTAGCTGTTTTACGAACCTATACGGTTGTATGGGCATATGCCCCTAAACACGCTAAAAAAACCAGAACGAACACATGGTGGCGAGTTCAATCTAATTCAAAAATTTCTACGCGCTTATAAATAGGCTTATAAGCGCGTCAACGCTCGTATGATTTGCGCGATAAAAGGCGCGCTTTAATGCGCTTGAAACCGCCGTAAACATAAACAAAAACTATCTTCGCCTTGAGTTTTACAACGCATATGTCAAATTCCAATAATCTATCGTAATGTATTTACAGTACAAGTAGAATTATATTATATGTATGTAGCTATACTATATGGGTAAGGCCGACAGTTTAACCACTTTGTAATACAAAAGCAAAACAAAAGTCTGTTTTACGATACGGCAACTAACGTAAAAGTCTACAAGATTATTTTTAATTATTATGCTTACAATTGCAGACATACAGTCAGACAATTCTCTTTTTGTCATTTTATTACGGAACCCTAAAATCGTAACCAAAAGTCGTAAGTGCTCTAGACGTCTAGACATCGCGTTGACACGATAATTCATTTCTCACGGCGCGGTCGTACAAGTAAGTATTATAAAGTATAGTGGAATCCGAATTTTTGGGTTAAGGCTACAGTGCTTCCACACTGTGTTGTCATGGTTCATTGTTGTGAAGAACAAATATTTTATAATGAATTACGTTATTTGTTCACAGACGCAACAGACGCAACATACGCAACATACGCAACAAAGTCTATTGCATGTAAGAATATCAGAAAACTGAAATTATTGATCTCAATTGCTCCTAATATTGTACAAAAATGGCTATATTACAAAATTGGAAAGAAGAAGTGCCGGCTAACTGCTATGCGTGCTGTACCGCAGATCTTAAGGAAGGAAACGTGTCGCACGAACTATTTGGAAGGTCTTGGCGCGGAAGGTTGTCACCTCTGTTCTGGCGAGTGCCAATTTTCTTATGGTCCATCGCTATTATTTCCTGGTCGACGGTTTACTTTTGGGGACCTCGGGAAAAGTTCCTGTTATACATGACTCACTGGGGTCTAATTCTGATTTTCCTCGAGTCTCTATTCGGCATCATAGTCGTTGTCAAGAAAACCCGTGAGAGTTTATCCGGTGAGTTTCGATCATTTACTTTTTTAATACTCATTTTCACGACATTGCGACGCAGCGGTAGCAAACCTGCCTTGAGTGACAAAGGTCGCAGGTTCGATTCACGCTCAGGGCTTATGTTTTTATGGACCATACGGGCATGTGTACAGGTCTGGGTGTATTGTGCATGTCGTTGTGTGTGTTTTCCAGACCCCCGACACAGTATATTACTAAGCTGCCATGCCGTCGAGTGTGTAGCGTTTATTTATTATGTTATATTTACATATTTGTAAAATTTTATAACCCAGACACAAAACAAGGTGGAAAGATGTAGTGTTAAAGTAGATGAGGGAGTGCAAGCTCGAAGATAGGGTGAAAAGGAGTGAAAGAATAATGAAAGCTGACCCCAACACCAGGTGGGATACATAGCCGGTAAGGGAGAGAGTTTCGGAGGCTATATAAAAATCGATCTCGGCAGTTATAAACTTATATAAAACAAAGAAGAGGTCTGAACAGGTAACCTGAATACGTCTCATACTAAAGCCTCAAACAAAGTATTACTATAATTATAAATATATTTAGGTAGTTAATTATTAATCTTAATACTAATAGGTATGTATGCATGCTATTTATGATAATTATATATAGCTGTCTTTATATCTTCTAATATATAAAATTCTCATGTTACAATGTTCGTTCCCATACTCCTCCGAAACGGCTTGACCGATTCTTATGATTTTTTTATGCATATTCAGTAAATCTGAGAATCGGCTACTATCTATTTCTCAAACCCCTCATTGATAAGGGGTGTCCACCCCAAATATTTATTTTTATTTTTCGGATTTCGGATAAAATTTTTATTTTATATATTTTTTTTACTTTATAAACAAGGCTAATAAAATATTGCAAGAAGTAAAATATAGTATCGTTATAGGTGACTTTAATTTAGGTTGCATAAAGTGGGAATCGAGTAAGACAGAAGTAATACACGATAACTCTTTACTTAGTATTACTTTGCTAGATTTTATTACGCTACATAACCTAGAACAATTTAATAACGTATTTAATATAAAGTCAACAATTTTGGACCTTATCTTGAGCAATGTACCGGTTGTTAACCTTATCAGAAGTGAAAATGTTTTGAGTGTTATCGACCCTCTACATCCTCCATTAGAATTTAACACTATTCTTCCGGGTAGTAAATTATTACCTAACCATTCGAAACGCTACAACTTTTTCAAAGCTGACTACGATACTATCATCCATAGACTTAATCAGATAAATTGGAATGATAAGTTTAATAATATATCTACAGTAGACTCCATGGTAGAAATTTTTTACGAAGTTATAACGGTACTCATTAAAGATTTTGTCCCTTGCTACATACCACGTATTTCCAAGCACCCTCCATGGTTTAATAAGGACCTCATAAATTTGTTGAGAGAAAAAAACAAGCTTAGAGTTAGGATTAAAAAATATAGCAACCCACTCGATCTTATTAGCTTTAAAATTTTAAAAGATAGATGCATTAGACTGCAGAGCGATTGTTATACAAACTATACCTCAAAACTCGAGACTGCTTTGCGTCGTAACCCTAAATTATTTTGGTCATACATTAAATCTAAAAAGCAAGGCCAGGGTTCATACCCATCGGAAATGCATCTTGGAGACAATGTTGCTAAGGACGGTAGCGGTATTTGCGAATTATTTGCGTCAAGCTTTTCCTCTATCTTTAAGAACAACAGAGTACATTCTGAGGTACTGGAGCCTTCTAATACTGGGAGTACTATTTGTATTGAGCCTGTCAAACTTTCGCGGCGGCAGATTTTTGATGCTCTTAGTAAGTTAGATCCACGAAAGGGTTCTGGTTGTGATGATATTCCTCCTATGTTTTTTATAAGGTGTGCGGAACCTCTATCTTTCCCACTAGAAAGACTTTTCAACAAATCACTTTCATCCGGGGTTTTTCCATCAAAATGGAAATCTGCTAGAATTGTTCCTATATTTAAATCTGGTGACCGTCAAAACATTGAGAACTATCGTCCAATATCAATATTATCCGTACTAGGTAAGGTTTTTGAGAGTCTTATATGTAAACCTTTGATTTGGCATTTCAAGAATATTTTATCCACTCACCAACATGGTTTTATTGCAAACAGATCCACGAGCACAAATATGGTAACTTTTTCGGATTATGTGTGTTCAGTTGTTGATTCAAAGTCTGCCGTGGATGTAATATATACCGATTTTAGCAAGGCTTTCGACAGGGTTAACCATAAGGTTCTTTTGAATAAATTGAGTGGAATGGGTGTTATCAATAACCTTTTGAGTTGGTTTGCATCATATTTAGATAAAAGAACATCAATTGTGGTCGTAGATGGATATTCTTCAACATCTTTTATATCTTCATCCGGCGTACCCCAAGGGTCTCATTTGGGCCCCATTTTATTTAACATTTTCATAAATGATGTTTCAGAATGTTTTAGAAATTCCAACTATTATTTATTTGCAGATGACTTAAAAATATTGAGGAAAGTTAACACTCCGTTGGACTCTCTGCTTCTGCAGAGGGATTTAAATGTCTTCTCTAGTTGGTGTAATTACAATTTAATGACACTAAACGTCAGCAAATGTCATTTTATACGATTCACTAGGAAAAGGTCGGGGGGGGAGCTTGACGCAGTAACTTACAAACTAAATGATACTCCTCTTGAGCGGGTGTCTTGTATTCGAGATCTGGGCGTTACTATGGATAGCGAGTTGCGTTTCACGTTACATATTGATTCAGTGGCATCTAAAGCATACCGAATAATGGGATTTGTTCTCAGGAATGCTAAAGAATTTAAACAAGTAAAAACTGTTATTGTATTATATAATCCTATGGTCAGAAGCAGTCTCGAGTATTGTAGTACAGTTTGGAATCCACATTACAATAATCAAATTTATCGTCTGGAAAGAATACAAAGATACTTCGTGCGTTCTCTTGCGTATAGATACAAATTTAGGAATTTATCTAGCTATGAACAAGTACGGAAATACTTAAATATGCAGACGCTAACATCACGTAGACAAATAAGTGACTTGGTATTTTTGTATAAAATCGTTAATGGCGTGTTAGACTGTCCGCACCTTCTGAACCAAATTATGTTTAAAATTCCAACTAGGTTACCCAGACTTAACAAGTATAAACCATTTGAACCAAAAATAAGTAGAACCAATTTAGGATTTTTCGCACCTATTAACCGAATGGTGCGACAGTATAACACACTGTCAACCAATATTAATTTTAAAGGTGACATATACGGCCAGAACTTAGCATCATTTGTGTCTGCCTTGAAAAACACGATTATATAAAGAATACATCTAAATTACTGGTATTATTACTGGAACTACGAATGGGTTGCCGTTTGCTGTCTTGTTCTTTGTTATTTTTTATTTTATTTTATTATATGTTAATTTTATTTGATACTTTAACTTCGCAATATAATTTTTTTTCTTTTATAAAAATTAAGTGATGTAATTCTAAGTTTTTAAACCTATTCTTAATATTTATAACATTCCTAATTTTGCATCGGATATGTTAATATTCCTGTTTTACTTGGAAAGATATTATATTTAAATAATTAAAATTAATTACTACAATTGATTTAATTTGAGCACTATAATAATAATATTGATGTGTATACATACAATTTGCATGCTGTGTACACCTATAATTAAGGAAGCACTAACATTTATTTTATAAAATTGTTACTGTACTTTGTCTTGTAAAAGTGTATTCCTTGTTGGTGTTCCTAATAAAGTAAATAAATAAATAAATAAATAAATAAATTATGTGGCATTGAAAAATACATACGACCCTAAATTACTTTTTTATCACCAACCCCTGCTTTTTAATAGCTTTATTAGTCAATAACAAACTTTCACCGGGTAGAGGGCGCTGCTATCGGGTCCCAGATTTTTTCGGGGCAGGACAACGTCTGCCGGGCCCGCTAGTGTTCGTATATTATATATGCAATACCTTCCTTTTCTTACACCGATATTTCGTTACTCATATAAGAAGATTATCTGGAAGAAATCGCTTATTAACGACAAGGCCACCTTGTTGTACTTGATCTTGCTTAGTCTATATCTTTGCAATTTTTCTTTATTTATGGGAAACTTTTGGGAAATAAATGATCTCAAACCGTAAATAAAGTAGCCAATTTATTTATTAGGGTAGGGTTATTTATTTTTTAGGGTTTATCTCATAGCGTCTATTAAAGGCGTCGGGATGTGACGACCCCATCGCCCGCTGTTGGGATAACCTCTGTCACAACAGAGATTATTCCACCAGTGCAATCAGTCACACTGGTGGTAGGTCTTTTGTTGCAAGAGGCCGGCTAGGTAGGTACCACCACAGTGTCCAATATTCTGCCGCCAAATAGTAGTGTTTAGGCACTACTGTGTTCCGGTTTGAAGGGCATTGTACGCTAGTGAAATTACTGGGCGAACGAGATTTAAGAACTAATATCTCGAGGTTGGCAACGCGTGAGTGGCACCTACTAATGGTGCTGCAAGCGCTCATAGGCTGCGGCAGCCACTTACCATCAGGTGGGCCGTATGCTTGTTTGCCAACTTCTAACATTAAAAAAAAAAAGCGTATAGCAATCAGACAACAAACTTGCAGCTCATAAATAGCATCGACTCCCGTTCGCATTCTCTTCACGAATATTAATACATTAGCTCATTGTATCATTAATCCCAGTAGCACTTGTTAATCTAATTTAGAAAACTGTGCTGATCTAATTTTATATATATTTTGACTCGACTGTTAATCTCTATCTGGTCTTACCTAAATAATTCAAGAAGTATTAATTTTGTCTCACAGGATGTCTTAACGAAATTGCATTACATTTGATTTTGTATTTTATCTTTATCATAATTTGTTTTAATCAAACAACATAATTTAGGTTAAATGATGATGATTGATGTACCTTATTAATACTAATAATAAACGCTACATACTCAACGGCCCCCAATAGGGTAGTTATATCCTGTGTCCGGGGGTCCGGAAGAATACACCATGACAAGGACAAATACACCCAGACCGGAAAACATACCTGTATGATCAATACAAATATATGTTCCGAGCGGGAATCGAACCCGCGACCTGTGGCGCTTAAGTAAGGTTCCCTACCGCTGCGCCACAACGTCGTCAAATGATGGAAATTATGGAAATATAAAAACGGAAATTGTTTCTTATTTAAATGTAGTAGTACTAATAAATGCTCTTGAAATAATAAATATATAGTCGTTAATGGTACATTTAACACTTAGTCACAATGTTTAATTATGTATTTATATTCATTTTTCAGTTTACTTGTTACTTACGTAATTAAATGCAAGTAAATATAGTAAGGAGATATTGTTTGTCTATCACACATATTATCCTTATCGAACAGAACTCTATGACCAAATCAAACACCTGCTCCATACGGGAATCGAACCTAGATTTATCAGCGTTAAAGCCATGTTACTACCACTAAAATCCAGACGTCAACATCATATTAATAGTATCGGTAACTATAAAAGAGGACGCTTTGTAAATGAGAAAATAATTATGGCGAAATAACGGTTTCAACTTCAAAAAATATTTACAAAACAATCAATCGTTATAATATAACCCTTTGGCTTACATAATAAAATTAATATGGTCACACCGTTTCCACCCAATTTGTTAATGGAATTTTTAAAACCACTATAATATATTAATAGGTTCTATCGATATGCATTAAAACGCTGTTCACATCACTATAATTTGTCTACAGACAGTAGACAAATTTTAGTGATGTGAACAGCATAAAATTCAAATACGCGGTGACCGTGAAACTGGGATGACTTATAAAATTCTATTTATTTTATGATATTATAGACTTTTGACTCTACAATATTAAAATAAACAAAGTAGCAGTTAACAAGTTAATATTAATGCAATACTTTTAATGAAGGTATATTTAAAGATGTTGTGGCACAATGGTAGCGAGCCTTACTTAAGCGCAACAGGTCGCGGTTTCGATTCCCGCTCGGAGCAGATGTTCGTATTAACCATACAGGCACGTGTTCCGGTCCGGGTGCTTTTCCTTGTCCCCGAACCCCCAGCACATGATAGCATTACCCTAATCGGGGCCGTTGAGTGTGTAGCCTTTATTTATTATTAAATTTTTTTGTATTTATAGTTTCATCGAGCTAAAACGCTATTTGCATCATTAATTTAATTAATTTACATTTAGACGTCGATAAAAATCAAATACTCGTTGACCGTGAAACTATGATGATTTATAAAATTAATTGAGCTAATATTATCAACTTGAACGTTAGAATATACAATGATTCAGCAAATACTTTGTAAATATTAAATTTTATGATACTACCAACAAAGGAATATACCATCTGCATAATAAAAAGCACCAAAGATGTAGGCTAGCAAGGGGACAGAGGAAACGGGATTTAAGCGTACATCACTCATAGTCGTCAAATGACTTTGCGAGGATAGTTTTGACATTAATTTTTAAGGTTCCGTACCCAAAGGATGCCAACGGAACCTCATTACTAAGCCTCCGCTCTCCTTCCGTCCGTCTATCAACGGGCTGAGTCTCACGATTCATAATATGGAGAGACACTAAACTTTCACAGAAATACACGTTGTATTTCTGTTGCCACTAAAAGAAAAAATAATAAACACAAAATAAATTGCAAAAAAGGGAACCTTAATAAAAAAACATTGGTAGTTTTTACTCTACGTTGGTATGGAGGCCTTTATGTAGACCTGGTACTGACAATTTAGAGAGAGAACAAAAATAATTATTTTAGTCTGTACGTCTCTCTGTGGCAAACAATATTGACTATAAATGTAAAAGCTTACCGGCGTCGGGATGTGACGACCCCATTGCCCGCTGTTGGGATAACCTCTGTCACAGCAGAGATTATTCCACCAGTGCAATCAGTCGCACTGGTGGTAGCACCGCAGTGTCAAATATTCTGCCGCCAAATATTAGTGCTTAGGCATTGCTGTGTTCTGGTTTGAAAGGCACTGTAGGCTAGTGAAATTACTGGGCAGAGGAGATTTAAGAACTAATATCTCAAAGTCTGCAACGCGTGAGTGGCACCTATTAATGGTGCTGCAAGCGCTCATAGGCTACGGCAACCACTTACCATCAGGTTGGCCGTCTGCTTGTTTGCCAACTTGTAACATAAAAAGACAACTAAAAGCGCTCTTACTTCGGTACACATATACAGCCTGGTTTTTCTATTGTATAAAATTCCACGCGAACGTAGTCAACAAAACATAATAATAAGACATTTCAAAGCAAACGACGTAATTATGAAACGATTAAAGCGTCGTGGTTTTGAGGCGAGTTTGTTGATCAAGGTAATGATTACCTTGTCCTTGCACGTTCGTATGTTAACTTGGAATGTACTTTTGATAGACACGTCATTTTCCGTGAGGGGAATTAAATATATATATATATATACATAAACGCTGCACACTCAACAGCCTACATTAGGATAGTGAAATCCTGGATTGGGGGTCCGGAAATATACACAATGACAAGGACAAATACACCCAGACCGGAAAATAGGATTGCATGCTCAATACAAACGTATTGACATTGAGCGGGAATCGAACCAACGACCTGTGGCGTTTAAGGCAGGTTCGCTACCGCTGCGCCACAACGTCGTCAAATTAATAGGTATGAGCGCAATCTTGGAAGATATTGTACACATTCAGTGTACATATGTATTATGAATTTAATGTAATTTGTATTATCGATAGGATTTAAACCGAAACTTAATTAACTGTATGAGATGTTTTTTTTTTTCAAAAGTGCATACAAAAAAACGGTAGAAGTGTTTTATAAACTACGTTACACACTTAAAATAATTTGAAAGCAATTATCGCGACTTATACTATGAAAAGTTTTATTTTCTATCTCACAAAATGTACACATAACAAAAATCAACAAAAATTATTGTATTTCGATCACATACGACGCAAATATGGCTAAAATTAATATAAATTTCAACTAAAGTATTGAGATGGAAGTCGCAATTGAGATACAAATAACAAAATAAAACCATAATTATAATATTATCATATCGCGACTGAAGCTAGAAGCTATTTAAATAATGTTGATTAATTATAAAACGGGTTTATTTAACCTTTTAAAAAATTCTAAGATTTTTTTTACTAAACAAAATCGTAAACTTAACTACCTTAACCTAACATCTTAAAATGGAAATGTCTAAACCCAACGTTATATAATATGTTCTTCCAATTCAAAACAATTGAGGTCACGCATCCCAGCCGTTACTATAACATCTTTATCCTTAACCCTATTTGTAGAGAGTACTATTCTTACTACGCTTAAAATAAAATTAATAAATGGCTTTCTTGTTTGCTTGTCTTGTAATTAATGGGTGAAATAGTGTCAGAATTATTCAGGCCGCCTGTATTATATCGAATATTATCAAGTCTCCAGCTCTTTTTACTTGCCAAAGAAACAGAATCATTAAAGTCGATTTCGAATCGACACAGATGTTGCGTAATCAGTATGTAAAAAAAACACAAATTGAAGATGTCTAAATGAAGTCGCTATTCACTTCAAAACTGAATAAATTTAAGGAGTCTACATAATTATATAAGGTAATAGTAATACAAATTGCTCCTCATTCAGGTAGAAATCTTTTAGTATATCTTACAGTTAAAACTCCTTATTGTTCCTACTTTTGCTTAAATATAACAATATAACATATAATATATCATACGTACAATTATAACAGGTTCATCGACCTTGCAGTCTAATGAGCTTACATCTCGATAAATTACGCACAGTTTAACAAAGTTGATTAGTTTAAAACAACAAATATTTTCTAAACACAATTAACCTAAAACTAAAACGCTTATGCCAAAACAAATTTAGGTTCGAAGTGATTTCAATTCGTTATTTTTAATGTGAAACATCTAATGCGTCAAGTCAAACCGTCTGTTGCTGTCGCCATCTCATGCGTCGACACTTTATAGAAACAATAGGTCTAGAAATTTAAATTGCTATTCCTCTTATAAATATGATTCCATACGTACTTCTCCAGGAAGACTAAAAATCCCCATTCTGTACAAAATACTTTTGATGTTTCGCATCTGCCAGGCGTCCCAGGATGGCTTTTCTATTCTAGCTTTGATAGTAAGCCCAAAGGTAATATAAAATGTGAGCCATCGCAGCAAATGCAAACTAGCATACACACCCATCCATCTAAACTAGTTATCAAAGCCAATTTTCACTAGCAACATCGGGGACAAATCACTGTGCTATATCATCTGAGAGTAGAAGATAGGGAAGATAAAAAAAAAGGATAGAGGAGCGGGCAAGGTTTGCACCTCCAGCGCTCGCATTCATAGATCAAAACGCAACAGTATTTGACGACGTTGTGGCGCAGCGGTAGCAAACCTGCCTTAAACGCCACAGGTCGCGGGTTCGATTCCCGCTCGGAGCATGTATGTTTGTATTAACCATGCAAGCATATTTTCCGGTCTGGGTGTATTTGTCCTTGTCATTGTGAATGTTTCCGAACCCCCGACACAGGATATTACTATCCTAATGGGGGCCGTTGAATGTGCAGCGTTTATTATTAAAAACAGTATGGATACTGCTACTTCACAATGACATTCTATGGACGACCTCAGAATAGCATTTCACTAAGCCTCCCATGTATACGTAAAACCAGTTAGGTTCTTTAATATATCAGTTAGGTTCTTTAATTATCTATACAATTTTTGTAAAAAAATGGAGTTAGCGGTTAAAAGCAATCTCTAAGGCAACCCTAATATCCACGTTAATAACTATTTTACACATATCTTTGTCTCTTATTAAATATAATTATCTTTTTTTCAGATTCTCCAAATAGGATGCCGTGGTTTGTTAAGACATATTGGGTGTTGTACAACATAACGATTCCTGTAGCGTTCCTTATCACGCTATTCTACTGGGCAGTGCTAAGAGCACGTACGTAATTACTGTTATCTTTTAAAACAATAAATATTCCGCAATGTACTTAAACAATAATGTATTGTTATTATTCTTTTATCTTCTTCATAGCTAAGCGACTTAACATTGCAAATAGTGACTTATCTAAACATAGGCATTTGAGCGAACCGTTAACACTGAAAGAAATATTTCACTCCTATTCTTCTAAACTTATATTTACCACAAGAAGATATTAGACTTTAAATATTAAATTAGTAATAATAAACACAATAAACTTTTGTATTGCATAATAACGAGCCATGACGATGGAGTTGCTTACAGAATTATTGTTTATATTTATTGTATAGAACCTTATTTGTTTTTAAAGCAAAACTGGCCTTGTATCGTCATATAACATCACCCATTTGCCAGTGAAAGACTGGGCCTTTCAAAAAGACAAAATCTTAGATAGACCAAACCATAGACTTAAAAAAAAAAGAATAGTAGCAATACTTTTTAAGACTCTAATACTCCTATTGCCCCTCCAAATAATCCTCGTAGCTTGTGTAAGACAATAGCTCATGGAGGTCGGGATCGAACCCGCAACTCTTACGTTAACGATGTTGAGTAGGCCCTTTATAATTTGAGATATTGAGGCTTTTAACTTGTTGGAGCCCTTTCGTAAATTCAACTCCAACGCAACGGAACGAACTTACAAACTAACTTCACACAGTTATGTTGACAGTTCGTTTATACATGTCAAAGATGTTTAAAGTGTGAAATGACTTTTACAGCTGGTAAGAAAATGAACTACGCTCCAAACCCGATCCTGGATGTAATGCTCCACGGCATGAATTCAGGGCTGATGTTTGTTGAGCTTGTTTTATCAGCGCACCCAAGCCGCTTGCTTCACATAATGCAGCCATTATACTTCGCACTAGTCTACCTGTTGTTCACAGTTGTGTATTACATACTTGGAGGACTTGACCCGTAAGTTTTATTTGTATAAACATTCAATAACTCTAATTACGATATTTCTACATCTTTACATTTCCAATACATAAACAAATTAGCAGATATGTGACTAGTACTAATAATTAAATATAATATTGTATGTACATAATGTATGTTTGTTTTGTTGCGCTTTTACGCTTTAAATACTCAACTGATTATCTTATTACATTTTGTATACACGCTGTTAATGGTGTAAAAAGTTGTTAGGGGTTACGTTGTTAGGAGTATCTCCATCAAAATCACTGCGAATCCGCAGAAAAAGTTAATTAAAATAAACATTACCAAATTGAAAGTGTGATCGACGGCCTCTGCCAATTAGTCTCGACTGCCCAAAACGATGGGTAATGATTTGTAATGTTTATTTCTACACGGATCTATAGCCGAAAGAACTAGGTGGTTTTTAATGTATTAATTATAATTCTATTCTTCATATTCTTAGAGAAGGCATAAGGTATTAAACAATTAGCACTCATTCATCGATGACAGGGGTGGTTTCAGACTAACTTTTATTTTACCGTTGTTTCGGCTGACACTCTGACATGGGCTTATTCCGGCATGTACGTTCTAAACGGTGGTGGAAAATATCAGTAGCATTTCTAGAAACACCACTTTATATTACGCGCTTAGTTATAGAAGCCTACAAGCGCGTCAACATCATACGAGTTACGCGTGTTTTAAATGACACCCTTATCCGCGCTTCAAAAAACGGACTGTTATAAAACGCTGGTCTAAAACCACCCGTAATTTGGATAACAATACAGTTACAGTAATCACTTTGCCAATCCTTTTGACTATATTTTATAATCAATGACAGATTCTTGCGGTTTCATACGCATGGTACAATCCAAAGATCAAGGTAAAATATGAAAGTAATACCTCATTCAACGTGATAAATAATAATACATAATATAATGAGGCAGTCATTGATTTACAAATTTTTATTATAACTTGACAGTCCTGGGATTTTATATATATAAAATAAAGCTTACGAAACTATATAGGTTCATTATAATAAGAAATTTTTCTTCGAATATGAACAATGATAAGCATAGTCAATTAAGTAGGGTTTTTGTGATAAAAAAAACCATACAAAGTGCGGTTATTGGGTCACGAAAATGTGATGAATTTTATAAAAAATGTTGTTGGAAATTTTCTAGGGTGTGAAACATAGGATTAAAATATATTTAGAAAACCTATTACAATTTTTTTGGAATAAAGTTGCTTCGTTAACGATCGTTATCCAAGCAGGCGAAGCCGCGGGAAAATCTTACCCTATAAGTTTAAATTCAATATTTTTAACATTTTAAAAATGATGATCACCATAAAGGCCAATAAGGCATGCGCCTAGAGCGACAAATTATGAGGAGCGGCTGATATTCGTGATGAGGAAATGACTCTTTGTTTCTTGACATTTTAAAGCTTTAAAGTTAAAGTCATTCATTGAGAAAACGAAGTTGTAGCGCAGCGGTAGCGAACCTGCCGTGAGCCACAGCGCGCGGCTTCGATTCCTGCTCGGAGCAAATGTTTGTATTAACCATCCAGGCGTGTTTTCTGGTCTGGGTGTGTCCTTGTTATTGTGTATGTTTCCGGAGCCCGACACAGGATGTCATATATATATATATATATATATATATATATATATATATATGACATCCTGATATATATATATATCCTTATGTATTATAATTCATATCAAAAAAGAGTGCCAAACTTCAATTCAAACTAAATTTATTGTTGGTTGCACTTCCCATATGTATTGAGACCAGTTCGTTGGAACTAGGTCTGAAATATAATTTTTTTACCTTTAATTTTCCTGCGAGCTGGATTTTAAGTATTTGCGTTCGGTCGTGTTTGGAGCAAATCCACTGATTTGCCCAAATATGAAGCAATATCTAATTTTCCTTTAGATCTTGTAATGCTCGACGCCTTAGTCTTTTGAATGTTGTACTAGGTCTTTTTAGCATTAGGTTCCTTGCAAGTTGATTTGGGTGGTTTTGCATGCGTTTGCGATAAGTTTGTAGTGAATCTGCTACTTCCATCTTAATAGTTTTTATCTTTAGTTCTCGGTGAAGACGGATTTGGATTGGAATCGTTGCAGTATTTCGAGAAATATATAAAATAATGTTAAAATATTACTTCAAATCTGCATAGTGCTCAAATCAATCAAATCTACTTAATATATATAATGTTTGGTGGCTTGGGTTACCCAAGCCACCAAACATTGCAAAAATATGTGTTGCCATAATAATTTGTCTACGCTAGAACTTACATATTAAGAAGTAATTATAGCAGATATTCTTGACATAGAAATTAATACATGAATAAATTAATACATAAAATTTAATTTACCTCAAATATTAAAACTGTAAATTCAGCATCTTTTAACCTAATACACTTTAAATAAATAAAAAATACTACTAATATACTTAAATAATTTCAATAATACTGGCGTTCGATTTGATAGGTCAAAAATACACATTAGTCAACAGTAGGAAAATATGTTTCTAAGATTTAGAAGACATTTTCTTCCTCGCACAACCACTCTGTGGAATCAACTTCCGCCGGCGGTCTTTCCGAACCGATACGACTTGGGAACCTTCAAGAGAAGAGCCTATTCTTTCCTTAAAGGTCGGCAACGCGCCTGCATGCCTTCTGGTGTTGCAGATGTTCATGGGCGGCGGTGATCACTTAACATCAGGTGAGCCTCCTGCCCGTTTGCCCCTCTTACATAAAAAAAAACTGCTATTGCAATCCTTCATACAAAAAAAGTAAATACATTCCTGCATAATTTTGTTAAATATAATTTTCTTCTTAGCATTATTCCAAGTATTTACCTAGTGTCTGCTAATTACTCTTATACAGATTTCACAGGTTACTAGTTTTTACATAGAGCGGTTGCCCTCTGACCTCTACGTCATTAAGGATGAACCAGTGACTGATAAGTCAATAGACAAGAGCAACTTATTAAGAGTTAATGATTATAATAAGATGTTATACGATAATAACCGAAACCGTCATTTTAACGTGCTCTCTCTATGGGAGGCCAACAAGGTCCAGACCGAAATAGATATTTGTACGAGACTCGAAACCGCAAACTTCAAGGCTAATAACCCTATTAGACCGACAAATAAGCTTTTAGTTCGCACCAGTATTGGGTACGACAATAGCCCATAGCGGTCAGGATCAAACCCGCAACTCTCGCGTTAATCGAGTCGGCCCTTCTACCGTGGAGCTATTGAGGCTGTATATATACTTTATAAACAAACACTCATTATCTCTTATCATTATCTCTTATCATTTTTAAAACAATACTAAACCTACATCAATATGTTAGTATTAGATAAATGATAAGACTTAGAAGGCTTGTCAAATCACACATCCTTTTCTCAAGGTAAAGTAGAAACAAGCCATTTACACAAATGTAGCCATTTTGGTTATAAACAAACATCTTGTCCGTATTTGAATGTATTCAAACAGAGTTGAAACGACGAATGTTTACTGTAACCTTTTGCTAACGACCAATATTATTATACTACACTGCGTAACTAAGCGGCAACCATTTAAAATATTGACCATTAGGCTTTATGGCTAGAAAATTGAACATAAAATTATTTTTATCTTAAAGCTATGATTTAATATGACAATGAATTAGTATTGTTTAGAATTGGCTGATTTAAGAAGTGTCAGTAGTTTTACTTCAGAAGGTTTGAATATTTCGTAAGACATCTCGTAAGTAAAGCGTTTCTAATACTTATTTAAAAAACATTTGCAATGATTTCCTCTTTTTTTTTAATTAATTGAATATAATTTTCCACTGACCAATGGTGTCCGTCTTTATTATTACACATATTTTTCCGATGAAATCTAACGCAATTTCAAAAACAAGCCATAATTAGTTACTAATACAGGAAAAAATTAACAAACATACTAATTTAATCAATTATTACTATTCTGCTTCTATGAAACTCGCACGTCAATTTTCTTTATTATTTCTTAAGTTTCGATCTTGGATCTTGTATGACCATTTTCAGGTTGTAGTCTCTAATTGTGCTAATGCCTAAGCTCAGGTAATTTCAATCGCCAAATGCATACACTACAACTTGAATAGACTTCAAGGTTTATAATTTGAAGACTACCGCTGCGATGTTTTAATTCATTTTACTAACATCTGTTTCGGTCCGGACGTTTATTTTCTCCCCACCGTTCCTCGACGAGCACGTCGAACCGAACCCGGTTGTTAACATCCGATACTACTGATTTGCCTTTTGGGTTGCAGAGGCTAGATGGCATTCGCTCTGTGTAAAAACTAGGCACCTGTCAAATCCGGATAAGAGTAACAAGCAGACCCTGGGTAACTGCTGGGAAGAGAGATTACAAGATATCCTTAAAACAGGAAATGACTTCTTTAATTTTTATTAATTCCGATAATTTTGATCTTTATACACTCTGGAAAATATAAAAAAAAAACATAGTTTTAGGACCAAATTCAATTTGTCAAATTTCAAATTGTATTTCGGCGTCATCCATGCAATTTTTAACTGAATTAAAATATATAATAAGAAGCTATTGAATATTCAGAAATTATTTTATCTATTTGTACGCTATTAACGAACCTACGTGGACCATGGCCTAAATATTTTTACAAACAACTTTTTTTGCATATGCAATTTCATCACTTTTTAATCATTCATATAAATATTTAATAGCATGAATGGGATAATGTATTCAACCAATTATAACATCCGTCAATTTTAGATATCAATGTTAAATTTGTTTATATAAAACCAATGACCTTAACATACAGACCTCAAGCACGTGTGATTTGATTGCACAACGGCGTTGCAAAACGACTACAATTTGGATATTAAAAATAAATATCAATAACTTTTTACCTTTACCAAAACCATAGATACAGGGCTGTCACAAAAATCTTCTCTATATGTATATTAATAAATAAAGTAATAGCCTGTTAATGTCCCATATCACAGTGCTAGGATAAAGCCTGGAGGCTTTATCGTACTAAAAACAAGGACTCAGAGCAATCCGCCACGTTGCTCCACTGCGATTTGGAGCAATAAACAGATTTTATCAGATTTTAACAGATTTTATCAGATTATATCAGATTTTCTTCCTCATTCCTCACAAACTAAAAATTAACACTAAGTTATTACCTAATTAATAATCAGTCATGTTATTAGATGGATTTCTTAATCGAAGTAAATTAAGCATTGAAAGATTTTATATTAATTCAGGTTTTTGTTAATATATGTATTTGTAGCCTCAATAACTCAACGGTACCAGGGCCGACTTCGCTCCGTTAACGCGAGAATCGAGGGTTCGATCCTGATCCCTTTTGCCTACTGTCGTACCCCTTGCAAAAGTATTGCTGATATTCTTTATAAAAAAAAAATTGACTTATATGCTACTATGACTCACTTACTAAAACAAAAGAAAAAACTTTATATTAATATAAATTAAGTACAAAAAACAGCGTATCTTATTAACGACGTGGAATGTTATGATGTAGAATATTAATTTTGGGAAAAATTCTACGATTCTTTATTCATTAATTTTTATCTTAATATTTAACGACGCGTGTGAAAGGTATGTTTTCTTTTAGTTTAATACGAGAAAATAATTAACAATATTTATAAAAAATATATATTTAAAATTAAGATTTATTGCCTACATGTACTTATTTTTGTTAATTAATAAATTTCTTTATTCTAATTATTATTAAATAGTCAATTAAATTCAAACAATGGCGTAAAATATAGGCAGCCCTAAAGCAAGGTTGTCGTTAAGCACTCGACGCCGTAATGAGAAGTTACTTTGTATTGAAATTAATGGTTCTATACAAAACCCTGTTGAAAATTACTGCACATTAGCATCCTGCAAGATTTGGCAATCGGGCGGACGAACAATATAACATACCAATATCTGTGACCTCATTGAATAATCATACACACGAAATAAGCCCATAAATACAATATTTAATAGGCTTGTTTCCACTTAGAATAAATTAGATAGATTGGAGTTTCTAATGATCAGTCATGATATGGAGGTAACTAAAAGCTAATTTTTTTTAAACAACTACATATATATAAAAAAATATTATAATATGATAATATTTAGAAAACAAATTTAGTAAAATTAGGCATTCAGTCACGTGACAGTGTAAATGTGACGTCACACATAGCAGATCGACGATGTACATATCTTTGTATGGTAACCAATGATGGTAACTCCTTTTTGTATTTAACATCATTCATGGCAGTTGTTAGTTTTACGATTGCAATTAGTGTATTTTCACTGGTGGTAGGTCTTTTTGTTGCAAGAGGCCGGCTAGGTAGGTACCACCGCAGTGTCCAATATTCTGCCGCCAAATAGTAGTGCTTAGGCACTACTGTGTTCCAGTTTGAAGGGCATTGTACGCTAGTGAAATTACTGGGCGAACGAGATTTAAGAACTAATATCTCGAGGTTGGCAACGCGTGAGTGGCACCTACTAATGGTGCTGCAAGCGCTCATAGGCTACGGCAACCACTTACCATCAGGTGGGCCGTATGCTTGTTTGCCAACTTATAACACAAAAAAAAAAAAACCTTTAATTTTTATTTCTTTGTATAACTAACAAAATCACCTAGCTAAACAAAGATCTTTTTTGAGCTCCGTGACGTCATTAGAAACGCCGTTACAATCTTCTCTCTCTAAACTCTTGGAGGTGGAGTGCTCTTCTTTAATAGGATCCTATACTTAATACAAGACGAGACTTACAATTTTTACACAGTAAATGAGTATCTTTATTTCTATTGGAGAAGAATCGGAGAATCTCAGATAAGTTCGTACACTTCTAACACCTAATTTCTTTCCGGCGCCATAATTTAATTTATATATAAACTTATATATAAAATTAATTTATATATAAACAGAAACCAAAGTAAGTTATTAACATCAGGGGATCAAATTAATAATCGTGAAAGTTCAAATGAGCCTCAGTTCAAAATGTAATTAGTAAATTGTTGAATTTCCTTCACCTACTTTTAAATCATTATTCAAAATTTACATATTATTAATATTTAATTTGTACCACAGCTTGATCTCACCGTAATTGGTGAGTTGTCATTCGAGTATTTTATATAACACAATGTAATCGTGTGTTTATTTTTTTATGTCATGACCACAAACTATGAACTCTTGTGATACTTGAAATACTACATATATAGCTTTGCCAGCCCGAGGGATGAGTAGGAAAAAAGAAGAGAACAGGGGATTTGGGAGATTTTTTTTTCTGAAAAAGGGCGCAGCGTGATGGATTAAGCGTTTAATATACTTCTACATAAAATTTAGTTCTACTTGCATATTTTTCAAAATGAAGGTATTAAATTCATTAAATTTACGTTATTTATATAATAAATAATCTTAAAGTTACCTAAATAATGTATCGGTAGCAAAGAGATTTAAGTAATATAAATTTAATGTTTTGATCGGTGGTAGCTTCACTTAGACGTACACAACAGACTGTATATTCGACGATTCAAAAGTGCGTAAAGACCTAATTTAATCAACAATATTTAAAGTTTGAGTTTATAACTAGATCTATGGGTTGGTACTATACAAGCAGAATAATTATTACGCTACTTATTTTTTTTTACTGTATTAACTTTATTAACTGTAAACAAAATATTTTAAATCATGCATCTTATATAATAAAAAATGATTTGGAATTGTAATTAACTAATATTCTACAAGAAAAAAGTGAATAATATTCTACTTTTGCAGTGCCTAAGGTCTACCGCGCTTGGCTACCCAATCAGCTCAATAGTCAATGATACATTTGCCACTAACGACAACGTTGTTGACTATTGGAAGCCAGTCCGTCTTTAGCATCGACTGTAGGGGCTTCGATTTCCGATTGGGTAAATGTCTGCATTGATCTTACAAATATCTGCTTCAGTATGGGCGTTTGTTATTATGGATCTCCTTACCGTGCCTCGGAGAGCACGTTCAGCTATCGGTTCCGATTGTTATCACATAACATCTAATAAAGATCGTTAACTTTTGATAAGTAATTTGCTCATATCCAATGAGTTACTGGTTCGCCCTTAGGATTGCGAAGGTCAGATGGCAATCGCTCTGTGTAAAAACTAGTAACCGGTCAAATTAGTAATAGATAGGAAAAATACTCATCATGCTAGGAAGAAGAAAATACATTTGCCACTCAAGTCAAATTAAAATTAATTCACTAATTTATGAAAAAAAACTATTCCGTATAATTAAGTATAGGTATGTTACCTTGTATCTTATTCGTAACGTTATCCTTAAGTCAAGGTGGGTATTATAATTAAACAGTTATAAAAGGCGATGCGTTGCATGCTAATGTTACAACCTATTATAGATCATATAACCGTATTTGCATCAATTCAAGATCTTCTCGTTTTTACTGGTGGTAAATCTTTTTGTTGCAAGAGGCCGGCTAGGTAGGTACCACCGCAGTGTCAAATATTCTGCCGCCAAACAATAATGCCTAACATTACTGTGTTCCGGTTTGAAGGGCACTGTACGCTAGTGAAATTACTGGGCAGAGGAGATTTATGAACCAATATCTCGAGGTTGGCAACGCGTGAGTGGCACCTACTAATGGTGCTGCAAGCGCTCATAAGCTACGGCAACCACTTACCATCAGGTGGGCCGTATGCTAACTTTTAACATAAAAAAAGTTTTGTTTTTTGGTTTTGTTTCAGATGGGGCCACGCGTTTATTTATCCGGTCATCGACTGGTCAAAGCCTTCTCAAACACTTGTGGTAGTGACCTTAACAGCTCTGTTCCTGGCGCTTATGCACATTGTTACCGTAATTGTGGCTTCAGGCCGTGACTTTATCGCTAGAAGATGTTTTAAAGACAAAAGTGGGGAATATAACGACGGTTTCGAAGCTTAGCCTCGCTAGCCAACTAGTTGGATGGTTAAAACAGTATGAAGATCAAAAGTAAAAGGTCTCTGTGACTACAAATTATGTGATAATACATATAAGTCCTTGATACAGCCAATAAGGATCAATGAAAGTATAAGACGACAATCGTGACGTATATTGTTGTCTCATTAATTAATGTAGTAAAAATAAAGGTCAAAGTAATTTAACTCAAGGATTTATTAATAAGTTAACCAATTTTTACTACTTTCTTTTTACAAATAAGCCGTAGGTAAATAAATTTTTAAAACAATAAATGAATAATTACTGTTGATATTCTTAAATTCGACTTTTAAATGGCGTTGATGTGTTGATAATTACATTTTAAATAGTCAGTTATCCTTGAATACAGGTTGACATTGAAGAATAAAATGCCGAATACATAAACGACACTCAAATCGGTCACTCTACTGAATACTTTTATCAATCTTTCCAAAAACTATGTTTATCGCTCCGATATTTAAAGCAATCAAAATCAAAATTAAAATTATTTTTATTCAAGTAGACTTTTAAAAAGTACTTTTGAATAGTACTTGAACAACTTCCCGTTGATCAATGATCAACTTCCCTTTCATTTAATTTAATCAACATTTACCGAGAAAAAAAATAGGCAGTCATGAAGACTGCCGATATAAGTGAAAATTACACTCTTCGGAATAACTATACTTTTTTAATTAATTTTAGTATGAATAATTTAAATTCTATATTTTGTAAATTTAATTAATTCAATTCAATTCTTCGATTGATGGCTTTCAGTTGTGCCAATTGGACACAGATTACTATTGAATTAACAATTACTAACATTAATGCAGTAACTGACGTCTGACGTAACACGTCGCATGAAACACGTCGATGACGCGAATCCATACTAATCCCTCAAAAATCGATTATACAAGTTTTCACTACAAAAATCGTTATCGATTACAACAAAGTTTTCGTTTTACTATTTAATGTAAACCGCAATGATTTTTGTAACGTAAATTTTTTTAAGTGCCAATAAAATGGACATAATAAACGTCACAAATAAATAAGATGACTTAAGTATTTGAGTATTCGGCCGTAAGACACATACTGAGAACCAATTTTTATTAAATTATTCACTCAAACTCCAACATTTTACAGACAGATAACCAGTCTGATAGGTAATTAAAGTATAATTCTGCTGTGTATATATGCTATAAGCTGTGTATATCGTCTTTATTGATTTATCGCTTTAAGTAGGTACTGAACATTTATCAAATGTATTACTGTGATGTTTATTTTAGATTAATATAAGTTTAGGTTTGCCATTGTGTTGTATTAAGAAACCTACTTTTGTTCGTACTTGACTCAAAGACAAGTGACTTATGAATAAATTATTTAAGATTAATTTAGTTTTCATATAAATTATTGTAAGTTTTTCGTAAAATCAGTAAAAGTTAAGAAATATTTTTAAAGCAAACTTTGTATTATAAGAGTAATATGGCTTTGTTGTGTGTAAGGTAAAATATCTTTAAATAAATAAAGAAATGAAACCTATGTATTTATTTATTGAATAGTAGAGGCTCATACTGTTTTTGGTATTGCTGAGCCGATTATTTTTACTCTTTCATTTCGTTCAATGTGAAGAGTGTCTAAACTTCTATCACTTATAAAGCTATGACCGTTTTCCTTCTTTGTCCTTATCATCCTTACGTTCGCAAAACAGACACTAATATTTGCATCATCGTGGCATAATTATAATTAATTTATGGCTATAAATATAAAACATAAGCTATTTTTTAATCCATTTTCCAAATATTGTTATCACACTATTAAAATCTTTTCTCTCGCTTTAATGCAATCTGTGAGGTCTAAGAGACGTTGAAGACCTTTACCCACCTGATAATGAAATTTATTTAAAATTAATATCATTATGATTTTTCTAATTTATAGAAGTTATACCAGATTCAAAATAACATACTTTCTGAATTGCAAATTGAACATATTAATAATTTAGCACCTATATATTTTTATTACTTGTGATAGATACTTTAGGAGCACTAGTAGTAAAAGAATTTAACGATAGCCCCACACCCGTATTCAGCTATAGCAAAGGCTATAGCAATAGCTACATTGACAACAATTAACACTGAAAACTAAACTGTCAACCCTGCGAACCAACTGCTACAGTTTCAGCTACTACTGTTGACTAGATATGACTATAAGTACGCTTTGTTCGGTAGGATACATCAATCGGCACTGAGGACCTGAATAAAAGTAAGTACGTAACCCTTTACATTTAAAAAATATTATTAATATATGAGTATAGACGAAACAACAGGAAATTATTATATCACATAAAAATGTACTGTCATATCGATCGCAAATATTATCAGTGATAACAGAATTACAGGACATAAGATTTCGACAATTTATATAGATACGTTAGTATCGCTACGGCAATTGTCAATAGAACGTATTTTAAATTACAAAACTGTGACAAAATGAGTGTTATAAAGACTTATTTTAAACATCAGTTTAAAAGTAGTATGTTTGGATTGAATTACGAAAATGCTAGTGATTTTTATATAAGTTGCTTTCAAAAAAATCGATCGTCTGTACCCTTGTTGATAATAAGAACGATTCTCTTCTTTGGCTGTCTTGCAATTTTATTGTCATCTTTTATATTGACTGCGATGTACTTGGGTGTGCAGTTCTTTTTTATATATATGACCCAATGGGGCATCATTTTAATAACACTGGCTAGTGGTTTTGCATTGGGCATATCGATTAGAGTGTTTTTCAAAGGACCCATTGGTAAGTACATATAATAATATATAGTAAATGTTATGATTAATTCAATAAATATTTATTTTTTGGTGTTTTAATACTTCTGTTAATCAATTTGTAAAAGATTTTGTTCATTATTTATTTTGACAAGACAATGCCTTAAAAATTTGGTGTTTTCATTATATATATTCAATTTTGATTATTTAAATATTTGAGACACAGACACTCTTACAACTTTATTTAGCCAGCTTCTGCCTGTGACGTCATCCATCCATCCATCCACCCATTTACACAAAAAATATACATAGCTTATATTATCCAAAGAAAGTGAAACTTTCTCACAGAATGGGTCCACTTCTTCAAGACGCTATACAACATACAAACTTACTTTCTTATTATAATAATATGGATATGGATTATCTATACGAATACGAATAATCAATATTACAACATGTACGTATCATGTGATTACTAATCATAATGTAATAATTTTAATTACGGAAAAACCTTGGTTTTTAACCTGTCAAAATTCTTGAACCAAAGTCCAAAAACTTTTTGTTGTAAGTAAATTATTTACAATTCTTCAACGTTAAACGGAAAGTTATAGACGCTTTTTGCAATTTTACCCGCATCAATCCCGATCTCAAGCATATTATGTTAGAATAAAATTTATTATATAAAAAGCCAATGTATGAACTATCTACCTAACAAATTGTTCTAGACTTTGTATAGATTAGTAAGCACAAATGCACATACACTATGGAGGGTAAACTCTGACGTCCTTCAAGCAAGTCTAACAAGGTTACGCTCAATGGTAATGGGTCACTGTAACTTACCTAAATAACCTACATTCTTTATCAATATGTCTGTTTTTCATTCATTATCACACTAGATAAAATGGTTGAAAATCAATGAAAGTGTTTAAATGGCGACGCTTACTCCTTTCTTGTAAATATTATTATTATTCCGACTGCTACACAACGACTAAGCACATAACGATCGTTTAACCTGTTATAATATGACAATCTTGTCAATGGAAGTTATATATGGACACTTGCAACACCAGTAAATAAATAAATAAACACTCCACATTCAACGGCCCCTTAGGATAGGTATGTGCTGTGTTGGGAGTCTTCAAACATACACAAGGACAAGGACAAATACACCCAGACCGGGACACATGCCTGTATAGTCAATACAAACACCTGCACTGAGAGGTCCCCATTAATAAGAAACTAGAAAAGTCATCCGATGATCGTTCTGATGCGAATCTACAGTACACACACATCATGAAGTCATGGTTTCTATACTAGGGTCAGATGTTTTTATTGACCATAAAGAAATGTGCTCCGGTCTAAGCGTTGTTCATTTGTTTATGTAAGTCCGGGCTGGATTTAATTAGTGACTGTTAAGTGTAGCGTAGCGTTTATTTATTTATATTGCATGTGTAAATATCTGTATCTGTTCGTTCTTGATTGGAATTCTCCATAAATGTTAAGATGGCAAACGAATAATTTCCTAAAAGACACAGTCAAGAAATTATAATCCTAGAAGATATGGCTTACGAATTGAATAATAATATAATATGTATTATATTTATGGCGTATTTTTTCCAGATTCTACCTTCGATCTACCGTGGTATATCAAAGCGTATTGGGTTTTATATACAATAACAATACCGATCGCGTTCTTCATCACTGTCTTCTATTGGATATTCCTAGCAAATCTAAGTGAGTAATATATAAAACAAATTTTATTGATATAATTATATAAAGATCGCTCTTAATAGTAGGTTAAATAAGATTAACAAACAGCTCTGTGATATACTGACATTGTTACTGTTCATACTTCAAACTAGCCAGACTTTTAAAAATCATGTTAATCGGACAAGAAAGAGAGACATACAGACAGAGAGCCTTATATGATAAGTAAAGATGAGAAGATATAAACAGTTGTAATCAAATGTTAATTTAAATGAAACTCATTTAAATATAAATGAAACTCATTTACATTAAACGTTAAAAATTTCCGATCCGTTTCGGCTGTAGTAAACTTTATCAACCTTAAATATTATCAACAGATTACAAATACAATGACTCATACACACAAATATATAAAACTGAGTAATAAAATATATGAAAAATATATTTAATTAATCATAAATGTTCATTACTAATAGAATAATATTAATTTCCAAAAAATATAACAGGAAAATACAAATACTTAAACGTACCTACTTGAAGAATGGTAAATAGAGTCGAAAACAAATTATTGACTATAGTATATTTAGTATTCAAACCACAAATCCCCATGGAAAGATAAAACCAAATATCTAGGCGTCATACTCGACAACAGACTTACCTTTGAAGCTCATATCCGCAAGGCACGCGATAAAGCAGCGTTCGTTTTGGGAAGATTGTATGCGATGTTGGGCAGGCGGAGTAAACTGTCCCTTAGAAATAAGGTGACATTATACAAAGCCTGTATACGTCCCATACTGACCTACGCGAGCCCTGTTTTTTCACACGTCCACGCCAGAAGAATTAATCATTTACAAATAATTCAGAACCGTTTCTTACGCATGGCCTCGGGCTGTCCGTGGTACGTTCGCAACGTAGACCTCCATAGAGACTTTGAAATCGATTCGATCCCCAAACATTTGAAGCGCTTATCGCAAAACTATTTCGATCAAACTACTTTCCATCCAAATCCTTTGATTAGACATGCTTGTATCTACACAGACCGATGTAACCAACCGACAAAAGTAAGGCGTCCTAAGCACGTCCTGCAAGACCCTGACGATAGGATTACATTAGAAAATGCCCCTTACACAACACGGCGTCGCAGGAGGCACCTAAGGACGGAATCAAATTTGAGCCCCCGTGAGGGCTGTCCCTTTATCACGGCTGAGTCTCTGTAGTCGGCCCCCGCCCAGTGACGCTGTCAAGGCCAGTAGGGCCAACAGCAATACACATTCCGAAAAAAAAAAAAAAAAAAACCACAAATCACGCTTTGGATTCTTAAATTTAACCATATATGCCTATAAATAAAAAATGTATGTGTCTGTCTGTCTATGTCTATACATGCCTATCTCTGTGTATTATTTATATATACTAAGATGATATAAATTGTTCCCATTCACAGATGAAGAGTTCGCTGTCAATAATACTTTAGACGTCTTCATCCACGCCGTAAACAGCGTGTTAATGCTTGTCCTGTTGCTAACATCACGACATCCAACGAATCTACTTCACTTTTACTTCCCGATCGTATTTGCTGTCGTATATGTGATATTCTCTGGTATATTCTATGCCGCTGGTGGGACAGATCCGTAAGCATTATTTTGTTTTTTAATTTTTTATCATTACGAGTATGATACCAAGACGAGTGAATGAAGTTTCACAATCTATTTATAAACCGTTACCTTTGTTATATTAATTAAATCTGTATCTTCTATATAAAAATTTTAACGAATATTTTCAAGTAGTGTATAGTGTTTATTTTATTAAAATCGGCGGACTCTATCAAATGTTATTTCAATTTTAATGACAACATACGATAATGTATGACACAAAATAAGGTAAGTAGTTTAGCCGTTTCACGCTAAAACTACTTAACAGATTTAAATGAATTCGTGATGAATTTGGCACAGTGTCTGTGTTTATCTGGATTAAGACATAGAATAATTTTTATCCCGGCAAATATATTAGGTTCATGTGGAATTATCAAATAACTACATTAACGCGAATGGAGTCGTAGGCACAGCTAGATAATTTTATAAGAATTGAATATATTGAATATATTGAATATTTGTTTAAATATAAAGGAGGCATGTCGAGAAACTAAACTGCTTCGATACTATTGTAAAGCGAGCGGAAAATATGATCCAATGACTTCGACGGATAGTAATATTATTATCAATATTTTTCTCTTTTACAGGTTTGGAAATGTCTACATATATCCCGTATTAGACTGGTCTAACCCAGGTCCCGCTTTTGCTATTGTAGCAATAGCGGCCATACTAATTTTAATTCTTCATTTCATTATCGCGATATTAACAATTTGTAGAGACGCCTTCGGCCGATTCTGTCGTAAAGACAACGACGGATTTGTATTATAAATAAAACCAATGAATCTGTCATCTTTTTCATGAAAAGATTTTTAGATTTCAATTTGATATATACTTTTGTCAATGTATGTTAAAAATACATTGTTGCTCAATTTAAAAGGTGTATAAGTTAATTTTAAGTTGTATAAAAGTATGAATGTATTTTGTAAATAAACAAAAGTCAATAATTAATACTTAATTCTATTTCTTCTATTATTTATAATTGTACCTAATTATCCTATATTTGTACTTATTGTATAACAGCTTTTTAACAACAAACCGACATTGTTGTTCAAGTTCAAATAGAGCGTTGCTGTTTTCAGCATGTTGTCGTTGCGCCAGAGTGCCCAAATCCCCACCCCCTCTTTCATATCCTCTTATTTCCTTTCTCTGTCCCCTCCTTCTTCTGGATTGGCAACGCGCTTGTAATGCTTATCGTGTTGCAGGCGTCTGTAGGCTATGGAGGCAGCTTACCATCGGCGGGCCGTACGTTTGTATGCAACCATTATGATATAAAATAAAATATTCAAATGCCGACGATACGAATGAATAAATAACGGAACTCATGAACATAATATAATACTATTTTATTGCAAGATAGCATCTAAGGAAATGTGATTATTAGGAAGTTTGTGTAAGTGTACGTTTATTGGCATTTAGTGGCTATTTGCAAATAGTAAGAAAAAAAACGATTATAATCATAGTCTCAAGTAAAAATATACGACATTGCTCATCGGTTACTATGTGAATCGACTGAATTAATTTTATAGCTTTTGAATTTAATTGATAAATGTTCTATGAGTAAATAATACTAATCATATAATCGTAAAGAATTGAGATAACATAATGATGTTATTGCTCACTGTTTTGTTATCTTTAAAATATAATTTTACTCATTCTTATGGTCTTATTGTTAATTCAAAGAAATTCACACATTTGACATAAGATCCAAAAATGGGACTAGATTAAAAAATTTGGCATTGATAATATTGTGACACACGATAACCAGCGTATACGATATCCGTTGCCGATAACGACATTCAGGTATCTGTGTTAGTGCGATCACTATGAGTGCCATAAAAAATTACTTCAAACAAGAATGCAATCTACTCATGTTAGGACTAGAACATCCTAAAAGTTCGGATTTCTATATAACAGTTTGGCAATCTACCAAATCGCCTTTGCCACTTTTAATATGGAGAACACTTCTTGCTATAACGTCGTTGGGTATAGTGTTAACTTCAATTGCTTTCTACATTGCAAGCACCGTGCCTGCCGGTTACTGGTTCATATATCTGACACATTGGGGGCTAACTGTGAATCTTCTATCAAGTGGCTTTGGGGCTGCTATATCAGCTCGCTGTTACTTTTCTGGGCCCATAAGTAAGTATTCTTTTCTCATTTTCCATTGTATATCTTTTGTTTTAATCTTATTGTTTCGCCCCCATTCAATATTTAAGGTTAGTCCAAAAACCTCGTACAGTAAGCAATTAGCATGTTCTAATTATTAAATAAAACTAATATCCATACTACTTTATAATTATACTACTGTAAAGTTGACTTTGTATGGTTAAGTTATAAAAAAGGGAGTTTGTTTGTTATTCATGTTGCAATCGATCAGTGAATTGACCATAAGGTTTTGATAATAGTTTCTTAGAGTTCGTTGAGTTTTTTCGTATTCCACTTGATTTTCATAATTGAATTAAAAGCTTGTACTAATAATAAACTAATAGCTCTTGAGTCTTTAAAGAAACAAAACAACTCTATTGCAAAGCCGCGGGGAAAGTTACAATACAGTCACTGTTATTTTCTATTTTTTTAACCTATAATATATTATATTTGATTTGCTTTGATCCCTAATGGTCACCTTAAGTTTTTCGTCAACAAATACAATATAAGATGATTTTTGGTCCGTCACATTTTTATATCGAAAAAAATATTTTTACGTATTGAAGGTCTCCCCAGGCCTGACTACTTAAAAATGGTATACATAAATGTTATTCAGTCCGCTTTTTGTTATTATTTGTTCGTTTCACGTTTAAACTAACCCGCAATAATTTTTATTTGTATGAAAAATATTGTGCTCTAATTTTTGTACAGGCGCTGAGTTTAGCTTGCCGTGGTACGTGAAGACTTACTGGATACTACATAACATATCTGTTCCCCTGGCATTTCTCATTACAATATTTTACTGGACATTACTGTATAGCGGTAAGTTTTGAGCAACCATGTAGGCGTAGTTCATGTACGACTTTTTAAATACAAAACTTTAAGTTTGTGTCGTGGTGCATGTCTATACATTGAAGATATTTTTAAGAGACTTACGTCTGATAATGTTGATCTTGAATCTATGTAATATAATATTATTATTTGTTTCTTTCAACTCTCTAGACTTTAAGACTGCTGGACTTCTTTAACCACTATTTTTACCGTTCAAATTTTTCTGCGTATCAGACACATTTTGAGCAAAGCCGTTGACAGGAGTTAATTTTGCCATTGATAGGATAAAGTCACTAATATAACTCAGGAGTCGCCAAGCTTTAATAGAAGTAGAAGGTCGAGCCACTGGTTAACGCTAGTATATTAGAGAATAGAGTAATTTTTTTAACTAATAGTAATAATTGATGGGCAAAATGCTATTTTTTGTTATTAACTGATTCACATTAAATGTGCATCGCGTGACTCTTATTGGGGGTAATTTCTGATCGATAATTTGTAGACTATTCCAAGGCTTTTGATAATATTACACTGCCTATGCTTATACAAAGAGGCTATTTCAATATGGTAAACATAATACTTTAAAAAATTTATTTACATATGTAACGTACATTATATTTTTATTAACGAAGTCGAAGGTACTCTGAGGCTCGGTTGGGAGACCCACAAGGACAAACGCTCAGACAGAGACACAAACATGTAGACCGAGCGGGAATCGAACCCGCTACCGTCGAGCCTTAAATCAGGCTCGCTGCCAGTATGCCACAACGGTCGACAAAGAATTTTAAAAAAAGAAAAGATGGTAATCATAAAAAATAACTGTCTTTAAATTAAATAAATTAAAATTTATTTTTTCTACAAATTTAATATAGAATATGCATAGAGTAAATAATTAAGTCCTGTGAGAATATGTTATTTATTATGGGTAGTTGTATATACATACATACGTAAAATTGTTCGTAATTATATTTATAATTCATCAGCACTATTTTCAATTTCAGCTGGCTTCCTAGAAGAGCTAAACTACGCTTTGGATATCGCAATACATGGAATCAATTCACTCGTAATGCTCTTGCTTCATATGAGTTCCTCTCACCCCACGCGCTTCTTGCATTTCCTACATCCGTTTGCATTCGCGCTAATCTACGTGCTATTCAGCGTCATCTATTATGTCTCAGGAGGCACTAGTCCGTAAGTTTATAAATACAAGTCTATTTTTATTATAAGAACAATAGCTAGCCTTTAAGATTCATAACAATCCCTTTGTGCTATTAATAACTTACATCCGCTTTGAATTTGCGTTTTTTAATCTCATTGAGAAATTCACACGTGCATAATAACTGCTTATCGTTTTAATATTCATGCCTACACTGTACGTATGAATAAATACGTACTCAAGTATTTATATAATAGGTGCTTTGATTTAATATTACGATTTTGTGAGCAGATTTTGAAATTTCAATTTTTTTTTTTTTGTTAAAATATTATTTAATGTTCGTATTGCTCCTCCAAATAAGTTTGTAGGTTGCGCTTGGAGTTGTTACGACAATAGCCCAAGGGGGTCAGGATCGAACCTGCAGCTCTCGCGTTAACGGTGTCAGCCCTTTCACCGTTGACCTGTTCACAAATGTATATGTTGCATTAAGAATTAAATCTACATAATTATGGTTAATATATAAAATGTTATTTTAAGTGTAACCTTCGTCGTTCAACCGACAAAGAAAGTAATAGATAATTAATATTAACTCACAACTTCTTCTTCTTCATAACATCATTCCCGGTATTTCTCCAGGGTCTGCTTATTACCCTTATCCGGATTTGGCAGGTTACTAGTTTTTACACAGAACGATTGCCACTTGACCTCTGCAACCCTTAGGGCGAACCAGTAACTCACTGGATTAGAGCAATAACTCAGACCTATCAAGCATCACTACATAGTATAAAACAAAGTCGCTTTCTCTGTCCCTATATCCCTCTGTACGCTTAAATCTTTAAAACTACGCAACGGATTTTGATGCGGTTTTTTTAATAGAAAGAGTGATTGAAGAGGAAGGTTTATATGTATAATGACATTCATTAAATAGTGGAGAAATACTGTTATTTTTGAGGTTTCTAATGTGATGTCGTAAATAATTACATTTAACGCGTGCGGGCCACGGGCAGTAATGAATGAATCAAAACTACTGGATCGATTTTAATCATTTTTTCAGTTAATGATATAGGCTATATATTTTATACCCGTGCGAAGCCGGAACGAGCCGCTAGTTAACTATAATTATCAGATGCTATAACATTTACATAACATTAACGTACAAGACCCACAAGGACAAATGCCCAAATATCTGCCACATACATCTGCTCCGAGAGGGAATCGTACCCGCAACCGTCGAGGCTACTGGTAGACTCGATACCAACACGCCACAGTGTTACTTAATATTGCCGTAATAAGCAACCGTATCCGCACTGTTCCATATCACTTAATACCTAAAGCTCAAATATCCTCCTTAGAAAGGTTGCAGAGATCAAACGAGTCTCATTCATTAACCTCTCTGTTGAATCAGGTTTCTATAGATCCTGATCAAAAATCCAAAAAATACTGCTACCTATGCTACCTGGAAAAAAGTGATGAGCAGATGTTTGCATTGACCATACAGGCATATTTCCCGTCTGGGTGTGTTTATCTAGAATACACGGGATATAACTATCCTAATGAGGGCCGTTGAGTGTGTAGCATTTATTTATTTACTTATAGAGATATTTAATTAAATTCATTGGCAGGTTGGGTGAACCATTCATTTATCCAGTTGTTAACTGGTCAGAGCCAGGCCAAGCCACGATAGTTGTGATCGTGACGGGAATGCTTCTTATAAGTCTACATTTCATCACCATCGGCCTAACAGCAATTCGAGACACAATCGCAAACCAGATCACCAAGCCACCAGTCGCCGTACAAGTGGACGAAGGATTACCTCTCCGAAATCCTAACACTGAAACAACAATTGTTTAAACTCTATCTAGAGATAATTCTTGTCATCGAATATTTAAATATTATAAATTTAATTTTATTTGGGTTTAGTTTTACATTTTTTATAGAAAACAATTTTGATGCTTTTGCTTCAGTTTAGTATAGAGCGAAAATATATTAGTATAAAAGGTGAATCAAAAATATTTTTAAAAGGTATTATTAACTGAAAAAATTGAATATTCGTAAATAAAAACAATGAGTCAAGTAAAACAAAACCTGTTTGATTTAATTTTCTTTATTTTTGTATCGAACTTGCACATAAAGGGTTACAACGGTGACATAAAAATTTCAAGTTTCTTGCACGGGAATCATTTAATGAATTACTAGCTGTGCCCGCAGCTCTGCTCACGTTACTTATTTTTTGATGGTTCTACTGGAACTATACATTTTTTCGTGATAAAGAGTATCCTATAATTTAATCCAGATAATAAGCTATGTCTTTGCCAAATTTCATCCAGTAGTTTATGCAACCATTCATCGAAACTTTCACATTTATAAAATATTAATGGGATTATTTTTTATGAAATTAATTTTGTTTTATTAATTGATATGATAGGGACTACATATACACAATTTACAAAATTGTAAAATACATTCATTGAAAAATTCTCTACCTATTACGGTTCGTAAGTTACAGCCTACTGACTGACTGACCAACAGCAGAGACTTAGTTTAGGCCATTGGCACTCTTTGCCTATGAAATCCTATTTTATATATATTAAGCAGTTGTAAATTTATAAATACCTCTATTCGTATTTTACAATGTACCGTTTTAAGTAAGAAATAAATATAATTATGTTTAATTACAGCCACCTTTATAATGTTTTCCAGTTTGAATATTACATTATAAGCCTTAATTACTTCAAGCTAGTCTATTACGATTCACATCGTCTTTATAGATTTCCTGTTGACTTTTTAAATATAAACTTAGAACTTTAGCTATGATCACACAATGAAACATTAAATAAAATTATGCATATTTTTAGTCTCGTAATAATTTATTCTAAAAATATAAAAGGTAACAGGCAAGTCAAGTTCATTCTAATAAGTAGAAGACGGTAAAAAACACTAGATCTATATTTTATAAAAGATAAAAATCTTTAAAGATTATTGTCAAAACTAAATTTAAAACTTACTTATTTTTATAGATTTTGCTGTTATAGCTTGAAGGAAAATAGTTATTTATTAACACTTAACACATTTTAATATACTATATCATTAACGCTATCGGTATTCAGTTAACTAAATTCAACGACCTTATTTGCTAAGTGTTACAGCATATTTCTTGACATTGAGACATAACAACCAGTTTGAATCTGCAAAACAGCTGATTACATAAATCGGGACAGTTTACGCAAGTGCACCGCTGAGTGCGGCTGCGGCACACCGCGGGACAGTCGCCGACGCCGTCGCTCATTCACTAACCGTTCACAACTTTATTTCAAATACAAACCCTACAATCGCGTATCTAACCAAAACATTAGAACCATAAAGCTTATCAACATTGCTAAAACACTACTCAGTATTCCTCAAAACATAATAGTAACGCTTATACAACGGTCGATTCTAGTATTATATTTTCGAAAACTAATCGTACACTATAAATTATTGTTTCGTGATAAAGATACTTCATTGATAACGATATCTTCAACTCTCGTCGACATCTCAAACCTTCCGTGGTGTGTTGCGAAACTTTTATCAAACTGACGTGTGTAAATTGTGTTTTATGTAGGCATTGGTTTGTTTTATTGTGGATTTTAAGAGTAACGGAAATGATCAAAAGTGCGCGGGATTTATAGTGAAAAAAAAATGGTCAAAACGTTCAGGAATAAGGTGTCGCTGTCCGACTTGTGGGTGACATCAAATGATAAGTTGAGCGACTTTTATTTGACGTCATGGCAACGAGGAGATTCTGCATTCCCGATGCTGGTGGTGCGACTGTTGTTGAGCGCTGTGGCCGTAGGCATCTTAGTGTGGTCATTGATTAGCGGTGGTGGTAACTATTGGATGATATACCTTACGAACTGGGGTCTTCTCTTAGTGACCTCATTAACCCTTAGTGGTCTTCTAGTTTCATGTTTTGCAGCTTTCAAAAAAATACCAGGTGAGTTTTTTAGTAATTAATGTACCAGATAATAATAGTCGTATAAATCATAAGTTATATGTATAAAAAAACAGTGTGTTTGTTCAATATTAGCATTAAAATACCTGATGGCAATTAAAAACCCTCCTTCGCGACGCCTAATCAGTTATAAAAGATATTATAATATTATAAGAATGGAACTTCATTTTCCTTAACTTGTTCGACTCGGTAATTCCGAAGTTTCAACATTCCAAAGGCTATACACACAACGCTTTACGACAATCAATTTTTTTTTTCTATATATAGTATGCAATAGGCATGAGTAGGTACAATTTTCTGACCTTATAAATTTCCAAACAAAAGAATAATTTAATTCCTTTTTTTCTGAATTAAAATATATTCCTTTGTTCTTGCTATGCTTAATTATTATTACACATTTCTTGTTTCTAAGTTATAAATTAAGTCAACGAATCCAAATGCCATAACTATTTTCTTTAATCCGAAACAAAATCAACTTAAAACTTATTTCTAAATGATGACCGGCCAAATAGCACACAAAAAATCCATACAAAAATATGAAATGCTATTCTCAACTTATTTTTTAATTAAACATTTTTTGTTATAACTGCTTTACGTATCAGAACATAATCAACTTGCTTACGTAAAAATTATACATAATGTATATACACACCAATGATTGTAATGACTAGAAGCGTCATGCAGAAATACGAATACTAAAAATCACGTTATATTTGGTTTAAATTTATCAAGATCTAAAGTTGCTGCAGTAAAAATAATTATTCGGTTTTACAAAATACAAATTTTACAAATGCGCAGAAACCTTAAGGAAGGACATACCCAATATTACAAAAAATAACATAGACAGACACAAAGAGAAAAAGACACTTTGATGCGAGAGAAACTACACAGAAAAACGAGAATTTTAGCTGGTTTATAAATATCTCAACATGTCGTAAATAAAATTGTGGGATAAAATGAAGCATCGTACATTTTATCTTTATCACCTACTCGAACATAAGATGATTCAATAGTAGATAAAGAGACAAAACCTAAGGTGTTTGAAATGTGTACAATATACTTGATAGTTAGATGATAATTGTAGATAGCATACCACGAATACACTTTTACTAGTATAAATAGACTAGACTTATAGTCAGAAGAACAAAGATAGTTGTTAAAGTAATCAAATTTTCTTAAACCTTTAATTTATATACTAAATAACAATATTTGTTAAGGTCAGCCATATCAATAAGAATAATAAGACTCCTTTAACGCAATATAGAAATAATTGTTTGCCATACAATTTTCATCCCTATTTCACCTCCTTCAAGTGTTGTTTCCACGACAAAAAATACTCTATAAACTTCTCCATAATCCCTCCTACGTCTAAACTAAAACTTGTAATAATCGGTACAGCGGCTTTGTCATGAAAACGTCACAAACACACAAGCTCAGTTTCACATTTATAGTCTTTGTTAGGATTATATTTTGTTACTAGCTGCGCCCGCAGGCCTGCCCGCGTTGTGTACTGATTTTTATTTATTTCACGGAACCCTAATTATTTTTCTAAAATAAAAGTACCCTAAATTACTCTTTCTAACATCAGCTATCGGCTAGTGAAAGTCCCGTTAAAATCGGTGAAGCCATTTCAGAGGTTAGCCGGAACAAACAGACAGATAGACAGACAGACAGACAACAATTTTAAAATATTTTTTTATGTAAGTACCGTACATACTTTAATATACTCTTAATGAAGAGCAATTTAGAATTATAAACAGACAAATCAATTTTATTTATTTGTATAGATAAGCTTTGTTATCAACTTGGATACTGCATTTAGCAACATTGATTTATATCTAAGAAATACACAATCAAAGATTGATAATAATAGATAATATATATTTTAGGTATATATTTTAGGTAAATTTTAAAGCAACACGCGATTACATCTGTCAATCATCTTCCTATAAATATAAAGTTCTAAAATATTTCGTTATGACAAAATAATTCTCACTTTTCGAAAATAGCGTGGAATTGCTTATATTAAGCGAAAAATAATTCATAACATTTAAAGTGCACTTAAACGAAATAACACCATGTAGGACAATGTTCTTCTGCAAAAAATACAGAGCTGTTAATAGCAGAACTTAACATTAAATATCAAAAATAATTTATAAACAGTATTCGTGTTAAGTTGAACTTATGCCTGACGACGGTCTAAAAGCTATTTTATCACTACATAATATAAAACAAAATCGCTTTCTCTGTCCCTATATCCCTATGTATGTTTAAATCTTTAAAACTACGCAACGGATTTTGATGCGGTTTTTATAATAGATAGAGTGATTAAACAAGAAGGTTTATATGTATAATAACATCCATTAAATAGTGGAGAAATACTGTTATTTTTGAGGTTTCTAATGTGATGTAGTAAATAATTACATTTTTTCCGCTTACATTGCAACAAACGCAGGCTGATCCCTACGAGATTTATCAAAATAATATATTTTATACCCGTGCGAAGCCGGAGCGGGCCGCTAGTATTCTATAAGACTCATTTATACCAAATGTTAAGTGGATACAGCCTGTAGTTCGGTTTTTGAGAATTCCACAGAAATCATAATATTTTTTAGGATAAATATCAACCAAAAATCGTCTGTACCATCTGGCATGAATGAATAGATGAGAATCTGGAAACAATGTTTATATTTCACCTGAGCGTTCGCTACATTACTCCTCCAATCTCAAGCTCATAACTAACCTTTTATGTACAGCAAATAGTGTTTTGTTCTCGTTTCTTTCATGCACGCTTATCACGGTATCGCTATGCAACATCGTTGTCGATTGCCGTCATAAGTTGGCCCACATGCCTTGGTTTATGTCATAACTACTACGTGTCAGCAGTCTGTTACGCTTTGACCATTTATACAAATATATAAAATTTAAGTGTCTGTTTGTAATTTAAAGTTAACAGCTTTTTACTAAATGCATATAAAAGTATATATGGTACTTACATAATTTTTTTTTTCATTTTTATGTCTCTCTGTCTTACTGTCTGTCTGTTCGTTCCGGCTAACCTCTGAAACATCGGGATCTATTTTAACGAGACTTTCATCGGGACAATTCGGGCAGATTGCTGATGTTGTAAGGATGTGTAACTTAGGCTACTCTTATTTTAGAAAAAGGATAAGGGTTCCGTGCAATAAAGAAAAATTGCACACATTAAAAATCACATGTAATATAAAAGAACGTAGGAAAATGTGTAAATACTTTAATGTTCCTAATTTTTTAAGAGTCTCATTTTAATTAATCAATTGATAGAACCAATTAACATGCTAAAGACACAATCCTGTAGTTATATAACAACTTACATACATATTGTAATCTTTCGAATTTCTTTATATTACGATAATGTTATTATTTATCAATTTATAATAACCATATCTTAAAATTGAATAAACAAAAAATATATCTACCAGACTTTAATTAATATTAACGATGGTATACAAAATATATAATATATCATAATATATCATTTATCAAAATATATAATATATCTCATTTATAAAAATATAAACGTAATAAACAGTAATAACTAATTGTCATACAAAGAATTTCTCCCCCTTTCTTGTTACGGAGTAGATTTAGAGTCTCATTACACCACGATATCCCACTGTGGCTTGGCGGATATACCTCTTTCAAAATATCTTACAAAACATACAAGTTTCTTCACGATGTTTTCCTTTACCTACTAAAAGTTATTTTTCTGTAATAGAATATATCTATACTACTTTCCAAATAGATACGGCCTGTTGTTTATTAATAATCCAACAGGAACCTAACATTAATCCGGTATAAAAAATTTAATTGCGTTATTGAACTATCTGAATGCCGAACTTTTACATTTATGATATCAGTAGGATTGTGGGTAATTCTATGTCAATAAAATCGCGTTTTATTGACATAGAATTAGAGGGTCATATTATATCTTAATCCAGAGACTATGAGCGGGCTTGTCTTCAACTTTTAGTAAAAATTCTATTCAATTTTGAGAGTAAATTGATTTCAATTTTATATGAGCATGACGTATAAATATATATGTCATACGAAATAACGATCGTCATTTCAATCGCAATAAGAGTCTATGGTAAGCCCACTGTTTCTCGAAATAAAGGATATATTTATATAATAAGGTATTTCTTGCAGATGGAAGTGATTTGCCATGGTACGTCAGTTTGTACTGGCTCCTTTACAACATCACTATCTCAATAGCTATAATGATCACAGCTCTCTACTGGATCCTCCTCTTTCACACCAGGTAAGCATAATAACAGCGTCCCATGTACAAACTCGTGTTTGGTAGACACAAGACTATCTGTCTGATGGGAAGCAGTTATAATACCCTATTAATTAGTAATGACAAAGGCATCGAAACCATGCGTTACCAGTTACCACACATGCCATAAGAAATAGTCAGGGGCAGAAGAGATTGATGCTTAGGACCACAGAACTCACACTTTCCCAACGAAAGGCAACAGTGCTGATACTCTTAATTCAAACATATTATTTTTGTTTAATTATATACTTCAAATCTTACTTTCACGTAGAGCCTTGCTTATTTTCAGCGTGAAGATATACCCACCCGAAAAGGGAAGTACTGATAGAAAATAGGTATATAGTAGTATTCAATATATACCTACTACATATTGCGTTTCGTTTGCTCCCCTTCCTCAGATATCTCAAGGGAAAGCATAGTGATGTCTCCGATGTTGCTAAGATAATGAGCTACGATAATTAGCTGTCCATCAGCTATGTTATATATAGGATAGATTTTCTTTTATCATATTATTACCAAAGCAATGAATAATATTGTATAATTGTACGATAATGTATACTTCTATAATCTATATATATATAAAAATGAATCCCTATATCCCTTGGTCACGCCATCACGCGTGAACGGCTGGACGATTTCACTATTTTTTTTTGTTGTGTTTGTTATTGACAAAAGAACCTTCTTCTGACTTCTTCTTCTTCTTCTTATGACACAAAAAATTTAATAAATCACGTGTCACGTTGTTTGTCCGCGATGGACTCCTAAACTACTGAGCCAATTTTAATAAAATCTTGCAGACTGTATAAAGGTTTGTATGAAATCGACGGGTAGAGAAGTTCGTATGGAAAAAATTGTATTACTTAATGTTTGTATACAGGTAGATAGTTTATAAGTGGAATTACCAAGAACGGAATCAAAGATCCCACAGTATCGGGATAAACGGAACAATTTACTATGCACCCGGACGAAGTCGGGGCGGGTCATAGTTATGTAAATAATTCTTTGTGTTAAAATAATTGCAGATCTACTTTAATAATAAAATGGATCTACCATTATACATTATTATTGTTAAGCTAAATATTATAGATTGTAATGTTAAATATTTCTTATAGAAATAAAAGAAGCCCAAACCGCTGCTCAGTTCTGGTTGGATGTGGCTACTCATGGATTTAACTCGTGTATGGTTTTCGTCGAGATAGTTGTGTCGAGAACTCCGATGCGTTTCCTGCACATATACCAACCACTGGGTATGGGAATATGGTACGCTGCCTTCTCCGCTATTTACTACGCGGCTGGGGGTACTGACAGGTTTGTAATCTTTAATACCTCAGAATTTCTAAACTAATAATTGAATAAAAATATCGCTGATGGTAATAATAATGAAGGAAACATCTGAAAGTAAATATTACTCATTAATACCAGGTACTTTACAGCAGTGTTTTTCGATCTTTTTGACTTTAGTGAGACCATGGGCTACAGACAATTTGTAAAAAAATATATAATTCAAAAGACTTAAAAAAAGAAAGAGAAAGTAGCTTGTGCTCTGAAGAACCACCGTGTGATGAAAAGTGGAAATGCTGATGATGAACACAAATAGCCTACTCAAAACTAATAAATATTTCTTTAGGAGCGATACAATTAGCTTAATATGGTTGACAAACTATTATTCCTATATTAAAAGTGTAAAATTAACAAATTTTTATTTAGAAAAAAGAAGATTGAAAAACGCTGCTCAGTATCATGTGTCTTCGTACTATATTTTTGTTTATGATTAATTAAATATTGTTGTATTAATCTTGTCAATGTAAAGTACCGAAGAAATAATAAAATTTTATATCTTGCTTCCGCTAGACTGATACATTTTTAGTATCAATAAAATACATTTCTTTTGCGATACGCTATAACATATTTTATCTTCGCTACTCTATTAAATATAAAAATTATTAATACTAAATATCAAAAATAACAAGTAAGATAAATAATATAAGAACATAATCCTCGTATATGGTATGCAATAAAAAATATATAATCAAGAATTTTATTGCTTTGGTTATTATCTTAACGCTTGTAATTCTGTGAAATAGGCGTAAAATTAATAGATTGCAAATGCTAACATTTACATGGTATTAATAAAATTAAAAGCCATAAATAACATGTTAGATAGATACTAACCAATCATACACCACTGTTTTAAATGAAACACACTAAATCAATTATTTGTATTGTTTTTTAGCATGGGTAATCCCTTTATCTACGAAGTTCTTGATTGGAGACAACCAGACCGTGCCGGCGTGATAGTCGCAGTGTCTGCGGCCAGCCTTATCGTACTATTCACGACTTTGTGGGTATTAAGCCTCTTAAGAGACAAACTATCTACTTCGCTCATAAGGACTACTAGCTTGAGCATCCCCTGACGCCCCCGACCGACACATGCCTACAGGGATTGTATAAACAAACGATATTAGTTTAGATTTTAGTACTTAAAGTATATATATATATATATACATTTTAATATTTTATAAAATAATTTAATAGCCAATTTCTCGAATGATTACGTAAGTGTAACGTAAAAAATTAATAAAATAATATATTTTGATAAGTGTTAATTTGAGCTGATAAATAATCTCTGTCACAGCAGGAATTATTCCACCAGTGGAATCCGTCACACTGGTGGTAGGTCTTTTGTTGCAAGAGGCCAGATAGGTACCGCCGCAGTGTCAAATAGTAGTAGTGCTTAGGCATTGTTGTGTTCCGATTTGAAGGGCACTATAGGCTAGTGAAATTACTGAGCAAAGGAGATTCAAAAACCAATATCTCTGTAGGTTGCAACGCGTGAGTGGTACCTATTAATGGTGTTGCCCGCGTTCATGGGCTACGGCAACCGATTACCATCAGGTGGGCCGTAGGCTTGTTTGCCAACTTGTAACTATAAAAAAGAGCTATTTTTTCCGATTTTTTTAGCAGTAATAAAATTAAATAAATTATAATTATAGACTTTTATAATACCAACGAAAATACTAGATACTTATAAACTTTAGAAAGCCATAAAATAGTGTTAAGAAATGTTATGAGTGAATGTCTTAATTATTAGAAAATTAATCTTTTGAGTAGTCGATTTTGATAAACCTAATATATGTATAGGTACTGGATAGCCTTTTTTCATCTACAGACATATATGCCAAAATCAATAGACATCAGGCATATACTTAAATTTTTAATTACTATTTCTTTCTAATATATAACTATTTAATTTCGCAACTTTATTGTGAACCTAGAGTTTAAATATATGTCAGGATTGTAAACAACGACCTTCCATTCTACAATACCTACCTACCTATTATTAAATTCGTAAGCCGTAACGAAAAAATGTAACTGAACATAAAACTCGAAACGAGAAACATTCTTATTAAAAACGTCACAAAAAGTAATGAAACACAAACAAATGAACATGACTTTTATCAATTTACGTATAATATTGCTACTATTGTAGCGATACTTATAAGTCTTATGATACTCTCTTAATATAATTAAACGTACTTAGGTACTTAACATTAATATAGGTATTATTATTCCACACCTTGTTAAATTTAGTTATTAATTTAACAATGATGAATTAATTATAACCAGCAAAAGATTTTTGTGAATTTACTTTAATTGCCAAACTACACTATAAAGACAATTTCGTGTTAAAAATGTATGTATGTAATTTTTAGTAGCTATGCATTTTTTTTAATGTCATACAAAATCAAGAAATTAAAAAATGTTTGTGATAATTATAATAATTGTACTTCCTGCACTAATTACTTAAAGATGTTTGCATGGGCGTACCGAGGTACTAGGTCCCCCTAGACCTTGCTAAATACTGAGAAATGCACGAATATAAATTTTGAACGAAGTTCAAGAAATTGGTCATTTGCGAAACACTGACGCTCTGGGTCAAACTCAAGATTCTGGACTTCCCAATTGAGGCCAAATTCTTGGTGCGCCCATGGAAGTTGTTCATATTGTGTGATTTAATTAATATGTACCTAAGATATGTATACTGTATAGTTCTATGGGTCCTTAATTCGATTTTCGCCTATATTGGAAATTGTATGTAAGGTAATAAATAATTGAAACTCTTGTATATCATATTGTATACATTTTATGTTTCGCACTTTTAATTCCTCGAAACTTTTATTAAATAACAAAATTATTTGTAGTTTATTTAATATACAACAAGCTATTGTTTTATTTAAAAAAAAAGCGTACTCATATAGTTTAAGAAAAACTCTTTCCTTCTGCTACAGTCAATCTTGACTTCTATGGATGAAATTGTAATATATGTATTACGTTATATATGTATAATAAACAAATACGCTCCACACTCATCGGCCACCATTAGAATAGTAATACCCGGTTTCGGGAGTCCTGATGTAAATACAAATACAAGGCAGGTTCGCTAGGAGTATCCCTGCACACAAGTGAGTAGGTACCAATGCCTGCTCCATATCGTTCGTCTCTATTTAAATAAGTTCCTCAAAAAACAGCAAATGCGTGTCAGACTCGCACAAAAAGTTCGTTCCACCGCCGTAGAACAAAAATATCAAATTTCCCTTTATTTGTTTTTGTAGCGACAACAGAAATACACACTCTGGGAAAATTTCAACTATGAATATGGCTCGTGAGATATAATCCGCTGACTGACTACCGCTGTAGGCTTAGTAAAAGGGTTCTTTTAGCACCCTTGGAGTACGGAACCCTAAAAATGAACAAAATGAACATGCCACAGAGAGTTATGTTAATACAAACAAACAAACATAAAAATGTATTTTATTGCTTCGAATGAAATGAATACGACAGTATATACTTTTCGAAAATAGCACATAACCTCATTTGTTAGATAAAATATTTTAAGATAATTTTCATCAGATTAAAATTTTTTTTTTTTCTGTAAGAGGGCAAACGGGCAGGAGGCTCACCTGATGTTAAGTGATCACCGCCGCCCATGAACATCTGCAACACCAGAAGGCATGCAGGCGCGTTGCCGACCTTTAAGGAAAGAATAGGCTCTTCTCTTGAAGGTTCCCAAGTCGTATTGGTTCGGAAAGACCGCCGGCGGAAGTTGGTTCCACAGAGTGGTTGTGCGAGGAAGAAAATGTCTTCTAAATCGCGCTGTTGTGGATTTCCAGACATCGAGGTGGTATGGATGGAACTTAGAGTTTTGTCGCGATGTCCGATGGTGAAATTCTACCGGCGGGATCAATCCAAACAATTCCTCAGAACACTCTCCGTGATATATGCGATAGAAGATGCAGAGTGATCCGACATCTCTACGCAATGCCAAAGGACCAAGCCGATCGGAAAGACCTTGATCGTCGACAATTCGAGCCGCTCTACGTTGGATGCGGTCAATTGGAAGTAGCTGGTACTGGGGAGTAATTATTTTCTTAATATTATTATTTCGTATTCATGTTATTTTTAGTAATGCTTCTGGATATTATACCGTACCTAAGTTTTGTCTTATAATCGAGCTATTGCGCTTATGAATCAACCATTGTAACTAGGTAGCTAAATTAAATGTCAAGGCAACAAATAATTTCCGAGCAAAACAGAAGACTTGAGAAAGGTATAAAATAATGAATGTGTGCGTCGATCTACATTTAATATATTTTTTAATCTATTTCTATTTATGGAGCTTATAAAGAAATTAAACTCCTATGGATTGAGCTATAATTTGCGGATAACCATTTTTAAAATAATATATTTAGAAAAAATTGTAAAATTCGTAGTGCGTTATACGTAGTAATATAATTAGCTTTCACAACGTCACTTAAATTCTTAGACCAATTAACAACTAAACGGTCTAAGCTGCCATTAGTTACGTAAGAATATCCCATTCCCAGTCATTAAGTGTATAGTAAGTATACAAATATTTTACACTTGCCGATACTATACCAAAGAATAATTATAATTATACACGAATGCTACTACTTTGACGTGATTTTGTTATATGAATATTAAATCACTTAAAAAATTTATCGTACGCCTCGTCGTCACCTAAATCTAGATCAATAGAAGTCACGTAGGAATCTAGGTCAGGTTCAGAGTCCCAGATGAATCCTTGAATTCATTCTAGTAGCATAGCGTAGGGAGAGCATAGTACAATGATAGTTGATAGTGCGCTCATTGGTCAACAGTTCAGCTTTAGGCGCAGACAATTAATAGATGGGTGATAGAGAACTACTGCGATTCGGTAAGCACGTAAGAAACGGCCCATTGTTTTATTAAATTTCATAATAATCATTAAGTCAAGCCAGACGCCAGTGCGGGCAACCTGAACAACACTAGCACAATAAGAAGATAAAATCAAGTATAAGACTACTACAATCAATATAAGACTAACACGTACTGAGGCTTCTGTATTTTACAGGATCTGTTTTGATATAAGGCAAACAAAAAAAGCACATTTTTATTCAAAAAAAACATTTATTCCTATTATATAGCAAAATCTGCATAAACACGAAGCAACCAATTATAATATAATTAATAACAAAACTAAATATGATATGTGATTAATTTAATATTGACTTAGCGCGTCCGTTCTGTGCAAAAATGTGATTACATTATCCAAATTACGTAAACAAAATATATAGCAACAACTTAAATAAAAATTTATAAATATAATTTAGAATTTCATTTGTACCTCCTTATTTGTAGATATATTTGGCTAATAGTAACTTGTACAATGTATGTATTAGAACAGTGAGACTTTAAACGGCGTAAGTAAAATAGTCTTTATCTAACAATATTTAAGGTGTGATTTTAGTTGTTCGAATATATTATCTAAATAGTTACTTTTAAATACATTGTTTCCAAGAATGTATCGAAATAAATACAAAACAGTTCATACGGGCATTACAACTTTAATACATCGTAAATTATTTAAACACCCTAATAAAGTACAAGTAAGGAGCAATAACTTTAGACAATCATTTTTTTAACAAAAAGTTTTTTTGGACAACAGTCTCAAAAAATAAACATCTCACCATATGTTTTGTATATCCAAAAATATAATATCTTATTTACAATATAATTTTAAGCTAATTTTCCATCTATATAATAAAACTTAACCTAGCAGGCGTGACTTGGCTCGTTCCTTGGATGTGTTTCTGACTAAAGCTGAACATGACAAATCGACTCCCGCGAAAAGCAAAGAAAAAATATATCAAACCAAAAAATAAACAAGAAATAATAAATCATTAAAAAAGTTTTTTCCATGACATTAATCAATCATAACAGATAAATAATAATTGTTATAAACAATATAAGAGCAAATTGATTGCTTACATACTTTTGTCAGTTATCTGTGGTTCTTAGTAGCGATTGCACGGACTGTCATGTCAGGTAATACTATCCAAACTGTTAACAATCACATTAACCTATTTTCTTAGTCTAAAAACTTATATTGTACATTATGCATATCAAAAATGGATATCACAATTATTAAAAAATTACACTATAATAAGATACATAAAGATTAATTTAGAAGGCATTTAGAGATCATAAAACTCTTATCGTCTCCGTTCAAGTTATCAAATTATTTAGTCAATACTAAAGCTAGGTAAATATTAATATTATAAATAATATAATTAGGAAGTGGCAAAAAACAGATAATTTTTTGTAAAATTTGTAAATAATTTTTTTTAAATTATTTGACTTAGTTCATTTGACGATCGAAAATTGCGACGATCAAAATTTTAAAAATGGCCAAACCACAACAAAACAAAATTATTGCACCCTAAAATTCATTATTCGTAAATTTCGTATATGCACAGTTATTTTGTACCGTAGTTTAAGACATATTTTAAAAATAAAGTTATTGCGTTGTTTTTTATTACAAATAATTCCCTTAGCTTTAGTGAGCGTGTATAAAGCGTGGGCCTGGCAGAGGGGACGTAATCGTTAGGTTTGATTAAAATATATCCCATTTCAAATTTGAAAGATTTTTCAATCAAACAACAAACAATCCACTACGGATTTAAATCAAAATATGTGGTAAAAATGTTCAAGGTGAGTGACCATAATAGTCTAAAATTCTAAAATTTCTTAATACTTTTAATCTACTATTATGTCGCTATCACTACGTCACGGATAATATATGAGGTAAATTATGTAAGTTTCATTGATTGGGAACGGATTATGTGAAACAAAAATAGCAAAACTCATTCACAGTGCTGTGTGCATGGAACTTATAATTAGGACATTTTAGCCATTAACCTACTATATACTATGGACTGAAATTGTAATACAGACAAAATGTCATAGACTCATTGCCCTTATGTTAATTCAACACCAACGTAACGGAACGAAGTTAGTGACACGCTAATTTCATTCAGTTATGTTGTTTTTTTTTTTAAATGTTATGTTGTGCAAATCATAAACGAATATAATATACCGAAATAAGTTAGCTTGTGCGGAACTTCATTCTGTTGCATTGGTGTTGAATTTACAAAGAGGCAAAACGCGGCTCTCATTTTGCCTGTATCAATGGACCGGTTAATGGTAAAAAATAAACTAAATAATCGGTACATACACAATGGCACAAATAAGGATAGTGATATCCTGTGTCGGGGGTTCGGAAACGTACAAAATGACAAGGACAAACACACCCAGACTGGAAAACATGCCTTTGGTCAATACAAACATCTGCTCCGAGCAGGAATCGAACCCGCAACCTATGGCTCTTATGGCAGGTTCGCTACCGCTACGCCACAACGTCGTCAAAGTATATAGTAAGTCTATGTTTCTGACAAGGGTCCACGTGGTTTATACACTCTCTTATATATACAAAAATATGCCTAATCATATCAATTGTAGCAGTGTCATTTGCGACTGTTAAACAGTTGCTTTAAATTTTTACTAAATTCTCTTCTAAACAACATCATTTTATATGTAGCATTAATGCCCTAAAAAAATTTTATCAAATAATTAAGAACTAAACATAGACAACTGTGATGTAATAAATGTTAGCGAATATTATTTTGAAACTAAAAATCATAAGATCGACCACACCAAGTATTTATTTGGCATTTAGAAAACATCTAGCAATAAACTAAAAACTATCTTATTGTGATTAATATATTTAATTCTATCATTTTACACTTAAGATATTTAGAAAGTTCAAACTTTAAATCCAGATTGGACCATTTATATTACTATAAAAGATAATATAATTATGCTTCGACATACTAATCTATTTGTGCCAACTTCATGTTGAGCCTATATTAAGTTTTTTCTAATCACATTTTTTTATTACACATATAAATTGTCTTCAATATTTTGGAAGGAACAAAAGTCTGAAGTTTAATGTCAGAAAATATTTTAATATCATCAAAAATTTTCTGTAATTTTAAGATCGAGGCAAATTTCTAGATTTTTTTTCTGTATAAAAGTAGATCTTACTAATTTTTCTAATCGCTTATTATTATCACTCGTAGCGATATATATTATAAAGAATTATATTACCTAAGAGTAGTCTTAAATGGTCTTAATATGGTTTATGCGAGCTCCTCACCGCTGAGAAGAAACACTCTGAAGGACGACTCGTCAACCGCGTCTGTGTATAATTCTTCCTAGAACACAATTATAATATTACTTCATTTATGTTTTGATACATTTGGCAAACAATATACGGTCCGCATGATGGTAAGCAGTCACCGCAACATACGAACGCACGCGATACTTGAAAATATTATTTTAACATTAACAATTAACTTTTTGGCTACCGACTTTTAGTCCTGCTAGGACTAACCTTGGCCGCCACTCCTTAATTCCCAGAATTAGCCGAACGTACAATGATTTGATTGTTAAGGATACGTCCATTGATATATTTAACGACAAACCAACTAATTTCAAAAAGAAGTTAATAAAATTACTTGATTAGCTAATAGCAGATTCTGTTTGTTAGATACCTACTGTCTCCTGAGCTACAGTTTTGTAATATGAATAGTGTATCTGTATTTTTCCTCTTAAATTAGTGATAACAATTTTTTTATAATACTTTTGTTAATATGACTCTTCTTTTTATCCAACCATAACTTGCATTCTATTGTAACTTAACTTAATGTTTTCCGTACGACTTGTTTTAACCTATTATGCATGCCATAACTACCTATAATTATTTATTTATTTATTTTGTTCATACTACATATAATTCTGTTGGTAGTGTTTTAAAATTTAAAAAAAAAAAAACAAATAGGAGGAAAGGAATAAGAAGGGTAAAAAGAAGGGAACGATGGAGTGGGAGATTGAGCTTCCGGCGGTCTCACTCGTCGCATGAAACACAACAGTACTCTGTTAATTTACGCCGATTTTCTGTGAGAGGGTTGTACTTGTTCTATGAGCGTACTAGGTACGCCCCAGCCGTCCGTTTGTGCTGTGAGACGAGCATGGCTCTGAGGTTTATTATTACTAGAAATATGATAGCATCTAACATCTCACCTTAGTTATAATTGCTTATAAAACATTAGAATATATAACTATTACCACGCGCTCATAGGTCAAATCAAATAGCGAATGCTCATTGATCAAATGAAATGGCGCGCGGTCATTGGTCAAATCAAATAGCGCGCGCTCACTAATCAAATCAAATGGCCCGCGATCATTGGTCAAATCAAATAGCGTGCGTTCACTGATCAATTCAAATAGCGCGCGGTCATTGGTCAAATTAAATACGTATAATAAAGTGATCAGTGTGTACCTGGTCGAGGTGCACGGAGGGCGCGTCGAGCATCAGATCGGCGTCCAGCGCCATCGCGCCCCCCTCCTCCGCCATCTGCCTGCGAAACAACCAACGACCATAGACAAACGTCCCATTTTTATCAATAGCTCAACCAATTGAAGCCTCAATAGCTCAACGGTAGAAGGGCAGACTTCACTCCGTTAACGCGAGAGTCGAGGGTTCGATCCTGACCCCTTGGGCTATTGTCGTACCCACTCCTAGCGCAAGCTTCGAGCTTATTTGGAGGGCAATAGGAATATTAGTAACGCCTTGTAAAAAGCATTGCTAATATTCTTTTATTTAAAAAAATAAACAATGAATAAATGCTTCACACAACAAAAACTTGCTATATATACTTGCTATAATGAAAAAGCTATTTTTTTTTTTTTTAAAAGGCATATTAGCGTCATTTTGACGATTTTACCAAAGTTTAGTCATTTTTACTTTTAACTTATAGTATCGTTAATTTAGTGTTAAGTACTATACCCAAACAATTATGCACATTAAAGAAAAGTAATTTTACACTATCTCTTTTCAACTAAGCTACTCGGCAGAATCAATTTGATGTATAAAATCAAACTTTCAGCTTCTATCACAATATCATAAAAACTTACTCGCTGTCTTCATTGTGCAAAACATTTCCGTGCAGAAATAGATCACTTCTCACTGTGTATATATTATTCTCAGACCCCTCAGATTGTTCTACCTGTAAAGAAAATTATTTATATTATTTTCCATTCCGTTAGTACTTATACTAATCGGTTTCATAAATAAAAAAAATATATAATATTCAGAATAAATTATATTGTTACGGTGAACCTCATGACCGGTGTACAAGGTTCAAAATCGCTTGCTACCCTTTCTATTTGCTTCGTTTCGAGTAGGCTCTAGAAAGATGTGTTCTCGAAAAGTGCCGTAGAACATTCCGTGGACGGAACATTCTCGAACCCGTGTTCCGCACTATACAAGCGGCTGGCGCGTCGACTGAGGCATTCAGTTCTGAGCAACGAGCGATGAAACTACAAGCGATACAAGTGACTAAGTGCGAAAACCAGTGAACCTCGCCTATTCTTTTCGACTACGATTGACCTGTTATTTGGACCTGTAATTTGTGAAGATCACACAACAGATCGTGTGATCTAAAAGATCTCAATAAAGTCTTATTCAGAGCCATCAGGTTTTTTTTCAAATCCGTGAACCCCAGCCCGTAACAATACGTTCCGTCCGTAATTATTTATGATTTAATCAGAAACCGAAAAGTGGTAAGTCAAAATTTTCAGACCGCAAAACATGCCTGCATGGTGAATACAAACATATGTTCCTAGCGGGATTCAAACCTGCGACCTGTGGCGTTTAAAGCAGGTTCGCTACCGCTCCGCCACAACGACGTCTGTAGATAGTTATCTACAGTTACATAATTATGATAGTAATGTTAGAGACACAAATTATGATAGTAATATTTGATACTATAATTTTTTTCGTTTTTTTTTTTAATGTTCATAATTATATATGTCTGTCTAATCTATCTATAATCACCTGGACATCTTCCTCGAGTACATACGCATCAGTGTGCTGGTAGTGCTCGGTGCGGGCGAGCGGCCACGTGCAGTGCGTACGCGCAGAGTGGCCCTCCTCAGTCAGTGCGAGCGTCTCCTCTGTATTGTCTATTTCTATTTGGGTTGTTTCCATCGAACTGGTCGGTTCTAACAGATTCACCTGGAAAAGCAGAAATGAGAGTTTTTAATAAAACATTTTTTTTATGTGTATTGCTGCTGGCCTTAGCAGCATCACCGAGTGGGTGAGCCGGGTACTCAGACCCATACGTGAACGTCCTAGCGGCTAAGGACGTCTTCGGGAATGAAAGAAACGCTCCGAACGCATTCTAGTCGATGGACTCACCTGACTGTGTGACCACGTCGTGACCTGTGGAACAAGAGACCTCGTCTTCGCCTGCGAGGACGGTGTTGTATGCGTATTTGGGCATGGTCTAATGTGATCTTATCGTCAGGGTCTTGTAGGACGTGTTTAGGACACCTTACTTCAGTCGGTTTGTCATATATATCTGTATAGATACTAGCCTGTCTAATTCGTGTATTTGAGTGCGAGATATATTGGTCGAAATAGTTTTGCAATAAGCACTTCAAATGTTTAGAGGTCGAATCGATTTGAAAGTCTCTATGAAGATCTACGTTGCGCAGATACAATCGACAGCCCCAAACTATTTTTAATAAAACAATGGAATATACACATTATATTGAAGGCAATATAAGCAAGTTTTTTGCAAGTTCATGTAATAATGAATTTACCATAAACAAATTTTCAGAGGTCTCCTTCTGGGCGTCGGAATTTTCGCTTTCATGCTGAACAACGGACGGGACTTCCTTTTTGTGAAATTTCTTCATGTGCATATACAAAGAGCTCATGTTTGTGAAGCTTTGTTGGCAATCTGGAAAATTTAAAAGTTGTTCTTGTTACACTGGACTTCTAATAAATAAAAAATTACTAATCACTCAGTCTTTATATTCCTCCTCCTCTTCTTTCCTAGCTTATGCTGTTGAAATCGATTAGCTGTTTTTAAAGAGGTCAATTATTGTTATTTTATCTTTTTTTTATAAACGTAACACACTCTATAGCCCCCATTATATAGTGATACTCTGTGTCGGGGATCGTGTGCTTGTGTGTGCGTGTGTGCGCGAGTACCTGGCTGCGTGCACGCGTGCGTGCGTCGCGCGTGCGGCGCGTGGTGGCCGGCGTGGCGCGCGGCGTGGTCGCGCAGGTGCTCGCGGCGCAGGAAGGCGCGCCCGCACGCCGCGCACGCGTGCCGCCGCTCGCCCGTGTGCCGCCGCGCGTGACGCATCAGCTTGCTCGCCGTGCGGAACGACCAGCCGCAGTTCTGTTGAAATCATAGATGTAGAGGACAATAAGTTAATGACTCATTTTTGAATTTGAGTAAATCAAAAACTGAACTATGAATTAGCGCCACCTATGAAGTGGTTCGTATTAAAAAAAATTAAGTGACACATGTGCGAAAGTAAGAGTAAGCATGGGGCTGGGATAAACCAATAAAATTAGAGGTTTTTCTAGCGCATGCGTACCATAGTATTATTTAGTTCCCAGCCTTTTCTTAGATGGCACTTCAATTTTAAAGTCATTTTACGCTATATATGACCCACAATCTACTGTATCCTTTGTATCTATGGTACAAACACGAAGATCTACAACCCATTATATTCCTTAATTTAACACTAACAAACGTGCGTTGTCCGTTTATCCGTGTCATGTACAACTTTAAAAAATACGCGCTTTGTATTATTGTAAGATTAGTCTTTGTCGTGAACCGTGATCTATAATTTTAGTTTGATTTTTCGCAATTAATCAAGCCGATGCGACAGTAAGACAAGACTGTACCGGATATCTGCAAGGGTAGGGCTTGTCGCCGGTGTGGGCGCGCGCGTGCTCGCGCAGGCGGCAGGGCTGGCGGAACACGCGGCCGCAGCCCGGCCACGGACACGCGAGCGCCGCGCGCCCCGCCCGCAGCGCGTGCGCGCGCGCGTGCGCTCGCAGACCCGACGACCAGAAGAAGCGACGGCCGCATTCTGTACATCTTCACAGATAACAACTACTTTTTATCATTCGATAGACTTTTTTTTATATGTTGCTGCTGGCCCCACGGGCTTCGATACGATCGGCTCAATTTGCATAAACAAATAATAAAATGAGTACTTTTTCTTTCTTTGTAATACATTATTCCTTATATTAAAATTGAAATTAGTTATAATAAAATTACATAATTCTAATGGACTAAGATATAGGTATAGAAAATAATTTCAATACAACAACTGCAGATTATCAATTCAGCTAAATTAATTTACGTTGGGTATTTTACATGATATCTTCATAAATTGAACAAAATATACTGGTTATGATATGATGGTCTCATACTTCCGATTCTCTTGAAAAATTCCTCAAAAGTATTAACACTAATATTTTGTGTAAAAATCGACTATTTGTGTGTTTTTATAACTGTTAATATTTTCAATATATACTTAGAACAATAAAATAAAGAACACATAATTGATTACTTATAAGCGGCTTCTTCTATGGTGTGGTCTTCGTTTAAATGTTTTGCAAGTTCCTCTCTGATATGAAATATTATACCACACGGCTCTTCCAAGCCGCTATCATGAATCTTCTTAACAGGACACTCCACTGTTGTCTGCCTCGGGACTCTAGTGCTGTCTTTATTGTGCGAGTTCTTATGTTTCTTTAATTTCTGCTCGCTCATAAACTCTTTGTTACAATTTGGCATATCACACTAAAAAATAAATATCATTTTGTTGTAAAGTTTCATTATAAACAATACATAAGCATAGTATAATTTTAGAGATATAGAACATTTTCTATAACTGTTATAATATAAGTAGTATGTGTATTACCTTAAATCTTACAGGTGCATGAGTTAATGCTTCAATGGAAATCTTTTGTACATTGCCCATTGCAATGTGATTTTTAATATTAGGTTCTTGTTTTATTGATGAAACTCCAGATACTGCTTGAATGGTGGCAATAGAGTCGAATTCTTCACATGAAATGGTTTTAGGTTCATCACATATAGATGGCACTGTAGCTAAATTTGTCACGGTAGATGTGTAATTTTCCCCTTGGATTATGTGAGGGTTTTGACGTATAGATGACACTGCAGCTAATGGAACCATTGTACTAACAACGTCGGGCTTTTGGTCTAGATATATAGTTCCCATTTGCGATCCATCTAAAATCAGTCAAAAGCATCAAAAAGTCAAAAATCCGAGTGTTCAGATGAATTATTTTCCCTTATCCCTCCCTCCCCCTTCCATTCAAGAACTACGCGAGCCAGTCTCCGATGTCACCGACTAACTGTTGCATCAATTCCATCGCGAACAAAGAAGTTTGCCAACTCTGTTCTTTGTCGCACGTCAAAAATGGAATTCTTTACCGGCACACGTGTTCCCTCATTCTTACAACCTGGGGTCCAACAAACGAGGCGTGAAGAGGCACCTTGCGGGTAGGCAGGGCGAAGATGGCTAGTACAGTTCGCCTTCTGCAACCATATTAGCCACCTTCGCGTGTGGACTCCACTTCCACTTACCATCAGGTGGAGTAGAGTCATTTATATAAATAATAGTAGTGTCTAGGCATTACTGTGTTCCGGTTTGAAGGACACTGTACGTTAGTGAAATTACTGGGCAGAGGACATTTAAGACCCAATATCTCGGCAACGGTGAGTGGCACCTACTTATGGTGCTGCAAGCGCTCATAGGCTACGGCACCACTTACCATCAGGTGGGCCGTATGCTTGATTGCCAACTTATAACAACGTATTTTATATTTTATGTCGTAATTATTTAAATAATACTTACAGTGTTCAATTATAATTTTCTGCGAGTCCTGGGTGAAATCTAAACACCATTTTTGTTTACCCTGATTTTCTACTCCTTTGTTCTGCAAGAGATCATTTTCGAGTATTGGAATATTCTAGAAAAAAAAACAAATATATTTTGTTAAAACAGACTTCAATTTAATTATACCATTTATATATATAATTATGCTAAAAAAATTATGAAAAAGATGGAAATATGATGAAGAAGAAAAGTGCAGAGAATATATATGTACATGCGTCGTTATTTTATTTCCTTGATTTAGAATTTTTATGAATCTATAGCATATCTAGCACTCACAGGGAAAAGTATTTAGTATTCAAAATAGCTTGTTCTGAATATAAACAACTTTGTAGAGCATTTCAAAGTTGAAGTTGTTTCTAATTGTGCTGCAAGCGCTCATAAGCTACGGCAACCACTTAACATCAGGTGGGCCGTATGCTTGTTTGCCCACTTTTAACATAAAAATAAATAAATAAAATCGTACATTTTTGATCCAGATATTTTATCATATTATACATTACATTACAGCTTTATTTCTTCTTTTAATATTATATTACTCTACATGTTGTAAATAAATAAAATTGAGCTTATACATCACTCAACATAATTATTTATATCATTATGTATATGTAATAAATCCACCTTTTTCAATGGAAATAAAATTATAGAATTTTCTTGATCATATATTTAATAAATGAATTATTCTAGACAAATTGATTAGATATAAACAACTTACCTGCTTAACAACTTCCCCCATTAGCAAAGACTCAGCCACATTTAGAGAAGATTGATTTTGATTCAATTCATTCTCTAAAATTTAAACAATTTTTTTATTAGATATGCATTAAAAACAAATGTTTATTATATATTATAAAAATTGTGACTCAGACTAGATTCAGCTATGGTCATTCTATAGATGAATGACTGCACAATGTTAAATTAATAAATTTATTTTGAGTTAATATATTCAACATTGTGCTTCCCCATTTTGAGGAAGGTGCATAAAAATTGATTCCTGTCTGTTATCAACTTGATAATAGTCAGTAAGGTTAGTCAGATACCTTTATGGGTGCACAAAGTAATTCTCACAATACTTTAGCCACAAAGAACATGATAAGAAAAAAATAAAAATTGATTAATGTCAATATAAAATGTAACAGAAAATTATAATCTATTTCACTGACCACATATAATAAATAAATAAACGCTGCACACTCAATGGCCCCCATTAGGATAGTAATATCCTGTGTTGGGGTCGGAAACATTCACAATGACAAGGACAAATACACCCAGACCGGAAAATATGCTTGCATGGTCAATACAAACATATTGTGCTAAGAGCGGGAATCAAACCCGCGACCTGTGGCGTTTAAGACAGGTTCGCTACCGCTGCGCCACAACGAAATATATTTTTAACGATAATGTATTTTTAATACATGATTACATATGTATAAATGGTTAGAAAGACTTATTGAAATGCTGTTCCATTTTCTTGGCTGCGTCTCAGTACTCAGCCACCCCTAACAGTAATACGCAATCAGGAAAAAAAAAACTTATTCACTTAAAATTGATTAGCATAGTTACTTGATAATTTAAGAATATATTTAAATATACATTTTTTCAGTCTTGAATTAATGTAATGAACTAGATAGTAGAGCTTCTTTAACTACAGCAAAAGTAGAAGTATTTTGTAGCATTATACAAGAAAAGCACTGTGGTTATAAAATTGATAAATATATAATATGTACTTACCATTAACAATTCTGTTATCAACAAATACTGATTGAACATTCTGGTTATGACCTAATTGAACTTGAGTTACATTATTGTCTAATTTCTGTACAAAATTCCTGCTTGGATGAATGGACTTGCTATTTGGATACTTATTTACCTTTTGTATATCTAATTCATTATTTTTTTGATCAAGTATTAAAGATTTTGTTAGAAGAGATTTGACATCTGTAGATTCAAATACTTCAGATTTTTGTGCTTTCACAACCGGAGTTTTGTTTAATAAATTAGGCTTTCTACGGAGAATATTTGGCTTCTGAAATTTTTTCTTGTTAGAATTGATATTTTCATGTGAAACAAACATTGTTTCTAAAACGTATATTCCATTTGACACACTTATATACTCTACACCTGGAAAACAATGATATAAATACTATTTGGTATTTTACTTTTGGAAAATTTAGTGTTTTGATGAATTGATAGGATGAAAAATAAGAAGAATTTTATATGATGTACACCCATATCATCGATGTTGTTATAAAGTATTTATATGATTTTCAAATAATAATACGAAAATGTATAGAAAATAAACTTACCTTTATCATTTTAATAAAGCTATTCTAAGACAACAACATTAGGTTAGTTTTTCTTTAATGAAATATGTAATTTAAATGAGCACCGATTACGCTAGCTAACAACCAATTCTTAAGAACACATTTAAGTATTGTTATTGCAAATAAATTATATTTTCACAAAATGTCTATAAAAATATAATTAACAAGTAAACTGACAATGACGGCCAATGGTTATTGATGATGTCACTGTCAAGTGTCAAGATATTGTCGCCATTTCCTTTTAAGGTACGTCCACATTATCAATTTATTTATTGAAATAATTATTTACTACCAATTTGTATTAAAATGGCTAGAATAGATAACTCTAGAATATCTTCAATATTGAATACTGAGATATGATGAATAATATGTGAAATGAAACTGTTAACACCGACTATCGATAGTGGTACTTCCCTATTACACTTTCATTCATTACGCCTCCTTACCTATGGTATTACATAAAAATTATTTTGATTTTCTACGAAAGCTCTTAATCCATTATTGTTTAATTATTATATATATTACGCTCGGGAACATGGATAAAGGATGATATTAACTTTTATTCCAAACAACTATTGGAACGTTTCGTTGGTTTATTTCCCAGCTTCATCAGCCAATGTTTCAGTTTGCGCTTCCTTTTCTTTCATTTACGTTACCTAAATACAATATACGTAATAATTTCATCGGATTAATTTTGTTAATATTTCATGGGTATTGCCTATGTATGCTTAAGCATAAACGGCCGTAAAAGCATTTAAAACTAAAAATGCGAAATGGCAATTAATACTGAAATGAGAATTGATGTGTACCCGTCTTCATACTAAATGGTTATTTTCTAAAGAGAAAATTCAACACTAATAGAAAATACAACAAATGCAGGATGATAAATATAATTCAGACCTTTGAAGTTTTTCTAAAAATCGCATACACATCTAGCAAATTTCTGGAATTCAATGATTTAATTAAAATTTATAATAGTAAACTAGCGAAAACATGTAAGGAATCATAGAAGTATCAATTACATTATTATTAAATATATCAATGTAGTTATAGTCTTTATTGGCTTATTTGCATTATGTAGTTAAATATAATTAAATAAAACAGTAGCAAATAGGAGTACAGCAATTTTTTTAGTTTGCCAAATTATGCAAGTTATTAATTATCGTGATCATTTTTTTTAACGCTACACACTCAGTGGCCCCATTAGGATAGTTATATCCTGTGTCAGGCGTCCGGAAACATACACAATGACATGGATAAACACACCCAGTCCTGAAAACATGCCCGTATGGTCAATACAAAGATTAGCTCCAAGCGGGAATCGAACCCGCGACCTATAATTAGTTATAGAATGTATTGAATATTACTAATATCATATATATAAAATCTATATATAAATGAATCCCGCTATCCCTTGGTGGTGGTTGGTTAAAAATTGCACTGAAAATTAGAAAATTCAAGAATGGTTATTTAAGAAAACTTAACGACCATATAATATTATTTCTAATCTAACCTTTGGACAATGTAAACTTTTATAATGTAACCATTTTTCACATGGCCTGTTCCCGTGTCGGAATGCCAACAAAACTATTTATATACGCGCAAGGAAAAACACTAAGAATATTGTATATCATAAAGCATTAGAATAATAAACACACTTTTTTTATTAATTATACCAATTCGAATTTAATAATCATCGTTAAGACAGGACAACGTCTGTCGGATCAGCTAGTATATATATAAAACTTCTCAATTCATCAGTATAATATATACACGCGTTATTTTAAATTCAGTCGCTGCAAATAACCGGCACTGAAAAAATCGGTAGGACAACACTAAAGACATTAATGTGGTATCAATATTTTCATGTTTGACATTAGTGATTGTCAATTTACTCTCCGCGTTTCTAAAAATAATTGATGCGTTTTTACCATAGAAATAATATAAGAACTTATTATTTATATTTTACTTGTTCTTTATATTTTTTACACGGATTACACGGATTTTTTTTTTTTTACACACTCAACGGCCCCCATTAGGATAGTGATATCCTGTGTCGGGGGTCCAGACACATACAAGGACAAGGACAAATACACCCAGACCGGAAAATATGCTTGCATGGTTAATACAAACATATTATGCTCCGAGCGGGAATCGAACCCGTGACCTGCCTCGTTTAAGGCAGGTTCGCTACCGCTGCGCCGCAACGTCGGCAAATATTATTTCTATGGTTATTACAGGTTTTTGACAGCGAGGTAAATATTTTTCGGAGCTGGTAACACTGAAACTAAATGTCTTGCTGTTATCAATCATAAGCAGGTTTTTACATTTATGAATTTGAAATTATAATTTAGCAAATAAATATAGCGTGCTCGTTCACGTAAAAGTAGCAAACTTGAGAGTTTTTTACGTTTTATTACTGATTAGTGGTTGGGTATAACTTTTGCTCTGACCGACCGATGAGTATCCCGAGTTGTTGTCTTCATGTAATACGTATACATGATAAAATTATCTACTCAAATTTAAATGAAATAACCACGCTCGGTCGCCTTATGCGTTTAAAACGGTGAATAAATCTCGTATTGTGTGAAAATAATATATGAGCAATACATCAAGTATGCAAACAAAACAAACAACCTTTTTACTTTGATATTTTTTTATTCAAACACATGGCTTTCGTTTTGCAACGTGTATCATTATATTAACTTTAGGATTAAATAATAATTTATTATGGATCTCGAAACACATTTTGAAAATGTGAAAGATATAAGTGATCCCACTTTATTGGATGATTTACAAATAGCCTTAGAACAAATTCAAACAGAAGACGATGAGTTCATGCAGGTATCAACCTTTGTTTAAATATATTATTAACTTCAATATTAATTAAGAAATATTTTCTTTATAAATAATATATTTTTGGGCTTTAATACAAATATATTACCATATTTATTAGCAATTATTGTCATATTGCTCTATTCAATAAAGCAAGTATTTCTTTACAACCAATATTACAACACGTGTACAATTAATCAAAACTTACTATGCTTAGAATTATACAAATAATAACAACTGTACAAAAAATGTCTATGGGGATTGGTGGCAAGAATGCTGGTAGTATTTCCTAGCAAAATTGCATTCCCAATTCCTTGTGCGAAAAATAAACCAGCCCTCCGATTACCTATGGATGCAAATAATTACTATAATAATAAATAACAAATTATAATTACTAAGTTTTGATATTTTATTTTATAGATACTTTTAGAAAAAAGAAATGAAATGATAATAACAACTGTAGAAATAATGTCTATGGGGATTGGTGGCAAGAATGCTGGTAGCATTTCCCAGCAAAATTGCATTCCCAATTCTTTGTGCAAAAATAAACCAGCCCTCCCACTACCTATGGAAGCAAATAATTACTATAATAATAAATAACAAATTACAATTACTAAGTTTTGATATTTTATTTTATAGATACTTTTGGAAAAAAGAAATGAGATGATTGTAACATGGATACAGCCATGGTATCAACAATCAAACTGCTTGACCAGACCACTCAAACCAGTGGACGATGAAATGTTAGAGAATTTTCGCACAGACACAATATGCTTTGAAGAAAGTGAATTGATAAACGAAAATTGGGAAAACTTTCGTAAGGTTAAAAAATTGCTTAATCATTTTTTTATATTTATTTATCACTACTGTGTTACACAGTGGTACAAAATTAGTTACTTCATTAAGTAAGCCATTTAATGCTAGCCATTTAATGAGAGCCTGACAATTATTTTGTATAATTTATACTACATTAAAACACAGATATTTGGTGTTCCAAATAAACCAAGATGTCTTGCAAGATGGAGAAATACAGCAAAATCACGAAACCCAAAAACAGCAGAAGAGGTAGTTAGAAGATTTGTAATGTCATTTTTAGCCCAGGGCTTACAGAGAACTATCTATCAGGTGTATAAATTTTTCGTGACTCATTATGGAGCACCATTAAAAGGAAAATATTCTGAATATGAAGAAAATATTATGGCTATTTGTGTGTATCACAATCCCAGAAATGCAGTTCCATTTTTGTCAGCTGTGCTCGGCCGTGAACCAAGAGGAATTTATAAGAGACTCTTTCAAATTTTAAATGGTATAATTATTATAAATTTAATAAGCTTTAAAGAAGTATAAAGTTTTCAATATGTCTGTTTTGATTTATTTGGATGTTTTTTTGTTTTGAAAGGATATCAGGTCCTATAAATATTGTATGACTATCTTATGTATTTAGGAGATTGAGTATAAAATATCTCAATAAGAGTAAACATTTGATACATATCGGTTTATAGTCAACAACAGTGAATTGAAAATTTTAATGTTACTACTAGTGAAGCAAGCTTTTGTATTGGCTCAACAGATCTCTTACCAGCATAGGGCTTGTACACTTTAGTAAAATCAAACAAAAACTTAGTTTCTATGAGTAAATTTTTTACTATTCAAAATATTTATAATCTATTTAATATATATATATATATATTTTATTTACACTTTAAGGAAAACCTGAAAAGAAAAAGCTGAAATGGACACTACCATTGGCTACAAAATTTGTAAATCTTTTAATAGAATACTCGGGAGAGCCATTAGAAAATTTAAAATACAAAAAGTTTGATAAGTCAGTGTGGTTACAACTGGAATCAGCTATGGAACAACGTTACATATATTTACAAATATTTTGGTATCACACTCTACATGTCCAATTATTTGTTAAAAGAGATGTAAAACTCAATAAGTTAAGAAAACGGATTTTAAAAAAGTAAGTGTATTTTTTTTTAATTGCTGAGTCTACATTATTGTGGCAGAGGCGGCTTTATGTATTGAGCAGGGCGTGCTTTGCACAATGGCGCAGAGGTGTTAGGAAGCGTCGGCTGCTACAACTCTGATGGGCCTGTGCCCGTTTTATAAGATTATTTTACAATTTCCATTTTTTAACATTGACATAACATTTATATACACATGTTAACATTTATATACACATGTTAACATTTGTTACTATTGTATTTTGACTGAGTGCTTACGAGAGGGCGCTAAAGTGATGAATGCACATGGGCGCTACATGACTAGCTAGAGAAAGGGCTAGAGACGCCTTTGCATTTTAGTATTAAAATTATTTGTTTTGTTTCAGAATAAAACTTTATCCATACCGTATTTGGTCGGATATAAGGTGGAAGGAAATTCTTACGCATTTCCCAGATGGCTTTAGTCATGGCTTTTTATACAGAATTACATTTGGTATATTCTTAAAATATAAGGGGTTGGGTCAGACTCCACTAAATCGTTTATTGGAATATGGCCTGAAAAAGATCAAAACTATGCCTAACAAAAGATTGAAAACTTTGGTACTAAATGAAAAAAAAGAATTAGAAATAATTAGCTATAAGTAATTAAACTGCTTTATTCAAACTGTAATAATAATTATTATTATGTTATTTGTAAAATTAAATTTAGTAAGCTTATACTTACATGCTTATACTGCAGTTGCATGTTAAGAGCCACTCTTACATTTTTATTCAATGAAACATGGGATCAAAAATTTATTTTTTTTGGAAATATTTTTCTATTAACTGTAAACATTAAAAAAAAAATGTTTTCATTGTAAAAACTTGTACCTTAGCCTTGATGTCATCATTCATTTTAGAAGATAGAAAATTTTAATTCATGTTTAAACATTTAATTCAGCCATAAAAACACGGATGTTAAATACAAATCACTACATAGTATAAAACAAAGTCGTTTCTCTGTCTCTATGTATGCTTAAATCTTTGAAACTACGCAACGGATTTTGATGCGGTTTTTTTAATAGATTGAGTGATTGAAGAGGAAGGTTTATATGTATAATAACATCCACTAAATAGTGGAGAAAAAAAATTTTTTTGACGATGCTAATGTGATGTCGTAAATAATTACATTTAACGCGTGCGGGCCACGGGCAGTAATGAATAATTCAAAACTACATAGCCTATATATTTTATACCCGTGCGAAGCCAGAGCGGGCTGCTAGTATATAATATGACGTTAATAGTAAACGATGTTAAAAATCTTGTCACACTGTCACACATAATGTTCGGAAGTTGCATTAATGAATAATATAAAAGGTAAAAGAGATAGGTATAATTTAAATGATCTACAAATGTTTTGCTGAGGCGCAGATTATGATTTATTTGAACAGACAGCACATTCGTTGATAGTAAGTGATGCAAATAAGCAATACACTGTCAACCCACAAAATTGAAAAATCTGAGTTATATATGCAGAAGTGTTGGTAAATGGAAAAAGAAAATGTTTCTTTAATATTTGTAGGGTTTTTAAGCTTTAAAACTTCTAAAAAGCCATTTTTAATCATGCAACTTATGTATTATTTTAAACGTTTTGGGTTATTATATACGAAATATGCAGTTTGTATACCTATTTATTGTGAAAATAAGTAAAATAACTTACATACACTTTGAAATTGCCAAAAACTTGAGCAATATATAAAAAAAAATCATATAAAGCAAGTAGTTCAAAATTTTAAAACTCATTTTTCTCGAAATGACATTCGTGTGGGTTGACATGGTATTGCTTATTTGCGTCCATTATGATATCGGTATATTTAGGTAGGATGGACCTCGTATCGATAGTAATACCGAATATTCAGGTATATAGGTAATAAGTTCGAGCCCACTACATATATTTTAGATACGCATTAGAAATAAAAAAAAATCTGGTAACTAAATAGCACCCTCGTATGCATGTGCTGGATCTTGATGGTAGGTACCGACTCAAGCACAGCTCAACTTTTATATTCGCAATTATTTTTTAAGTAGTAATTTAAAAAATAAAAATCCTAACAAATATCCAAAATTATTTTATAAACCTAGTATTAATATAAACTTAGTAGTGCCAAAATTCTAAGTCTATTAAAAATCCTTTCTCATTAAAACTTATGCACTACTTACTTTAAAAAGATAAATTGTGTAATTTACATACAAGTTTGCATAATTTGCACACTTTAAGTAAAAAAAAACTGCGATTACTTTTTATAAATAGATAATTTATAATAGGATTGGTACTTCTTCACTATGTAGAAATTTCCCCATTCCTCTTTTCTTCAAAAGTTAAGAACAATAAGTACCCTTCATGGATAAGTCACAAGGTAGCAAAGGTAATTAAAGAAAAGCATAAAATGCTTAAGCGATTTAAGAAATACAATAATCCAATGGATGAAATAGAATTAAAATTACTAAGTGAAAGATGTAACAAAATTACACGTGAGGCTTACAACAATTATAATAACACGCTTGAAGAGCAAATACAACAAAAACCTAGAGCATTCTGGACGTATATAAAAGGTAAACGTAGTAATTCCAGCTCATATCCGGCTACTATGACTAATGGAGTTAAAACCACTACTAACGGAGTCGAGATTTGTAATATGTTTTCAAGTAACTTTGCTTCTGTATATATGACGATGTTCAGAGTGACTGTAAACTAGCTCCTTGCTCTTTTTACAGCAAATTCTGTACTTGAGTAATAGCGACAACTTTGCAACTATAGCAATAAGCCAGAATGATATATTAAAAAAGCTAGAAGGTTTAAATATTGCAAAGGGTTCCGGACCAGATAATATACCACCAATATTTATAAAAAGAAGTGCGAATTGCCTAGCTTTTCCGTTGTATTTGATCTTCAAGGCGTCCTTGTGCTCGGGCATCTTTCCATCGTTGTGGAAACAAGCCAAGGTTGTACCTATTTTCAAGGGTGAAGATGAGAAGGATATACGCAATTACAGGCCTATATCAATCCTTTCTGTTTTTGCTAAGATTTTCGAGTCATTGGTTTGTCCGTTAGTCCAAAAGTATTTTAAACATTTTACTTCTGAGCACCAACATGGATTTTTGCAGGAAGGTCACATGCACTAATTTAGTTAGTTTTACTTCCTCATTATCAGAAACAATCGACTCACAAGGTCAAGTGGACACAATATATACGGATTTCCAGAAGGCATTCGATAAAGTGCCACATAAAATTTTAATTGAAAAATTATCATATTATGGGTTTTCTGGTTCGGTGCTACAATGGCTTTCATCATACCTGCATGGCCGGTACTTTTATGTGGTCATAAATGGTTTTAGGTCCGTAACAAATATGATCACTTCGGGCATTCCTCAAGGATCACACCTAGGACCAATTTTGTTTAACATATTTGTTAACGACATCGTTTTCTGTTTTGAGCATTCCACGCCATATTTATACGCTGATGATTTAAAGTTCATGAGACCTATTCGTTCACCGAGTGACTCAATTCTACTACAGGATGATTTAAATAGATTAATTAATTGGTGTGAATTGAATGGGATGAAACTTAATTACAATAAATGTCAACATATTAAATTCACAAGAAAAATTAATAATATTTCAACACAATATAATTTAAATGGTAATAGCCTTAAAGAGGTCGATCTTATTCGGGACTTGGGGGTGACGCTAGATAGAAAATTGACCTATATTAATCATATGGAAGACTTAATAAACAAAGCCTCAAAAATGTTAGGGTTTATTATCAGACAGGGTAGATCTTTTAAAGAAAGCTAAAACAAAAATCATCCTTTACAATAGTCTTGTCGCCAGTCAATTGGAGTATTGTAGTGTTGTTTGGCGCCCACATTATGCAGCTCATTATTTAAGACTAGAACGTGTACAGAAAAGATTTATGTGGCACCTCTCTTACTCAGCTAAGATCAGTAATACGGTAGTTTCTTATAAAGACAGACTGAAGTATTTCAACATGATGACTCTTGATCAGCGGAGGGATTTGTTAGATTTAATTTTTTTATATAAATTGCTAAGAAATAATTTAGACTGCCCTAGTTTACTAAGTAAAATCAATTTCAGAGCACCATGTAGATACCCGCGTAATGCAATTACTCCAGTTGTGCCTCCACGCACTAGAACCGTATTCGGAGCCAATTGCGCTCTACCACGATTATGTAAATTATTTAATAAATTTAGTCAATCAATTGATGTAAACATAAATCCGCTTAACACTTTTCGCAAAGTAATCATCAGCGACATAGTCAGCCAGTACTAATGAGTTTAATAGCCACTCAACTTTTGTCTTTTATTTTGTTTTTTATTTTTGTCTTTTATTTTTTTCCTGCCATTATATTTACCACATATGTATCATTTGTAAAAATTATGGATGTTCTTTATTCGTAATATTGTGTATTAGTTGAATATAGTCTTTTATTAAATCTTATTTGCATGTTAAAGTTACATAGTACCAGATTCTGTCATTGTTTATTCATAAAATATTCTTTGTTACTTGTTCTTTTTATATAAGTTAATTTCTTTTAGATGTTTTCCTAGTAGTCTTAAGTTAAATTTTATGTGCATGCAGTGTTTGTTTTTAAATGATTTTACATATTCTGTGCATGTATTAAATTGTACTTACTTTAAGCCTAATAATGTATGTAAAAATCGCTAGCAAACCTAATAAAATAAAATAAAAAAATAAAATAAAATAAAATTTTTTCCTTTCCCATTAAGCACACAATAAATTTGAAACACAAATAAGCATTTGAAAACTCAAAAGGATGTATTAGATAATTCTGACCTACATATACCTATTATCAAATAAATAAAATATACTTTGTTACATAGTGATAATATATTTCATTAAAATAACTCAACATGTATATATCTTTTTGTTCCAAAATTATAAGTGTATAATTATTTAAAAAATCATAAATTATTATCATCACCATCACTATCCATTATAGATGAAATTTTTTCTGAAACATCATTCAGTAACTTTTCACTGAACTTTGGAAATTTCATTTCAAATTCAGACTTCAAACTTTCAATATCAAACTTATCCTTCTCCAAATCATCAAGAGTTTGGTTGGATTTCTCAAATTCTTTAAATTTATTAAAATCTAAGGTTGAATTTTTTTTAATCTCATCTAATCCTTCAATGGCCTCGTTAACAGCATCCAGTAATTGTTTGTGACCAGATTGCTTATTGTAACCAAAATCAACATTCTTTGTTTCTAATTTATCTACATAAGGTTCTTCAGCCTTCTTTAGATTGCTTAAATAATTTTCTACCTTCGAGTTTTCTGTTATGCCATAAAATGTCAAACAGTCTTGGTTTTTCAAATCCAGTAGTCTGAAAATTTAAAGAAAAAATAAAAACAATAAATATTTTAGTCAAAATAAGAAACAATTTGTAAATGTTGGTAGAACTTGATTACTACTAATGAATATTGGCTTGATGTAACACTATTCATACTATTGCTTTTCATTTTCATTTGTCCTATTTAACCATCTAAAAGCCAAACCTCCAATTATTTTAATTTCCTTAATGCTACTGGGGTATTGCAAGTATCTATGGAGTACGGCGACCCTTACCATCAGGCGGGCCATACGTTTATTGGCCACCATTGAGATATAAATAAATACGAAACAACTATGTCTACTAGTGTGCTTACCGTTTCTGTTCAACAACGAAATTGATATCTTTCAAACGCCTATTCGTCTTATCTAGCTGGTTTAAGGTTTGCTGGAATCGAATAGCCAACTGGGACATCTGAATGTCCATTTCTGTTTCTTCTTTCTTAATTTTTTCTTCCACAAAGCAGTCTTCTAAAAGCGAACGTAAAAATCTTCCATAAGCGATTTCTCCCTGTACCGCATCAAGATCAGGCATGAAACTTTCAGCTACACATATAGTTTCATCACATTCTCCAATTACTGTGTCATTTACGTTGATTATTTCTTTGGCCTTCAATTTTTCTTCCTTGCTTGGTAATAATTTTCGCGGGCGACGGGGTCTTATATTTTTAGAAGATGGTGGTGGTAAAGTTTTATTTATATCCATTTTAACAATTATTAATGTATCAAATCGATTATAAAATGTTGCTTTTAAGTTCCGTAATCCGTTGACAGTTGTTTAATTTCAAACATAAAAAAATAACTGACAGTTGATAATGTGGTTGTTATGGTGATTGGTGAGCCCTATATGTCTATGGCTGTAGTTCTAGATATACTATGGACAAACCCAGACACAGATATGCATTGGTGGAAATACATATACGTATTGCAATTGCTAAAAATTGGAAAATGAACTAGCGTAGCGTAGCGTAGCGTACGTACTTTTTTTTAATGTATAGGCCAGCGCTTGGCTGTTATCATACCTGATGTGTAATGGTGATACAGCCTAAGGTGGAGCGCGCTTGCCTAGAAGATGCCTATTCACTCTAGATTTGAAGGTACCTATATTGTAGGTGGTTGGGAAGACTGAGGTCGGCAGGGTATTCCATACCTTTGCGGTGCGTATCAGGAACGAGGAAGCGAAGCGTTTTGTACGTGTTTTGGGCACATCCACTATGTAGGAGTATAAAATCACATGTGCACATCACACAATTATTTTGTTATTTTCTGTTCTAGTTTAGTTTTGTGGTGATATTTTTATTACAGCGTAAACTTAAAACTATCGCTTACAATATGGGAGTATAAATCGAATCCGTTAACAATTATTACTATCCCATTTCTTAAAGCTAAGCTGCTAATAATACAATCCTTATATAGTGTGTTAAATATAAGTTGAACCATGTGCAGTAACACGTTTTTGGGTCTCAACCGTATGAGGTATGAAGGGGGCCGCGTAACTATAGCAACCCGGCTACGCTAGACTCGATTAGTATACTCGCTCACTGTTCTTTTAGTTCTTTAATAATAAATTATTAAATATTAAGTTAAAAAATAATTAATTTTGTCAGATGTGTAAACATTTACTTTTATTTTAGAAGATACAGTGTCGTCCCAATAAGTGACAGTGATTTTTTTTTTTTTAAGAATATTAGCAATGCTTTTTCAAGGCATTACTAATATTCCTATTGCCCCTCTAAATAAGCTCGAAGCTTGCGCTAGGAATGGGTACGACAATAGTCCAAGGGGATCAGGATCGAACCCTCGACTCTCGCGTTAACGGAGCGAAGTCGGCCCTTCTACCGTTGAGCTATTGACGCTTCAATTATTGATTAAAAACGTACATTAACTTTTGTTATTTTTTATATACCTTTTTCTATACTATCTATTTGTTTTATTCTATTTAAGTAATTAATAAAGATAATGAATAAATAATAAATATAATTTTGAAGAAACAATAACAATATTATATACTTAATTCCGTTTTCCCACTTTATAAAAATTCTATTTAAATAAGACGAAATCAATATTTTTGGCTAACATTTTTGTCCATCATTGTACCTGCGCGGCCATTATGGTTCATTTTAAATTAAAGTAGCTATACAAAACATTGTGCCCCTCAAACTCGATGTGGCGCTTCAATTTAATTATTTCGATCACGTTATAGATAGATAGATAGATAGATACTCTTTTATTGCACATCACACAGAAAGAAATAAACACTTAAAATATAAAACGAAATAAAAATAAAAACATGACTGTACAATAAGGCGGTCTTATCGCTTAATAGCGATTTCTTCCAGACAACCTTTGTGTTGAAGATATTGAGCAAGGAGATTGAGAAGTGAGGCTAAAAGAGAATATAATAATGTAAATATAAACGTAAATTTAATAAATTACATAATAAATATTATAATAAATAAACGTAAATACTAACGCTATATAAACAACAAACTAAATAAATATTCAATATACATACATACATATACACAAATATACATACTTAAACTATTATATTATTATATTTAAACTTTATATAATAAATACATAAATGAAAACAATAATTATAGGCGTCGTCATTCGAATGTAAGGTAATGCGCTTTTACCCGTTCTTTAAATACGTCAATGGATGGAGATTGGCGTATATTGGCAGGGAGAGCATTCCACAGAGTAATTGCACGGATTGTAAAAGAACTACGGTAGAACGTTGAATGGTGCACAGGCAGTGTTAGTGTAAGGTTTACAGAGGAACGCAACACTGTAATGTGGTTCCCAGTAAATTCAAACTTCTGCTTTAAATACTCAGGGCACGTTGGATTAAACAGCACACAGTACAGAAGAGTAAGAGTATGAAGATTCCGGCGAAGGCGGATGGGTAACCACTTGAGTTTAGTTCGAAATTCAGAAATGTGGTCATATTTACGTAGTCCAAATATGAACCGAATAGCAACGTTTTGAAGTCTCTCAAGTTTATTTAATTGTTCCTCGGTTAGATTAGAATAGCTTGCGTCAGCGTAGTCTAAAATGAAGAGAAAAAGAGATTGTGCTAGCATAGTTTTGGTAGAAATAGGAAGAAGATAGCGAAGGCTCCGTAATGAGCCCATAACTCTATATACCTTTTTATTTAATTCGCTCATTTGAATAGTCCATTACAAAGTGGCGTCAATATGAATGCCCAGGTTCTTAACACTAGTACTATAGGGTATAATAATATTGTTAAACAAAATAGGTGGTAGGTTACTCCAGTCGACTCTCGAAATCATGTTTGGGCTTCCAATGACGATAGCTTGCGACTTGCCAGGGTTCACTTTAATCCCGAAGGATTGACTGCATTGGTAAACTAACGCTAGGTCATTATTAGTTGTAGTAATGGCAGTGGCATGATTTTCAAGAGTCGACTGAGTATAAATCTGGACATCATCTGCATACATGTGATAGAGAGAAGATATATTTTGTGATATAGAATTTATGAAAATAGAAAATAATAAAGGCGACAACACGCCACCCTGAGGAACACCGGCATGGACATCACACCAGGATGAGTAGGAATCTTCAATTTTTATTCGTTGCCGGCGTCCCCTAAGGTAACTTTGAAACCAACCCACCACAGATGGAGATATGTTAAAAGAAGGTAGTAAGCTTAAAATGATATCATGATCAACACTGTTAAAGGCATTACTGAAGTCTAACAAAGTAAGCACAGTAAACTGCCTGTTGTCCATGCCCCATCTAATATCGTCTGTTACTTTAACCAGTGCGCTAACCGTGCTATGACCAGGACGAAAACCGGATTGAAAGGAATTGAGAAGGGAATACTTTCTAATGTAGTTATTTAGTTGGTGATAAACTAATTTTTCTAGGACTTTAGATAGAAATGGGAGAATAGATATTGGACGGTAGTCAGAACAGTTAGAGGGAATTGATTTTTTAGGAATAGGAATAATCTGAGCATTCTTCCATGTTTCAGGAAATTCACCAGAAAAAATGGACTCGTTCAGAATATGGGTTAATGTTGGTAAAATTATATCTAAGATAGTGATTATCATAGCACGGCTGATACTGTCGGAACCAACGGCATTAGATACAATTGTCAGAATATTTCTTTTAACATCACATTCCGTGAATGGGATGAAAATAAACGGCTGATAATCAGGAGTTGGTACAGATGAAAGAATGTTTAAAGTGCGACCTTTCTTAGTATCATCTATTATATTAAATGATGAAAAATGCTTATTCAGGAGTTCAATATCAATATTGGTAGGAGATGATATATTAGAAGATTTCCCAACTCCAAGATGTTTAAGAAATTTCCAAATTTTAACTGGGTCGCCGTTTTCGACTGAAGAATGAATGTAGCGTCGCTGTGCATTTCTACACATTGTATTACAGCGATTTCGGGCTTTATAGTATTTTTCACGATTTATATCTGAACCGTTGTGCTTGAATTTACTTCTAGCTTTATGTTTTTTGGAGATAAGCAGCTTTAATTCTTCAGACAACCATGGTGCAGGTAAATGTTTTATTTTAATTGGTTTGATAGGAGCATGTTTGTCATATAATTGATTCATTAGTAAGTTAAAAATTTCAATTTTGTTATCAACTGAATCACCAGAAGCTATAGCTACGTTATGTACATTTTCGCAATACAAACCACCAGTCTATTATGTCTATGATTGTGTATACATTATCTAAGCTAAATTCTCTTTAGTGTGATCAGATTCCATAGTCTAAGGTATTGTAATACTTTTATTGACTTTTTCGAATATCAGTATTTTTACAGTTATATTGGCGGTGAATAAAAAGTTATGGCAGCACCGTAGCGATTGTCTTCACGAACATTGATGTCGGGAGGGGTATTCCCGGATTAAGCTAAATAGACAGGCGAGCGGCCAGTGTGACCAAATTCAGTATTTTAATACTTTTTCGGTATATTTTATTAGCTTTCTCGAATGTCAGTCTTTTTATAGGTATATTGGCGGTGGTTGGTATTTTTGGGTATATTTTGGATAAAAAGTTATGGTAGGTCCGTTGCTATGACAGACAATTTTACAAATAGTGTTGAATCATTTATACTGCTTCCAGTATGTTACTTTATTTAAGGCATATAGAAATTGTGATAAAATACAAGAAAATATTAAAATATATATAATACCCAATGTTGCAATCGAAATCAATTACTCTAAACCTGGTTTTTTGACCGAGGTCATTCATCGATAAATGAAAATATGTAATGATCGTGTCTGCAATTATTATTTATTACAGACATAAACAATTTTATCAGATAGGCAGGACATGGATTTGCTCCCATAAATCCATTTTAGTTAATGTATTCAGTTACAATAAGCAGATAAAATGTTCTGAACTTGGGTTAATCTTTGAATTGAGGTTTCGTTATTTTTATGCTTGTAATGAAATGTTTTTTTTTTTTTTTCTATTTATTTTAAGGAATTTTTATACATATGTATATGCCAATTCCATCATATCCTAAATAACGTAAAAAAACAAAAACTAATCTAGATCAAACCACAACACGGAGAAACCCTAATGATGACTGAAAAGTATAAACAGGTTACTTGATATTGCCGATGAAGGAGTTGACAAAAGTTCATGAAACATACCTACACTAAATTTGTTTATCTTAAGGGTCCTCATCAAGGTTTCTCGGCCAGATTTGTAACGGACACATTCCATCAAAAGGTGATGCACGTCTTCCACAACCCCACACAAGTTACAATTTGATAATGAAATGTTCAAATAGAATTCTAACATTTATTGTGATGATTAATTAATAAAGCATGTAAAATCAGTATTTTTATTAGTATATTCATCCGGTGTAAGTCGGTATATTTCGGTTTTTTTTTGAGGTGCCTCATTATTTTTGTAAAATTTAATCTGGTCACACATTTCTCTTATCAGTTATGGTTAACAGACGTCAGATAGTAACAGTATTTGAATTTTGTGATACTATTAAACTATTATATTCTTTGGTATTGTATTTTGAGTTTCGGCATAATAATAACGAATTAATTTTTAATTTTATCGTGATTTTAAATTAGTCCTTATACAAAATGCCAGTCAATATTAAAAACAATGTTCAATTAGTAGAGTTATTAGATAGTGACGATGAATTTCCAAGTCAGTATTTAACATAACTTTATTATCTTACTTAGCATTTTTTTCGGTTTTTGGTATCCCGAAAAAATTTAGATTTTATTTATCCTAAAAATTTTAAACAATAATATTTTTCATTAATTTTCTACTAGGAATGTTAAACATATTAATTTTTTTATTTCAGTGGAATATAATGATATTTCCGTCTTACCTGCTTATCAAAACGACAACCGCTTTGATATGATACAGTTCAAGTGGATATATTATGATTTACTACCTTCTGCCAATAGTCACAGCTCAAAATCAAGTTTTATATCCCAAGCTCATAAACCTTTTGAGCCAATAATCCAAAAAGGTGTGCTAAGAAAGCATGATTTGTATTGTTTAAAATCTATAGAAGGACTAACAGGTGATTCTACTTTTATTTGGTTTCTGAATTTCTTATTACTCAAAGATTTACAAGCTGATTATGCATATCTTAAAAGTTGCCTTGTTAGTAAAAACCTCCGTAATGAATCTTTAGTCAATAATTCTGAATTACAACGGTCAAGGGGATCAAATAAATATCAAATTATTATTAAACCTTAATTGGGCAGATTGTTTCAGAATATTAAAAAAAAGCCAAAAACAAGAAAATGTTAATTATTGAAAGTTTCTTGACTAGAATGAGTCAATCACTCCCTCTTTTTTTTAATAGTTTATAAAAAATATATGTAAAACCTATTAAAAAATATTTATTTAGAATGTCTAGACATATGTTAAAAGAATTTATTTCTAAAAGTTATGTATAATTATATGATTCTGTATTACATATTATATTATAAAAGTTACATAATTGATATATATATTTTTTAAGCTAGCATACCACTGTTATCCTGATACAAAACTTGTTATGAAAATAAATGTATGTAAATTGTAAATATATTAACAGTAATATAATAATATATATTGAATAAATAAACACTACACACTCAACGGCCACCATTAAGATAATTATATCCTGTGTCGGGAAATTATCTGGAAACATTCACAATGACAAGGACAAACATAGCCAGACCGGAAAACATGCCTGTACGATTAATACAAACATCTGCTCCGAACGGGAATCGAACCCACAACCGTCGAGGCTAAAGGCAGACTCACTACCCACAACGCCACAACGGTGTGTATTAACTGTGTTAGATCTGAATCAGTAATATATCATGTTGACAATTAAGCAGTTTTGACCTAAAAAACTCAAATACATCTTTGTTGTATAGTAATTTACTGCAAAACATATTTATTTATATTCTTTCCACCAAAAATACTTTCAGCAAGCAAAGTTTTGTAGGTATTTGTAGCCAAACTGAAAAACCTATAAAGCCTATGTTTAGTTTTGTTAGGACTTAAAATCAAAAAAAATACACTCACACAAATATGTATTTATGTTCAAGTTTTGCAAAACCTGATATTTGCCTCCTTACTTGGCTACAATCCTATAAAAATAAGTAATTATTGGAAAAACTGGATCTAGAAATTATAGACCTAAAATATTTTTTTTATAGACCTAAGATTAATATATTAAATAGATTTGCATGTGATGTATAAATATTTTATAAGGTGGTTCATATTAATCTGCCGTAATTTTGTGGAGAGCTATAAGTGAAACAAATCACATTCTAATTAAAATATATGAAGAATTATTTACTATACCTATTTAAAAAAATATATTTTCGTATCTGTTATATTTAGTAAAACCAATGTTAACTTCTAGATATCTTTAGTAATAATGAATAATATTCAAGTGTACTGTAACATTTACTTCAATTTTCTTATTAGAACCCTTCTCACTTGGAGTTATGGAAAGTGCATCTGCAATATACATTCCATTACCAGGCTTGTATTTGATATTGAAATTATAAGCCTGATATATCATTAACATAGGCTGTAGCCGAGCTGGTGTAGAATTTAATCATCTTTCGTAACATCTCTAGATAAATCTTCGCTGTAACTACTTCTCTTGTAGATTTATTTTTACAAAATTTTGCAAAATGACCAACACCATATGCTGGTATGGTGTGAAATGTTATAAATGCTAGCGAGGGCGAGGTCGTGTAAGGTTTTTTTTTAGGAATTATGGAATTATTATCCAGCGACAATGTTCATTAATATTGTGCCATCATCAATGTTGTCTAAATACTGGCTGGTACTTTTTGCATGTGCGCTACGTCTTCAAGCGTAACATTCGGCTTATAACTGGTACACGCTGCAGCTTGTGCACTGGCTTTTTCCGCTGCCCTACAATAGACCGCGTTAATAGTCTCTCTCTGATTTGTGAGTTTCTGTGTCCGCTTAAAATTTGTGTTAAATTAAACTGTTTCGCAATATTCCAAATACACAGCTTTTGCTTTTTATTTTTAATTATCTCAGAAAAATTTCAAATGTATTTTCCTTATAATATTTAAATAATAATATTTTAATAAGTAAGTTTAATATGTATGTTGTAATTTTTTTGGATCACAACGTGCAACGTTTGTCAATATTTTAACAAGGGAATCGTAATTATCCCAATCAGAATATTTTAAAATAATGTCTTCATAAATTTGTCGCCCAAATTTGCCAATGATATTAATGTAGAAATTGAGCACATTTCTCTTCATAAGATATTTTTATCGTCCCGAAGCAATTACAAAATATTCAAATGATTTCTTCCACTCTCTCCAGCACCTAGATTGCCATTGTATTCGAAGGCTGGCGGTTGTTGTATATTTTGAGACTTTTTTTTTTGCTATTACCCTACACCTGACACCATGTTATATTTGGAAGCAAATAAGCAATACCGTGTCAACACACAAAATTGAAAAAACCGAGTTATGTATGCAGAAGTGTTGCATACATAACTCGGTTGAAGAACATTTTTCAGAATGCTGACGAACATTCTTTAATATTTGTAAGGTTTTAAGCTTTAAAACATCTAAAAAAAAGCCATTTTTGTAATCATGCAAAACACTGTATAAGCAATAGATTAATTTGTAATAATATCTTATATTGCTTAATTTGAATTTTAAAACCGGCTCTTAGCGGCATTTGTTATTTTTTAATAGAAATTTGAGGGAGCTGACACATTAGTGCAAAATTGTCGATAAGATTAAGCAATTTATTTTTAAATCACTGACTGATGGTTACTGAAGAAACTAATTTTATATTGAAAACACTGTTATTATTTTAAGTTGATAGTGGATTTATGAAGTATAACAATCATTATAACGATAAACTCGTTTGCAATGCAAGGAAAGCCTTTAATTTAATTTTCTGAATACATTAATTTTTCTTTACTTGAGTTTTGTGCATTATGTTAAACGTTTTGGGTTATATTATATACGAAATATGCAGTTTGTGTACATACATAGCAAATTAAAATGACCAATAGATATAACTTATAACTTAGAAATCTGGAAAACACTAAATTATTGATAAAAAATGCATTTTATGTACAAAAGCGACTTAACCTATTATTGCAAAATATATAATGTATGATATTTTGTTTTTTTTTTCACTTAAGTTACTTTACACAGTATTTAAAAAATTCGTAAGAAATTTAATGCCTATTAACAATAACATTCCAAGTAAGTTTGATTCGTAAATAAAGATAAAATATTCTGCAATAAAAAAATTGTATTATTTATTTTGATCTGCAACGTATTTTTTTTTATTTATTGTGAAAATAAGTAAAATTACTAACATAAATCTGAAATAACCAAAAACTTTACCGGTACGTAAAGAAATTCATATAAAGCATTTAACAGTTTAAAATTTTCAAACGCGTTTTTCTCGAAACTACGCATCTATTTAGAGATGTAAAACCAGAGTTGACTTCTAAATATCTTTAATAACAATGAATCCTAAAATAAAGACGACACTTTCTTATATTTTCCGGAACGCTATTAACCTGGACATCTTTAAGACCAGAGTGAACAGACACCTATGCAAACGTGCTCCTTCTTAAACCTCATCTTCGCCTTCCATCAAGGAAGATTGAGGTCAAACGTAAGCCCATTATATTATATTTTATATATATTATATAATAAAAAAATCGTGCACATGCGATTGCGACAAAAACCTTGAAAGTACTCAAGGACAGATAAAATAACCAAAAGTATGGTTATTTTTACAGGTAAGCTGTTTTTTTTTTTATGTAATTGGGGGCAAACGGGCAGGAGGCTCACCTGATGTTAAGCAATCACCGCCGCCCATGAACATCTGCAACACCAGAAGGCATGCAGGCGCGTTGCCGACCTTTAAGGAAAGAATACGCTCTTCTCTTGAAGGTTCCCAAGTCGTATCAAATAAAATGTCGTGTTAATTGTTAGGATCTTTTAAAAAAGTAATTTAAAAAATAACAAAAGTATTTTAAGTTTCCAAAATAAATTTATAAGCCTAGTATTTTAATAAAGCCTTAAAACATATTCATATTTTATTATATACCTAAAACAAAAAATTAGATACATTTGATAGCTTTTTAGGTATCTTTTGTCTTACAATAGACACAAGTCTGCAATATTTTCACTAGTTATTTAAAGTTTTTAAAACTAATCTAAGTGATTTTTATAATTAAAAAATATCAGAAACAGGTACTAATTTTAAACAGTTGCTAATGGTCAAATGTGAAGTTTCTCAATCTGAAAATTTCACAGTTCTGATTAATGAATACAAAGAAATTGTCAAATTTTTTGTTGTTGGTGTTTCATTATTTATATTATGTTGGTTTTTCGTATTCTCGCGCACGCAAAATTTTTTTTTTGTTCATATAAACTGGGGGCGCTATCGACTATCTCATATCTATATCTATGGCTGTTCACGACCTATGTGATATGTCCTATACTCATAGAAATAATATGAGTTCTATAAATTATTTCTATGCCTATACTCGGTACTCCTATGTAATTGTTACTCGATTGTCACTACTTATATGCTCTGTGATTGTCACTGTCAACCTTATTACTTAAACAAAATTCAAATCACATTCGAATAATAATAAATACGAAAGAATGAAATAAGTGGTTGCTTTATTCGTAGTCACTGGTAAACACTAATGTGTTTTGACATAAAGACAAAATATGAAAAATAAGCCCGTATTTAAAATTTATTAATTTCATTGATAAAAAAGTGTTTCTTGTAATTAACATCATAGTGTTTTATGTAAACAAGTATTTATATAATAAACTTTATAATTATCTGAACAAGTATTTATGCAAGAGTAAATAACATGAACAGGATTTATAAATTCCTTAACAATGTCCACACAGAATTATTGACTTGGGGGGACCCTTTTAGTGAAAATGGAAAAGATGTAATTATCTGTATTTCAGGAAATCCAGGAATTCCTGATTTTTACATAGATTTTGCATCAGAAATATATAAAAAATTACGTTTACCAATCTGTGTTATTGGTAAGTAAATTATTAAGCTTAATATGAACTTAATTATATGAAGAGTAAGAGTCAATAATATAAAGGTATGAATAGTACAATAAAAATTTTCATTTTTTTTCAGGTCATGCGGGTCACGGAGATGTTTTACACATCAATCCAAAAGAACCAGTCAACCAAGACCATTTATTCAATTTGCAAGCACAAGTCAAATACAAATTGGACCTCCTAGAGAATCATATAGGTAAAAATAGTAGGTTTCATCTTATTGGTCATTCAATTGGTGCATGGATGATTATAGAATTGTTACAAAAAAATGATAATCTAAGAGAAAAAGTTTCTACAGTTCATTTGTTATATCCCACATTGCAAAAAATGGCAGAATCAAAGAATGGCAGATTCCTTAATAATGTCTATAGAAGAATCTATTGGCTGATTTTGTTTTTAAGTTCTTTGCTATATTTACTACCAACATTTGTATTGCAATATATAATTTATTTGTACTTAAAATTAAATTCTATGCCATATGATTATTATGATATTATTATAAAAATGATAAATCCTATGACTATTAAAAATGTACTTTTAATGGCATTTGATGAAATGGATACAGTTTGCAGACTGAACACTGATGGTTTAAACAAAATCAAGCATTTAACTAATGTAATTTATGGAAGTACAGATGACTGGGTGCCGTTGGAATATATAAATGATTTAGAAATATATAAGCCTCATATCCAAATAAGTGAAGCACACAATACAGAACATGCTTTCGTTATAAAGTCATCTGAGCTCATTGCTCATATGGTAATTAACTTTATAGAAATGAAAACTAAAAGCCAGTTGAATTTTGAAATTTGGCATATTAGTGAAAAACGTAGTATGTGCACTTAAATTTATTAAAAACCATATTAAACCATTATATTACATATTTTTGTTGATTTTGTAATAATAACAATCAACAGTTCTGAATACCATTTGTGAAAAAAGCACCTTTACATATTTCACACTTTTCTAATATATAGAGTTGCCATCAACACAGATGGTAGAATTACTTTTTTGCCGACTTATTTTAATGACAATTTTTATTATTGAATAAAAATATGCATTTATATGCATTTCCTTCTTAATAATATGAATGTTTAAAATAAGTACATTGAATAAAATGAGTATAAGATTTAACAAAATGGCACCTAAATACAAGAAATAAATGTATATACCCTATTCCATAGTCTTACTGTATAAACAATAATGTAATAATTCAATTTTTCCATACTAATTTTTCATAATTCAATTTTCTCTAAAAAGTAATTTTAAACACTATGTAATAAATAATTATTAAAAAGTAATTGATCACAAACATTCAATTTCAATACCCAACTGCCCCCCATCTTATTGATAACTTCTTATCTTATTCTTTAAGCATATGTCCTCTTTCTTCTCCAACATGCAATTTGTTCAGAGTGCAGAAATATGCATAAATTGCAAAAAAAGGCCAGTTGGGTAAGACTGAATCCATGTTTGTCAAAATTAAAATGTATGTTTAATAGCAACAGATGCAAATTTAAAATAGGAGCCGTTATATGAGCAGTCTCTGACAATAATTAAATTTATTAAATTAATATGATATGTTAACTATAAATTGGTTTGAATTAAAAACCAGCCAATGGGATTTTTTTTTATATATTTAATAACAATATTGATTGTTATACCTGTGTTTTTGTCTATATCTCTTTAGTTAATTATGTCATGTCCTGATAACCACGACTTTGAGAATTTTTTTTTTCATTTTGCGCATTTTCAATACAAATCCTTAATTATTCACCATGTTAATTTAGCAATAAAAATAAAATATTTAAATGAATCATTAAATATTTTATATAAAACTGAAATAAAACGTTAATGCATTCCTTTCATTAGCTAAAAATAATATGACATAATATACATTTAATAATAAAATTATGAAATTCGAAAATGATTTATTAAAATAAAATTTTTTAATGATGAAAATAATAATTATCGTTTTTTTTTAACAATTGTATGTTTTAATTAAATCAGACATAAAATTAAATACCTACGTTTAATTATTTTGCCTTGTTTCCTTTTAAAATTTCGATATTTATAAAAGATTTACTAAAAATATTAAAAATATTATTGGTGATGAGATCCAATCAACTCAAATAAGAATATCATGAGCCTATGTTAAAATTATCAGCATCTATATAATTATAAATAAGTCATCAATTTAGATTTGTGACCCAAATGTCTAAAAATATACAAAAGTTTTATTCATTTTGTAGACATTTCGTTTAATAAATTAAAAAAATATCTGAACTTAAAATATAACAGTACATAAGGTAATTGTAATATATCATAGCCTCAATAAGACATAGTTACTATATTAAAAATTAATTCACAGCTATGTACTGTATCTATGAAGATAGTACAAAAAAAATGGTTTGTAAATAAAAGATATTTAGTATGATATGTACTACAGATATAATATATTTCTGATCACAAAAACAAAATAAATGTTATTTAATAATTAATTTATATGACTGATATTTTATATAAAAAAAACATACAGCTACAAAATATCGTAGTAGAATCTAGTCTTAGTGTTTTAAAATAAATATCAAAAAGATTGAATAAAATTTGATTATTGGCAAACTAACTCATTTCTCTCATCTCTTTATATATTGTCTGCTGATTTTGTGTTTTGAATTCTAGTCATTGGTATTTAATGATTAATTAAAAAGAAACCATGATTCTACTACAATTTCAAAACCAATACATTAATAATCAAATATTTTAGGGAATCCATTGGATTTTAAAAGTGACAGTGATTTCCTAAGGTTGCTATTGATAACTTTAGTAAGACAGTGGAAGCCCTGTTATGATTCGGGATATTGTATGTTTGTTATTGCCAATGTCCTCGTCTACCTGTATGTTTGGAATGTAAAAGCTCGAAAATTTTATACCTTTTCAAGCACCATCTAGTATATAAATTTTAATAATAGCAACCCCTATTACATCCGGTCAAAATTCAATCAGATTTACTTAAATCCATTTTATACAAAATTATAATTTTCCACATCATTAAATATAAGAATGCGTATTGAATTAAAATACAATTTTTTCTTGTGGCCTCTTAGCTTGCATACAATTGGAATTTCCTTCACATTTTGCTTTCTCTATATAATTTTAGAAATGAAAACTACATTCTTCCTAAAGATAATTATTTCAAATAATAAGACAATCTAAAGAAAGCATATTTTCTGATTTATAATGGTACTAGCGGCCCGCTCCGGCTTCGCACGGGTATAAAATATATAGCCTATGTCATTATGTCAACCTCAAAAAACTTTTTTGTCCACTATTTTTACATATAAACCTTCCTCTTCAATCACTCTATCTATTGAAAAAACCGCATCAAAATCCGTTGCGTAGTTTTACAGATTTAAGCATACATAGGGACAGAGAAAGCGACTTTGTTTTATACTATGTAATGATTATGGATTTACAAATATTGGTATATTTAGATGTCTTTTCTTATATTTGTATAAAATGGATTTTAGTTAGCATTGAATAATTTTGTTGAAAATTGACGGTTATATATTATAGTTGGTATTATTACAGGAGTCGAACATCTTTAGGTAACTTAATTACTTTTTATCACTGATAATTCGGGGCTTATTAAGCGATTGGAATTGGTTTGTTTTAATCAAATGGTTAAAATATAATAAAAATAATATAAAAAAGGTTTACAAAAATGAGCTATATAATTTAAAACATTATTTCTTGGTAAACGAAAATATTATTCACCCGTGGATTTCAGTAACAAGTGCGTCAATTTATTACGTACAATCCGATAAAATTAATAAATCCATAAAATTTTACATAATAAACAAAAGACTGCGTAAAGGTACCAATTTTAATGAAATATTTATTTTCGTATTTTTAATAATTCTACGGAAGGATTATATATTTTATAGTACATTAATTAAATAAACTTCCTGCGTGTTGAACTATAATATTAAAAACGATTTTTAAACATTTAAATCGCTCTAATATAATTATATTGATAATAAACAGTATGCGTAAATATTATCATCACTTTTAAACAACTTCATTGTAAATTATAATAATACATAAGAATTTACTTAATTAATTATGTTCAAGTTTTATAATGGATCAACTGTCCCGGACTAATAATATTGAAGGAGTAATGTATAACATAGGAACTAGTAAGATATCGTTTGACATAATTCATATCGTCGTTTTAAGTATTCACTGACACTAAATGTAATCTATGTAGTATATAGTTTATATTATAATAATTAAAATGCAACCATCGATACACATTCGGCACTCATATATTTTGCGCACAACCTCACATATTTAAAGATAATTACAATATCATAAAAACATACATATTATCATACCGTAACATACCAAAACTCTATGAAATAATCGAATATGATACAATTACAATTTTGAAATCTTAATCCTAGTGGGATATAAAAATTCGCACTAATAATACTCGTACATCGAAAAGACAACACGCATACTTCACACTAGGGAGACTCAGCACGTGGTCTCGAGCAGCGGGTCCGGCGGCTCGCTCGGCGCCGGCGCCGCGCAGATCGCGCGCTGCGACGACGACTTGTACAGGCGGCGCGGCCGGCCCTCCTCGGCCGACTGCGTGCGCAGCGGCGCCCGCGGCGACAGGCGCGCCGGCGACGGCCGCGGCGAGCACGTGCACGCGCCCCCGCCGCCCGCGCCGCCCCCGCGCCAGCACTCGCAGCTCGCCGCGCCGCACGCCTCGCACACCACGACCGCCGCGCGCTCCAGCTTGCCGCGCCGCGGCCGCGCCTCCCCGCCGCCCACCTCGTCCCGCGAGCCCGTCCGCCGCCTCGGGTTGCGCACCCAGGGGTCGAGCGGCGCGTCGAGAGAGGTGCGCGCGACCGTCCGCCCGGCGCGCCCGAGGTCCATCTCGCTCATCTTGCGCCAGGGATCGGCTTCGGGCCGGCCACGGGACTCGTCCGCGAGCGCGTGCAGCGATGCATCCGGCGAGGAGCGCTCGCTGCAGACGGCGCGCGGCAGCAGCGCGTGCGGGGTGAGAGGCGTGGCGGCGGCGGCGGCGGAGGAGGAGGCGGCGACCGGGCGACGCGGGGAGAGCGCGGGCGAGGTGGCGGCGGAGGGCGCGGCGGAAGGAGCCGGTGACGCTCGCGGCCGCTCCGAGTGCGAGCGCGCTCGGGCGACGGGCGAGCGAGCCGCCGGTGTCACGTCGCTGAGCGATCGTAGGTGGATACGGCGGCGCACGCCGACCGGAGAATCGGCGTCCGTCACATTGATGCTGATGTTGTGGGCGACGGGGCGGGGGCTCCGCGCGCCAGCGGGCGCGACGCCGTTGCCGTCGCCGTTCCTGTCGGGGTTGCGAGGACTAGCTGTACCATTGACACCGGATAAATTCTTTTCGGGGCCGGCCCGGCTGGGCCCGGCCCCCGCTAGCTAGAGGAGTCTCTCGGTCGCCGAACTCGACGTCCCGGAACTCAGTGTGGATGCGGGATTTTGATCTTCTCCTGAAATATTTGCAATGCTATTATTTTTGTATATCGTAATATTATTTTTTCCTTAAAACTTTTACTTTAATAAGAGAAGACATTTGCATTCTTATAGAAACTTTATTTTAATGGAATTAAGAACCCATCTCAGTACAAAATGCACATTGTACACTTCGCAACATGGCCAGATTTAGTGGCATGGAGGCCTAAGGGCAGCAAAGGAGTGAAGGCTCCCTGGTCTCAAATAAAATGAATAACTTTTTTCAGTCGAGTTCTGCAATGAAAAATAAAAAATAGCTGAACACGGAATTAAATAAATTCCAAGTGCTTATGAAGATTATTTGAGGTTTTAAATATATGTCATATTGCCTGATTGCGAAAAAGCAAAATAAAATATCAAAGGAAATTATGTTTGCTAAGTCGGAATTTGAGAGGCCCCGGGACTGTCGCCCTGTTTAACTCTCCACTAAATCCGGCCATGCCTCGCAACCCCGTCGCTGTTAATACAACTCAATGAACACTTAAAAACCGGCTTTATTGGCTGATGAATTCTGTTTCAAGTTTCTTAGATGAATTCTGTTGTTGCTATATAAATAGGTCGCTTACGACATTTTTACGATGCCTCATCATCCGCCATTCGGCTCGTAATGGTTTTATATGTAATAAGCTGCTATACAAATAAAAACAAACGATGATTATGATATAAAGTAATAGGATTATAACATTTTTATATCAGTTATTAACTTGTATGGCAACAGTTCAAAGATCTGTATAAGAAGCAGCTATTGTTTCACAGTTAGGTACCTAATAGAACAAGGGATTTTGTGAAATAATAAAATAACGGTATAAAAGATGTTTAGGAATGCGCCACACGTATTGTATTACTTTATTGTCGGTTCGGCATTTACTGACAATTTTTATTTTTCATTCAGTTAAAAGGATTATTATAGTATTACAATTTTTATAGGTATATCAAAAAAAGAAAAGTAAACGAGTTTTGTGAAAAACACTTATTTCATACAATAACTACTTAGTTTTTCAAGCGCTGGTGAGCTAAAATAATTACCCTTGTATCTTTATTGACAACAATATGTACTAAAAATCGTTTACTATACGCAACTGTTCATCCCATATCAACCGTTATGATATGGATACCGGATAACAGCATATTATCCGGCGGATACACGATAAAATTGACAAAATTAAGAACGATGTTACTAAATAAATAAGAATAATTGTTGCGAAAATATTATACACAATACTTAAAGATTTATATATAGATAAAAAAAATACGAAATATTACAAGAAATGTTCTTTTTTCAAATTCAGAATCAAATAAAACAATTTTGGTAGATTTAGTTTAGTAAAACGACTACTGGTTATAATGGTATTCAGGAAAAAGACGTAATAGATAAGAATATTCGACTTTTTCAGTGGTATCACAAAATCCCTGATAATATAAGGTATCGTCATTTTCGATTTTTTGGTACTAAATATATTTTACTTATTAAATTAGTAATTATTTACCGTTATTTCACCATATAACTACAGAAGAAGGCATGTTATACAAATTTAATATAAAAAATCACTACCCAATAATAAATTACTGTCACTATAGCATGGTAACTTAGTAACTACAGTGCAGTTTACTAGGTCCATTTTGTAGACTTAGGAATGTTTCTGTTAAGAATGTTAGTTTATTTGCATTCTATAACTTCAATTATTATCTTACTACAAAAACTTTAGAAAATATTCTACTACACAAAACCTTTTCTTCATTCATTCAACATCATTTTCTTAGCTTTTTCCCCAGTATTTTATCTCCCCGGGGTCTGCTTATTACTCTTATTCGGCGATTGCCCAAGAGCGAACCAGTAACTCATTGGATAAGATTCAATTTACTTATCAAGAGTTAACGATTATTATCAGATGTTATGTGATAACAATCGGGGCAGCTTAATGTGCTCTCGGAGACACTGGGAAGGTCCACAAGGACAAACACTTAGGCAGAAACAGATATTTGTAAGAACAATGCAAACATCTGCCTGTGCGGGATTCGAACCCACAACCGTTGAGGCTTAAGGCAGACTCGCTATCCACAACGCCACAACGGTGTCAAGTTTTTTCATCCATTCACCATTAATAGCACTTATTAATTTGTTACCTTGAGTCGTCTGGCCTGTGGCCGGCAGTCTTTGTCAGTTGAGCAATTCGACCGAAACAAAGCGTTTCAGTCTTTCTAAATATTGATTGAAGAGCTCCACGTCATTGTGTCCAGCACCCTAAAATCATGGTTAATAAAAAAATTATTAATGGCGGGACGGAAATAATGAATTATTGTCCTGGAAAATATTTTGTGTAGAAAGAAAAACAAAAAAAAAAAAAAAATAGAAATAAATACGTCATCATCAAAATGGCATCGTATTGTTCCGAACAGAACAATAAATGCATACGCTAAAGATCAAGGTGAGCGCGATCAAAGGGGAGTATTGGCACAGAAGGTCTGACAACAGCTTTAGATCTTTACCAGCTATATATATAAACAAAGCATAATATAAAAACAAAACCTTTTGTGTGATTTAGAATTCTCCCATGATTCAGGAGATTTTTAAAGGATCATAACCAATTAGTCATATTCCTCCCGGGCGTTATCTAGGGTTTGCTTATACTCTTATCCTAATTTGACGTGTAACTAGTTTTTACACAGAGCGATTGTTTTGCTATCCGACCTAAGAAACCCAAAGGGCGAAACCAGTAACTCATTGAATACGAGTAAATTACCTATCAAGAGTGTAATAAATCGTTATTATTATCAGATGTTATTTTAACAGCCGCGACAGACTGCTCAATGTGGTGAGAGCCACAACGACAAACACCCAGACCGAATCAACTATTTATAAAAAACATCTGCTCCGAGCTGGAATACAACCCGCGACCGTCGAGCCTCAAAGCAGGCTAACTACCAGCACGCCATAACGGTCGTCGATAAAGATAATATTACTATATTAGGAAACTAAGATATGAGAGATTAATATAAATAACACTGACCTCTACCCATAATGGCTCGACAGCGCGTGGGCATCGTTCATATATAGCGAGTCCGTGCGAAAAGTCTATCACCTCATCCTCAGTTCCGTGGATTACAAGAACTGGAGAGGTCACCTTTGGGATTTTATCAATACTGAAACAGATAAAAATTGCACACTAATTTAATACAGCATATACTTTCATTTTTAAAGTTACTTATACATAGATTTCTTATCAGTAATGGCTTAAAGATTAATTTTTAAAAAAATCCAACATACTATTGAGCCGTTTGCACTTTATAATTTATAGTTTATAAAACTGTGAAATTATAGTTTAAGCATACGCATGCTTACGATGCGCATAAGTGTATCCAAAACCATCCAGATAAATGCTGGTTGATGCTGATAAATGTAATTCAGGCCTTATTCGCTCGGGCAGGTATTGATCATTATTTCGCGTCAAAATTTGAGAAGAGCACGTGTCAATACACATCATAACTTCATGCATAGCTCACTTGCCTTCGTGAGATAGGAAAACTATAATCAAATACATTAAAGATGATAAACTTAATCTCAAAGGTATGAGGTGAAGAGAACTTTATTATTTATGCTTGAACTACGTATAATATGCTAAAACTAAAGTCCAAATACCAAAAAATGAATGAGTTCTGCATTTTTTTAACGAAAACCAATAATTGATGATAAGTGTTTCATTTGCCTAAAAAACTTACTCATTTTAATTACTGTCTAGATATAACTTATGATACTTTAATTTTAATGAAACTAGATCTAGTTACTCTTTACTCCCTTAATAGGATATTCCCATCCAACTTCCATAAATTTGTGAAATATGTATTATAAAGATATTTTTCTACAAAATACTTCAATGTTAATATTAAAATACTTCAAATTGAGTAAGTTAGAAAATAATAGAACAAGTACACAAAGTAAATGTTGCAACATTGATTATTATTAAATTACTTGATTTTGGAATATTGTTTGCTGTTCATAGTTCAAAATTATAAACAGTTATATTTAAGGTTGTGTAGGCAAATGGCAAAAATGGAATCCTTAAAATTTAGTCATGTCTGTCCGTATGCCACATTCATTTTACTCAGAGACAATAGGCTCTAGATAAAAAATTAAGTAAATGTATGTATTTTAGAACCACTACACAATCCATCTATCGAGTCCATACATGTAAGTGAGGTTGAAAAAAAAAAAATTCAACAAAGAAAAAGTCTGAGGTTCTAAAAATAATAACAAGGTTTGATTTTGATTCTTTGATGAAGTCAGTAGTTGTGAAGATAAGTTCCTAGTCATAAAAGTTGTGGAGAATAATAAATATTTCACAACATATATAAAAGAGCATGAATTCTTAAAAATAAAAAAATCTTAAAATTAAAAAAATCTCTGACTAATCTTCTTTTTAACAAAATTTCGTTAACTATTTTAAATTAAATGGCGCAATGGCTGCAGTATAAAATCTGCACCTGCTTATATTTCTACTTTCTATTGTTACCAATATGTCACAAAAATGACATGTGTATGTATGTTTTTAAGGTTGGTCATGCCGAGTCAATGAATGAATCAGTGGGCGTGTTCTCTTATAAGTAATATAGATATGAATAATGACTTAAGTCATCCATGTAATGGTGCCATTTTGATTATAGATTTGACATGGGTACGGAATCATAATTGTATATTATTTGACATACTTAAGTGCTACTTAAATTGCTTACTCTAATGAATAGGTATGCCTTACTTCTCAACAAAGATAAATACAAAATTGATAAACACAACTTATAATCAAGACTTAGATTACAGACAGCTCAGAATTTCTTATTCAGTTGTATTTTCTAATTTTTTATTTCATTTCCAGTTCTATATCTGAATCCCTCTTACTAATTAACATAAATAATAGTTGATGTTTCTAAATACAAAAATATAACATAACAAGTAGACCACGCCTAGGAATGGTTTGAGGTAGATATTAATAAGTTCTCAAATATTGTAGACTTGCCCATTACTTTTAAAATACTTTCCAAACACTTTGAAATTAAATAAATTACTATTCAGTTGCCATGCAGTGTGATAAGTCTATTTACAAGTTTATTACATATAATAAAAAATATATAAATAATAAACAAAATTATGGCATATGGCATATTTATTATGAAGAACAGATAAGAATTATTAATTATTTTTTTTCACCTTGAAGTGACAAAAGTGTAATCAACTTATTAATCCATTTTTCTATAGTGTTAATTATTTTTAATACAATTTTTAAAATATAATTATGTACATTATTACTTTTCCAGACCAATGAACTACATATAGCTCGGTTAAATTATTTATTTAACTATTGTGTCTACTGTCTGGACTGTGAAAGGGTTTAGTCAGTTTCAATTTAATATTAATATTTATTTCAAATTTCATCTCATATACATTGAAAGTTGAAATAATGTTTTGTATGTTATAAAAATAACAAGTATATAATGTAATGTTTAAATTGTACTAAACTATAACTATCATAAATATTACATAAATGTGTAAGGAAAGAAAACATTTGTTTATTCATCTTTTATAGAAACTAACATTTATTATGTTAGTTATAGAAAAATAAAATTCATTGAGATGACTCATAATGCACAAATAATAAATATTGAGCTTACCTTGGAAAGGCATCAAAAAACCATGTCCTTTTTGTATTAGGAAATGCTACACGCATACCAGACATCAATGGTGAATGCAGCACAACTGCCCCTACTTCATATCGAGCTGCCAGATCAACTGTAGGTACTGTACCAATACTCTGCCCATACAGTATTATATTCTCAGGGCTGATTCCGTAACGAGTCCGTAATGCCTGCCACGCGGCATCTATATCCGCATACAAATTCTTTTCTGAGGGCTTCCCACCACTCACACCATATCCAGAATAGTCATAACTGAATATGTTACAATTTATTCTAGTGCCTAAACCTAAATAAAAGCTACTCATTTGACCCAGATCTACAGCGTTTCCGTGTGAAAACAATATTGTGAATCGAGCATTAGGGCTACATCGAACAAAGAGGCAAGCTATTCTGTTGCCTCTTGACGTTCTCGAATAAAAGCCTTCGATATTTTCTTTTTCACGTTCTGAATATTGCCATTCTGCTCGTTCAGTTAGAGTAAGTGAAAATTTAGATCCAGTCTCATCGGGTGTAAATGCATACGTGGGTTCTGGAGGCAGGAATGCAAGCTTAGCCGCGATTTTCCCTGGGCATGGCGGACAACAAAACAGGCAACAGAGTTCACTGAAACTTAACCCGTTCATAGTGAAATTTTATTGTTATTCATCGAAATAATCATTCAAACATTATTCTTTACAAATCACAACTCACGAATTACAGGTCATAGCGAAAATAAAAGAAATTTCACTGATTTTGACAGTAGGACAACATTTCAGCCATTTTTTTAAGATATTCAGTTTTTATTTATGGCCTTGGAGAGAGTCCTTCAAGCCTGCTTTCGTTTAAAAACCTAATTAAAAACCAATCATTACTAAATAATTAATTTATTAGGTTTTAAAAAAATTAAAAATTTTAATAAAAGATACTTAAAATATGCATATTTTTGGAAATATAAAGAAATAATGAGTAGCAAGGTAAAACTACCACAAACTTAGTTCATCTTCCTGCACCTGAGTTGTATGTAAGTAATTAGCAAAAGCTTCGTTTTATAAATAATGTAGTTCTCTAATCTGTCTCGTAAAACATTTTATATATTTAGATATATAAAATGTTTTACGAGACATTTTCATAAAATAGATATCAATTTAGATTTTTATTAGTTTGATCAAATCTACCGTATATTATTAAGTATATAATTTTTTTAGGACAAGCCTCTTATTTGGTGGCCCTATATTATGCTTCTATAGTAACTTACACTGGTGGTAGGTCTTTTGTTGCAAGAGGCCGGCTAGGTAGGTACCACCGCAGTGTCAAATATTCTGCCACCAAACATTAGTGCTTAGGCATTACTGTGTTCCAGTTTGAAGGGCACTAGACGCTAGTGAAATTACTGGGCAGAGGAGATTTAAGAACTAATATCTCGAGGTTGGCAATGCGTGAGTGGCACCTACTAATGGTGCTGCAAGCGCTCATAGGCTACGGCACCCACTGACCATCTGGTGGGCCGTATGTTTGTTTGCCAATTTGTAACATAAAAAAAACTTTTTACTAATTTTATCATCCAGTTTGTAGTGATCAGTGGTTACACCGCTTCATAATATCTTATTGGCTCTGTGGCAGAGTTGACAGTACCAATCACTGTCAATATAAATAAAATGTTTAACTCTCTGTGGTTTTACAACATCTATGTCAAATGACAAGTCATAACAGTCTTACATTCACTTCTTTTGTTGACAAATAAAATATTAGTGTTCTTTTAATTTAGTAAGTATCGTTTTTGTATTAATAGTTTTCAGAAAACTCGAATCAGTGTATTTTAATTACTTTTTTGAATTAAATTATTAACAGGTTAAAATTACTTATGTAACACTAAAAATAACAATCTAAAATCAAACAATTTGATTTTAAGGTAATATTTACGTTTTTTTGGTTCGCCTAGACAAAAGACAGATAATATAATGATAGAAGAGTTAGTACTTATATTTTGCTTTGTATCATGTTTAACAGATCATTTACCCTTGGAAAATAAGTTACAACCATATGTGACAACTTGTAGTATTAATAAATGGGCATGTTAGTCATACAAGTTTTTAACTCTCAGTATTACGTTTTAGCCAAAGTGACCTCAATAATTACACAAAAACAATGTGTGATGTATTACAATCTGTAAAAGAACAATTAGCAGATATCGAAAATGCGTCTACTTCGTCTCAGAGTCCTATCGATATTTATAATGCAGCTGAGCCTTCTTTACAAAATATGCCACTAGAGGTGATAATATAACATACTTATATTAATATTTTAATTAAATTTTAATATTAATAAAATATTTTATAGGTCATAATGTTTACAGATAATTTTAAAAATATGCTCATATTTAGATGCAAATTTCATAAAAAATAATTTGAGTCAAGTCTGTCAAAGATTTGATGACATTTTAGCTGATATTAGTCTTTGGAAATATAGAGTAAGTTGTAAAGTTAGAGGCAGTTTTCCACCATTGGCAAACTTGGAGAACTGGAATGAAGATGAAGTGGACTGGACTCAAATGTGTATGGAGATGGAAGAGGAGAGAGATAAATGGTGCGATGTAAATAAAACAACAAAACATGTAGTTATAAAAGATGTTCATTATGCATCTGTTGATGCAGTTATTTTGGTAAATGTAAGTACTTCTGTTAATAATTGTTGCTTTTGTTACTTATCATAAATTATTAATATGATTTTGTAATTATAATTAGATGACAGTCTTGCAGGTATATCACATAGAATCTAAGTTTTGCTTTCTATAATCTGAGGTACAAACCACAGAACAACTTTTACAGCCAAGATTTTTTTGATTACTTTTATGGCAATTAATTTATGGCAACTAGAGTTATACCAACTAACAGATCCTAGTGTAGCTAAGAATTATAGCAGTATTATATGATAAAATGTATTGTGTGAATATGTCATTGATTACCTATATAATATCTATTGTTTATAAAGAATATGTTTTAATTTCACTTTGTTATATGTTAATGGGCAAAGTAATTTTTTAGAAAGGTCAGACATGCATATCTGGTGGACGAGACAGGTGTTTAGCATTATGGAATGTTTTAGACATAAAATCAGATGGGAAGGATGTTAATAGTACCATATTAACAGATCTCAAACCTACGAAAATTAGACACGATGCCCATGCAGGTTGGGTGTGGGACTTGGCTACAGTTGATGTGAACTCTGCGGAGACTATATACTCTGCTTCATGGGACAACACAGTGAAAGCATGGGACATTAATTGTGGTTTTGAGTGTGTTGAAACCTTTAAGTATGTATATAATTATTTGAAAAGTATACACTCTGTTATGTTTATAATAAGTATTTATGATGATTTGTGTAGTAAAGGTTTTATTATGTCTAATATTGTGCAAATGTACATAATATAGTAGTATTTTAGAAATAATGATAAAAAAATTATATCTGTTTCAGTTGCGGTATGTCGGCACTGTCTGTAGTGGCTTATGGAAATAATGTCATGGCTGGTCTATATTCTAAAAAAATTTTAACTTTCGATGTTCGATGTGGCCCTAATCCTATAAATGTATACAAGGCCCATAGAGGCCCAATTTTGGCATTATCAACTCATAAAGACCAAATTGCATCAGTAAGCGAGGATAAAACATTAGCTATATTTGACAGAGTAGCTGGTAAAATAATAAAAAATGATGTTAAAATACCATCAGAAAAGGCATACCCAGTTTGCATGAGTTGGAATACATATGCAATGTATATTGGTGATTCAAAGGTTGTCTTCACCTTTTCGATCCTGATAACCATTTGTATGTCAAAACACATGAGTTGTGGCCAGAATCCTGTATAACTGAACCGTCTAATAGAATAGCTGGATGTTATCAAGGCCATGGCACTTTGATTGCATGTTCTGATAGAGGTGAAATCAAATTTTTATATAATTCCAGTCCACCTACTGAGTACAAAAGTATGCAAACAAATACTGTTGATGTTACACAGGTAATACTTATATATATTATTATGAAAAATCATTTTTATAAATATAATTATGACTTATGTTCAGCAGTCTAACTAAGTTGCCAATAAAGGTATTATTATTATTACTAAAAAGCACCATATTAAGTTTGATTTCGTTTCTATTTCAGTTGCGGTATTTAAATGGAATTTTAGCTGTTGGTACATGTGATTCAGCTCTTGAGTTCTGGATACCGAATGAAAGATTTAATGATAGTAACATATAAAATAATTATATGTATATCGTTAAAAATCACAATTTCACAAAAAGTATAATAATTAATATATAAAATAATATATTAACTTATTAACATGCTGTGGTGAAATTTACATCGAGGTTTCAAAAAAATTTTTGCATTTAACTGTATATCTATGCAACAATCTCACAAGGATTTATGTTGTTATGTTACCATAATATATATATATATATACAAAATAAGATGATGCAACATTAAAAAATGTACATTGTCATCAGTGTACTAATGTCATAATTGTACAGATCAATGTAATGATGAGACACCACATGAGAACAAAACACAAAAGGAGAATTTAATACAGGCAATATTTTTTTGTAGTTTAATAATTTTTTTGTATTTTATTTGAAGAATTTATTTCGATTTCGAGCACAATTTCACTTTCATCTTTTGCATAAAAAAATAAAACGACTGATTTATTTAAAAACCACCAGTCGCTGCTTTTCGGAATGTAGAGAGCTATAATATGTGAATAAGAGGACATGAGGAACGCTACAAATTTATTTTTACTTAGGACACTGATCATTTTGTGAGAAATTAAGTTCGGGGCGGAGTTTTATTTCTTTATTATCTCTGTATACATAAAAATAGCATTTTATATTTGCATTTACTTCCTAAACTTAGAAAAAACTTAATACCTCTATAAGAGGATAGTAAATTGTCAAATCATTATAATAATGGAAAATTTTGAGGCACAAAATATCAATAATAAAAAATGTTGCGAATCCAGTATTCGATTTCTACTATTGTTAACACATTAAAGTTTTGTAGCTCCAAAGTTCGATGAACTTCACTTCGTAGTAAAGCAATTGTTTAACTTATACTTTGTGGTTTAACTATATAGGGTCTGTGAGATCTGTTACTACCGTACTTCCGTGATATAAGTTTTACGTAAACTTGAAATGTGCGTAACTGTGAGATTAAAGTTGTTTACTTAACCATTTTTTAATGTTTTAAATTGATGCTAACTAGTTCTATCTCTATTAATAATTCTGTGATATTTTTTTAACCTACCCTCTTTAATTTAATTTTTTTTTTATAATCTTGCATAGTCTTCGTTTCGGTTTTAATTTTGAAACTTAATCAATAGTAGTGAAGGACCCCATTGATTGTTGTTTTAAAATATAAATTTACTATGAAATTTTTATGTATTGTACATCTATTAAATTTTTCAATAAATCTATTAAAAAAAATATTGTGTTACGAATTCCGAGTAACTTATATCTATACTCCAACATGGTTTAAGGGAGGTATATCTTTCATATTTGAGTATTTGGCGCATATTTGTTGAAATTATTGTTTCCGATCGTCCGACGTTCTGTTATTTTGCCGTGTGCTCCATAATATGATTAATATGAAACCACTTGGGGTATCTGAATTTTTTCAATGAAAGAAAACCTTTAAACCGTTCTAGGAATAAAGAATTGTCGCTGAACCTATTACCATACCTTATAAGGATCCTACGACATAGAAACTCAAAACCTTTCAGTCTGTTACAGATACTAATTAATAAATAAATTAAAGGTGCATGATTAAAATGACTAATATGCTTATCACGACAAAATGTTTCAGTAATTAGGTACTTTAAAAATGTTATGAAACCAAAGTGACATGAGGACATTATAAATTAGTTTATACATATATATTTTTATTTTAAGTAAGTAGTGCATCAGTTTTAATTTATAGTTAGAGGTATATACTTGCCCTATAAATTAATTTTGGAAATTTTCCATTTATTTTTTTGGATTTTTAGATTTTTAACTACTGTTTACTATTATATATTAATTTTATGTTATATTTACTGAAATTCACATGTGTCGTTATTCCTTGTGTTGCGAAATTAACCGTTCTTTTGGTTATCTGTGCTTGCCTGCTTGACCATATACATACTTGGACGCAAATAAGCAATACCATGTCAACCCACAAAATTGAAAAAACTGAGTTATATTGCAGAAGTGTTGCTAAATGTCTGAAGAACATTTTTCTTTAATATTTGTAGGGTTTTAAGCTTTAAAACTTCTAAAAAAGCCATTTTTATCATGCAATTTATGTATTATATTAAACGTTTTGGGTTATATACGAAATATGGAAATTGTATACTTATTTTTTGTGAAAATAAGTAAAATAACTTACATAAACCTGAAATTGTCAAAAACTTGACCAATACATTAAAAAAAATTGATATAAAGCAAGTCGTTCAAAATTTTCAAACGATTTTTCTCGAAATGACATTCGTGTGGGTTGACATGGTATTGCTTATTTGCGTCCACTTAACTTATGGTTTTTATGGCGAATAGTTATAGAAACCAACATTGGAAAAAAAAGAGATGTAGAAAAATACTGCCCTAGGTTGGTACTTTTTTTTTTTTTTTTTTTTTTTTTTTTATGTTAGAAGTTGGCAAACAAGCATACGGCCCACCTGATGGTAAGTGGCTGCCGCAGCCTATGAGCGCTTGCAGCACCATTAGTAGGTGCCACTCACGCGTTGCCAACCTCGAGATATTAGTTCTTAAATCTCGTTCGCCCAGTAATTTCACTAGCGTACAATGCCCTTCAAACCGGAACACAGTAGTGCCTAAACACTACTATTTGGCGGCAGAATATTGGACACTGCGGTGGTACCTACCTAGCCGGCCTCTTGCAACAAAGACCTACCACCAGTGTGACTGATTGCACTGGTGGAATAATCTCTGTTGTGACAGAGGTTATCCCAACAGTAAACTTATAATAAAATAATAAATAAATAAATAAACGCTACACACTCAACGGCTCCCATTAGGATAATTATATCCTGTGTCGGTACTTATATAAACAATAAAAATATAAATTAGGTAACTTAGTATCTTTTTTTTTACAATACAAACAAGTTTTTCGCATCGCATAATGTTTACTCTTTCTTTTAACATTGATTTCAGGCTCAATGATTTTTTATTTTTAAAAATATAATTCCAAGGGTATACATAAATTTTGGTAATTGTAGAAAATTTAACAATTCTTATTATTGTAAACAAAGAAATTTTTAAATTGTCGGTTTTCAGTTTATCTGTATGTGTATTTCGGTATTTCCCCATCCCCTTTCTTCATGCGTAGTTTTATTTTTTTGTAGTTGCTGTACATTTGCTGAGGGCGCCAGTTTATCCTATAATTCGTGTCATTTTCAATGTATAGGGTCATTAGGCATCGTGCTAATCTAAATTCGGCATATATTTGAGTACCATCATGCTACCATCAATATTTTTGAAGCACATGCATACGATGGCGTTATTTAGTTTTTGGTCAATTTGTTGAAGCGCTTTAACTTCCACCACTTTCTGTCACTTTATTCCCTAGTCGAGTCCTTAATGTCTATGTATTAGATCATTTACATTCTCTTTGGATTACATAAGGACATTATGACAGCTGTCAAACTTCAAAATATAATAATAAATAATACAAAGTTAAAAACTTAAAACTTGATGTTATACGTACAACTTTTAAAGTATAGCGCATAACAGGCTCTTTAAAACTATAATTTGCATTAATTTAATAATATAAATCTAAGTTCCAAAAATATAAAGTAAGTAAAAGGTTAATCAAAAGCGAGGTGGACTGCTTCAAATTGATTTTAATACTTTTCCTTAACAATTTCTATAACAATATAAACATAATTATAACATAGGATAGTTTAATGTACGTTATATTTTAAAATTTATTGGATATACTTATAAAAATATAAATAGTAGCTATGGACGTCCCAAAAGCAGGGCCGTCTCATATTGTGAAAGAGGCGGACGTGGAAAAAGATTTGACTACTAAATTTTTAAATGGTGAGATGTCGTTTGCGGAATACTCCAGCGAATGGTGTGATGGAGAGGATGAAGAAGGCATAGAAGAATTAAAAGCAAAAGACGACGATTCAATACAATCAGTCCAATTAATTGAAAAAAGTATATTAAGGCGGCGAAGACGTACACGTTTGTCCCCTGCACTGATTGGCTTGATGGGAGAAGCGAATTTAAGATTTGCTCGGGGAGATATTGAAATGGCAGAACGTATGTGCCACGAGATAATTAAACAATTACCTACAGCTGCGGAGCCTTATCAGACTTTAGCTCAAATATATGAAAATGATATTGAGAAATCACTACAATTTTCATTGCTAGCTGCCCATTTAAGCCGCTCAGAAGCAGAACATTGGTGGAGATTGGCTGGTATATGTAATCAAATAAATGATGTGAAGCAAGAAATGGTTTGTTACACTCAAGCCATTAAATCTGAGCCAGAAAATTTAGAGGCACATATGAAAAGGTTAGAATTTCTTAAAAAATTAGAAGATACAAAATATCCACTTAATATGTTAAATATTACTCGAGTGAAATGCTATCACAAAATAGTTGCTTCTTTACCACCAAGTGAAGGGGAGGTCATAATGAAATATACAAAACTGGCTACAACAATGTATCACAATAGTTCAGAGACAGAAAAAGCAGTAGAAGTTATGGCTGCAGCATATAAGAAATGTCCAACATTATTTACTCTTGAAGATATTAATATATTTCTGGAGCTGCTCATCTTTCAAAAGCAATATCAGGCTTGTATAGATATTTTTGTATCTAATATAGGTGTTGAAATTGAAGCTGAAATTCAAACTGTGAAGAACCCTAATGGTGAAATCGAAGAACAAACCAATTACTTAAATTGTATAATACCCAATAATATGGCTGTTGATTTAAAAAGTAAATTATTAGTTTGCTTCATTCATCTGGGTGCTTTTACACTTGTGCAGAATTTGTTAAATGATTTCCTTAGTAGTGATGTTGAAAAAGCTGGAGATCTCTATATGGATATAGAAGAAGCATTTTCTTCAGTTGGTCATTATGAGATGGCAATAAAGCTATTGGAACCATTAGTTATGAATACAAATTTTGATTTAGGTGCTGTTTGGCTCAAATATGCAGAATGTTTGAATAAGTTAGGTAGAGAAGAAGACGCAGTGCAGGCATATCATAAGGTATTAAAACATGTGCCACAGCATCCAGATGCTATTAGAAAGCTATATTCTATTTTAAAAGGTAGAGGAGATATGGAATTAGCCTTGAATGTTCTGAAACAAGACCATAAATATGTTGTAAGTCCAAGTCTGTTATATGAAAGATGTCAGATTTTAAAGAGTCAAAATGATTTACTAAAGTATTTAGAAGTTGGAGAGGCACTTTTTTCAAGAGATTTAACTAAATTTAAAAATCAAGAAGAATTAAAGATAGCATGTAGGACAAAAGGTAATGTAGATCTTATTTACAATTTTAGAACTATGAGAGGCGAGAATACTTATCATGAGGATGACATTCAATTTGAAGAGGAATCATTTCGGCTCTCGAATGAGGAGGAATTTGAATTTTTTAAAGATTTAATTCAAATTGCTTGTGATAACAAGCTATATTGTACTATGCAAAGGTTAACATTTTATGCAATGGTTTCAAAGGGCTTGGCATTTACTCGCCACGCAATAGAATTTTATTGTTTTCAAGCCTGTCTGTTGAATCGTGATTTCACAAATGCTCTAAGATTTGTGAAGGAATTTGCTGTGAAATATCCAGGCTCTAGATCATTCAACTTATTAAGTTATGTAATTAACTCATTAGATGAGAATACTCATGGGAAATTTTTATCCAGGCTCTTCCAAAAAGATTACAATATTGTCAAGCATCTATTTTTAGGGAATAATTTCTTGATATCAGGTAGATACCTGGTTGCTTTAAAGTACTTTTTGGAATATCATGAACAGTGTAGGGAACCATTATCAGCTCTCCTTATAGCAGTAACTATACTTGCAATGGCAGCTCAAAGAACAGTTGATAAACATCATAACTTAATATTACAAGGAATGTCTTATTTGCTGACATATAAACAACTTAGAAAGTGTGATCAAGAAGCTTATTACAACTTGGGTAGAGCATATCAGATGGTGAGCATAAACAATTTGGCAATTGAATACTATGAGAGAGCGTTGGCATGTGGTCCAATCACTAAATGTGAAAAACATGGTGTTATAGATTTAACCAAAGAAATAGCATACAATCTATATGTCTTGTATAAAGACCAGTCCCCAGAAATTGCAAGAAGATATATTATGAAATATTTGGTTATATGAATAAACATTAACATTTAATATTGTGTTTTGATTTCAAAATCTTTAATAACAGATAATATAAATGATCTTTATATTAATTGTTAGAGAGATTTTAAGTTTTATTATTCAAAAGAAATTCTTTTTAAATTCTCTTAACATGTTAGTTATTACAATATTTATTTTTAGGGTAATATTTAAGAATGAGTAAATCTGAAGTACCAATGCCAGCAAATCTCATGCTGTTCGGAGAGTTGTGTGCTGTGCTTGAGCAATTACAAAAGAAGAAAAGACATAGACCAGAGCAAAATAAAATATTAGCAAACTTTTTTAATGATTTTAGAAACAAATTGCCAAATATTAATGGCGAGAAGGTATTATTTTTTCCTAGCTGCTTGTGCAGTTTTACCTAATTTTTTTGATTACCGTTGTAATAAATATTTTTCTACTCGACCTATAGAGGTTTACTCTATCCGTTTCTTATTGCATTAGAATACGAAATTTATGTGAACCGATTTATCGTTTCTGAATTTTAAAAAAACATAAAACATATTTCAGAATCCTACATTCTTCCCAATACTGAGACTACTTCTTCCACAATGTGAACGTGAAAGAAATCCCTACAATCTAAAAGAAAAAAAACTCGGAAACCTTCTTGTAAAAGTTTTATCATTAAACGCAAGGTCACAAGATGCTCAGAAATTAACAAATTTTAGCTCAGTTAATGCATCCACTGAGGGTGATTTCGCTGGCGTGGCATATTTCATTCTAAAAAGCAGATTTTTAGTTAAATCACCAAATTTAACGGTAGGCGATATCAATGAGATTCTTGATAATATTGCTAAGGCTGATGTAGACAACAAAGGAGGTACGTTTTATATATACTAGTGCGGTTTATGTTTATTTATTTATTTATTTATTTATATATAGACATTGTTATGACCTTGCGACATTATCTGCTTGAGTCATACTTATTATGTTACAACTATGTATATACTTATTGCGGAGAATTATATCTGGACCATTTATAAGTGTTCGCTTAATGGTCGAAATCGTAACCTCAAGACTTTAACTTGGTTCAAACTGCTTAATTTGTGTTTTAAATTTATCTCTTGCTTGTAACGGTGAAGGAAAATATCGTGAATAAACCTGCATGTCGTATGAGAAATCCAAAGACATTGGGCCTCCGGCGCTCTTAATTTATCGCATGAAACGCAATGATTTTCTGTGACAGAGTAGTGCTTTCACGGTCAAGCCGGCCTACTTGCACTGGGAGCTTGCCTTGCTTTACTACTAATTTTTCGCTCATGGGAGAGGATAGGATGGTATAGATGGCTACACAAAAAACGCTGTTTTTCATGTACGACTTCAGCATTGTAGGTACATGTTTAAGAAAGTTTTATAGACTATGCATTAATTATAAATGCGAAATTAACTGTCTATCTGTAACATTTTGTCGCTTAAACCACTTAATCAATTGTGATGAATTTTAGGATAAAAATGGATGGGATTCTGCAGAAGGATTTATTGATTTTTAACAATTCTTTCAGTTCTTTTAGACCAAGTATTTAGCTACGCAATAAAAAAATTAACAGCACTAGAGTTTAAATGGTTCTTGAGAATGATACTAAAGGATTTAAAGTTGGAAATGAGTGAGAATCGAATACTTGGGACTTTTCATCCGTATGCTACTGAACTCTACCAGAACTGTAGTAGCATATTGAAGGTGAGAACCAAATGCTTTCATTCTATTATATGTTTTACTCTAGAAGGTATTGAGCGTATTCCCAATAGAGAGGAAATGTAACGCAAAATTAATTCCACGACTATTCCCAGAGAAAACTTTACGTAATAGTTTTACAAGCTAAGAATTGAAATCTTATTTATTTACATAGACGGTGTCCGATGCAATGACTTTGTTATTCCAATGGTTAGAAAAAGGCTGACTTTATTTGTAGTTTTTGGGTCTAATACGTCAAGTGTTGACAAGGAAGAAGACATAAGTAATCAGACTGGAATTCGGTCATAGGTACGCTTGAAAGAAACGCAAATATAAGGCCACAAGTCCTAGTTATCCTTTGTATGGGTAGTGTATCCCCGGCCAGGACGTCACAAATAGGCGTACTTCGCATATCAAATGTCTTATCTATACTAATATCACAAATTTGAAAGTTTGGATGTTTGTTTGTTACTCTTTCATGAAAAAACTACTGCACGGATTTGGATAATTTGCTACACACATAACTTATTGCCTTGATCAGCACATAGGGTACGTAGGTATCCCGGAAAAATGTTGGGTCCCTGTGGGATTATCAAAAAATTATAACTCGAGCGGCACCGCGGACAATGGTAGTTTTTCATATTTCAGGGCTGCCTGAATCATTGCCTGAATTAATGGCACATTTTTTAATTATGACATCCAAAAAAGTTATTAGTGAACTATCGATTACGTTGATAACTTTTGACCCATTTTCAGCGTTCCATCTAGTCTTGGCTATGAAATCGATACTCTCTGAAACTGATAACACAGTATAATCTCACATAACTTAATAAGACAAATTTAATCTCGACTCCTGTGTCATCACTACATCAATTTAATTTTTTTTTATTCTTTTCTCTATTTAGGTCTGCGAGGAACTTAAAAACAGTGATATACGATCTGGTGTAAGCGCCGAAGAGTTAGGTGTCAAATTATTCTTTGCGGTAAAGCCAATGCTATCTGAGAGATTGGATATCACTGATATTCACCAACTTCCTAAAAATATTACTTACCACGTAGAAGATAAATTTGACGGTGAGAGATTTCAGGTATGAATATATAAGTAAAAGGTACATATAATAATTATCAGTCAAGTGCGTTGTGGACCACGCACAGTGGAAACTAAAGGGTTCCGCAGCTTGGTTATGAAGAATCTGAAGGATTTTAAAAATAATAACGAATTAAAACCGACCGCAAAAATAAGTTGGTATTTCATAATAATTATTACAAGTAATATGAAAAACAAAATTATGGGAATTACTTATATATCTCTAAAATTTGTAGACCTATCTTCTTCTCTTCAAACCAAATTTTTGTGACTTCAGGAGCTTATATCTCAACAACTACTGACTTAATGAAAAAAGTCAAAATTAAACCTCGTTATCATTTTTAGTTTACATGCATTAAAATAGTACAATGTACGTATTTTCAATAAATAATAATCTTTTAACCAAACAGATGCACATGGAAAATGATAATTTCGAATACTTTTCGAGGAACGGTTTTACGTTTTCAAAAAACTATGGTAAGAATTATGATTCCGGCTTATTGACTCCAGACCTAAGAGGTTGCTTTTCACCTAACGCTCAGAACTTCATTATCGACGGTGAAATGATGGGTTGGCATAAGATAAATCAGTGCTTTGGATCTAAAGGTAAATATTTATATTATTATTTATACGTATTTATTATTAAAGACCAAGTTCATTATTTATAGACAGAGAGCCAGTAATGTATAAAACAATTTCATTTCATACACGATTGTTTTTTTTATAATCCGTGACATTATGTTGATGTTGATGTATTGTTGATATTTATTGTTGCCTTTTCGTAAATGCCTGACGAGCCGAGGGCTGACTTCGCGGGAGGCAGCCTAAAGGTCATACTTCCTTAAAGACACCCGTCCGACCCGACTCATAGCGTTTCGCCTCGCGCGCTTTGTTTTCTTTATATGGAATTCTACTTGACATACACTCACTACAATAATTACCATTCGCATTCTTGTCTTGTGTTGATTTACACGAGAACGATGCGTCGGAAAATACTTTTATTTTGTTCGTTATTTTCTCATCTCATCATCATTAAGCCTTGCAGCTATGAGAGCCAATTCACGGCTTGTTATTTCAGCAGGGCTTTTTGGGTGGGGGCACGGCAGCACTGCGTGCCCTCAAAAGGAATTTCGATAAATCGAAAAAATTGCCATAAAGAAGATATTCTTTTTTATATTCTTTCTCATCTAACTAAATATAAGTTCACGTTTAATTTTCAAAGAAATTATGTTTTTAAATAATAAAATAATTTACTTCTATTTTTTCCTTAAAACACAATGGTAAGTGGGAGGGGGGTTGGTGTATTCTATAAAAATTATAGACTTGCCAGTTTCTAGAATTAGCGCGCACCCCTAAAAACAAGTGACAAAAAAAGGCCCGGTTATTTGTAATAATGAAATATTCATGTAGAATTAGTGTCAATCCGAGTGGACTACGCGATGTTCACTGGTGAGAACTCGTCTTGAACTACACATCGACAACGAGAGGAGCCGAACGACGAGGTCATGTGGGTCGGGTGCAGGGTGACCCTAACGCCCTTAAGGACGAAACCAACTTTAAGCCCCAGCCAGGGCTATCGAGTTATCTATTTCCTAAGACTGGGTCTCAGTACTCGCCTGAAGTAACTGAAATGATATCGGTTTACGTGTCTCTGGCTGTTAGGCTAGTACATATAAATTATATATCCTTACAGGAATGTCATATGATATAAAGAAAATCACAGAAAATTCTTCATTTCGTCCTTGTTACTGCGTTTTTGACATCCTATATTATAATGGAAAATCGCTGATCGGCGATCGGGATAAAGGCGGGTTACCACTGATCGAGAGGCTTAAGATATTGGACAGTCTATTCGTAGATATACCGGGTGTTATACAACACAGTAAACGACGTATTGTCAAGGATAAGTATGTTTTAAAGTTCTCTTATTTTCATACTTTTACTATCTAGCTTTTACTCGCGGTTTCGTCTGCATGAAGCACCTACCTACCACCACCTACTGGAATAATAATAAATAATTAATAAACCGGGAATCGAACCCATGACCTGTGGCACTTAAGGCAGGTTCGCTACCACTGCGCAACAACGTCGTCAAATAGAAATTAATGGTTCCCGATCCGTGGTTCACTCGTTGTATAATAAAGTTTGTCATTATGCGTTATATATTTCGATACCATTTTTCAGTACAGACGTCTTGAACGCGCTGAATACAGCTATCGACAATCAAGACGAAGGCATCGTATTGAAAGACGTTAACTCATATTACTTTGCTAACAAACGGAATGCTGGCTGGTATAAAATAAAACCAGAGGTCAGTATTTTAACTATTTACTGTGTGCAATATATTTTAATTTTATACATTGTAGCGACATCTACACGCAACAAACTAACGCGATAGAAAGATAAGATTGTCATAATCTCGCATCAAGCCACAGCGACACCTACATGGCATACTACGCAACGATATTGACGAACAAGATAGTGGCAATCCTAAATCGCGCTATCAGAGTTTTCTATGCTAGTAAAGTATATATACAACATCCCAATTTAAGCGGTTGGGCTTCGGTCCGCCAGGCAATATGACCGGCCTGGTCCGAGGATCTTCCCTTTGTGTTGGAGGGATTTCATACGTCGTACCCTCCATAGTGGTGACCCCAACTTGATCTTCACACCCACTTCTTCGTTATAGCAATCCCGGTATTTTATTTTACCCAGCCGCGGAAAACTGATGTCGTTAGTCATTACTGATACGCTTCATGGGGTAATAACGTGATATATCTATAATCTAGACATGAACATGCCATTTAATTATAAAATTATATTTTGTAAACCGGATTGATTATTTATTGATATATTAATTAATAACCGGATTGATATATTAATTAATTTTAAAACCAATTGAAAGAAAGTCACCTTCTTCCTCTTCTTAGCCTTATTCCCGGTGTTTCACCAGGGTCTGCTTATACTCTTATCCGGATTTGACCGGTTACTAGCTTTTACACAGAGCGATTGCCACCTGACCTCCGCAACGCTAAGGGCGAACCAGTAAATCATTGGATAACAGTAAATTACCTATAAACAGTTATCGATTATTTTCAGATGTGATAACAACCGGGACCGACAACTTAACCACACAAGGACAAACGCCCAGATCGAAAATTATATTTATATCAAACATCTGTTCCGAGCGGGAAACGAACGCGCGACCGTCGCGGTTCATAGCAGGCTGGCTACTGGCACGCCACAACGGTCGTCTGCAAGAGTCCATGTCGAAGTGTAATGGGTTGAAAAATGTTCTATTTTTAGTACACCGATGACACAATGGAAGACTTAGACCTCGTGGTGATCGGCGCTGATGAAGCGGAGAACAAGAGACAGGGACGCGCTAAGAGCTTCCACGTCGCTTGTATCGATGTCAGGCCGGGTACGTATTGGTGCCGAATTAAATGAAATCATTTAATTTAATAATTAATCTACTGTTGTATTTTATAACTTAGTTATTTATTAATTATAATAAATGTTACCAACTTAACGGACAGGCATTTGAAGTCATTCCTTCGTTTTCGTAGTCGAAATACACTACGAACTTATTACAATCAAGTAAATATTAATGTTTTACTTTCTTTTAGTATATTAACAGTTCATAACATGTCATCGCAGTTGCTTAATGTAGGGGCTATAGGCGTTTGGCTTAGGGGCAAAATAACTATATTTTCAATATTTAGTTAAACTGTTCCAAACCGCATTATATTCGTGCATTTTTCAGTATTTCGCAAGGTCCAGGTAAAAACAGTTGCGCCCCCTTGCTTCTACCTCGCTACGACCATGACTCCAAACACAACCTAAATAAAAATGGAATTATCATAACACGTTAAAGAAGTTCAGAATTTTATAATGGTATGTTTATTTATCAAGGCGAGCCGAATCGCTGGGTATGTGTGGGGCGCGTGGCCGGCGGGCTCTCGTACGAGGAGCGCGAGCGCGTGTGCTCGCAGCTGGAGAGGAACTGGTGCTCCGCGAGGAGGACGCCGCCTCCGCCCTGTCTCGCTTTTACTAAAGAGAAGCCGGACTTCTGGATACTTCCAGAATATTCTATAGTATTTCAGGTACGGTGTACTATTGGGCGTCGTAAGCGTAAATGAGTTAAAAGGATTGACGAAAAATTTCAAAAATAAGCTATGCAATGGTCTTGAGGTGTAAAAATCGGCCAAGTGCGTGTCTGAGTTGCAGGGTTACGTATCACCGTGCACTGTAGAGTATATAAGATTAACGTAAAAAAGTATTTATCCATTACAGTAAATACTGTAAATACATTACATATTATATCATATTTATAATTTTCTTCTCACGCGGCAGTGGTTTAGCGCGCAGTGCTTGTGTTTTCTGATTGGTTAATTTATTTTTCCAATACTGAAATGTATGAAGTATTTTAATTAACCGGTCGATTATAATATAAAGTTGTACTTCTATTTTAAATGTACTCTACGGCGAGTTCAAATCAATTTTTATGTTTGTATTTCATTATCAATGAACGTCTTTATCATCTTCTTATGTTATAGTTAGGGGCCAACCTAGTGTTTGAGTTGTTTATATTGCCCATAAAGGCTTCTGTCTTGCCGTATCTACTATTATTTTTAAAACGATAACAACTACGATAACAGTTTTATAGTTATTCAGTTGGAAAACTACTATGCGGTCACTCATCCATACAGGGTCCGTACCTAAAACTGTTTAATCTACTGATGGTTTACCAACCAGTGAGAGCACCTTGGTCTATGGGCTCCTATTGTTCTATTAACCTTAAATAAATAAAAAAATGTGCGATCGGGGCACCCCGTCGAGAACAAAGTTCGTTGCGTTTTTTCTTCAACTCCGAATGTAATTCGAAATGAAATTTGTATATTTCAATGGGTTATATGATAAAAAGAGACAGGGACAGAGAGAGAGAGAGAGAAGAAATAAAGGAACTTCGTTCCAAAAAGAAATAGTAACCCTTATCCTTGAACCTATTTATTTTAAGTAAAAAGGACACAAAATAAATTCTAATATAAAAAAAACGCTCGTGCCAAACGACCGCTGTAGAGAACTACTGTTATCATGTAACTGAGTGATGCATGTTGTTCGGATGGTGGGCAGGTCCGCGCGACGGAGCTGGTCCGCAGCACGAGCTCGAGCGCCGCGTACGCGCTGCGCATTCCGCGCGTCATGCGCGTGCGCGCCGACAAGCCCGTCGCCGACGCGCTCACGCTCACCGAATTTAACAAGCTCGTATCCGTAAGTGTTGCAGTTAAATCTACATTCTTCTATATATACATTTTTTTAAAATATACCTTGTATCTAGTGTATTTTATACGTGATTTAGCATAAAACCCTGTCACTCATCACCTGGAGATATCGAACTTAAAAAGTTGTTAAAAACTCATAATTAATTGACGATCCCTAACTTGTTCACAATATTTCAGCACTAGTCCCATAAAAATAATGGTAAAGAACCCATGATCCTACATTCACCTATGATTATAATTAGAGTTGCCAACTTTTTTTCTTGGAATTAAAGTACATTGGTGATTCAAGTAAGGGAAAAAAGTACATAGTATCAAATAAAGTATTTTAAGATTATTCTTTAATATTATCAGGCGAACAGGCGGACCGTACGCTTGTTTGCCAACCGTCATGACGTAAAAAACAATATAAATATATAACAATATATCGTTCGTTAAAGACGAGATCAGCAGTAATTAAAATGAGCAACAAACACGTACACGAGTCGCAACTAAACCGCGCTCCGTCGACGCGCAAGCGCAGCACCAAACAGCCGAAGGTCTCCGAGCGGTTCCGGACGAAGACCTCGGGCGACGTACCCGTTATATCCAAAGCCCTCTTGGACAGGAAACTGTGCATCATATCTGATGATGAGGACTGTAAGAAACCAGAACTGGTGAGGATTATAGAGTCGCACGGCGGGAAACATGTCGAAAATCCAGGTAAGTTATTAGAAAATAGTTTATTTAAAGAAACTATAGATAAACTACGATAAAATGGCGCGCCCCTCCTAAATTCAAACTTTTGAATGTGTTTGTGAAAGTCTCACCGCGCATGTGTGCTGATACGGCCGTCAAACAAAAACAAGCCCATGGGTTTGTTGTTTGACTTGTGCCGTCATTAATCTGTACAAATAAATAAAATTTAAGTGTCTGCTTGTAATTACAAATTAACAGCTTTTCATTAAATGCATATGAAAGTATTTACGGTACTTAAATAAACAATCAATTTTTAAAATTATTGTCTGTCTGTCTGTTTGTTCCGGCTAATCTCTGAAACGGTTGGACTTATTTTAAAGGGAATGTCAGTATTCAGCCAGATAGCTGAAGTTATAAGAAGTATCTTACTACTTTTATTTTACAAAAAATTAGTGTTTTTTTTTATGTAAGAGGGGCAAACGGGCAGGAGGCTCACCTGATGTTAAGCGATCACCGCCGCCCATGAACATCTGCAACACTAGAAGGCATGCAGGCGCGTTGCCGACCTTTAAGGAAAGAATACGCTCTTCTCTTGAAGGTTCCGTGAGGAATAGGACCCGTGATCTGTGCCCATGACGTTATCGTAGCTTATCTATACCGAATCTAAAATAAAGTAATATAAATATAAACTTGGAGGGTACCACCGCAGTGTCAGATATTGTACCACAAATGAGTTGTTTGTTTGCCATTACTGTGTTTCGGTTTAAAGGACACTGTAGCTAGTGAAATTACTGGGCAAAAGAGATTTAATAACCAATATCTTGAGGTTGACAACGCGTGAGTGACACCACACAAATGCTTACCATCAGTCGTGTGCTTTTTTCATATAAACGCTACACACTCAACGGCCCCATTACGATAGTGATATCCTGCGTCGGGGGTCCGGAAACATACACAATGACAAAGCCAACACATCCAGACCGAAACATGTGTTCCAGTACTGTATGGTCAATACAAACATCTGCTCCGAGCGGGAATCGAACCCGCGACTGCCGACAACTGCTTGCTAACTTAGTTTGACATGGTCGTAGCGAGGTAAATATTGAGAAATGCATCCATATAATCGATTTTGTACAATTTAACAAATAACTATTTGAGGAAATAGTCCTTTTGCCCCTCTCTGGACCCTAAATTAAGATTTTGCCATGATTTTGCCAACCTATGTAAATGCTACGCTCATGCGAGTTAGTCATATAAAAAAACCAACAACAAAAATGTGGAAAGTAGCATGAAAGAACTAAATTTAAATAAAACATGACACTCCTCGTCCGGACGTAGTGGCGAACGGTCGAGTCGTTGAAACGTTAGCGTTAGTGTGTTCGGTTATACGGAGTAAAAATGTTTGATTTATTTACAAATCTTATTTAAATCAAGACCGTAAATACAACTTGCGTGCAGTGTGTGCGGTTCACTTGATAGTGCACGGTATCAATTATGGAGGAAAATTTACTAGCGAATGACGAAGAGATGTATACAAACTTACCGGAGGACAGCGTTAAAGACAGATTAGAGGAAAATGAGACAGAGCAGCATGTAATGAGCAAGCGCAGAAGAGATTTTACTGAAGAGGACGATAGTTGGACGGTAGTAGGAAAGGGTGGCAAACGTTATAAGGCCGGAAGAGGAAGTGAGTTAGAAATATTAACGTCGGAGGAAAAATTTGAAGTCTATGTCACATCAGGAGATGAATTGCCGAAACAATTTGCTTTCGCACGGTCGTTGAAGGACAATGATATAAAGGATATTGTACAAATAAAATATATAAATTCATTTAAGATTTTAATTCGTTTTGAAAATGAAGCCAGTCTGCAAAAATTAGTAAACTGTCAAATATTAAAAGATAAAGGCTGGAGAATATACAGAACTCTGGACGTTGACAAATCGTATGGGGTGATTAGGAATGTGGAACTAGAACTAAAAGAAGATGAGATCATAAAGAGTGTTACTTGTGATTATGAGGTTTTATCAGTCAAGCGATTGACACGTAGATTAGAAGACAGATCAAGTCGAATAGATAGTGAGACTGTGAAGATATGTTTTAGAGGTCCCTCCCTACCAGCATTTGTGTATGTTCATGGTATTCGCGTGAAAGTAGATGCGTATACTTTTCCTGTCACACCAGTGCTCTTATTGCTGGAAGTTTGGCCATACTAGGAAGATGTGTCCAAGGAAAAAAATAGTATGCCCTAAGTGCAGTAAGAGCCATGAAAATTGCGAGGCAACAACTTTTGTATGCGTTAACTGTACTGGAAATCATCTCGCGCTAAGCAAGAGATGTCCAGTATATATAAAAGAAAAAAAAATCCGCAACATTATGTCAGATTTTAACTGTTCATATAAAAAAGCACTGACTATGTATGTTCCAGAGGAATCCCCGATGGTCGCCGAAGAATCAACGGAACATATTATGACATCAATATATGAGATAGACGAAAGATCGACGAATCATACTGTTCCTAAACTGGGTCCGAACGTCAATGAAGCAACTTTTGGCCTTGATTTTCCTACTTCAGAAATTGCATACTCATACGCGTCGATAGCTAGGACACCTTTAACTACAGACAAAACCAAGCCTCACCCTCAAGATTCCTCGAAGCAAGTTGCTAAATGTGATGGGAGTGACATCGATAAAACAAAGAAAATTAAAAAATGTAAGAAACGTACTCTCGAAAAGCCAGTCAACGAACGATTAGCATATGATTGGGAATATTGTTTCTCCGATTCTGATGGTGAGGGTAATTTATTAAAGAAAACTAGTGAAGAAAAGTCAAACCAAAGCAAAAATAAGAAGAGGATAGAAAAAGAAGAATACATTTCCCTCGAAAGACTCTTGAATATGATTAAAACTATACTCTTAAACGAGGAAGATCCATTTTTGATAAATTAATAGCTGTCATGAAAATTTCTATAAAGTGGTTAGTATCATTATTGGCGAAGTATTTAAGTGATTTGCCTGTTATAAAATTACTTTTTGATCTTTATGGATAACGTGCCTATAGTTAAAGGTAAGCTTAACATAGTCCAGTGGAACTGCCAAAGTTTAAAAAATAAGTTAATACCTCTTGAACAATTTTTAGCACAAGAAAAAATTCATATCGTGGCACTTAGTGAGACTTGGTTTAACCAAGAATCACGATTAAAAATTAGTGGTTATAATACATTTCGGAAAGATAGGTTAGACGGATATGGAGGAGTAGCAATCTTAACTCATTATTCAATTAAATCGCATCAAGTTCAATCAACTATATCTAACGCAGGTATTGAAATAGTCCATGTCAAACTTTATAATTGTGCCCCAATTGAAAATATTGTTTCTATTTATTGTCCTCCCTCAATTCAAACTTCACAGCGAGACTGGGATGAATTATTCTCTTTCTGTAATAGTAATACATTATTGGTGGGTGACTTTAATGGACACCATAGTTCTTGGTCATATAAATCAGACACAAGAGGAATTCAAATATTCGACTCACTACTAAATTTTAACCTTATTACTTTAAATGATGGATCCGCGACTAGAATAAAAACAGTTGATTGTAGATTACAGGAATCATCTCCAGATTTAACTTTAATTTCAACTGATATAGCCGTGCAATTTAACTGGAAGGTCACCAACGAGACTCTGGGTAGTGATCATTTAATTATAAAAATTTCAACGGAATCCCATTCTAGAATAGCACCTGTTGTACGGAGAAATTTCAAAAAAGCTGACTGGATTTCATATAAACATTATCTCGAGATTATTTTTTTTAATTGGAATATACCAGAAGATTGTCAAACTGCGTATGATTCCTTTGTTCGTGAAATTAACTCGGTGGCTGATAATTGCATCCCTTACTCTAAGATTCTTCAAAATCCTTCCAAACACTTTTCTCCAAAACCTTATTGGAATGCAACAATATCCAAGGCCGTAGCCGAGCGCCGTCTAGCCCTTAAAATCTTTCGGAGAAACCCAACACCCAACAATTTAGAGATTCTCAAAGAGAAAATTAGTTTTGCCCAAAAACTGATCCGCCGGGAAAAGAGTCTATCTTTCCAAAGGTTTTGTTCGTCCGTAGATAACACCTCTTCGGCTAGCGAGAGGTGGAAACGAATGAAGTGGCCAAAGGGTACCATACTACTAATTGTTCCTTCATAGATAAAAATCGTATTAATTCACTATTATGTAGCCTAACTCCCTATTTTGTCTCTTATAATAAACCTGAATTTTCATCATCCAATTGCATGTTAGAAATCCCGATTTCCATTCAAGAAATTGAAAAATCTATAAAATCCACCGATACCACACCTGGAAGCGATAATATATCATTTTCAATGATAAAATACCTACCGGATGTTGGTAAAAAAATATTGCAGGCATTATACAATAAGATTCTTTCGCACGGCTTCGTCCCGAAACAGTGGAGGGATATACAGATTATACCGATTCCTAAAGTTAATCAAGGTCAAAACTCAGCATCCTCGTTTAGACCAATATCCCTTATATCATGCTTGTGCAAGGTGTTTCACTCGATTTTAACAAAACGCCTAGAATGGTATTTGGAAAATAAATCTGTATTTTCTGATTATACGGTTGGGTTTAGAAAGACTAGATCTTGTTTAGACGGCCTAAGTTATCTTACAAGCATGATCCAAATAGGTTATAGCAAACAATATTATTCCCTAGGATGTTTCATTGATATAAATAGTGCCTACAATAACGTGGATATTAACTCTTTGTTAAAAATTTTAGATAGATTAGATATAGGGTAAAACTATGTAATTACTTATGGAATTTTTTAACAGAAAGACACCTTCGAATTAAAGTTGATGGTACTACTTTATGCAGAAATGCAAGTCAGGGTCTGGCACAAGGTGACCCCCTGTCACCTATATTATTTAACATTGCTACTATCGAAATATGTAGAGAAATACGCAATTCGCAGAACGTTTGTATTTGTCAATACGCGGACGATTTCGTACTTTTTAATAGCAACAGTAATTTAAATCAAACCATTCTCAACTTACAAAGTGCACTAGATTGTTTTTCGTCTCACTTAATTACTCTCGGATTAGACGCATCCCTATTAAAAGTAAAGTCTGCCTGTTACTAGAAGCAGAAAACGCTTTAATCATATAATTAATCTAAAAATCGAAGACGTCAGATTAGAAGTTGTGGATTCGGTGAAGTATTTGCGGTCTATGAAGCGATCGCTCGTTGAGATGGGGGAAACACATAGACGTGCTGTGTCAGAAAGTTGTAAACCAGATAAACCTATTTAAGGTGTTGTCAGGTCCAGGTTGGGGAGTACATCCAAAGCACCTACGACGCCTATATATTTCATTGATTCGGAGTAAGCTTTCTGTTTGAAAGTAGTTGTAAAACGCATCTTCTCAAGCTTGACAAAGTCCAAAACCAAGCTATGCGAGTGATAGGTGGTTTTATTAAGACAACGCCGATCCACGTCATGGAAGTGGAGCTTCACTTGCAACCCCTAAAACTACGTCGATATTACTTGGCCGGTAAATTTTATTTAAAAGCTAGATCCTTTAGTAGCTCTCCCGTGATAACATCTATAGAGGAACTGTTTGAATTAAAAGATAGTTACTATTGGAGGGGAAAGAAATTACCATTATTGCTTACTCTTCACGAACACTTTAAAAATACTGCAGTATACTCTAGTTCCATATTAGAAATGTTTTCGTTAAATACCTGGGTTCATAACATTAATATACAAAATATCATTAAATATATTGATCCTTTGACGAAAGCTAAACGAGATTATAGTTCAACACAATTACTAAACTATTGCAACGAAATCATATCAACTTACTCCGGTTATTACAAATTATTCACTGACGCATCCAAAGAACACAATAATAGTATCGGCGCCGCTTTTTTTGATGAAACTGGCTACTGTAAAGTGAAACTGAAAGTCAATGGTAATGTTTCTATTATGCTTGCTGAGCTAATTGCCATCGCAGAAGCTTTGTCATACGTGGAAACCATTAATTATGAAAAAATTGTCATCTTTACAGACTCTAAGAGTGCATTACAACATCTAGCTCAGTGTACCTCGACTTTTCGAGGCGTCCCGATTAACTTACACAATTTTAAATCCATTCTGAAACTTAACTCTCGGTCTAAAAATATTCGTTTACAATGGATTCCCTCTCACGTAGGTATAAGCGGCAATGAAGTCGCCGACTTATTAGCTAAGCAAGCATGCAGTGATGGCATAGATTTTCCGGTACTTCCTGTATATAGTGACTGTTTGCACTTAATAAAGAATATGTGTCGAAAACAGTGGCAAGAATACTTTGACGTACGCTCACGAGATAAAGGTATCTGGTACAAAACGATTCAGCCGCAGCCCCTGGACTCGCCGTGGATCGATAATAGTATTTTATGTAGGCAGGATCTCGTTCTATTGATGCGTCTGCGTTCCGGACACATTCCATTGAATAAGTTCGCCTTTTTGATGCGAAAAGTAAGCTCACCAATGTGTGTAGTATGCAACAAAAATGAGGATGCATTTCATATTCTAATGGAATGTGTCCGAAACAATGATATTAGAAAACGGTTATTTAATAATTGTGCCATTGGACTGTGTAACTCTTACCTATCTGCCCCACATTCAAATAACGCCAAGATGATACTAACCCTAGTAAGTCAAGGCATCAGAAATAGATGATTATATATTTTTTAAGTATATTATGTAGTAGTTAGTTTGTTTTTGTTTTAATTAACTTAGTTTTGATTATTAATTGTTAAATCATGTACGGAGCGGCATATTCGCTCAAGCGAAAAAGCTCCTTAATAAAGAAAAAAAAAAAAAAATAAAATAAAACATTATTTTATATTATTCCACACATCACCAGGTCCCGACACGTGGTGCTGTGTAGTTGGGAAACTGACAGCTTTAGCTAGGAAAAGGATAGAGAGACAGGAGTTAGACATTCTAACTACATCCTGGCTTCGTTCGCTCCCCGCCTCAGAGGAGCAGTGCTCGTTGTTTCCTTTAGAAATGTTGTCGATTAAAGACGACACCAGAAGGGACTTGAATTTAAAATACGACGCGTTTGGTGATAGCTACACGGAAGAGATAGATGAGGATATGCTGAAGAAATGTTTGATGAAAATGGTAAGTTGATACTGTATTCGGATTTAGCGAGGTAGAAGCAAGAAGGTGCGCCCCCACCTCCTTGACTCACCCTGGACCTTGTAAAATACTAAGAAATAGACGAATATGGTACATTTTGAACTGAAGGTTTAACCAATAACTATTGCTGAGAATGGTCATTTAGACCCTAAATTAAGATTTTGGGCCCTCCCTGGGCCACATCCTAGCTACGGCCATAACTATAGCTAGCTAGTTTCAAACTTTATAAACGTCCCAACTATGTATATACAAACCATAGAATTGTGTAATAATTCTATCAAAAAAACAAATGTCTGTAACAAAAAACGGTTAATTTTTGTTTACTGTTGAAAGGCGCGACGAAACAATTGTCTATCATAAGAAAAAAAATAACGAGTCGTATTTTTTAGTCGGTGGATCGGCACGTGAACTCAAATTTCAGGATAGTCCCGGTTGTTCCATGATATCTGCCTATGTAACTGTTTATAATATACGCTATACACTCAACGGCTCCAATAAACGTAGTAATATTTTGTGTTTGGGTTTCGGAAACAAGCACAAACAAACACAATCATCTTGATCGGAACACATGCCTGTATGGTCAATATATACATTCGCCCCGAAAGGGAACCGAAACGCGACCATACCGCTTAAGGAGGGTTCGCTACCTATGCGCTACAATGGTCTTCTTTGTCCTTCGTCCTAGCATTATTCCCGGTATTTTATTATACCCAGGGTCTGCTTATTACTCTTATCCGGATTTGACAGGTTACTAGTTTTTACACGGAGCGAGGCAGACATTTTAACAAACATCTGCCCAAGCGGCAGTCAAACCCGCAACCGTCGAGACTAGAGGTAGACTCGCACCCACAACGCCACAACGGTCTATGCGCTACAATGGTCGTCAGTTGTTAATTTTTTTTTTTTTGCTATTCCTTGCCTAAAAATAATATGTAAATGAATGAGAAATCCTGTTTCAGGAACCAATGATACATCTGACAATAAGAGAGAAAAATCAACTCGACAAGCAGTTATTTGGCGATAACAATCCTTTCTCGTACTTACGTAGTTGTACTCTACACATTGTAGGGAATCCTTTACAAGTTATACTGGCGAAAATGTACGGCGCTAAAGTGACCGACGATTTGTCTATTATAACTCATTTGGTCCTATCAAAAAACACGACTAATGACGTCTTAGAGGATTATAAGAAAAATGTTAAAGCAATAATAGTTTCCAACGATTGGTTGGAAGCTTGTTTCCAGTGTAACAAAATTGTGCCTTACGATACATTTTTATTATAATAATACTTATATTATATACATTTAATTTTTTTTTATAATAATTATATTATTATACACATATTATATACATTTTTTTAATAATCGTGGTGTTTATGTTTTAAGTAGTTAATAAAGTATTTTTTAACTATAATTGTATACAATGATATAATTTTTAAGAAATGTCTACTTGTGTGATGCCGAATAAAGTTTTTTTTTTTTTTTATTATTGTTTTATTATCTCGTCTTCATCCTTACTAAATATACTTGATGGGGTTGACATTTGTATGGGGAACTAATTATTTCTATATTACATTAAAGGTAATTAAAATTGTTATTAACGAGGGCCAAGCCGTGGGCAAAATAAAATTATTCATAAAATTTGTGGGATCATCCGCCTCGAGGGAAGTCAGTTTCCAAGCTGAGCTAATTTGGCGCCTCAGTCCTCCGATGACGTCCTTAGCCGTGGTTCGGTTTCGCAGGAGGCACCCTAAGGACGGAATCAAATTTGTGCCCCCGTGAGGGCTACCCTTTATCACGGCTGAGTCTCTATACTCGCCTCCCCGCCTGGTGACGCTGTCAAGGCCAGTAGGGCCAACAGCAATACACATTCCGAAAAAAAAAAACATAAAATTTGTGACAACAATATTGACTACGTAACAAGAATGATAAATCTATACAATCTGTAACTTAAATAAAATATAGAATTTATTTTTGTGTCTTTGAGAAATTCTAAGATCATGATAAGCCACGACTATAAGCTAGAATAAAAGAAAATATATATATAAATAAGCAAACACTCACAAGGTACAGATGGGTTCAGATAATTGATACTTGCTTTATTAGAAGTGAATAAGCATTTGTACGATCATAAGCGATCGGCCGCGAAATTAATTAAAGTAAGCCGTGAATCCGACACTGTAATGTTGGCCGATGTACGTGGTGCATTTTAATAGAACACGTAAAATGTAAGGCAATTACTTCTTTCGTCATCTATATCTAGAAAACGAGAAGGACAGACTGACATATCAAAGCCCAGCCTAATGCTTGGATTTTTCCACAGGTGTTGTTTTTAAAATCGCTATTCACGAGGGCGAAGCTGCTGGCAAGAAGCATTAAATAATTAATTGAAAATAATTGAAAAGATTACCAAATATTGTACCGAACAGCGCGTAATGTTCTATGGTACATATTATTATAGTTTTTTATATACTCGCTCCGACTGCGACAGGGTATTAAGATTTTATTCCGTTGATCCCGTTACCGTGAGAATTTTAATCCCGTTCTTGGGTCTCCTATAAACTACCTGCATAGAAATATTAGGTATTAATACAATTTTTTTCCATATAAACTTCCCGATCCAGGTGATCTCGTTCTCCTGGCAGTTTTAATGCTGTTCTTGGGTCTCCGACCTATAAACTCCTACTTGCATACAAACATTAGGTAGTTGCATACAAACTTTCCGATAGCGTTGATCCCAATGGGACTTTTCCCGTTCCCCTGACAATTAAAAACACAACAAAAAAGAGCTATCCAATTTGTTGCATTCGTTCCGAAGAAATACGCGTACGTAAATTTCGACAACTAATTTTTATTTAGGTGTAATATATGTCGCCAAGCCGATTCATCACTTAATTAAATAAGCATAGATAATCATAAAATCATTACGTAAATTCTTATTGTGAATTTACTTCATCGACATTAGTAATAAAAGCCTTATATTTAAGAATAAATAAATCCAGATTAAAATTTGATCATGTCACTGGCAGCCTATAATTGTATTTTCGAAACAATTGTTTAAAACTCGAAGCAATTTTAAAATATTGTTTCGTAAAGGGATTATTCAAAAACGAATGTAAGGAATAGGTTGAGCTAATCCTTAGTATTGTTTAGATATTTTTAAAAATATGTTGTAACATCAATTTCCGTTGAACGCTTTAAAAAGCAAGTGATTTGTGAAATCACTTTTGCTCCTGCCTCCCGACCAGAAACTCTGTAAGTAGTCTGTATGGCACTTTTATTAAAAATTGTAATATTAATTTACTTGCTTTTCATTTCTAAAATCTTCTTGTTTAAATATGTGTAAATTTGGTATCAAATTACCTTACTTAATCTCATAATAATTAAAATCAAAATGTGATACGCAGCGTATTGCTATTATTGTGTTTAAAATTAAAAAGCATAGCAGAACCGATGATCTATATAGGTTCAGCGGTTCTGCATATTTATTTTAAATAACCTCACTTCTGGTATGCGACATATATGTATAATAATAATATTAATAAATTTTAATTTAACTCTTGTTCAAATTCGATTGAAATAAACTACAGAGAGTAAGTGATTTATAGTATCTACAGTGTACCTATAGCATTAAATGTTATAATGCTTCATGTATAAGCAATTATTAAATACAGTGTTCCTTGTCTGCATACTTTGCCCTACCATCATTAAGATTTAGTCGTATAATAAGCACAAGTAATTGTAAGTATTACAACTCAAGTTGGTTTGTTAATTTTTAATTTTTAGAAGCAAATATCGGGCTTTATATCATTTATATTAAGCGTTCTGAACGAATAAAACATTAAAGTTGAAATCAAAAGCAACAGAGGTAAGTTGTGACAAGTTCATATCGAACAAATATTTTATAACTTCCAACCATTCGGCGAAACCAAAGAAACAATACAGTGGTTTAAAACTTGTGAAACTGACATACATTAGAAAATATAACACAATAACGTGATTATAATACTTATATCAAATTTTCCGGTAAAACTTATTTTTAGCTATTTTTTTGACGCCGACTTCATATGCACAGAGCCGCTACCGGCAGGCTGTCTGCACGTATTACATGTGTGACGTGCTCAAAATGTAGTATAACGTGCGCTATGACTGCTCGCTAACGGTCCCAGTTTTCGAAAAATCGAACTTGTAACAACTTACCTTTGTCACAACTTTTCTCGGTCTCCCCTAGGTAATAGAGTCCATTCATAGTTCTATGTATTACATTTATAATTTTGAACATAATACCATGTATATTTGACTTGTCACATTATAGATTTTTGTGAAAATATAATGACAGAGGACTGAAAGTAAGTGATTAAAAAGATTTTCATAATTTTTAGATATGTCTGTCTGTATCACGTATTCTTGTGCACGTATCAGTGATAAACTAAAAAAATTTATCATTGTTTCAATGAATCGGTTGAGTCCATAGAAATAGGAAAAATAAGGTAAGTATTTTAGCCTTTTCAAGCAACAAATAATGAACGGATTTAGATGAAGTTTGCTACACAGATATTTTTACCAGGATTATCACTTAGGATTTTTTGGAAAAACTGTTAATAGTTTTCCAAAAAATTTTAATGGGTTCTGTTTTAAAATCGAGAAATACGTGATTCAATATTAAAAGGTTTTTTATTTAAATTTCATGTAGCTTTGTCAAAGCTTTTCCGACGGAAACGAAAACGGACTTTCATGCAAACTTTCATTCCATAGTTTAAGAATTGAATAGCGTAAAATTGTTTTTTATTAGGTTTACATTCTGTAATAATTAATTACATTTTTTAAATAATTAGGACTACTGATAAATTTTGTATCGTCTCCACTCCACGTAACATACAACACGTAACAACAAATATTCAGTGCCACCTGGCTTAAATAAAATCCATTGAATCTAAGTCAATGAAGTGTCAGAGTTGTTCAGGTCGCCCGTATGGGCCTCTGACCTGACTTTTCGACTATTGTCAAATAAGTAGGTATATAACAGCCGGAACCGACTTTTACGTGTCCAAAGCATGTAGACTAGGGTGATTAAAAAAACAAGTTTTTTTGAATCACCCTAATGTAGACGTTCAATTGAAATACCACTATGCGATCACCCATCTAGTGACTGACCGCGCCTAACGTTGCTTACCCACTAATCGTTTATCGATAAGTGAGCGCACCCGGCTATGAGCGTCTATTGCTGCTAAGGATGCCTTGGCACAATAGGTAGGTGTCGAATCGCACTAGTACACTAGACACGGATGGAACACACAAACGTGTTTCAAATGTAGGTACATTTATAAGTTTGGATCGAATATTTTCGATATAACGTAATATATTCCATAGAGTAATATAGTAATAAAGGATGAAAAAAACATCCCGGAGATGATATAGCCTATAAAGATGGAATGTTTTTTCATTAGTGGCATATAAAATTACTCATCCAGGATAAATTAGAAAAAAAATATTATACCGTCGGACTGTTGGACACCGGGGAGTGTAATTTGAGATCTAATTGGCAATCGTCACTCGAGATACCATATCGCTTACACAGATTTGTGACGATACATTTAATAACTATTTTATTGTGATAGTTGATGAAATTATTTACCTATAAATTGAATCAGTGGAACATAAAAGTTTAGCTCTTGACACAATGGATATACGTAGACGTAGAGCCCGCATAGGCGAATATGTGACTTCCATAATTTAAAAAAAATATTAAAACTGCTTTTGATTTATCAAGTCGTTAAGGATATTATCCTTCTCTTAGTACATCCTACCAGTTACAGTCTACCTATATAATATATCATTTAATCTAATCTAATTCCCCTCAAATTACGGCGAGCTATGTTCAAAAGGCTTTTCGTTTTTCTCTGTATTGGCATTAACCTTCATGATTTAAACCCTTTGCCTGGCTTGCCTTGCATCGGTTGCAGATTGGAGATGCTTGATTAAAGAGGAAGTCGATGTTAGTCAGTCTCGGTTTATTATTTATCTGTATGCCGGATGTGGACCACCTCCGGTAAATCCGAAAAAGTAAGTAAGCAGGGAGACAATCCTACGACGCATCTCAGAATTAAGTTTTGTTTCTTACATTTACTTAATTATTAAATAATTATCAGTCAAGTGCGTTAGGGACCACGCACAGTCGAAATTAAAGGTTGATCCGCATCTTGGTGATGAAGAATCTTAAGAACTTTAAAAATAATAACGAATTAAAATTGACCGCAAAATAAAGTTGGTAATTTCATAATACTACAAGAAACAATTAAAACTAAAACAAATTTATGAGAACAACTTATATATCTTTAAAATTTGTAGACCTATCTTCTTCAAACTAAATGTGATTGAAAGTTCGTTTAATTCTACAACCTCAAATTTTCATAGTATTTTGAATCCCATAATTCAAAAGTTAGAGGGGCGTCCGACACAATTTTTATGACTAGGAGCTTATATCTCAAAGAATTATTACAACTACTGACTTAATGAAAAAAGTCTAAATCAAACCTCCCCTTCTGACCTATAACAAAGATATCTCGCACGTTGCTATATGTTGTTATTTATTGCTATCAGTTACATGTATGGACTGCTACCCTTAATTTTTATATACTTATTTTAGGATTTCATAACAAAATCGTGGTGCTTAAGTATTTACCTACTAAATTTCGTATAGATAGAGGCAACAGTCTCCAAGTAAAATGATTGTGGCATACGGACGGACGAATAGACGGCCAGATGGACATTACGAAATTATAAGGGTTCAGTTTTTCCTATTTGGCTACGGAACCCTAAAAAAAACGAATACTGCCGGATTTCGATCCATACACATGATTAATAATTAATAAATCTTGGGTCGGTATGATTTTAATTTTTCTTGTTATTTCAACTCGGAAATTACTAAAGTAAAAGTGACTAAACTTGTAATATTGAATAGTTTCAATGACTTAATTGTTATTTCACATAAATTTGTCTTGTTGAAATGAACAAACAGATTTTATTTCCTTTAAATATTGAATACATAATGAATTCTTACATTCATAACGATATTATTAATAAGGAAAACAGAAGTTCTAAAAAATATCATTTTACAAAATAAAACTAGAGATATTTTGACGTCGCCGCCCCTAAGTCATCTGGCCAATCATCTTTATGGGCGGAGCTCAACGGATCTGGGCTTTAAGTCCGTGAACGATTTCAGTTTAATCTCTGAAAAGATATTTCAGTGATAGGATCGCTTGACGCTTCAACCATTTTTAACAACAATTGCACTCTTAGAAAGACTGTTACATTTGATCATACTCGTCTCTACAGAGGAGATTATCAAAGTGATTATAACGTGAAATGTTTATAAAAAAATAAATTATTAAAATGATATATAATTATGAGTAATGTGAAATTTTAATACGTATAAAATCATGCAAAGTGATAGTAAAGACAGTGAGGTTAATGGAGGTGTTCGGAAGGCTCTCCGGACGCCGAAGTGTGCAAGGTGTCGCAACCATGGGGTTATATCTTGTCTAAAGGGGCACAAGAGGCTGTGTCGGTGGCGGGATTGCCGTTGCCCCGGTTGCTTGCTGGTGCTCGAGAGACAGCGGGTTATGGCTGCTCAGGTATCTAAGTTTCTTTTTATCATTTATTTACTCTTGGAACTTAAAAACGCTGAAACCGCATGGCTCGTAGTTATTAATTCTTAAAATACTACAATATAAGTAACTCCTTAACTTGGTTCGGAGGAAGCCTGTAGTATGAGCGTTGCTTCATAGGGACTAAGTGAATAGTTTGGTAGTCTGTTATGGTGGAACAAACATACCACATGCAACATACGTAAAAATAATTGAGTAGCCAAATATTGAACACGCTTGGCAAGTCCCGGAGAAGTTTGCTGATTTAAATGAAATAAGTTTCAAGTCTTTGCTTAGGTAACCTTAACCTCAGGCTTAGTTGGATGTCGTCCGTACACTTAAGGTTTTGAATCTTCTTATTTGTCCAAGAGAAGTAGGTAAATATAATAATCAAACACAAATTTATATATAATAATCACAAAATTCACATCAGCGGTCGACTTTTAGAACATGTTATACAAGTGTTTATTTATGTTTAATTTTTCGCCAAAAACAAAGTTCCATGCTTCTAGTTTCAAATTTGACGGACATCCCATACAAACTATCAACCCCTTTTCATCCCTTAAAGGTTGAATTTGGAAAAATCCTTTCTTAGAGTTCATTTACGTATTAAAACCAACACCTGTGAAAAAAATCAACTTTCTAGAGATAATGTTTTAGACTGGGCGTTGATATATCAGTGAGGTCTTCTCCTTTTTTATTTACTCATATAGATTACTAGATAAATTTGCAGCATTGATGATATGCTTTCGAATTTCTATCGAAAACTGCATTTAACGCATTTTTTAAATAAAATTAATAATAAAATAAATAAACGCAACACACTCAACAAAATATAATTACATTACTGTAATTATAAATATATTTCGATAGCAACGATTAATTTGATTATTTACTGGCCCGCATAGAATAATCACACAGGCGATAAGCACACGGACGATGTGCCCGGGGCTCCCGGAAGGCCGAGAAACCCGTGTGCTCTTATGGTAAAAGCTCATAAGGGATGATTAATCATATCATATCATCATCATCATCATCATCATCCTTTTTCGGTCCACTGCTAGACATAGGCCTCTGCAGCTTTACGTCACTTAGCACGATTCTCTGACACTCTCGTCCAGCTCTTGCCGGCCACTTTACGAAGATCATCGCTCCATCTAGTCATAGGACGTCCTTCTTACGGCCTTATATAAAGTTCCCTTAATGGATTCATGTATCTTCTTCCTCGTAGGTCGCTCTCCGTCGGCAACAGAGTGCCGGAGGAGCGGCTCGGGACGGCGAGGCGGCTGCTCTCGCTGCGCGTAAGCGTGCTTACCGCGCGCGTCTGCGCAGTGTACAAATTTCGCGGAATTATGCTAACCCAGCCATTTCTTTTGGTTAGTTTTTATCCATATTTTTTCTTAATGTGTTAATATTCTACGTTAATATAATACCGATTATTTCGTACTCATAATGGTTATTTGGATTACTATAGACTTATGTTAGCATACTTCTTTTATAAATGTGTAGTAAAATTGTTCAAATAGTTAATTACAATACCTTCATGACGAACGATAATTGAGAAACATTATAAATAGGATTTAGTATCTTACACATTCATACATTAAAATGTATATGATGTATGTATATGTATATGATGAATATGGGTTGTATAAAAATTGTATTAAATGTTAGTCTTGAACGGTGTACGTACCTACTAATAAAAATTGGTTTAGCGGTGTAGGCGTGAAAACGTAACAGACAGACCGACAGTTACTTTCACATATAATACAATGTATAAAAATACAAATTACTCTGGATTTGATTGAGGGCGAAAGTTTCATTAAAAAAAAATAATGACTGTTAATTACAATAAGTTTATCTTTTTTTATTTATTTAGTAAATAATTTGATGATATATATAATTATAAATGACACAAAACTGCATACAACTTAGGTATATTTTTATAAATACCTACCATTATTGAAATCATTGAATTTTAAAATGGTTAATCTAATACCTCAATTTAGAAGGTTCTTAACGATCTTGAGCTTTCTGAAATGAGCTTCTCGCTCTAATCATAGACATCGATAATATAATAAAAAAATAATGTGTTTAGTTTTGAAAATTAATTAAGGTATTCAATAATTAACATAATGTCGTTGGAAAATAATAATACATATTGTTTATGTAACCCAAATGAGTTGCTCTACCCTCTTAATGTCCGGTATGTCGAGCAGCACTCAGCATTTTGTTTTTATAGTAAGCGAGAAGACACTGTCGTCTGTGTCGTTTCTCGCCACTGAAATACCCCATGCGAATTAGCTGAGTAAATATTTATTTTGGAACATTCAAATCTTCTTAAATTTGTATTTCAAAAAGATCATTTTGCTTTTAATTGAATTTAAATAATTTGAAACTATAACAATCGCTTAAAATTTATATTAACTAAAACAGTTTTTTTTTAAACTTCAGTGCACCGAATAGATTTTATTACAAAGAAAAATTCCGTCTACTGTGTAATGTGTGATGTTTAAGTGGTAATATTCCTTTATGTAAAAAGATACTCTTCAAATAATTAAAAATAGAGCACCACAGTAATAAAAGTTTGAACGGTGCTTCTAAATGTCCCCGACTCATTATAGAACAAAAGCTGTCATTTAAGACTCGGCAACATTTCACTGTCTTTAAAAAAGTTAAATATCTTTTGACTATTTTTATGGGCTGTAAAAAAATGTGAAGATTGTTTTACAAAAAACGTAGAGGCGGCTCTTTGTCGGGGTGTTGCGTTACAGCGTACTGTTGACTGTAAACATGTCTTTCCGCTCGGTTGAATGATAGCTCAGCGGGTGCCAAAAAGATCTTTTAACGAGTGTTACGAGTTTATAATTTGATTTAAAGCACAAGTAGCAATATTTGTATATTCTTAAAATTTATAACGATGAAGAAACATTGTTTTCTAGTATTTGCTTCTACAATTTATATTAAGCATTTAGGTAATAAGTATACGTAAAAATAAAATTATTAGTAAATAAAATTATTAATAAATATTTTAATTTTTTTAGGCAATTCAAGAGTTACATATAACGATTCAGTTTGGAGTGAACGTGTACGTAGACGCAAGGCTTTGCGGACGCTTCCTGGAGCAGAACATGACGCCACCACTGGCTGAGCCTGTCCCTGCAGCGCTTTGCAGACACCTTCTCGCCGCCTTGTTCACAAATTATGCACAAACGCCTCCTCCTCGACCTAAAATATCGTTTTCCATTGAATCTATTATCGGTGTCAAATAAATATAGTTTACAGGCGTGATGTTACTGTAAATCGACAGATATAGGAGTTAAAATGAATGTTTTTAAATTTGAATTTCCCTGTCCTAAACTACCCAAATACGTATAAAATGTGCCCATTTTATATTGTTACGAATATGAAACATGTACCTACAATGCTTTACAAAACGTTTGTAATGACGAGTTAGTGTGCGGACCAGGTGATCTAATCTTATAATTGTTTGCACACGTAATTTTAAGCAATATTCAACAGATTTTATTTTAGAAAAGCTTATTATCAATCCGTTGTCTTTTTTTGGTTCTTGGTACGCGATTGTGTAGACTTATGCCTGGCTTTATGGATGATTTAATGGTTATTTTTTCTGAGTTAGTCTATTTACTTCCGAAATTAAATCATACAATGATTTTTTTACCTGATTAAGGACTGAAATAAGGTACAGAACTTTTTAAAGTATAAGACACATAATATAGGTAGGTATCTTAACTGGAATACTGCATCGTTTTTTATTTTATGAATGTTTTGGGATCCTTAGAGCTTATACGGTTAAGTCGGCTGGTTTTTTAAACACTTCAATAATTATTTTTTTACCTTAGCATTATTGGGTTGAACAGAATAATTTATCGTGCGTTTTAAGCATTAATAACTAAGGCGATTGAAATGTTATTTGTTAGTAAAAAGCTTGACTTTTTAATAAGTTTTTCATAATATTTAATAAAATGTTATTTCTTCTTAGAAGTTTTAGAATCTTTTTAAATAGGTATATCAGCTATATAGTTCATTACCATGTTTAATGAGCATTATAATGACGGTCCCTAACCAGCGAACTCCTTTCGAGAGGGGGTTGTTTTAGAGCAACAAAAGAAAGGAAGAGGAAAGAAGCATGTGGATTTTCCGCGTTTACACTGTCGAACAAAGCCCGACACTACAGATGCTTAATTCATTAATATTGTACGGGAAGGTATCAGGGAACTACAACCGCGGTCGAGGACTCTATTATTATTGAAATTATAATAGTAATATTATTTTATTCTGTGTGTATGTAAATAACTTAAAATATTTTAAAATGTTGAACTTACTTTATATTACAAGTCTCATTTGACAACAATAAAAAAAAAATCTCTGAACCTTTTACTGTAGTTTTATTGCATTTTTAGGGATAACTTAAGACGTTAAAAATGGCATCAAAACAGGCTTAGTGGACCCGAAAAAAATTAAATCAACTATTCAAACGCCACTGATCACGGTTTCGATTCCCGCTCGGAGTAGATGTTTATATTTACCATACATGTGTTCCGGTCTGGGTGTTTGTCCTGGTGTATGTTTCCGGACCTCCGACACAGGATATCGCTATCCTATTGAGTGAGTAGGATTTATTATCACGAAAAGTATCATGATTTTTCTTCAAATTAGAAAAAAATAATTAAAACTTTAAAGAGCGTAAATAAAACAGTTATTATGTTACAAAATCTTTGTCAATTACTTTTAAATTTGCGATAAAAGTATATTTAGTATGGGCTAGCGTGTCTAGCTGCTTCATATCTGACACGACAGTAATTTAATAAATAAATAAGCGAAACACAGTTCACACTTAACTTTTTTTTTTTATAATTTGAGTTTATTTTCATCGCAGAATTTATAATATCAACCACAATGGAAGCAGCTTTATAATACTAATGTTACCATTTTTTGCCACTGTTTAGTATGTGGGGTCAATTTTTATTGCGATTTGATAGATTATAAAATCGGGGGCCCCCAGACTAATGTTTGAAGAACTCAATAGAAAGATGAATTTATGAAGCCAATAATTAAACTCAAAAATCTTAATCTAGGGATATTAGGTACCAATGAAGTGAGATAAAGAAAGAAATCATATGGAGGTTTATTGAGGTATATACGAAGAGAAGAAAAAAAAATTATCATTATCGGAGGGTGGTGTCGGCGATGCGCCGGACAGGTTGCAGTCTGCGTGCAGGTGCAACATACTCCGGATATTTAGTTCTGGAGAGAATTGGGCCGACACCTCGTTTTCGCCGGCGGGGGCTACGACAGGTCCGGCGATGGCTGCCGTCGGTGTTTATTATTCCTACAAAATATGTTTTTGATTTAGTAAACATAAAATAAATGAAATTAAAAATAATTACCAGTAAAAGTAAGACAAAAAAACGATATTGTGGCTCAGAAATCATGAAAACGTTAAAAATAAACCACTTCACATCTAGGGTCCGACCGAAACTGGTTTTTCAGCCGAAACCGAAACCGAAACCGAACTTTCGGCCTCCCTCTCAAACCGAAACTTTTTAAAAAATATTTAAAATTTTTAATATTTAAATTTTTTTACTGAAATTTGAATTTCAAGTTTTTTAACATTTATTTGCATGTATACATTCGTAGTCAACTAATTAGGAACGGAAAATAATTTGTTTACATATTTTAAAAGTTTAATTTTATGAGATACTGTTTGTTATATAGTATACTTTTCAATGGTGTGTACTTTTTCTAAGCTAAGAATTTTTTATGGTGGTGTATTTAAAAAGAAATCACTTGCATCGAAATTGCTCATTTACTAGCTGACCATCTAATTAGGGACAGCGAGAGTTAGTGTTTTGTTTTCGATTTTTAAAAAATAAACCTTAAATACAAAGGCGGAAAGCCTTTGTATTTTTATTTGGCGTCATTCTTTAGTTTATAGTTTTGATTTCTAAAATTAATATTTTATTACTTAAACATGGGTCACTTATTTAAGTTGTGAAACGACCAAGCGAAAACAATTTTATCTTAACGTAAATGGCCATACCGTAAAATAGCTTATCATTTGATTTGATCCAAAAGTATGGTTTTCAACGCTGTGCAATATTTTCAAACCTATAAAACTACTGAAACTGTGTACCTAGTAAGAAATTTAGATCGCAGACTGGTAATAGCTTTATAAATAAAATAAATTATTAAATGAAACAAAAAACCCAACTGCATTAATAATAATTCCTAAAAAGCTAAAAACAAGCTCTATAATGACTACTATCATATAAATATTTCTTTAATGTTAGTAAAGGTACTGCAGACGGGGACAAGCATTGAAATAAAACATAATTATTATATTTTTCCGTAATTTAAGCACTTCCCTTTAAACTCCATCATCAATTTACAAATTGATTGATCAGCTTGTCCCCGTCTGCAGTACCTTTACTAACATTAAAGAAATATTTATATGATAGTAGTCATTATAGAGCTTGTTTTTAGCTTTTTAGGAATTATTATTAATGCAGTTGGGTTTTTGTTTCATTTAATAATTTATTTTATTTCAAACTTTTTAGTTATATAATTTATAATTGATTAGGTATATATATACAGGAGAAGACCTGAATTACTTATAAACGCGAAGCCTAAGCCCTTCACCCTAAAAAGCTATTTTTTTGGTGTTGTTTTTAAAACGTAAACTAAGAAAGTATTTTTTGAAATTGAACCCTCAAGGGGTTAAAAAGGAGTTAAAAGTTTTGTTGGAAGTTCATAATTTTTGAAATTAAAATCATGTTACATTGTTTTTTGGGAACTATTAATACATTTCCTTCAATCCTACCCCTGAAGGTGTAAAGCTTTATATGAAAAAGAAAGGATCTGTTTCTCCAAATTTATCGCAGCGAAGCCGTGGGCAGAAGCTAGTTATAAGTAATATAACTTAGCTCTCTGCACTATGCAGGTCTAACTAGAATGTCGATTATATTTTTGGCAAGTTCTATCCCACAAGCTTGTAACTTATTTCGAGCTAGCATCTGCCCGCGACTTCGTCCGCGGGGACTTTAGAATTGACTCTAGAGACAAATGAACCATTTGTAAGTAAATAATCACTACATAGTATAAAACAAAGTCGCTTTCTCTCTCCCTATGTATGCTTAAATCTTTAAAAGTACCCAACGGATTTTGATGCGGTTTTTTTAAAGATAGAGTGATTGAAGAGGAAGGTTCATATGTATTATAACATCCATTAAATAGTGGAGAAAAAAACTGTTATTTTTGAGGTTTCTAATGTGATGTCCTAAATAATTACATTTAACGCGTGCGAGCCACGGACAGTAATGAATAAATCAAAACTACTGGATCGATTTTAATCATTTTTTAGTGAATGACATAGGCTATATATTTTATACCCATGTGAAGCCGGAGCGGGCCGCTAATATTTCATAAGACAAAGATAAAAAAAGTTTTGTAGTGTTTTTTGATAATCCCATGAGAACCGAACATTTTTTAGGAATAAAAAGTATTTTATGTTACAATGTCCAGGTTACAATCTTTGTATGTGCTAAGTTACATTCCAATCCGTTAAATCGTTAATGTGATGTGTGATTGAGTAGCAAGCATCTAAACATTTTTGCAGTACGTTTTTTGACAATGCCGAGGGAACCTAACATTTTTTCTGGTATCAAATGTGTCAATTCAGGGTGTGTTAATTCAATATAAGCTCTCTGTGTGCTAAATTTCATCCAAATTCGATCAGCAGCTTTTGCGTGAAAAGGCTAAACTACTTTCTTACTTTTCTCTCATACTTGGCTCACGTTGTCATCAAGATTGCAATAACTATTGATGGAGTGAACGCATTTTTACGAAACAAAACTGAATGTTACTCGAAAATACGCTTTATCATTTCTTTGCTGACTTTGAAGTTGAAAATTGCAGTTTTGCAGTATTGCGTCAGAGGATAAGGAGTGCGGAGAGCCAACAAACAGGCAGACATTTGCAAAAAATATAAATATATGATATTTATTCATTTAGTTTTTAGTTCCTAGTAACATTTTTTATAAGAATCTGAGATGTAGGTACAGACACTTAAAATTTATATTTTTCTTACATTAAACAAATTATATGACTAGGAATCGAAAACTTCTTTTATTATAATATATTATGCTTATTCCTATATTTTACTAACAAATTATTGTACTTTTTGTGTATTTGTGTAACAAGTTATAATAGTTTGCGTTTTAGAAGTTTAATTATTGTATTAATCTACCTATTTATATAATTATGCCGTATTTTTTATTTATAGAAAATGCTTTAATTAATTATTCTAGACATTGGGAGTGGAATTGGCAATCACTGGCCAAAAAAATCAAACTTCAATCATCGATATCTCGAAAACTAAGCAATATATCGAAAAATTTTATTTTTACTTTTCGTCTTATTTTATCGAGTTCTACAAGGAAACATCATCAGATTTTAGCTTTGAGCGAACTGTGATATTCCGCTTTGAATATCTTTGCTTCTACGGAACCCATGTTAAAATAATGTAGCCTATGTCACTCTCACAACTGAGACGAATCTAATGATACCCTATAAGTCGTTGTACGTCCAAGGGTTTAGCCTGTAGAGCGTCACAAAGAAATAGACATACATACATACATACATACATACATACATACATACATACGCTCGAAAAACATTACCCTCCGGCAGTCGGGTAAAAAGTTCTTTTGTGGGCTCTGTAATTATTAAAAGAGAAATAATTGGACTAGAACTTAGTGGCGAAGTTACATGGGTGCATTAACACGAAAACAATGCAAAATATACTTCACTGTTTATTAAATAATTTCTAGCCGATGAACTACTATCAGTTTTAAATTGGCCTGCCTAGACATGAATTCTTTGGAACATTTGTGGTACAAGAAACTGGAAATTTAAACCAACTCTATAGTAGTTCCAAAGACGCCTGGTAGAACTTCTCTAACGAAACGTGTCATTATTTGGTCGAGTCGATGCCGCGCCGATGTCGATATGGCTATAGCTAATAATGGCAATTTAACGTTATTTTTTAATAGAAAACGTTGCTTTTTAGATGAATTTAATAATAATTGTACATTTTTCTCTTCCATTACATTATGCGTTCATTATTTCTAATTTCTTTTCTTAAGTGTCTCTAATTACTTGTCCAGAGTTATATTAGCACGAAGGAGAAGTAAAGTTGAATTTTAATTGTTGTTATTTTTTATTACAAACCAATCCAATAATAAATAATTCTATGAAGACAACATTGGTTAAATGATCAAGATCAGATCAACATTAAAAAAACGTAATGAGTAAACTGAAACTACGGAAAATATAAATAAATGTTACTCTTATTATACCAATTTCCCTAATTAGTTGACCATCACTGTATATAATATAGATAGTTAAATAGAGTTAAATAAAATAAAAAGTAAAAATTCATTAAAGTCATAACCATTTTTTTGTCATGAATATACAGGACTTACTATTAGGAGTATACTTAAATAAAATAAATTATTAAATTAAACAAAAAACCCAACTGCATTAATAATAATTCCTAAAAAGCTAAAAACAAGCTCTATAATGCCTACTATAATATAAATATTACTTTAATTTTTGTAAAGGTACTGCAGACGGGGACAAGCATAGGCATAAAACATAATAATTATAATTGTCCGTAATTGAAGCATTTCCCTCTAAATTCCATCATCCATTTACAAATTGATTGATCGGCTTGTCCCCGTCTGCAGTACCTTTACAAAAATTAAAGTAATATTTATATTATAGTAGGCATTATAGAGCTTGTTTTTAGCTTTTTAGGAATTATTATTAATGCAGTTGGGTTTTTTGTTTAATTTAATAATTTATTTTATTTCAAACTTTTTAGTTATATAATTGATAATTGATTAAGTATCTATATTTTTTTGATATTACAAGTTGGCAAGCAAGCATACGGCCCACCTGATGGTAAGCGGTTGTCGTAGCCTATGAGCGCGCGCAACACCATTAGTAGGTGTGCCACTCACACGTTGCCAACCTCGAGATATTGGTTCTTGAATATCCTTTGCCCAGTAATTTCACTAGTCTACAGTGCCCGTCAAACTGGAACACAGTTATGCCTATTTGATACTGCGATCTATACATATGTATACTATATATAAAGAGATCTATATATGGATATAAAAAGAGAAGACCTGAATTAATTATAAACGCCAAGCCTACGTTCTCTGACCCAAAAATCGATTTTTTTTTGTTGGTGTTGTTTTTAAAACGTAAACTAGCACTAAGAAAGTATTTTTTGAAATTAAAGGGGTTAAAAGCTTTCTTGGAAGTACATCAATTTAGAAACTACAAGCTTATATGCTTCTAATTTGTTAGGATTCCGTAGCCAAATGGCTAAAACGGAACCCTTATAGTTTCGTCATGTCCGTCTGTCCGTCCGTCCGTCTGTCCGTCCGTATGTCACAGTCATTTTACTCGGAGACCATTGACTCTATTTATACGAAATTTAATAATTAGGTGTATTCCATGAACCGCACAAAGATTTTGTAATAAAATCTTAATATATATATGAATTAAGGGTAGCAGTCCATACATGTAACTGACGATTGAAAAAAAATTTCAACGTATTGCAACGTGTGAGATATCTTTGGATAGTTCTTTTAAAATGATAAGGAGGTTTGATTTTGAGTTTTTTCATTAAGCCAGTAGTTGTTGAGATATTAGCTCCTAAAATCGTAAAAATCGTGTCCCCCCCTCTAACTTTTGAACTATGGGATTTAAAGTTCTGGAAAAATTCGAGCTTGTAGAATATCACATGAACTTTCATCCACATTTAGTTTGAAGAAGATAGGTCTATAAATTCAAGAGATATATAAGTTTTTCCCATAACTTTGTTTTTCATATTACTTTTAATAATTACTATGAAATTACTAACTTATTTTTGCGGTCGGTTTTAATTCGTTATTATTTTTAAAACCGTTAAGATTCTTCATAATCTTACCATCACCCTTTTACGCCTGTTTTCTCGATTTATCCAAGGCATTTGACCTGGTTAATTACGATATCTTATGGCAGAAATTAAAACTCACTGGCATGCCTGAAGAGATCAACAGGATTTTTAAGTTTTGGTATAAAATTCAGGTTACTGTTGTGCGATGGTCAGAGAGCTACTCAAGGTCTTACAGGTTGGAATGTGGGGTGAGGCAGGGTGGCCTGACCTCACCCTCAAGTTGTTTAATCTGTATGTGAATGCTCTAATACAGACGCTCAGTAGCACTCGTGTCGGATGTCATATTGACGGAGTCTGTCTTAATAACATTACGCAAACGACATGGTTCTGCTGAGTGCATCTCTCTGTGGGTTAGCAAAACTGCTAAGTCTTTGTGAGAACTATTCCAAACGTCATGGCTTAGTCTATAACTGTAAGAAATGCGAATGCATGGTCTTTCAGGCCAGGGGAAAATCGATTCCATCTATTGTACCTGCTATCAAGTTACACGGACTTCCACTAAAGAGAGTTGAATGCTTTAAATATCTTGACCATGTAGTATTCTATGACTTCAAAGACAATGCAGATATTGAGAGAGAACGCAGGGCTTTGTCTTTTAGGGCAAATATGATTGTTCGTAGGTTTGCTCGTTGCACCACATTTTACCCTAGTAGCCTGTCGGCAGACTATACGCGGAAACAGTACAACGCCCTGTGTGTACAATATAACAATGCTTTCAGGATGCTAATGGGTATGCCTGGTTTTTGTAGTGCATCGGGGATGGTTGCCGAGGCGTATATGGACTGTTTTTATACCATTATGCGAAAGCGGTGCACATCGTTGTTGCGCAGGATTCTTTCCAGCTCAAGTGGCGTCCTGAGAGCATTTATTAATAGAAGTTGTTTCTATATGAACCACTGCTATCGGATTTACGTGCTGACAAATTAATCCTGTCTTAGGTTAAATTAGTTTTAGAAATTACTAACAAATAGGCGTCAGATACTTGTATTACTAACAACATATGATCCATTGTTGGTCGAAATAAAGTTATAATTGGAACGAAGTTCCTTATCGCGCGTTGTGAAAGGGGGCTAGAAGGAAAAAATTCTTACGAAAAGCTGTCACGACACTTTTTGCTATAGTAAGGTATTGTAAGCTGTGCGGCGTCGCATGTTTCTCTGTCTGTCTCTCTCTCTCTTATAGAAAGCAAGCCAGATATTTTCATTTCTATTTCGCATTGAACAGTGTGGTGTCGCGACGATTATTTTTGTTGAGTGTTTACAGGTTTTTTGTAAATAATAAATAATGTTAATAATAAAAAAATATTATTATAACTTAAAAAAATAAAATTTTATTACAATTCCTTCACTAATTAATCGAAAGGAACTTCGTTCCATCTGGGTGTCCCTTGACACCTCTCAAGTTTTTATATATATTATTATATAACCATGCTGCGGAACCCTTTAGATTCAACTGTGCGTGGTCCACAACGCACTTGACTGGTAATTTTTTTTTTTTGGGATACTATTAACATTGAATGTTTTAACAATTCCTTAAATTCTACCTTGAAGGTATTAAACTTTATATGTAAATAAAAGAAGGTTTTTTGTGTGTCCAAATTTAACTCTAGCAAAGCCGTGGGCAGAAGCTAGTTATAAGTAAAAATTTATGAAAAGAAAGACTTTGTTTTTCCAAATTTAACGCGAGCGAAATCCGGGGCAAAGGCTAGTTATTAGTAACATAACTTAGTTCTATGTACTATGCAGGTCTTACTCAAATGTAGATTATATTTTTTATTATTAACTTATTTCGCGCTAGCATCTGCCCGCGACTTCATCCGCGTTGACTTTAGAATTGGCTCCAGAGACAAATGAACCATTTGTAAGTTAATAATATTTCACAAGAAACTAGTTTAATGAATTTCAATTAAAAGGTTCTGTAGCATGTTTTTCAATAATCCCACAGGGACCTAACATTTTTTCGGAATAAAAAGTATAGTGTCTTAATCCATTGATAACGCCGGAACCCAACATTTTTTTGGTATCCAATGTGTTAATTCAACTAACTTTCAAAAAGCTAACTGTGTGCTAAATTTCATCCAAATTCGGTCAGCATTTTTAGCGTGAATAGACCTAATTATTTTCTTAGTCTTCTCTCATACTTGGCTCACGTAGTTGTCAAAATTGCAATAGCTTTTGATAGAGTCAACCTATTTTTAAGAACTAAAACTAAATGTTACTCGAAAATATGATTTATCATTTCCTTGCTAACTTTTAAGTTAAAAAATTGCAGTTTTGCAGTAACGCGTGTAAGAATATTGAGTGCAGAGAGCTAACAAACAGGTAGACATTTACAAAAATTATAAATATATTATATTTCAACACTTATTTTTAGTCTCGAGCAACATCTGTTTTATCAAAATTTGAAATTTACAAACTTAAAATTTATATTTTTCTTACACTACGTAATGAAATTACATTAGTAGGAATCGAACAATACTTTTATTATAATATATTGGACTTATTCCTATATTTTACTAACAAAATTTGTGTACCTAATTATTCAATACATTGAATAGCATTATATATAACAGTTTTGCGCTTTAGTAGTTTAATTATTTTATTAATCTACCTATTTATATAATTATTCCGTATTTTCTATTTATAGGAAATGCTTTAATTAAGTATTCAAAAGAAAAATAAACGTTTGGAGTGGAATTGGCGAACACTCGCAAAAAAAAAAATCAAACTTCAATCATCGATATCTCGAAAACTAAGCAATATATCAAAAATTTGTATACGTACTTTTCGTCTTATTTTCATGAGTTCTACAAGAAACCATCATCAGATTTTGACTTTATACAAGTTGTGATATTTAGCCTTGAATATCTTTATTTCTACGGAACTTATATTAAAATAATGTACCCTATGTCACTCTCACAACTGAGACGAATCTAATGATACCCCATAAGTCGATGTACGTCCAAGGGTTTAGCCTGTAGAGCGTCACAAAGAAATAGACATACATACATACATACATACATACATACATACATACGCTCGAAAAACATTACCTTCCGGCAGTCGGGTAAAAAGAAACAACTTGTAGTTAGATATACTACGTACATAACTAACTGGTAATACGTTGTGTTCACATTATTTTAAAGATCAATCTAATACTTATTTCTGAAGATTATTTGGCCGCGTCAGCGAGCGGTCACCAGTTGGCTGCGAAGTTTACCGAACAGCGCACGAAAACTCACGAACACTCGAGTTTCGGCGAGACCGAAAGTTTCGGCTATATTTTGGCCGAAACCGAAACTAAAGCCGAAACTAGATTTTTGGCCGAAACTGGCCGAAACCGAAACCGAAATTTCGGTCGGTCATTATCACATCTAATCAAATGAAAATATCAGTAATGTTGTTTAGAATAAAATATCAAAGTAGCCCTTATTATTCAGCATTAACATAATAAATAAAAATAAATAAAAATAAAAATCATTTATTTCAAGTAACAGTGACTCATTTGGTATTTACTGTACAAATAAGGTATAAATTAAAATGAACAATTTAGAATATTAAAAATTTTAAATAAAATAAATAATTTTAGTGATTCAATATAAATTGGAAAATTACATAATATGAATTTGAAATAAAATAAAATTACAATTGTTTTAAAATACATAAAATAAATAAAATTACAATTGTTTAAAATACAATAATATTAAGTGCCAATTAATAATGCAAGTATAAAATAAGTAAAATTAATTAATTAAATAATCATTATATATTTATTGACATTGCAGTAACATGTCTATCACTACAATGTTGTATATAAGGGCAGTCAAGTCTACATGCAATCATGCTCAGGACGGTGTTGGTGCTGGCCCGCACTCTGCGCACGAGCGACGCACTGCGTTTTCGCAACGTTACATGAAAGCAGTCGACTCTTGCTGCCGCGAACATGCCTGAAGCACTGCAGTAGCGCGGCAGCCCCAACATCGCCCTGAATGGATTATTAAATTGAATGCGGAGAGCATTGTATGACGCGCAAGTGTACCGCGCCCATAGGCTGCATGTATACAGGGACGTGCAGTACGCCCGGAACAGCGTCACTTTCACCTCCTGCGAACAGCGCGTGAACCTACGAGCCAGCATGTTCACCCGTACAGACAAGGCCCTTCGCTCCCTCTCCATGTCAGCATTGTCCTTGACATCTTTCGTCACGATATATTCATGCTATTAGATTTTCAGTTTTATTACTTAACTATACGATATATATGTAATTCCTGTTAATTTAAATTGTAAAAAAGTATAAATTCATAGAAAGAAATATATTAATATACGTACCTAAGCGGCCATTTTACACGCCCGCTTATAATTTCAGTTTTTTATAAAGTTTACATCACAAAAGTGCTATACTATATTTCAATTAGTTACAATAATAAATGCATTATAATAATTACTTATATATCGCCTTCGTCAGGCTTCTAATACATGTTTATTGTTTTATATTATTTTTTTTAAAATAGCCACTGTTATTTATTTATTACTTGCTGTCAAACTGACTTTGACAAAAATTTGGAACACTCATAAATGTTATTTTTTGGCGTATGACATTCACATCTGTGCCCAATTGGCACAACTGAAAGCCATCAATCGAAGAATTGAATTGAAATCATAGAATTAATATAAGAACAAGAAAGCTCACTGAAGCAACATTTCTGTGCCAAAAGAGAGGTTCCAAATGGTAGCTTGGTTCCCTATCTAATCGAAACACCATAATTTTAATAATTGAGGACAAAATATAAACTTTTAGAATCATCTTGATTTCTGCATACTATTAATATATTTAAATTAGAACTAATATATTATTTTATTAGAATATTATTATTTTTATTAGAATTAGCCAGTGGTATTATAGTAGTGGCATTTAAGTCGGAAAATATGTATAATAAAATTATATTTATTTTTATCCATTCTTTTTTCTTTCCTCGTCACGAGGAAAACTGAAAATAAAGTTTTATTACTAAAATAAAGGTAACATAACTTTATTTTTAAATTTTAAATTAATAACAATTGATAAAAAAATCAAGAATCGTCTTTGATCTTAACATAGCAGAGTCACCCTAATTGTTATAAAATAAAATTAATCACAGTTGGAACGATTTACCTCAACCTGGATACGATTCATTCTTACAACCATGTATAACACATTTTTCCAAGAAAATTCAATTAAAAAAGCTTCAAAGAGCCCGATCTTTGATTTAACAATCTGACGTTACTATAGCAACCATAACAACGGCAAGTTGTATGTTAATTTTGAAGTGTGTTGTAAAATTATTTCCTTTATTTAATGTCATTTAACCGAAAATGGTATATTTAAAGGCTTATTTTATTACGATCAATTTGAATTTGAATTATAAATCATTTTTGTTAAGCCACAAAACATATAAATATATTCGGAATTTGTGTAATTACCACCTTATCAAAATATTTTTTTGTAAGGGTTACCTGTGTGAAAGGGACACAGCTACTTTTTGTGTGTCCCTATCACGAACAAATTTTCGTTTTTGTATTGTATGCATTGTATAGGTCTCTCCATTTTAATTAGGGTCCGACCGAAACTGGTTTTTCAGCCGAAACCGAAACCGAAACCGAACTTTCGGCCTCCCTCTCAGTTTCGGCCGAAACCGAAACCGAAACCGAAACTTCTTAAAATTACTTTTTTTCGACTGAAATTTGAATTTAAAGTTTATTTACATGTATACATTCGTAGTCAACTAATTAGGAACGGAAAATAATTTGGTTAAATATTTTAAAAGTTTAATTTTATGAGATACTGTTTGTTATAAAGAATACTGTTGAATGGTGTATACTTTTTCGAAGCGAAGAATATTTTATGGTGGTTTATTAAAAAAAATCTCTGGCATCGAAATTTCTCATTTACTGGCTGACCATCTAATCAGGGACAGCCAGAGTTAGTGTTTTATTTTCGATTTAAAAAAAAACCTGAAATACAAAGGCGGAAAGCTTTTGTATTTTTATTTGGCGTCATTCTTTAGTTTATAGTTTTGATTTCTAAAATTAATATCACAATTTATTACTGAAACATAGGTCACTTATTTAAGTTGTGAAACGACCAAGCGAAAACAATTTTACTTCAACATAAATGGCCATACCTTAAAATACCTTTTGGTAGCCAAAAGTATGGTTTTCTACGTTTTGTAGTATTTTCAAACCTATAAAACTACTGAAACTGTGTACCTAGAAATTTAGATCGCAGACTGACTGGTAATAGCTTTATAAAAAGTTCCCTTTGTGAGCTTTGTAATTATTAAAGGAGAAATATTTGGACTAGAACTTAGTGGCAAAGTTACATGGGCGCTTGAACACGAAAACGATCCAAATATACTTCACTGTTTATTAAATGATTTCTAGCGGGTGAACTACTGTCAGTTTTAGATTGGCCTGCCAATAGCCTAGATATGAATTCCTTGGACCATTTGTGGTACAAGAAACTGGAAATTTAAACCAACTCTATAGTGAAAGACCAAAGACGCCTGGAAGAACTTCACTAACGAAACTTGTCATTATTTGACCGAGTCGATGCCGCGCCGATGTCGATATGGCTATAGCTAATAAAGGCAATCCCATTTAATGTAAAATTTAATAGAAAACGCCGCTCTTTAGATGAATTTAATAATAAATGTACATTTTTCTCTTCCGTTTTGAATTTTAATTGTTGTTATTTTTAATTACAATCCATTCCAACATTTAATAATTCTATTAAGAAAACATTGGTTAAATGATCAAATTCAGATCAACATTAAAAAACGTAATGAAGACTTCATGTAAACTGAAATTACGGAAAATATAAATAAATGTTACTCCTATTATACCAATGTCTCTAATTAATTGACCACCACTGTAAATAGTATAGACAGTTAAAAAAGAGTCAAATAAAATAAAAACTAAAAATTCATTAAAGTCATAACCATTTTTTTGTCATGAATATACAGGACTTACTATTGGGAGTAAACTTAAAAAAGAAACAACTTATAGTTAGATATACTAAGTACATAACTAACTAATAATACGTTGTGTTCATAATATTTTAAAGATCAATCTAATACTTATTTCTGGAGATTATGATTGGCCGCGTTAGCAAGCGGTCACGAGTTGGCTGAACTCACGAACACTCGAGTTTCGGCGAGGCCGAAATTTCGGCTATATTTTGGCCGAAACCGAAACTAAAGCCGAAACTAGATTTTTGGCCGAAACTGGCCGAAACCGAAATTTCGGTCGGTCACTAATTTTAATACTCTTCTATATCACAATTTATGTCTATTATTTCCTATTTATCATTTATTATCTGTATTTTATTTAATTTGACATTATATTACAAATTATATAAAATACAGATACTATATATAAAGTAATTGTGAATTTATTTAAAAAAAAAAACCATATGCGTAAACAATCGCGACGACTCTGTATAGTAAACGTGTTAAGCGCACTAGAGTCTCGCGGCACCAATATCGCAAACACACTTGCGCGATAAATCGCACCGCTACTTTTTCCTTAAAAACACACAGATTGCCAGTTAACAGTAAATAAATCATAAAAACCTAGACTATAGTAAAATCCTGTGTCAGTGGTCCGGAAACAAACAAGGATAAACACTCCCAGACCGCAAAACACATGCCTGTGTGATCAATAAAAACATCTGCCACAAGCCGGAATCAAACCCGCGACCTGTGGCGCATAAGGCAGGCTAGCCTAAATTTATATATTTAGATACTGGTTTCGCTATGTTATTCGATCAATATAATAATTCAAATCAGTTTCGAAGGCGGATAGAGTAAAAATAAAACTCGTGAAATGAACAATGAGTGCTTTATTAACGAAATGTATGGTAAAAGAATGTCTATGGTGAGGTCATTGTTACAACCAGAACTTATACATAGTACATACGAATAGTTTACATTAAACAATTCCGCAAAACTGCTAAATGTACGACATATTATGTACAATTTAGAACGGTGAGTACAGATTTATAGCAATGATTTTTTATAAAATTACAACAATTTAATCTTCGGACACTGTATGCCTATATTTAGGCCTAAGATTAGAGGTAGTGTTGATATTTATCGTTTTTTTTTTCTACAATTGTCTTGTTTCACTGTACTCACAGAAGTGAATAATTAAATAAAACTAATGATTTATCGGGACCGGTAGACAGTGTTAATGACTTAACCCCATAAATTTATTACATATTTCATATTTAATCGTGATTCTATAAGTATTTATATTCCGATTATTTTCAACAAAAGTTGTACAGATAAACATACAGAAATATATATTTTTTTTCAAACAATATCTTAGATTTTTTTCTCAGCTATGGACTTTTTCTGAATAATTTTGTATAAGTTCAGTTGAAATGATAAATCTACACATTTTATACATAAATAAGTTTTAAGCCACCTACTAATAGTATCATTAAATGTTATCAGTATATAAAAATTACAACAATTTGACGAGATGTATTTTTTGATTGTGTTGACTAATATAATCTTACTTTTAATATAAAAAAATTGAATGTGGGTTAAAACATAGAATAATTTTTATCCCAGAAAAATGTTAAGTTCCCTTGGGATAAACAAAAAACTGAATTTGAATTTCAAACCATCTTGGTCTTATATAGTCCAAACTAATTATTATTATTGAATCTATAAACATCATAAAGTAAAATATCAACTGAACCTATTTTGATGAATGTTGGTATATTTCTATACCGAAAAACGTGAATATGATGAAATAGGGGATGAATGTTTGTATTTTAGTAAACATTTATAAGGGTACCTCATTACAAAACGTTATTCACGCGGGCGAAGCCGCAAACAGATGCTAGTTGCAAAATAATCATCATAAACTTAAAATCACCAACATGATTGTAATACGAGAATTGTACAAAATGTACACCAGAAATTTAAATGTTAGAATTTGTACAATTTTACACTTAACTCGTCATACCAGTCCCAAGTTTGTTTCGTAAATCAGTAAGTACTTTCCTCCAATATAAGGAATTAAGAACTGTAAGCGACGTTCATTTGATTCAATTTAATTAATATGAATATAGCTACTGAAAATATTTATAATATATAATATTATAAATATAAATATCAAAATAGATACGTGTAAGTACGATTCTTATCATTTGTAACGACGGCAATACATAGTTTTTATATCAAACGGGATGAAGTATTTTAACTAAATTATAAAATTACGTTTTAATGTTTATATCAAATTTTAAATTTGAATAATCTTAAATACTTATGTAAATTTACGAAAACAAGGTTTTTTGTTTTTAGATAATTTGAAATGAGAACTGTTTAATAATTTTATGAGCGATTAAATTCACTCAATGAAAACTAAAAAAAAAGCAGAAATTTTATTCGACATTTTTTTAAAGTTTACAATATATAATTATATATTGATGAAATATTCTATTGATGTCTTAACCACATAAAAAAATAAATTTATGATTCACAACGCAAATAATATGATAACTACGTGTCGCACGATATACTGTCTACAATCACGAATGTAAATAAAACTAAGATACATAACTATGCCCGGAGGATAGGAACGTGCCCCACGAACGCCTCGCTCACTCGCACACTCGCGCACACTTAAACACCTATTATCACGGTTTCTTTAGGAAAAAAAAATTAATTAAAAATGTCATTCTACCTTAAAAATAAGTTACGAGTTCACCCGTAAAAGTTTCGCGCTTACATTATAATTGTTGTAAATTTTTTTTTGGAGTTAAGTGGAGCTACCAAAATATTATTATAATTTTTTTTCTAATCTTCGGTCACCTAATGGTAATAATAGTAAAATGCTCACTTCTGATCTGTGAGCGTTCCGCATGTAAACAGGCTTCGTTGGCACTTGACAAGGACTGGGACTAGAGAGGACTCGGGGGGAGGAACCGACGGACATCGGGGACCGAGGACCTTGTGGGGTTATACATATACGAATATTACACACAATTTATTTGCATATATAACAAAACATCCGGATGTTTTTTTTAAATCGTAATATGTAACGAGACCGAAAAAAAATATTGAAAATCCCCAAGGAATGTAAAATTTACTGTATCCCCGAAAAACCCTTAATATTCCACTGCATACTTAACCCTACGCGATTGCAAAATATACTAATGTTCAATCGAACTACAAATTTTCAGATTCCCCACTCGACGGGCTCCCTCCTAAAACATTTGTCATTGTAACAACACTTACATTTACTTTTCAAATATAAAACAGACCTAAAATATATTTCATTTATAAAGAAACTCCAAATTTTGATTTTTAATAATTTTTTTGTTATTTTCAATTTTAGGAAGAAGCCCGTTATATATCTGAAAAAAAAAAATAATGACATATAACAAGTGTTCAAAGTCAGACTTTTAGCTTTTATAAAAACAAAAAGTAACAATTTCAATTAATATAGTTTAGTAATACAATATACAACTCAATATATATTTACATATACATAAAAATATTTTCATTTAATATACAAATAAATAATACTTTATATCAATCATACACGTTGCCAATGTTGTACTGACCGTCGTTATATTGACCAATCTAAAAAAATATGGCAAAATATTTTGTTAATTTCTTCATTAATCTCATTGTTCGACACAGAACTTTTATTAAATGAATAAAAAAGTATTATATGACGTTTTTTATTTGAATCAGACTTCGTAAACATTTAACACCGAATACACGCATCTTTAATTTTAATATATCTGGTATTTTTGGCAACCAAAAAGTTATCATTAATTAAATAATTGAAAATATTTTTGATAAATGGAAGTTTTTTTTGATTACTAATCCAACAAGATCAGTGAGCTGATGTACTGACATATAATTTTAGGAATTAATAAAAAAAAATATTTTTGGTCAATATAATTTAGATTCGATTCAACGGAGGCAACAGAAGCATACAAATCCATTAAACAAAATACAATGTAAAACGTAAAAATACTATTTGGTATATGATATAGCAGTTATCTAGCCCACATAAAATCTATCAAAGCAGTATACCTACATCGACACTCACGTATATTATTACACATATATTATTCAAAATAAACCAGTCACAAATCACAGTTTACATAAATTCTCGTATTTACTAAGTCTTGTAATTTATATTTAAAATAGTAGTTAACACATCAATTTTTATATACTTAAAATAATATAATCGAAAGGAAAGCCTAGTGGAGACACGAATAAATGCTTTTTGATACATATTATATATTTATATAGAATTTATTTTTATATTTTACAATAATTTTTTTCGGTATAAATTTTCAAAATCTATAAAAAAATTCACAATTAACGTTTGAAGGGATACACTTGGTACAAATGTTAGTCAATATTTTTTATAAACGCAAGCTCACTCGCCGAACAGTGATCGTCAAGAGACTGAACTAAAATTAAAAGAGGCAGAAGGACTTCGACTCCACTGTAAGCTATAATATAATTGTTCCTTATGAACGAAAGCAGATAATTATATGTATATATCGAACGGTCTTGAATCCCGTCCGTATTGAGAACGAAGAGACGGACCGATTCGACGTGCGAATGCAAACCCTATACGTTCACAGTTCTAATACGTTTAAATTTCACAACATCCACTAAGGAATATTATAGTGGGGTCGTTCGTCGTTTCTAGAACAGAAATTGGCAAATCGTCCCCGTTAAAATCAATTCGAAAAATAATTAAACGTACTCCGTTCCGATTATAAACTATGACTATACTAAGTTTCATGCAATATTTTGTAGCCCTCGAGCGCGTCCTGCTCGGACGTCACGTGACACGCAAGCGGGCGACGCGCTACGTACGATACACGGTCACTAACATATAAAGCCTGGCACCCCGCGCACGGACGCGCCCGCGACACCCTCCCCGCGCCACTCGTAGCGCCCGTAGCGCTCGTAGCGCCCGCAGCACTCGGAGCTCGTAGCGCGCGTAGAGGCGAGCGATGAACTCAGGTACAGTAACGCGGAGGTGGCGGATGTGGCAGGCGGTGGCGCGGCGCGCGCGCAATGTCTCCCGACCCTTGCTGACATTGATTCCCTATAATAAAAAATATATATTAGAACCATACTTTAGGGATGGCCAGTGAAAAAACATATATTTTTAGATGTATCGACTATTATACGATAATAAATATTTTGACTGTTTTGGTCAAGTGTACCTTGTGAACTTTTGGAACGAAGTTCCTTATCGCGCGTTGCGAAAGGGGGCTAGACGGAAAAAATGAAGACCAAAGTTATAACGACACTTTTTGTTATAATTGTAAACCGTGCGGCGTGCGCCTTTCTCTCTCTCTCTCTCTCTCTCTATCTCTCTCTTTCTCTATCTCTCGCTCTCTCTCTCTCTAATCGTTAACTTTTGATGAGTAAATTGCTCTTATCTAATGAGTTACTGGTTCGCCCTTAAGGTTGCGGAGGTCTGATGTGTAAAAACTAGTAACCTAATCAAATCCGGATAGTAGTAATAAGCAGACCCTGGGTAAGCAGTCGTGTAATAGCGGGTATAATGCTAGGAAGGTTTACCGTAGTAGCTCGGCGCCGGCGGCGCCTAGACGCCGCACATGGCGGAGAGGCGCGCGCTGAGCTGCACGGGGAACTGGTCGGTGAACCGGCGCCAGTTCTCCTCGCCCACCTGCGCCTTGAACCCGTGCAGGATCTTCGTGAACATCTCCTTCAGGTCGTCCTTGGGGTGCGACCAGGACGCGACCGCGTCGCAGAAGAACATGAAGTCCGGCACCACGCCGGCCGGGTTCACCTGGATCATCTGGCAGATGCCGCGGAACGCGGAGTCCTTCTCGTCGTTGTCGCGTATGTTGCGGAGCGACGTGCACCTGTTGCGTGTACCGCTCACGTCATATCTCGTATTTCACTCATTAAATATAATAATTTATAATCTACATGGGCGTACCGAGGTAGGGGAAAGGGGAGGTGTTTGGAGCTTCCCATAAACTGATAAATACATAAATTCATTTTAAGTTTAACTTATAATTATAATAAGATATTGCCAAGCCATTGACCTCCCCTAGCCCAAACCCTGGGTACGCCCATCATGATCTATCTGTTTTCTTATAGTCGATCACGTGTCCATATAAAGTTTATGTTGAGAGATATGATCGAATAACAATAGTTATTGGGTGTGATACCTACGTGATGAGCTAGGCAAATGATAAATGACTCTTCTCGGTATATAATAAGAAGTTCAACGTGTGAAAAAATAAAAAAGCGTTTTAAACATAAATCGACTAATTATAATATATATAAATAGAAAATATACTATAGGTTAAAATTTATATAGTATTAGAAGTGTCCAATACGAAATTATATTTTAATATACATTGAATAGCATGTTCCAAACTGAAAGCAAACACAAAACAATATTAAAAACAATAATCAAAATGTACTATCAGCAGTAGTGTTCGTGGTAAACGTCGCTAAATAATTAGTTTTTGTCTCCCAGTTTGGATAAAAATAATAATAATATAAAATTAGCATTTAATATGTATATATTTAGAAAGCGGATGGTGTTCAACACATATAACAGTACAGCACTGAAAATAAGATGATCAAACTAATACCACCCCGTATATCAGTGTTACTCAAAGTGTGGCCCGAGTAAACATTCACATGCCTGGTTCAACAAAAACAGGATCAACTAATCGGGTTAAAAACAATATAATAAAAATCGATAAGCCACGAATAAACACCATCCACGATCGAAATAATAACAACAAAAAACTTATTCAATATTAAAACGTAAATAGTAAATATAAAGTAATAATAAAAAAAATTGACTACAGACCACTGGCGTACGAATTGATGTAAAACGGGTGCGACGTCGTGGGGGCACACATAACCTAGCCGACCGATAGTAATCGCTACGCCACGACAACCACGACAACCGAGAACAAAACCAAGAAAACAAATCAACAAACCATTCAAAAACATAGTTAAATTACAATAATTACAGCAACATATCGGTATTACGGATATATAATAAATAATTTTTAAAACAATTTTTCTTTTATTTTTTGGCTAACGACTAAAAAAAATTTATACGGAGCCGACCCGCACGCAGAGTTGGTCATAGACAACTTTGTGCGTAGAGCGTGAGGACCGCCTCCGGGAGGCGCACATTTTACTCTATGGGCACTACGTCTGCGGAAACTTGGATAGTATATACATTATACCCCAGAAACTAAAAATAAATGATTAAATAATGCAATGATTCTAAATTATTAGCTGTTAATATATTTTGTATTCACAAAAAATACATAAAAAGTCTTTAAATAATATTTAACAATTAGAATAACACATACAGTTTAATTATAGCCAAGTTAAAAAATATAATGTTTTAGTCGTTTAGAATACATAGACATATTTATATAATATTTCGAAGTTTATTTAGTGTAAACAAAAGTATTACAAAACAGGAAAACAATACATGATGATCAACATGGTAACACAAAGCTGTGAATATATATGTATATATATAATTTAACATGACTGCCACCAAAGATATCCATTGTAAATAATTCTAGCAAATAATACAAATCATTAAATATGAACATTTATATACTCATATCTCAACGGAGTCATTCTGTCACTAACCTGTGTTTTCAAGTAAGGTCTTGGGTGTGTTAGGCCTGTTGATGATGTCCACCAGATGCGTGAGCACGAGAGGAATATACTTTGAAGTTTCCGGTCCTGAAATATATGATTATCATGTGGCTACTTCTTGTACTTTTTCAAAATTATAACACAATCTGCTTTATACCTGCAGTCTGTGAAAAGAAACTAGTAACTAAACTAAATGATCTCCATTATTATGGCCGGATTCAGGAAGGGCAAACGGGGCGACAGCCCCGGGGCCTCCACAAAAGAGGGGCCCCACAATAGAGACTTCATTCTGACTAGTAAACACTAATAAATATATCCCTTGATGTTTTTTTTTTCACCTTTTCGCCATTCAAGCAAACAGTAATATATCAAAATCACTTGGACTAGTTTACTACGTATCTTGTGGAAGTATCCCAATGGCTCAATAGCTGAATGGGGTGGTACTTGCCGGCAGCCTCGGAGATTGGGTTTTCGATTCTGTCTCTCATCTATTTTTTATTATTTATTGAAAAACTCGGCTGAAAAAAGTTTTCTTTTTATTTGAAAAATAATTTGGGACCCAGGGGGCATCCACTCCTTTCTGCCTGGAGGCCTCCACACTTAGAGGTCCATTATTGTCACCTAATTTAATGCTGATCTCGCCGATGGCCCACGTGGCGTTGTTGCAGACGGATATGAGCTCGGGGTTGAGGTTCATGCCGAGGATGGGCAGGAACTCGGGGATGTAGGGCAGCACGTGCTGGAAGCAGGCCTTCGTCAGGTCACCCAGTAGTGCGAACGATGACTGTCGAACCTGTTTACAAACACACATATTTGTGAAAACCATTTAATTTTAACACTTTAACTATACTTAAGGAACTATATAGAAGGTTTGGTTGTATTGAATATTAATGTTTGTTTGGTCTGCTACTAGAAGTTACGAAAGACTTTGTTTACCATTACATATCAAGTTTTTTTTTTTTCGGAATGTGTATTGCTGTTGGCCCTACTGGCCTTGACAGCGTCACGGGCGGGGGGGCCGAGTACTAAGACTCAGACTCAGTGATAAAGGGACAGCCCTCACGGGGGCTCAACTTTGATTCCGTCCTTAGGGTGCCTCCTGCGAAGCCGAACCACGGCGGCGGACGTCATCGGAGATGGAGGCAGCGCTCCGAGCGCATTCTATACGATAGACTCACCCGACGGTGTGAGCGCGGCATATCAAGTGCTATATTTAGTTACATAGTACTTAGAAGTAGGCAGAAGCTGGCAGAGGATCTATATTGAATGCTATATAAGAAGTAAAGTAACAATTTCTAAATGTCTAAAGCAGGGAGAAAGGTCTTTCTCATGTTTAAAAAATACATAATCATATAATACCTAGATCATATTTGTACATGTAGTAGATCATTCCTCTTCCCATCACGAAAAGGGCGGCTCGACCGGGGAAGTACTACCCTCTCACAGAAAATAGGCACAAAGTAACAGTATCAGTATTGTTGCGTTACGGCCAATCTCCCACCACGTCTGTTCCCTTCTCATCCCTCTTATCCCTTGGGTTGGCAACGCGCATGTGATATTTTAAGAATTGCAAGTGTTCATAGATTGAGGTAACTGCTTATCATGAGGTGGACCGTTTGCTTGTTTCATGACATAAAAAAAACTCATTCAAGTATATTATTTTAAAAACTAAAGACAACCACAGTCGCAACATTGTTCACATACAATATGCGATACATACCTCCGGCATGGGGTCCTGCATACATTGATATAGAAGTTGCATAAGATTGGAGTTCAGCACTAAATGGTTGATGTGGCCATCCAAGCCCTCAGCGAGACCGCTCAGTAAGTCCAAGGCGACTATCATAAAGTCCTTGTCCGGGGCTTCAAATTGCTCAGGACTCTGGTTATTGGCCTGTATAAGTAAAAGATATCGATAAATAATTTAAAAACATAATAATTTCTCCAATGCATTTGGACTACTGGCCATTTCAAAATAAAATTATGTGACATCAAAAAACAATTTTTCAAATATTTGTGTTTGATAGTCTAGTCTGTTTGCTATAGTGTTTAAAAGTCTGCGATAAGAAGTAAAAATTAGCATATATTTTATCTTACTACAATAACAGGTTCCAAAAAACAATGCATAAATCAACATGTTATTCTAATTCTTACATACATGTCTTCTCACTTGACGATTGTTGTGGGGCAATTGTAGATAACCTATCTTAAAAGATAACGGATTTGATTCCCACTCAGGTCAGATGTTTGCATTGACCATAAAAACAGGTGTTTTCGTATGGATTGAGATTGTTTTATGTATTGGACTACTGACGGTAGACATTATTATATAAATCGGGATCATCAAAATGTGTAGCGTTTCTATCAACTTATTGATTGAAACTACACTCACAGGCACAATTAACCGCCCACCTATATCTTTCGTCACCCTGTTTGTTTATGGAAGCAATGGCTTAGCTACTGTTTTATTTTTTATCAAGTGGTTACTTTAGCAATAAATTAACCACTTATACCCATATTTCGTTTTGTAAAATTGTGTCACCGAAGGGTTTTGGGAATTTAGTCATTGTTTGACATTGTAGTCGTTGCGTTACCTTGTTAACATTTCATGTTCTTTTCTGCCTTAGTGTGTGGATTTTGTTTAATTTGACTTTGTGGTGGTCATTTATTGTTTGAAGTTTAAAAAATGCCACTCGATGCAACTGGTGCAGCAAGGGCAGTGGCTTTAGCTGATGCTGGGTACAGCCAACGTCACATCGCTCTAACACTTGGTGTACCACGAACCACGATACGGGATAGCATCAGACGATTTCGGGAGACTGGTTTATACACCCGGAGGCCAGGCCAAGGTCGACGTCGATGCACTTCAACCCGTGATGACCGTTTCGTTGTTAGCAACGTTTTGAGAAATCGCTTTTACACTGCTACTGAAGTTCGTACGCGGCTTTTTGAGGTGAGAAATGTCAGCGTGAGTGAACGTACGATTAGAAGAAGACTTGCAGAAAGAAAGATAAAAGCTTATCGTCCAGCATGCGCCCCACAACTGCTGCCACAGCACCGTAGAGCAAGACTTGGTTTTGCGCGAGAATATGCTGACTGGACTGTAGAGGAATGGAAGAGCGTACTGTTCTCAGATGAAAGCAGAATAGCTTTAAGAGGTCCAGATGGACGTCAGCGTGTATACCGATGCCAAAACGAAAGATTTGCTCCATGCGCTATAACCGAAACAGTGGGTTACCATGGAGGGTCCATAATGGTTTGGGGAGGTATCTCTTACGAGGGTCGTACCGATCTTGTAATCTTCGACAGAGGTAGTGTGAACGCTGAAAGGTACGTGGAAGAAGTTCTCCAACATCATGTCATGCCTTTCGCACCATTTATTGGAGACAACTTTAAATTAATGCATGATAATGCACGCTGCCATTCTGCAAGATCTGTCACTCAGTACCTTAACGAGGTCGGGATTCAAGTTTTACCATGGCTCGCACGCAGCCCCGATCTTAACCCAATTGAGCACATTTGGGACAAACTCAAGAGACGTGTCCGGGCAAGAGTACCAGCGCCTGCGACTCTAGGAGAGCTCAAGGCGGCTGTGGTGGAGGAGTGGTACAACATCCCTCAATCAAATATCCAGGATATCATGGATGGACTACCAAACCGGCTCCAAGAAGTTTTAAAAGCCCGAGGGGGCAACACTAGTTATTAATTTTATTTATTTTTTAAATTTGGACAGCCAATTTTACAGTTAAAAATGTGAAATTTTCGACGATTTTTTTAATAAAATCGATTTTTGGACTAAATCTTTTAATACCTAAGTTTTTTTTAAAGTAATTTATGTTTTTATTTTACCTTAGCGACTGCTATTAACGTACCTCTCGTTTAATATGGTCTAAATTTGTATTTTTTTTCAAATTGAGAGAAATACAAGGTGGGCGGTTAATTTTGCCTGTGAGTGTATAAACAAAACATTCATACTTATACATATTCTAGAATTATCCATCTTATCAATAAAATGAAGTGCGATTTTTGTCTGTAATCTAAATTACTATACATTAATTGTTACTTTGTACATTAATATTAAAATATTAATCTGAACTTTATATCATTTAAAATTAATTGGAAAATTGTTTATCAAAGTAAGAAGTAAACTTATGAATCATAATTACAAGTGAGTTACATACACATGCATCAAGGGGATCGCTTACGTTGCGGATCCCGCGATGATACAATTACATTGACGTCATTCTGGATAGGAATGCAGAATTGCATTTTTAGAATTATATTCTTTTAACATAAAATTTATTATTATATTTCTTACATCGAGTAGGATATAACGTAGATTAGGATTAAGTTTATATTGTAATAAAAAATAATATTAAAGTTATATTTTTAAATAAATTTTGGTTTTTTTTTAATCTTCGGACTGCAGCTAACGTAACTGGCGCAGTCGGTAGGATACTAGAATAGGGACTTAGTTAGATCACCGCTAGTATCCTGAACCTACGGACCAGCTGCAGACCCAGAGGAGGATCAAGACTTCGATTCACAAAAGAGACCAGAAATTAATTATATGTAAGTACACTTGAACTGTTCTCGTGTTGCTTTCTTTTTCCTAGTTTTAATTCCACTCCAAGATTTATCATCCTAGAGTTCATAGATATCGGGAACCTGTATCGCAGCAGGCCCGTAACCGTAGTTTAGATAATAATAAGGATTTAAATTTAGAAGTCGATTATAACTGTAGTAATTTTAATAATTTAATTATGGCTCAAGATCCGGACACTATTTATAAAATCCTTAGGATTGTGCCCGAATTCGACGGAAATCCTAATGTGCTCACAAGATTTATTAATATATGCGATCAACTAGTTACTCAATACTTAAATAACGTGCCGGGTATTGAATTATCTAATTTATGTTTATTAAACGGGATACTAAATAAAATTACGGGAACCGCCGCTGCTACTATTAATTCGAATGGTATACCGCATAATTGGCTAGGCATAAGAAATTCTTTAATCAATAAATTTTCGGACCAACGTGACGAAATAGCTTTATACAACGACCTCTCATTAGCCGTACAAGGTAATAAGACACCTCAAGAATTTTATAGCCATTGTCAAACGCTATTCAGTACGATAATGACTTATATTACATTACATGAGAATTTACCGACTACGATTGAGGCAAAACGTGATCTTTATAAAACGGTAACGAAGCAAGCATTTGTGCGTGGTTTAAAGGAACCCTTAGGGTCGCGGATTCGACGCATGCGTCCCGAAACTATTGAAAAAGCTCTCGAATATGTTCAAGAAGAATTAAATGTTACATACTTACAGCCACGTACAGACGGACTGAAACCCCAATCAACCCCTAAATTTATAAACCCAGTGCAGTTTGTAACCCCTCGATTTCAGAATTTTCAACCGTTTACTTAAATATGCGAAATTTGCTCAGCTCTTAGTAATTATAGGTGAAAATGTAGAGGATTTAATGGCCGAATTAATAAGGATAGAAAATAGTTTAGCTTTTATTCGTGTTTCGACTACACATAATTCTATGATAGATGTCGATACTTTAAGATTTATGATAGATAGATTAAGAAACATATATAATAAGGATCAGATATTAAGTTTAGAATTAAGAGAATATTACGATATTATAAAGCCAGGGTGCTATTATACAGATAAGCAAATAGTTATAATTTTCAAATTTCCAATAGTCTCTGAAAATATCTATGATCTCTACCAACTGTCCATAGTACCTAATAAAAACCAACAGGCCCTCATTCCCCCATATCCTTTTATAGCAATTAACGAGAATTCGTTTGTGTACATGGAGGCAGAATGCCCGAAGCTTAATGACTGGTATCTCTGTGAAAAGGAAATGAGCCAACGTGTTCTTACTAAACCTGACTGCATACAGCAACTCATCGTCCACCAAGTGCTTGAAGAAGACTGTCAATTCACAACAGTAAATTTAGCAAAGGAAGCAATGGAAAAACTAGATGACCAACATTACGTATTCTCCTTTCCTCATCTCACAAAAGTACAGTTAGTCTGCGACAGAGAAGATTTTACATCGCTCCTGGGCAGCTCACCATTCCTGCGAAATGTCGTCTGAAGACTCCAGAATTCACCATTATTAATGATAGTGAAGAAATAAAGGGCCAGCCTTTAAAGATAATACAGATACCATTTAATCAAGTAAAGCAAGATATCACCCTAACCCACATCAACCTGAACTCCATAGATTTGCAAGGACTTCACAGTATTCAAGATCAAATCATTCAAGAGAAGCCCTTACAACTTGAAAAACTGGATTCAAACATTATATATCATACGACAATACCTCTATACATCTTCATATTAAGTGCAAGTGCACTTATTATCCTCATCATGTGGCATCGCTATAAATCACGAAGATGCGTACAACTCAACAAAGCTACAACTTCGAGTTCAACTGAACAATCTATTGAAAATTCAGATGAAGGTGAGACATCGGATGAGCGGAGGAAGATGCCAGCCACATTTTATCTCAACGTGCTAAAATAGTTGCTGTTCTAAGGGTGGAGGAGTTACATACACATGCATCAAGGGGATCGCTTACGTTGCGGATCCCGCGATGATACAATTACATTGACGTCATTCTGGATAGGAATGCAGAATTGCATTTTTAGAATTATATTCTTTTAACATAAAATTTATTATTATATTTCTTACATCGAGTAGGATATAACGTAGATTAGGATTAAGTTTATATTGTAATAAAAAATAATATTAAAGTTATATTTTTAAATAAATTTTGGTTTTTTTTTAATCTTCGGACTGCAGCTAACGTAACTAGTGTGTATAATGACTCACAATGTTTTGATTTAATGTTTGTTCTATCAGTGACACACATCTCCTGAATACCGGTTCGCAATATGGTAGGAACCCAGACTGTAGAGCCGTAGCGACCGATGACAGACACTGAAAAAAATAATTACATTATGCACAAAATACAGTACCTTTATCGATAATTTGATTTCTATGTTTGAGAACTGCAATGGACTAAAAATTTTTTGGATCTGCTATCTTTTATCTTATTTTTAAAGCGATTCTTATGATTTTCTTGTTCATTTGTAAGTGTTGAATTCAAAATAAATAGTATGACTATCAATTTTGCCAAAACAAACTCTCCATAGAAGTAATTATCCTTGACAAGTAATTATAATTTCGTTATTATTATGGCAATATATTAAAATAAACTGAATTGCAATTTCGTCTGCTTGAATTTTTCAATTGATCAATTGCTTGAGTTTGATCCCGGTTTCTCAAAGATCTATCAAACTCATGTCAACTTAACATAGCAAATCCAAAACGCTTATTGGCTGGCAGAAAAAACAGTTCATAAGGAACATAAATGGCCATCATATACAAATATCGAGATTAATATAGAAAGTTTACAGATATAAATACCTCAAGTAATGGAAATAGATCCTTATCTTCATCCTTAAGAACATTCCATTTCGTAATGAGCGGCGGCATTAGTAGATCAATATATTCCTGTTTGTTTAAGTGATGTCCAACCGAGTCGGCCAAGGTACCGATAGCGTCGTAAAGTATTAGTAGGTTCTTGTGCTGATATCTGCTGAAGGCATACACGAGAGTCTGCAGGATGTGTCCGAGGTACGGTACTAGTTCGGTACACGCCTCCTCTTCGAGTGTCGCAAACGCCGAACACGCTGCTTCTTGTACGCGTTTGTTGTTATCCAGGACACGTTTCAAAAGCTAAAATAAGGAAAAAGTTATTATATAAGATAAGACACAATACAGGGTGATAACATGACTACAAGCCCTCCGGTGTTGCAGATGTCCATGGACTTAGGTTATTATTTATAGGCGAGCCTCATGCTGGATATCATCTTGCCCACTAATGGTAAGTGTTTATCGTAGCCTATGAGCTCTCGCAAAACCATTCATTTGAAGGTTTCACACACGCGTTGCCAACCTTGAAATATTGGTTTTGAAATCTCTTTCGCCCAGCAATTTCACTAGCTACAGTGTACTTGAAACCAAAACACAATATTTATACCAAATACACTACCTACTGCTTTTCGGTAGAATACCATAAATTGTGGAGATAATTGCCTGGCCGGCCTCTTATAATATAACTACAATTATATAGTCTTTAAAAGAATCGTACGATACCTCTGTCATGACGGGTCTGAAGTAGAGGTCGTGGCTCTGAGAGACGATCCAGTGCGAGTAGCGCGAGAGCGTCCAGCACGTGATGGCGCGCACCAGCGCCTTGCGCTCCGACAGGCAGCACACCAGGTACGGCACCAGGTCGGGCAGGTGCGGCACCATGCCGCCCATGCAGCCGTCCGCCACCGCGCCCACCGCCAGGATACCACTCTCCTGAACGACCAAACGATTTCTTTACATAATATGTACTTTTCAAAAGCCCTGCCCATTGAACATACTAAATGTCACCAAATCGTTGGTGCCACTTTGTAAATTCAACACCAACGTAATAGAACGAACCTAGTCACAAGCCAACTTAATTCAGTTGTTGTGCGATGACGAATTTAAGTTATAGTTCTGAGGGGATTATATTATATATGTATTTGTTAACTTAACTGGGAAGGAAATTTGTTTGTTTGACCCTACTACTATCTATTCTTTATAAATCGAAGCTATCCAAACGACTTTTTTAAGTTACCCGCGCCATTATAAGGAAAAAGATCATATTGCGCTTCCTGAGTACTCAAAATAACTTTGGTACCTGAACCCGGAGATAATGTGAAAAATGGGGTAGGGATTTATTTTTAAATGAATTATGAGGAAAAAATTGCAAATGTTACTCATCCTAGTAATATTATAAAATAATTATCGACTGACCTTGATCACCCAATCATCATGAAACAGCGTCTCTTTTAGTATCGGGAAGAGCACGGGCAGCAGGTCTGCGCCGAACACGTTCGCGAGCACGTCGAGCGCGGCCGCGCTGCACTTGCGGAGGTTCCAGTCGGACAGCGAGCCGTCGTCGTCGGCGCCGCCGTCCTCGTCGTCGTCGGACTCGCCGCCGCCCGACATGTTGCTGTCGCCCGCGCCGGCTGACGGACATGGATACATCGCGTGTAAAGATACTTATAACCCAAATTCACGTGAATAGGATAGTTCGAGAACCCATTAATGGTTTTTTTTAGAATATGGTCTCAAAATATATTATTGTACACTAAGTGAACATTTTAATAGGTTCATCGATGTAACATTTTTTAATACGAATTTTAATAATTCAAAATATTCATAAGGTAGTAAATAAATATAGTTTTTTGTTTTGCGTGTTTTCGTCGATCATGAAACTGTCTGCAAACAGAGTTTGAAGCGATGATTGACGACCCACCATATCCCTTTTTTAAACTCAATTAGAAGGATAATAATAATTACTATTAATTCTTGCAAGTATTTTCATACTTATTTCAAAATAATGAGTTTTCATGCATACATAAGTCGGGAGGGTCTAACTTTTTTTTTTAACATTCTGATAACATATTTTCCTGATACTCTCCCTCTGATACGCTCTACTACATCTAAAAGACTTTTTTCCAATTGATTAATTATAATGAAAAATAAACATTGTTATCTATAAAAGCGTAATAAAATTTCGTTTAAGGTAAACAAAGCTAAGTGCGATGTAAAATATGATTTTTCGGTGTCGGGATTTGACGACAGCAGAGATTATTCCACCAGTTCAATCAGTCACACTGGTCGTAGGTTTTTTGTTGAAAGAGGCCAGCTAGGTAGTTACTAGCGCAGTGTCAAACATTCTCAGCAAGCAGTAGTGTCTTAGGCATTACTGTATTCCGGTTTGAAGGGCACTGTAGGCTAGTGAAATTACTGGGCAAAAGAGATTTAAGAACCAATATATCGAGGTTGGCAACGCGTGAGTGGCACCTACTACTGGTGTTGCAAGCGCTCATAGGCTACGGTGACCACTTACCATTAGGTGGGCCGTATGCTTGCTTGCCGACTTAATAACATAAAAACAATGTAACGACATTCATTGAGGAAAATGAATATAATGGATAATTTAGAAGAATTTTTCTTTTACTATTAACTGGACACCTTAACCTTAATGTGTAATAGATATATAAAATTGTACATAATTATTATGTATATAATTAATATAATAATTATTATGTATCTTTCTAGGCTCTATAGCCTAATCGTGTAACAAATTATGTGTCGCCCGGTTAGTTTTAAGAAATTAAAATTTATGGAGCGCCGAAAAGTATTATTGATAGAGCGCCACTGCGTTTTTTATAATAAATTACTTAAAATTGCAAATTGCAATTATAACAAATATATTATCATAAAGCCAAATTGATAAATATCATTAGAAATTAAACCCAAGATCAGAACTACTAAAGGACATAACAATGATTCGAAATCGAAATTGCTAATGTACTTAATATTATAATAGCAAGCTAGCATAAACTACTATATTAGAATTATTGTTATCGTATATTATATTATACCACATACCAGTAGCAAGTAACTTTTCTGATAAGATTAATTATAAACACTCAATCATAAGTAATGAATACAATGAAAGTTCTTACGACCGTAAAAAGTAATTTAGTTCGAAGTATATAAAAATAAGATTAAAAATATGTAATGAGTAACAAATAAGCTCACAAAATAATTCTGAAGACCATTATGGCTTAGTGATAGCAAACGTGCTTAAGGAGCCGATGGTCGTGGGGTAGAAATTATGGTTGAAAAATTAAGTGATTACTTCACTATGCAGAAAGGAGTCTCCACTACATCCTCCTCAGTTATTTTTTTCATTATGCCTAGAGACAACCAGAGATCAATCACCTACCCAAGGGTTGATACAATTAAATGTGACGGGACTCAATATTCTGAATAGCCTCAAAAAAGTTGAGGGCAAATTTGTGTGGAGAAATGTAGCCGACCAATCAGTGAAGATAGCTCAGGACAAGCTAGCCCTTGTAAGACGAAGAAGACTTCACTATGAAGTGTCCGACATGCACTTGAAAGGCTCTTTCTATTTACTTAGCTATCAAACTATAAGAATACCATTTTTTATTTATAATGCATGAAATTTACACTTATAACAAATTAAGATAAAAATCATGAAAATAGATTAAGTTAGACATATCTGTTTTGAATTTATATTTCCCTAATCAATAAACAAGTTTAAAATTTTAATGATGTCCTTAATCTGATCATGGTTAATTATTAATATAATTAACCTATTCACTATCCATACACAATTACTATCAGAGTAGACCTGATAGTTAAACAATTAAAACATTCATATAAACTCTTGGGACTGGGAAACTATGAAGTAATTTTCTATATTCTAAATTTTTCATCAGACGATTACACCCAACTGGGAGTTTATTAAGGAATATAAGAGGTAACAAAAGGAGCCAAAAACTAACAAATAGAGTAGTTTAGTCACTATGCTTCAGGAGCAGAAGCTGTATATTTTTGTTGTAATTACACAATAAAAATAATAATGAAGATGTGTAACAAAATTTTTCCTAATATACCTTTAGCTCTTCGACGGTAATGAGGAAATCAATTATTGATTGTAAAAACCTCGTAACCTTTAAATCTATATAATAATAAGCAGACATTGAGAAGTGTCCGCAAAATATTCAAAGTATATAGTCACCATTATGCTTGATTGTGTGCGAACGCGACTTATGGAAACGGGACGGATATCGGACCCCTGTCTGGCTCCGCTTCATCCGCATCGTCATCGCGGTCGCCGCGCAGCAGGATCACGTCCATCACAGAGTAGCGCATCCCGCGCACCAACACTGGCAGTAGAGTTTGCAGCCGCGGACCCAACACCTGACATTATACAAAATTATAAAAAGGGTACCGAATACACATATAGCCTTTTTTATGGAAACAAGTTACTGTGCCATTCCTTTGCTTGCAACACAAGAGACATGACCTGGGACTGTACAAAAAAGGGTACAAAAGAGGATAATTAGATAAAACAAAATATTGGTCCATTCATGTTTAAAAGAGCTTTTAATTTTCAGGTTTATTAATTATATATAAATATCAATCAGTGGCCATCATATTCTTTGCTATATGCAAGTGCACACAGAAGTTCTAACAGAGTGTCTAGCAATCTTTTCACAAACAATATTATACATTGATGTTGTTTTTTATATTATGAAGAGATTGTTATAATATATCCATACAATTTTTTATAACACCAAGATGGCAAGCCTTTCTAATTAAAAAATTTGATAGCTAATATTTTCCCTTTGTTTTAATGATATACATTCAGATTTATTAAAATACCATATTGATTTAAATTGATCACTTACCTCTCTACAAACATTCTGCTCAGCAAGTGAAAGCCAAAACTCGCATGCTTCTAAAGCAACTCCCTCCTCCGCATCTTGTGTGCGCAACAACATATACTGTTGGAAAAAAAAATTAATGAATATGTAAAATAAAGTATACATATTTAAATGTAAATTTTGCAATTTTTTATTGATAAAAATATACCATGTTAATATGTTTAAATAATTATTCTAATCTAATTTACTATGTATAATATAAGCAAAAGTAAATTTTCATCCTTGAAATCGCAAAATAAATTATTATTACCTCAATAATGTTTGGTAGAAATGGTATAAGCCGATCCAACCTTACTTCTAAAAGCAAGACTAAAGCATGACAAACATTTTTCCTAACATCGGGGTCCTCATCAGATGCCAAAAGAAATAAGTTCTGGAAAAAAAAAGAAGAAATTTAGACTTAAGTCAAATACTAACAGTATGAAATTATTAAATAATATCTACCTCCATGAATGAGTCAATATGAAGCATTAAGGCTTGTGTTCTACCCATAATAAAGTAATTTACACAGGCAATAGCATGACATCTTATCTTGGGTGAAGAGTGACGGAAAAACTGTAAGAATTTAGGTATCAAAACATTTAAAGGTCTATTAAGTGCATCACTGTCCAGTAGTTCAGCTGTATCTTCACAAATCTTCTGTAAGGCTCGAATGCTCCTAGAAAACAAATTTACAAGTAAAATACTTATTATGTTAATAAAATACTTTATTGTATACAAAATGTTGATTATGTTTATTTTGGTTGATATAAACAGATATTTCATTGTATACCAATTTACCTCACAAACATTATAATCCTGTGAATCAAGCATTTGGCACAGTGCTGGTAATAATTCTGGCCATGAAGTCAGTTCACCCTTGCTAGCGATGGTCGTAATTATAATGCCTACAGTTGCTCGGATCAATGGGGACGGATCTCCAACAGCAGATAGGCATTCTCGCTTTATAAATTCTGCTACCTCAGGTAAAAAGCTGTTGTATCGCGCCTTTACGTTATTCTTTAAAATTAATCCACTCAAGGATCTTGTCGGTTCGGCTTCGCTAACCAAATTTGTGAGTACGAAGATAAGGTAATTGTTAAAGTCAGGATATTTATTTAATTCTTCCAATTTCTGGGATTACATTGTTATGGAAATCGAAAGCTGTCAATGACTGTCATGTCGGAAAAATCGATTTTATTACGAGCTTTAGGATGATATACCTTAGGAAAAGCAACCAATATAAATCATAAGCAAAGTAAGGTAATAGTACCAATTGTAGCAATTGTTAATAAATAAATAATAAAGCGGTTATATTACACAAAAAACATCCACGCCGATATATGCATTGACTTGAAAATCTTAAAAGGATACTTGTTGAACTGCTCTTTGAGTGGCAGTGTCTGGTGATTGAGACTCTTTTAGAAGTGTTAGTATTTGTCTTAATCCTTCCTCTTCAGGTTTCCACTCCATTTTCATAATAATTTTACGAAAACGGTTGTATTTTACTCAATCCAGTAGAAATCAACCATGCCAAAATTTGACGATTTTGAGTTGCCAATAGTTAAAACTGAAAAGGAAATAGCTGTATAATATTTCTTACTTTTCATATACTCTATGCTTTATTTTAGTAAAATATAATAATAAATTATGAGAAAAATAAAAAATAGAATCATTACGGAAATTAGCAGAGAATATTTTTCTTTTAATATGAATATAAAGTAATTACCTATCTTTGTAAGAATTATGTGAAATAAGATTTTATCGACGATTTTAGTTTTAATAATAGAGGTAATCAAAGGATAAATATACGAATTAAATATGGAAAATATGGATAATAATGGATCGTTACCGTGGCACTTTCCTACGGTTGACGGTAGTGGTAACTTGGTAAATAATATTTGAGGCAGCAAGGTAGTAAGTTGAAGGAAAATGGCGGCTTTCTGCGCAGATACAATCATGGATATAAATGTTATGCAAAATGTTGATTTCGTCTTATTTAAAACGACTTTTTATGAAGTGTGAAACCGAAATTAAGTGTACAAGATAATTATTGTATCTTATAAATTCAGTTCCTTATTTATTATCATTACTAATTAGTAACATAAAATAAATAAATAGAATAGAAAAAAGTTATATAAAAAAATAGTGGTCGGGGCATTCTCTTGAAATAAAATTAAATGTTCACACACTTGACAAAAATAATTTCTTTTTAATTAAATTTTTAATAATTTATTTTTAAAGAATTAAAAGAGCTCTGCGCGAGTGTACCAAAAGGGTCGTGCGGTTACTGGGCGAGGATTGGAGGAGGGAATGTAAGGGGAGGGGGTCGTTACAATAGTTATAGTTCCTTAAATGTAACTTGAACCAAAATGGCCACTTCTGCGCGGGTACAATAAGGGACAAAAATGTTACACAAAATATTGGTTTCGTCTTATTTAAATCGATTCTTTATAAAGAGGGAAAACGGAATTAAGTACATAATATAGTTATTAGTTCTTCTAAATTCAATTAATTATTTATTTATTATCGTTATTAATTACTTAAATAGAATAAAACAAATAAATTGTATAGAAAAAAGGTACCTACAGGGATATAAAAAAAGTGAAAGTACATTATTAATAGTGAGACAGACTTCTTCGTATCTTCAGCAGTATTATTCAGAGAATTAGTTATATTATTTTCTTTTAAAAATAACTATAAACGTCAAACACCATCCTTCTCTCCCGTCTCCTTAAAATTGATTGTGGTAGAGGTGTATCTTGAAATAAATGTTAACACACTAGACAAAACTAATTTATATCTTAATTTAATTTTTAATAATTTATTACTAAAGAACTAAAACAACCGTGAGCGAGTGTACTAAACGCGGCTCCCTTCATACCGCATACGGTTGAGACCCAAAAACTTGTTACTGCGCAGGGTTCAACTTACATTTAACAAACTATACGCATTCGCCTTTCATTCCGCATATCGGTTGATACCGAAAAATGTGTTAGTGGGCATAGTTCAACTTATATTGAGCGTGATGCACTATATAGTTATATCTATATACATAACTATAAAATTATTATTAACTTACGAAAACCATAGACTTTACAGATAATACATGTATAATGTATCTATAATTGTCATCTATGAATGAAGACATTACAAAATAATTGTCAATGTCAAAAATTCTATCAACTTTCATTGAATTAATTGCAGTTTGCAATAGAAAATAATTATTCAATTTGGAAATCAGAACGTACATGCAGTCTACTGAAAGATCAACGAGAAAAAATGAGCGATTGCTATTGGTCCTTGCCTAAGGATAGTCGTAATGACTTCTACTTTTTCTTTCGTTTCACTCTTTACGCTATCTGTCTCGCTCTTTCGGCTCTTTTATTATGAGTAAATATTTATTTTATCTCCAATAGGGTATTTGACTAATTTTGGAAAATCATTTTAAATTATTCTATATTACATATTAAACTCAAAACATTGATATTTCCGAGAGATTTACTGTATTATCGATAAAAAATCAATGTTAAAGTTTAAAATTTCAAAACTGCGCCAAAAACGCTGTTTTTGTAATGGCGCTAATCATGTGTCAAACGTGACGTCACAAGCAAGTAAATACGAATATTATCCATAACAGAATAGTGCAGCTAAAACGAATTCCATTAGGTTTCTTTAAATTTATTGGATACAATGGTGTATAAATGGTGTGTAGTGCCACAATGTACAAATACCTCTATAAAGAGTCCACAAAAACTGTTTGTTTCTGTTCCAACGAATCCTAAAAGACGAAAAATGTGGTTACAATTAGCTCGAAGAGACCCAAAGAGCATTTTATCGCATTCAAATGTTTTTATGTGTGAAGATCATTTTAATGTAAGTTATACATAACTATACATAGTAGTAGCTAAATGTATCTGTTTTCTTGTTATCTTGTTTAGATAATTATTTGTTTATTGTTTTCTGGTGTCTTGTCAATGATAACATAAGTTGCCTTGTTTTAACGACAATAATTTTGGATTGCAGTTAGAAAAAGACACAATTAACTACATGAAGTACACAATGGGCTTCAGTGAGAAGATCCTTTTGACAAATGAAGCTGTGCCAACTAAATTTCATTGTCAAGAGGATCGTAAAAGAAGACTATCTGATGCTGGATCCTCTCGAGAAGTTTTCCATAAAAGGCAAAGAATTAATCTTGTCACAGAATGCCTGCAAAGGCAAAGTGCTACTGAAACCCATGCTGAAGGCTTACAAAATGATGACAATATGATGCAAAAAATTATTGAGCCCGAAGGTATGTTATCTATTTATTACAACTGTTTCAATATTGAAAGTTATTCACATTTAAATAAAGTAATTAATTTTTGATGATTTCTTTTCAGAAGTACCAAAACCCAAGATAAAGAAACTATTACCAACCCTATCATAACTTTAGAAAAATCTGTTCAAGTAACAATAAAATTGAATATGCATTATAGGAGCAAGACCGTACAAACAAGATACCAAAATAAGAGTATTGCTACATCACCATTTAAAGTTTATTCAGCAACTGGTTTAACTTCGCCATTTAAGATTGAAACATGCAGTCTTCAACCGTCTGAATCGGGATTTATTAATACTGTTAAGAGAAATATTATCTTTGAAGATGAAAAATCAGATAGTGATATTTCTTGTTTTGAGAGTGGTCATTTAACACCTTTTGTAGTTACATCATCATCAAGGGTTACTGACTCCGATAGTAATGTTACAGACACCAATGAGAATATTGAAAAATTGCAGTGCCTCAAAAATACTATACGTTTAATTAACAAGAAACCTGTGATGTATGTTGGTATTTCCAAAGAATGTTATTTTTTAATTCAATTGTTGCATAAACACACAAATATAAAAATAGAATATATATTGCTATGTTTTAAAAAAATTAGATTGAACAGCACATTTTCTGAATTAGAGGATAATTTTGGAGTATCGTTATCTTATGCTAGTAAATTATTTTTAGTAAACATACCAATAATAAGTAGTGTTTTAAGACCATTTATTGTAAATTTAGATAAAAAAATAATTAAAAGAAATCTTCCTATTGCATTTAGACATAACTATCATAATGTCAGCTGCATCATAGATTGCCTAGAAATTGATATACAAAAACCATCAAAGGCTCTTCATCAGGCATTGACATGGTCAGAGTACAAAAAGGGGAATACAGTGAAGTATTTAATATCTTGCACTCCCAATGGCTTAGTTAATTATGTTTCTCAAGGGTTTGGGGGTAGAACGAGTGATCTTACTATAGTAGAAAACTGTAACTTTCTAGATGGATTACATGAGGGTTCTTGCATCTTAGCTGACAGAGGCTTTAAACATCTTGAACAAATACTTCATGAAAAGGGTGTGAAGCTACTAAGACCACCCAGTGTAAATTCTGGTACAAAGTTGTCAAAAACTGATGTTCGACAAACTAAAGTAATTGCTAGCTTGCGAATTCATATTGAAAGGGTAATAAGGAGATTAAGAGAATTCCATATGCTAAAGCAGCATTCAGTGGTAAATACTAACATAATACGTGTACTTGATCATGTCATTATTATTGCATGTGCTCTAATAAATTTGCAGGATTCTCTCATTAAATAATGTAAACTCAAAAATAAAACAATAAATACAGAATGAGTTTTTATTTAATCACAAACTGGTGCTATTATACAAAACAGGATATATATTTGTTTTCCAAAAAAAACTAACTTCTCTATTAAGTTATTAGTATAATCACCATCATATGTCACTAAGATAATGTCAACATTTTTTGTTTCCTCATAGTTGCAATCAGCAACACAAAAATAGCACTTTTTTACACCAGTTGCATACATTTGCAGTTGTACCTGTGCCTTAAATTTCTCTGCAATAATGCCATTTTTTAAATATTTGTCCTTAGTTTTTGTCTTGGTAGGGCATTTTATTTCAATAATAGCATTTTTAATCACGCCATCAGGAGATGCTGCAATAATGGGATTCTCTTGGCATAGATAGAGCCCACATGAAGTGATTTTTTTTTTTAACTTCTTACCAACTGTCTTTCGAACAGATAGTTCTAAATTTCTACCTCTTTTCATTGCAGCTGTATCAGGGATTTTTGCGCCCATTATAGTAGCCAACAATGAACCATCTGGTGTATGACAAACACTTACTTCATGTGCTTTTGAAGCTGTGATACGGCCATATCGCATCTCATACCATAAATTGTTCTTGCTCTGCCCCCTTGTTGCTTCTTCGATGTTACTTATCACAGCTTTAGTGAATGCTACTTTCATTATATTTACAAGATTGTCTACATCTGCTTTAATATCTGGTGATTGACCTATTATAAAACAGTGCAATGAATACTGCACCACATTGCTATGTTTAAAATCATGTTGATATTTTAGCAGTTCACAATTGCCAACTTTTCTCTTTTTGGCTTCTAAAATAAATTCATTATAAAGCGCTAGTGTACTTGGCCTGTGAGGTACTTCTTTTTTAGACATCTGCTGCACAGTGATGTACTTCAGAGTAGTCCCTACTCTGGATAAAGTAGGCTTTTTCCAATAGCACTCTACGGATGTACATGAAGGTTCTTCAGTGCGACGATGGACCCACATTAAAAAAGCAACTGCATGTTTACATCCTCCAGCTGAAGAAGCACAGTCATGGCACTGACAGCTAATAATTTCATTGTCATTTTCGTTAATAATCATCGTCACACTATATGCTTTAGTTTTTACTTTATGCTCAGGGCATATTTTACACTTAACGGTGCAAACACCACAAACTCGGTGTAATTGGACATAGCCAATCGCATCGTCTCCATAGGATTCCCTTGCAGATCTGCGAAACAAAGAAAAAGTTCATGAGAACCACGAAGACAATTTACATCTAATTTTTATCAACATAATATTATATTATGTTAGATTTTACAAAACTTCTGAATTATCAATGAATCGTACGTAAGGGTTACTATATAAATAATTTTTACAAGGTACTTACACTGCTGTTTTTACATTTTTAAGTTCTGCAGCATAGTAATCAGCATTATTTTTAAAGAAAAGTGCAACCATAAATGCGTCTACTTTAGGTAGGTTGCTGTTATCAGCTTTCACAAAATTTGGCTCCATTTTAAGGTTCGAAACTAATATTTATGCCGCTAGTTATATGATTATCAAAAAATATCAGATAACCACTTCAGAAATAGCTCAAAGATCAATTAAAACACTCAGAATACATAAAACGTGAACTACAATGCATAGCGTTTACTTGCGTGTGACGTCTCAGAGTTGCAACCAATCACAGAGCGTTCCCGTCACAGGTAGAATTTCAAAAATTATTATATATTTTTTTGTGTAATTTGTAAAAAATATGCATATTTTTGTTCAAAATGAATTGAAATATGTTTTATTACGCCATTATCTGATAGGATTACCACAATTTGTAGTATATTTTGAATGTTGTCAAATAGCCTATTCTCCATCTTGTTTTGCTAATTTTTTGTACAAATTGTGTCCTACTAGTTTGCGATAAAATAACGAAGTTATTATCCTCATTTATTATTTATAGTTTATATATATCGTCTAATATATATTATTAACCATGCATTGTAAAATAAACAATCATGGCTAGTAGAAAGTGTAAAGAGAAACAAAATGTGTCTGGGCTTGTGACGAAAAGATTTTCAAGAAGTGATTGTAAAGGAAATTTTGATAATTTTCCATATTCATTGAAGAAAATCTCGGTAAGTTTGTCGTATACAAATTTCGTTATGACCTAACCTATTTTTAAAACAATTCATATAACTTTGTTACTGAAAGCAATTAACTAGCTCTATTCATATTTCATTATTATTTAATTACAATAAATAGCACATTATTATGTAACGAAAAATTTACTCATTTTATTATAAGAGAAATTTAAATGTTTTAGGGTCCTACGTTACATTATACCTAATACAAAAATGTTACTTTTGCATTAAATTTTTGAGCTAGCATTTGAAATTATTCCCTGAATTCAAAGGTTTATTAAAAACTTAAAATTAAAATGAAAGAGTAAATAAAATCCCTTGTTTTATTTTCTACATATTCATCATAATGTCTGGATAACATAATACAGAAATTTTAAATAGTTTTATTATTCTTACAATCATTGTACTGAACTAATGTATTTTAAGACATAAAATACTTAAGAATTTCAATGGTGATAGAAGTTTATTATATTATGGTAGGTGTCAGTTTATATAGCAGATGATTATCTAATAAAACCAACATCTTTTAGAAAAATGCATAACCATACAATATAATGTTATAAAATAATTTTGAGTGTGTACTGTTTATTTATTTATTTATGTAATTGTATCAATACATAAATTAACATTTGTTTACAACCAATATAACATTCTTCTTCATCCTAGCATTATTCCCGGTATTTTATTTTACCCAGGGTCTGCTTTATTACTCTTATCCGGATTTGACAGGTTACTAGATTTACACAGAGCGATTGCCATCTGACCTCCGCAACCCTAAGGGCTAACTAGCAACTCATTGGATAAGAGCAATTTACTTATCAAGAGTTAACGATTATTATCAGATGTTATGTGATAACAACCAACCAATATAACATTGTACAATTTAATACTAACAATATTTACAAATAATTAAAATAACAAATTTTGTCCACAGCGAATGGTGCCAAAAATGCTAGCTCACAAGCTGCATTACATTAACAGTATATACTTTTGTTTCCAGGTGCAGAGAGTGGGTAAAAGTAACAGGAAAAGAACATTTGGCACACTTACCAACTGAGAGATTACACTAAAATAAGTTTATGAGTGGTAAACATTTTAAGGACTGATTTAAAAAAAAAAAGAATGCTATACCATTTCTTTTGCTCAATGCTCCACCCTAATCAGATGAGATGAAATTATAAAACAGTTATACTACTAAAATATTTTACCAATTCTATTGTATTCTATTGTTGTACTATTAAAATATTTTACCAATTCTATTTGAATAAAATTTTGGTTTGATTCGATTTGATTTATTTCTCAACATAACTATATCTCAATTTATTACTGATTTTGTTTTAGTGGTAAATTGAAATGAAAATAATGACTTAATTTCTTATTAAACAATAACCACTACAACAAAATCAGTAATAAATCCCAAAAAAAAGAAAAAGCTAAGCGCACATCACTATCGATGGAATATTCATCGATATCGATAATTTTTATCGACATAGCACGTCACTAATCACTATGATTTATTGTAATGTTGGTAGAATTGATTGTTTTTTGATAGTTGGTAAGAGAGCGATTCTTTAGGCTGACTATTCACGATGGTCATATTGAATCTATGGGACTCCAGTCTCTTACTTATTTGCTCTGTGCGTACATGTATAATATAAATTATTAGGAAAAAACGTAAAAAGTAAAGTACAATAATGCCTAAAATCAAAACAGAGAAAAAATCTAGAGTGCACAATGAAATAGCTAAGCAAGGTAAATAATATTGAGGTTAGGCAATGAGACATTTTTGTTGCCTATTGCTTTATCGTTTTATTTCATAAATGTAGAAATAAAACGCTACATATTCAACGACCCCCATTAGGATAGTTATATCCTGTGGCCGGTTCCGGTAACATACACAATAAGGACAAATACACCCAGACCGGAAAACATGCCTGTATGGTCAATACAAACGTATGCTCCGAGCTGGAATCGAACCCGAGACCCGTGGCGCTTAAGGCAGATTCGCTACAACTGCTCCACAACGTCGTCTAATCAATAAATTGAATACAAACTTTATTATATATATTTATCTTTATCCTCCAGTCTTTTGACATCTTTCAAATAAAATAGTCTTTAATCAATATTATCTATCTATTTGTATGTGCTTTTCAGGAATACAATTTAATAAGGACTTTGGCCAGCATATATTAAAAAATCCTCTCATTATCACTTCTATGTTGGATAAGGCTGGATTGAGGCCAACCGATGTAGCTCTTGAGATTGGTCCTGGTACTGGTAATATGACAATAAAAATGCTTGATAGAGTCAAGAAAGTCATTGCTTGTGAAATAGACACAAGGTAAAGTTGATTAAATAGTATAGCATTGCAGGAATGATGCCTTACTGCACTTAGACATAATATCGAAACCAAAACTATTCTTAGGATTATATAAAAAAAATAAAGGATTACTTTTTATATCACATTAACCTCACATAGAGCATAAATTCACTTTGCATGGCAATATTGACAGTAAAACCAGAGTGCTTTAAAGAGACGGATAAGGAGGCTCGGCATCGTAAGATGCACCCTAAGGGTGGAATCAAATGTCGAATTTTAGCTCCCGTGAGATGTCCTTTTTTCACTCTTCTGCACTCTGTCCCCCCTCTCGGTGACGCTGTGAATGCCAGTAGGACCAACAGTAATACACATTCCAAAAAAAGAAAGAACTAAATAATATGTTATTCATTCATTTACAGATTGGTTGCTGAGTTGCAAAAGCGTGTTCAAGGTACACCATATCAAGCCAAACTACAGATAATAGTTGGAGATGTTTTAAAGACAGAACTACCATTTTTTGATATATGTGTGGCAAACATCCCATATCAAATCAGTTCCCCGTTGGTATTCAAATTATTACTTCACAGGCCATTCTTCAGATGTGCAATTTTAATGTTCCAACAGGAATTTGCACAGAGATTAGTTGCAAAGCCAGGTGATAAATTGTACTGCCGATTGTCAATAAACACACAATTATTAGCAAGAGTTGATATGTTGATGAAGGTATGATATAAAGAATTTTTCAGAAACATTTTTTTCTATACATTATAAACGTTTCTTTCTAACCCTTAATTTGCAACATGTACCAATTTAGCAATACTTAAAAGTCTAACCATTTAATTATTAACATTAGTGTTCTTTGCTTGACTAAGTTGCCATTATATCACTTTTTCAAAGACCAGAAATTAAGTAAACTTGTAAATGAAATTGTAAATATCAAATGAGAAATAATAAATACAATCACAAATGTGTGTCAGAATAAAGTAAAAGAATTGTATTTTCACTATATATTATTGTCATTTTTATAGTATTCCGTTACATAAAATAGCTATCATCAATCAATGTTTTTGTTGTAGGTTGGAAAGAACAACTTCAGGCCTCCACCTAAAGTTGAATCTAGTGTAGTAAGGATAGAACCAAGGAATCCTCCACCTCCTTTAAACTTTGTAGAATGGGATGGCCTCACAAGGATAGCATTTGTTAGAAAAAACAAAACACTGTCAGCTGCTTTCAAACATAACACAACAATGGCCGTACTTGAAAAGAATTATAGGGTCCATTGTTCTTTACACAACAAGGTAAAAATTAATATTGAATCTAATAATTTATTTCACGGTATTGATGTAAGATAATAATTATTAAGTATTGATACATTTTGCTTTTGAATTTTTCTCCATGGACTAGAACATGTATTTACACACACACAGCAATCTACTTATTATTCGAAGTTAGCTTTGCTTTGCTTTAGCTTTGCACTCTTTTAAAACTTGCAGGTCTAGAAAGTACAACTGTGGCAGAGTTGTCATGGTTGCGTCACTACCCCTCTTACATTTTTGAAATTGCCTTTTTTTTTGTATAAAGCCTATTATTCCCACAAGGCTACAATTTTAATTTTATCTAAATTATTCGTATTCGTGTGGAGTTGTTGGTCTCCCATCGAACGCGTCCCCGGGTGGTGGATTGGGGATGCCCCAGATATGGGAGGTACTAGGGAAATCAAATACCTAGCGCGAACCAAAACCATCAGGCATGGTCGTGCCTCTAGTCTGGTAAGATGCGGCCTAAGGGATCCTACCCTAACAGAAAAGACGAAGCTGTGGAACAGCAAAACTCTTATGAATGGCGGAATTAAATACAAAACTACCCCAGGAGGGTACCGCATCAGGCGGAGAATCCCTCCCTGAACACTGTTCCTCGGAGCAGAGCTCAGGCTGCCCCTCGGATTCTGGGGGGGGCAAATTTCGCTCTCAAAGAATAAATATAATTCAAACTAAGACAAAACTCAACCCAAACAACATGATACAGCAAACCTTTCACAAAAGTATGTTCTCCATACAAAAAACTATGTCAACACCATCAATCCCTTCGACAATGTGCGACGAACAAAACATCACTAGTAAGGCAAATGAAGAAGACAAAGTGACTGTGAAAGATACATCAACTAGTACAATCGAGCACAAAAACAATAAGAATGACAACTGGCAAAAAGATATAACTCCCTTTAGGAGATTTAAAAGGAAAGAAACCAGCCCAATACAAAATGATACTAACAATAAGAAAAAAAATAGGACTGAGATAGCAATACCAACCCACAACAGTTTTGAAATATTAGAGGATGAGCAAGTGCAAGATATAAATAAAAATAAAAAAGAGTATATACCCAAGCCTGAACCTATCTTTGTTACAGGAGTATTGAATGTAACATCATTGAGGAATGTGATGAGTAAGTTTGTTGAACCCTCCTCATATACCATGACTACGCTAAGATCAGGTCACGTTATAAAAATAATGCCCAAAGACATACAAACCTACAAGTGCCTAAGAGAAAATTTCATTTCTAGCGATATATCTCATTACACTTACCAGCTAAAAAGCGAAAGAGCTTACAGAGTCATATTACGTGGCCTCCATTTTTCAGAAGACACCAAACAAATTTCAAAAGAACTAACTGAAATGGGCCACGAGGTCCGACAAGTAGTAAACGTACTCCACCGGACATCAAAAGATCCTCTTCCAATGTTCTACGTGGACTTAGAGCCTAAATTTAACAACAAAGAAATTTTTAATGTGAAACATATACTCAACCTAAAAGTTACGTTTGAAGCACCATACAAAAAGAAGAGCAATGAAATCTTACAATGCAAACGGTGCCAGAGATTTGGACATACTAAAAATCAATGCTATAGACCCTTTAGGTGCGTTAAGTGTGGAAAAGAACACCCCACCACAACCTGTAAAAAGACCTGACACAGATGCCACCTGTGCTAATTGCTTGGAGAAACACCCTGCCAGCTATAAAGGTTGTAAAATTTTCAAACAATACAAAGAAAAAATATCAAAAATAACACCAAAAACCAAAATATATCAACAAAAGCCTAACCTCGCTGAAAAACACGTAAAAACTACCACACAAAACACTCCTAGAGTCTACAACACCAATAAGTCATTTGCAGAAGCAATCAAGACACAGACTAAACCAGCAACACAGGTGGAAAGCACCATAGATCTAAACAACTTTACCCAATTACTGGAAACTATGCTTGAAAAGGTACAGCAGACAATAATGGCTGTAATGGAAAAGATGATGGACAAAATGCTAAATAGCATTGTCCAGCTTGTCAGCAGTCTTCATAATAAATGATTCGATGCAACCTCCGAGTAATAACTTGGAACGCCAACGGCTTGACGGAAAGACGTCAAGAATTAGAAGCATTTCTCCATACAGAGCTGATAGATATAGCCCTAATATCTGAAACAAGGTTCACAGCTAAAACTCATGTCACATTTAAAAACTTACCGTATACACTACAAACCATCCATCTGGGAACAGCCATGGGGGAACAGCAATCATTATCAAAGGCAATATCAAACACTATCCTCTAGAAGAAATTCGCACCGAAAAAATACAAGCAACCTCTATAAAACTCACAGACACTAATACTGAAACGGTAATATCTGCAGTTTATTGTCCTCCGAGACACACAATATCTGAAGAAGACTTTGAAAATTTCTTTAAAAATTGGGCCCCAGATTCATTTGTGGTGGTGACTGGAATTCCAAGCATACTCACTGGGGCTCCCGACTCATTAATCCAAGAGGGAGGCAACTTTTACGAGTAACAGAAAGAATGAAGCTTGAATGGCTTTCTAATAGTGAACTTACCTACTGGCCAACTGACAGAAACAAAATTCCTGATCTCTTGGACTTTTATATTACAAAGAATGTTGACAAGAACTTCACAAAAATGGAATCGTGCGTTGATTTAAGCTCGGACCACACCCCGGTTATTCTCAACGTCTGTCAAACGATAACTCTAAAGGAGCCTTCCACACGAATATACCATATTAACAACACAAACTGGGAAATATACCAACATGTCATAGACACAGAATTAAACCTACAGAAAAGGATTTTAACGATTGAAGACCTAGAAAACTCAGTCGAGAAATTGAATATTACTATTCACACAGCCGCCAATCAAGCAACACCTGTAAGCAAAGGAAACCCCCAGAAACACAATATATACCCTAAGAATATTAAAGACAAAATAAAAGAAAGGAGAAGACTTAGAAAAGTATGGCACACCACTAGGTACCCTAGAGACAAAACTTTATTTAATAAATGTTCAGAAGAATTAAAGAGCCTTATAGACAACCTAGCTAATAACAACCTCCAGACTTACCTGTTTTCACTATCACCCACAATAGACACTAATTACTCTCTTTGGAAAGTTACCAAAACCCTAAAGAAACCTAACACCCAAATAACGCCTATCAGAAATAACATAGGAGGGTGGGCAAGATCAGATAAGGAGAAAGCCAATACCTTCGCTGACCATCTAAGCACTGTCTTCCAACCACTCCCAGAGTCTGACCAGAAACACACTACAGAAATAAAACATTATCTAAACTCACCTCTGCAAATGTGCCTACCGTTAAAAAGTGTGACTCCTAAAGAGATCTTAAGAGAAATAAGAAAGCTAAAGGAAGGAAAAGCACCAGGTTACGATCTTGTTGACGCAACCCTTTTGAAACACCTACCAGAGAAGGGAGTTACGAGCCTAGTCAAGATCTTTAATGCTTGCATCAGGCTTGAACACTTCCCAGGGCAATGGAAAATTGCCCAAGTCGTAATGGTGCCCAAACCGGGTAAACAGCCGCAAGAAAGGACCTCGTACAGACCTATAAGCCTCCTACCAGTAATTGGCAAACTAATGGAAAAAATCCTTTTAAACAGAATGAAAGAGCATCTAAAGTACATAATCCCCAGCCATCAATTTGGTTTCCGAGATGAACATGGTACAATTGAACAAGTACATCGCACTGTAGACGTCATCAGCAATTGCCTAGAAAACCGACTGTACTGCTCCGCTGCCTTTTTAGACATTAGCCAGGCCTTTGACAAGGTCTGGCATGATGGACTGGCATATAAGCTTAAAAAGTTGCTCCCACATTCATTTCACCACATACTCGTATCTTATCTGAATCAAAGAAGCTTCCAAGTTAAATATAATAGTGAGTATTCTGACCTCTACCAGATACACTCAGGTGTTCCTCAGGGCAGCATATTGGGACCGGTTCTATATTTGATTTACACTGCCGACCTTCCAATCAATGTTGATACAATAACTGCAACATATGCTGACGACACTGCTATTCTGTCACTACATTCCAACCCAGAAACTGCATCAGCTCAACTACAAAACCATTTACACGAAATAGAGAAGTGGTTCAAGCAATGGAAAATAAAAGCTAACCAAAACAAGTCCACCCATGTTACCTTCACACTTAGAAAAGAAACCTGCCCTCCAGTTAAACTAAACAACGAAGAAATTCCACAAGCTGAACACGCAAAATACTTGGGTATCTACTTAGACAGGAGATTAACTTGGCAGAAGCATATTTGGACCAAGCGTAAACAACTCGACAGCAAACTCCGCAGTATTTTTTGGCTAACAGGTCGGCACTCCCACCTTAGCGCCGAGAGCAAAATGATGGTCTATAAGGCCATCATTAAGCCAATCTGGACATATGGCATTCAACTTTGGGGCACTGCAAGTAATAGCAACATAGACATCTTGGAGAGATTTCAGACGAAGGCATTGAGAAGTATATTCAATATACCCAAATGTGTCAGCAACAAATACTTGTACCTAGACCTCAACCTACCGACTGTAAGGCAAGAAATAAGGGAGCATAGCCTGAAATATCAGCAAAGACTGGCAAAACACACAAACAAATTGGCATTAGCGCTGAGTGGAACGGGAGGACAACACCACACGAGGCTAAAGAGATGTGACATCCCCAGTCTCAGCTCCAGATTCATACAGAGAGATGAGAGCTCTCTTAACTAAAGAAAGATTTCTCATACCGTAATTAATACCTAAACAGACGAGAAGTTAGGCATCAGAGTGGCTTATTGTCCTGGGACAGATTGCCTCGTAGCAGAAAGAAAAAAAAAAAAAAAAAAATCTAAATTATGTTACCTACAATATCATATGTGTAAAAAATAATTGACAACCTCTTTTGAGGTTTGTGAATATGTGGCTTAAGGCAGCAAAGTTGTCATAAAGATAGTAATTTGTAATTTGCACCCATAAGGCGAAAATTTTGAGGGAATAATCTTCTATCAATTTCAACAAGTATATATAATATATAAAACATAAATATGTAATAAATACATTTACATTTATTATTGTGTAGAAATAATTTTGACATTTGTGAAATAATAAAAGTTTTATAATAAAGAGTTGCCATAATATAATATTATTCCTTTCAACAGGAGATACCAGAAGATTTTGACATCAAGGAAAAGGTGCAAGAAGTACTAACCGCAGCAGAGGCTGATCAGATGCGGGCCAGGACAATGGATGTGGACGATTTTATGAAATTGTTACATGCTTTTAATTCAGAAGGAATACACTTTGCATAATAACAATTGTTTATTTTCAAACATTACATTATTGGTTAAATTAAATCACATGAAGCCTTCATCATTTGAAAATAAACTATCAAATATCTACATACAATTATAACCTATTTTCTTTACTTTCCAAACAGTGCTGATTTGCTGAAACCTCTGTCAGCATAATCGGAATCTTTAGTACGTTCTGATTTATAAGGGAAGCCTGGTTGCCCAGGAAGAACCATTGGCTTGCTTTTTGTTACTCTCCATCCACCCTTTTTAGTCCAATTCTGAAATTTTACAATAATATGCATTACTTAAATCTGATTTTGTAATTTTATAGTACATATTTACTGTACAACTGCAAGCTAAAGGTAGCTTTAACTAAAAAGAAATATATAAAATGTCAAGCTGTTTGACTTTGGTGTACATTATTATATACTAGCAATTCCAGTGGAGTCACTTGTGTTAATGTTTTATACCGGATATATCATGTCATTCATTTCTTTTATATTTCCACTGGAACCAGAATTTTTTCAAGATAAGTACCCTGTGTTAATCCAGATAATAAACAACTTTTTTCCAAGTTTCATTCAAATCTATTTGGCTGTTTTTCAGGCAAAACAGGCTTTTTATAAATAATGTTTGCATTCATATTTATAAAATATATAATATATGATATATGTGATAAACAAATTTACGTAACTTTATCAAGCAAATTTATACTTACATTTCCTTGATATTTAAAATAGTAATGGATGCCTAAAATTCCAACAGCAATCAACCCAAGTTTCCCAGTAATATATCTATAATCGGCTGCACGTTGGACTCCCTGTAAAGGAAAATTATATGAAATATTATGTTTTACATAGATAGAACCATTTATCCTAGTTTCACACAGTATTGGTGTGGCATAATTATTTTTTTTTGTCGTATTATTATTTTACATAAATATGCAGATACAGGCTGGCAGGATATGAATGAAGGAATGTAAATATAACAAAATATTTTAAAAAATTTTATTTTATAGTATTTTATGTAGAATGAACTTTTAAAATAATGAGATATCTAGGCTTCCCTTTATACGATGAATAATTATTATTTTTATTTATATTATTAAGGTTATTTGAATTATGTAATCTATCTTACCAGTACAGGAGCCAATTTCTCATACAGCGTATCTAAAGGTTTACGATAGAAGCGACGAATTGGATTAATACGTTCCTTCCAATATTCCTCAACATGAATAGGTTCGTTAACTAAAATCTGATCTTGCAACCATTTTTTACGCCAAGCTCTTTCAGCATCAGTCATACCCAGACATCTCTCCCTTTCAGATGCCACACGACCAGCAATAGCTATAGGCTTTACGCCTGCTGTTTGAGCCATTCTTAGCTTCTTTTAACACCAATGCGTTAAAAACTAATTTCGGTTTATAAGAGAGAATTCAGATGCTCAAATCAGCCAAAAACTGCCATCAGCCATTTGCCAAATGTCAAATTGTTATTGACATTTGAGAATTGAAAATAAAGGTATAAATTTGTATAGAGTATACATAACTTTTCCATACAGATTAAATATTAAAATTACCACTGATCTCCATAACAACTGGACTTTATATATATATGGTGTAAAATGCCAAAAAAATGTATATACATAATACCAAGAAAGTAGCTGGTAGGGACCTAAATATTATAATAGTATCCTACGCTTGTGTTAAAAAACCTTGAATTAAATTCGTCAATTTCTTAAATCCATTTTTACCTTTATTTTAGTATTATTCATTTTAGTTACTATCAATTTATTAGTGGCCCTAGTTTATCCTTCTATTTGTACCAGTTTCAATGCGTATATTTCAATCTATATTTATTCTTATATCTATGACAATAAAATATTGGATGTTGACATCTACAGAATGCTTCTATATATATAATTTCTAAATAAAATAAAAAATATCTAAAAGCTAAAAAATCTATAATAAACATAATGCAATAATAATAATTTATTAATACAACAGATCATAACGTACATGAAATGACCAAATATTCTTCAATAACTTGTTCATTATTATTATCTGAGTGCTGCCAGTTGAATTTTTAATTTTTTATCTTTGGACTTCTGGCAACTGGCAAGTCGCGTGTGACAGTGAACTATCTAAATTAATTTCTCATTGCAAAGTTTGATTTTTGTTTACGTTTATTTGCTATTATAATAGTTGAAAACCCACTGTGAAGTCCTGAATCAACAATGCCTCGGTACCATACCGTAGAAATCAATAAAACAGAATGGATTGTACCTGAAAGATATCAAATGCTTACACCTGTAGGATCTGGCGCCTACGGTCAAGTTTGGTATGTATTTATTTAGAATGGGTAGGCACTTTGCCAGTGTTTATTTTTAAATTCAGTTTTTATAATGAAGTTGATCATATATATTGCAAATATTATAAATAATTTTCAAACAATTTAAGAAGAAAAGATTTGTTGCACTATTTCGTGTGGGTGTAACAGGTTTCATGTCTTTCCTATCATTCATAAATATTATCTATCTAGATTATAATGATAAACAAGTCTCATTTTATTTAATATGTATGTGCTAAAATTTTGTTGAATAAAATTAGCCAAACTGCAATTGTAATTATCAATATATTTAAAATACAAAATTTTAGAATTGAAACTTTGGTATTTATATTAAAATTATCTTTCCAGTTCAGCTATTGACACACTGCATAATATGAAAGTGGCCATTAAAAAATTGGCAAGGCCCTTTCAATCAGCTGTGCATGCTAAACGGACATATCGGGAACTGAGGATGTTAAAACATATGAACCATGAAAATGTTATTGGTATGTAAAGAAAAATCTATTTTTTATTTTGTTACATTACATGAGTTATTTTTATTGAAAATAAGTTCTTATTGAATTTTAGTTTAAAGTAGGCAGACACCTAATAAAAAGTAATTTTTTTATAGTCTTTCTTTGTCTGTCGAAGGTATTTATTTTATTTATGTATGTTTTTATGGACTTGTAATAAAAATTTATCACAAAAAATTCAAACAAATTATACTGTTATAATAAATAATTATCACCACCATATGTGCAGGTTGGTTCCTATATGAATAATTGTAAACTTGCCTTACCTTGACACAGACCTCTTTTGTTGAATGAAAGGTCTTACGTAAAAGAGCCTCTGGTACTAACTAATTTTTGACCAAATTGTGGATTGAGTTTGATCTGCTTAGCTATCTGAATTTGTGTCAGTCCCGATTGAACATTTAGAAAAAGGTCAATTTAATTATATTGGTTGTTTGTCTTGTTTATCAGTTACTAAACTTTTTAGAAACAGATCTAGTATGAGCCAGTACTAACAGCCATAGAGTAGGTATGGTAACACCACAGTGATAATACGCAATTAGCCATTTAGCTGATTATTAAATTTATTTGTTACACTGATGATGAACTAGTTTGGTACTCTTGAGTACTCCACAGCTATAGCAGATGTTTACAGGACTGAGGGTGGTGCTTCCCAACTAGTGCCAGCCTTACCAACCAGACCTTAAGATATACTTAATATCTTTTTAAATTTCTCTACCACATTTTCAAATTTTTTAAAAGTCAAAGAAAAGAGAAAAGTTTGTTCCAGTTTCACTCATAACAAGGTGTTTAACGGTTTTGTCATATTATTTTTTTTTATGTTACTAATGTAGCCTATGAGTATTTACAACACCATTTGTAGGTGTCACTCACACTTTGCCAACCTCGTGATATTAGTTCTTAAATCTCCTTTGCCCAGTCACTCTCTAGCCTACAGTGCCCTTCAAATTGAAACAGTAATGCCAAAGACACTACTGCTTTGCAGAAGAATATTTGACACTGTGGTGGTACCTACCTAGCCGGCTTCTTGCAATTAAGGACCTACCACCAGTAAAAGTCAAAGATTGCGCTAGTTTCACTCGTAAAATAGTGTCTAATGTCTATGTCATGAAAGCAAACATTTAATTTTTTGGTTTGCAAGGCAGTTCAGTTCAGTTGCAACTTCAGTTTTAGACGGACTTGGACAAACTTTACATTCGGTGTAGAATTTGGCCATTAATCATGCATCCAATAATAATAATATTAATAATAGGCGTTTATTTGCTTGAAACATGGTTCCAAAGGCATCGTTTAGACACTATTTTTGTTCTTGTCTCTTTTAACTTATTTAAAATTATCCCTAGAATTAGCAACACATTATGATACTTGTGTATTATTTTTACACCAATGACATATTTTTCCTCCGCCTCATAGTCTTTAAATTGCATGATATGATCAAAAAAAGAAATGTGCTTGCAGGGCTCTTGGATGTGTTTACTCCCGAGAAGAGTTTGGAAGAGTTTCAGCAAGTGTACCTCGTGACGCACCTCATGGGCGCCGATCTAAACAACATAGTCCGCACTCAAAAACTATCAGATGAGCATGTCCAGTTCCTCGTCTACCAGATCCTTAGAGGCCTCAAGTACATCCATTCAGCAGGAATTATTCACAGGGTAAGCTGATGAAAACAATATAAATTTTTCATACTTCATATGTATAATAAATTTGTTTTGTTACAATTGCCGAAGACTTGAAGGTTATTGTCACAATTGTTGTAAAATAAACAAAATGTGTTTTCAAGATATATGTTCAAATTGTACATGCAATGTTCGTGAAGTATCACATCCAAATATGTAAAATTATACAAGAGAGTTAATTATTTATTTCATTAAAATTATTTATTTTAAGTTTCGATTAAAAAAAATCGTTATAATAACGTATAACTGCTGTCGACATATAGCTATTTGATAAGTGAATGAATATTTTAAAAAATCACCTTGGTACAAATGATTCCATTTCTTTATAGTTGGAAGGGTCGGGCTCAAATCAAGTACCACTTTATTTTTAAGTGGTTAATTCATTCATTTATCGGCGTCGGGATGTGACGACCCCATCGCCCGCTGTTGGAATAACCTCTGTCACAGCAGAGATTATTACACCAGTGCAATCAGTCACACTGGTGGTAGGTCTTTTGTTGCAAGAGGCCGGCTAGGTAGGTACCACCGCAGTGTCCAATATTCTGCCCCCAAATAGTAGTGCTTAGGCATTACTGTGTTCCGGTTTAAAGGGCACTGTACGCTAGTGAAATTACTGGGCAGAGGAGATTTAAGAACTAATATCTCGAGGTTGGCAATGCGTGAGTGGCGCCTACTAATGGTGCTGCAAGCGTTCATAGGCTACGGCAACCACTTACCATCAGGTGGGCCGTATGCTTGTTTGCCAACTAGTAACATAAAAAAAAAAAAAAAACGATTTAAATTCCTCTCGTGTATGTTGAAGGAAAACATCATGAGGAAACCATGTCTGTCATGTCAAGCATATCTTTTGAAAAAGTTCGGAGATACATTTATTTCAATCTACAGGGTGGTGGACACATGTACGCCCATGCGTAGCCGAGATTTAGGGCCTAGAGGGGGGTAAAATTACTATTCTCACTAATAGTTATTGGTTAAACGGTTAAAAATTTATTATATATGTCCATTTCTTAGTATTTTACAAGGTCCAGGGTGAGGCAGCTTGCTCCTGCCACGCTACGCCCGTAGAAGTAGATTTAACTAATTCTTTGTCTCATTTAATAGGACCTAAAGCCTTCAAATATAGCTGTAAATGAAGACTGTGAGCTGAAAATCTTAGATTTTGGTTTAGCTCGACCGACTGAGACTGAAATGACAGGATATGTCGCCACAAGGTATGAGTTTATAATGATTTTGTTTTGTAATAATGTAACGTAAACCAGTAATTTCTTTTAATAACTCAATACACCCAATTACAACTGGAATTACTTATTAATTTTTGAATAGCTTTTGTAACTCCCATGATTTAGAAGAACCTAACGATACTATTTTAAAGACACACATACTACCATACATGGACACTAGAAACTTGAGGACGTCGGGTAATAACTTGTTTTAATAACGTGACTGTAGTAATAACTTAAACCCACATTATTCAATAATAGATCTAATAATACAAACGAAAGTAAATTAAAATTGTATTTGTAAAATGTGCTTGTAATTAAAATAGAATACTGCCACGTAACCAAAATCAATTGTAGGTGGTACAGAGCCCCTGAGATAATGCTCAACTGGATGCACTACAACCAAACAGTTGACATCTGGTCTGTCGGATGCATTATGGCTGAATTACTTACGAGCAGAACTCTCTTCCCTGGCACAGACCGTATCCTTTTCTGACACTTTTTTTTATCGCACCTATATGTCATAAACAATTTTTTTTATTGTATATTTTGCGCTCTTTAATACGCCATGTCATCGACTTAAAATTTATAGACAGGCTCTTTCATACTAAGAAAATCCGAACATTCGTAAATTCGCACTAACGCAACGAAACGAAGTTAGTCACAAGCTTGCAATATATTCGAACGAAGTTAACGTCACAACATAATGAAATAAATTTAACGTGTGACTAACTTAGTTTCCAAGAATAGTCGAAGGAGCACCAACGAACCTATGGACATTTTCACTGTATGGAAGGGCTGGTCCTTAGTTTATACTGTAGTAGTAATAAAATATTTAAACTACATAAGGTAAGAAGCAAATAATGTTCCGAGGAGCTAGGCAAAGGAAGAAATATAATATTGGACATTTTAAACGAGTAATTACGAAAAGGTAAGTGTCAAAATAATTATAAACACATTGTGTAGTCATAAATTTATTAATACGTATTTAAATACGACTTATGGGTGTTCGATTTGGGTTTTATCAAAGTAGTGTAAGGATATTGTCATGATTCATTAGAAATAGTTTCGAAAAGTATGGAAATGGTACCGTTTTTCCTTCCTTGTAGTTAAGGCTACCAGTAAGCCTTGGGAGGTTAAGAGTTATTACGCCAATAGTTTAGGCCTCATGTGTTAACAACGTCTCATAGCTTTGAATGTAGCATAAAATTCTTTATTTTGCTTGTGAACCTTAATCGAGGAACAGATATTCACCAATTGAACCTTATCATGGAGGTCCTCGGTACACCAGCTCAGGAGTTCATGCAGAAAATATCATCAGAGTCTGTGAGTATATATGTACATGTGGGAACTGGTTGCAAATTTTTATACATTGTAAATATTGGAAAAGTGTATTATAAAGAAATAAATTGCCATAAAAATCTTTACTTACTTCTAAATTTAATAAATAATATCCAAATAACAAAATTAACAAAACTACTTAATCTCACATTTAAACTACTTAATCTCACATTTAAACGCCTTAACTCTGTTCAATCGGCTTAGGTACCGACTAGTTTCGAACCCATCAGAGGTCCTTCATCACGGTTACGATCTCTGGTCTCTGATGATAGAATAATGTGTCACGAGTCTTAATAATTTAGAACTTACCTAAAATAAACAATAATAAACATCGCACACTTAGCGGCCCACAATAGAATAGATATCCTTTGCCGGGTCTTGACGAAAAAAATATCTGTGGGCACTAAAATTATGTTACCAATATGGTCGCCTAATAAAAATCTTAAATTAAAATCATTTAAAATATTATATTTATTACATTGATGAATAATAAATATGTATTTTTTTAATTTTGTATTGTAAACTCTTAAAAAAATTAGATTATTTGTATATACTCGTATGGGCTATTTTCTATGAGCTTTTATTTATTGTGCTTGAAATTGTGCTTCACTGTAATTGGATGTGTTACGTTACTACGCTTGTGTAAGTTTGGTGCTTGCCTTAACCTTTACGCGTTCAGATATTGACCATCTCACAAGAATCTTATTTTTATGCGGAAAACCAGAACAAGAGACAATTGACAAAATAATAAGCGACGAGGTAAGCTAACAACTAATCAATAACTCATTGACGAATATTGAATAGGGTTGCCACATGTATCTCGTGTAGAGTTGCTCTGTCATTTACAAATATATTAAAGTTATTATTTTTATCAGTAACCACTAACTCTTGGTAACTCAATAATAAAAAAGCTAGTTAATTATTTTAACTTAAATATTAGTGTAAAGAAACCGTAGCTGTATTCGTTTTGAAACAAAATAGCTTTAATTTAAAAGAAAAATAATAGGAGTACGCATTTTGCTACTCAAATTTACCAACCCACAACATGAATGTATTCACAAAATATGGCAGCCCTATTCGTGAACTAGGTCATGAGACATTCATGTTAGATAAAATACATATTTGCGTATTATATACAAAAAATCGCTAGTTGTGATATCATTAACTTTAGTTCCACCCCCTTTTTTCACACATTTGACGACGAGCAAGTCCCCTTTCCGTGTGATGAAATATTTTGTAGGTGATCACTAATAATAAAAACGATTTCTTCTTTTATATTGAAATAATAGATAATATTACTTAAATGCTTTGCCTGTTATATATAAATTGGGTAACTTTAAGCTGTATTTTATATCTTATTAATTGAAATAACTATAATAAAAATATAACTTTAATGATACTTAGTTTATAAATGATACTTAGTTTATAATAAAAAATATAACTTTAATGATACTTAGTTTATAAAGTATACTTTTTCTTGTAATTGTTTTGTCTTGTTGTTTCTGGTTGTAAATATATTGTGATAATGTTATACTGTTAATTGCTTACTTTAATGTAGTATTCTTTGTATACTTGGACTATATGGGTTTAATTTATTTTTATTTTTTAACGTTTAGTTGAGAAAGGTTTCTGTTAGTTTTATTATACCAATCAGCCCTGATTATTCTAAGAACTAGTACTTTTACAATAGTTCTGACTTTCTTCAACACAATAATAGAACTACAATAGTTCTGAGTCCCAAGCCTAGGCTCGACCTCGCAGGACGACCCTTAAGGTGGACTCAACTTGAACAACTTCAGCCCCTTGGCACTTTCGGAATGGACCAGAGGCAAACGTAATAGACCCTACGATAAAAATATTCTGACTACTAGTATTAGGAATTTAATGTTATTAATGTCTCATTGGAAATTATAAAAATGGGGAATAATTTAAATTTAATTTTCCGAAATTATCCCTAAAAAAAATTAAAGGTTAAAAGTATATAGCTAATTAGTATTTTCGTAATTTACAGGCACGGAACTACATCCAGTCGCTGCCGACGCTGAAGAGACGCGACTTCCGTGAAGTATTCCGCGGTGCGAACCCTCTCGCCGTCAACTTGCTCGAACTCATGTTAGAGTTGGACGCTGATAAGTACGCAATTATTAAGTTAAAAATCACATCACACTATTTTATTTAATAGTATTGCTTAAATCGTAATTAAAAATGTATATGATAATTAAGAAAGAGTACATTTAAATCATAGTAAATCTTGCTAAAAATATTCCGATAGTAAGTATTGTTTAAAATCTACATACAGTACGTAGACCTAGATAGAAAAATAAAAAAAAACGAATCCAAACTTGCTGAAATCTAGACTTGACTTGATGAACTGCAAGTAGGTTCTACTATACGAAAGGTTTATGTTTGGGCTCTCCAGAATAGAGGGAAACAGTGACTTTCTGTAGTTTAGGCTGAACTTTCATGCAGTTTTTACCAATAGACAGAACGATTAATGAGGAAGATTTAACTGTATAATTTGTTAATAGTTGTAGGCGCCTAAAGCACCCGCTTTCTCTACCGCTGCGCCACAGGTCGCGGGTTCGATTCTCGCTCGGGGCATATGTTTGTTTTGACCAGACAGGCCTGTGTTCCGGTCTGGGTGTGTTTTTCCTTGTCATTGTGTATGTTTCCGGACCCCGACACAGGATATAACTATCCTAATGGGGGCCGTTGAGTGCGTTTATTTATAAATTGGTTGATATATGACGATAATTGTTGAACGAAAGTAAAAATCGTTGTCGGCTCTGCTAGGAAACTAATAAAATGTATTAAAAATAGTAAAATAAGTTGTTAATGCGAGTATCGATGTGATGGTGATGATGTGGTGTTGGTGTGTGCAGACGCATCACGGCGGAGCAGGCGCTGGCGCACGAGTACCTGGCGCAGTACGCCGACCCCACGGACGAGCCCGTCTCCGCGCCCTACGACCAGAGCTTCGAGGACATGGACCTGCCCGTCGACAAGTGGAAAGGTAAACAGATCGTACACCAACTGTGAGTTTGCACTAACAAACATTGGACATGCAATGTATCGAAACTTGTTATGGGAGACAAATTGCACTTTTTGTTTTGTTGAGTTTACGTTCGCACTTAAGAAAACCGTTCAAAACGTTTACATTTCAAGATTTGTGAAATATCAAACATTTGTGATAACAACTGGGACCGACAGCTTATAGTGGTCACCGAGGTATGATGCCAAGATAAACGCCCAGTCCAAAACAGATATTTATAATAGATATCTGCCCCGAGCGGGAATCGAAGCCGCGACCGTCGAGGCTCAAAGCAGACTTCGGCAGTTCGTCTTAATTATAAAAAAGATCAATAGAGACAAAAACCTATCTGTTGCAGAACTAGTATGGCAGGAGGTAGTGGAGTTCAAGCCTCATCCACAGCACATGAACACGGTCATCGAAGTCAACCCCTCGTAATTTATACATTTTCATGTTACAAACATAATATTTAGACATAATCATTTTAATTATGGAGCTATTTGCGTATATAGGGAACATAAGTTCTGTATTAAAAACTCTCCTATTAAGAGTTGGACACGAGGTAAACGTAGAAATATACACGGTCTTTTTGAAAATTATTTTCAGCAAAAAAGAAAATTTGCTATAAAAATGTAAATATAAATTAAATATTATTCGTATGAAATGAGTTATTCCCAAAATTGATTTTATATTTATTTCACTCGACAGTTGAAAAGTACATTTATATATAAAGCATCAATTACGGCCTTAAAAATTATTTTAGTGGGAAAGTATTAAATTTTGGCTTGAAGAGAATAAAAAAATTAAGTTCAACAATTTGCATCCAGATGATGTATATATAATTTTGGTTAAAAAAAAAAACAATCTGTTATTAGAGAACGTACCCATACTACGTATTACGATACCCGTTCAGGGAGGAGGGGGGGTCTTCAAAACCATGCTCGGACGGTTATTGTTATAACATTATTGTAAAAAAACAACTAAAATAAAAGTATTTTTGTACAAAAGTGGGCTTATCCCAATAAAGGATCTATTCCGGAATACCTTTGGCGTCATCAATTTAAGTCACGTAGAATCTCTTCTAGTGATGAAAAATTAAGACCTGTTTTTGTAAATTAATTTGGTCACGCGGGAAGCGCCATTTTGATAAAGAATATGAGCCTTATTATTTTTATCTTCATTTTCTGTTTGCATAACAAGTATATTTTAATCTATGAACAAATAAAAAACTATACTGAAAAAAACTGTAAAGTAAGCCCAATCCGCTTTCTAGAGTTTACAAGGGACAGTCTATTTATGAATTCCTACGTCAAAACTGAGGCCTCTGGGCATATACTACTGGTGATCACCGAGTGGGGCTGTAAAATTTAAAAAAAGGATCACGTAGTATGGGTACATTCTCTTATCGTCGGTCAATTCTTTATCCGGAAGGATTATACGTCAAATTATTATGATGTTATTTTATAACACCTGAGACATCGGTCAGTATGCAACAGTATAATAATAATTAGCTGAAAAGCGTAGTCTTGTCTCTGGCTTAGGTTCGTAGAAATTTTGATTAGTATGATAATTTATTCCAAGTACATAATAAAAAAAAAATGAATTATCTTTTAAAAAAGTTTTATATAGTTTATTGTGAAGAATTACGTATTTAATATTTTAGTATTTATTCTTTTTGCAGATTTATGAATTTTGCTTGAATAATTTGTATTTTATCAATTTAATCGGTTATTCAAAAGCGATTTATGTTTAAGTTTTTACTTGGCAGCGTTCATAAACCACGTGGATTGTTAAAAGGAAAGGGAATAAGAGAAATAGTTGGGTAGCTTCATGTGATCCAATAATTATACTAGAATTTTGTCCTATATAAAATACATAGTTTATTTAAAAAAAATAGTTTTGAGGTCAATATATTTTTCCAAATTTCTTTATTGTGAAATTAAATAAAGTATGATTGATTAAAATTTCATAATTACGTAACGTAGCACGTCATATGAAGCATGTCGGTGATGCGAATGTGTACGATTAGTTTTATCAAAAATAGTTCAACGCGTCTAAAAAAGGTTTCACTTAAAAAATATAGGTTGTTATAATGAATATTGGTATAAGTAATAAAAATGCTTTATAGCGCGAAGTTGGCCGGCTGTCTCATTTTAGAATTGATCAATGGCATTAAAATTTTGGAGTGCACGCTCAGGATGGTATTATTTAGTTACCAGCCAGTTGGTTGGCGACGCTTAAATATTAAATACTTCGTATTTTACATCATATAGACTCGTACAGTTATTATGACGGCGAGTGGTAAGAGCCCACGTAGTTTATGAGCGCTCCCTTTTCGTATGTATAATAATAAGATTATTATATATCGATTTTAAGATTTTTAAAAATATTGTGACGGGTTAGAAGTGCCTAATTAAGCATTGAAAAGCAGTTTTAACATATTATATTTATGCTTTATTTTGCTTGTTTTGAAATTGTACAACAAATACAATAACATCGAACTTGTCTTTAGCATTGTAAGTGGCAACACTTATTTAAAAAAAAAACCGTCCATCTTAAAATGATATCCATTATTGCTCAGTCCTTGTTTTCTTTTTAGAAATGTAGTAAGATAAAAACTAATTGTATATTTTATAATTTTTTAAAAACAGGTGAAAAAAACTAATTGCCATAATCAGAATGTTACCTGTGCACTGTAAATGCCCGCGTATCAAAAACAATGACGTCGCAACATACGAAATTCATAAAAACCTTGAAATCATGAAATACACAGATCAAAAGTCGACGTTGTGGCGCAGTGGTAGCGAACCTGCCTTAAACGCCACAGGTCGCGGGTTCGATTCCCGCTCGGAGCATAATATGTTTGTATGGACCATGCAAGCATATTTTCCGGTCTGGGTGTATTTGTCCTTGTCATTGTGAATGTTTCCGGACCCCCGACACAAGGTATTACTATCCTAATGGGGGCCGTTGAGTGTGCAGCGTTTATTATTTATTATTATTATAAAAGGAGTTACTTGTCTAAAGCTTATGTTATTACGCCGTCGGCTTTCAGACCGAAAGAAAAGTTATTATTTTGATAGTCGCAGAGTTGAGGAGTTAATTTACTTAGTTACATCTCTTTAAGATTTGTTCGGAGTCGTTGTCTTCGGTATGCGGTTAGCAAGGATTATCTTGTTATTATTAATGATGTTAAAACATCATTAGTTACTATAATGTATTGTTATTTTGACTTAAGTTTAATATTTCATTCAATATAAGTTTACCTCAGCATTTTTCTTTTATTTCATTCTGTTCTTCAAAATAGTTTAACTTTTTAGCATAATTTTCAACAACACTGTCAGTTGTTGAAAACTACAAGGATCTTATCCACTGCTGCCGACTGGAGGCACGAGTGCCTTAGTCGCATTAAAATTTATAAAAGTCGAAGAATAACAACTTTAGTGAAATAAAAGTTATTTTAAATATGTTGTATAGTTCTCTCAATTTAAAATGAACCTAAATGGCCGCTTTTGCGCAGGTACAATAATGGACGAAAATGGAATAAAAAAATTGATTTCGCCTAAATAGAAAGTCTATTTATAAATTGGGAAAACGGAATTAGGTGTATAATATAGTTGTTTCTCCTAAATTCAATTAATAATTTATTCATTATCGTTATTAATTACTTAAATATAATAAAACAAATAATCACACAATTCATTAAAATAATTTATATTTTTATTTAATTTTGAATAATTTATTTTTAAAGGACTAAAACAACCTTGAGCGAGTGTCGCCTTGCTATAGTTACCCTCTTCATTCCGAATTCGGTTGAGACCCAAAAATGTGTTGTTGCGCATGGTTCAATTTATATTGAGAGATTTATACACAAGATTTCTCATTCGGGGCGCTCGGAACAGATAGTTGGCACTTAAAAATACTCGAAATAAGTAATGCCTCTCGCCTTACTCCAGTCTTACGATTACACTCATAAGCAGACATTTTAAGTATACCATCTATAGGAACAAGTAAACCTTATATCAATATTGTATTTATAAAACATCTTATTCGAAATAAAACTCGAAGTTCATTGAGTACATATACATTTATTCCGGAATGCTTTGTTTAGCACATCTGATAAACTTTTTTATAAGTTTGTTTTTCTTAAATAAAGTATATGAAACATGATTAGATGTGCTGAACGAAGCAACATTTAAAATTTGCGAAATCCAGTTGGTACATTAATATTCCGATTAGAAATTAAGTATCTGTTTTTAATGTTACATCTCTATACATCTTGTTAACAATAATGGAATATTCAAATTCGAAATTAAAATACCCGTACTTCAAACAAAATCTAACATGTGAATAATTTTGTACACGTAGGACTTCTTCAATTAGTACTTGTCAGTAATATAGTATAGTAGATGTTTTTGTACATAACCAAAAGAGAAAGGTCAATAAATTAATGCTTAGTTCCTATATCAAATCATGTCAGTCAATATTAGATTTTGATTGAAAAATGAAAACAAATCTTACAAAAAATTAAAGGTAAATTAATATTACTAGTATTTACAAAAATGGCATGCTAGTATCTGTCCTAAGTTAAATCAGTTTTATTCTTTTATATCATCATTGATAAATAATAATCACTTGATTTTTACAAATTTAGAGAGATACAGTAAATTTAAATTCTACACCCAGATATTACAAAAAGTGTTGAATATTTCAGATTCGCATTACTCAAGCGATCTTTTTGAGACCTCGCTCAGTATAATAAGATCACCTTTATAAATAAAATAAAATTATCACAATGGTTGTTTATATTATTGAGATATTTACAATAGAGAAGAATAGAATGCTTTCATTAGCGACAGGTTCAGAGGTAAGTCGTCCTCAGAATCGGAACTGTCCGCTTCAGCATTCGATCCATTGGTGGTTGCTCCTCTAGTTCCGCCCGATGAGGTTTGCGCTTTCTCTGATTTCTTATCTGTCTCTGCCGAAGAACCATTTTTATTTGTATTTCGTACTACGGTACTACTACATTTTGAACTAGAACTTGACTCACCAGATTTTTTTTGACCATTTATTACGTTAACAACACTTCGCAGTCTTTTGCTGTCACGACTTAACTTGCTATGGCTAGCATCACTATCTAACTTACGCTTGTTGCTTCTAGAGGTCCCGCTAGTGCTGGGCTGCTCGGTCGCGGGGCGCGGCGGCTCGGGGCGCGGCTCGGGGCGCGGCTCGGAAGGCGACGCCTCCGCGGTCTTCTTCGAGGATTTAACGCCTTTTCCGGAGCGAGACTTTCGCTTTTTCTGCTTCTCTTTAGCTGGCACATTATGTGATTGCGCCTGGATCCGATTATTCAATCTTCTCCTATTTCTTTCTCCTATGGGAATTTTTCTCTTGGATTTTTTTCGCCTGTCATTAATCTCGGAATCAGTCGAGTCAGTAGAATACCCTGAGAAGGATTGGGAACTGGACGTGTCCTTGGACACCTGTGAGTAGTATGAGCACTCCGATGAAGTCGTGTGTTCGGCGTCCGAAGAGCGGTGTGGAGGCGGTGGCGTGTAAGCACTGTTCTCGCTATCAGAGTCGGGGTCGGGCCGTTCCGTGTGCTTCCTCAGCGTTATCTTGACGAGCGACGAGCGTCGGCCGTCCTGTGCCTCGCTAGGAGCTGTCTCCGCGGGACCCGGCTCCTGAACAATCACGTCACTGTCCGATCCGAGCAGGTCAACCACCTCCGGCGTCCTGTCCTGCGGCGGCTTTATGTAGCCCACCACCATCACCTCCGAAGAGTCGTCGTCGGTGTCGGACTGGGATATCGTTTCTATGGGAATGACATTGTCGCTTGTGGTGTTTGAGCTAGCAGTGGCGGCGGTGGATACTGCCGGCTCGGGGATGTAGTTCTGAGGGTAGACGGGCGCCGGGACGCGGGAGGGGCCGGGTGGAGGATCAGCCGGCTCCGAGCTAGAGATCATAACGATGTCCGAATCGACGCTCGCTTCAGATTCCGTACTCGATATTACCTCATTGACTAACGTCGATACCCTGCTATCTGTAGTATACTGTACGTTTCGATCGTAGCCGGTCATGTCGTACGGCGTGGAAGCGAAGCAGTACAACTCGTGAAGGAAATGTTCAGTTCTATCTCCAAAATAACGCTGCATCGTTTCCCTGAACTGGGCCGAGTTGATGTGATATTCTGGCAGCAATTCTAGTATCCTCGCTATCACGTAGGAAATGTGTCCAATATTTTCATTTAATAAATAGTGAAGTTCTCTATTGAGCCAAGGTACTAACCGATGCATTTGCGAATCATTGAACCTGTAACACGAAATTAAATCATTAGACACTTACAAAAGAAACCGTTGTAACATCAATATTGTTTGATTGATTATTACCTGTAGAATTCCGGCGTGCAATCTCTGAACCGTCCGGTGAAGTCGGGCAATGGCCTCGCCCACAAGTTGTACCGGTAGACGGTTCTACGGAAGGAGGCGGGTGATCGGCGGCGGTGCGCGCGAGGGGGGAACACGTCCGCTACCATAGGGTAGTGCAAGAGTAGCTGCTGGATCGCGAGCGTCTCGCGTCGCGGGAGCGTGAGCGTTGTCCTGTACAGGGTTCTATTGATAAAACTATAAACTGATATTATACTTCAATATTTTTAAGAACAATACATTTAGTCATGACAAAAACTACAACATAAAAACTGCAGCTTTTCAGGCATCATACAGGGGCAGTGGCAGGCAGGCCAGCGTCGAGTACAAAGACCCGGCCCTGAAAAAGGGTACAACCTCCACAGGGGATCAAATTTGATTCCATCCTTAGGGCGCCTCCTGCGAAGCCGAACTACGGCTAAAGACGTCATCGAAGATGTTGGCAGTGCTCCGAGCGTATTCTACACGATGGACTCACTTCAACGCGACCGCAACACCACGTGCAAACAATGGACCTCGTCCTCGCCGGCGAAGACGGTGTTGTGTGCGTGTCTGTGCTGTGTAAGGGGCATTGTCTAATGTAATCCTATCGTCAGAGCAGGACGTGTATTAGGACGACTGTAAGTTGGTTACTAATGTCTGTATAGATATGCCTGTCTAATCAGAAGATTTGAATGGAAGGTAAATTATAAATAAAAATATTGAGTCTGCTTTTACTGGGGATCGAACTGTGACTGCTGAGACCAGCAGAGCACTTTTGAGACCCCTAGTCCTTCCTGGACTACATTAAGCTACTTTCATGTTTATTTCGATTCTTTTATTGTTTTCAAATCAAATTAAAATATTAAAAATAAGTTAAAACATGCCACAATTTGTATGTTTTGATTAATTACCTACTATTATTAAGTATAAGATTAAAATTCAAATATCAAAGAACAGTTACATACATTAATTAAACACACGGCATTGTCATGGTTTATGTATGTATATGTCAATATTTTATAATATTATAATAAATAAATATATTCGCACAGTTTATTTTAGCCTTTCAGAGTTATTATTTAACAAGAATAACATGTCATTTCTACCTCCCTATTATTCATAGTTACACTTAAAATATTATTTGTGAATAACATGCGAAGTTCAATAACAATTCAACTGATAAATGATTTTCACAAAGTTTTATTATTCTACAAATGTATTTTATATAATAAGTATTATACAATATGGGAATAATTTTAACCGTGTTGTTTGAAATACTTTATCTCGCTCTGACAGTATAACAACTGACAGAATAATGACTGTGTTTTTCAAACAACACAATAGGAACACAAATTCATTATCTGATCATTAAAAGTTACTGTGTCAAAAGTCATAAAAAATGGAAGATTATAAATAGTTGGGATAACCTCTGTCACAGCAAAGATTAATCTACCAGTCCAATGAGTCACACTGGTGGTAGATCTTTTGTTGCAAGAGGCCGGCTAGGTGGGTACCATCGTAGTGTTAATTATTCTGCCGCCAAATAGTAGTGCTTAGGCATTACTGTGTTCCAGTTTGAAGTGCACTGTATGTTAGTGAAATTACTGGGCAGAGGAGATTTGAGAACCAATATCTCGAGGTTGCCAACGCGTGAGTGGCACCTACTAATGGAGCTGCAAGGACTCATAAGCTACGGCAACCACTTACCATCAGGTGGGTTGTATGCTTGTTTGCCAACTTGACATAAAGTTAACATAAAAAAAACTTAACATAAAAAAAAACCAGGAATATCAATAGTCTAATTTAATTAAAATTTAACAATTATTGATATTAATACAGGATCGAAGAAATCAATTGAAATAGAAATCGATCTCCCCGCAGCTACGAGATAATAGACAAAAGAATAATAAAGTACACCTCAGCAAAAGTAGGATGATGGTATTAAATATACTGAAACAACTTAAGGTAGAATTCACAGACCAGAATGGAGCCAAATAAAAGGAGGATACAAAGAAAAAAAGCAAACTGCCAAAATTCAATTAATATATGAATATGACTGAAGTCAAAATCATTTTATGTGTTAAACTGTATACATCAGCTACTGCTTGCAGTTGTTACAGCATTAAAATAGGATGGTACATGCCTGTTCATACCTTAACCAGAGTTAAAGACATGTAGTTTACCAATTTGAAAGGCATTTATATATTTTTTTGTTTTGCTTCTATGTGTCATAGCATGATCTTACATAGCTGTTAACCATCCTCAACCATAGTACATACGAGGGGTATGGTATTCTAGTTTTCACATAGTAATCCATATATATGGTTTGTAGCCTTTGCAAACAAAAAGTTAGAAAAAAGTGATAGGCATATTTTTATTTACTAATATGGTACACTCAACCCTGTAAAGGTTGCTTTGTATAGAAAAGTTTCCTAACATTAATAATAAATAAACTATACCCACTCAACAGTCTCCACTAGGAAAGTAATATCCTGTGTACAAGCACAACTACCCAGACCTGAATCTAATCTACAACCACTGGCGTTTAAGGCAGGATGTCTATCAACTATAGACAACAGTTGTCTAACAGGTTATATAAATAAAGTTTTTTAAATTGGATTGGTAGCTTCCTTTGATTAAAATGTGCAAAGAGCACAGAACATTACAGCTTTATTATTAATATGAACATTTTTTATTTTTTACCTGTATCGAAACCTCCTCGTTGCATTGGCAATGGTGTCAGTATCAATTCTCTCAACAATATCTTCAGCCTGCCTCTGCTCCACCATATATTCCTCATATTGATGGTTTGACCTGACATTGTGTATTATTGATCTGAAGTTTTGCTTACACAAGGGACATTCAGCTTTAACCTGAAATTTTACCAGCTCTTAGTTTTTGTTCTCTAGCAAAACAATATTAAGCAATCATAATATTTATTTTGCCAGACTATATATTAGTACAATAAAAATTAAATGTTCCTTGTTATGTGGTTTGAGACTCTGATGAATCCTCATTTTGTCATTTTACAGAACAGTGAAAATGTGGAGTTGTGCGTAGCAAGTCTGCTTTTAGTCTCAATGGTTGAGGGTTTGATTCCCACTCGGGCAGGTGTTTGTTAAAAAATTATTGTTTCAGTCTGAGCCTTTGTCCATGTCCATGTCCATGGGGAGACCCTCCCCACCATGCCTCGGAGAGCAGGTTAAGCTGTTGGTCTCGATTGTTATCACATAACATCTGATAATAATAATTAACTCTTAATAAGTAAATGGCTCTTATCCAATGAGTTACAGCTTCGCCCTGAGGGTTGCGGAGGTCAGATGGCAAATGCTCCATGTAAAAACTAGTAACTAAAATACCAGGAAAAATACTAGGATGAAGAAGTGACAATACTGAAATTTTAAAAGCTATCTAAATGAGATAATAAACAATTCAAGAAAGATAAAAGTAAGCATAGCACTAGAGCTTTAAAAAAATATGAATAGTTTAGTTACAACATGTGTTTTATAACAAAAATAATATTTTTGTATATTATGTCCATCATCTTTCAGATTTTTATACTGCAAAATTGTACAGACTTAAAATCAAAAACGTGAACCTTATTTCCATATGCTTCTAATCTGAAGGTCTGAACTACTAACAAGTATATAAAGGTTTTAAATTGACCAAACAAAATTATTTACTGATAAAAATGACTCACTTTACTCCATGTGAGTAAGCATTTGAAGCAGAACTGGTGTAGGCATGAATCCGTGAAGGATTTGTTGCGGCATGTACCAAGACATATTGCACATTTAGGTGGTGGTGAATTTCTTCCATTATCATGCAAGGGACTGCTACCATCGCTTTTAACACTGCCATGGGTCGGCCCTGAACTATCATCTTGGGCAGGTGTCAGCGTGTCCATGGTCAGTATATACTATCTGTTTCATAAATCATCCAATTTAACAGTTCTTTAAGCAGAAACGCTTTTAAATTATTTTTAACTTAATGTTAATAGATTTATAAGTAAGCATCAAATTGTAAAGCAAATGTTATGAATACTCAAAAGAATTTTATAATCAATACTTTTTAATATTAAAATAAAACTTTGCAACTTTAACAAAATTATACGAGTTATTTTTTAAATAACACTAAAAATCTAAGAATTTTAATGATTAGAGATTTTAAGATGACAAATCGAATTGTTTTTTGCTGTTATAGCAGTACTCTCGTGAACAGAACGAATTGTTATTGAATTTACAATCACCTACAAGTTTTACATAGAGAATTTATTCAAGATTCCAATAACGTGTCTACTGAGACATGTTGGATTGTTGGCTAATACGTTTTAAAGTTTCGACCTATTGTATAAATGAATAACAATCACTAACCAGAACTAGTCAACAAAATAAAAAATAGTCACTACAAATCTGATGGCTGCTTTGAATCTCTTCTTGGACTTCAAAATTTACCTACTATATCTCAAAATCCTGACAAACAAGTCGAGAATATGATTATACAAATCAATGGTTACCTTATCATGGAGACCAGTCACACCGAAATCAATATTTCAAATTATTTAATTTTTTTAACATTTGCACTATGGCTGCAAAACTGTACTTTAGTATACTGTATCGTCCAACGATTATTATTTTATTGTCGTAATGCGTGATACTGGTGTTCGAGTGTCGACTCTAAACTTGACATAAATGATAAATCGAGGTAGGTGTTGCCAACAACTCGAAACTTACTATTGCCATTTCTCACTGCTTGAATAGCCACATCCGAATTTGGACTGCAAAAGACAAGAGTAGTCGAAAACGCCAAAACATCGCCATGGATAAATTAAAAGCTCCAAGACCAATGATGAATAGATCAATTAACTAAACATAAAATCAGAGATATAAAAATAGAATATCACATTGTTTCATGAACTATTTTTATGACCAAGACGGGGAATTATAAACATATGATAAATAAGTATTACTACTATTAAAATCATCCGATATTAGAGGTTTTATAAATTATATTAAGCCAAACTATCCAGTAGTAAGGACATTTTTTATCGTGCGAAGTTATTCATGAGCACCTCACTAAAATTTTGACCGATCAACCGACCGACAGTTGTCAATATTTTACTAAAGTTATACAATGCGTAGCTTTCTTGTCATATCATTATAAGGAATATGATTGTATGAATATGTCATAAATTTGTCTTAGGGAACTGTTCGAACATTGCATACTCGATTTTTCAATTGATTATGTTTTCGATACTTATAAATTTTTTTAGTTTAATAGAAAGAGGGCAATAATTATACCAAAAATAATTACAAATGGAACTTAACTCTATGGTTTTATAGATGTAAGGTTAATTACATTTTTATGTACTTTTTAATAGTGATTTTTAATTTTTCACGGAGCTCTGTTCACATTGAAGGCGATACTGACAATGATAAAAACCAAAATAGTTTTTATAAACGCATTAGACTTGTTGATCTATAACATTTCCAGAAAGGAACAGTTAGTAATGCGTGTCCAGTTTTTAAATGGTCTAAGTTAAAAAGTGAATGTTATTGTGTACTTTTTTTTAATGCCAACTTTTAGCAACATCTGTAGCACAAACTGCATGAATTGATTGATTGCAGAATCGATTAATTTGACAGTCTGTTTTGACAGTCGATTCAAGTTAGTGTTGACATTAATTGTCAATGTTTTAACAAAATTTTGAAGGAGTCGAAAAAACATTAGATTATATTGGAAATTTTGGGATATTCCTGTATTATTTACCAATAATAATGGGAGTACTTAAAAAGGTATAAGAAAATTGATATAAAAACGCATTCTAGTTATTAATATGTTTATGGTTATGTAACGAGCACTGTTTTCATTATGAAAAAGATTAAAGGCGGAAGAATAATGAATTACTAAATGTCCTGACAATATTATGTTTATTCAGTTTACGTACATTATACTATTAACATATTCCAGACAACGGGCCTTGTTGGGTTAGCAGTATCACCTAATGCCCATCACACCTTAGGAGCACTATATGGAAAGATTTTGAGAACTCTTCAAAAGATGCCTGAATCGTCTGTATATAGAAAATATACTGAACAAATTGTTAAAGAGAGAGCTGCTGTATTAAAACAGGTGATATGTATTTTTTTTTTGCAAATTAGTAATTGATATATATCTCTTATAGCTTAGCCAACTAGCGGCCATTTAGCTGACTTAGCTGGCTTACCTAGCTAAGCTTAGCTAATAGGCTAATGGCTAAACAACATAATGGCTAATTTTATATATTCTGGCATAATTAAAATCATAATTACATTATATAGATAAGACATGGGTTACTATACCATTCTATTAGGCCCTACACTTATTGACGGCATGGCATGGTAGGGGATATTTATGTGATAAATAGAAATAAACCTTATATAAACAATAAGTTTGAAATTTCAACAGTGAATAAGTTTGAAGTTTCAACAGGTGAAGTGATTAATTGAGCTAGCATGTATAGTAATACTGTGTCAGTGTAATTTCAAATTGATTGTCATGTTTTTTATGTTTATTTCAATTTTTCACATAAAAATCTCATGCCCTGTTGTGCTACCAATGAGCGCAGGGCGCTAATACACAGAAAACTTGAGGACCTTGTTTTAATAAATATTTTTACCATTTCATTTTAATTACAGACAAAAGACACATATGAAATAGAAACTAAAATTAATTGTGCCAAGCAGAAGAACTCATTTTACAAGCTGAGAATGAATTAAACTTGGCACGTAAAATGTTGAACTGGAAGCCTTGGGACCCATTGGTAGCCAAGCCTCCCAAGGGTCAATGGGACTGGCCTCCGACAAAAGCAATGTAACAACCTTCAATTTTTAATTATAGATCAACTATAGTCATTATTTGTTTGAAATAAATGTAAACTGGTATAAATTTTATAATACTTTTTATTTTGATAATAAATTATTTTGTAACAGACACCCTTGCTTAGAAAAATATCATATTTATTATTATTTTTTATTTAATGAAATGTTGAAAAAAATAATTAATACAACTCTCAAAATTAATTTTAGCATATTTTTTTAATTTTAGCATATTTTATTCTTAATTTTTTTGTAGATATAAAAATATATGTATATGGTATGGATATAAATATATATGTATATAGATTTTAAAATAATTAAATATTGTGCTGTAGTGAACAACAAATAGGGCCCTATCTGAAAAAGTCGATTGTTTCAAGACTTAATATCTAAAGGTTTGCTGGTGCTGCTTCCAAAATTCACTCAACATTCAATTGAAGGTGCGTGTGACCAACTTTCGTTTCATAGAATTTACAAACTTCTTTATGAATTCTTTCTTTACGGAAGGGTCAGTCCTTAGCCCATGTTGCTGATAGAGATATGTTATTATTTTATGTCAAGATGCCCATCGAGATGAGATGCACATTGTTTTTGTGCCACATTTATTTTTGTTTGCTGTTTATTTTAAAATTAACAATAAATGAAACCATTAACTTGATAACAAATTTATTTTTTAAATAACCAAAAGGCTTTGAACTTTTACTATAAATATGTTTGAAAAAAAAAAAACAAGATGTCTTTATTACTACTACAAACTTAACCAATCACAAGCTGCCTAAAACAATTTTTTTTTAATTTTATCATCTTTGTAAATATATATTTAAAAAAATACATAAACTAATAATATTAATATGGAACATCAAGTTCCAGGGTTGGATGTACAAAAAAAATTTTTAGTAGCAAAAATAAAACTAGCAAATCCCCATGCATAGTAATAAAGTTTGAACTCACTTTGGGTCAATTTATAAGATAAACTTAATATTTATTTATTGCAGTTAAGTGAATGTAATACATAGTTAATGCTTTTGATAGTCATCTCAGTGTCTTATTAGTTCTTATCAAAGGTAAAACAGGTGAAATACTTTATTGTCTTATTATATATCAAAAGTCCAAATTTAATCAAACTAATTATAACACAAGTGATAATGTTTATAAATAAATTTATTTCAAACACTTAAATAAACATATTGTTGAATAAATATTGTAAGAAGCTTACCATATCCAGCACAAAATATGTATCAAAAAGTTAAAAAATAGTTAAGTAGTAATTTATCATTATTACTAAATGATTTCTGAGGTTGGTTCACAACTGATTTATAATAGAAATACTTAAGAATAATTATTGTTGGAAAAAACTATATTAGAGCTTATGAGTAAATCTGGAACGTTAAATCAAATAGACTAAAAATTAATATGTTACTTAATTTGTAAATTTTTCATAAATAAATTGCTGTCGTTGTCAGTATGGTTAGGTTTTGGGAAGTGGTCTCTTCTGTCTATATATTCATAATACTCTTTGGCATGTCTCTGCAGTTCCATAGCATATGTTAAATAATATTTTTATATCAAATACCAACAAACAAGCTGGGTATTGTTGAATTAATATGTTCATAATGGTTGATAGATAGTTTGGCACAAGCACAATTATCAAAGGAATGTACAATATTAAAAAAAAAAATTAAAATTAAACCATTAGCCAACATTTTGATTATAAAAATCAATTTAGATTATAATTGACAAAAATATCATTATAAATGATTTAAAATTCATCACATTTAACATGTATATAAATAGTTTGAAATTATTATTTTTTTAATATATATTATATCATTCATTTTACTAATTTTTGATTTTCACTGCAGGGCACATGTCTCACGACAAACAGAGTACTCAATATTCACCCACGTTTAACATTCTATATAGCTTTTGTTAACATTACAATGGTAACTCTCTCATTAGAAATGTGTTTAACATTCTTAAGTTACCAAATCATGAGAAATATAACTAATAATAAAAAATATTTTACTGAGTACATCATTTCTTCAATATACAAACTAAATGCTCAATAACTACTAAAAATAAATAACTTTATAAAAATTACTCATTCTACAATACTTGCCTTTGAACTCTTTAAACTTAAATGAATTATTTGAAAGAAGTCTGAGTTACGTAGATGTAACACCTTTTCTAGCTACGAGCAAGTTTAATACAGGATGTTTCTTTATGTAACTAACAGCCTTTTTATGTGTTACCATGGTGAAGTCATAGCCATTGCACTGTAAAATTTTATCATGCATCCTCAGACCAGCTTTTGCAGCAGGGCTGCCTTCATGTACTTCTGTTACATAAATACCCTGGAAATAATTTGATTCCTTAATTTTTCTTTTAAATCATTACTAAGCTTTTAATGTATTTTTTCTTCTAATATGAACTAAAATGCTTTGCTACGGATATCTAATGTATACTTAAATACTAAATATCATAATCTCATATATTTAAAAAAACATGGAAATGGCACTAGTGGTTCTTGATTTACAAGCACACAAATGGACAAATAGACTGTTAAATAATATACAATAATTATAATTAAACTGTTGGTTAATAATATACAATAATTATAATTAAACTCTTTCATATAAAATGTTTTCAGTTGAAAATAGCTAACAAAATACATAATATATTAATCCCATTTTTATTTTGTTGATATTTAATCAGGTTTTTTGTATAAAAGTAAGTAGTAATGTTAGCAATTGTCGAATAGCCGCTTATACTTACGTTGTCTGTATATCCCTGTGGACTCTTACGAAAATCTTGGTCAATACCGCCACCTATTTTAAATCCACATTTCATAACTTCGCGACCTTCTGCATCAACACCGGCCTCTTTTTGCAGCGTAATTGGAATCTGTGTGATGTTTATCATATAAAATGACCTATTTTATCAACTAAAATAAAGAAAGGTGAATTGGGAGTGGTCTCAAACTTACACTCAAGCATTCCATAGCCGTTCCGGCTTGATGTTGAAAAGCCATTTTCGCCATGATTGCAGTTTATAAATTTCTTTATGATAGAATAAAATTTAAAATATTTAAATATTATGAGAAATTCACTCAAAAATAAATAAATACAAAATGTATTGAAAACTTGAGTCACTTGAGACTTGACACAACAATCAACGACAACGACAACCTTCACAAATTCTGAATTCATGTAATCAACTAATCACAGACTCACAGTCACAGAGCATATAAGTAAGAGACTTAACTCCCATAGATTGAGGTGACCATAGTAAAATATAAATTCTTGTGGCACGCTCTCTTACCAACTATTAAAAAAAACATTCAATTCTACCAACATTATAATATAGCAGATTAGTGACGTGCTATGTCGATAAAATATATCGATAAATAATACATCGATAGTGATGTTCACTCCGCTATTATTGTATTTTAGGGTTACTGGATTATTATCTATTACTGATTTTTGGTAGTGGCTAATGTGTATAAAAATTTAGGTTGTTATTTTGTTTTCAATTTACCACTAAACCAAAATCAGTAACAAATTGTTATGTTGATAAATAAATCGAATCGAATCAAACCATAATTTTATTAAAATAGAATTAGACGAAAATGTAACAATAGTCTCAAGATAACTAAGAATTAATTACAACAAAATATTTTGCGATTATATTTATACAAATGTGTATATATCATGAGATCTAATTGAAACTCTCTTTTATCCATTGATTTCTGAAATCTGAAAGAAAAGGGAAAAATGTAATAAAACACCTCATTGTAAATAATAAAAAACAGGAACTACATATACAGATACATTATTATATATTTTTCTCTGTAACCCTTTGATACCTCTTTTTCTTTATCATGACTGGAGTGAATACTAACAATATTAACAGAAAAAAGAAGCCGAACAGTTGTATCATAATTTGCTTATTATATATCTTATATATTCTTATTATATCTTTATTTGTCAAATTTGGTTACATATCAAAGGGGAAATTATTTAATTATAAATGTTTAATATGAAAGTTATATCAAAGTATAGAAGGTATTTTCAAATAAATGTTCACCTTTTTTGTTATGTATAGCCTTTCTTTAAATTCAAGAAACTATATGTTTAATTCAAAGAGATTTAGGTATAATATGAATTGGCTATTCTGCCATAATCTCATCTGTAACCCTTTGATATCTGATTATGGTGGAGCATTGAGTAACACATATGGTTTAGCACTCTTTTTTTAAAATCAGTCTTTAAAATGTTTAACACACATTAATTTATTTTGGTGCACTCTCTGCATCTGGAAAAAAGCATTGATTATTGTATTTTTACAGTTAAACCTTTTTTGTATGGTTGCAGAATTTTCCTAAAAAAATTTTGTTTTTATTAAAAAATCATTTACTATACAAACAGACACATATATCATAATATAATAAATTACTATTACAATTTATAAGTATTTTATGTTTTAAATATATTAGTTCAGTAAAATTAATGTAAGTAATTAATGTAATATTAGAACTATTTGAAACTTACATGTTATCCAGAGATTTATGTTTAATATGTATAAAACAAAGCAAAGGTTTTTATTTAAAATTACTTTTAAATTTAAGTTTTTGATAAGCCTTTGAATTTAACTAACAATTCCTAATGCCAGCTCACTAATTTAAGATGTCTAATACCTAATGCAAAAATAACGTTTTTGTTTAAGATATAATAATAGGTAGGACTACAAAAATTTAAAATTTCTCTTTAAAAATTAAGTTATTATGAGTTTTGTGATTTTCGTTAAATAATAAAATCTTCAATGAATTAAATAATAATGAAATATGTAATAGAGCTACTTAATTATTTTCTTAGATAGGTTAGGTTAGGGCATAATGATATTTTGTATACAGAAAACTTACCGAACTTTTTTCAATTAAAATGTGAAATAATCACATTATTTCATAAAATACCTTCTTGAAAATCTTTTCTTTACGTTTCAAGCCTACATGTTTCACATTTTCCATTAACCATGTTTGTTTATTTCACATTACAAACGTAATAATATATTATACAATAAATAAATAGCAATTAAAGAAAACCTATGGACATATATAATAACTTCTTATTTTTATCACAAACTAGTAGAACACAATTTATATTTCATAACAACAGCAAGTCATTAAAAACAAGATGGAGAATTGAACTGATTGTGATTACTTATTACTGAAGATAAAAATTAAAATAAATATTATTTATAGTAAAAGAGCGAGACAAATAGCGTAAAGAGTGAAACGAATGAAGAAGTGTCAAACGCCATTAGAAAAGCCCATGTCTCCATAGATCGTTTTCTGTGAAATTTCAATAGACTGCTCACAGTCATAGATATAGAAATTGCGGCGTAAAACACTTTACACTTTCTGACATGAGACATATCAACGAGATACATAAGTAGTTATATAAACTAAATTAGAAGGAGTTACAATACCAATCTTCTTTAAAATAAGTTTACAAGAGCGGCTGGAGCATCTATGTTACTCGGTCTACGGTTTTGACTTTTGAGTTAATACCATAGAGAATAAAACATATATTCTATATTCCCTGGTTAAAACTTTGAACTAATGAAGTTTGACTTTGACAGAACATTCATAACTTGACATTGTAAGCGAATAGATATTTTTGTAAATAGTGCAATTCGCAATTTTGCATTTTTTATAAAATTAAAAGTAAAGATAAATAATTTCGAATGTCTAACAACGGCAGTAGACAAGTTTGGCGAATAGTATTAAGGAATTTTATTAACTCTCTCAAACCTCGGCCGATTCAAGGAAATAGCATAGGTAAAAAAATTAAACGTTAAACTTATATTTATTTTATGATACCAAAACACCAAGCCTGTGTTTCTATTATCCATTCATGTCTATCCTTAAGTAGCTTCATAATTTCGATTGTGGTGCACAAAGCGAGTGTGCTGGCTTGTAAATATAATTGTTTAAAAATAATGAAAATAATTTACGCCTTCAGGTAAGGATTACCTCGGAAATGCTTACTATGAAATCCCTGCAGACCCAAGTAGAGGAAAAAGGAAACCATCGCGTTGGTATGACCCACCAAAGGGCTTAGACTTTCAGGATCCAATACCTGCTGAATGGGAAGCCTGGCTTAGAATGAGAAGGTATTTCAAGAACATTATGCTTTTATATTGATATATATAAATATGAAGCAAAAAGTAATTTGTAATTTGTTTGTATTCACCATACATGCATTTATTTCGGTCTGGGTGTGTTTATCCCTGTCATTGTGTATGTTTCTGGACTCCTGACACAGGATATAACTAGCCTAATGAGGCTGTTGGGCTTTGAGTCTATTTATTTCATTTTTTCAATAAATTATTATTAAACATATTTTTGAAAAGTTAATTACAAATAAATTATGATATTTACTAATTCTGTCAACTTTATTAGGGTTTGTTTTTTTTAATCTTGAATAAAATACATATTTATTTGAACTTTAGTGATACTCTTTATATTTTTCTTTTCATGTTATAAAAAATCTAATTAGCATTTGAATTTTATAGGAGTGAGCCCCCTACAGAAGAAGAAGTAGCAAAAAATGTTGCTATAGCAGAAATGAAGAAGATAAATGCAGCTAAACTTGAAAAGGAAAGATTAGCGGATGGTGGAGCTCTGCCAGCACCGGTAGATAAAGGACATGATTCATACCCGAAATATCCTGACTATCAGCCCGGTGATCCAGATAATAAATATAGAAATTAAATTATTGGAAGTAATAGTGAATGTTTCTGTAAATAGTTATTAAAATATAAGTGATGCAATGAATATTACTTATGCAAATCCAATGACAGGTTTTATTGTAGTGTAAAAAGTAAAGTAACAGCAAAGTAATGTTGCACTGCTGGGCAAAGGAGTCCTCTCATTTTAAGGAGAATCTTATTGTATACTTCTTGGTACTATTGGTAAGAAGTATTTGGCATAAACTCTTAATATTTGCTTGGCTGTATGGTGATTAGGTATATTCTTTGCTTCACTAATGAAATGTAATTAGTTAGTTTTAGTAAATTATATTTGGTTAATTAATTGATAATAAAATGTAATATCTTATATTTTTGTTATTTTTTTATATATACACTACAAGAACTATACCATATTATATGACAGTAAAATAACATCATACCATATTAAATTCATCAAATTATATAAAATGCTATTTGTATTAATGTTAATTTTTTAATCTCGTATTTAATTTATTTATAATTTTTACCTTAGTTATTATAAATTAAGTATTAGTATTGCAATAAGCCATATTGCAGACATGCTTATTGATTATCGATCCTCTAACTTTTTTACTAAACCACCCCATATCTACATAAAAATTTAAGTGGATGATTTAAGGAGCGTAGACGTTCACAAAGCAGAGCACGTAGCGTAAGCTTTATCATTCCGAGGCTCTTAGAACATATTCGGCATTTTTTGTTTTTGTTCAGGCATTAAGATTCTTGATCTGTGGGCTACCCGTTCATTGACTAACCTCGCCTAATCTTCGTCTAAATTGTAATTGTTTACCAACTAGTGAAAGAACCCGCCTGTGTGCGTATCTTGCGGACACCACACCTTGGGAATGACAATAATATTTTTTTTTAAGCTTACTCGCAAATATAATTTATCTGTGTATTTAACTATTTAAATTCTTAAGAATCCTTAAACATTTTATCCTTTAAGAAGTTTAATTACTAAATAATTCAAATATCCAGCTATCATCAAAGAGCTCTTAGATACTAAGTCTTAAAATAGCCCATACAATTTCGCGGCTCGACTTCGAGATACTTCGATAAATTGAGTGACGCAAGAATTTAAATAAGAGTATGTATTATAACAAATTAACTCAATTAGAGTAATGCCAGAGCTGAATTCGATCCTTAATGGATAATTAAAGTTTTTTTTAATTTAATGTACTGGTTGCAATTTAATTTACTAAAATATTACTGTTATAAATATGGTTGGATTTTAAACACAACTATTATTCTTATTTATCTCCTAGTATCCCATATACTTAAATATTATGAATTTTATTGAAATCTATACATATACCTAATAAAATTGTAGTTGGTATGTCTGTAAATAGCATATATTCAAGAATACGTCATATCAGTCTGTCTGTATTATATATATATATATATATATATATATATATATATATAAAATATATATATATATATATATATATATATATATATATATATATTCCGTATGTTAAAAAGACATCATGAAATTTGATGCGGTTTTCATATTTGTATTGTTGCTTCATGTTTTCCTCTGAATACGCCACCTAGAAGTCAGGTTAACTATAATTACAGCGTTGTTTAAAGTGAGTTTTATGCGCAGACAAGTTGCGGACAGTAACTAGATTAAACAAAACAGGTATTTCAATTTTTTTGCTAACTAAATGATATACATACGTAGACGTAGATTTTAAAGTTGTTAATTTATGTTAATTTGTTGTGTATTATCACAAAGTGCACTGACTTAATTACAATTAAAACTCACCCACTTGATATTTTCGCAAATTGTTGTAATTTTCAAATTAAATTTCCGTGATTTAAAACTATATGTATATAAAATGATAAAATAGCTAACTAGATAACAATTATTGATTGTTAGACGAAAGCAAATGTTATCTCTCCGACTATGAACCGGAGTAGTTTTCCGCTGTGTCTAAAATGGTTAGATCAATTTGAATGGTCGGTGATAAAACATCCTTATAATTATTATAAACTGAGACAGTGACCAGTGACCACGCGGTCAGTGACAGACTTACTTATAAATAAAAAGCTTAAAAATAAATCTCATTTTTACATATATACATAATAAAAAGGCTAAGAAGGGCTCATAATTATCAGGCGCATATTTTTTTTTAGATTATTAATTAAGCTCAGAAAAAAGCTTGAATAAAAATAAATTCTGTGTGACCTAAATCCCTTCTGATGGTAAATCTCTTTGTTTATTTTGTATAGGCAGTTCTGTGTTAACACTAAGTTTCGTTGTCTAGCAGAATCTTAGAAATAAATAATTCTCGCGCTTGAACTACAACGAATTGCTACTGAAAGTCAAGGTTGTCTTAAATTAGCATTCTAAAATATTCTGCGTTCATTTACATAATTATAATATATGTAAACGTGAACTAATTTGAAGAAAAGCTACGTGAACAACACTTAGTATTGAGAAAGCTTATCGGACGACCCGCGGTCGAGGTATGTAAAGTTACTATATTTAGCATTTTGTCTTTGAAAGAGATAAATAATAGTATAAATATAGCTGTTGTAACCGCTATTCCATGTAATCAATTGCTTATAATAATTTTTATTATCTCACCGGGTTGAACTTGAATGAGTTGCTTTGTGCAAGAAAAATAGTATAGTTAAATGCAACTGCTTATCACAGTACTTTGAAATAACGTTTAATATATTAAAATATCTTAAGTACTAAGTCTTATCAAAAAGGTGCTATATAAGATGCTGTATTAACTTATTCATTGCATTGATAATTGTAACTTTGAGTGATACACAAGCATTGTTTATAATTGAAATTAAGCCTTTCACGTTTTCAATAGGCTAACTTACGAAGAACCAGAAGTGAATTATTAATAGGTAAGAAAAGATTTTTATTATATTATTATTTACGAATTCTAATGATGTTGTTAAAAGTTTTCTTATTTTTTTTATTAGAAATCCTTACTTTTAGTGGTAAGCTTATTATTATATTTTTTTGGTTTTTAAAAGGAATTAATTACTAATAAGAGCGAAGTGTACTATCTAATGGAAAGCCCGGCTTGTATATGTATGTTTGCTTTTTATTATAATTCCGGCATCATTTTTTTATGTAAGAGGGGCAAACGGGCACGAAGCTCACCTGATGTTATCTAACTTTATATAGAACTTGTTTAGCATGTAGTTTATATTTACATTATATTTTATAGCTTGACTTATTATAATTGTTTTAGAGTTATGTGATTAATTTCCCCATCCAGCAGTTGGTTGTTGGGAGTATTTATTCTTGGAATTCAAATATATGGATAGTTTATATTTTTGTTATTCAGAATGGCTCAACAACAGTCTCTGTCGTCTAAAGAAATTTTTGCATTGGAAGATCAATATGGATGTCGTAATTATGCACCTCTGCCGGTTGCTCTATCACGTGGAGAAGGTAGGCTTAGAAATATGTACATGATTTTCACTTTTTCTAGAATCACTTTTCTATAGTTCTAAACAATAAATTTATAGCAATTGTTATCAACATTATTTATTTATACATTGAAACATAATTGTGTCTCTAACGAGAATCTAGCACGCGTCTGCCGTTTAAGGTTTACTACTATTGCGCTAAGACAGTCGATATTAAATATAATAAATAAAGCCAGATACAAAAAATAGGTATATAAACATATTATATACCAAGAAATTTCATACACATCATCTTCCCGTCTAGTCGCTATTGTTTCGAAACACTTGTCATGTTTAGATACAAATCAAACGTCTTTCTTTGTGAAAACATTATTTATTTACGAGCTTATCTACAAAGTCGGACGCTATATTTTAATCTCTAATGCAGACTCAGAATATTAATGATGTTCAATATAATATTACAAATGTGGAAGTTTATATGTTTAGATGTTTGTTACTCAATCATGCAAAACGGCTAAAGTAGGCATTTGGGTGGAATTTAGCATACAGGGAACTGCCTATCTGGATTAACACAAAATATACTTTATTCTGGAAAAATATGAGGTTTCTGTGTGACTTCCAAACTATGTTAGAAAATACATTTTTTGTTTTCCACATTATTATTTTCTATAAATTAAAATACTTTAATGTCGCGCAATTGTTGTTTCAGTCATGTTTTTACATAGAGTCATTCTCAGTCACTCTATTAAGTTAGCTCTACATTTTTTATTGTAGTTGAAGTACTAGTTTAGTGTAGAAGTAGTTTTTGTAGTAGAAGAACTGTGTTATGCGACTTGGAATTTTATATTATTTCATAAATTTACATTTTACGGGATCAATATTATTTCTTGCCAAAATTAATTCCTGCTTATAATGAGAAAAATATGATTATTTCCAGAATACTAAGCATTTTGATATGATAAAAATTACTCTTTTAAAATGCCTTACGTACAAATTTATTTTAATATAAATCTTAATACATTTAATTAATAATTCGAATATTTATCTAACAATAGAAAATAAATTTTTATTTCTAGAATTGAATACATAATATCCATCATTATTTTTGTATATTATAATATCTTGGAAATCTTTAAAATGATTTAAATATAGATGTTTTGGAAATACTCTCGGTTAGAATATAATGATAGAATATATAAATATTATCATCATAAATATTAATTGTGTTATGATGATGAAATGTAATGTAAAATTTATTTTTGCGAACGCAATCTTCGATAAGAATATTATTAATAAAAATAACAAAGTTACTCTATATTTATCATGGTATAATAAAAATATTTATTATATTTGCTTAGTACGTGCTTGTTAACCACGATCACTGCTCATTTTCGAAAATAGTTTTGGGTGCTTTTAAGGGTTCCATAGCCAAATGGCAAAAACGGAACCCTTATAATTTTGTCATGTTCGTCTGTCCGTCTGTACGTCTATCCGCCTGTCTGTATGTCACAGTAGTTTCACTCGGAGATTGTTGGCTCTGTCTATACGAAATTTAGTAAATAGGTGTATCCTATGAATCGCACCACTATTTTGTAATGAAATTAATTTTAAAATATATAAAAATTAAGGGTAGCAGTCCCTACACGTAACTGACAGTTGAAAAAAAAAATTCAACGTATTGCAACGTGAGGTTTGATTTTGCCTTTTTTCATTAGGTCAGTAGTTGTTGAGATATTATTACATTACATTCAAGAATTCCGCTCATTCGTAAAAGCCCTGTAGTACAATGTCCCTTTATAACATTGATGCAATAACTCTGACCTAGTTCATGGGTCACGATGTGAATAATGTCACACTCTCGGCTTGAACTAGTTGCGTTCAAAGTTCCTGAATGAATATGAAATATGAAATGTGTAATCTTATTAACATATATCATACGAGCTGCACCCGGCTCCACTCGCCGATTTTTCTAAATTGTCTGTTTTGCGAAACCCTAATTCTTTTTCTAAAATAAAAACTTCAGTTACTCCTTATAACATAAGGTATCTGCAAGTAAAAGCCCGGTAAAATCGGTCCAGCCGTTACAGAAATTAGTCGGAATGAACGATTTTTAAATTTATTTTATATGCATTTAGTGAAAAACTGTTAATTTGGAATTACAAATAGACGCTTTATTTATTTGTATGTATGTACATTTACAATAAATCTTTGGAAATCTTTGAGCTTTCGTATCAGATCATATTTTAAACATATTTCCTTTCTGTTATCTATTTTTGTCTGATTTTGTACTACAAGTAATCTAGGTAGGTACCTATCTAAAAAGGTTCCTTTACCTAGGTTGTAAAGTATAGTAGTAGGTAATGAAGTAGATACTGGTAGGTAGGTAGATAGGATTGCTTTAGGTATATAATCTGTTTTAATTAATGGAACTCACTTAAATTTATATTTAATTATGTTGAGTGTATTAAAATATTTACACTTAAGTATGTGTGGTTTTATCTTGTGAAAAGCGTACCGCACTAGTGTTTTCATCACTTCTTATCATTTTATCTGCTTAATAACAAATACATTAATACTTATCTTAAACAAAGGTAACCTTCCTCTTAAATCAGTGGTACTGTTTACGAAATAAACCACGTATGTAACTGATTTATGAATGACAATATACGTAAGTAAATATTTTAAATAAAGTATACCTACTGCTTTTGGCCTCCATTTTCCTTAATTTTTGTAATATTGTTTTTCTACCTTTTGTTATATTAAAATCAACAACACACATATCAACACATATCATACGTAAAATTCAATAGTCAAAGGTTGTAGCAACACTGCAATATGTAGTAAAGCTTTCGGGGGAAATATTCTTCAGGACCTTCATCATGGCCGTTTCTCAATACTTGACGACATCATCCTCCCCCCACTCGGTTAAGATGCCAAGGCCTGTAAGGCCAATATACAGAGAAAAAAATAGAATACAATTATAATGAAAATTCTATGAAAATTTTGTCCAAACAGATTGAGTATTTTACAATCAAACTTAATTAAACGATGTATTTATAAGCCACAAATTTGAGTGTTCTGCTCATCATTTTTACTAACTAACATGCTGATTTAAATTTAAAAAATATTTTTCAGGCGTTTTTGTCTGGGATGTAGAAGGCAAGAAGTATTTCGACTTCTTGAGCGCATATTCAGCTGTGAACCAGGGTCACTGTCATCCGAGGATAGTGAAGGCGCTGAAGGAACAGGCTGATAAATTAACACTTGTATCTAGGTAAGAGATTACGTCTCTTCAGCCCCATGGTGACGCTTTTAAGGCCATTAGGGCCAGCAGCAATACACTTCCAAAAAAATTCGTGAATGGGTAATAGAAATATGTAATATTATTACGCTTATTTTATATTATATTTAATTGAGATTTAAGTTTTGTTTCAAGCAGGAACGCAGTTTTAAATCCGTATTACAATTATATGGTTTAAAGTTTTGTATGTTTAGCATAGAATGTGAGAATTATTACTATTGTAGATCTCCTTAATTTCAGGGCATTTTACTCGGATCAGCTTGGTAAGTATGAGAAGTTTATGACTGATCTACTAAAGTATGATCGGCTACTGCCAATGAACACTGGAGTTGAAGGCGGGGAGAGCGCGTGCAAGATTGCAAGGAAATGGGGCTATGACGTCAAAAAGATACCAAAGGACCAGGCCAAGGTAAAAAAGTGGTTAGCCACTTGTAAAAGAAACAAAAAAATAAACTACTTAATTTTTTTTAAATTTCATTTCGATGTCGTCGCAGGGTTGTATACGCAATAATTTTCGGGTTTTTTTGTCGTAAAGAGAGAAGGCAATAAACTTATGATAACATTGAACGATGATAATCGGTTTAGGTGAAATCGATGACGATAAAGCTTGAATGAAATATTTATCGTTTCTTCAATTACAGCGCAATTATTTTAGGCGCGATAGCTACCACTCTTTGGAGAATTTTTTAGATAACTCATGCTGTTTTAAATATATTTTAACCGAGGCTCCGAAAGTACCATTTGGTGATGTGGACTGCCTTCTGACGATGATCACAGGTGGCCATCGAAACTACACAATTTGAATTATATTATACATACCGATATTTTTTATTGTAATATTTTTAAAATATCTTTTTTATGTTTACTTTTTTGTTATTACGGATACGTAAATAAATGTATAATTATTTTTAGGCCTGTATAATATATGTATGTATCTATAATTGTATGTATCTATAATTGTATGTATCTAAATACATTTGTCACGTCTAGAAAACATTTTATCTTTACAATAATAATAATTATAATTGGCTTGAATCACGGCAGAAAATCGGTTGCACGGAAATAATAGAATAGGTACTTTATTATTTAATAGAAAGTAAGCAAAGTGGTACAACATACTATATCATTATTTTATTGAGATTAAAAAAAACACATAATATATTCACCTTCATGTTAGGAAAAACCTGCGTAAATCTACGTAAAACAAATTCAATAATTATAAAAAAACTATATATCGTTGCAATAATTACCGTATGACGTAACCATTGATATTTTTTCTTTTAGATTATATTCGCAGAAGGCAACTTTTGGGGTCGCACGCTGTCTGCCGTGTCTTCGTCGTCGGACCCCACTTGTTTTCAAGGCTTCGGCCCATACATGCCCTGCTTCGAACTCGTTCCGTACGACGACATTCCAGCTCTAGAGGTGAATCACTTGATGATATAAACTGTTAACACATACTACATATTATATTTAAATTTTACGAATGTTTGTCATAAGATTTTAGAAGAAAGTCTCGATTTACGCGCTTTGTTACGCTTTTTATGGCACTACGTGCAGACAACTAAACAACTATGTCAATATAAAATTATAATAGTCTCTTATTTAAGAATTCTGTATTCTTAAATAAAATGAGCTAATGGTCTCCTATTAAAATGACGATGACATACGGATGGACAGACGGACAGGACGAAATTACAACGGCTTTCAATTTCTTTTTCCTTAATTTACCTATATATATTTTTTTATATTCTAGAAAGCCCTACAAGATCCCACAGTAGCGGCGTTCATGGTCGAACCTATTCAAGGCGAAGCTGGTGTTATTATTCCTCAGGATGGCTACCTAAGGAAGGTACGAGAACTGTGCACTAAATATAATGTGCTTTGGATTGCTGACGAGGTTCAAACTGGATTGGGTTAGTGTTTTGTTTTGTAAATATATTAAGTAAATTAAAAAACTGAAAAAACAATCACGATTTGTTATCATCATTTAACTTTATATAAATAAATAGTAAGTAGTTTTATAAATTGTTGTTTCGGTACGATAATTTCAACATAAGCTCTAAGTATATATCGCGATCTGTGTGCACGCTGTAGCCTCTTATCGAAAAAAAAGCACGTGTTGTATCTGATACACGACATCCTATCGACTATTGATCTCAAATAATAAATTTAATATATTAATTTCTAATAATTTGTGTCCATAATTTTTGATCCAAGCAAACTTACTTTAAGAAATATTAATTTCGCGATTGGTGTTCCAAATCACAATGCAATGAGTCCAACTGGAAAGTATACGTTTTCAAACTAAAAAAGAATTAAATTCAATACAATTCTTTCCCGCTCGCCGTCTTCGTTTACCTAACTACCTAAAAAATATATTGACATGAGTTTTAGGCGTCGGGATGTGACGACCCCATCGCCCGCTGTTGGGATAATCTATGTCACAGCAGAAATTATTCCACTAGTGCAATCAGTCACACTTGTAGGCATGTCTTTTGTTGCAAGAGGCTGGCTAGGTAAGTACCACCGCAGTGTCAAATATTCTGCCACCAAATAGTAGTGCTTAGGCATTACTGTAATCCGGTTTGAAGGGCGCTGTACGCTAGTCAAATTACTGGGCAGAGGAGATTTAAGAACCAATATCTCGAGGTTGGCAACGCGTGAGTGCACCTACTTATGGTGCTGCAAGCCCTCATAGGCTACGGTAACCACTTACCATCAGGTGGGCCGTATGCTTGTTTGCCAACTTATAATATAAAAAAAAGAAACTACTTCTTTTTTTGAACCCAGTTGAAAATATTGGGTTTTAAAAAAATGGATAATTATGTTAAAAAGATTCTAAGAGTTCTAAAATTTAATCTTTGACTATAAACCTACATTGTATTTGCCATATTATGTATATATGGCGACCTTAAACTATTTAGTTAAAACAGTCTAAAATGGTCTGAGATAGCAAAATCTATAGACATAAATATCCTTGTACATACATTTATAGTATATGTCGAAGGTTAGGTACCTACTTTAATGAATTATTTATTGAACTTTAAAAATATTTCGCTGCGAAAGATAATCTGACGATAATAAGCTTCATTTTGGATATAAAACGAATTACTTTACTACAAAACAACAGTTCTCAAAGTAATCGTAGTTTTTCGATCTTTATACTGCCTACAATAAATTGAAGAATACTTAATTAAAATGTGTTTTAGGACGTACAGGAAAACTGTTATCAGTAGATCACGAAGGAGTGAGACCAGACATTCTTATCTTGGGCAAAGCTCTCAGCGGTGGGATACTACCAGTTTCAGCTGTATTAGCGAATAACAATGTTATGAATGTAAGTGTTATTATTTAAATTTTGTGACTAAATAAAAAACAAGCCAAGTAATTTTAATTTTAATTATTTTTGGTTGGTTAACGTTCTAATTATTTTAGAATAATGGAAAAACTGTAGGTACATCATATAATAAGGGTTCAGTTTTTGCCGTTTGACTACCCTAAAAATGTGAAGTGGATGGCGTTTACCAAGTTGCTTATAGGATATTAGATAGTGTTTTATCGTAGTAGAGCTAGAGGTTAATGAACTCTGGTAGAGCTCGCGCCTTACTAATTTCGTCATAGGCCGGCTCGACGGGGTTAATCAACGGGGTAGCTCTTTCACATAATAATAAATTGAAGTAGCAGTATTCTTACTGATGCGTTTCGTTCGACGAGTGTGAACCCCCTCTGTCGCCTTCTTTTTCTTTTTTTTTTATCTACCCCGGAGTGGTAAATGACTCTGCTCCTGAAACTTTGCTTTAAGGTGAACAATTACAGACAGAGAAACATGTATTTTAACGTTTTGTAAAATTCCACACTTGGAGGGGTGAAATGTGGGTTCAGAGTTTGTATTAAAATCGCTATTCACGCGGGCGAAGCTGAGGGCAGAAGGTAGTACCTTATAAAAACTAAAGGTATATTTTTAAAGGTCATAACGCCCGGCACACACGGGTCGACGTACGGCGGCAATCCGCTCGCGTGCGCGGTCGCCACTGAGGCCATTAAGGTAAATTGTTATTTCTCATTTTATTTTAATGAAATGTTTTAGCTATAATTGGTAACAATTTAATGAAACAAGGTTTATCGTATAAACGCTTTTTCTTTGTTTTTCATTTAGGTGTTCTTCTTTTAGATCTTTCCACGTTCTATTTAACAAACTGCAAACTTATCAAAAGAGAAACAAAAGAGATCTAAAGACTTAGTGCTCCCTAAATGGTATAGAACTTAAGGGAGGTCTGAATGCAATCGATATGACTAAAAATTTGTTACATTTGGATTACAGAAATAAATTGGCAAAATGATTGTAAAGACTTATTATAAATTATCAAGCGAAATATTATTTACGATTTCATGAATATCTTCACTATTTTATTTTGCCATTTGTAGAGAAATAGCTTTTTAAACAAATAAAATTTAAAAAAATCTTTTCTCAATAGGTATTACTAGAAGAAAAATTATGTGAAAACGCGGAGAGACTGTGCAGAGTTTTCCGCGGCGAGTTGGAAAAAATTCCGAAGTCCCAAGTGGTCACCATCCGTGGCAGAGGTCTTATGTTCGCTATTGATGTTCACGACAGTATGTATTTTTGTACCGTTTTTTTAAATTAATTTTGTATTATTATTTTATGTTTTAATTTTTTTTAAGTAGATAATGTAAGCATAGAAAACTTATAAATAAAAGAAGATTTAAACATATTATTCATTCATTAATTGAGTTTGATAAGTTATATTAAATATTAAGTAGTAGTAGAGCCATGCTTCTTTCAGCACAGAAGGGCTGGCGCGACTGGGGAAGTACTACCCTCTTACAGAAAATCGGCGTGAATTAACAGAGTACTATTGCGTTAAAAAGTACATGGTTTATTAAGTTTAAAACGCCCCTTAATTAACACAAATATATGTTATATTTAAGCATAATTAAATCGTAGTTTTATGTAGAGGAAAATTGTACAATTAATTAATATTATTATTAACGGTCATTTCATTATGGTAACAATATCTCAGGTATTCCCGCTTACGAAGTCTGCAAACGTTTAAAAGAAGTAGGTTTGCTGGCGAAGCCAACCCACGGTCAGACTATACGGCTGGCGCCCCCCCTCGTCATCACAGAGGAACAAATCAAGCAAGGCGCCAAAATTATACAAGACGTATTCAAAACATACCAATAATTAGGATTGGCTATTTTTTTATTTATTTGTAATATGTAGAGTACTAATCGTTCCAATGTTTTGTTATTTAGAATTTATGTTATAGAAATTCGAATAGTATTCATTAAAAATATATTCTAAATGCTAAATGTGTTTTTTTTTATCCTAAAGAATCAAAATAAAAATCGGATTTAACATTGAAAAAACGGCATTTCATTGGTTTTTCTGAATGTCGAATGCAGTTGATTCTACTGGCCTTAAAAACGTCACCGGAGACACGAGTAGTCAAACCCGACCGCCATGAGAAGAGACTGGCAGGCAGCCTACTCGGAGGATCAAAATTGATTCGGTCCCCAGGTAACTTTTGAATATATATATTTTTTTATTTCTTCAATTTGATTTGATTGATTTATAAATATATAATGTCGTATAATTAATTACTGGATTATGACGTTATCTGCGACTGCTTTTGTCGTGACGATATCAACGTACACACTAAATGCGCCATATTGATTTTTATCACGAGGCAATTTTGTGTAAACATTCAGATAATTTGTGCTACATTCTAGAGCATAAACTTAATATGCCCTTCCATTGTAAATGTCCAAGAATTCGTTGGTGATCCTCCGTAAATTCTCACCAACGCAACAAAACGAAGTTTTGAAGTCACAAGCTTGCAACATAATCGAATAGTTAGCGCGTGTCTAATTTCCTTTCGTTGGGTTAGTGGCAACTTATGAAGCAGCACTAGGGAATGTTTGGATATTTTTTCTGTATGGAAAGACCGATCCTTAGTTTATAGTAAGTCAGTGGTCTAAGCTAACTGTTTTGTCACACATTTATAGATGTTAAATTAACTGTGACGAAAAGAATGAACATCTAATTAAGCAAATCGACTTCAACACTGATCCGCTAAAATTTTTGCCAGAAATAGAAATAGTAAATAAAACACTCGTGCATAATAAATTAGCGTGTATATTTTTATAATATATAATATACAATACGTGTCACAACACAATTGGATCACAGTTTGTTGAGGTAAATACTGAATTTGAACGGTAAACATGGTAAGAACTAAGAATTATTTATTTTAATCTTTTAGATTTCGGAGGGAGTATTTGCCTAAGATCTTATTATAATTATAATTTATTAAGTCAAATTTTATTATATATAAATGCAGACAATATTGATCGTCTTATACTTTTGTAAATAATACTTATTATAAATACTGCAAAAATAGATTTTTTAAGTACAAATTTCCTTCAAAAACCTTATTTCTTTCACAATGTCATACATATATAGCTTTTATATTTCCTATTTTTTTTATTTGTACCGAAGATTTGGTTAAATAGTCTCAATTTTCACATTTTATTGTGCATATATCGATCTTTACTAAATTATTCAATACTGGCAATTTATTTATTTTGAACTCTATTAAAATTAATTACAGTACACTATCGAGTACGCCTAATTGTGCCCTCATTGTTTCACTTAGCTTCGAGAGAAGAATGGTTTCGTCTAATTTCATCTTCGGACTTTCCAGGAATCCTAAAAATACAAAAATGAATTCAAAAATTGCAAATTAAAAACTCATTTAGTTTTTTAAAATAACGATAATCGGTTGAGAAAAACGAACAGAGCATTATATAATTATTTGAAGCATTCCAATTAATTTTTTTAATAATTAAATATACATTAAGTGAAAGATAAAACAGACTGAAATTTTGATAAGATTTATAGGTTTTAAATGTCACCTTGATTGATGCAATCCCAACATTCCTGTATCTCATAACTCAAGCCCGCGCTGTTGTGGAAATGGAACTTATATTTTCCTTTAGGCAGCGTCCATTCTGTATTGTTCGCTGCCGATATGTGAAGGACGGTCGGACACCAGAAGTAATCTAACTAAAGTAGGAAATAAAACCTTATTAATATTATAAATATATGCGATTCGTTCTTCTAGCCAAGCAAGCTATTATTTTAACTAACACAAAATAACTTTATTTTGTCAATTATGTTACCTGTTGTTCAGTACGAGGTCAGGCATTCATTAAATATTCTCTGAGTGTAGTGAGCCAAATATTTGTAATGATCGGAAGTCGAGCCCGACGCCATCGTAGTTATAGGACTCAATAATACTATACAAGCAGTGGTTTCGGAAATAAATTACTTCCATAGAGATACTATAACTCATACGTCCACTCTTCCATGGACTTTCGAACCCTACTTCTTGTAGTCGAGGGGTGAAAAATAAATTCCAGATCAACGCAAAGAATACGGTAAGTACATTATAAAAAATAGAACATAATCTGGACTTATCGAAACGAAAATAAAGCTGCATTTGGTTGATAAATGAGATAAAAATACATACCAAAGGCTTACGCAATCTTATGAAAAGATTTATATTTGACGAATTGATAAAATATTCTGTGATAATATAAGAATAGATCACGCTAGTAATGGGGTTATCGAGTAAGTTGACGTACGACAGCGGTTCGATAAAAGGGGAACGAATTATAATACGTCATGTGTCTGTTCTAGCACGTAGGAGGCGTGGCTAGCGGACACAAAAGCACCCGACCGCACACTCGCTCTTCTAAAATACAGGATCGCGGCTAAAATGAGCAACAAGGAGCGTTGTAAATTGTTCCCTTTCTACCGAGATATATAAGAAATGGGGGTAATATGAGGACTAAATTAAGAATTATTAGGATTTTTTTTAAAAATCGTATATTGTTTTAAGATTTAATAATGAAAATACCAAAACTTAACAACTCAAAGAATAACTGATGCATCATATACGTAACGAGTTATTTTTTTTTACCGTAAAACAAGGTTACGATTGCCATTTTGGCACAATGTTAAGATAAAGAAATACATTAAATATACTATAGCAATACAAGTGGTCTTGTTTCTTAGTTTTTTGTACTTTGAGCGCAGTTTATCTAACAGTTGCGTTATTCGTTAATTATTTATCTACTCTGAAGAACGAACCGAGCTAAATGATACTAATTAGTATAAATTATAAATGTCATAAGCATTATTACGCATTAATTTTCCGCTGCCGACAAAACTAGCTAGTGACATAAAATGCAGAAAAGTCTGGAATAAATGTTTGCTAGCATTTGGGTGGCTCATGCTTATGTAGAGATACCTATAGGGCTTCCTTTCTTTAAAAAAACTGAGAATTAACTATTATTGTTATTAAATTTATGATTCTAAAGTAATTATTTTGGTTTAGTCTGCGTTCTGGATTGACGGGTAGGAAGAGAAACGTGGAAGAAACAGGAGGAAAGGCAATGGTACCCGTACTATGAGAGGGAAGAACTTCCTATTCAGACCATTCACGCCGAAAATACCGACCGAGAGGGTAACGAGCCCAGGTCGGTTGTAAGGCAGGTCATCAGGCCCCATCAATATAAGATTTTTTGAGGTAGTCCACACATACAGGCGGAAAATTATCTTTAAACGCCCCGTAGGTATGCATCAGACATCACAATGTTGAGGTATTGTTTTAAAATGTGACATTATTTATTATGTGGCATTCTACTTAGTACTTATCATTGGAGATAATTGATACTGTATTAAAACTATTATTTCAGGACACAGAAGTATTTAAAGACTTACACCATAAAAAAAAGATGTAGGTTAGTATTTTGAAGCAAAATAATAAAAAACACAGCTAAATTATTAGTATATAATCCTTTACACCGATTGAAAGTTCCGATGCCAAAAAAATAACCTGATATAAACATTAACTTATCGTAATTGTTTGACGTCAGGTTTTATAAATGGAAACTTACCATAATAGTGCCTTTGGTCCCAGTAATCTCTGCTCTATTGGCCATTGTTGCTCTCGTATGAGCTGCTATAGTCGCTGTCTTTCCTTCTTTGTACTTTAAGGCGCAGGATATAGATTCGTCAATACCCGTCTTACTCAAATGGCCCGTGCACATTATGTCCGTAGGTGGTTCCTTATAGACGAATTGCAAAAATTGTAACATGTAAATACCCAAATCCAACACAACACCACCTCCTAAATCTTTCATTCTGAAATGTTTTAATCATCAATCTAAGTATTCCAATAATATTAATTAGAATAACTTTGCTAAGTATGAAGAAGTGTTAAAAAGCAAATAAAAACTGTAGAAGGTTAGCAGTTGTGAGCTTGTGAATGAAAATAAAAAAATCTTACAAGTTTCTCTCTATGTCGTTAATTTCAACCCCAAATTGTATGTTTATGTGATACACATCTCCAAGCCCACCACTCGCAATGTGCTTATCTAAAGCGTCGTAAGCAGGAAAGAACCTCGACCACATTCCTTCGAGGAGAAAGAGTTTTTTTTCGCGCGCCAAATCCACAAGACATTTCGTCTGCTTGTAAGTCATACCCATTGGTTTTTCACACAATACGTGTTTACCGTTTTCTAACATTAATTTTGTTATTTCGAAATGTTGTAAATTAAGAACGCTGACGAAAACTATGTCTGAAAATAAAATATAGCGTGCCAGAAAAATGTACTGATAAAAATATATCATAATGTAAATTAATGGGGTTATTATGAAATATTTTCTTGGTTTATGATTTCTTCTATGTATGTTATTTATAAGGTATTTTACGTAGACCTTGATACCTGATAGTAAAGGATGTAATAATAAATGAATAAAAATATGCTATTTACATTTTATAAAAGGTTAATATAGGTCGAAGATTTTTGAAGGAAGATAAAAGCCTCGGCGCCCTTGACCTTAACCCGCACAAATTTACGATGACCAGGAAACGGAAAAATGTTCATCATTAGGTGTAGTTGAAAAGGAAATAACACACAAAATCAATGACAAATTATGCATGAGCCGATAACATACCAACATCGGTGTCGCCGGCTATCGATTCGTAACCTTCATATGCCGTGGGTATATTGTGGAGCGTGGCTAATCTGTGAACACGATCTAGGTCTTTGCCGGCGATGGCAATAATCTTGTGTTGCTCAGCCGGCAATGATGCCAATGCTGTCAGGAAATCGTGAGTGATCATGCCAACGCCAGCTATCCCCCATTTCAGCTGTTTACCCATCTAAAAACGTATTTAATAATTACAGAATTAAATATTAACAATAGCACTGAGTTCTGTTTGTTACATGAAATTATGATAAGCTAAAGTCCCATATTGATAACGCTAATGTTAATTAGATTACCAAGTACCTATATAGTACAGTTATACAGAACTGCTGACTTCAATGCAAGCTTATATATCACTGATGCGACATTTATAGTGTTACAAGAAATATGAAACGTGATTTAGAAATTGTATAACAACTGTAATAGAAAATTGACTCAATTGTATGTATGAATGTTATATAAGAGTACATCAATTTTTGCGATAAAGTAGATAAGTGTATGCAATAAAGATAAATAAAATCTTTATTTTTATCTTATTTCTATATAATACTGAGATTTCTGTAGAATAAGATGTTTGTTGAATGATAAAAGTACTCCAAATGTAAAAAAATCTTTAATATCTTATTATATTATGAGTTTGTTACAGAAACAATATTTACAAAAGGTGTTCCAATGAGACTGTAACCCTACTCAAATGAGAAGTTGTTTGTTAAATATGTATTTATATATAAAATATTGTCACCAAAATTGCCATAATGATTTTGCAATTATTACTTATTCATAACCTTATATTCATTTGTCCTCCGAACATAATTGTATACATTGAGAGTGCATTTCAATTGGTAAAGTATGTTGATTAATTGTTTGTTAATAACAATGTACCATGTTACAATGTTTGTTTATGCTACTTTTATGAGCACTGACACTGTTTAATGGCTCATGCATCTTCATAAAACAAGTCTAACTTAGCTTACAGGTGTACAAATGTATAGATATTACTAGAAATACTTTTTTATTTACTAATTTTAAGAATTATTCAAGATCATAAACTTGGTAAAAATTAAATATTTTCTGAGAAAAAATAAATAATTTTTAATAAAAAGTTAAACACCGGGTTATGAAAAACAAAGGTAAGGTCAAATAAAAACCTCCAAAAATTTAGTTTGGTTTATTTTGCAGCTGTATCATGTTATAAATTATGATTTTAAGATTTTGTAAATGTAAATATTATTTATACAGCCGATATTATTACAAAGCTGCTATATTTGAGCTACCTTTATTTTTACAGTATAATTGCTATGTATAAAAATAGCATTTTATTTTCATACAACTCTTACAATATTTTATAAATTTATACCATATTATTCAATATAATTAAGTAGTTTTATTTTATTTTTATGAATTGATGAGGTCCGAGTAGTAACAATAAATGAATTTATAATAATTCATTCCATGTAACCAAATGAAACAATTAATTAAAAAAAATATAGTAAAATTAAAAGGATACAACTAGTACTCTATTCACTTACCACTGTTGATATTTCAGGCATTCTTTGATTAAGTTAAATGAGCTGTTATTTTCCTGAAATATAATAATTATACAAATTGTATAAAACATTACCAAAATAATGTTTAAAAAAAAGTAAAGTATTTTAAGTCTTGCGGGTGAAAAAAGTACTTTGTTTTTCAAATCAGACTCATGTGATATGGGATCTCTTAACACATTTTTACTTAAATTAATTATTGGTTTTAAAAATTAACAGTCATATACGTTAGTCACATATTTATAAATAATTTTGGGACAGTTCATGACAATAACAGTTAGGTTTAACAGTTATAATAAGTTACTGTTGCAAAAAGTACCTTGTTTACACAAAAAAAAACCTTAATATTACTATCGCACCAGAGATCACGAGACTACTAACTACTAAGCAAATTACAACTTACGATAACAAATTGAAAACAATTGACAAGTGACAAGTTGACAACCGAGTTATCAGTGAAGTAACTGAACTTCATGATTTGACGAATCACGTAAGACCACAGAGTGTAGAAAACATGGTGGAGATGCTATAACTAGACATACTGAGTGCCAAAAAAACAAAATAATCAAAATATAAACAATTAAATTTCTGGATATAAAATATAAACAATTAAAATTCAGATTTAATTTAATTCAAATTAAGGCTGCGATATAATAACTCTACAGAGAAACAAGCTTCGTATTGCGTAAGCATCACTAAATAGGGTAAATCCTGCTACAACTGGCCACTTAAGCACATTGGCTACTTTAAATTGTTACAGTTCTAATTTCAATGATTTAAATTATACTTCTATGCCATCGCTGAATAGGGAAAACAGTCATAATTGAAAAGGGAATAATAAAAAACGTAAAAGCATAGTTGTTACAGTTTTATAGTATATTAAGTCAAAACTATCCAAAACGACCAGAAACTGGCCATCAAAATCAGAAACTGGTAAAATGATCTTTCAGTAACTAGCCACAGTTTAACTTGGTTAAAACAATAAAATAAAAGAATTCTAAAACAATTTATAAAAGAAATCAACGTGAATATACATTTTATAACTACCTGCAGCCTTAACAAAATAATCTTCACGTTACTTATTTTATATAACAATATTACTTTTAGTAGGTAACTAGCCACAAAACTGGCCACCTATACTAGTTACTTAAAGAACATCAAAATGCTTAGTATCATAATTCATATAAACTAAGTTTTCTAAACTTTCAATTTACGTAGCTATTTAAAAAAAAAAGTATAAAAGTAGTTTTGTTATTCAATTTCATACATAGAGCAGTAACTAAAAATGTACTATTTTTAATTTCAGTTACTAGCCACCCTATTAAAAGATGTTCAATAGAATAAAATAAGTAATATTGGTTTATAACCGTTGACACCGTTGTGGCGTTGTGGGTAGTGAGTCTGCCTTTAGCCTCGACGGTTGCGGGTTCGATTCCCGCTCGGAGCAGATGTTTGTATTAATCGTACAGCTATGTTTTCCGGTCTGGATATGTTTGTCCTTGTCATTGTGTATGTTTCCGGACCCCGACACAGGATATAATTATCCTAATGGGGGCCGTTGAGTGTGTAGCGTTTATATTAATAAGTAATAAGTAATAATGCCAATATTTAATTAATATCGTTCAATTTTATTCGTTCACTGCAAAACCGAGAAAGTCAAGAAAAATTTAACCAATATTTCAAATGATGATGATGAATTTTTGTGAAAATAAGTATAAATAACTTACATAAATCTGAAATTGCCAAAAACTTGATCAATACATAAAAAAAATTCATATGAAGAAAGTTGTTCAAAATTTCTCGAAATGACATGGTATTGCTTATTTGCGTCCAAATAATATAACAAAGCGAAAACAGATAGATTGTTAGTATCCAACTTCGTGGTTCATCCTCGCAGGACCTCAGACCTTTAGGACTTTAGACTAAGAATCTCATGATCGGAGCCATAACCTGTTGCCGCTCTTGTAACTTTATTTTAAAGGAGATACGCTTTCTTAATCTGTTGGTCGGAGCACAAATACGAGTTAAAGAAATAGATATATATAGGTTTGGCAACTTATTTTTTTATTTCCAAAATGTCAATAATGGCATGTTTTATGGGTATAAAACATTGATCGGGTGATCAAGACTGTCAATTGTATAAGTGCATTTCAATGGTCCAGTTCAAGAAGTCCCTAAGTCCGTTTTTTCGCTTTTGAGAAAAGTGCATTAATATGTTTTACTTCGCCTTTTTTGCCTTTGAAATAAATTTGTGATATCCAAATGTAGGTCCTAAAGTCTTTTTCCCATAGGCTTAAAATAAATATGTCTTTTTCAAATTTGTTGAAGAAAATCGGAAAAATGATGCGGAAAAAACGTGGACTTAGGGACTTTATGATGGACTTAGTGACTTTCTTAAAAAAATAGATGGACTTAGGGACTTTATAGGCTTTTTTTTTGCAAACAGGTAGGCACAACTACATAGACATGGATTGTACACACAAGCAACGTTTTTGCGTCGGGAGGTAAACATGACAGATATGATGATACCAACTCGGAAAAAATATTTACCCTTAAACTGCTGTCAAAACCCCTTGAAACCGCTCAACTATTTGGAAACACCTCAAACAAAATACAACAATTAGGCATATATTATAACAATATAAAGCTGCTGAAATAATACGAAAGCGTCTTTTAACATACGATGTCTATAAGTGTCTCCAGAATCATCCAGATAATTACTTATCAATGCTGATAAATATAATTCAGACCATAAGGCTTTATATGTATATTTTTTACTTGGTATTATCTGACTTTCTACAAATAAGTGTTATGCTTTTTATGTTGAATAAAAATATTTGATTTAATTTGATTGAAAAATATACCTAAAAATATAAAGTCCCTAAAATCCGAACTCACTTATTAGCATCCTAAATTTAAGGGAAAACACCTGAGTTGGGAACACTGGTTTTTGAACATTGATTTAACATTTTGAACTACATAGAGCTATAAAGTAATTAAGTCCGCTGTACCTAGAGAGTGCACAGCTTGTTTTTAAGTTTCAACTATCATAATAAATATTGTACAATATTTATATAATTTATCATATCATAATAAATATTGTACAATATTTATTATGATATGATAAATTAATTATATTTATTCATAAATATTAAAAAGAGTACATGAAATAATAATAGCTACGGGATAGCCTACTCAATTCATTATACGTGTATATAGATACATATAGATATTACTTTATAAAAATATTATTTTAATGGAGACAACCACCAACTGAAACGTTCTGCCAGACTGCGATTTTTGAGAAAGACGTTCATGACGGTTGTAAGAGTTGACGAGTTCTACTCAATTCTATTCTTTGATTGAATTCATAATTCTATGTTGTATAAAAACTATGGGGATCATAGAGATTAAAACTACGGAAATGATAACTAACTCGAAATAATGGGTATCAAGGTCAATGCCAAAATGCGACTCGAAACGGCTGCCAAGAAATGAAAAATGTTCTGAAAATCGGTTAAATGCATATAGTTTCTATTAATCGAGTTCTATACATTTATAAAATAATTTAATATATAAACATTATTACTAATTCCAAACAAAAGATTTTATTATATTTTCCTTCATATATTTTTAATGTTTATTAAATGACTTATTTATATTGTTAGTGTTGCCCAGTAAATAGCTCAAGTAAAGAAAATAAAATGAAATAGTTAAGTAAGCTGCAGTGAGTTCTATTTTAGAATGAGCATCTAAAGCAGCTCTGACGGGCTCTTTTTAAATTTGGCTAGAGAAGAGGAGGAATGCAGGCAGTGCAAGGTGAGCGTTGATGCATATCAGAAAGGAGGTCTCCTTAAGACTTATGAGACTGATGAGACTAGACAAGACTTGTGGACTTAGGTACTTCTTGAAACTTGAGGATAAAACATCTTTAAAAGTACGACGTAGAAATAAGTTAGAAATTAACCGATTAGACTGAACGATAGATAATGAGATTCTGTTTATTTTGGTGTTATTAATGCATAAAGTCCCTAAGTGGACTTAGGGACTTCTTGAAATGGGTCATCCATTTGTCAATTTTATATGAAATACGTATAGAATTATTATTTAAAAAATCAGAAAGAGATAATACTATGCCTATTACTTCTACTTCTTTCATGCAGTATTTGTATAACTACAACTTTCTAAAGTCTCTAAAAATCTTCATACATATCTCTGTGCGTAGGACAGTTTGACAGTTGACTTCCCGTTTAGAACGGTCATAGATATTATAATAATTGAAATTGGTTCAAAATTACGAATTGAAGGATGACCTGGCGCGGTCAGCGAATTTACTGGAACTAAAGAAAAATAAACCTGGGAAAAACACTTAGAAAAGTAACGACCGACAATTTGGCAATTTCTATGTACAAATGATTTTTGTTTCCCCAACTTTTGAAATTGTGAGTTGATTATTAAAATTTGAATAAATTGAGTTGACAGTTGACTGAAAACATCTAAGAATTGTCATAAATTTCTATGCTTATTATATACTGTGATATGTATAGTATACAAATTACATATTTATTCGCCAAATAAATAATGTCGTAGTTATTTTACACGTAGCGTAACAATTTTGGAAATATTAATATTTTCTTTTTGTTAATTTTAAAAGAAATGACGCTAATTTTGTGGCGATCTTACTCAAAAGCTCGAAATAGTTTCGTATCGTATGGAGGTAGTGGTAATTCGATTTCTTCTTTATATTCATATTTCGCTCGAACGTTTAGTGACGAGAAAATTTCTAGCCCCGAATTTAGCAACAGTACGATTTTAATTGAAAACGGTTATAACGTACACGAACTACCTGTGGTGGTAAGAAAATTGAAAGATTTAGCAGATTTGAATGTTCCACCAGCAACAGAAGCTCCAGTACCCACCACTGACCCTCTTAGCTATCATCTCATACAAGAGGAGTTTAAACAATGTACAGATTTACGTGAAGTTTTTTCGCTGATCACAAAATGTACTAAGATAACTCCAAACATTGCGCTTGGTGCTATTGAAAGAATTTATGATATAGAGAAAGATGGCAATCTGCATGTTCCAAGTAACGAAATTATTCATATTAACTTTGCTAAAGGTGCTATATTAGAAAAATTATTGAAAGTTGTTATGAAGACTGAAGATACCCAGACAATATTCAATGTTCTTAAGACAACCTCGTCAGTTATGGAACCACATAAATACAAGTTTTGTGATGAGTTATTTTTAAGAGTAATTGATAATAAGTTAACTGTTGAGCAATTGTGTGAATTTGCTTTTTTCCTTATTAAAAATAATGACCAACAAAAATATTCAGAAACAATCGATAGAATGTGGGTCGGTTTCATTGATAAAGAGAAAGAAATTAATGAGAATAATATTGTTCAAGTATTTAGAATATTGCCAGGCCTAAAAGTAAGTAAGAAAACTATTGTAACACTACTGGAACATAAATTATCAGAACTATGGTGTAAAATAAATATTCCATCGATGCAAGACATTCTTAACATATTCTTAGTAGAAAAATACTTCAGTCTGCAGTCCTTTGCTGTTTTAGGTCATTGGTTATACACAAACATCCATGCTTTAGATGATGATGAACTTTTGGATGTCATAACAAAATTCACACGATTAAAGTATAATAATCAGCAAATAGAAGCAGCTGTTGAAAAATTCTTAAAACATAAAGCTTCAAAAATCAAATCACAGGTTTTGGTGATCGGTATTTTAAATTATTGTATGCAATTTAAACTAAACAACAAAATAATTCTTGAAATATGTTGCCAATACTTTTCAAATAATATGAAAAATGTGCCTTTGAGTTTTTTGAAGTCTTTTATATATCCATTAGGATATTTAGGCTCACAACCGAGTTCAGCGTTCTGGATGTCGGTGGAAGACTTACTTTTGGAAAATTGTTATAAAATTAACGTTGATGATATAAGCTCAATGATTTTGTCTTCTATTTATTGTGGTCAGTATCCACTCAAATTAGTATATAAAATATTTAGTCCGGAATGTATAGCAAATCTACATAATAATGATGTTTTGAAAAAACTTCATTTGATTGATACAGCATTATCGTTAGAATGTAAAGAATACTCTGGACCATTACTACCAAAGGACCAATGGTTTAAACCTATTTTACAAGACTGCAGAATCAAAAATATTGTGGAAAAGGTTAAGGATAGCATTTCCTTTGTGGTTGGAGATTCTAAAGAATTATTAACTGGTATTGTATTACCAAACTATTGTTCAGATGACACATATTTGATTGATGTGATGCTACATCCATCTGGCCAGGGTGGTAATACATTCAATTGGAAATCGTCAACTATAAGAAATGGCAGTATAGCAATTCTTGTTCACTTGCCGGATCATTACTGTTCTGATAATGAACAGCTAATTGGTCCTCAGGTCATGAAGAAGAAGCACTTGAAAATACTTGGTTTAAAAGTAGTAAGTTTGAAATACTCTATGCTCAGTCAATATTATACATCTCATGATACTGTATCACTTAGAAAATATTTAGAAGAGAGTATTAACAATGCTGATACTTGTATGTAAGAATATTTATTTGTTTATATAAATGAGAATAGACAGTTATTTGTTAAAGGGAAAGGAAAAATAGATACTTTTGTTAGTTGTTCTCAAAAAACTTCATTTACTTTGATTACTTATGCCAATGTAATTGTTATATTTTACTCTACTATACACAACTATTAGTCTAATAATATCAGTAGAAAGCCAATAGTTATCCATATGTAATCACAATTTACATATATCCAGATACATATAAATATTTGTATATTATTTTAAAATGTTATACATATCTCTTACTCATTTATCATTTTTAAGGTTTTTACATTCATAGGGAAATTAATTAATTGTGTAATAAGTTCCATTTATGCCATTAGAAAGTTTGTAATTGCTCTTCAAACTTTTTAATTTGTTTATTCTTAAAGTTTATAATTATATTCTTATTTGTTATAATTTTTAATGAATGATCTGTTAGCATAAGTCGTCTCCTGGGATTTGAGTAAAGATAGAATTTTATCTGAAACTAACAACATAAACATAACATTTGAGACTCACGGTGAAGGGAATTAATACCATTATTGGCGGCAAGTAGGGATCACTATATGCTCATGGTAAATCAGCAAATCAAAAACGAACACTTTTTAGTGGCCTAATATTTCTCAGATAGACTTTTATTAGTACAAAATGTAAAGGTAGTTTTGTAAGTATTTCATATAATCCAGTGGGTGTAATCCGATTAATCAACTTTGTGATATATGTAACAATAAGATTGAACTTTTTGGTAAGGTTTTACTGAGATATAAATACTATTTTTCTAGTCTTTATTTTAGTGTCATGTGCAATAAATAAAAATCAATTTACAATAATGTTTTTCATTACAGTACTAGAACAGTACAGTTAATCAGGATCATCAGATCAGTTAATCATCATAAAGAAATCTTGTTAATTCAGGTTTTAGAGAAAAAGGAGAGACAGAGAGTGGTTTCGGGTGATTTGACCTCCAACACAGTGACGTTGACGTATATATTTAATTATTTACCGTAGGAGACAACTTGTCTGCTTGTTCCTTAAATCAAGAGGTCAAACTAACTTGCACAAAAAAAGCAAAAGAAGTTTGTGCTGAGTTATAAATCGGCACAGACGGCTTCATCAGAATTATTTTTTTTGCTTTTTGGTTTTGAAATCTATTTTTTTTTAAATTATTTTATTTTGTTAGTTTGTCGATCATATTAAAGTAAATGTTTATTATAATTGTATAGTTTCGGTAACCACCTGTGATCATCATTAGATCACTTCACCAATTGGTGCTTTTTCGGAACAAAAATGGATATGAAAAAAAAAGAATCATCCAAACCTGTTTAGCCGTTTTCAATTCATCAAGTAACAAACATACAAGAAAAGGTCGAATTGATTACTACTTTTTTGTCTGTGGAAAATGCGGGTCGACGAAAAAATAAATTTACTTAACTGTACGGAAAATAATTTTATAAAAATAACTTTACACGTTCATATTATTGTTATTTTAAAACCACACTCTCGCATTCCGATTATCCTATAATGATGCTGTAAGGTGATGTAAATAAATAAAGACTCGACCGTCAACCGCCGCAACCGTCCTTGCTTCCTGCTATTTCACGTCGATTAGTATTTTATAGTAATTATTAGTAAGTGCATACTAACGTACACATATACGGTACACTTTAAAGTAAAATTAGCAAAAATATTTCAGGATATTTCATGTTTCAGCATTATCATAAAACACCAGTTAAATACAATTGATTTTTTATTACTGCACTGCTTATACCGAAGCTTCGCTAGCGCGAGATTTCTAAGTAGTTGTTGTTTTCCCCCTGTTCTACCAACTAATAGCATCTTATCACCCACTCGCACTTTCTTATTGTTCGGTATCTAAGTATCGTACTCTTATCATGATGTTATATGGACGCAAATAAGCAATATCATGTCAACCCACAAAATTGAAAAAACTGAGTTATATATGCAAAAGTGTTTGTAAATGGCTGAAGAACATTTTTCTTAAAAAGCCATTTTTTAATCATACCATTTATTTATTTTTAACGTTTTGGGTTATATTATATACGAAATATGCAGTTTGTATGCTTATTTTATGTGAAATTAAGTAAAATAACTTACATACATCTTGAAATTGCCAAAAACTTGACCAATATATAAAAAAATCATATAAAGCAAGTTGTTCAAAATTTTCAAACGCGTATTTCTCGAAATGACATTCGTGTGGGTTGACATGGTATTGCTTACTTGCATCCATATAGCTTATAGCCTCCTTTAAGAAATGTCAAATGCAAAAAGATTTTTTTCAAATCCGATCAATAGTTCTAGATATTAGCCCGTTCAACCAAAAAAACTCTTTAGCTTTATCATATAGGTATCGATATAAGTAGTATATGATACATCATAATCTCGGAAACGGCTCCAGAGATTTTTATGAAATTTAGTATGCACGGGGTTTCGGGGGCGATAAATCGATCTAGCTAGGATTCATTTTTAGAAAATATCGGTTTATCCGTGTGTTCAGGCAATGAAACCCGGCTTCGAGTCCTGATGTCTCAAGTGAAGTCCAATCCGATTATTTTTCCCTTTTTAAGTTCAGTCTTTTGTGAGAACTAAGAAGAAAACTGTTATTATCCCGCGCATGCTTACGCATCTAAGTATATTTTTGGTTTACCAAAAAAATACTTACCTTCCAGGTACTTATACTTTTTAATGAGCGTGCGGAGTATTTATTATTTATGTAAATGAAGCTAGCCATTTATTGTAGTACTTAATATATTTTTTCAATGACAATTATTGTAAGTCGCGATCGAAGGGAATACAGGTTGAAATGAAAATACCTCTATTGTAATTTATTTTTATTATACTCATAACATTTTTCCTTAAACTTACTCACTTTCTAGTTCACTAGAATTATTATTTGAATAATTATTTTAATTATTAGACAGCTTTTACAATTTAAATTTTAAAATTGTTACGAATCTGTTAAAACTTCCAGATTAAAAGTTTAATTTTTTAGACCAAGTATTGAAATCAGAATCATCAATCAGAAATAATATAATATATTTTAAGTCCAAAACAAACCACGATCATTTTTGAAAACAAAAAAATTACAATAGTAACATTTGTTTTAATGGATCTAAACTTGTGTTTAAATAATTTTTTGTTTAAAAACTAAGCCTTGAATAAATGCTATAGCCAGAAATGAATAGTTTATACTTTATAGCCAAATGGTGTATCACAGCAACTCTAGCTTGAAATATCAAATTTTAATGAAAGTGTTTACGCTGGCTCACAGCCTAAAATCTAAAATAGACAATTTTAATTAAGTTACAAGACCCTCGATTGAGTTAGGTAAGTAGGTATATATTTATTAAATTTTAATTAATTTATGCTAGAAATATCATTGAATAGATTGAATGTACGAACACGATATTTCATTCTATATGAAAACTTAGACATAACTATGTGCACTTTTTATTGTGTACGATTATAGCTATTTTTGTTAACTTAAAATTGCTACCACACAATATTTTGAAAGCTATTACAAATACACTCATAAGTTCAGCGAACTTTGATTTCATTCTTAAGGTACACTACAACGTAGATTCTAATTAGGTAGTCCCACAAAACTAATTTTTATTTAATTTTGAACTTTGGCACATTATCAATGGTGTACAATGCTGTCGTTGGGAATATCTCATTCTTCTTTTATAAAAGATTTAACTTTATTGGAATTGTAAAATACTTTCAAATATTAATATTTATTAATTGTTCATATTTGTTACCTTTTTTCTGATATATCGGACACGATAAGAGTAATTAATAATCCAGTATTTTAAACTAACATCGATTCAAAATTTATCAGTGCCTATTAATAGGCATAAACCTTTATAATATTCATAAATATGATTTTCATGTCTATGGAATTGTTAAAATGAAGATATGATAACTATTTTTAATGATTCTGTTTATTTTATATCACTAAGTGATCAAGAACACATCAACAATATATATATGCTTTAATATATCTTTTAAAGAATTTTTAATATATTGAAAATTAGATATACTTAATTTTATTAAGTGAAATCTGTTTATTCAACACTCGTACCATTTCATTATTGAACATCACAAAATGTATCACCACTTTTACTCACGGCACCAATGTATAGACAAAATTTTCATTGACAAAATCTGTAAATTACTCATGATGAGTGCGATGATTGTTTTGTTTGGATACACCGTAAAAATTTAAAGCCATGTGCTGTGTGTAGCTCGACTTCCACCACATGTGTTTCTTCTTGTTGTGAACACTGAACAATTTAATATTAAGTATAAAAACATATTAAGTAATAAAAATGCATACATAAAAGAATTTTGTCATTTACAGTCATTGATTTTTTTGTTATACGTTTATCCATAATGGCAGTTTTTTGAAATTAAATTCTGAACCGTATTATTATATATTTTACGATAAATAAACATAGTAGTAATATTTGTATTTAAATATACATATATTACGTAAGTTGTATATTTTTTTTCAATTCGATTAAAATCTCTACCGTATGAGATAAAATAGGTACTTATTTGTAATAAAATATTGAAGTAGATGTAGGGTAGATATCCTAAATCAGCAGCGTTACTGCCATTAGAGACTTTATCGAGAATTTTAACAACTATACTAATTATAGTTCGTCATCTAAAAACCGTAAAATTGATCATGCACTATGCTTAAACCTATTCAATCAATCTAATTTACTATTATTATGAATTATCGAATGATGAATTAATTTAGAATTATCTACCTAATCGCTTAAGGACTAGGAAATTACAACATTGAAATTCTATTTGGCAGTAACCTAATACTCGTTACATTAAGATCTTACATAGTGATGCCAAAATAAAAATTGACAATTTTACATATCAAAGTCTATAGATTAATCGCCCGAAGTTATAGGGGAAGTAAGTAAAGTTTTTCATAATATTTGTTCGCTTAAAATTATGTACTCGTCTAGATATTTAAAATTGTGGATAATATTTGTGAAATCTTTAGATTTTATCCAAAGCCAAATGGTTTTGTTCATGGCAAATGTACGTTTGGTTTAGGTTTGATTTACTCTTAATAGTATTCCGATCATCTCTTAGAAGTAGGCCTTATAACTAATATTTGACAACGATCATTAGACCTCATCGTAAGTTACATATAAGAAGAATTATAATTTCCTTAATAATAGAACACCCATTTTGTAAGTAAGTAGGTGTAAATATATTATAATATAGATGACATAAATATTATATAAATGATCACAGTAAGAAATCAGCTATCTACGCGAATGTGCGTAATAAATTTCAAGTTTCACACAAACAATAACAGGAAAATCTTTACTTAAAAACTAGGTGTGAAAATTAAAAATATGTTAATAAAAGATACGCCTGTTTCATATAATCAAATCATTTAAACAATATATGAGTTCATAATGTTAAAATTTGATTGTCTGAAAATGACTAGGCTAAAGTCTACAATGATTTGGGAAGTAAACATTATAATTTCATCAATCATCAGTCCCATGGTATTATAAACTTGAGCAGACAATATTCTTAGAACAAAATAACTATTTACAAAGTTAGTTTCATTTACGTAAAACATCCAATGATTGTAAATTGTCTACATTTTAATCAACATTTATATTTAAACAAAAACTAAGGTTCGAGAATAAAATCTTTAGTAGAATATGGGTAACTCATTGTCAAACTCCCGCTTACACCTAATCTAAATAATAAAAAAACAAACATCGAACTAACCTAAGTTAAGGCTCTTTAAGGTCAACGCGTACGATTTTTCAGACATATGCATACAGGGCCGAATTAACCATGTTGGGGTTTTCTAATTCCCTGATCTCTTGAAGTCTTTTTTCTACGAATTTGATTCGTAATTAGACTGTTTTTGTACTTCATTACATAAGTAGTCATAAGATCGGCAATGCATTACGAGATCTTCTGAAATATTGAGAGTTTATTACGTGCATAACTTTGCACTCGAAGCATCATTTAAAACAATGTTATGGCGTGGGGCCTCTTGTCGATGCGGGGCCCCTAGGCAGTTGTCTAAATTCGACTCTGTTTGCATACACAACATATATTATATGTTGTATATTGTATACAACAGTTAATATACGTTTTATTAACACATCACTAAGCATCAAATTTAACAAAAGTGAGATATTTTGTACGGTTTACATACTAAAACAATACTATTAACATACTTTCCGCAATCGTAAGAAAATACAATATTAAGTATAACAACTATAAAACACAATTCGACACGACCAACGATTTGCCGAAGTCAGTGTATTATGCTATAATAAAAATCAACAAGAGGCGAGCTCGCACCCTTCAAGCAAACGATTAAAATTAGAGTACGAAATAGTAACGAACATATTGCGTAGACATACATATAAAGTGCGTTCGGCAGCACGAACTTTTTCACAGATAGTTCGACATAGATTCGCGTTTCTTGTAGTAAGTAGGTTATTGCGGTGGCGAGGGGACACGCATTGCGTGTTCACGAGTAGATGGTGATAACTTCGCGGCCTCCTCCACGAACCATCAACACTTTCTCTAGACCCTCCGTCAATACCTCCAGGAACTCCATGTCTGGAAATAAAAATATTATCCATGTTAATCTTTAGTAAGTAGTAGTAGAGCCATGTTCCTTCCAGCACAAATGGGACGGCTCGAGCGGGGAATCGCCGGAGGCCTAATCTCCCACCCGCTATATTCCCTTCCTTTTTGCCTTCTCATCTCTTCCCTCCTATTCCTTCGCATCGATAAAGTATCGATTACTTCAAGTGTCGCAATAGTTTTTAGGTTATGGTGACTGTTTATCATCAGTTAGAACGTATTGCCAACCTTCATGACATAAAAAATATACACGTTATAATTCTATTAATATCGATGTTGGATTAAAGTAGTCCAAACAGGTTAGCGGTAATTATGGTGTTAAGAGTCTAAGAGAAAGAGAAAAGTCTAAAAGCGAAAACTGCTTCAATGCATTAGGTACCTACTGGAGACTTAAAACTTTGAAGTACTTAAGTCCTATTTACCTATACAGGCTATATTATTATGATCCTTATTATGTAGTTTAGGCAACCCTGCCTTTAAGGTCATGGAGTAGATGTTTGTATTGATCTTATAGACATTGTTTCTGTTTGGGTTTTGTTCTAAAGACTTTCATTACTTCAGAGAACGAGTAAATAATATCATAAATCTTACTGAGACACCTTACCAAACCCAACGTGTTACTGATTTTTGCATAAGTAACCTGCCAAATCTGTAAGATTATGTAACTTACAGTTAGATTCCCTCTCGAGCTTGGTGTCGCGCGGAGGACCGGGTAAGTTCAGTATGACTAGTTGTGCGTCGTGGGAGCGCGCTACTATCACCTCATTCAGCTTCACAGCCGTGTGCATTCGTCGGACAGTGCCTTCGTCACTGCGTTTTATAAGAAAGGCTTAGAATATCCGTTTTTATGCTATAATACACCGTAAATTATACTTAAAAAAAATTATTACCATGAATCTTGTTAGTGATTTTCTTATTTGAAATATCGAGGAAAAAGGTTTACTTATGAGAACCGGTAACAAAAATTTTCTGCTATGTATATATTTAATTTTGACTTTTGTAATAATTTGAACGCTAAGCGCAACATACATTGCAATTTTTTTTTCTATCTAAACTATATTTAAAATTCATATACCTGAAACCTTGAGTCTTGATTATAAATTATGTCTTAAAAACATTCAGATAATAGTTATTTAAAAATAATATGAGAATTGACTTACGGGGTAATGGTGGGCATGTTAGGCTTGGGGCTGTGCACGTCGCCGTTGGGGTTGCCTTCCTTGTGTTTGTCGGCTTCGGGCGGCGGCGACTCACACTGCGAGCGTTCATCGGGCGAGTCCCACATTGAATCGATTATGTGCAACAAACTACTTCGAAATTCGTCCTAATATTTACCCCAATATTTTCATCGTTCCATTTCGAAATTTTGTTTTAATTTTTCGTATCGCGTACCGAGCGTTGCACATGACGGATTCAAGGCGAATGAAACACGGGATGTCATATATTATTTAAATTGTAAAACGATCACTGACTACTGACATTCAAACATCCACTCTTAGCTAATGTGGTATGAGGAACTAAAGTGAACAAATCAACGTGAACGAACTCATTGCCAAACATATGACCACCGTGTAAATTCGCTAGGACTCGTTATGGTTAACTATAACGATGCATAATCATAATCATAAAAATAATCAAAAAAAAAAAATATGATTAAGCAGTGCCGTCAAATTATTCAACTGTTGCAAACAATATTATATTGATTTCAACAGTTAAAGTCTTAATTTTCATATTTGTGTGGTTATATATTTATACAAATAAATATAATCTATAATAGTTGTGTGCTTAGCTTGATGTAAAAATAAAAAAATACAGACATGTGAAATAATAAAGCACTGCGATTGATAAAGGATGTGATACAAGCAAGGCTTAATTCAGATTTTATCTTTTATTTGACAAAGATAGCTGCATTGTTATTTTGTATACTTTATTGGAAAAAAATTAAACACCCTTGATTTACATTTTAATATTTACATTAATGATTAAAGCAGTTGTTATAATACATTACATTGTGTTTATATAAAATTGTAAATAAGGATGTTTTGTTAATTTATATCGTAAAGTACCTATATCAATATTGTGAGGGGATTTTGAACTTTATAATCTTTGTAAACTAGCTAACTCCATAATAGTAAAAATGCTAACACTGCATAAACCCAATTTTGTATTTAATTTAACTTTTTTTTAAAATCAATGTCAAAATTTCAATACAAATGACGTTTCGTAAAAAATGGAGTTTGCTAGTTTTGCGAATTAAGAAATTTTTAATTTATATCAATCGAAATTACAAAACACAACTAGCATACGACAATATTTGAACTATTAGTAATTACCTTATCATCCTTGTCTTTGTCATCGTTTTCAGCAAGAGGAGGAGATGGTGCATCTTCAGGGGCAGGCTCAGAGCCCGGTTCTGCGAAACGGACCTTGCTCGCTGTCTTTATATCCGCATGATGATGATCCACTATTGCTTGTACCTGTCGAATGATATTTTTTTACTTTACTCAACAATAATTAATCAACAATAGCCGATTCAATTGAATGGCTCGGCAAAATTTTGGGTAGGTTAGAAATGAATAAAAGTAATTCCAATTATTTGAAAATATTTACAACCTACATTAGTAAACAGATTTAAAATATATTTCATTAAAGGAAATTTGAGACAGTGGATAGTATGTTTATTGACTAATAAGTAATAAAAATTATATTAAATGGTATATTACTTAAAGATGTAATCTATATGAAGTTTTTAAACATTTATTTACATATAATTTTATAAAGTGCACCACAGTATGAGAAACAGTATTGTGATATGGTTACAAGGTGAAAAAAGAAACTATACATTGAACATCGAAAGCCACAAGTCGTTTAGCAATTTAGCTTAAATAATTACATTAACAATTAGATAAACATAGATGTAGCATGAAGATGATTATAAGATAGACATTTATTTAGTAATCATAAATGTAACGAAACAAAAAAGAAGACAAAGTTAAGAAATATATAAATATATTATAACATTGCTGAATTAACCAATAATTTAAACGTAACTACCGATAAAGAACCGTAAAGCAAAATATTAAGGGAATGATGATGATGATATGAGAAGCTAATGGTAAATAATATTAGAGAACGAATAAGTTCTAAAATGCATATTAAAAGTGGACTCGATCGAGGGTAAAGTATCCAGTTTACCAGAGGTAACTTCTCCTCAGCATTTTGTTCACGATAGTCCACCAAATTTTGCATCTGTATCGGCAGCGATAGACAAACGGCATATTAGTTATTTAAAACGTTTTTTACAATGAAGTTGAACAAGCCACGCTTTATTTGTATAAACATAGCACATTAAATAGGTACACAGCTAATATGAAAATTTTAGCTTTATATTCACAATGGTTTAAGTGATTAATATCAAAGTGATAATTTGCACTACATTTAGTGAACTTACCATTCCGAGAGTCTCCTTCTTGTTCAGTCTAAGTTCGCGTAGCATTTGGTTACGTTGTTCCATCATCAAGGTACGTTCATAAGTATAAGCGGAGATATCGCTGTCAGTCTGAAATTATTAATTTTACTATATTAAACGAACACCAAATGTCTTCAACAGCCAACAACATAATTACAAAAGGTTCCGTCATCTCTCGATGTAGTCTCTAGTTAGGTCTTCTTCAAATTTATATGGGACCTTGGTAAAATACAGATTAATTATATAATAAAAGTAGTTTTTAAAACATGAGTGAACATATTACCGGCGGCATAATTTACCAGCGTCGTGACGTGACGACACCCTTGACCACTGTTGGGATAATCTCTGTCACAGCAGAGATTATTCCACCAATGCAATCAGTTACACTGGTGGCAGGTCTTTTATTGCAAGAGGCCGGCTAGGTATGTACCACCGTAGTGTCAAATATTCTACCACCAAACAATACTGCCTAAGCATTACTGTGTACCGGTTTGAAGAGAACTGTAGGCTAGTGAAATTACTGGGCAAAGAAGGTTAAGAACCAATATCTCGAGGTTGGCAACGCGTGAGTGGCAACTATAGGTGTTGCGCGCACTCATAGGCTATGGCAACCGCTTGCCAACTTGTAACGTAAAAACGAAATGAAAAAAAAAATTAAATAAAAGGATATATGCGTTGTATAAAAAACTTTCTAAATTAATATTAAACTGTCGTATATAAAACGTAAAAGTTTACTTCGTCAACAATAACCAACATTTATATTTAGCTAATCTTATTATGTGTGTTCAAGGCGATTGAGAATTTTATGTAAGCTTATACGAAACGTTATGTATATTCAAGGTCAATTACCATTTCCACGACTTCGACTTCGGCTTCTAAGCGTAACTGGTAGAGGAACATCTTAAGGTCTTTTTTCATTTGGATAGAGTTATCTTCGATCTGGGCCACAGTGAAAATACGCATCTTGCAGTTTTTCCATGTACGGTGTTGCTTCAGAAGGAATGGTAGCAACATCAGCATTCCACCATCGTGAACGATCCACCAAATATCTATATTCCCAGAGACCTTAAAATACACGTATCGTTAGACAATTTTGGAATTTAGAAACAATAAAACAAAAAAATAATCTAGATAAATTGTCATGTTTAGATATGGTGATGTGTCTGTTTATCAAATTTACCTTTTCAGTTGAATCAGGAAAGAAGTTGATTCCTTTAGGAACCAGCATCGCCATTCTTGCAGCCGTGACAGCTCGTACAGTGTGTAGGAACACTTGCCAAGTGCGCTCGTCTTCTGATTGCCTCCATCCATATGGCCATCCAACAATTACTGTATTGGGCTTCAACCCACCCAGTCCCGTTGTTTGTACACTGAGTTGGAATATTATGGTAAATTTTACAATATATTTAGGATAATTTATCTTCCACATTCTTACACGATGTACTTTGTATTTTATGAAATATACATATATTCTTAGAACAGGTTATAATTTTTTCGTTAATTTATTCTATGTATATTATGTGTGAAAACTAATGACTCACAAGTGGCTTAATCCATCAGCGATGCTATGCGACACAAGCACGTCAACAAATCCCTTGACCTTTTCTTCATCCATACATTTGCGTAAGTTTTGTCGTGCTGTATTTGCTTCTCCCGCGCGACGTGTAAAATCACCACCCAATACTGATACGCAGACCGTAAGACCTTTTCCTGCAATTCAAAGAAAATTAGATCCAATAAAAGTTCAAAATAATATTGGCTCAAGATTATTTATCAGATTTACTGATTTTATACATTACCAGCTTTAAGTTGATTAGCAAAGGCTAGCATTTTACGATACTTTGGGCTCAGCTCATCGTTTAGCTTCGCTAGAACAAGAACTTGTGGCCGCCAGTTCTTTGTATGCGGAGGTCCTTCTTCAAGACGCAATAAAGAGTACCGAGCAGCCGAAAGAGCTAAACCACGTAGGCCATCTCCCCATTCTTTTTCAGCACTGAAAACGTAATTTATGTCTCATGTTTTCTAAATACGTCATATTAAGCAATTAATAGTAATAGTATCATTCTGAATAAACTTACCCTCGATATTCAATGTACTTGTAAATAAGACCGGCCATGCCCATAGCAATGATAGCATAGAACCATGACGTCATGAACATGATGGAGATACACAACGTCAGACCAGCAAGAGAGAGTGACCTAGGATATTATTTAATTATTACAGTTAATTTTAATATTAAGTTCTCAAGATACTTAGAAATCATAAATGAAGTGTGATCTTACCAGTGGTAATAACGGAATCTTGGCCTCCAGTTGGGGGTTTTCAAAAGAGTCTGGAGGGCACAAGCCAAGTTGACAAAACCGTAGCACATGAGGAAGAACATGGAAAGAAGCGGGGCGAGAATATCAACGTTTCCGAGAAGAATTCCGCATTGGCAGATCAACATCGTCAAAAGCAAGGCCCTGTAAAATAAGTATTATTTTTGATACGTAAAATTGTTTTTATGAAAATGTTATAATTTATTAGTAGTAGGAAATAAATTATGTATAAATAAGTACCTTGTAGGCTCTCCTCTACTGGATGAAACAGCAAAAGGAGCAAGAAACGGTATAATCTCATCTTTGGCTATCGCTTGAAGTAAACGTGGAGCGCCTGTTAGAGACTGCAATCCAGCACCAAGAGTAGAAAGGAACGATCCAATCAAAATAACCCATTGATTTGGCCATGCCATGTTAGCTACAACAAGTTTTCCGCCTATGGATTGACCGAATCTAAAAGTAAAATTGATGATTATAATACAATCTAAAAATGTCCTTAATAAACAATAACATACGTAATAAATCAATTATTTTACCAGTAAATAAGCCACTATAAAACGACTTGATATTGAACATAATTTATATATAAATAGATGAAATAATTCTCTTACTTGTCACGAAGTAACAAATTATCCACCGTTCCAGCAAAAAGTAGCACACAAGACAAATAAACCGTCGACGTTGTAAGGATCGCGCAGATGGTGCCGATAGGAATACTTTTTTGAGCATCAGCCAAATCTCCGGAGCGATTAGATCCAGCCATAATTCCTACACAAGAAAAATAATACAATTATACTTTTATATTATATTTAATGTAACATATTATATTAATGCTATCTTACCCGTTACAGATGGGAAGAATATTCCGATTAGGATAGTAAAAGTAGTACTCAGGTCAGCATAGATCTGGTTGTAGGTAGGTCGTTCCATTTGTTCAATATCGTCAGGTTCTTTTCCATATGCGATATATTGACCGAATTGTAAAAATGAATCTTGCAAGTTATCGAAGAAAACCCCGCTTGATAAGCCCTAGAATTAAATATATCATTAATATAATGGTAATCACAATAAAAAACCCTTATTAGCCAAAATAAAATTTCTACCTTGATGCCCTGCACAACGCTAAGTTCATGTGTTTGATAATAGGGGTCGCAAGTATTATTCGCGCAAAACAGTCGATGCAGCTCGCCATCAATATCTTTAGTACAATTGTCAATAGCTATATCTTTCAATAATCGCCTTCCAAGCACACACATTCTAAAAACAAATTATTAATGCAATCGGCAATCGACTTGGCAGTTAATCGAAATTACTTCTATGTATTGGGTTATATTTAATATTCTTACTGGAGTTTGTCGTTTCCATTGAAGTTGACGAAAATACCGGCGTAGACAGCAGATATCGAGAGTATTACACAGGCCAATGCAATCGTTGCAAATTTGTTTACGAATTTCACTCCTACGAATACTACCATGCCCATGATTAATAGCAGTCCAGTACCATACACTCGGAAGTTGTTATACATTGCCTCAGGATCCTTGGTAAAGTCACCGAAGATGGACATCCACGGTGCCATGTATGTCTAAAAAATTAACCGTAAAGTATTACTATGCCTATAAGTTTGAACTGGCCTTTTCAAAATATATCTCTTTCTTAACCGAATAAAAACAGTTTTTCTTATTTAATAGGAAGAATTGAAGATATAGGGTCTAACAAATTGAACTCTATTTCTAGTCGTATAATTTTATGGTATCATAAATATATGATGTCATAAAATTTTATCCATTTTCAGAGAGAGCCTGGCCTTGTAATATTTTATGAATACATAATAATGCAAAAATATTTTAGTGGTTTTCAGTTTTATAGTATTATTGCGGGAAACATAAATTCAGTGCTACAATATTGCAATTCTGTTTGTTGTGTTTAATTTCAAGATGAAACTAAATACATTCGTACCAAAACGATTTCAACAGCTCCGACAATATACATAGCCGCAGCGAGAGTCGTTCCCGTGTAGAATAGCATGCCGACAGCGCCGCCGCATTCTGGACCCAAGGAGCGCCCGATCATAAAGTAGGACCCGCCCGCGGGTACCACACCGTTCGTAGCAATAGCAGACATCGATATAGCAGTAAGCATCGTCTGTAACAATACGTATTTACCTGTAAAACTTTACAAATCAATATTTTTTTCTAAATTCTGGCAAATGAACTTTGAAGATGACAAAAGAAACAACATTTTATAATAATGCTTATAATTTTATGAATTATTGACCATTTTGCTAAATTAAGAGAAATTAACTGTTACTAACCGTACAACAGCAAGTAAGCACAATCAAAAAGCCTTGAATGGCACCAGCTGTGCCAACCACCCAGGTTAGACGGATGAAGAGGATAACGCCGAAAATGTTTTGGATGCAGGGTAAGTACACGCCAATAAGTGTGCCCATGCGAGCTGGTGGAGCAGGCTTAGGTGCATCGGGGTCAGCTGCGGATGCAGTTGGTATAGTATTGGAGTAATCGGCCAGGGAACTGAGAAATGTCGCTGCTCGGGGTCGGTCTTCGATTTCCTCCTGTAATGATATGAAAAAAAAAATATAAATAGAAAGCCCTAAGTAGATTGATAATAGTGAATATACACCATTAAATTTAAAATATTTGTAAGTAAATAACATAATATATAACACAAGCAAGCTTGCAATGCTGTGTATACGCTACATCCTGACTGCTTACCATCAGGCGGGCTGTTTGCTTGTTCGTATCTGCATCTTTATGGTATAAAAAAGGGCTGAATTTATTGAATTCGTAATAATAGTTTCGCTAACTCTTCATGAACAAATATGATTTCAAAAGATTCATTTAATTGATTAAAATGTGAGATGAGATCATCATGAGTTCTCTCATTATTTCCGAGTAAGTATTAAGAGATAATCGTGATATATGGAATGGATTCGTTTTTAATTTCGTGACAATAAATATACATATATAAAGTAGCTCGTTGAGACGAGATTCATCCGAGCTCGACTCTAGAGTGCTCGTATTTTATTCACGGACTATTTGCATCATTCACTGTACCTTCAGACGTTCAAACGTTCGTCACATCTAGAAGTGTCGTTTACACATACGCTTAGAGTACAATATAGTTCAAGTACAGTCAGGTTTTATATATTAGAGACTGCCTATCGGCTTACTTTTGCAAGCGTTTGGTTATTATTTGTGTTCAATTTCAAGTGTCTTTTTGTAATTAGATAATAGTAGCTCTTTATAACCAAATTCATATTAAAGCCTAGATCTCCGGTATCTGTAACGAGAAATAGGCAATTTTTATTTTTTTTCGTTGATCTGTCTGTTTAGTCGTTCCAGTTTAGCTCCAAAAGTTTTAACCGATTTTTGTTGATATTTTCATGTTAGGTAGCTTATGTTGTAAGTAGTAACGAAGGCTTTTTTTTTAAAGGATGGTCTTATGGTCAATAAGAAACCAAACAATAAAACTGGATAAATTAATGTTTAAGCTAAAGCATAATTCATTGTGTATAGCCAACATTATATTATACGAAATTTTTAATTTTATGATAAAGTGAATGTGAAATTTAATAATATATTAGGTACAAATTATATTATATAAGTTTTCTTTAACGTAATAAAGAAACGATAAAACAGCTGGATGCCAAGATTTATTGTATAATTATAATTCATTATATATGATTAAAGCAATAAAATTATTATAACGTTGCTTGCCAAAACATATTACATAATAGTCGCAACGATGGAATAGAAACTCAGTTCATTATTCATTAAAACTCGTGGTGACTTTATAAAATAATAATGAAAATGTTGACCCTACGAAAAATTCATTATTAATAATTGATCTTCCACTTTTAATAATTGATCTGTGTCGGGGGTTTTATTCTAAATGTATTTGCTTAATTTGATAGTGTTGTTGTTCTTTGATTATTTTGGAATCATATAAAGCCTAAAGATTAGAATTTGAAACAACATCTTTAATCATTATTATTACTTCAATTAAGTACTATCTAACTGTGGTTAATAATATCGCGACTCAATATTTTTGGTAATTGCACGTCGAACTACAAATAATTGATCGTTTTAAAATGTCGTGTCGCTGAGGCCGTTGTAAATTTTCGCCTGCAATAAAACAGCGGCCCGCAACACGAAGCATTTATTACTCGGCTTCATCTATTTGTTTCCATTTGTCCTGTCGTCATTACTCGCCACTTTATTTAAAATGTGGACCTCTTTGAGATTAGCAACGTAATGAAGTCTTTCTCGGCAGTCAATATAAGTTAATATTATAAAATCCTTAGATGGCACTCAAGGGCCCGACAGATAAAGATCTTTTATTATGTACCAGTATATTATTTCAAAGTATTATTGGCGAGGAAGTAATCAGAGTTAGAAAGGAATAGTAGCGTACTTTTATCTCTTTCACACTTATAACATGCTATGATATATACTATACTGGAGAAGGCATGAAGTAAATACTAAGTTTGTATAGCCTTTTATTTTAAATTTTATTTATTATTATGCATATATATTTTTTTATAAAAATTGATCTCTATCATGATACATATATCATATAGAACATACAGAATAAGCGCTAATGTGTTATTCAACTATTTCCAAATTTTTACTTGAATTTACATTTTTAAATAAGCTTAAAGTTCCTACAATAACATTGTCGTTAGCTTTCAAAAGAAAAATTGATATGGGTTCAATAGATCGGAGGGCTCTTTTTATATTATATATTAGGTGATCTTTTGAAACAAAGCCACGCATTATAATAAAGAACCGAGACGCTGGGAACACCCTTAGTAAATTATTCGCAAAGCGTAACTCAAGAACGCTTGACCTCTGTGAGACGCTCGGAGCACCATTTCATTTCTTTTGGTATTGATGGCTCTTGGGCTTTGGCACGGCCTCCGCTCGAGAACCTCAGATAATCTACGAAGGCCGCACAATATCCGCCCTTGTAGATTACGTGTATAAAATAATAAGCCAAATTTATAATATACTTCTAAAGGTAAAAACGACATTTTATCTAAGGTCTTCGTAGGAAAATATTATTTGCGAGACGTTGAACTTTCAATATTTTAATTCAAATAACTATAAGAAGATTACAAAATTGTATATAATGTATTTAACATTACAGTAAATTATTAAGAGATAAATTTCGTAATAATAAATCAACTATTCAGGTTGAAGTGCTTTCGCGTTCCAATATCCGTGGGCCGGTTACATCTGTATAAGCAGCTACCTGGGGCCGTAATTAAACTTCCGAGCGGTACAACCCTTAATTAAACCAATACAATATAACACGGCTTTATCGAGTTAATCGGATTAACGTTAAAAAATTCTTATCTATATTTTTGCTAAAGAATATTTTGGTATGAAAAAAGTTTACGTTGAAATTGCATCGAATTCCAGATAAACGGTTTGGAAGAGGTTCCAATTATTTTCTCGTTTACATTGTAGCGTCAATTTTATGCGTCCGTTTATAAATGAATATTTTCCGAAAGCATTTGTCGATTTAAAAAAAAAGGAAACGATTTTATATTTGACGCGTAAACTAGTTTTATGTTTTGCCGCCGATCTGAAACATATTAACTGATTTAAACTATGTTATTCGAGTTTGTTTCTTTATGTTCCGACAAAGGAAATGATAGAAAGACCGCTACACGTCAGTATATAATCCGATTAACTATATAAGGATATGAAAAGTTGATTATTTAAAAATGAAATTTAATAAATACAAACTATCATAGTTTGTGTTTAGGTGTTTGCTAATCAGTCACGCATAAAAATTAACAGGTTGGGAAAAATTTTCGATTCCTGTGGGATTATTAAAAAATACACATTCGCACGACGCATTCAATCGAAATTTGCTATAGATGTGTCTTATAGAACACTAGTATTAGCCTGCGACTTCGTCCACGATTACATCAGAATCTCGAGGGAACATTCGTAAGTAGCTAATGTTCCGATAGAATTCAAACATCTAAATATACAAACTTTCACATTTATTATGTCAGTAGATTTTTTCCTTACGATTTAGATAAATAATGGATACAATCCAGATAAGTTATTTAATAGTTCTCAATGGTTTGTTATTTCAGTAGTATTTAGTGATAGAGATAGAGATAGATATTGATAGATTATGATAATTATGTTACAAATACAACAAAATTAAATGCATGCCTATTTTTATAAATTGTCAAACGTTTTATGTGTAATCTATTTCACAGGTGACCCCCTTATGATAAAAAATTATCTTCATCTTGTACAGAGCAAAAAGTTCTGCGCTCTCGCGAATGGAGCATAAATCATAAAGTAGTTTAATATTTACTGAGCCGCAGGTGGAAAATGTTTACGCGTTATATGATGGAAAAAATTCATCAACTTTGCGTTTGAACGTCGGTAAGGTGTAGGTATTTTGCTATGACTATCATTTTTCTTTACTATTAAAAATCTTACTTACCATACTTACTATCTTTGTCATCATACGCGAACAGTTAAAGATTTAGACAAGAATTATTGTTCTAATAGTAAATTATATTTAGTACTTATTAATATAATATTAAACATTGTTCTGGTTTTAAATCTAATAATAGATATTGTAACGATCATCCGAGTTTAATTTGTATAAAATAACAAATAGCGTAATAAAAAAAAACCTTTAACAAAATAAAAAGCTAATACTAACCCAAATTAGTGTAAATGTAGTAGCATGAAGATTACACACTTATTAAGTTAGATAAGTAATCATTAGATATCAGACCTTTATTTAGGTTTGGATATGTGGATTTGGTATTAGGCCTTATATGTATAACAAAACATAATCCCCTGTCTTTTTCTACGCTTAGATAAGAGAATCACTGTTATCTGTAGTAACCAAATGTTTAGTAAAATCGAATATAAAAATATAGACGATCTTCTTTAAAATAAAAAAAAATGCAAATGCGTAACAATTAGAATGAATTTAAGTAACAATTGCAAGTTTTTGTATTTTGAAGAACATCTATACTAATGTTAATATACATTTGGTTATGACCGATGACTTACAGTATTAGCAGTATATCGGGGTAGGCAACACGCACAAAATAGAAACTATAAATGGCAAAATGTACAAAGACCAAGCAGGAGGAGTCGTAGGCAATATTAGTACTTAGTAAACGAAAGTATTCTCTCTTAAAAAAAGAGACGAAATATAAATACTCCGCCATAAACTCTGATCTATATACATTTTAATTGCGTTTACAAAACAACTTCTATCTTATTTTCGTAATAATTTAGTACATTATTTGAAATAAAACACAATAATTCTTAATAAGCCACAGTGATAAATTGTCTAAATAAGCTATAAGATGTTAAGTGTGGGCTTATTTATTTATGTAAATACGTGTTTTGAAGATTTATTTTAATTTCAACGAGTCGTGCGCGCGGTCGTGCGCTCGTTCTGCTTACAAATTCCAATTTCGATTACATTGTACCGCCACATTATTATGGGTTTAACGCGGATTCACGCGGATCCCGCTTTCAATCTCGTCTTTATTACTTTTTCTTACAGTAAAAAGTGACTCTTGCACGTTATTTATATAGCTTATAAAGACTTCATTACATGCAGACATTTTTAATCGAATTCTTGGGGAGTTAGTTAAATTATTAGAGAATATACATAAGAATATAGCAAATCCTTAGTGATTAGCCCGTGCCAAAAAAAATTATAATTTCTAGACAAGGATTTCTGTGCCATATAAGTTTAAGTGTAATGTTAGACCATCAAAGTATTTTCTAGATACAGGATAGAATTGATGATCAGACGACTTCTTTTAATTATAACAGTATTACCGTGTTATATATTTAGTATGCTACTATATAATTTTTTCATTTATGATACATACAAACAATATAGTTCGAACGGCTTGTAGAATGGAAAGCAGTTTCTGTAGTCTTGAAGTTACCTAGCGCCATTGTCATGTTCATATTCTCTGAGAGAGCACAGCTTTACTGTGTGCTACTTAATGGCTTAAAAATTTCCTATTTCATATTGGCTGCGTATAAATCTTTTAAATGCTTGCATTTTTATCAAATTGAAATTTCTCGTAGCCAAGACAGCATGAAATCGAAGCAGTTTATTCATGTACGAAATTGGGTCGTAGCGCTACGCTGCTACGACGCTGCCTGCTTGAGGCTAGCTACGAACGTGGTACGCGCTACTATGATTGCTGCGAGCTAGGTCAGATGAAGAAAATTGGATATGATTTTTTTAAAAAATAAGGGCTATAGAATGCATTTTCGTATTTATATTTTATCGTCTATTAAATCATTTAATTTTATTAATATTTGCTTCGCTTAGCCAGAAGATTTGTAGCGAGCTTATAAGGAAATAGGTTAGTAAGTGTAGAAAAACAAACAAAAATACCCGCAAAAGCGACGCCAGGCCGTCGTTATGTAACTATACTTCAATGGGTTAAAGATTCTGTATAACTAAGTTGTCTAGCAATGTAATAGTATTTTATTACTATTGAAGGACTCTTGTGACGACAGTACCCTGTCTGGTGACATTACGATTTGTTTGTGTAAAATTCAACAATAAAAAATGTTTGTAAAGCCTTTTTTCACTACAGTATATAAAACATAGTAACTAAAGGTTCAACTTTAGGCAAAAGTAACTTTTCTAGTGTTTAATTTGTGTTTCGAATTTATGTTGTACTTTGGGATCTAGGAAAAGATTCAGACGAAATTTCTATAGAGAATAATACACTAACCATAGTAAATTACTTTTCTTTCCATTTCTATTGCCTTTAGACCATTTTACATAAGAATTGTCTAAGATTGACACATATTTCTTACTTATTTGTCGTATTTTGTATAGCAAATCTATATCTTTGACGTCGTTGCCGATTGATTAATTTTATTATTTAAAAATTCTTTTCTCTTTTTAATTTAACGCATGATGTGTTATGATGTGATGCTAAATATGTATGTTGTATGCTATACACGTTTATGAATATAGGTAAGAAATAATTCACGAAAACTAAAAATTTCATGTATAAAAAAGGGAAATATTGTACAAAGTAAATCCAGGCGAAAGCAATATTCCAGACACGGAATAAATGTATGATTTATCGTTCAGAAGAAACATCAGACATACGGCGGTATTAAAATGTAAGGAGCATAAAAGGAAAAAGAATATTCAGGCGGAATTTCATCGCAATTCGTCGGTGTTTTACGACGCCGGACGATATTTACGGTGTAAACAATATTAAGTGTAATGCGATCTCGGTGCTTCGCCTTGCATCGTGCCATGCGATTATATTAAGATTACGACTATATTTTTCCATGTTTATAAATGTTTTGGCACTGATAAATGAAGGCCATTCAGTTAATAGATTTTGTTCTCTGGAACAGCCATGCTCCTGCCAACCCAAATAGGCCGGCTCGACCCGGGCAGTACTATGCTCTTACAGAAAATCGGCGTAACATAAGAGTATCAGTAATGTTATGCTTCGTGTGATGAGTGAGTGCACTGGAGACCCAGCCCCTCTGCTCCCTTCCTTTTTTCTTTTCTTAACCCCTACCTCCTATCTTTTGGCAATGAGAATATAAGTATCGCAATCGTACCATCAGGCAGATTGTATACTTGGCAACCTTTACGCCATAAAAAACCATATTTTACTGAAGTTTTCTTAGTTGGAGCTGCTTTATGAAGTAGTCGCAACATAGGTCCTGTTGTATTGAATTCATTTTGCGTCTTTCCTTTATTTTTCACCAGATTTTGGAGATACCTCAGGCATTACTACGCTTTACATAGACTACAGTGAATTTTTTTATTACATTACACTACACCAACTAAAAGTATTGCAGTGTTAAAGCTCTATGACGTATTTGTAAATGTGTATGAAGTTAACTTACATGGTAGAGGTAGAGGGTGGTGTCGCAACCCTTGTCTTTTTCCTTTGGTAGGCCATGATCGTCAGTGTCACCTGTAACAAAATTAATTTCATATAAATAATTGTTACTAAATTACTTAGTTTCTAATGATTTTTATTGAATTTGCATTTGGCCCTTGACAATCTGTAAAAATGGGGGTGGGGGCAGGTTACAAGTGGGTTACAGGGTCGAGAAAAGGCAAAGCCTCTTGAGAGGGTTCAAAGTTGATTTCGTTCTTAGGGTACTTTCAACAAGGCCGGACGCCGGCTTAGGGCGGACTTTTAAGACGTCGACTTTTTCATTCTGATCTGACCTGATCCTGATACTGAAAGAAAACAATTGCAAAAAAAAAATTCCTCAGATTATTCTACATATTCGACCCCTAGTAGTTTTTCAATAGTTAAGGCTTTGACCACTGTACTGTTTAGTATCTGTATAAAAGTTCTGAAATTAAACAAAAGAGAATGTAAAAACTAAAACTTAAGAATTTTGAAATAGTATTACTTTTGTACAAGATTTTATTTGTGAATTTGTAAATTAGTTCTTAGGCAATACACATGAATGCGGCTTAGTCGAACAGCGGAATAAAACGACGTCCTCTGTACACGAGTAAGTTTGCAAAGATTAAACGCAAATTGCGAGCTTGTCAACAAGTTGCGGAAAGAGTAAATAACGTATGTAATTTACTTACGACCTAGTTCGTCTAAAACGAAAGCAAAGAGCAAGATATTATGCAATTTATGATTGAAAATAACAAACGTTCTAGCAAACTTTTAAATTAATTTCAAACTTTTTTAATTATAAAACAATAGCCTTTTACAAGAATAAACGTACTTTTAATAAAATAATTTTTATAAAGTTGCTATTTCTATAAATACGACAATAAAACGTTACGTCTTTTTCATATGGACAGAATTTAGAAGATAAATTATAGCTACTTATACTTCTTCCAACAGTATTAATATTACATATGAATAGACAAGGACGAGCAATGTTTAAAATTGAATTTGCAACAAGTTTAAGCACGTAGTAAAGTAGAGTTTACATTCACTGCGCCATTACAAATGCAAGCATAGGTGCGCCCTGAGTGCAAATGCACACCCGTGACGTGGCGCTTTGAGTTGCTGATACAATGGATTATAATTTAATATAGTAATTCTATAGTAATTTAACATTGAGTGGGCCATTACTACGCAAACGCAATTACTAAAAATCATAGTTTTTAATATTTATTTACAAGATTCCAATTTACACGTTATCGGTTTTATTGTCAGCCATTTAAAGAACATTTTGAAAGCCCAAAATAATTGAAAAAAAATTAATACTTTTGCGTTTTGCTAAAAACAAATCTTTAGGTCCAGCTTGGGAGTAGATAATTATAATGTATTTTTATATATATGGATATGATAAATAAACAATTGTTTTAACATTTTCTAAAATTCCAATCATGAAGGGGTAAAATGGGGATCAACGTTTGTATTAAAATTGTTATTCACGCGGGCGAAGCCGCCGGCACAAGCTAGTGTAACTATATTTAAGAAGAATTCGAAGGGAATCTTCTTATTTAAATGTCAAGAGCTGACTTTTGCAAACGTTAACAAGATAATGTAGTCAGGACGAGTATTTTTGGCACGCTTAATCACATCACTGCTACCATTTCCTTGTAATTTCATTATTAATACCACGAGACCGCTCAAAGGTTACGGTATGAAAATTTTATGTTGTTTTGTAGCTTGAATAAATGATGATAGGAGCTCATACGTTTATATTTCCATGTTACATATTCTATGAGTATCCTAAAAAATTTTTTTAGCTGGATCATGTCTGAAGTTAAAAGATAATTTTCAAAAATTTACAGGAATCCTCTAAAAAGAATTTATGTCTATTTATTAGAACTAGGGCTACTTCGAAGGAGTAGGTCCTTCGAAGTAGCCTTTACGTTATCGTTATTATTGTAAAGCAAGTATAAGCTCCGTGTCATTATTACATGTATATTGCACGACTACAAGGACAAGGACGACAAGGATAAGGAAGACAATACTTTGAAGTTATATTTAATACTGTCGTGTGTAGTCCTGATCTCCTCTCATATTTTTCTTCTCTTTACCCTCTCCCCGTCTCAAATAGCAATACACGATGACATTATTTATGCTGCGCTCCTAAAAAGTGAAATACACAGTGAAACAGTTCATAAAGGATAACATAATATAAATATACAACACTAAAGAATACAATTCTCATTTCGTTCCAATACGAGTACGTACGAATTCTACATGTTTTCAAGTATATTCACGAGCTTTGGTTAAATATGAAATGCATGTCAAAATCGCAGTGATTGCTCGCAGTGCAATCACTGAAAGTTTTTCAATATGGCGTTCATTCTCCACCGCAGTTGTATATCCGAATTGTGATTGCAACAACAGTTACATCGAGATTTTTACGACTTCAGTACGAGTATAGTTTAAGTTTAATTTAACAAATGTTGTCGACACATAGATTTTATACCACTGAAGTTTTATACTGCTATTACTTTACTTGAATGAAGGATATCGTTCCCTGTGCATAGGCAACAGAGTAGTTCTATTGGCGTAGCTTGTTTAGAAGAAAGGGTAAAGAAAAAGGGTATTTGGGCTCTAGATGTTTACACTTCTTGCACTGCTAAAATGTCCATTTTAAAAAAGCAAAAATAGTAAGAAATACAATTTTTAAATAGAGAAAGAGATGGGATTACTGGGGATCATGGTGATCGACATGGGTGAGAAAGAACAGAAATGCTGCATAAGCGTTATATTGAAATTATAAGGTATTCTGAGAAAGAAAATAGTTAAGCATTAGTTGGAGTAAACTAGGTTTGCAACAGAACGAAAGGCAACAGTATGAGTACTGCTACCTACTGGTGTGTGATGGTAGTTTCTTGGTCAAACTAAAAAAAGTTTATTAGGTGTATGTCGAAATGTTTTATTAGGCATTTGTTATTTGTTCTGACTTGTAATTTAACTGGGTCAGTCATGTAGCATATCTACATTTGGTTGTAGTCGTGGAATCCCTAGCGAATATACAGTTACGCCATGTGAACATGACTGATATCGTTAGAATTAATTATCAAAATGTTTCACTATAAAATATACCCAAGATTAATATTATTTCTAAAAAATAATATACAATTCATACTAGTTATTGAATTTATAATTGTCGTTGTCTCTGTGTATGTTTACGGATCCCTGAAACATGATGTAGTTATCTCAATAGGGGCCATCGAGTGTGTGCGTGTTATTTATTTATATTTTAGTAAAATCACCCACAGGTTCATTGTGATCAAACCGATCGGTGTAGTAGTAATGTAACCTGGCTTTAACATCGATTGCTGTGACAATTACTGTTCGAAGCATATATATTATGTACATATGTGTTTGCATCCGGGTTGAAAACTTTACACACTTTACGGCCCTCACTCGAATACTAATATCGCGTGTGTTCCACACACAGACAAACACGAGCATATCGAAACACATATTTGTATGATCAATACAAACGCCTGCTCTGAGCGGAAACCGATTCCTCTGAAATCGCCGGAGGTTTAAAGCATGTTCGCTACCACTGCAATGGAAGGTCAAAGTTTGAGTATAGTTATTTCCTCCGTCGTCCATCCGTATTGTTGATTTTTTTAATTAATAACAGAAGTCATACGTTTGAGGACTTTGTATAATGGCAGTACACTATAGTACAGTACAGTACTAATTAAATTTCTCCGGTGCTCTTGTCAACGGCTTGTTTTATATGTCACCGTTAAGGGTCTATTATTTATTATATACAATGTATTTTGTTTCGAGATAATCAAGCCAGCTCTTCATACCTATATTAAATTATTGTTTAAATAGTTGTCAGTCTTTATTCCGTGTCTACCAAGCGTATGGATGGTCTGATGGTAAGATAACGTCACAGGCTATTTGACGATCCAAGTGGTTAATGGCAAGAGATTAGGTGTACACTGGGACCCTAGCGGCAGTGGGCCTCCAGTGCTACTACTTATCGAACGAACGAAGTGCTTCTATATTTTAAGTGTGAAGGTAATACTTTCCTGAGCCGGCCCATTAATGTCGAAAACTGAAAGGCTTTCGTACTCACATTTTATGAGAATTATTCATAAGCACGTAATGTTAACTAAATTTTAATATAAAGAGTACGTTAACTAGATAATATATATGTATAGACTCTTCTCGTTTTATCTTACAGCTGAAAATTAATAAATACTCATTTTTATTGGATGTTGGAGCATTGTCGTCAGTTTTAATTTGTTTGAGCGGAATAAATTGAGTCCATGAATCTTAATTATATTCAGCCCTGGTATACCGGGCGTCGTTACGGTTTTAAGTAGATTTTTTTTATATTTGATGGTTTTCAAACAATTTATTTTTAATTTGGCAATATAAATGGCTTTTATTGAAATAGAATACATAGAAACAATAAAAATATGTCGATTTATGAAATAAAAATTAATGTTCGTTTAGTGCCAGACATCTTTGTCTTTTAATATTAGACATCTCCTAAATGGTTTTTTTAAATACTTATTTAAACTTACAGTTAATTTATTTCTAACAAGAATAAAACCAAAACCTACCCTACGTAAGAAGCATTTAAAAATGCGAACAATAAGTGTTTTTGAAGAATTTTCGTAAGCTATGATAAATTATAAATATACTGATTATGATAGAAACAACAATGTAAATAAATATTCAATCAAAACAAGGAAAACTTAAGTTGGTATATTAATTAAAAAATCTACTGTTTATCGGCAAATTTTCGATTTTTATTTTTAACTTCGAACGCTGTAAGTCGATTTGCACAGATAATTTTTCCTTTATTACAGATAGAACACAGGACAGAATATGTTATCATAGCAAGATTATCAGCTTTAAACTATGTTTTTAGGTGAACAATTACAGATAAAGAAATATGTGTTTTAACATTTTTTTAAATTTCACACCTGAAGAGTTGAAATGGGCAAAGCTTGTATTAAAATCGTTATAAGTGTAGGCGAAATGCGGTCCTTTTTGTCTATACGTAAGTACAAAAAAAAATCTTCGGTGTCACAAAGTTAATACGCTTTCCCGACATTCAAAAGTTCGTTTTTCACAAAGGAAAAATGCACCAAATATGCCCTCTGTGAAATCACATACGATGTACGACTTTTATTGGGTTTCTTTTTCGGACATATCGGATTTACCAAGTTGGAAAATTTCCGACTGTGGTAACTAAAAATAGTAATCAATTATTTTATTTTGATTCTTCTTTTTAATCAATTCTTCTGTTTGCCTATAGACTATAGGCACTCTCACAATTTTTTCAGGTACTGATTTTTTCATATACATAATTACCTTTCCGATAATTGTAAAACAATATATAACTTTGTGCCCACAAATAAAACTAGTTGACTAAGTCAACTACGCTTGTTTCGAAAGTAAACAAAGTCGGCAGATGCTCCATTAATAAACGTAACGTAACGTATTAAACGTTAATGAAAAAAAAATTATTTTTAATGGTTGTCGATTTTTCTTTTCGAGACCGTTAATACAATTTGCAAAAGTTTAAGGTTTTTATGGGTTTAGCCTCCTTGCTATTTTGTCATCTAGTAAAGATTATCTGAGGTTATGGTAATATTTATATGGAGTGCAAAAGCAAAAGGATGTATCTTGGGCAACGGCATCGGTGTTTCCGGAGACGATAGCTATCGATTGGCACATCAATTGGCCATTTTATAAGGCAAAAACAATAGTTTTAAGCGGATTATTTTATAAAAATAATTTTATATCTTTCTAAACTATGATATGTAATTTCTCGCCTTATATAGATTATTATTTAGAAGATGCATAAAATTCTTTGTTTAATATAAGCGTATAAGTGTGTTTATTAGACATGTTAAATAATAGGCGGCAGGGTAATATTATTATGGTAAGAACGATGCATAGAATATATTCAAAACAACAACTTATATCACAATATTTCACCAATACGAAAACCTAGAGAAACAATATCCAAGAAGTTCGATATCTTAATATTATTAAAAGTACTTAACGAAACAATGCTATAACATAAATACAGGAGAATAATCACAATAAAAATGTTTTAGCAAAAATGTCGCTGTATTTTACGTTAAGTCCTAGAATATATTTTCATTTGAATAATTCGTTCTGTATTTTTCTTTTATTTCATCAATCTAGAATTTACAACGCTTTTCTGTTTGAAACTATCTTTTATAGTTTTGTATAAAGTTTTTTTATACTTTTTATTTTAAATTTAAGTGTTTTCATTCAATATAAAAGTTCTCTTGTAATTTATCTTTTTCTCCATTTCTTTATTATATTTCTTATAATGTTAAAAGTGGGTTTCTATAGAGGGCCATAGCCATATTTAGATAGATAAGCATTTGTAATCTGGGGCATATCTTTTATACTTCTGTTTTTTTTTAATCTAAAGAAAATTGCCCGCCGAATAAAATTTATTAAATACTGCGACTCTCTTTCACTTAGCTTATATATACTAATAAAAAATTCTCAATATATCTGTAAAAATAGATAATTTTCTGAGTCTCCTATCTGCTGAAGTACTTTTAAAACTTATTCTATAAAAGAGACTAGTTCAGATTATACTGACACATATACATGACAGTTTTTATAAGACACTTTCACAAAAAGGATAATTGTATTTAGCGTAAGCCGTTGACGTGTTCAATAAAACACGTTTGCTAAAAAAGATGCCGAAAATAAGAGGATTTATTGCTTTGTAAGTCGGTAATATTTTTCCGCTTCGATTATAAGTAAAATACATCTGCGGTAGTTTTTACCATTTAAAGAACGGTAAGATTAAGGTTAAAACGTTCTCAGCATACTAAGTTTTTATCTCATTTTCTGAGCTGTGAGCAGCTCGGTCAAAGTTACATAACAATTTTTGTCGCAGCAAAGGCAGCAACAAAAAGACATTATTTCCAGATTATGGTGAGCTTTGTATCTAACTCAGCATGAATTCACTTATATAATAATAGACGTATTATATAAAAGTTCACACCCTTCATAATCTTTAATGTCCTTTATTCAAATGGCTTATAGTAATGTCACAATTTTCTCATCGTAAACGTATTTTCATCGTATAGTAATGTCATCGTTAGTAATCATAACTAATATTATAAACAAGAATGTAAGTTTTTGTTACACTTTCTTGCCTTAAACGTTATGTGTTGCTGTTCGGGGGTACAAAAGGGCCTTATATCTTTCTTCTAGAAAATTGTGATGTTCTTAATGGATAGAAATAAATTTTGGGTAGTCCTACGGCAAAACAAATCGACCTATTGACATGGTTCAGGTCAGACCAGCGTTTTATACGATCTCGTTTTTCAAAGCGCTTGTAGGTGCGTATAGGCTCGCTTTTTACGATACCCGCAATTCGTACGATCGTTGACACGCTTATAAGCTCGTATAAGCGCGTGATATAAAATGCTATAAATATCCTATAATGTATAATGTATAATAAGTGGCCATGCTTAAACGTACGTATGTGCTAAGAAAAAAATCGCTACTTTGAAACCAACCACTCTAATAAATAGCTACATAATGCCTGGAGTACAGAACCTGGGCTTTAAATTACTGAACCGAACTTAATTCTGAAGTCCCCGATGAAATCACTGGCAGATGTTACTTTTTTTTTATAAAATTTAATTATTCATTGAAGGGCGTTGAAGTAGAAGCGATATTTTAAACAGCTTAGACGGAAACCTTTATATTAAATATTTCGCACAAGAAATTTAATTAAATATGTCAACTAAGATTAATTACCGATTCTGCTTCATGTGAATAAATGGTTTCTTCCAGATGACGTAGTGCTTGTTTTGAATAAAATATATTGGTTCAAGTTTTATGATACGTATAAATGTTATAGATTCAGTTAAAAAGTCAAATTATCATATTATAAAGTCAAATTATCATTCACATGATAGCAACTTAAGTTACCTATAATATCGATTCAAGTGAAAGTGTAATGAAAAAATATTAATCAAAGTTTTTAAGAAAAAACAAAAATTGTCTTGTTAACCTTGTATTAATGTATAAAGCAGTGCTAAATTAAGTAGTACGAAACTTATGTGATAAACAACTTATGCTTGCCTTAGATTGTGGCATTCGGTCGAAGCAAACTTCGCACAACAAATTCTCAATAGGAAACTTCGTCTGGACTCTGACGTTGATAGCACGGAGTTGAATCTTGTTCTATGTTGTATTAAGAAGACCCTTTATCAAACTACTGACTTAACTTGGTAATAGGCTTAGTTAAGAAACTTGCCAGTAATCCTTTGGCTTCAAAACAAAGAATACAAATTAACTGCTCTAAATAAATTTCTTTTATTTCTATTAAGTAATCACTCGTAGGTATAATATGTAGAAAATTTAAATAAAATATTTCTAAATTCACCGGACGCCCGGTGACACTGTCAGGGTCAGTAGAGCCAACAATATACACATTCAGAACAAAAAACTACTAATACAGTTTGTTGTTCTAAGGTCAGGGATATATGTGAGTTTTTGTTTGGTTATGCATATAAGCATTGCGTTATTGATTCGCATCGAAGATTGCCTCGAGTGAGCTTATTTTAGAGCTGTGTAAACAAGGCTGTGTTGTATATGTCCCTTAGTCGTTACACCTTTTAATTTTTTATTACTTTTATTAACCGACTTCAAAAAGGAAGAAGGTTCTCAATTGGATAGTTATTTTTTATGTATGTATAAAGATTACATTGAGATTTATGAACCAAACATTTTATATACTTGTTTTCTTTTTATGAATATTTGTTTACGTGTTTTAGTTTGTGTACGGCTGTTTAGGAAATTTAATTTAGTTGTTAAACTAACTTTTCCATTAGATCTGGAAAAGAACCATTTTGTGATGTGAAACTCTTGATGATGTTTCACAGATGACCAACGAAACTACACAACACTATTATTCGTAACTAAAAAGTATAAGATAAAATAAGTTTTATAAAAAATGCCGATTTCAATACTAAAAACAAAAAAAGTCGGTGCCTTCTGTGTCAATATTTTACTTAGCATTATGTTACTTTCGTGTTATAAACAACAAAATTATGAATGAAAACAGTGATGGTAATTCAATAGAGAAGATGACAATAAACTCATAACTTACCGACCTTGTGGCGTAGCGGTAGTGAACCTGCCTTAAGCACCACAGGTCGCGGGTTGAATTCACGCTCGGAGCAAATATTTCTATTGACCATACATGCATGTTTTCCGGTCTGGGTGTGCTTGTCCTTGTCATTGCGTATGTTTCCGGACACCCGACACAGAATATAATTATCCTAATGGGGACCGTTGAGTGTGTAGCGTTTATCGTTTATATTGAAAAACCGCCTTCTGCAAATATTAGTAGTCAAATCGTATTTCTGCCACTTAAAACTTTGTGCTAACTTTATTGTGCAGCTTCAATTGAATTTGCAAACTCTAGTAAGATCTAGTTCCGTAAAGATCGTTTTAGTTATTCGTTTTTTGCTTCGTCTTAACAATTAGATGCGATTAAAAGAAAAGTTTTATCGTAGTGGTTCTGTTTTATTTAGTTTAGACAAATTGTGCTCGGAAAACATACTGTAGCCTCGAATAAACATACTATTCGTATTACACAAATAAAATGTGTATATAAGATTTGATTAGTAAACTGACGAAAACAGTATTATTGTCTTCACTGATGATAGGTCTTTTGATGCAAGAGGCCAGCTAGGTAGAGACCACCGCAGTGGCATATATTCTACCGCGAAGCAGTAGTGTCTTTGGCTTTATTGTGTTCTGGTTTGAAAGGCACTATAGGCTAGTGAAATTTATGAACAAAAGAAGATTTAAAAATCAATATTTCGAGGGCCGTATGCACCATTTTTTGTTAAAACATTGTTTTTTCTTGTCAGATGTAGCAATCTCAAATTTACATCTCATAACAGCTGTAAATAAGCTGCAATATATACAAATATTTTACAAAGAAATAATTTCATTTATTCAATATTATAATTATGAATCACTTTAGATTACTTTTTGATAGATTAAAGAACGAAAAATGGTGAATAGTATATTATAAGCTCAGGATGTTTACCAAGAACTGTCATTAACAATTCTACTGAGATGTAGCAAAACGATGTTCAGGTAGTAAAACGATTCAGATTTTATATGATAACATAACGTATATATATGGTATGAAATTGCGACGCAGCTCAGTTTAGGTCGTCATTTGAAGCCCAGGTTCTGACATTTCAGAATTACTGTGTGGACGTTCACCTCTGATATATAGTCAATAGTTGTGGTTGTATTGCTAAAGTTTCGACTCAATTTCCACTAGATTTGTTCTCGGAACCAATGTACAAAGAAAGGTCTGGCCGATTGCCAGACGTAACTTGGACATTTTCGCGTCCTAATTTTTTCTACCAAAAATTATGTGACCTATGGCAATATCACGATCAAATCTATAAAATAAGGGTTATTAAATGGCGGAATATAATGTGCTAGGGGTTTGCAGACGGTAAGATGTTATAGTAGTAGAACGTTGTGTTTCTTTCGATTCATTATTAATAGTTTTTTTGGAATTAATTTCGGTTTCGATTTTGGATAGTGGTCGAAGCCCAAATTCCTACTTCCCCTAATTCTTGTTTCGCTTCATGCCCCGTGCCTTAGCGTGACAGCATATATGACGTGACTGTTGCTCCAGCCATTCATAGGTCATAGGTGAACGGCGAAGAAGCGCTAAGCGGTCGTTCGAGCGCTAGCAACATCTAAGTTTTACCTGTATTTTATGTGCAGATAATATATTTTAATTAATTATGTTACGGTAAAAACAATTTTAAATACATCAGCTCATAAAAGCTTAAATTATCCGAATGTCGAGCGCTAATACCAACCAAATACATTATAATTATATCCCGGACCCATGATATACTCGTTTGTATGACGAATTTTATATTATATGATATGGATTCGTAATGACATATAATATATCGACATATTATATATGACTACAAATAACTTACTTGATTGATAATTAATTCGAGTAAATTAATATTTAATGATGTCAATGTTTTGTTTTAACGATGCTTTGGTGGTAAATAAGTGATGTTTACACATATTTTTGTATAAAAATAATTTACGTTTATATTACGCACAAGTTAATCCATACTAACTCACATGTTTCAAATGAGTGAATCAATGGACTGGTATTATATAATAGGGTGTCACTCAATTTGGCTCAGCGTGCAATCATTTAACACAGAGTTCTCTCGGACAAAGAGATTTTGGAATAAACGAACCAAATTCAATATTCTGCAATAGCTGCCGCGTGAAATTGAAAAAATCGAGGCTTTTAATCCTTTCCTATCCCTTTCCTTTCAAACAGTTTATACCAATATATTTTATACCGATCTGTTAATACATTATATAATTAGGCCATTTTAACAATAAAAGTGCAATAATTTTGTTTCTCCAAATGAATAATCCCTACTAATATTGTAAATGCGAAAGTAAGTCTATCTGACTGTTACGCTTTCATTCCTAAACTACTGAACCGTTTTTATGAAATTTGGTACATTGTATTCAATTATTATTACATTTATTGGTAGAATTATTGGTACATTTCCAATGCACCAAATGTATCTCTTATCTTTGACTTTAGTTTTTATCGCGCATATATTTAATTCGTGCGTAGCATGTTCGTGGGTTGTAGTGGACTCTATCACTTATATTTTATTGCAAAGCCTCTCCATGGGCAGCGGCTGCGGCCGTAGAATTGAGCAGGCATCAAATAATCCAAACCGTTAAGATTTAATCAGAATGGTTAAATACAAGTATTGACAAAAAAAAATATTATCTCCATATAAACAATAACAATATTAATTTAAGAAAACTAGAACGTAAAAATATGGTTGATATTTCTTATCCCTATACTTTTTATAACTAGACTGAAACTTCCAGACGATATGAGGAAAGTTGAAAAAAAATAGAGCAAAGTCGGTCAACAAAATAGGACAGGAAAATCAGTATAACTAATACATTTGTTGTGTAAAAGTATGTAATAAAAGTTGATCGAGATACTCAGATACGAGAGCCATAATTTATGATTTATACAGGGCGCGTTGTAATAATTTTCGTTTATTCAATGTAATTCGCTAAGCCTGTTATCTTGATGGATCTATTTTTAAGCTGGCTTTTCGTCTGTTTTTGTGGTTATAGAAGATGGTGGTTAATGAATCGAGTCTGCTTCAACGTAATTACTTAACTTGGTGTTTTTGCAGATTTATTTTTACTATAAATAAGAAAGCCGTTAACTTTTTTCTTAATTAATTATTTTCTCGAGGATTTAATAATTCGTAAGTTATTATAAACAAATTGCCAGAGAAGAAGAATTTTTTAAAAATGTTTGTATGTTTATAACTAAGTACGCGACGGTCCGATTGTACATAAGTTTGCAGAATTGGTCACAGATACTTATTTCTGTAAGCATTATTTATTTTTACATTGTGATAATATTTTGACTGCTCCATCAATGTCAAAAAAAGGCGAAGAGAATGAAATTTGAATAGCGCCTTTTCTTTATGACGCAAGCGCCCGCGAAAAACGAAATTATTTTCCTAACGGTAGCACAAGGAATATAAAAAGCTTGTATTAATTGCTTTCATGAAAAATTAATACTTTTTATGGTTTCGGTATCGAAATTTATACTTAACGGGGATAAGTTTCGTTAATCTTATGGTATTTACTTAATTTGACTTTTTATACCGAAAAAATTTTAGGTTTCTGTGGGATTATCAAAAAACGAACTACAGGACGTATACAATTGAATGGAAAAAATAAGTTTTTTTTAAATATTACAAGTTGGCAAGCAAGCATACGGCCCACCTGATGGTAAGTGGTTCCCATAGCCTATAAGCGCGCGCAACACTATTATTAGGTGTCACTCACGCATTGCCAACCTCGAGATATTGGTTCTTGAATCTCCTTTGCCCAGCAATTTCACTAGCCTACAGTGCCCTTCAAACCGGAACACAGTAATGTCTAAGCACTGCTATTTGGCTGTAGAATTTGCACGGTAGCCGGGCATAACTACTACATTAACGCGAGCGAAACCGCGGGTATTGCTAGTAATAATAAATGAATAGTCCCCATAGAATAGTAACATCATGTGTTGGGAATGACGCATACACACCCACACAAATACAAGCATGACCATGCAGACAGGAATACATGCCTGTTTGGTCTATACTGACCCGTATATATAAAAAAATCTCGTTCTAAATTAATACTATCCATAGTTTGGTGAATTGAATGACCGTATGACATTTTGTGTCACAACCACCCCTAAAGGTCAGCGCACAAAATAAAAGGACTGTTTGAATTCAATAAATTAAAGCGAGCCTTTGTGAACAGAATGTATTATTTAGCGGCTATATTTAGCACTAATTAATAAAGCTATACAAATTGAATTGAATTATTTAATGCCTTTGATTAAAGTTATTGTTTAAAATGTTTGTTGATTTTTGTTTAATAAAAAACTAATCTCCAAAAATTTTATTATTAATTTATTCAAAGGTTTTTAACGTTTCTTTAAAAAGCGTATTTTCATGACTTTTTATCCAACTTAAATCAGCGTGGTTTTTAAAAATTCAACTATCAAATCCATAACTGATCCATGTGGACAATTCTTTGGAATAATTGTCTTTTTGATGTGGGTTAAAAATGAGGGCATTTTAGGTGAAGTTTTGGCTAAATTTATTTTAGTATATATTCATATAATGGTTGAAATTTTAATCTTTTGAGAGTAATAAATAATAGACGACGTTGTGGCGCAGCGGTAGCGAACCTGCCTTAAACGCCACCGGTCGCGGTTTCGATTCCCGCTCGGAGCATAATATGTTTGAATTGACCATGCAAGCATATTTTCCGGTCTGGGTGTATTTGTTCTTGTCCTTGTATATCTTTCCGAACCCCCGACACAGGATACCACTATCTTGATGGGAGTCTGTAGCGTTTAGCGTTTATTTATTTAATAGTTTTCATATTTATGGTCTAACTTGTACATTTTTTTTTAAAGAATATTAGCAATGCATTTTTCAAGGCATTACTAACATTCCTATTGCCCCTCCAAATAGGCTCAAAGCTTGCGCTAGGAATGGGTACGACGATAACCATAGGATACGACGTTAACGATAGGGGTCAGGATCGAACCCGCAACTCTCGCGTTACCGGAGCGAAGTCGGCTCTTCTACCATTGAGCTATTGAGGCCTAAAACTATTTTATATAAACAACTTTTTTTTTAAATGTAAGTGGGGGCAAACGGGCAGGAGGCTCAGCTGATGTTAAGCGATCACCGCCGCCCATGAACATCTGCAACACCAGAAGGCATGCAGGCGCGTTGCCGACCTTTAAGGAAAGAATACGCTCTTCTCTTGAAGGTTCCCAAGTCGTATCGGTATATTCGGAAAGACCGCCGGTGGAAGCTGATTCCACAGAGTGGTTGTGCGAGGAAGAAAACTATTATACATAAACAATTATATATAACCCCAGCAGACCGGTCATGCGTTGATGTAACAAAGGATTCATATTGACATTTTCCGAATATAACCGAATATAAGAATATAAGGAATAACAAAATGCCAAAATGTGATTCAGTTTAAATTGTTAATGACCGTGATTTTTAAATAAGCTTCTGTACTGTTCTGACTATTGACAGAGACAAAGGTCAAGAGTATTGAATTTTTAAATGGTTTCCTGAAAGTACAGCGCTCTTTATAAATTCATATAAACGCTTAAGTTGTTTAAAAGTTGTAAATAAGTAATAGGAACAATGTACCATGTTTATATAAAATTGTTTTATAGTGTGTATTTTAGTTACCAGTTAACTTTAAAAGGGCTCTACGAGTATATCTATCGAGAATAAGTCTGAATTGATCTTCCTGGAATAGAATGGCCTACAATTAAAAATATTTATTTGCGATAAAATACACAGTAATGGTACCCAAAGGAACAAACAATTGTTTCAACGAAAGCTCTTATTGTAAACCTCAGAACTTGTGCACGTAATGGCTTTGCCTGAAGGCTGCCAGAAGCCGATAATGCGATTCGTTTCCTTTATCGATGTGCATTCACCCAGTAAGACGCACACATTAATAACACTTAGCTGTGTTATTTTGGAAATAAGGTGATTCTTCTTCATCCTAGTATTATTCCCGGTATTTTTATGTACCCAGAGTCTGCTTATTACTCTTATCCGGATTTGACAGGTTACTAGTTTTTACACGGAGCGATTGCCATCTGACCTCCACAACCCTAAGGGCGAACCAGTAACTCATTTGATAAGAGCAATTTACTTATCAAAAGTTAACGATTATTATCAGATGTTATTGATAATAACCGGGACCGACAGCTTAACGTGCTCTCCGAGGCACGGTAGGGAGACCCACAAGGACAAACGCCTAGACCGAGACAGAAATTTTAACAAACATCTGCCCGAGCGGGATTCGAACCCGAACCGTCGAGACTAAAGGCAGACTCGCTACCCACAACGCCACAACGGTGTCAAAAGGTGATTATATTTTATATATATTTTTATTTACACTGATTTTCTAAATTTAACTGTATGTATTTGTCCGTTTGTAATTTTTTTTATTTTGGAGCCAAGTAGACAGAAGCCTCTCTTCATCTTAAGCAATTACCACCGCCGCACCGCAATCAGTCACTCAGTTAGCATTAATTTCCCTTGTCTTTAATTTTTAAACTATTCAAATACATATTACATTATAAGTGAAATTTATCTGCAGCAAAAATTTTTTTTAATGTATTATCAGCTAATACAAACTTTTGAGGTAGCAAGTAGTTGAGGTAAATTTATGATCCTCAATAAATGAAAAATAATATTAACATTTTAAATAATCAATTGATATTCATTTAAGTTTACATAAAGGCAAATAACATTTACAGAAAATTCGCACAACCTTCAGCCGCCGCATTACGTGGGATGCTATCATGGAAAATTAATGGTGGAATGGTATATTAACTCTATTCAGAGTCCCGGGCACGATTACAGATAAGAAAATGTAAGTAATGGGGACACTCTCACGGGATCGTAACAGATACCTGGGTAAAGGATTTGTGAATAAAAAATGAGAACGAGACGCACTAATTTTACTTACGAATATATATAGAAATGTTACAGAATAATAAAAAATGTTATAATTAAAGAATATGTTAAAAGAAATTTTCCAAAAAGAGAGAAATGTCAATTTTCTATTAATACTATTAAAAATATCTTAAATTAAAGATATAGGCGATTTCTTTGTTTTTATTGACTTTTTAACTTTTTATTCTCGTGTAAAGAATTATTACGTGTTCTGTGCCTAAAAGTAGTCCATTGTGGCGGGTTTGGCTCTCGCTCAAAATACAAATGTTTGTGCTTGTGCGTTTTGGACCGTTGTCACAAGAAATCTATGTTTGTGTAAATAGTGTACAACTTTTTACTTTAGTAAATTAAATAAGTATATGAAATACAAAAGAAGATATTGACAATATTTAATAGAACGTTACAAGATAGAGCTAGTTAAATGTCTAAAAAGCGTATTCTTTTTTTAAATGACTTTATAAGGTTTTCTTCTTAACAATAAAACATTGTCTGATGCATTTGCGACCCATTAAAAATTTCAAGTTATTACAAAATTATCATATAAGCATTTGCTTCAAATCCATTAAATTGTATTAACTGTAATGGAAGCGCTGTAAGCACTGTAACATAACGTAAAATTTTGGGTTGCAAATAATAACTAGGCAATCATATTAACGTACCGAATTGTAGCGGAAACCGTCAAGTATTTATTTTGTGTAGATTTGGTAGGCACCTATGATCATACCTGAATTTCTACATCACTAAATGGTGCTGTTCCAAAGCAATTGGACAAGTTACTCTTAAAAAGTTATCCAAACCCCAATTGATTTTTCAGGCACAAAATTTGAAGAGTCAACTCGATTTCTTAAGGATCCCATCATCGGATCCGGACCTAATTACAAAGATACTAACTAGAAAGTACCCTTTTAGATAAAAAAAATTCAAAATTGGTTCACAATTTACGGAGAAATCAGTGAACGTAACATATACAGAACCTTTTCCTTTTCCTTTTATAAAATCGATAAGAAACTAAATTATTTTCCGTAATATAACAGATAAAAATGATCAATTGGTCTGAATGATCAGTTGTATATGATAGAAATCTATGTACCAAAGAAATATTACCAAAGATGAAGTCGGCAACCCGTTGAGTCTTTCTCTAATCCTTTCAAAGAGGCTTACGCAAAGAGTAATATTTCAATGTTCAACGGTTTTTGACAAAAGTGAATGGATTGAAAACCAATTCTGACGGTGAAAAGGCTTGTGGTCGTGGATAGACGTAATCTCCTTTCGTTAGCTCCAGGCATTGGGATTAAATGTTCAGTCTTCACCAGTGACGCAACTATCCTGTTTGAGGCCCGTAGAAATTTATCGGATGGGCCCCCCGTCTTTAAATTTAAAGAAGCATAATAAAGACATACTGTTTTTATTAAATAACAAATCACGTGGATTAGGCTAGGCATTTTAGATAGACGTTATCACAATTACTTGATACTGGTTACTACTTTTATTCAGAGCGTACTGAACTGAAGTCACGATTTTGGTTTTAGTATTATTCAATAAGATTAAAATTTATTTTTTCTGGCTTCTTGGGGTAAATGTTGGGTTTAATGTTGGGATCATCCTGTGCTAACGGCCCTTTCTGACTGTGAGGCCTTTTCCGGATGAGGTCTGTACCATTTTGTCGTCTAGCCATCCTATTGTTACGCCACTGATCTTCACTGAAAATGTAAAGCATTTCAGTGCTCACAAATCTTGTCCTATGTACAGGTCGTTGCGCTCGTAATATATGCGCATACCATTTATATGTGAATTCATTTTGAATCCAGCTCTTAAGCAAATTTCAGGACTTCGATCGAGGAAATTCAGTTGAATTAATGAATTACTTCGAAGTTTAATCCCGCTGAGGAGCTTAATCAACAAAAATGTATGAAAGGACTTAAGCTTGCAATAAAAAGAAGTTGCAATTCCTGGCTAGAAGGTTCTCATTTTATAATATTAATATAATTATAAAAGAACCAAAGCAATTTCAACTTGGGTTGTAAAACTTCTGAAAGCGCTTAAAATATAACTCACGCAAATGTAAATAATATATAATTTGTTTCTTTCTCTCAAAAAATAAATAAATGAGGAAAACTAACTTCATTTGATAAATAAAGCAACTTATATTTTATGCACAATGTCACTAATTCAGTAACTATATTATTTAAGATTATTGGAAAAAGGCCCATTAACCTTATTAAATTTATCCCGAGAGCCCAACAGCCCAAGATCCATTTAGGGCCTTATAATGGTCAACAATGAGTACGACTTGGCCACATATATCAAAGGATTTGGATTTTACCGTCCTTACTACTCAGGTCACTTCCCTTGGGTGTAAAACAGACTAATGTCTATAAGAGCTTTGGAAATTTTTCAGTTCGAGTTCTACATAGACGGACAATCTGAAGTAGAGGGAAAAAATACAAATTGCGTATAAATCTTTCATTTGTGCATTCATAATTAGGTTATTTTGTCATTGTCTGTCAAGTACCAAGTCCTATAAATATTTTGCTAAAAGAAAATATTTTTAGGGCTTTTCTTTTAGCAAAATATATTTAGGAGTATTTTGTTAATTTTATAAAGTTACAAGTTGGCAAACAAGCATACTGCCCACCTGATGGTAAGTGGTTGCCGTAGCCTATTAGCGCTTGCAGCATCATTAGTAGGTGCTACTCACGCGTTGCCAACCTCGATATATTGGTTCTTAAATCTCCTTTGCCCAGTAATTTCAGCCCCTTCAAACCGGAACACATTAATCCTAAGCACTACTTTTTGGCGGTAGAATATTTGACACTGCGGTGTACCTACCTCGCCGGTCTCTTGCAACAAAAGACCTAACATCAGTCCCTAACAACAGACACTGATTGCACTGGTGGAATAATCTCTGCTGTGATAGAGGTTATCCCAACAGCGGGCGATGGGGTCTTCACGTCCCGACGCCGGAATATTTTATATATTTGTTGATAATAGAGTTAGGACGGTACATTTGGATATATTATTTACTTTGAATTCGTCTGTGTCCTTGTGAACACCACCTAAAGTGAACATTTTTTTATTTAAATCTACGATAACTATAATTATTAATAGGGTACATACCTTTTACATAACTTAAGATTGTCAGTTTTCTATAGAATATTTGTTAAAACTTGAAAGCAATTAAGAAAATAAGATCAGAGTATGTAAAAATATGTTCCAGATAATAAAATATGACCTTACACGTTTTCTTTATTAACTTTAGTAATATTTCGTTCGCCTCCCTCGGCATGTTTTCAGCTGTTTTGTCGATGACTCTCATCATCATAGTGACATAAAACACTTAATGAAAATGACATAGAGAATCTTTGTTACGTTCTCCTAAGCCTCTTAATTACAGAAATAGGGAAGAATAACCCGTCCAAAGAAATCAACCAATTTGGTTTATATATTGTATAGGTTTTCAAATTTAAGGTATTAGTAATAAAAAAGTGTGTGTGTACTTATGTACACGCGTTATAAGTTATACTTCTTTGGCGTAACAAGATAATAATCTTTTCAAAAATATTATCTTTCTCATTATTCTACGTTTGTAGAAAAAACGACACTAACAATAGAAAAAATGAATTTAATACATTGAAAGTTTTACTATAACGCATTATCTAATTAAATAAAGTTTATTTAAATATCACAAAAAAAATTGACTATAGCTAACTTCAGGGTGTCGGTTTTTTGTGACAGTGTGCGCGCGCATCGTAAAAATTTATTCTCATCATTTTTCAAAAGAAGTATAACTTCAAAAATTTCTTTCGACATGTTATTGTCACTTGCTCGTCTGCTTATAAACAAAACTTATATAACAACGCTATTAACAAGGTCACTGGCAAGCGTTCCTTACTTAAGTATTTAGCTAAACGGATTTAGCACTAACGATTCGTAGGCTTGAAGCCCTTCAACTACTACTTGGTGTTTATTCGGATAGCTTGTAATAACATTTCGAACTATTTGTAAAATATAATTTTTTTCTATAATTATTGAAGTACTCAACTTTTTTAAATGATGAGACTTAAAATAGCTTGACTATAATCATGCTTGATGTTTGGTGGAAAAACAAGTTCGTTCCTTGTATTCAAAATTGGAATAAGGCCTGTTTTTAAGAGAGTTCTCCAGACAAAGACACACAGTTTTCAGTAGTATCATTGCGCGTTTTCGAAAAAGTTAATACGATATGGATTCTGTTATTTCATATCATTATACGCGTTGAATCAGTTTATCAAGTTTATTACGAAAACAGTAAAGCTCTATAATGAGTAATATTTAGAATATGCAGGATAATCAATTAGTGACAAATATACTATTTCGAGATTCCTACCTTTTTTTCCAGGCGAAGTGCAGTTACTCTTGTTAGATGGAGATTTGGCTTCGGCAGCCGCCATTTTCTCTTTCTCCGACGACATGGTCATACGCAGAATCCCGACAAAGGCCGACTTTACGCAACGGTTCCGCCGCTTTTCATAACTGTTGTTCGTTTAAAAATATCCGTTAACAAGATCACCGACCACTCCCACCGATCGGAAATACTCCTTTCATAGATAATGAACGTTGAATGATTTTCTTATGAATAATTATTAACCGATAACTTTTTAACACTATTACTACAACGAAAAAAAAAACTCATTAAAAGTAGTGTGCCAGAACACGGAACATGGTAGTCTTTTAAATTTTTATAACTTATTGTGCTAGCAAATGTTGGATAAAATAATATAAATTTTAAATGAGAAATAAATAATTTTATGCGAGTGGCAATGATAAATAAATAATTATGATTTAAATAAAACTGTATTTCACATTAACTTTTTTTATCAGTGCAGTTTGAAACGACATTTTTATTTATAAGTGTAGTTACAAAAATATACATCTTTAAAATTGTAGCCCATTGACTATGTTTAAGCCTCGCGGCTTAACAAGCGGAATTGATTTTACATCGCAAGTGGAACAAAGTTGTGTCCAACTGAATATTTGTAAGATAAATTCACAAACCATTTAAGCCTGATAAAATCACATTGGTTTTTTTTGGGTTCATTTAAATAAAGACGGAGAGAGCATACAATACAAATTCCTACAAATACCCTTTGGAACTTTTTAGTTTTAAGAATATATGCCTATACATGCTGAATGCTGCCCCATATATTTATTTTTTGATCTTTTCTAACTTATCTCCTGAAGGTAAATTAATATATTATTTGAATGCGAATTAAATAATAATAATTATGTATCTAAATGTTTAATAAGTCTCTCTTGAGAGAAAAATCTCATCAATTTTAATTTTTAGATTAAGAATAAAAAGATATGAATAAAAAAATACTACAGAGCTATTATCTATTTCTTTAAATTTTTGTTATTAATGAATATAGATATTTTATATTAAGTTAACTGAATGCAAATAAAGGTCATTTTTCTATGATTTTACTAAAACAAAAATGAGATTACGGTTCGCTAACAGCAAAAATGCAATTATTGGCAGAGGACTATGAGGCTTTTATGCTATATGTTTTATGGTATTGTAATTTTTATTGTTCTAGATATAGAGTCGAAATTATAATGATAAGTTTAGTACGGTTAGACGTACTTTATCTAATTTGAAAAGGGTCGGCTCTGCGGGTACGGCGCGTAAAAAACACGCCTTATGTCAATTAATGTCCTATTCTAAGAATTATTTCGTCGAATTATTGAATAACTTATTAAAAACTATTTGCTAAATTTGATGACAATAAAGTATTTTATGATCAAGGAAAGGAAAGTTTTAAAATGAAATAAATAGTAATGAATAATAAATAATTAAAGTATCTTTGTTTTAAATGTCATAATATGTGAGAAAATTAAGTAAAACAATTCCAGATTGAATAATTTAATGAATACAGAATGAGATGGTGACATACGGAAATAAAATACAGTGAAAGTCAGGAATTAAATTAAAATAATAAAATGACAGAAAGTTTTATTAAATTTTAAACTACTATCCCAAAAAAGGCGCGAAAGTACGTATTCTTATTAGGCTATGTGTGAGTAACGTCACAGAAAAACTAAGGAAATTTTAAAATAATTTTTTTTTCTAAAATCCAAAATTAAATAACCGTTGGAAGTATTTTAAAATAATATATCGTAAATAGCGCAAAACTAAACTTTCGCGATTTTTTACGTAAAATTCGTTTCAGAGATGTCACGTCACTCAGCACATAACCTGCCAATACGCACAAGATCCGTTACGTAAGCGAGCACGACTAACTGCACCTGCACAGGGCACAGCCGAGGGTGGGTAGCGGTCGGTGTGAGCGTCGCGGGCGCTCGGGCGCGTCGTGCGGGGCGCGATGAGCGCGCGGTGGTGGCGCGGGCAATCGGCTCGCCGAGCTCTCCCGGGCGGGATCGATGCGGGCGGCGGGCGGCGGCGGAGTGCTGCACCGGGAGGCTGCGCCGGCCCCCGACCCCGGGCCCCGGCCCCCGGCCCCGCGCACGCGCCACCAGCTCGAGACCGCCGCCCGCCCGTCGCCGCCGACGGACCGGACCGACGTTTCAATTCTCTCTCCACTGATTTACGATACTTTCGCTTAGCTCTATGCTATTTTTTTATCTTAGTAGGCGCCCGATTCTTGAAATACATATTGCCTTTTACAGATACGGATCAAATGGGTCAGATCGAAGAAAGAGCTTACAATGGGATTAATGTTTGACAATATTATTATAAATAGTTTAGCTTTTGATCTTTAGCACATATTTAGCGTAAATATGTAAAAATATAAAATTATATATGACTGGACAAAAACTTTTAGTTTACTTTTGTAAGTAACTGAATTAAACGATAATGTAAAATCAATATAATTTTTAAAAATATAATTTTTAAAACTTCAACTATACGATGTAACATTAAAGTGTAATATAAAACAATATGAAGTTCTTATATATTCTTGTTAAGACGTCTGCTGTAACAAAGACCACGTCGCTCCATAGAATGATGCCAAATGCCCTTTGAGAATAGTCCAACGACATGGTGTCAGCCTGTATTAAGGGCCAGCCATTGTCCAGAACGAGGGCTGCGTTTGTCATGCAATTAATTTCCGTCTACGCGTTTTCGCACAAATTCATGTTTATAATGAATTTCACTCTAACACATATGACCCTTTCTTTGTACATAACATATTCTTATGTATTTCTAATAATTGCGTAAGTACTAATAATTCTTTGTTATTAATCTTATTTTTTTTAATCTTAAACATATTTTTTAGAAGAACAAGAGAAAGATAAAATATTTTACTCTAAATAAAAAAACATATTTATTCAAGTTTTTACGTCTCAGCCGTTGAAGGGGGAGTAATTTTAAGTACCGAAGCTCTAATTAAAATGCTGTCGAAGCATTTTCAGTGGATTGGAAGTCACTTTAAAAAATTAATAAATGTGAGCAAAATCCATCGAGCTTTACTTGAAATGTCTTGCTGATACGTATTCATTACTCTTGGCAGCAAGTAATGAAGATATAATTCTATAGCTCGTAGGGTTGTTCTTTTACATTAATATTATTATTCCAATAATGGCTGCGAGTGTCGTAGGTCTTTTTAGCATGAGGCCGGTTAGTAAAAGTGTTGCGGGCATTTTTCTGGTTTTATATCATGACATATAATAAAGCTAAAAAACAATTTAATTACTAGCCATATTTGTGACTTGACCCGCGTTAATGTAACTGTTAGGCCGGACGACCGTCTGAACGATATTTTATATTCTTTAACAAATTTATGCTAAAATCACATTTATACCAAAATTCAAGTGAATAAGTCTTCAGTCCGAGAAGGTTTATTTTATAAAAAAAAAATACACGAACTTAAGAACTATGTAAAGAGTTACATCCCAGTCCGTTCAGCTGATGTTGCGTGTCTTTGGACAATTTTTTTCGGTATGACCCGTCCTATTTTTATTGTTTAAAATGATAATTATTATCATCATTATCAATAGGAAGAAATTCATTAACAACCATACATGCAAACTAATCATATAGTTAAATATTATATGAGAGCAAATGTGCTATAAAGCGGCCATAACGTAATATATAATGCATTTGAGTACGGGGAACGTTAGTGAAATGTAAATAAAACGCCGTTCTTAATTCTACAATACAACCCTTTTACCGCTATTTAGTAGAAGCACCTTTATGTTCTTACTGATATGGTAAACTTATTATTTCTTAGTATCGTGGGATAACTTTTATATTTTGAGGATTAAGTTCTAAATATAGTAGTATGTGTATCTAATCTAGTATATGTGTATTTTTAATTTCAACGAAAGTTTCACATAGAAATAATTATGTTTGAGAAGTACGTATTATGAAATGGATGTATATATATTTTCTGTAAAGGGTGGCAAAAGGATAGGAGGCTCACTTGATGCTAAGCGATTACCACTGCCCCTGACCATCAAAATACATTAAAAGAAACATTTTACTTCGATGAGAAGCATACAAAATAAACACCTATAATGTGTGTAAAGGAATTTTCATAAACGTCTTTTTGCAAGAGAATATTTTTATACATGGATTGTGTAGTCAAGCTACAATAATAGGTATTGAAAGTAGAAACGAAGGTTTTATTTTTTACACCAGTATCAGGGGAAATTATGAGGACACGGTGGATGGGAGGATATCGAATCCACCTCACGGCTTTCGGTCCGCTGCTTAGGTAGGGTTTACACGTTACGGATTTATAAAATGTTTATTGTTTGCGTTTTCAATTAGCTTTTGAATTGTATGACTAATTGAATATTTTCCTCTAAATTTCTTGCAATTCATGGGGGTGATTTCGCGCACTATTTGGTTTGACCAATGACTGCGAGTGGTACTGCTTGTACCTATATGCCTAATGTTAATTTTTCTTATTACCAAGGTGAGATGTCAGATGCTGCACATCATATGAGTTATACTTTTCGTATGTTTTTTTATGAATTCAACAATATTCATAATTTTGTAGATGAAAGCGGTACATGATTAAAAAATGTGGGGCATCCTTTACTTATAGCGTAACGTCTAACTATATTATTATGTTTCTCTGAAGAAAATTGGTAAGGAGATTTCGGCTACATAATTGCGTAGGTTCAGATACTGAAGTAACAACACATTCGTATACGAATAGTATACGAAAATAGGTCGTGTGAATACACCTAGGTATACTAAGGGTTGACCTAGTTCGTAGATGAGCAAAATAAAAACGATAGATAAAAAAGGCGATTATAACTTTTGTTTCACGAAGAAAAAGATAGACCCTCAAGGCAAACAATGTCCTCAGTTTGTCTTTTTAATCTATTGTCTAAGGGTTCTTAATGGTCGGGAAAATGATTTCAGATTAAATAATTCGAATGCTGCTTTCGGTATAAATATTTTATGACTTGAACATTATAAGTGTTATCTTGAACCGGTTTCGAAGGAACGTGGTACTATATGTCATGAAAACGTAATTTAGAAATTTAAAAATCGAAGACCGCCATTGTAGTCATAAATAAATTTTGTGACTAATGAGATGTCTATGATGCTGACTCTATATTGTATTTTAATTTTCTGAATAGTCCAAAAGTTCTACAGAATAAGTTTAAAACTTCAAAATTGAGTGGGTCTCAGTTCGGCTTATATTTTTTTCTTTATGTTATGCGATATTTTTTTGTAGTTTCAAAATTTATTATGAATTAATTGTCGAAGCACCGAAGGTCCACACTCCCACATCAACTGCCCTTTTGTTCCTCTTAGATCCACAACACGCTTATAATACCGCTTGATATGCGAGCGGCGTGACCCTTTACCATCAACTGAGTTTTAGGCGTTGACTTACAAACAATAAAACGAAGTTAGTCACATGGTACCTTAATTTGATTATGTTGTAAGCTTGTGACTAAATACGAAGCGAATCTTTGGATATTTTAGACAGGCCCTTCCTTACTAATAAAAGGTTCTGTCCAATATATTTTTAGTATAAAATAAAATAAAAAACTTTTACCCAGACGTTTAAAACCTTAATTTGGTTAAAGTCATACATATAACACTATAACACAGACCTTGAAGATATAATCACAATATGTCGTCACAACCGCGATTACTTAATCCCAACTTAGGAAGCCGTTGAGAGAGAAATATCTACTTACACTTAGATATGTTATTCAAGGCTTCTGGAATGTTATTGCTAAAGCTTATTGTATTAGTATTGATTTCATAATTTATTAATAACTTATTGACTTAGTAATTAATTTAGATATTAGTTGAAAGGACTGTCAATCGTAATCACTTTGTAGGTATAGGTTTTATTTTTCAAGACGGTTGGCAAACAAGCTTACGGTCCGCCTGTTGGTAAGCATTCACCTCAACCAAGGGATAGGAGGAAAGAAATGAGAAGGAAAAAAGGGTGGGAGATTGGGCCTCCGGCGCTATCACTCATCACAAGAGACGCAACAATACTCTGTTACTTTACGCCAATATTTTGTGAGAGGTAAAATGGTAAAACACGCGGATAAAGCCGTGCTCAGAAGCTAGTAGTAATACATATGCTAGTAGTATAAATACTAGCAAGTCTTATAAAAACATGACGATTAACACAAACCCGTAATAAATTATAAAAACGTAGCATAAGCTAATTTATGACATAAAAACGAAAGATAATGGGATTTTTAAGGGTGTGTCGAGACTGGCGATGCTTGAAATCATGCCGACTGGTGACATTTAGGTCACAGTAGGGGGATGCCGATCTGTAGGGGCTCATTAAGCTGGCGACGTAATTTGCATTTCAATAGAACAGTTATTGATTAGGATAAATGTTTGCTTTGATGAGAATATCGAGAGCTTAAAAGAAACAAGATATTGGTGATATTTTTGAGATAAGCTTCAGATAGGTAAGCTTTAGTAGAAGCACAACCATGATCTTCTCAGCATAAATGAGCTGGCTCGACCGGGGAAGTAATCTCTCACAGAAAATCGGCGTAAAGTTAGCGTTAGCGCCTAGTTGTTCTTTCTTTTTTCCCTTCTCATTCCTTACCTAATACCCCTTGGGTTGTTAACTTGCATGTGATACTTCAAGTATCGCAAGCGTTCTTAAGTTGCGGTGATAGCTCACCATCAGGCGGACCGTGTGCTTGTTTGCCAACCGTCATGACATAAAAAACTATAGTATTATCTTTGCAGTATGCAATGCCAAAAGCCGTTTTTTAGGATAAGAAAAATATAGATGGGTGTGGTTTAAAATACAGCTCCCATGGAACGAAATACAAAAGTACAGAGAGTTCAAGTCAATATTCTCTTAGGGTAATCCATGGTTGAACAAGAATGGGTAGACCGAAACAAGCAACGCTTTACTACTTGTACTAAATGTCTAAGTTTTATAGCCACTAGGACATCTTAGTTATAAAGTATCACCGATTTATTTTACCGCCTGTACGAGCGAGCGGAGTGTGAAGTAGATTACGGTTTAGTTTTGTATGGATTCTATGATTTTGCAACACGAAGTTTCAATGTTACATTTCGAATAGTGTTTTGTAGTTCCGATTTCATTTTTGTGATTATATATTACAAATTAATGAGGAAAACGAACTAATATTGACTATCATTTAGAAGTTTCCGGGCTAGCAAAACAAATGTATATTATAAATATATGAAAAATCTTATCATTTGAAATAATTAGTATAAAATAGTGAATATAAAAATTGTGCAACCTCTAATATCTTACCGAAAAATTTTAAGATTTTTTATTTGATTTCTGACTGAACCAAATGAACCGCGGAAGAACTAAGCTTGTCGTTATGTTTCCTTAGATCAGTGGGACTACCTCAGGCCGATTTGGCTTATTGCTACCGTATTTGTATGTCATAAAACGATGTCAAGTTCGAAACGAGATAATTAAGATATCATGTGAATGCAGTAAAGGGTACAATTTGTAAGGTTAAACTGTTAATTAGAGTTTTGCTAAATTAGTGCTGGCGTTTAGCCAGTGTAATACCATTGGGGGTAAAGGAAAGCCATTAGCAGACACAGGTGTAAAAGGTTTAATGACTACAAATTGTGTAACTGTTAACGAGTACACATTCACTTTATATGAACTATAAACGGTTAAAGCACATCGTTTAGTTCCAGCCGGCATGAGTAAGTATTTGCTCTACAAACTTGTCAAATATTTAACTGCACAAAGTACACAATTCATTTCAACTATGAAACTTAATATACCTGTATCATGTTTGCGGACCCGCAACTAAATACGTCATCATCTGTTTGTCAATATTACGCAATGATAACTCAGTGCTATACTTTTAAAAGGGTTTGGTTAACAAAATTATTGTAAGTATATATGTTTTTAATATTCACCTCAGGGTGAAACTTCAAGATGAGATATCGAGACGTTTTGTGGGTGTCTTGGGAAATAACGTTCGCATCCTAATCGGATATTATCAGATCGGTGTATATACGCGGGATATGATTAGTTCCTTCATTCGCCTTATTCTGCTATGATTTACTTATTGTTTATATAAAGTGTGTAATAAATTCAGTTTTTTTTACAGATATTCCAAGCTGACAAAATTTCTAAATTTAAGGTTGATTTCCCAATGGATTTTTCAGTTTACCAATAATTTTATAAGAAAAAAATTAACATTGAAACCTGTTGTCAAAAAATCAACTTTAATCATCTCTTAAAATTATTTAGAGATTGAAAAACCGGCTCTAAGAACTTTTTTTTTAGTTGTTAAGAGTACACAAAACATAAATACCAGCACAACCGCTCAGACTTGAATATACATAAGTATGTCTGTATAATCAATACAATCACCTGCTTCGAGCGAGGATCGAACCCAAAATCATCAGCGCTGAATTCGCTACCAAAATGGTTTTATATTTAAGCCAATTATTAAATAAAATATTAGGAACTTGTGAATATTGTAATAGAATTTATATTACCCTTGAAATGACAATCAGACAAGGCAATTCTACAAGTTCAAGTATCTAACCACATCACCGAGGCATTATTTATTTAACCTGTTTTGATTGAGCAAGTTGCGTTATAACTTTTACCAGTGAGAGCTTTTGTAGTTATGTAACAATAAAATACCCCCACCTGTCTATACGCGGGGGAAATGGCTATAAAATTGAGTTTTCTCTCACTCAATTGTTTTATAAGATATTCGATCTGGGACTTTATAAAACTTAAAACAAAAGACCCATAGGAAATCTAAAAACATCAAATTTAGACTAATCGGACAAGTGAAGCAAACTCAATTAAAGAAAATTGAAGTAAAAATTTAAACGACCTCATTGATTCATAATAATAATTACTTTAATAGTACATATGTAGCTAAGTACTTAAAAAATTTATAAATTTTGAAATATAATTTTATTTTAAGGTTTTGTCTATACTATCCTTACAGCTTATTACGGTACGGTAGCTTATATTCTCTTTTCGAATTTCAAACAAAAAGGGGATCTCGAATTTCGCACTGAAGAAACTTAATAGCATCATCACACTGAAAGTGTGGCGTTTATCACTACGGTTCTGAGAAAAATATTCCCAGCTCTACGTAACGTGATTTTTTGACAAAGATATTTGTTCTTTAATCTTATTACCAAGACATCGAAATATTTATAAAGATTAATAAGAAAAACCAATACCTTTATTTTGACATAATTTTAATGACTTTATGAGCTTTGATTTAATCAAAAAACCTAAAATGAAACCTCATTATTTTTTTTTAAGACCTGATCAGAAATACCTCATACGTTGCCGTTCGCCGAATTTTTTTTAACCCTCAGTTACATATGTGGACTGCTACCCTTAATTTTTAAATATTTTATTATTTCACTACAAAATCCTGTAGCAGTTCATAACATACACCTATTTACCAAATTTCGTTTAGATTGACAGACGGATAGACGGACAGACGGACATGACGAAACTATAAGGGTTCCGTTGTTGCCATATGGCTACGGAACCTAAAAATGCGTTGATTGCCATCGTCGGAGTAAGAACAATTCGATTGTAGCGAGCTTGTATATTTCAGGAACGCCTTCCATCTGAACTCACAGTACTTATTTAAATTATACTTCATAAAATATACAAATATTAAATATAACATTGTAGAGGTCTAGAAAATCGATGACAAGAAGCCTAGCCTTATATAGGTTGTCCCTTCTTCACTTATTCCGGTGGATGTAAGAACTAAAAGAGTGAGTCAATTTTTTATGACGATTTTAAGATTTTTCCTTATCGCTTCGTCTTTGTCATCGAAGTAATAAATCAATGATTAATTCTAGGTATCTGATTATAATTTAAATTGTCAAAAATTTTGTATCATTTTCTCTCTCGAAACAGAATATTTCTTTCATCATACAAACGTTAACTTCGAATTTCTTATTCTTGAGTGTACCGACAAGCGCTCAGATTAAAACCAGCTTCAGGGTAGGAGTAATTTCCTTTGTGGTGGAAAGACTTATAATGTGCCTCGGGATAAAGTTTGCGGGTGAAATGTTCGCAACACTTCGTACGTGAAAAATTTTCCAAAGGAAGATTTCCAGTGTAACGTTAAATTATGTGGATAATTGTATTGACAACAGTTTCTCCCTTTGTTCAGATAATTATACCTAAGGCATTCGGAAATGTGGTTGGCACGTCAAAAGACAAGTTCATGACTCGGCAAATTGCGTCTTATGCTTAGACATGTTTTAAATTGAATTATTTTCATTGATTGTTTGTTTGTTGCGATGAGACAAAGACAGATTCAAATCATAAAATTAAGATTGTCTTTTTATATTTGAAAGTACCATCGATTGAATTTTGGCCTAGATTAGCTGCAACGAAACGGCGGTGGCTTTACATGGGTTTTCTTTGTTGTCAGCTCGACATTTTCTAAATCAACTTTGACTTTTTGCGCTACGATTTTTTAGATGGGAGTGACCTAACAAATAACCGATGAAGGAAAGTTGTTATTTAGGCAGAATGTATAAATATAAGGCCACAATTACTCATTAATTTTGTCCTCAATTTCTACAATACCGGTCATTTCCTATTTTAATATCCAAGGGCACATTAAAATATCATTAAAAATTCACCGTTGTCAATGAAATAAAAAGTGCTTTATAATGTAATGGGAGTCCTAAATCAAAGTTTATTAGTTTTTTACGAGGGCGATTGTTCTCCGCGAATGGCGTAGTTACGACGTAAATTATGATAACTTTACCGCTACTGTATTTGAGGGTTTTCTTATAAAATTGAAATTTCAATTTATATTTCGCCAGTAAAATTTATAATTGGTCTCAGTTGATTAAAAGCCTACGACATTGGGGGTTTTGTTAAGTTCTTTAATTAATGAGATTCCTATTACCCTAGTCGAGTCTCAAATTAGAATAAATTGAAATTAGAAAATACCAGAAAATTATTATATTATGTATCGTTCAAGAATTTAAGCACACTTTTTCCGTTTTGAATAAAAAATATTTTTTAAACCAAAAGTTAGAATCTGATATTAATAATTTAGGATGTATGGTTTATATTTTATAGAGGAATGGAATTATTTATATAATAAAAAAGAAATACTGAACAACCTGAAGAATTATTTCTTTCAGTGGAGGTTTGTATTGTTTTTCTACGACTATATCCAGTGGACATGGAGACTGGTAATTTTCTTAACAACACTAATATAAGAATCTTATCTTTCACTACAGTGAAGTTAAAACAAACATAACTTTACGAAATTAATCAATATGCACGCTAAGCTTAAATTCACATAAAACAGCCCAGCATCGTATATTCTGTGTAAACGAGGCGAATATAAAATATGCAATACCCACGGTTGTAAGAGTCTACTTCGTGCATACATTTCTACGCTTGAATAGTTAAGATGTTTTTGAAGGTAAATATTTCTGACTCCAGGAGATCACTATCCTAATCAGGGCCGTTGAGAGTGTAGCGTTTCTGTATTTATGATATGCAAAGAAATATAATTATAGTCTTCCTCTTGTCATGTCGCTAATTCTCAGCTTAATCTCATCGTTGTTCCGGCCTTTTACTTGACTTGGCGTTTGTTATCGGATTGATCACAGCTGGGGACGATTTTTTACGACATATAATCTTCTCTTCTTTTTAGCGTTGTTCCCGGTATTTAATCAGGGTCTGCTTATTGCTATTATCCGGTTATAATGGGTTACTAGTTTTTACACAGCACAGCAACCCTAAGGGCGAACAAAAGTGGGAATCGAAATCGCGACCGTCAAGTCTAAAGACAGCTTCGCTACCAACACCCCATTACGATATATTATTATCTTATAGAAACAAATTTATTATTGAATTTTCGAGGCTAAGCTAATTTTTTTTTCTGAACTCTACACTGTTACAATATTTAAAGATATAATATGTTAATTACAACTCTAAGATATAGTCTGTCTATAATCATAGACGAATTGTCTATTATTTTGATATTTGGCAACGGACCCCAAAAAGTAGTCGAACTATTTCTCTTTTTCAGGCAAGAAAATTTCGTTGTCATAGAAGTAGAGTGACCGGCATGGATATCTGGAATTTAAAACTCTCTATAGTGATAACAGCCATTTTATTCAGCTTGTACATGACATTATCTTGTGAAGAAAAAAAAAATTTTTAGACAACGCTTACGAGCAATATAAAAACGAAGAGTCGTTCCAGATTAACTTGAGCTATGGAATATAATACTAAAATCGGGTCAAACAAATTTGAAAGCTCTTCTACTATTACAAACTGCTTTCGCTAGATATTGTATAAAAGTTTGTAACTCAGAATTATGTTTTGACACAGCTCTTTTTGATGACATTTTAAATATTATGATGATGATGATGATGAAGTCAAATAAAAGCTACACACTCAACCGTCCCCATTGGGATAGTGATATTCTGTATCTGGGGGTCCCAAAATACATAAGGACAAGGATAAACCCACCCGAACGGAACACATGCATGGTTAATACAAGCATCTGCTCCGAGCTGAATTCAATCTCGCGACCTGTAGCACTTAAGGCAGGAACACAACTGCTGCGCCACAACGTCGTCAACTACATAGAATGGAATGACAAACTACTAATGAAAAAACAAATGTTATTACATTTATGTATCGTAGAAAAATTTGAAAATATGTTTTAAATTATAATTTCACTAGTTAAATCATAATTTCGCTGATTTGTTCCACGAATGTGACAAGGGCCGTCGCAGAATTCATACTGTTAAACCAGCGTATCCTTAGAACCTAGGATCGAACTAGTTCGTAGCGATAATTATATCAAAAAACTATATTTTAACAGTTGTAGTTTTTTTTTAAATAATTGTTTAGTATTTCATCGAACGTTTACGCCTATATTATGTGCCATATCTGTTAAAAGAGTTTCCTTGAATGTTCTTTTAAAATTACATTTACGAAAAATCTCGTGAGAACGATTATTAGGGCTGAACTATGACCGAAAAATGTAAAGAAGGCGCTTTTGAATATAAGGTTGACATTGTGTACCTTTCACGAAAGTTGTTTATTTTAAACTTCCCTCGTTGTAAGTTTGCTTTTTGTTTAAAAATATAATTTTCTATTAAAGTACCCGTGACTAAAGTTTCAAATGCAAAAGGCCTAGCATGTTGGTTTATTTGTAATATTTGTCCAAAAGAATATAAAGAAAGTACGTAATCATAGTACAAAGGATTTACGAGTTATTGAGATTTGTAGGTTGTTTTATAAAGTATGTAAATTTTATTCGGGGATAAAGTAAAAAAAATGATAGTTTAGAATGTTTTTTTTTAATATAAAAAGACTTAAAACACTAAACACTATAGTGTGTATGTTTAAACTATATTTAATTTAATTATCGTCAGGTTTCAGTTTGAAGTTACATACATACAGCTAGTATACTAAATTTTACTGAATTATTATGTTTAAGGTATGATGAAATATATACATAAGTTATTCTTGGTGTATCAAGCTATTAATAAGTATGCTTAACAAGTTCAAGGCATATTCCTACGCTTTTGTGAGTAAAAGATGAAGGTAGGCGGAGTTTTTTAACTGTATTTATCGTCTTGAAATATAAACTGAAAAGAACTTTTCAAGCAATTAGCATTTAGCAATCATAAATTGAAATTTGTCCAATTTATGATTTTATTCGTAAAGTGAGTTGTCGGAAAAGTATTTATACTTTTTCCAAACTGTTATTTTATTTAAATTTGGTAATATAATTTAGAAATACAATTTTTATTAAAAAAATATTCTTTTATACAACATAATTATTAACTCACATCGTGACCGCGGATTCGCTTGCGTGGTTTAAAGGTTTTCTAAACAAGAGTTAGCTTAAGTTACTTTCCACAAAATCACCCAATAATCAGTGAAGATCTCGTTACAAGCGTTTCGGAAATTAGCCGGAATAAACAGACAGATAAAAAAAAGTTTTGAAAACTTTTTTGTTATAAGAAGCTATCTTGTAGATATCGTACACTTATTAAAAAGCTGATATTTTGGGATAACAAACTCCAATTTTATGTAGGTATATTTATTAAATATCAAAATATTTTTTGTTCTCACGGTAAGGTTTATTTTTTATATGAAATAGATACCCTCTGTTCGTTAAGGACCTCGTGGCGTAAGAAATGAGGCGTTGAATTTTTTCTACGAAATATCACGATATTTTCGTTAGGTTTATTAAAAGAATAATAAGTTTTATAAATAGAGCGAGGCCAACGTAGTAACGAGATTAATAGCCTCGTCTCAATCTTATTTATTATTGAGTACGCTGCCCTTATAAAATATAATTTGATATTAAAAAGTACGTTACGTAAAGTGTAGTAAGATATAGTGATAGTATTTAGCCTTGACAACAGGTATTTCTTTGTTTATTTAAATACATTCAAGACTAAGTTTTAATCATGTACTATACCTTATTTCAGTTTAAATTAATCAAATGTATATATATATATAAGTATGTGTGTTTATTTGTTTATTTATTAAGTACATGAACAACACATATATAAAACATTTATTTAACAACTTAGAAATTCTAAGATCCAATGACTGACATATACACCAATTAAAGACAACACAAAATATAAAATATATCTTGTATATGTCCTACTGTCTACTTTTTATATAAATCACGAAAAATAAAAAAGCACAATGTGTTGAAGAAGAGATTTACAGCTTTAAGCATAAATTGGCCATAGTACTTGGTCTTGGCTCCTTGGTTGAGCCGGCCCATCGACTTGAAGTAGTATTTCTAAATTTACGTTTAGTTCAATGAGCGTTTGCGCTGGAGGCCTAAAATCTACCCTCTGCTCATTTCCTTTTTATCGCCCTCCGATCGCTTATCTCTCAAACACCTCTGGCATTTCTAGTAAAAATAGATTACAGTTGTTACTTTCTATCAGACAGGCAGTAGTATGTTTGTGTGTTGTAGTGTAAAAAAATGTGTTTTACAACACCCTCATTCTCACGCGTACAAGTTGAGATACTTTTTGTTGTGAAATGATTTTATAGACATCACTTTGTAATAGAAAGTAAGAAAGCATGTAATAAAAAATTAAGTAGCCATTTTTTTTATTATTTGTCCACTCGGCAAACAAAGAAGATCATTAGGCAGTTTGTCAGTATTTTAAGGAGTCAAATTGTTCAGGAATAATGTACCCGTGGAAATAGGAGCGAAGCCATTAGCTAGCGCTTTTCGTCAAAGGCCTTTGTTCTGAATTTGCCTTTGAGTTTTTATTAGGATAAAATAAAATTATAGATTGTTTTGTTAAATGTTTCTTTTTGTGTTGTGTGTGTTGTTTCAGAATGCATGTTTAAATGGAATAATGGATTGAAATTGCCTTAATTACAATATCGTTGATAGAAAGGCTACTCCATAAAATAGGAAGAAAATCACAGGTAATGTTATTTATATAAACACTGAGGAAACCAATTAAGCGTAAGTCTCCAATCTGTATAATGTATCAGAATTTTGTGTCGTATTAAATGTGTAAATGAAATGTTCGTAAAATATTTTTTGTCTGACTAATAGAGTATTAAGGTTCAATAAAAATCACATAAATATATAAAACCTCCTCCCCATCTATCTGTTTCGTTGTCCACATCGTCGTAGAAAACGCATGTTCCAAGCGATCGTTCAGGATTGCTAACAGATTTTGCCTAGTAAGGTGTAAATATATCACTCTGAAGTATATTTATTACTTTCTATTACACTTTTTTGCCTTTATTGACATTTTATAAAAATTAGTCTAATAACGTATTAAATTACGTGACTTCTAAAATTACTTGCAACATTATTATTAATAAAGATTTGATTTTTATAATACATACATTCTTAGGTTAATGGCTTCTAGTTGTGCTAATTTATTACAGATTACTTCACCAATGTCACGTAGACGTTTTTGTTAATAACCTTCAGCTATAATTAGCTGTGTTAAGTTTTGACGGTCTCTGTTAAATTATATGAAGTACATCCTATAGTATGATTACTTTAACTCGGCCTACCGCATTACCATAACACTGCGTCACACGATTTGAAATTGAACCCAATGAAATTTTAAACGTGATATCAAATTTCGTAATTTGAAAGCCTATTATTTATGATCATTGTGTCGATATTAATTTTGTTTAAACGATGCCCAAAGGCTGTGGATATGTTCAAAACTAAAGTAAAGTTGGACATTACAGGCCATTTGGCGATATGAGCAAGGTTTAATGCTTTTTGACCAAGTGCCCGACGATATTGGCTTTGGTTGCAGAAAGCATTACTTCAAGCCAGGCCTGTACTTGATTGTTGGTTAGAAATAGGTTTTATATTTCCTAGTTCATAAAATCTATATATTTTAAAAATAAATTTTATTATTTTTTAGTATAAATGTAGTTTTTTTATAATAACTTTATCAAAAAGAAATGACTTTTCTAAATGGACGATAGTTATTTGTAAAAGTTAATATTAAATACTTCTTCAAATTCATGTAGAATTGTCTTATTGATATAATAATTCTTATGACTCTCCATCGATCAAAATACTTACGTAGACTTCGTTTCAATCACACATGTTTTAATAATCATCATTCAATATTCTTGCCCTTACCTGTAACAAAAACAAACATTATTAATTTTAAATCATTCAATGTTTCACCCGCTTCTATAATCAGCTTAAAGGTGCTTATATTATATTCGTTACATTTTGTAATAGCATAATAAGGTGTTACTATAATATTATAATACTATTGTTCGCGCCGTTTAATATATTTTTCAATTAGTCGCAAATAAACAGTCTATAAGGCAACACGTTGTTCAAATTATTTATAAACCGTACAAGCAAGATTAACACTTAACTACAGCAACATATGGTCGAAAATCGAGCCGGATTCAATTTTTTACCTGCTATTCATCCGACAAAAGGCCGGCCGGTCGAACAAAAGAAATTCAATCTGCGATAAGGACTTGTTTACTTGTAAATCGGTGCGTCGAGTTCTATTAAATTAATAATTCAACGTAATAACTACATGATGGCAAATACTCCTGACCAGGTTATTAGCATTCTAGAAGATATAGCACAAGTTTTTCAAAAAGCAAAAATAAATTTAAAAAGTGTCCTAAGGATAGGCTTACAAGGGGATATCTCGAATCAAGAATAAAAAGTATTGATGAATATTGGAATACTTTTAAACAAGCACATCAAGACCTTATTAAATCTACAACTAGAGAGCAACGCAGCGTTTTACAGTATTTCGTGAACGAGGAGTTTTATATTCAAGAAGATTTGTACTTATATTTGCAAGGATTGTTAAAAGACATGTTGGCATTAAAATCTAAACCGGAAGGAAGTAACCACTCAGAAAACAAAAACTCGAGTGCTACCTCAGATAACTCGCCTCACGCCTAGCTAGATTACCGAGGATTCAACTACCGACATTTTCTGGAAGTTATGAGGATTGGCCAACGTTTCAAGACCTATTTACTTCACTTGTGCACCAAGATACATCCCTCAGCCAAGTTCAAAAATTGCATTATTTAAAAACAAGTATTACCGGCGAGGCAGCAGCTTTATTAAAACATTTACAAATAACATCAGATAATTACTCACTCGCTTGGGGTACCTTACATAATAGATACGGAAATAGACGAATTATAGTAAATTCTTTGCTGAAACGACTTTTTTCACAAAAAAAGCAAATTATACAGTCCGCTAAAAACTTAAAAACTATTCTTGATACTACTTCGGAAATTATAAAAAGTTTACAAAATATGAATATATCTACAGAGTCTTGGGATCCGATCACAATATATCTCGTGGTTCAAAAATTAGACCCAGAGTCTCATAGACAATGGGAAGAGTACTCCTACAGAGAAAACAGTGAAGAACTGCCTACCTGGGAAGATTTAAAGAAATTTCTAGAATCCAAATTCCGCACTCTAGAATTAGTTACACCAACTGCCACATCCAAGGAAAGAACATCTAAAGAGGGAGTATATCACGTGTCGAGCCCATCTAAAGTGTGTATAAAATGCAAGGGTGACCATACTTTAAGCCATTGTGGGAATTTTTCAAAATTATCGCCGATTGATAGAAGCTTATATGTGAAAGACAATAGGATTTGTTTTAATTGTTTAACCCCGGGACATGCAGCAACAACGTGTCGAGTGCCACACACATGTCGTATATGCCACAAACGCCATCACTCTCTTCTTCATCAATCAAGACCAGCAGGTACATTGGGTCAACACGAAATTATACAACCGACTGTATCATCTGAACGCAATGAAGGGGAGGTACAAGTCAACACGAGAATCGAATCGCACGATATCTGTGTTAAACCGAGCACAGCGTTATTGGCAACGGCGTTAGTGAAAATAGAGGATGACCACGGACACACTACCATAGTTAAGGCACTCGTTGATAACGGCTCGCAAGCATCCTTCATCAGTGAGAGAGCCGCACAATCATTACGCTTGAAAAGGACTCGTATAAACGGAACTATTACTGGCATCGGTTCTTCGAGAACTAATGTAAAACATGCAACTGAATTACAAATCATGTCAAGGAATTATGAAGGATTCAAACTGAAAATTAAAACATATATCATGCCAACGCGACTCACTACGCAATTACCAACACGAACAATCTCAACTAACATCTGGCCGCACATTAAAGATCTTGTTCTGGCAGATCCAAGTTTTAACCAACCAGGACGAGTGGACATGCTGCTTGGTGTTGACGTATGTGCCCAAATTATGAAAAGTGAAGTTATCAAGGGTCCCCCAGGCACTCCATGTGCACAAAATACCAGCCTGGGTTGGATTCTATTTGGAAGCATACAAGAGGAGATAAAGAGAGATGAAATTATAACCATGCACCTTAATCTGAATCTGGATGATATGCTTAAACAAATGTGGGAACAAAATACTGATGAAAAACGACTACCCACACCAGAAGAAAGAAAATGTGAAGAAATATACAAGGCTACCACTACCAGAACAGATGAAGGAAGATATATCGTAAAACTACCAACCAAAACAAACACACTATTATGTACCGAAGGAAAAACAAGAGACATAGCACTAAAAAGATTAAATCAATTAGAGAGAAGATTTGAAAGAGATACAAGTTTGAAGAATGAATATAAAAAGGTAATGGAAGAATACAAAGACCAGAATCACATGGAAGAAGTACCACAAACCGAAATGAATAACCCAGCTGTCTATCTACCACATCATGCTGTCATTAAAGAAGAAAAGGAAACCACCAAAGTAAGAACCGTCTTCAATGCATCACAAAAGGGATGTAATAAAATATCACTCAATGACGAGTTGCTAGTAGGCCCTCAATTGCAAGACGACATGAGAAGCTTAATTTTAAGATGGCGCATGAAAAAGGTGTGCTTCGTCGCAGACATACAAAAGATGTACCGGCAGATTCTGGTTACTAAAGAAGATAGCGATCTACAAAGAATCCTTTGGCGAAGCAACACAGATGAACCAGTAAAGGATTATCGTATCTTAAGGGTTACATTCGGAACAGCCTCGGCTCCTTTTCTGGCAGTCAGAACGCTTCATCAAGTCGCTGATGACGAAAGCTATATCTACCCTGACGCAGCCACAATAATCAAACAAGACTTTTATATGGATGACCTTATGTCTGGGAAGGATACATTAATAGAAGCTATTGAGACTGCAAAAAATATAGATACCATATTGAAAAAAGGAGGTTTCGTTCTGCAAAAATGGTGCTCTAACAACGCTGATTTTCTGAAACAATTTGAACCTAATCTAAGAAGTTCTAAAGCAAACCTTGACATCACGATAGATGGTAGCATTAGAGCACTAGGGTTACACTGGAATATGGGAAAGGATAAATTTCAATACAGTCTTAACTTACCTTCTGCAGCTGGTCAAATCACGAAGAGAACAATTCTCGCCGACATTCAACGTTTATTTGATCCACTCGGCTGGTTAGCACCTTCTATCTTACCTGCTAAATTGCTAATTCAAAAGCTATGGTTAAAAGGCATAGCATGGGATGAAGAAGTAGGACAAACGATTGCTGACGAATGGATGGATTTGCGAAATAGTTTTGTATACTTACCCGATATAGAAGTAGATCGCTGGTATCAAACAACTGAAAACCTAATAAAGAATGTATCAGTTCATGGCTTCTGTGATGCATCCACTCGAGCTTATGCTGCAGTTGCCTATATGAGAGTAAGAACAGATACCGGTGATTTAAAGACTACGATCATAGCAGCTAAAACACGGGTAGCCGCGATTAAATCAAAATCCTTACCTCGTCTGGAATTGTGTGGCGCGGTTTTACTTGCTGGACTTCTGAAACAAATAAAGGAAGCCATGAAAATCCCTACCTCACAGATATATGCATGGACCGACTCTACTATAGTTCTCTCTTGGCTATTTGGAGACCCTGGGAGATGGAATACCTTCGTGAGAAATCGAGTGGTAGAGATCCTAGAAGACATCGGCAATCACAATTGGTATCACGTACAATCGCAAGACAACCCTGCTGATGTAGCCTCACGAGGAATCCCACTCCTTGACCTCAAGGAGAATAAGCTGTGGTGGAACGGCCCTGTATGGTTAAAGGAAGAAGAAATTGAATTTTACAGACCTAGAAATAATGATACAACTTTAGAAACTAAGGCCACCTTGCAGACAAACCTGAAAATAGAAAAAACAAATAAAGGATTAATTTCAAAATTTGAAAATTGTGATACTTTAACAGAATTACTTCAGATGATAACATATAGTAAAAGATTTTTAAAGGGAAATAAATTAAAAAATAAAGATACAGCTATGACAACAAGGGAATTAGATGAAGCGCTAAAAACATGCATTAAGATAGTACAAAGAGAAAGCTTTAAAGAGGACATAGATTATTTAAAAAATAAAGGAAGAGTACAAGACAAAAGTAAATTAAAATCTTTACAACCTTACCTCGATGAAGATGATATTCTCAGGGTGGGCGGCAGGCTACGGCACGCCGATTTGAATGAAAATAGTAGACATCCTGTAATACTAAATCATGATACTTACCTGGCCAATCTCATTGTTGCGGACGCTCATTTGAAGACACTGCATGGTGGACCGCAGCTGATGATGGGATACTTACGCTTGAAGTACTGGATCCTGAAAGCAAAAATTTAGTTAAATTAAAATTTAGAAAATGTCTTATATGCGCAAAACAAAGTGCTGTCGTAAAATCACAGCTGATGGGAGACTTACCTCGAGAACGAGTAACTCCGACCAGACCTTTTTTGCATTGTGGAGTGGATTTTGCTGGTCCATATCATATCCTGATGTCCAAGGGTAGAGGAGCTAAGACGACAAAGGCATACGTCGCCATATTTGTATGTATGGCTACAAAGGCGATACACCTCGAACTCGTTGGAGATATGACGTCAGATTCTTTCATTGCAGCTATGAAAAGATTTGTCGCTAGACGTGGCAAATGTGCACATATATGGAGCGATCAAGGAAGAAGCTTCGTCGGGGCAAATAAGGAACTTTCAACGGCTTGGATGAAAGCCAAGTTAGAGTTTGAAGGTCCTATTGCAGAATCCTGGCACTTGACGGCACCCAATGGCACTTCATACCGGCCTATAGCCCTCACATGGGTGGATTGTGGGAAGCTGGTGTGAAATCGATGAAATACCACCTGAAAAGAATTTTGACAACTAACGTTACTTACGAAGAAATGCTCACACTTTTGTGCCAAATAGAGGCATGTCTTAATTCAAGGCCTCTAAGTCCTATTGACGATTCAGACGTTGACAACATACTTCCTCTCACGCCTGGTCACTTTTTGGTTGGCGAAGCTCCAATTACCATCCCGAATCCGAATATTGAAGATGTACCCACTAGTCACTTATCAAGGTGGCAACATCTACAAAAGTTGTTGTCTACTTTCTGGAAACGCTGGCAACTAGAATACTTATCTGGTTTGCAGCAAAGACGCAAATGGCACAAGAACGTGAAGGAATTTGATATTGGACACATTGTGCTCATTAAAAACGATAACCTTCCACCTGGTAAATGGATGCTGGGTCGCATCGTAAACAAGCATCCGGGTAGTGATGGAGTGACTCGTGTGTATAGTGTTAAAAGTGGTGAAAGTATAGTGCAACGTTCAGTGTCTAAACTATGCCCTTTACCAATAGATGTAAATTAAATCAAACTTTTCTTATTAGTATTTCATGTGTATATGTTGATTGATACTAATCTTGTCTCTCTTACTGATTTTGCGTATAGTCTCTTGATTTAAATTGTTTATGTTATTTAGTATTGTGCATACATACATGTTTTATACAAAGTTGTTCTTAAGAATTTATGTATACTTTAGACTTATTTAATGTTATAATAAAGGACACTAAGGGTCCTTTGGTGGGCGGCATGTTCGCGCCGTTTAATATATTTTTCAATTAGTCGCAAATAAACAGTCTATAAGGCAACACGTTGTTCAAATTATTTATAAACCGTACAAGCAAGATTAACACTTAAATACAGCAACAACTATCGTAAATAAATAACTCTATTAGAAAGAGCAATAATTAATAATTTAACTTTTCAACGAGCGTTTAGTTAAATAATTAAAGCAGGAGTAATTTCTTTTGTGGTGGAAAAATATTTAATGTGCCTCTGAATAACGAGTTTTCGGTGAAATTTCGCAACACTTCCAAGATTTTTTTTCCAAAGCAAGTTTTAGAAGTAACATTACATTCCTGGATTAATATATACCCAAACATACACTGAAACATAGTTTAATACTAATAGTAGTAGAGCCATGTTCCTGCCAGCATAAATAGGCTGGCTTTGACGTTAGTACTACCCTCTCAAAGAATATCGGCGTAAAGTTACTACTAAAAACAGTAGTATCGGTACTGTTGCGTTTCACGCGATGAGAGCACCGGAGGCCCAATCTCTCAACAACTCTGTTCCGTTAATTTTTTATTTTCTCTTTCCTTCCTTCCTAACCCTTGGGTTGACATGCATGTGGTACTTATCAAGTACCGATAGCGTTCAAGGGTCGCTTTGACAGCTTACCATCAGGCAGATCGTATGTTCGTTTGCCAACAGTTATGACATAAAATGGTGACGCATTAGGTGTTGCTTGTGAATATTATGTGAGCCATAACTTTGTTTGCCAACTTAATGGTATCAATATATAGTTGATAATCTAATGGAAAATAAATAAGTAACTTTAAAAAAACATCCAGATCACAATAGCTATGCATATAAAATTTGAAGATTTTCTCAGATTTCTCCAAAACCTTATCCATTAGATTTTAACCAAATTACAATGGGACCAATAAGAAAGTATTCAAAAAAAATTAAAATCGGTTTCCAATTGACGGAGAAATGGTGACCTCATAAAAAAAAATTACTTACATGCATTCAAACATAGAGCCTTTTTTTTGCAAGTCGGTTAATATATAAGGAAATGATGTTGGCACATCAAAAGGATAAATTCACGTCAACAAACGATGTCTTATATCCAGAAATGGTTCACTTTATTTTGTAATTCGTTCTTTGTTACATCGTGTGAATAAAACGATATCATTTGAATGTATCTCCTCGTAAAATAAAGAAGACGAGTTTGTTTATTTCATTGTTGTTACTTTTAGGACTTTCACATATGTAAAGCACTAGCTGTGTCTGCGGTTTCACCTGCATTTATGGTACAGTTTCGTAGCGTAATGTAGAACAGATTATATAAGGTTGAACAAATTTGATTACCATAAAAAATATAGTTAACTTAAAAAGATATATGTATGCTGCCGTGGACTTTTTAAGAACATTTAAAGGGGAACAATTCCATCACAAGTCGTTTTTGGGTATATAACTTTATACGCAGCGCACGCAACGGAAGCAACGGCACCATGGTAGAACAAAAATACCAAGTTTGTATAGAAACCTCTTTTAATTTTAAAATTAAATTATTACACTTAGCATTAGTTACTATTTTGGCATTTTTATAATACATATCAAGTTTCATGTATTTTTATTCATTTTAAGTATTTGTTGTTGTAGCGTTACACATTATTTTAAATTTCAATATCACTCTACTTATAACGGTTCTCGAGATACAGCCCACTGACGGATGGATGTAACAGTCGAGGCTTAGTAATAGTGTTCCGTTACTACCCTTTGGGTGTGGAACCATACCAAGTAACCTATCAAATAAAATGTATAAATATAAAGTCATTAAAATATCATGCTCTTGTTAACAATAACTTTAAAATTCCGTTCAGTTAAAAATTAAATATCTGACGGCAAATTAAAATATCGTTAACTTTTACGCAACGAACGAAATAAAAAATAATTTATTATATAATAGGGGTCTTGTATCAGAGTTTATTAATTTTTTACGAGGGCGAATTGTATTCCGCGAATTGCGTGGTTAAGAAGTAAATTATGTTAATGTGTAAGCCTTTAAGGCTACTGTTATAGGGAAGCAAATAAGCAATACCATGTCAACCCACATGAATGTCATTTCGAGAAAACGCGTTTGAAAATTTTGAATAACTTGCTTTATACGATTTTTTATGTATTGGTCAAGTTTTTGGCAATTTCAGATTTATGTAAGTTATTTTACTTATTTTCTCAAAAATAAGTATACAAACTGCATATTTCGTATATAATATAACCCAAAACGTTTAACATAATACATAAATTGCATGATTAAAAATGGCTTTTTATAAGTTTTAAAGCTTAAAACCCTACAAATATTAAAGAAAAATGTTCTTCAGCCATTTATCAACACTTCTACATATATAACTCAGTTTTTTCAATTTTTGGGGTTGACATGGTATTGCTTATTTGCGTCCAATTATAAGAGTCAGCTTGTACCTTTTTTATGTTATTGAGTTAGCAAGCAAGCATACGGGCTACCGAATGGTAAGCGGTTGCCGTAGCTTATGAGCGCTTGCAACACCATTTGTAAGTGACACGCGTCGTCAACCTCGAGATATTTGTTCTTAAATCTCCTTTGCCCAGTAATTTAACTAGCCCACAGTGCCGTTAAAAAGAAACAATGCCAAGACACTACTTTGCTTAGCGGTAGAATATTTGACACTGCGGTGGTACCTACCTAGCCGGCCACTTGCAACAAAACGTCTACCAGCAGTCAAAAAAGTATTTTTGTTAAAGAATATTAGCAATATTTTGGAATGAATTATTAATATTCCCAATAAGCTCGTAGTTTACACTAGGAGTGGGTAAGATAATATCCCAACGGGGTAAGGATCGAAAACCGCAATTCTCGCGTTAACGAAGCGGAGTCGGCCCTTCTACCGTTGAGCTATTTAGGCTTCAACTTTTACAATTTCAAATCATATAATAAAGATCCAATTTAAGCCGTTTAATCAAAGAGCTGGGACAGCGGGTGCGGAGTTTTTCTAGATCTTTTGAAAGAGTTTTTAATTAATTAGATTTCATTCCAGCTAGCGGAGAAAAATGCGTCGTATTACCGATTAAAAGAAGTCTATAAACGGAGTTTATAAAAAAATGTATAGTCGTGCACTTTTACATTATTTATTTCAAACTTAATTCTTTCGTATTTCATATACCTATCCATATTAATATTATATTCTATTATTTCGCTTCTCTGGTTGTTACGTTTTCACGAGTGATCCGATCTTGACGAAATTTGATTATTGAGATAGTTTAAACTTTGTACAAAGATATAGAATTTTTCGCCATGAGCTGTGGTTCAAACGGACAAAATGTCCGGTTAATTATGTATATTGAACATAATATTAAAAAAAGTAATAAGAATCAACCCAAAATAAAAAAATATTAAGATTTTAGACTGTCATTTTATACATTAGGCTAGTGAAATTACTGACTAAAGAAGATTTTTTTTTATGTCATGACAGTTGGCAAACAAGCATACGGTCTGCCAGATGGTAAGCAGTTAGTCACCGCTACCTATGAACACTTGTGATACTTGAAGTATCATAAGCGCGTTGCTAACGTAAGGAACAGGAGGGACGCGATGAGAAGGGAAAAAAAGGAATGGATCAAAGGGGGTACATGTTGGGCCTCCAGCGCTCTCACTCATCGCACGAAACGCAACAGTACCGTTTTCCGGCGTCGGGATGTGACGACCCCATCGCCCGCTGTTGGGATAACCTCTGTCACAGCAGAGATTATTCCACCAGTGCAATCAGTCACACTGGTGGTAGGTCTTTTGTTGCAAGAGGCCGGCTAGGTAGGTACCACCGCAGTGTCAATATTCTGCCGCCAAATAGTAGTGTTTAGGCACTACTGTTTTCCAGTTTGAAGGGCATTGTACGCTAGTGAAATTACTGGGCGAACGAGATTTAAGAACTAATATCTCGAAGTTGGCAACGCGCGAGTGGCACCTACTAATGGTGGTGCAAGCGCTCATAGGCTGCGGCAGCCACTTACCATCAGGTGGGCCGTATGCTTGTTTGCCAACTTCTAACATAAAAAAAAAAAAAAACCTGAAGATACTTGACACCGATTTTCTGTGAGAGGGCAATACTTCCCGAGTCGAGCCGGTCCTTTTGTGTTGAGAGAAGCATGGCTCTACTACCGTTAAAAAATTTAAGAACTAATATCTCGAGGTTGGCAACGTGTGACTGCTTTCTACTAATGGCGTTGCAAGCGTTCTTAGGCTACGGCAACTACTTACCATCAGGTGGGCCGTATGTTTGATTGCCAAATTAGTAACATAAAAAAAGTTCAAAAACATGTCAAAGTAAAAGACAAAGCACCTAAATAATATTTGAAACAGACATTTTTTAATTAAAGCGTCGTTTGTTTGTTTTTGTGAAACAAACAAACGACGCTCCAATTTCGCTTAGGATCGAATATTTATTTTCGCTGTAATAACAGTATAATCAATCATAGGGGCCTTTCAATATAATTATCGCAATTGTCTGTCTGTCATCCTAGCACAACAAACTTGGTTTTAAATTTTATTTTGCTTTTAAATTCAAACTCCATAGCATCGGCTAAATAACTCTGCCGATTACGTAAGCGGACACATCTAATTATTTATATCTTTAATCTTCTTCATCCTAGCATTATTCCCGGTATTTTATTTTACCCAGGGTGTGCTTATTACTCTTATCCGGATTTGACAGGTTACTAGTTTTTACACAGAGCGATTGCCATCTGACCTCCGCAACCCTAAGGGCGAACCAGCAACTCATTGGATAAGAGCAATTTACTTATCAAGAGTTAACGATTATTATCAGATGTTATGTGATAACAACCGGGACCGACAGCTTTACGCGCTCTCCGAGGCACGGTGGGGAGACTCACAGACAAACGCCCAGACCGAGACAGAAATTTTAACAAACATATGCCCGAGCGGGAATCGAACCCGCAACCGTCGAGACTTAAGGCAGACACGCTACCCACAACGCCACAACGGTGTCAATATCTTTAATATATAATGAAAATAATTTCTAAAGTTTTAATATCATACCTCTCTAAACATTTATTACGAAAGTAAGTTAAATTTTATATAGTAACTAAAGTACCATATCTAAAGTTCATGTTAAAACGAGCATAGTTTAATGAATTTAATTAATAAGTACCCTCGCTAGTCGCTACCCTTGAATTCGCATAAAACAGCATCACATATTCTACGTAAACGAGGCGTTTATAAAATATGCAACGGCCGGGTAGTTCGCCCTACTTCGTGCACAAAATTTCTACGACTGAATACTTATGACGCACCTCTTTTTAGGATAATGTGAAGGGATTAAAAATTTATAGCAAACTTTTAATATTATAATTGTGTGAGTACAGCTTAATTAAGTTAATAAATCGTAAAACTTTTCATTAAAATGGGTTAAGCCGTTTTAGAGAAGTATGACCACAAACACCATGGCAAGGAGACTTACTATACAGTAGTATGGACAGGCCCTTCCATACAGAAAAAAAGAAAAGACTCGATTCGCTACTGAAACGCAATGAAAATAACTTAGTCACAAGTTTGCAGTATAACCGAATGAAGTTAAAGTATTGCTAACTTTGTTCCATTGTTGACCCACATGAACAATTTATGATGGAGTACCAGCGAGTCCTTGACATTGTATCTGTTTGAAAGGGCGTGTCCATTGTATATAGTAAGTCAATGATACGAGATATTTATATATTAGATTGTCAAAAGATTGGCATTGAGACTACCTATCATTCAGATACCAGTGTTTATATGTCGCCCTAAGTTATCTTGTATCCGGTTACATTACCGCTTGGAAATAAAACCGATTTTATTTTTGGGTTTTATGTTCATTACATAAAGCGCACTTTTATACGGATCTCCTCTATGTGTATATCACATGTAGATATAGTCACAATCCTACATTATTTATCATACCAGAAATATAAAAACGTGTTATGAGCATAAACAGACAGACAGCTCATTATCTGCCGGTCCGTTGAGTTGAGCGACGTTGAGCTATGTAATATGTATGTATACTTACATTATACCGAGGTATTTTATATTTATTTCTAATTAGTATGTGGCCTACCCTTTCAATATACTCAAACTCAAAATATTCTTTACTAGCGACTCGCTCCGGCTTCGCACGGATATAAAATATATAGCCTGTGTCATTCACTGGAAAAATGATTAAAATCAATCCAGTATTTTTGATTTATTCATTGCTGCCCGTGGCCCGCACGCGTTAAATGTATAATTATTTACGACATCACATTAGAAACCTCAAAAATTAAGATTTTTTTTCCTCTCCACTATTTAATGGATGTTATTATACATATAAAACTTCCTCTTCAATCACTCTATCTATTAAAAAACTGCATCAAAATCCGTTGCGTAGTTTTAAAGATTTAAGCATACATAGGGACAGAGAAAGCGACTTTATTTTATAATATTAATACAGGCCTTCAAGCACTTTTTAATCGTCAAATATTCAGTCGGTTGTAACCCTCTAAGTGAAGCTACCGTCGAATCGGAAGGTAGATTCTACAGAAAAGAACCTACAAGTAACTTTACACTCACTTTACAAATTTAATCAATTACATTTGTCGAAAACACTAAACAACTCTGACGTACATATGTATAATATGGTTGTGTATTTCCTAACATTATATATATTTTTTAATTTCGAACGGTAAACACTGATTTCGGATATAATAATATTCGTTTACGTTTCTAGATGACAAACACAACGTTTTGTGTGATGCTTATAAACATTTGCATCCGTGATTAGTACAGATAAATCAACCCAAACGATATACTTAATAATAAAAATCACTAACGACTTTTATTTAAGACTTGAAATTCTAACAAAAGTTAATCTAAAAAGCTTAAGAAAAAGTATCTTGACGTTAAGTTTCAGACAAAAAAAGTGAAAAGGTCGAAGGAGCCATCGTCACGGATGATCTATGATCCGAAAAGTCAAGGAAAAAGTTGTTTGTTGTCCTAATGTTGCTTTTGCACGAATCAAATAAACTTAATAAACCTTTTTTTAACGAACGTCGCTACTTGAGGAGCTTCTCATTAAGAGTTTACTTTGGCCTAAAATATAATTATGCGAATTTTAAAAAGTTTTAATTCGATCTCATTACGTTTTAAGAATGGTCAAGGGTCTCCTCATTATATTAGATTACTTATCCAACACGTTCTCTCCATCTAATTTTTTACCGTCAATCTATGCTGATTATTATGATTTAATAATTTATTTTAATTTCAAATGGTGGTTACCAAGGCCCGAAGTTTTAAGATAAAAAAATAGAACTTTTTAAATTTAGTTTTATAATAGAAATTTCTTTCTAGAATGGTATTTATCCCGCGACTTGGGTTTTAAGCAGGTTAACTTCCATTGTGCCAGAACGGGCCCAAGAGACTACTGAGACTGTTGATATACTACTGAGACTGTTGATATACTAGTGAGACTGGTGAATGTGTAAAGTTTATTATTATTAATTTATATGACGTACAAGAATGCGAAGTTGAAATTTAGTTGTGTCGCTATTCGTGATTTTTAAACTCTAGTTTTACTGATGTTAAATATTTTTTTTAACAGCACGAGTTAATATTAATATCAAAATTATGATATAACAACAATGATTTGCTTTCTTACCATGTCAAATTCTTCGGTGTATAATCACGTTGGAATTTAACTGTACTAATAACAGTCAAATTTCAACACCAAGAAAGCTTTTGCCAACGTATCTTTAGCCTTGAGCGTAAAAGTCGTAATGTCAAGAACATAAGCGTTGTTACCAACAATATTATCTCGATTTTCTTTTTCGGTTAAACAACAAACGCTAAAAATTCCTGTACTTATTTTTTATATTTTGCTAAAATTAAGGGCCTCTTGTTATAAAAAATGAAGCGTCGATTCTTTCAACGAAAAACCACGATATTTTCGTCAAGTTCATAACAAGAATAATGACTTAGAAAAATAGAGCACGACCGTAACGCTGAGATTAATAGCCTCATCTCGGTCCCATTCATTGTTGAACACGCGGCTCCCTTTATAAAGTTATAATTTGACATCAAAAAGTAATGATACTGGAAACTTAACTTAAAATAACGACAGTACTAAGGTTGCTTGAAAAGAAGGATCAATCTTCTTTGTTTCTATAAAAGATAGTGAATATAATAATATTCTTTTTAAAAGAGCACCAAAATGAAATATTAACCTTAACTTTTTCTATTTTTCTCAACGTAATAATTAGTAGTTCCCTTAAATGTAACAATTAAAAAATATTTCGCGTGCGGATTGTGTTTCGGCATAGTTATAGTTTATATGGATGTGTCGTTAAAATTTAAATACATTATATTATTTGTTGAATAAAATATGGAATATTTGTATTTAGTATCAAATATATCTTTGTCGATTCAATTCAATTCAATACTAAAGTACTGAAAGGCTAATAGCCCTCTTTAAATGGACGCAAGTCGTTAGAGCACCTACAGACTGTATAACAGTTCCATTGTAACAAATGAGTATTATTAATAACCTGTATATGTCTGCTGCTGACAACGTGGATAATAGTTATCATAGCTCCGTCACATTCGGCCTCACAGGGAGATAAATTACGGTCATTCTTTTGACTTTATTTAACCCTCATTTTTAACAAACGACTAAAATATTTTTTTTACCAAAAAATGTTTGGTTACGAGGTATTATTTGATATAAATTATCGAATAACTATTACATAAATCTGAATTTGCCAAAAACTTGACCAATACAAAAAAAAATCATATAAAGCAAGTAGTTAAAAATTTTCAAAGGAGTTTTTCTCGAAATGCCATTCGTGTGGGTTGACACGATATTGCTTATTTGCGTCCAATTATGAAATAAGTCAAATATTTTTTTAAATTTAAGTTAGTCTAAAATATCGTATTGCTTTTGTTTCTAAAGAACATTATAACTCATAAGTGAAATTGAATTTTAAATAGCATACAAACTAGTAGAGGCGCAAAGTAATTAAAAATAAATTTATTTTATTGCATTAACGTAATATTACGTAACACGGTTTGAAATTGAAGCGCTAACAAATTTTGCAATTCCCGAAGTCAATATTCATGAAAATCGTTCCTATATTAATTTTCTGTAAACGATGCCTGAGGGCAGGCAGGGCGGTGGGTCGGTTCGAGCAAAGTTGAACATTAATGGACATTTGGCGATATGAGCACAGCTCAATGCTTTTTGACCAAGTGCTCGGTCCATATAAGAGTAGGTCGTGGAATTGCTGTGTATAATTTCGAAGTTTATACTTGCACTTGACAAATATTTGAAGTTATTTTATACGTTACAATATTGCGTTTGAGATGAAATACCAAGTCGACCCAAGTAAATTAATCCAATTTAAGGTAGGTGGGTAGGTAGGTAGGTGAATATATTTTAATATATTATTTTTCAATAACAACGTAAGCTCAACCTAAGATTAAATATATAGACACGTGTTCCGGTCAGCGTGTGTTTGTGTTCTTCATTGTATGTGTTTCCGGACCCCGACACAGGTTATACTATCCTAATGAGGGCCGTTGAGTGGGTATCGTTTATTTATTTTTTATATTCATTTGTTTAGTAAATTGCCCTCAATAACTGTTCATGTAAGAATTCGTCAATTTACTTCTCTGACAACTATATCAATGTTTGTAAATTTATCTAGGCTTATCGGCCGTGGGCGTTACGGCGTTGCGTTGTTTGTTTGGACAAACTTCGTAGACATCTTGTTCGGAGGCTGTGTTTGTAGCAAATAGTGATAATATAATCAGACATTTAATAAGATCATCACTCCATAGATAATTATTCTATGAATATGTTATTATTTTTGTTTTTACAATATGATTGATATAATATTGTTTCATGCTGCATTTTATTTTATAAATTTGTGCGTTGCAATGCCAGTTTCTTTAATTTTAAGTAAGTAGATGTACTTTCCGCAACCAAATTTAATGAATAGTGCATATAGTTAAATTTCTATAAAGCAAGTTATATATATAATTTACTAACGGCCCGCTCCGGCTTCGCACGGGTATAAAATATATAGCCTATGTCATTCACTGAAAAAATGATTAAAATCGATCCAGTAGTTTTGATTTATTCATTACTGCCCGTGGCCCGCACGTGTTAAATCTAATTATTTACGATATCACATCAGAAACTTCAAAAAAAATTTTTTCTTCACTATTTTTATACATATAAACCTTCCTCTTCAATCACTCTATCTATTAAAAAAACCGCTTCAAAATCCGTTGCGTAGTTTTAAAGATTTAAGCATACATAGGGACAGAGACAGCGACCTTGTTTTATACTATGTAGTGATATGTTAATTTGAAGATGGTTGAATCGAAATGTGGAAACTGCTTTAACACTATAATCCTATTAAACTGACAGCTATTTCCAAACTTCTACATTATACAGCTACTGACGTTCTCAAAGCTAACATTATGTATTATGACGCTTTCTAGAACCAAAGTACTTTACATTTAGTAAAAGTGGTTACTGTAAGGTTATGATGTCTGCTGCTTGTGGCGTGCTTGCTGCTGCTTTGAGCCTCAGTGGTCGTGGGTTCAATGCCCGCTCAAAGTAGATGTTTGTTATAAATATCTGATTCAGTCTAGGCGTTTCTCCTTGTAGGCCTTCCCACCGTGCCTTGTTAAGCTGTCGGTCCCGATCACAGACTTTCTACTAGTAATTGTTTTCTATATATTCTTGTGTTTGTATCAATGACTTTTTTGAAAGTTCTGGTGGATTTTAACAAATGAGATAGAATTGTCTTAATCATGAGATTAGCATGACCTATTCAATAGCTAAGAAACACAAATTTCGAGTATGAATAGGTTGGGTTGCAAACAGGTAATTTTCATAACGAAACATTGTTTTAATAAATCATTGCTTATTAAATACTTATTTCATTTTCATTACAAAATATGCCTGCCAGTTTCGTTCTCGCTATTAAATTTTTTAATTAAACAATTCCCAACAATGCAATCGTGTTGATAGAATACCGAGTTACCAATTTGATTAAAACCAGAGAAATGGAAACGTTCAAATTAAGTGCTGTCATTTGCTATTTACAAATATTGTCGGTACATCCTTTGTTCGTATTCTTGGAATTATTATTTACAACTTTTGCCAGCGGCTTCACGTGGTGTACCGATTTTTCTATACTGCATGGAAACCTATTTTTTTTTCTAAAATCATCATAAACAAACCTCAGCTATCTGCTAGTGAAACTCCCATTAAAATCGGTAAAAACGTGTCCGAGTTTAGCCGTAACAAAGAGACAGACACAAATTTAAAATATATATAATAAACAGCTGTTATCTAATATTGATTAAATTAACGATACAAAAACTTTTTAACAGTGTATTGACATTAAATTGTAAGTCGGAAGAATATAGGCTATTTATTAATTGTATAGTAAAAATTAAGTATGTAATGTGTTTTTATGACAAAAAAAGCCCGGTTTTTTTGACTGTTTTTTCGGCAAGTCCCAAAACGGCTGGACCGATATTAACACTAGCTAAATTAGGCTACTTTGATTTTAGAAAAAGATATTTTTATATAAGATTAAGGCTCAGTAATATTAAACAATTATTGTATAGACTACTATTTATAAGTATATAATTGTAAATCATGCAACGTACCTATACTTTCTATTCCACGTAACCTTTTTCAGGAAATTGCTAAAATGCGATCTGATAGGTCATTAGTTTCATCTGCCTACGGCGTAGCCAAAGTGGGTAATCTACGCAGAGCGATATCAATCAGACCCTCATAAACCTTTATGGTGGAGCTCATTACATTGAATTAGGTATATATAAATTACGATAACATGAGGCGCCCTCCAGAATTCAAAACGTTTATATAAATAATAATAAATAAGTAAACGCTACACATTCAGCGAGCCCCATTAGAATAATTATATCCTGTGTCGTAGGTCCGGAACCATACACAATGGCAAGTACAAACACACCCACACCGAAAAACATGCCTGTTTGGTTAACATCTGCTCCGAGCGGGAATCGAACTCGCGACCTGTGGCGCTTAAGGCAGGTTCGCTACCGTCGCGCCACAACGTCGTCAACGTTTGAATGTATTTGTTAGTCTCACAACGCATGTGTACCTAATAATACGGTCGTCAATCGAAAATAAAACCATGGATTTGTTGCTCGACTAGTGCCGTCATTAATTAAAATGATTACTAGCAGACACTAATGAAGTTCGCACTGACTCAAACATTATTTCGTTTAAATGTGTTATTTTATTTACATTTTCGTGTCTATGTCAAACTATATTCTCCGAGTAAACTAGCTGTCACATACGAACCCAGCCGTGAAAAAGATATAGCTTTCACTGGGGCTCCAATTTGATCCGGTCTTTACTGTAGCGAAAGGATTCTATTTGTCTAGCTTTGGGACATAACGTTTCGACTGAATCTGTGTTGTGTTGAAAATTATTTCTGGTTTATTAATTTCATTTAAGAGCTATGACCGCAGCTCCACTTTTATTTAATTTCCACGGGATCCTAATATTTTACAATGATAAAAAGTATCCTGTGTACTTCTTTCTTTTTCGTGTACTGTGTTCACATTTTCATTAAAATTGCAATAACTTTGGATGGAGTGAACCAATTTTTATGGATTGAAGAATCAATGTTACTCCTAAATATGCTTTACAATTTTCTTACTCACTTTCTTTTTAAGCTTTGTAGTTTAGTTTAGTAGTGATGTGCACAAACAAAAAGACTGATATATCTAAAAATCATACTGTATATGATAATATATAGTCTGTAAATGATAAGTTGATACTGCATCACTCTTATTTTATTGGCATTAAATTATTTTTTTTTCATAAAAACCTGAAATGTAAATTTAATGATACATTTATGGTATGCAATTATGTATAGAGAAAAGGTAGATTAATGTTCATTAAAATATAGTACAGACGAGACATGTTTATTTCATTCATTATAATGTACAGGATTGTTCTAGTTCTCCCATTCTATTATGGTTCCATTCTAAATTTGCTTATTACATTAGCATATATGAAATGTGATTGTACGCGTCTCAGCATTCCGCATACGTGCGCAACGTTTCGCTTTAAGTTAATCTACTGTGGCTTGATGGATTCTAAACTCAACAATACTTAATTTATTTGTTTTTAATTGCTTTTGACTTATTTTATTGAAAGTCTTTTCCCGAAATGAAGATTTTTGAATTTTTGATATCTAAAACTTAAGGTTTATGCTTTTTTTTCGCAATGGGTATTGCTGTTGGCCTTACTGGTCTTACTGGTCTACTTAGTCTCAGCGTCACCGAGCGAGGGGCCCGAGTACAGAGACTCAGCCGTGAAAAAGGGGCAGCTCTCACGGGGGCTCAAATTCCGTCCCTAGGGTGCCTCCTCATCGGAGATGGCGGCAGCGCTCCGAGCGCATTCTATACGATAGACTCACCCGACGGTGTGAGCGCGACGCGACGTGTGAAACAAAGTACCTCGTCCTCGCCGGCGAAGACGGTGTTGTGTGCGTGTCTGTGCTGTTTAAGGGGCATTTTCTAATGTAATCCTGTCGTCAGGGTAGGCTTATGCTGTGAATTAAGAGATGATTTGTTCTTTTTGTGTCTCTAAATGTTATATAATAGTTTCCTTTGCTAACCATATTCTTTGTCCATGATAATTTGTTCAATGAGAAGAAAGTATATAATTAAATTATTCTGCCTCTATTCTGCCTCTATCTATGCCAATACATGTAAAACTTTTAAGCAATTTTCAAATCAAGACTCTTCGCATCCGTTCGCGTGAGAGAAATTTTATCGTGAAAATATTTTTTCTGATGAGTACGAGAAACGTGATAGGAAAAAATTACAAGTTCTACGTATTCATGTTAGCTATAAAAATTTATGTCTTTAGCGAGAGTTTCTACTTTCATCCATCTATATATGTAATGAAATGAATAAAATTACATTTACTGTATTTTATTAGATATTAAAATAGTAAAAACTAATAAAGTAGCGGTATAAACTAACGAAATGATTTGTTTAAAACTTAGGTCATAAATGAGTCAGGTCAGCGGCGAAAGCACTACCCTTACGCGGAATATCGTCGCTAAATAACAATATTTCTACCGCTGTATTTCATGCGTCGGAATCATCATCATTCCTCCCTCATCCCTTTGCCTACTCATCTTCTACCTGCCTACGGTAAAAAAAAGGAAATTGGGCACCAATGCACAACATATATAATACGCAAATGAATTGGTCCATTATCACAGCGCTAAAAATTGATCTGATTGAACAGAAGCCATAATGACCGGGATGTCAATGTACTATTGCGTATAATAAAAGCACGCACACATCAACACGTGGAGGGGTTACGTTGTGACGTCACGGGAAAACGTGATACTAGATGTAACTATCATGTAGCTAGAGTGAGACAGAATATAGGCCAAGCACCGACCTACCTCTGATACAGTGGTCCGCCGAGGCACCTACGTCAACTACGTAACTCATAATAAGGTCGCCAGAGAAAGAGGGAAGCCTTCAAATTATTCCGCCGTATTTTTTTTATTTTACTTTTGACGTAAGCCTTCCATAAGATAATTCAAATTTTATTCGCGACCCAGAAAAATGCGTCGTCTGTAATCACGTCTTATCTAATTTCATCTTATTTTATCATTTTGATGAAGGATTATCGCTACACCAACTTTAGATTTTGTTATGCGGACGGTCAGTTTAAATGCGGGATAAATTATTTTGCGGAATTTAAAGCGCAGTAAAATAGCGTCGTACCTAATGAACCGCGATGGCGTAGAGTAAAATAAAATAGAGCATAAATAACAGGCACACTTAATTGCACCTTATTTTTATATTAAAAACGTAAGCAAAAAATGAATGAATATTTCCTGAGAGTGCTTGTATGAAACATTCGTATGATATACAGATTAGTTTAAACACCGTGAATAAGCCACAATTTCCAGCTTGGTACCCCCAAAGTATCCAGTGATTCTGTTAATTTGACTCCTATTATATTTACTAAGAAATCATAACATCATAACAGTAAGTTTTTAATTATATTATACCATAATATAATTAAAAACCTACTTAATTACATAGAAATTAGTAGATGTAAACTGAGAAGAGGGTTCACACTGCAATCAAGTTTAACAAAAATTTGTGTTTTAACGAAGTTACCATCTTACGGCCTCCCCGAGAGACTATGCAGCTGGGTAGCCAGCTTTCTTAGCGGGCGGAGTATCAAGGTCGGTATCGACGGTATATGCTCGGAAACTAAGCATTAATGCTGGAGTACCCCAAGGCTCAGTGCTATCGCCTACGCTGTTTATCTTGCATATCAACGACATGTTACAAACCAGTAACATTCGCTGTTATGCAGATGATAGTACATGCGATGCCTTTTATACTGGCCGGGCAAATACATCTCGTGCCGAAGTGGAAGAGAAGAGAATACAACTTGTGTCCGAAATCGAGTCCTCTTTGGAGCAGGTCTCTGAATGGGGCAGACGCAATCTCGTCCAATTCAACCCCTCCAAAACACAAGTTTGCGCGTTTACCGCAAAGAAAACTCCCTTCACTGTGGCGCCTAGTTTCCAGAATACTCCCCTTAAGACCAGCAAAAGTATTGGGATCCTTGGAGTTGATATAACGAGCACGGCTCAGTTTCAGGGTCGTTTAGAGAGCAAAGCTAAGCTGGCTGCGAAAAAGCTCGGTGTACTCAACAGGGCGAGGCGGTACTTCACATCAGGACATCGCTTGTTGCTCTATAAAGCTCAAGTTCGTCCTCATGTGGAGTATTGCTCTCATCTCTGGGCGGGTGCCCCCAGTATCAGCTACAGCCTCTTGACTCCATTCAACGCCGAGCAGTTCGTTTTATAAATGATCCCAAACTCACAGACGGCTTAGAACCCCTAAGCGTCCGGAGAGACGTCAGCTCCTGTGTGTTTTCTACCGTCTCTACCATGGGGAGTGCTCTGAAGAACTTTTTGACATGGTACCACCGTCTCGTTTTTACCATCGTACCCTTCGCCGCAGGACCTCATACCATCCACATCACCTTGATGCTTGGTTTGCATGTAACGTGCGAGCATCAAGATCTTTCCTCCCACGTACGTGCAAACTCTGGAATAGTTTACCTCCCGAAGTCTTCCCTGCTCGATATGATTTAGAAGTCTTCAAGCGTCGAGTATATAGACACCTTTTCCCCAAAGGCCGGCAACGCATTCTCGACCCCTTGGTGTTGTGGATGTTCATGGGCGATAGTTGCCACTTACCATCAGGTGGAGCTATCAGCTCGTTTGCCCCTATATGATATAAAAAAAAAAAAAAAATCAAAACCGACAATATTGGAAAAGCGAAAATCCACATCAATAACACCCCCGAACTAACCTATACGATAATATAACTATAAGCAATAAAAGTTTTACCCGAATGTAACCGTTAGAACGAAAACTCTGTCAGTTAAATCATTATTATTATCATAGTATCATAAAAAAGCCTAATTCCAAATTTTATAGAATATGAAAATATTTATTATTGTAATTTTAAGGCCGTATATATAATTTATTATGGAGACGGGAGGTTTCATAAATAGAGCATGATTCAGCAACGCCTCAGGCCTATAGAAGCATCTACTTTCGCTTAAGTATACACTTTGTGACGTGACTGAAATATTATATATCATATAGGTACTTTGATACCGATACAACTTCTCACCTAACTCTACGCTTTATTCTCTATTTGGGAATTAGGGAATTCATCTTATATCTCTTGAAATAACTAATAACCTTGTATCCTAATCAGGTTTGGTTTTAAATTTACATGCATACTATGTTTGTTTCTCCTACGATTAATGTAACCGATGCATAGGCAGATATATGTTATAAAGTCTTCAATTTCCAAAATTCATATGAGAGTAAGAGTTTTTATTTTCTATTAAGTTTGGCTTGCCTGATGGAAAGTAATTACCGTAACCAGTTCGTTCGGAATAGCCGTATGCTATATACTCAGATCCAAAGGTTTGAAGCTAATAATATATATATATATATATATCAATTTTTTTTTCACCGAAAAGATGTGGTTGGAAGTTACATACATGCTTTCTGGAAGAAAATAAATCTTGTTTTTTATTTGAAGCTTGCTAAGGAGATTTTAAGATTAAGATTAAGATTTTATGATCAACACGCACGTTTTTTGAATGTTTGTTCAACGATTAGGCAAAACGATTTGGATAGCTTAAAATAAATCTTATTAAGAAAGATTCTCATCAGAATTTCATATTAATTTCAGGGTAATCTTATTAAGAAAGAGAACGAAAATTATCAAACAACAGGTTAATCTTAGATTAGAAGGAAAAGATTATTTTCTGGAAACACATTTTCAAGAACAGACGATATTCTTTATCCGTTTTATAAGGGCATTTGTATGATGCCCATCCCTAAAATCAATGAGAAATGAGGGTGGGTCGCTATTTTACACAAAACACGTTTACATATACGAAATTCTCGCATCGATCAAACCTATGTTCCTCGACTCTGTTATGTCTAGCTTTGACACCAATTACTCATACGTATATTGCTACAAATATTTTATAAGATTTGTATTTCCACAAGAATATACATATGTGAACTTTTTCCAGACAGTCGTTACTGTGACACTCCCACAGGTATGAAGACGGTGTTTCAAATTTTATTTACGACGTGCGTCTGAGCTCAGCTTCGTCTCTCGAGGATTTAGGCCATTGCAATAAATCCTGTTACTTACATTTATAGAATAGTATAGACCTAGTTTTTTCTTTGCCCCCACAAGTGTACATGTAGTAAGATATTTCTGTTTTTATGTGTTATAAAGCTTATCTATGAGTGTACTCAGGCCATTAATTTATCATACTACATTCATATCATGAATATTTTGTTCTCAGCTTTCTTTCTATCAGCTATTATATATATATATATATATATGTATAATGTAATATGTTTATATTTGTATTAGTTGCACAAGGTGGTATTGGCGATTGATTAACCACTTCAACTTTACTAAGAGTTACTATTATAATTTTGAGATCCGAGAGATTTCTACTTGCACCTACGTGCCACCAACAACTTGTTCGTCCTAGCATTATTCTCAGCTATATATAAAATATTTATATATATATATATATATATATATATATATATATATATATACTTATCAAGACGTAACGACTATTATCAGTTATCGAGCGGGAATCGAACCCGCAACCATCGAGACAAAAGGCAGCTACCCACAACGCCACAATGGTGTACCACCAACAACATTTTAGTTAATCCATACAAGATATAATATAGGTTATTTTAATTTTAACAAAAATTTAGAAAAGGTTATTTTAAACGTCACAATTTCATATCCACCGTGATGAATAACGTATTTATATAAAAAATTATGGAAAGATTTACGTTCAATGGGTCCGCACTCGCGAAGTTCACTTTCACTCGCAAATCAAAAAAGTGACACTCGCTTGAGCCTTAAAATTTATTAACTGCCACAATTTTCTTTTATTTTGTAATGTATTTTTGATTTGTGACGTGAGTATTGTAAGAGAGTTTTAATCCACGAAGCTTGCAAACAAACGTAAGGCTTGCCATTGTTAAGGCATTACCGTAATGTACATATATTCAAAGTAGTGGTATCATCAGGTGTTGCAATCTAAGATGGGAGCGAAAAGTATGTGGGAAGAAATGGGGCTTGTTAGGGCCTCCAATACTCTAATTCATTCGCCAGAAACGCTACAGTAACGATGGTTCTAAATCTAGTGTAAATTTAGTATGAGAGTAGTCCTTCGTCTGTCATTGGGCCTGTTCATCTTTAAATTAGCAAGGCTCTACTATCTTAATTATACCACGGCAATGGCCAATAAGCGTAAAACTTAACTGATGGTAAGCGGTCACGGTAACTTATGGAAATTCAAATATTTCCACCATTGAGAAAACATCATCATTACACAATTGGATTGTTCGCGGCAAGTATTTCTTCTGAAACCTTATTGTGCGTGATCATTTATTTTCTAAAGTATGTGAAAGAACACACTGCCGATAGCGAATATAATTATGGTAATGACTATAGTTTGACTCTAAATATTTTTATAACAAAACGTAAAAAAAATATCAAATATCAAATGATAAATAGATCTAAAATTTATGTACTAAGCATGTATAAGGACAGTAGCAGTTAAGTGGATAACATTAACGACCATACGCAAAATCCGATTAAGTAATAAATTTGGAGATAATAATAGGAGTTACGTGAGGTGCTTTCGAGGCATTGTTAAGATGTGAGCAGGAAAGTAAGCTGTTTGATGGTTCGTCACCCGAGCCGGTGACATTCCGCGCGGGGCCCATTGGAATCGAGTGAATGAGCCGACCTGTCATAAAATACCCATAAACCCGCTCGTTTGCGGTATTCTTGAGGAAAAATACATATTATGGCTTTTCTTTTACTGTGTCGCGATTCTACATGTAGTATTAACATATAATAATGTAAAAAAGGTTTTGTTTTTGCATGCTAATCTCAGGAATGGTCTGATTTTATGTATAATTTTTATATTAGATATTCCGCGTTTATTTTAATCAAAATTATAGGATATATTATTATATAATAATTATCATATTACCACATTTGAGATAAATGGCGTCATGGTGGTTGCAGTCTGGGAAAACATGCACGAGTCTAAATTTCACGTGGGCCTAGTCAGATGAATCTGGTGAGCTTGTGTATATTATTTAAGCTTCTATCATTTTACTACCTTATCTTTGTCATATTTATTTTAAACTTTTAATAATTATGATCCTCTTCTTCCTAGTATTTTTGCTCAATACTTTTGCAGGTGCTGCTCTTGACTCTGTGGGATTTTACAGGCTACTAGTTTTGTCACAAAGCGATTGTCATATAATATCTCCAACTCTAATTACAGGGATCGAAAGGTTAGCCTGCTTTCGAAGGTCCGGTAAGGATACCCAAACGAACAACGCCCAGACTGACACAGCATTTTTCCGAATTGCATTGCTGTTGGCCCTACTGGTCTTGACAGCGTCACCCGAGATGAGTACTGAAACGGGCATCTGTATAGTTAATACAAACATTTACCACGAGTGGGTATCGAACCAACAATCATCAGCCCTAAAGGCAGGTCTCGGTAGCGAGACTACAGTTGTATTTACTAGAAGCATCTGCCCGTGACTTCGGTTGGGATGACCTTAGAAGCGGCTCTAGGGAGAAACGATGCAATTGTAAGTAAATAATGTCCCATCATGTCCTGTCATGTATACTTAATTTCAATTAAATACGTCTTATAGCATGCTTTTTGATCCCATAAGTTTGTTAGGTCCCCAGGAGACCTAACATGTTTCCGGTATACAAAGTATCTTATGTGTTAATATAAATAATAATCTACATCTGTTCCAAATTTCATTAAAATCCGTTCTGCCGTTTTGATTGAGTAAAATACAAACTTATATTATTAGTAGGATATATGAAAAAAAGAAAGTATATAGATAAACAATACTAATATTCGGAACGCTCTTTTCCTCATTAATGTGATTAAAATGGTTTAATAAATAAAAGTCCTTTATAAAATTTGTCGACGGAAAACTGGCAAAGGGTAAATAATTATTCTGGAATTCCGCTGTCGTCGCGTTTATATTGTTCGGAATGTGGTCCTTCACATTTGGGTTTCTAATTTAAAACCGAATATTAAATGTTTCATAGTCTACTCGTCGTAGTATTTTTCAACCGATTCCAAAAAACAGAGGACCTATTGTGATTTGGATATTTTTTCAACTAACTGGTTCATTTGCTCCGGAAAATATGATATATGAATATGTGAAATTTCAGATGATGACTTCTGAAAAAAAATTGTGTACAAATACTATTTATTACTATATACTTTTATTGTAAGCATTGTATTATTTCTGTACGTATATTGCTAAAAGTGTAAATCACTATATCCATACATATTATATTTAATAATGTGAGTATATTAAAAGGCTTTTATAGTAAAGTACACTTTAATAATAGCAATGGGAGTAATGGTGTTCTATTTCATATCATTCAACGTCTTACGGCTTTATTCTCTGTTTCTTTTGTGTGTTCATTATAAGGAGCACTCACGTCGGGAATTGACGTTATGGGTGGAAAAATATACGTTATATTTTTAGCAGATTTCCTTTTACTTATTCTTTGTTAATATAGTTATATTGTTGTAATAAGAGCCAGTCGAAACAAACATGGAATATTATTTTAAGCTCCATGAAACAGATTAAAGTTGTGCACACTTACAGACTTCTATGATTGATCCTGATACTACAACGTAATAGAATTTTTCATACTTATATTAAGATAATTACAAATTAAACCGTGTCTATTGAACATTGGGCAAAATGTTTACCTGCTGATAAAATTATTGTCAAAATTCCGTAAGCTAATCGCAATTCCACACTCACAAACTTCCTTTACGTTTTTTTATGTTCATTCGCACAGAAAGTATTTACGCTTTAGCTTTATGATTCTATGTTGAGCGTTTTACTTAACGTTGTTTTTGCTCGCTACATCTTTTTTATACGAGCTAGGAGATATAGTTATATGGTTCAACAATTCCATAATACGTAATAATGTATGTTATGTTGTATACAAAAGGTAATAACTATAATCTTTGGATTTAAATATACAATAATTTATCTATAAAGTGACTTGTTCATACTTATAAGCACTCAGCACACAGACACAGCACACAGTCTAGCGGTGAGTCTACAATTCCAGTTAGAGTGAAAAAAGTATATTTAAAAACCAGTAGTTTATCTTGGAAATAAAGATTCTACCACCGAACTGTCTGACCTGATTCTGAAAATGTATTAAAATGAAGTTTGTCAAGGTATATGCATACCTTTTTATTTTACGCTGGTGAAGCCACGCGCTTGTTTTATATTTTTTAATATAGCCGATTTAAACAAATTATTATAAGAGCCATCTTGGTATATTCTACGTAATATACACTATCCACTGTATGAATTATATATGTAGCTTATAATACAGTATTTATTATTCCGACCGGTTCATATTATTCTAGTACCTTCTTGAATTCAAGATATTCTAGTTTACAGCTTCTTCTACAATATAACAGCTTCTTTAGATTGAATGAATATTGGATATGTCGCCAGTAACTTCGCTGTCAAGGTAAGTTTTGCTAACTACGTTAAGCCCTCCTTATATATTTATGTACCAGAACTTTAATCTTTTAGCAATTGTGGGTTTGAAAATGGTGAAAAATTGCTAAAAGATTTGAATTTTAGATTTCTCGGGTATTAAATGTATTAAGCATATATACATTACTAACACGCATGAACTCATGTATTATATATATATATATATATATATATATATATATATAGGCTAGCGCTTGGCTGTTGTTACCACTTGATGGTAATGTTGACACAGCCTAAGGTGGAGCGCGCTTACCTATAAGATACCTATTCACTCTTGATTTGAAGGTACCTACACTATAGTTGGTGGGCAAAACAGAGGTCGGTAGGGTATTCCAGACCTTAGCGGCGCGTATCAGAAACGAGGAAGCAAAGCTTTTCGTACGAGTCTTGGGTACATCAACTATATATGGGTGCCGACCCTTGCAATGCCGCGTATTTCTATGGTAAAAAGGTGACAAGGAACCAAATTATATAGTTCCTGAGCACACCCCTGAAATATATTTTAAAAAATATCGACAGACAGGTAACCTTACGACGATGTTCTAGAATTTGGAGCTTCATTATATTATGATTGGGGACTGACGATGACAGCATACTTGCGATATCCCCATTAAAAGTAGACTTATCTTTTTGTAGTGTGTTAGTGCTAAGTGTCCCTTCAATCTTGAGATGCTCATAGCTGGGTGCGGTCACTGTTCGGTAAGCTATCAGTAGGTAAAGCAACTTCAAGCGCCGTCAGTCTGTGTATGGATGTTTCCATGATTCGGAGGGTAAATGGATCACTTGTGAGTGTTGTGACTTAACAAGAAACTGTATTACAGTAGGAGGTCTATACGGGCGACCCGAACAACTCTGATACTAGCTTGACCACTAATCACACGATAAGAAGAATAACAAACTTTAGAAGAGAAGAAATTCATTTATGAATCTCCGAAATTTTTCGTGTTAATAACTGGGTACTCCAAATTTCAAGGATTTCTGGAAATATAGCGAAATGGAATTAAGAAACAAGGGCTAAAAAACCTGAGCATAAAATATGGCAGTATTTGAATTATTTTCTAGATATTGTGATTAAAGATCTAATTTAATAATCTTCTGTTTATGTTACTTCCATTATAACTTACTTAACTTTTTAAAGTCAAAGCGAGTAACTTGTCGCTGACGGAGTGATTTGGGTTTGACAGTTAAAAAAAAATAACAAAAAACGTGGTAAAGAATAAATTTTATTTCTTTCATGCTCTACATTTTGACGAAGTAATTTTTTTAATGAACGAGGAATCGTGACAGTTTTTTTTAACAAGTTAGAATAATTAATAAGATTTTTCAATTTATTTTCTTAGAATCGTAACAAGAATAATTGAAAGAAAGTGGAAAATAAATACGTGAAGAGAAGGTATTTAAAAATAGACTCAGAATAGTTTTACAATAATATTTTAGTGAAAGTTTATTGTTGTTTTTGGTTCAAAATTTTTTACGTGATATTATATTGTATAGTTTTCTTCTAAAGTAATACTTCGTTTACTTAAATCAAGACGATAACACTGATATGTATGGGTACAAATCCAGAGTTCTAAGAAAATATATTTGTTTTTTTTGACTTTAGACTGAGTTTTATGTTGTTATTCATGAAGGCTATCTATTATATATCTAATATATAAAATTCTCGTGTCACAATGTTCGTTCCCATACTCCTCCGAAACGGCTTGACCGATTCTTATGAATTTTTTAATGCATATTCAGTAAGTCTGAGAATAGGCTACTATCTATTTTTCAAACCCCTCAGTGATAAGGTGTGTCCACACACCACAATTTTTTTTTTTAATTTTTAGATAAAATTTTTATTTTGTTTTTTTTATTATATGGCATTGAAAAATACATACGACCCCAAATTTTCACTTTTTTATCACCAACTCCTACTTTTTAATAGCCTTATTAGTCAATCAAAAACTTTTACCGGGTAGAGGGCGCTGCTATCGGATCCCAGATTTTTTTCGGGGCAGGACAACGTCTGCCGGGTCCGCTATTTATTATATAGTATTTATTAATGTTCATCAAGTGACTAACCTTTCATAAGAGCCGCCTCAGACGCACCGCCATCTTTATCTTGCCCTGATAACAACCTCATCTCGATTCAAAACACTTCAGAGTTAATCCGATCACTTTTAAAACTGTTTGTCTCGATTATAGATTTTTTTATTTATACTAGAATAAGTAGGTTATTCTTTGGTAATCGCCGCTCATGTGACTGATAAAGTGGCAGTGAACTGAAGATTTTAATCGTCTTTTAAAAAATGTTTGTGGCCGAACGATATCTTCTAGAAAAGTTATTATAAGTAAGTATATAGCAACACAAATTTAACAATCAGCAGATTTTCGTTTGCCTAAAATGTGATTATGTATGTCTTGAAAAGTACAAATTAATTAATAATATTATTATACAACATGTCACGGATTATAAAAGAAATTGTATTATATCGATTAATAAAGATGAAATATTCTTTTTGTTTATTTTTTTGTATAAATTTATCTCAAAAATTTTACGACAATATTGTTACGACTATTATTTTAATCTTGTATACCTATATATTACGGTAATAATAGTTAAAAAAAATTTGTACAGAGTTACAACATCAAAAGGGAGAAAATTAAATTCAACGATCCTTTCCGAAGGCTTCGTAGCGGTAAGCTCCAAGTTTTTGAATTAATTAATTTGCATTAATAATTCTCTTTTTCTTTGTTCAAAGAAAAATTATGAGAAAAACCACATATTTCAAAAGAAAAACTAGTTAAGTCAGCTCAGCTTTTATTTCATTTTTTATTGGAACGAATATCGCTACTTTGTATTTAATTTTTTTTTATTGTTTTTGTTTATAACAGACAATTGTGGCGCAGTGGTTGGCATTGTGTGTTTCTGGACCTCCGACTATATTCCGGACCCCGACCCCGATATTACAATCTATTGGGGGCTGCTGAATGTGTTACTTTTGTTAATGTTTATTTTTGTTTTAAAAAAATATTAGCAATGCTTTTTCAAGCCATTACTAATACTCCTATTGCTTCTCCGAATAAGATCGTAGCTTGCGCTACGAGTGGGTACGACAATAGCTCATGGGGCCGGAATCGTCCCCGCAACTCGCGTTGCGCCCCGCAATGGAGCGAAATCGGCCCTTTAACCGTTGAGCTATTGAGGCTATTAACAATAACATTATCGCGAGTAACCTAGTATGTGAAATTAAATACCTATTTCTTTGTTGTTGTTTTTACTAATTATGAGTTACTAAGAAGTTAGGTACCATCGCAGTGTCAAATATGTGGGCCAAATGCTTGCTTGACAACTTAGTAACATAAAATATATATATATTAATCGCTACTTTCTTATAAAATTTTGGCTTACCGTTAGATTTAACTGAAGAATATTTATGCTTTTCAAGTTTTTCGTTCATTGTGTCATGAAATATCACTGCAATTAATTGCACTTGCACTTCCACAGTTACTATTTAGCTCGAGTTTTATAGTAATACTGACTGTGAGATTCTTTGTTGTGAGGAATGTTATCATTTACAAAGTTCTACGCACTTCATATTATTATCTCTTATTGCAGTTTACAAGTTAGGTTCAAACTAGATGCCACGTCGTGAATCATAACACAATCAGCTGTTAAGAATGTTTGAGAACTTTCTCTTATATATAGAAGTATATCTGTTTCCCAGCATTATTGCCGGTATTGTCTCAGGCTACTTCAGGCTTTGCCACAGAGCGATTGCCTTATGACCTCCGCAACCTTAAAGGCCAACCAATGAATATGTCATAACAACCTGGGCTGACAGCTAAATGTACTCTCTGAGTCAAAGTGGGAAGACCCACAAGCACAAACGCCTAGACCGAAAAATATGTTTTATAGAAATATTTTTATAGAAATATTGGATCCGTGCGGAAATTGAACCTGCGGCCGTTGAGGCTAAAGGCAGGCTCGTCAGCACGCCAAAAAAACGTTCGTCAATACGTGTTTATTTTAAAACAATATATTAAAGAAGCGGTTGAAATGCTTGAAGGTGGCTCTATGCAATGGAAGGCACTAAAATTCTTTTTAAAAAAATGTAATTTAAAGAAGCATCAATTTTATTACATTACGTACTAGTTGTGGACACCGTTGTGGCGTTGTGGGTAGCCTGTCTGCCCTTAGTCTCGACGGTTGCGGGTTCGATTCCCGCTCGGGCAGATGTTTGTTAAATTTCTGTCTCGGTCTGGGCGTTTGTCTGTGGGTCTCCCCACCGTGCCTCGGAGAGCACGTTAAGCTGTCGGTCCCGGTTACTATCACAAAAACATCTGATAATAATCGTTAACTCTTGATAAGTAAATTGCTCTCATCCAATGAGTTACTGGTTCGCCCATGGGGTTGCGGAGGTCAGATGGCAATCGCTCTGTGTAAAAACTAGTAACCTGTTAAATCCGGATAAGAGTAATAAGCAGACCCTGGGTAAAATAATATACCGGGAATAATGCTAGGACGAAGAAGAAGACGTACTAGTATCTTTACGTGCTGCAGAAAAAGTTTATTTACACGTAACTACGAATAAATGCTAGGTTCACTAAGCGCAGGCCCTCACTCTATCAGGGCCGGAGTCACACTAGACTAGCTCTAATTCTATATTCAACAAAGTACATCTCTCACTCTTCGTGGATGACAACGCTCTATATCCGTCGGGTGAGTCCACTGACTAGAATGTACCAATTGGCCATGCCACTGGTGGTAGGTCTTTTGTCACTGGTGGTAGGTCTTTTGTCCACTGGTGGTAGGTCTTTTGTTGCAAGAGGCCGGCTAGGTAGGTACCACCGCAGTGTCCAATATTCTGCCGCCAAATAGTAGTGCTTAGGCATTACTGTGTTCCGGTTTGAAGGGCATTGTACGCTAGTGAAATTACTGGGCGAACGAGATTTAAGAACTAATATCTCGAGGTTGGCAACGCGTGAGTGGCCTACCTACTAGTGGTGCTGCAAGCGCTCATAGGCTACGGCAACCACTTACCATCAGGTGGGCCGTATGCTTGTTTGCCAACTTCTAACATAAAAAAAAAAAAAAATGCCAGCCATGGGCACCCTATGGTTCGTCCATGAACTTGGAGCTTAGCCGAGTGCCTACTAAGACCTGTCCTTTTTTCTCGGCCGGGTCCCAGTACTTGGCCACACCCGGCTTGTGACAATCAGAAAAAAGACGAGGTATATAAGAAATCCTTTATAAAATCTTATCATCAACATCATCGCAAAGCTATTATTGTTGTTAGGTTTAAGTCGAACATGTTGTGACGGACACATGTTTTGAAGTGGGTTTTAATAACTTCACAAACAGCTGTGCAATGTAATCTTAATACTTTTTATACTCAATATTTATTTAGAACTATTTATTAACTTTAGATTATTCTCGCTTGAATTTTGTTTAACGTGATCTAGAGATAATCTCTTCAGCGATAAAATTATTTAATTGTAAAATATTAGCCTTTATCCCGCGATCCCGTCTGCGTAGCATTTTTTACTACAGAAATAAAAACTAATGCGTTTATACTAAAAGTATTTTATAAAACTCAGCAAATAAATAAGCTTATCGCTCATTTCTTAGTTAAATAGAAAAATAACTAAATATATAACTGTAGTTGGCAATAAGCTACAGATAAATAAATAAACGCTGCACACTCAACGGCTCCATTAGGATATTGCTATCCTGTGTCGGAATCCGGAAACACTAACAAGGATACGGGCAAACCCACCCATACCGGAACATATGCATATATGGTTAATACAAATATATGTGCTGAGCGGGAAATGAACCCGCAACCTATGGCGCTTAAAGCAGGTTCGCTACCATTTCGCTACAACGTCAACATGCAGACAAATGTACAAAAATAAAAAAAGTTGGTTATATCTTCCATATACAGACATATACCCTTTACAATTTTATAATAGTCTAGATTAATATTATCATCATTGTCGTACAATTAAAAGGTATTACAAAAGACTCATACAATCCGTGTAATGAAAGGGATTTCTTATTTAAAGACGATTATAAAGATAAAATACCAGCTGATACGTGGCGTGCCGTAAAAAAATTAAAACGTGGCGTGAGGCAGTATAAAAGTGTCAGCTTGACCGGGGAAGTGCTACCCCTCAAACAAAATCAGCGTAAAGTAACAGAATCAGTACTGTTGCGTTTCGTATGACGAGTGAGTCCCGGAGGCTCAGGGTGCTTTGAGTCGGCAACGCGCATGTGATACTTCAACTGTCGCAAGCATTCATAAGTTTGGGAGACTGCTTACCATCAGGCCTTCTTCATTTTATTTTATTATTACCACCATTTTATACCATTATTTCATTTTATATACCAACCAACTTCATTTGACTGTAGTGATTGAACAAAGAACATAAATTTTTAGTGTTTTGGCAAAATACGAATTTATTTTTCTAGTCGTCAAAACGAATTTTATTCCTAAACGTTGGTTTCGATTACAGAAAACCTCTTTTTAGAATTCTTTAATTAAAATCTATTCTAGACTATAAAATGTAAGTAACGTTTCTTAATAAAGCTTACTCGCTAATCTTATTAGCCTAGCTAAATCCGGATCAAGGTCGTTCAAGGAATAAACAACAAGCTAAATCTGGTTAAGAATTTCTTTTCGATACAAATTTACAAATAAAATTATCGTGTTTTCTGATGTAATTAAAGATCATTTCTCTAGATAAGCCGTAATTCAGTAATAGCAATCGTTATTTCCAGAATATTGTTCAGCCAACGGACGATAACCCCTCTTTTGTTGGCCGCGTTTGATATGAATCAAATCACATGATGCCCTGATAACGATCTATCACAAATTACCCTATCTCGATGTTTGTATTGCTGTTGTGCGTAGTCCACATACTAATTTCATTGCACTCGACTGGTCGTTATCTGAGCAAGTAATGTTAAATTAGTCAACACGAACAGCTAAAAATATGTTTTTTTTGTAAGTTTATGTTTGACGCAAACCGTTTATTTATGAGATAACAAAATCATTGATATATTACAATAAATATGAGGTAAATATTTTTATGAACGATATGTATAGCACTGCTCAAAACGTCTTTTAAATTGATATACTTAAGTTCACATTTAATTATTTATAGATCTAATGTCGCTAGTCTTACTTACTAGTCTTTATTATAAATCTTCTGTCACATGGAATTAAAAAAAATCTTTAGCTTATACCTATAATATTCATTTAATAATTCCTGTAATTTTGCATCCACCGGCTTAAACCATGTAATGGCTTAAACTGAGCGTTGTTTGTCATTCAGTTAATCTGACAGATTTAGTTCACAAAGGTCCATAGCGTGAAATATCCAAATCGAACAGTATTAAAACAATTTATCAAATTTCGATGATTTACTGAAAATAGAGTTATACTAAAATGAGAAAAATAAAATTTTAGAATATATATTATCTTACACAATATACATATAGGTATTGTAAGTCTCAAATCCGACCAGTAGTTTCCAATATTAGCGCGTTCAACCAAACAAATAAACTCTTCAACTTTATAATATTGGTATAGATTAGTATTAGACAATATATCATATTGCCTTGTTTCATTTTAATTAATTTCTACCTCTAATCCTATTGTATCCTAGTAAGTACAATATAACTAAAATTCTGACAACGTAGCTGTGCCAAATACAATTACATACATTTCAATTTGATTGTGTTTCTGTATAGCGCACAGTAATATTGGGGAGAAATTTCAGAAATCGTTCACGTTCTGCGAGTCGAATACTAATGTTTGTCTGCGATTGATTTGTGTTGGCTCTTGTAGATCAATTATATCACCTCTACATATGTGTATGGTGAAACTGTTACTGGTTCGTTTATATATGTTAAATATTCTGTTAGTTTGTCTTTAAGCTCTATTATTATGACAGGTTATTAGGTCTTTCACGAAGAGATTTCCATCTGACTTTCGCAACCTAAGTGCAGACCAATAATTTTGGATTATACAAAACCATAGTTAAACTTGGCAAGTTTCAGTCATAGTTCTCACCACTTTTTGTAATAAAAGAACTGCGTTGTGAGGCTTCGCTTTTTTATGTTTTATGATTTTGTTGGGACTATATATTCTTACAACAAATAACGTACGAAATAAGAAGTGACGATAATGGTGAAACAAGGCGAGTGTGAGCGGGTTCAGCACGAATTAAGCATGTCCTCGACCGATGATTTTGAGTCGGTTTCATATTTAATATAGCTTTGTAAAAATTATAAAAAGAATAGCAAAATAATTCTTTAATCTACGTTAATGGAACCACGGTCAATATTAGTATTAAAAAAATAAATAGGTCTATACGCTGAATCGCCAGTTCAAGTAGCATTTGTATGTTGTCTGCGGCTTTTATATAAGCAAAAGGAAAATAACTATCATTGATAAGATTAGGCAAAATTATGCGTTATAAAAAGATAAGATAGTGTAAGCACATTTAAATAATTATTTAAAATTTAGTCATTAATTTAAAAATATTGTAATTATCGCAAATTAAGTAAGCTTAGATTGGCACGAGGCTGTGCCTATGTGTGTCATGTTATATGTACGTCTAACAAATGCGAACGAGGTACATTTATCGCTGGCTTATTTAATACTTAGAAGAAGTAGAAGTAGAATCTTGACTTTCAACAAAAAAGTTATATAAGTTTATTATTATTATTATTATTATATGCTTTTTACGTTGAATAAAAATATTTGATTTGATTTGATAATACTACTTTCTGACTAGACATTATAGATATGATGCTACCATACTAGTTCCGGAAGACTTATTCTCATGCTCCCAGCTTCCAGTGCTCTCACTCATCGCATGAAACGCAAAAGTACATACTGAACTGTTATTTCTGTGAGAGGGTCTTCCCCGGTCGTGTCGGTTTGTGCTGGGTGGAGCATTGATCTCTTACAACTAAATAGATGATTTCTTAAATGTTTCTAAGAAGCTTTATAGATTTAGACAGTTTAAACTATTCAGACACTTATAAAAATTAATTTCAAGGTCTGGACAAAGAATTTATATTGTGACCACTTTCGTTTCTTATAGTAATCTTCTTTTATAGGTTACAATTGTTAACGTCACGGGATCTTTAAAATAATATAGCCTTCACTATCACACAATTTGTATATTAATCTCACAATTACACCTTCTAGTACAGACATTACATTTATTCTGCTTTTCTCACATCTTTTATTATAATACAATTCATTTTACTCACTCTCAAACGTCAGAAGCGGACGCGGGTATTTCTCTTTATATGAAATCATGAACTATACGTAGGGTAGATAATTATAACTATATTAATTATACCAATTACAAATAGGCTGGGCGGTATACAACTATAATGTCAAAATAATGACAATAAAAAGAGGTTGGGTCGGATCGTTTAGCGAGAGCCAACGGTCCGTACACCAAGACGCAATCGTTAGAAATGCGCGCCGATACTTCGCGGCGTGACTTTTTATAGAAAAGTACTGACAATGAACCAACATTTTATATCTAATTACCGCCGTTTGAGTGTAGTTGACATCGAATATTTTACTTTGCCTGACTAGACATCGCTAACAGACGGCCGTCCTGCAGTAGGAATGTCCTCATTCCGCACAACGCTCGGCCTTCCTGTAGGAAGTATGGCCTCATACTTATGATTACTATGATATATTATTTGTGAATTCATATATAATATTACATGTCTTTTTTTTTTTTAATTAAATACAACTCAAATTAATTTTTATTTCATTCTTTACCTAATAAATTTAGTACAATCTAATAATATTAAATTCAGTTAGCAATTTAACGACAATTACAGTTTGCAACACAATATATAGCAATAATAGCAGAAAATTTAGAAATACATCACTTTTACTTAATTATAACTTAGCCTATATATAATGCTACCGGTAAACTTCTAGTCACCGATTATAACACTTGATCTTGACCGAATATGTTTGTCCAAAACTCTTTGCTTACCGCCCGAAAAGGCTCTTCCAACTATTTCATGTTTAATAAAACGTTCGCCACTGTGTACAATATTTGCTAAATGAACTTTAATCAGCTACCGCTTACCACCCGAGGGATACGGCCTGCTTGTGCACTTTAAACTTAAAACGCACCGTTTACCACCCGAGGGATACGGCCTGCTTGTGCACTTTAAACTTAAAACGCACCGTTTACCACCCGAGGGATACGGCCTGCTTGTGTACTTTAAACTTAAAACACACCGTTTACCACCCGAGGGATACGGCCTGCTTGTGCACTTTTAACTTAAAACATACCGTTTACCACCTGAGGGTTGCGGCCTTTTTAAAACATCAACTTCGGGAGCTACCGTTTGCCACCCGAGGGCTCCGGCCTGCTCAGGACATCAGATTCGATAAGCTACCGCTTGCCTCCCGAGGGGTACGGCCTGCTCGTGTACATGGATTTGAAGAGCTACCGCTTGCCTTGCTTAGGGTACGGACTGCTCATTTTTTTGTTTAACACATGATAGTGAACACAGAATCTACTATTTTCCTGATGACTTCTCTTTCACTATAATATGTCAGATGAGAAGTTATCCAAAACATCATTCATCGATATATTAATATTTTTAACATTTATTTCCGTAACCTTTATATATTCATGCTCAAGTAGTTTTATACCGCGCGTCATAATTTTATCTTTGTTAAATTCTAAAGAATTTCCGCATAAATTAATAACAATAAGTTTTGGAAACTATATAATTCTTGTAAAGTAGTGCATCTACTTCGATATTGACCTGAACTCTTCCAAGAGGCAAGATGCGACCGAAAGCAAACCCTTTGATTATAGGCAATCCAATTTTATCAAGTATTCATTTACAGTCAGAACATATGCTTTATATTATTAATGTGCATTGATTGCCGAAATCAATATAAGCTGACCTTGTTTTACCGTTTAGTTTTATAGATTTAGATTACTTGCCATTAATTTTCACATCCTTCGATACTTGTAACACCTTCTTTGTATCATTTTCTGGCAGGCGCTTAATACTTTTATATTTATTTATTTTCAAACAAGTACATACATTTTCACATTTACAAAAGTATCGCCAAACTGCAGCACAGTTTGTTGGCGATGCATACACTGTCTTTAAAATAAAGATCATTTTATATGCCCTTCTTACAGTACATATAAAAAAGGGGAAAATCCTATTTACTTTTTTTATGTACCACTCTTAGTGAAAGAAACAATAAACTCATTGTAGTACTTACTTATCCCTACACAAGTATATATTATGAATTTTGGTATATATCTAAAAACTTTTTTTTTTTCAACTTTCTTTTTGAACATTTGCTCACTAGTACAAAAAATAATCTTGACACAATATATTTCCTAGTTCTTTAGCCAGAACAATTCAAATCTGTTATGTGTCCTAAGGTTTCCAGGAAGGATATATTTACATTTGAATTCCATATTGTTGTATTGATCATTTGGTATTAAATATTTTACCTTATCGTCCACTGGAAGATATCTAATTTTTTTTTAAACAAACTATAATTTTGCTTACATTTACATTTCGTATTTTTATCCGATATATTTTTTTTTATATCTTTATCTACATATATTATACATGTATGGTCTGCATTCATGTATGCTGAACATTTTTTTTTGATAACATTACTCATTCTATTTAGGTGCATGATATATCCTACCGGACCATATACTGAACCAGTCGGTACACCATACTTAACATTTGCTTCGTTACCACTAAGAATATTTATTACCAAATATGTCCGACCATTTATGTCAGAATTGTTCGATCGCTTAAGTAGCTACGAAACCATTTAATCATAAGACCACGGATACCACATTCTTGCATAGCTTCCAGTAATTGATTATGTTCCAATGCTTTTTTTTGAAATCAATAAACAAAGCTACTACACATTTTCTATTATCAAGGTATCCATTAATTTCATCAATAAACCTGGCTAACACCGTAGACGTACTTCGTCCTATCCTAAACCCATGTTGTATATCCGATATTATATTATTACTATTTAAAAATATACTGATTTGATTAACAATGACTTTTTCCACTATTTTATTTATGACAGACAATATACCTATAAGTCTGCAATTCATAATTTGCCTTGTTGCCTCGCCTTGTTTAGGACGTATAATGGATTTTTTTTTAAATGTTAGGGTAATTTCCTGACTTCGCACACCTATTTACAAATTTTGCCAGTACGGGACTTAGTTTTTAATAAATTTTAAATCTTGTATTCGAATTCCTTCCACCCCTGGAGATTTTCTGTTATCCATACATTCTATAATTTTTCGATGTGTGTGCGTTATTTTTTTTTTGTCAAAAAGGTTACACTACTTAGTGTTGCGTAATTTTCGCGATTCAATATGTATTTTTTTACTACGGTTGTGTTTTATTTTACTTATGTCTTCCGTAAAAGCTTTGTAATGTGTCAGTTTTACCTAGACATTCTAGTACATTTGAGTCACGTAGAATATTCGTCGTTTTCCTAACCTATTATTTATTACAGACCATATTTTTCTTAAATTATTTAAACAATTATTTATTTTATTTTAGCTTTGTATATACATTTATTTTTAATGTATAGGTAGCGTTGCTAGGTCTAGCTTTACATATGCGAAATAGTTCATCAATCATGCTTATACGGTCAATCATACTCCTTAATATTATTATTTATCCACAGCTGATTACGTTTTGTATTACTCTGTATAGTATTTATTTTACACTTTTCATAGAATAATTCAAATATAAATAATAATTTTTTGTATAATGTATTCAGGCAATTGATATCATATAATTCCCCAAATTAATATTTTGAAGGCTTTTTCTTACTAAATTATTGTTTAACAATATATTAATGTTCGTGTCTCCCGCAATAATTATTTTTTCGTTTTTCGCTATACCTTGAATAATTGTATTTACTTCTTCTATAAATCGTAATTTACTAGTATTTGGGCCACCAAATATATAATGCTATGATATGTATTATGTTTTTCGATATTTTTATAGTTGTGTATAAAATTTCCGTAGCATTTAATTGAATATTAAGTACTTCATGGCTTATAAAGTCTTTAATATACAATAATAATCCTCTTCCTCTTTTTTTTCTGGTGTCGATCTTATATTTATATGTATTATTTGTAGTCCTTTTTGTACTTTCCTTAATGTAATTGCTCCAATATGGAATATTAAAGTATTTTGTGAATTTTATTGTGTCTTCAATATCATTTAGTGGATTATTGAATGTCCAATATTAATTATATAAATGGCTTAGTGTGTTCACGAAGCGTTACAACAAGCGGCATGTGTTCATTTGTTTTCGCTACTAAGTAATATTTTACTTAGCTCAGAATCGGAACGAATTGTATATATGTTTTTCTTCATCATCTTTTTTTTTATTAAAACTGAAATTTTGTACCCAAATTAATACCTATATTTTCCTTTTAATGATTTTTTTTGTATTCCAAAATAATTTTCGTAATTGCTTCGTAAGATTTTTATTTATATATGTCGGGTTGCTATTATCATCTAGAAAAACATCATTGTAAGGCGGATTCTTTTTTGTCTAAGCCATTCGTATCGAGCACTTTTGTAGCAAAGTAACAACGATTATTAATGATTTTGTATTTTCGTTTTCTAGGTCCTCTATAGCAACTATTTCTAATTCTTTTTCCACTTCCTTGCATTCTAAATAAGATATTCTCTCTTCCGTTAGCTTTTTGTAATGTAAATTTTTATTTTCTAACGACATGATCTCTCTTTTTTTTTTAGCATCTTGCCTAAATTCGTGAATCTTTTGATATTGTTCCGCGTAGAGATCAACTGTACCAGTAACGTCTTCAATTTTTGTTGCATATTAAATATTATTTGCAATTTATTATTTACCCATGATTCCACATTAGTTTTATTCATATCAATGTTTATCTTTGGAGCGTGCTGCTTCAGACTCGTTTTCGTGCATAAATCTTATGTTTCATGTTTTTATAAAATGTTGAGAGCTTTGCACACATTTTTTTTTATGGAACAGATTCACATGGTCCTTTACACTTCACTATATCATCTTTTGACAAAGATAAAAATAGCTTATATTGCACAATTTTAAACGTGATAGATAGGTATTAATATTAATCAACTTATCGTAAGAAACAACGTTCACGCAGCGAACTGTTTAAATTATTTACTCGAACGTTCATCCCACTTCTGATATGTTAACGTCACGGGATCTTTAAAATAATATAGCCTTCACTATCACACAATTTGTATATTAATCTCACAATTACACCTTCTAGTACAGACATTACATTTATTCTGCTTTTCTCACATCTTTTATTATAATACAATTCATTTTACTCACTCTCAAACGTCAGAAGCGGACGCGGGTATTTCTCTTTATATGAAATCATGAACTATACGTAGGGTAGATAATTATAACTATATTAATTATACCAATTACAAATAGGCTGGGCGGTATACAACTATAATGCCAAAATAATGACAATAAAAAGAGGTTGGGTCGGATCGTTTAGCGAGAGCCAACGGTCCGTACACCAAGACGCAATCGTTAGAAATGCGCGCCGATACTTCGCGGCGTGACTTTTTATAGAAAAGTACTGACAATGAACCAACATTTTATATCTAATTACCGCCGTTTGAGTGTAGTAGACATCGAATATTTTACTTTGCCTGACTAGACATCGCTAACACAATAAGCTACCTAAATTATATAGATTTAAGTAAAAATATTTTAAAGCAGCATTTTTTGTAGCATGTTGTGTAGTTGTAGCTCCATTTGACATATTCGCCATTATCATATATTATCACTATCATTGTGATGGATTAATAGTAATAACGGATATTAAATCCACAATTGCTACATATTTTTGGCTAATCTAGCGACTTAAAGTTTGATGAAGGAAGGCCTTGAAATATTTGTTATCAATGACATTACGACAAATGATAATATTGGTTATTTATTATTGTATCCTATTCTTATTTTTATCAAGTTTTAATTATCTCACTTTCTTGATTGTCTGATTGTTCGATTCTAATGCTAGTTTAGTTTCACTTTTTGATAAAGTCTATTTCGGTGCAATAGGACAAACTGTTTGTGGTTCGATCAAGAGTTGTAAAATAGAAATAGGATGTAATAACTTAATGTCAATTTATTGTCATATCGTTTTAAAGAAGACTTTCGAGTAGATAATCTAAAGTACGTATATTCAATTTTGTGCTTGTGGGGGCACAAAGTAACACAAGAATATACACAAAGGTGTGTGTCTCCAGATCCCCAAAACCGGATATTACTATCGTAATAGGGAGCCGTTGAGTGTGTAGCATTTATTATTGTTTATTACTCGAGTAATAAATGAGCAACATAAATATCATGTGACAGCTACGCGATATTGGTGACGAGCTCCTGCCAGCGGATTCGTCCGCATATTCAACGATTTTAAAACAAACTTTGAACTTTAATTGCCTCTCTTCTGTTATGAAATTTCAGAAATTATTAAAACGTGTCTTAGTCGTTTGCCAAAAACAGAGTTTCACGCTTCTACAAAATCCTTTTCACCTATTTGATTACCTATGGGTTGAATTCTGTAACATAGTTTTCCTGTGCTCCTTGACGTTTTATTTATTTATTTTTGAGGTTTCTAATGTGATATCGTAAATAATTACATTTAACGCGTGCGGGCCACGGGCAGTAATGGATAAATCAAAACTACTGGATCGATTTTAATAATTTTTTCTGTGAATGACATAGGCTATTTCTTTTATACCCGTGTGAAGCCGGAGCGGGCCGCTAGTATATTATATTTCAATTGCAAATTATGACTGACTACACTTACATATCATTTGTTACTATTTTTACTTTTATATTATTGTTATTGTAAACTGGAACTTACCTGAAATAAAATAAAAAAAGTATTTATTAGATTTTTCGATAATTATATATATATGTTGGGATAACCTCTGTCACAACAGAGATTATTCCACCAGTGCAATCAGTCACACTGGTGGTAGGTCTTTTGTTGCAAGAGGCCGGCTAGGTAGGTACCACCGCAGTGTCCAATATTCTGCCGCCAAATAGTAGTGTTTAGGCACTACTGTGTTCCGGTTTGAAGGGCATTGTACGCTAGTGAAATTACTGGGCGAACGAGATTTAAGAACTAATATCTCGAGGTTGGCAACGCGTGAGTGGCACCTACTAATGGTGCTGCAAGCGCTCATAGGCTGCGGCAGCCACTTACCATCAGGTGGGCCGTATGCTTGTTTGCCAACTTCTAAAAAAAAAAAAAAATTTAAATAATAAATCTTTAATAACGATAACATTACGATACAAAGTAATTTGAAATAAGGACCAGATTAGAGAGACTTTTTGAGTCAGCCGGAAAAAGTGGTTCAGGTTTTTGTTATAATATTCTTATATTACAAAAAAAATTAACAACGACTTGCACATAGTTGCTTCATAGCGCTGTAGCCTATGCATCTGCTTCAAGAAGTTACAACTAAACGATCGAGGATCAAATCCCAACACCAGACAAGACCAAACAATTAAAAAAAAACATTTTTTTAATTCAAAAATGGTAAGCTCTTGACCTCCATCGAGCGCGAAAGCATAGATGAGGTCTACGTTGGAGCGAGCTTACTCATGAGAAGCCTATGTACTCGCACCTTGAAGAGGTTCAGGTTGTATGCGTTCGGAAATACAGACGCCGGAAGAGCATTCCAGTCTCTGGCCGTGCGCATTATGAATGACGAACGAAAGCGCATAGTTCGGATATTAGGTATGTCGACCAGATATGGATGGTACCCCGCAGTGCGCCTGGTATCCCGATAGAAAAACGGCGATGGCGGTATAAGTTGATGGAGCTCATCAGCACACTCCCCGAAGTAGAGTCTATAGAACACCGACAGACAAGCGACTTTACGACGGTGACAAAGACTATGCAGTGTGTTTTCAACTAGCCTTTTGTCACCAATTAAACATTCATAATTCCCGTTTTGGCCGGCGAGAATGAGGTCTTTTGATTCGCACGTCGCATCGCGCTCACACTGCTCAGAGCGCTACCTCCATTCTGATCTTAAGCCGTGGTTCGGGTTCGCAGGAAGCACCCCAAGGAAAGAATCAAATTTGAGCCCCCATAAGGGCTGCCCCTTTTTCATGGCCGGGTCTTTGTACTCGGCTCCGCTAGGTGACGCTGTCAGGAACAGTAGGGCCTACAGCAATACATATTCCGAAATAAAAGAAAAGACTTGGACATTCGCTCGACGACCTTTAATCATACAGTCCAACAGTATCACTATACTTTACCACCAAAGATGGGATATTAAGAGTTCCGGTATTTAGTGTTATCGAAACACATTAGTAGGTATAATGCTACTTCACATGGATAATCTGTTGGAAGTCGGGCGGGCCCGTGTTCGCCAAAAACACTTGTAAAATAATTAAATGTACAAATGAAGTAAATATTATGTATATTACAACACTTGTGCAACTTCCCTTATAATATGCTTTTCCGGTTTTAACTTAATGAGTGCAGAACATTACTAAGTTTATATGATTTCAAAGTTACTGAAACTATAGGACAGGCGCTGCGCTGACGAGGCTTGAGTAGTTTTAATGACTCACGCATTTGGTCAGTCAGTCGGGGTCATCCCGTGTTGGGGTTTGGGCTTTGTGTTATATTATAATATAAATATCCTATGTATATCACGAAGGGTTAGTTCCATTCTTGTTCTGTTGACTTACAATACAATCCCGCCAGCTGTTCATGGGCCCATGGAAGACATAATAATTGTTCACTTTTGTTTTGAATTTTGATGACTAATATAGTCAAATCGATCGATTGAGAAGAAAGTTACTTAGCAAAAATTACATAAAATAATAAGAACTATAATAAATTATTAAAATAAAGTAATCAGTATCTACTCATCGATTTATTTAAAAAATATATAATAGTGTTACGTAACAAAATTATTATTAAGATATGATCTACTTTGTCTATTTACGTAACAATTAACCTTTTCTTAGAACTACATAAATATTCATAAATTTATATAGGCTTATTGAATGTGGACGCTGCGTTTGTTTATTGGTTTAAGCCGAATTTTGTAAACATCTTATATTCGGAGGCTGGGTTCAAAACAAACATTCTAATTATAATGAAACATTTAACAAGAACAATATTATTTTCGAGTCAATCATAAAATAATACAACTCATGCATAGTCTTTAATCTATGTTACTGTTGAAAAAAAAATATAATAATACATTAATTAACCAATATCTCGATGTTGTTAACGCGTGAGTGACATTTTCAAATGAATGGTCTTGCAATGGCTCATAGGCTGGTACACCGCTACCATCAGGTCGATTATTTACTTGCCTGCCAACTCGCTTATAGCATAAAATTTACCATATGCGATATCGACGTTATAATTAACTAGGTTGTAATGGCCACTATCAATATGGGAAACCTAGAAAACTCTTTATATTTATTTTTTAACTTAATCTCACGTTTCGAGCGCTAATCCAGTTTGGAAATATTTATAACTGATTAGGAGGATTCGTTTATTATCATAAATCAGATGATTAAAGTAATTAATAAGTCGATAGAAGTGTGTCTGTACGTTATCAACATTCACAAAAAATTTTTTTGGTGATCTAAAGGCATACCTGAAACTATATTTTGTGTCTATATGTTTGTCACGCGATAACTAAAAGAACCATTTTGATAATTTACTAAGAGTTCTGATTACCCTTTAATTATTTTAAGGTATTCGGAGAGCTACAATAAGTTTTTGCGTTAATTTGGTGTCGATTTTTAAACGTTACCAACCATTAAGTCTGTCTTATTGAACAAAGATAAATGAAAAAAAGTTTTGCAAAACACGTTAAAAGTATCAAATTTTGTTTTTAGGATAAAAATTACAGTTGAAGAAAAACTTCAAAAATTCCATCTTTAGATGGGAAACTGGGTTAAAGTTTCCCTGAATTAAGGTTAGATTGATTTTTGGGAACGGGAACATGAAAATGATTGTAGTTCTTTTGTCGCGAAAACAAAACGTGAAGGGGGAAATAGTTTGTATGAGGAAGCAATGATTTCTATATTACATTAATGGTGCCTCTTGGAAATAAAAAATACGGCTGGAAGTTACTTGTAATAAATTAACTGTTAAATTACTGTTGGGATAACCTCTGTCACAACAGAGATTATTCCACCAGTGCAATCAGTCACACTGGTGGTAGGTCTTTTGTTGCAGGAGGCCGGCTAGGTAGGTACCACCGCAGTGTCCAATATTCTGTTGCCAAATAGTAGTGCTTAGGCACTACTGTGTTCCGGTTTGAAGGGCATTGTACGCTAGTGAAATTACTGGGCGAACGAGATTTAAGAACTAATATCTCGAGGTTGGCAACGCGTGAGTGGCACCTACTAATGGTGCTGCAAGCGCTCATAGGCTACGGCATCCACTTACCATCAGGTGGGCCGTATGCTTGTTTGCCAACTTCTAACATAAAAAAAAAAAAAAAAAAAAATAAGCAGCAAATATAATATATAGGCTTAAAAATAATTTCAAAGAAACAAAAATAATGAGGATTAGCAGGATATAATAGAATAGGCAGTTTCTTTTATAGGGGTGAAACATTCATTTTGTTAATTTGTTTTAAAATTAAACTACTTTGAAGCTATTTTATGAGACTAGCCATCCATTTAAATATTTAAAAAAAAACCATTTCATAAACAACGGAATGAGGTAAAAGATATATTTAAATAATTTAAAAAAAAAATCCTAGCCCATGAATCCGTTATTCATCATTCATCCGTTATTTTTACCCTTATGGACGGTATATTTTCTTGACGCAATTTTATTTTTTAGATAACAAGGGTGACGCTCTATCCAAGTAAACACAACCCTTGTGGGTCGGCTGTTTTCTTGACAAAGGGGTGTTTTTACTCTGTACAGGGAAAACAATTAGTCTTACAGAAAATCTATACAAAAAAAATTAAATGTCTGTTTGTAATTCCTAATTAACCGCTTTTCACTAAATGCATATGAAAGTACATATATACGGTACTTACATAAAAAAAAAAATCATCTGTCTGTTTGTTTGCTCCTACTAGTCTCTGAAATGGTTTGACCTCTTTTAACGGGACTTCCACTGGCAGATAGCTAACGCTATAAGGAGACCCATATGCCTATTTATTAAAAACAAAGAATAAGAGTTCCGTGCAGTAAAGAAAAATCGGTACACCCCGCGTGCGGAGTCGTGGGTGCAGTTAGTTTGTAACAGAAGGTTTTGTTTCAAATAAAATCCATTACGGCTTTGGTCCTATAATTCTTAAAAACTTTTAAAATAACAAAGATATTAAAGGAAAAGATAATTAAAATAGACGCATTTTTATACATCAATATTCTACATACTAGATACTAGAAATAATAATAATTAGTAGAATAAATTGAGAGACTAATATGAGAAACTATATCTACTCGTAATTACTACTTTGGTTATCATTAATCACTTGATCTAACGCTATCAGAAGCATAAATTTATTTTGTGCATATTCATCAAAACAAGTAAAAAATATATATTATCATGCATTAATTTTTATCCAACGTTAACGTTCAACTTTACTTTCTAGACGCATAAATATAGAATAACAGTTCACAATGATTGGCTATAAGTTAATGTATTTTTAGTTTTTCCCGGCGTCGGGATGTGACGACTCCATCGCCCGCTGTTGGGATAATCTTTGTCACAGCAGAGATTATTCCACCAGTGCAATCAATCACATTGGTGGTAGGTCCTTTGTTGCAAGAGGCCGGCTAGGTATGTACCACCGCAGTGTCAAATATTCTGCCGCCAAATAGTAGTGCTTAGACATTACTGTGTTCTGGTTTGAAAGGCACAGTACGCTAGTGAAATTACTGGACACAGGAGATTTAAGAACCAATATCTCGAGGTTGGCAACGCGTAAGCGGCACCTACTTATAGTGCTGCAAGCGCTCATAGGCTACGGCAACCACTTACCATCAGGTGGGCCGTATGCTTGTTTGCCAACTTATAACATAAAAAAAAAATAGAGATTCCGTAGCCAAATAGCAAAAACGGAACCCTTATAATTGTATCTGTCCGTCCGTCTGTCTGTCTACAAAATTATAAAATATATAAAAATTAAAGGTACAGCTGGTCATACATGTAAATGTGGGTTTAGGAAGCCAATTTCAGCGTAAGGCAACGTGAGAGATGGTTGCCAACAATCAATATCAAAATCAAACCTTATAATTTAAAAAAATGACTTTCTTTTAAACTAGTATTTAACAATTTTAATTTTAGTGGAAGAAACGCCACTAAAATGATAATTTATTATATAATTTTTCTTTTTTTATTAAATAAGCTTATTATTTATCTCTGAGGCTTATTATAGACTAGATTTGTTAGTATATATACAGTCACATTGTGATGCTAGAACTGGTATTAGGTTTGCTTAAAAATGCGTGGTTTGCTTTTATTGGCACTTGGTTTGGCGGTGGCTGTGGGTAAGTTTACTTGTATAGACGTAATATAAACTTTGGACCCCCTTTTATACTAAATGTTTTTATTTATTCGATATTCGCTTATGATTTGCACAACATAACCGAATGAAGTATTTTTTATTCTACGGCAGAACGGAACCTTTTATGTACGAGTCCGACACTTGTCTAGTTTTTGTTCATATGATGCAAATCTTATTTTCGCAAATTATTCGCATAAATCAAAAGTTATGAATAAGATTGTAGAGATGCTCATAGCCGAGTGCACCCGCTGATCGGTAAACGATCGGTAGGTTAAGCAACTTTAGGCGCAGTCAGTCACTAGATGGGTGATCGCATAGTGGTATTTCAACCAAGCGTCACCGTGCTTCGGAGGGCACGTAAAAAGTCGGTCTCAGCTGTTGACAATTAGAAAACAGTCGATCAGTCAAGTCAGAGGCCTACGGGCGACCTGAACAACTCTGACACTAGGTTGGCCACTAACCAATCGATAAGAAGAAGAATAAGATTGTACTTTATCATATTTTGTACTCCATTTTTAGGGTTCCGTAGCCAAATGGCAAAAACGGAACCCTTATAGTTTCGTCATGTCCGTCTGTCCGTCTGTCCGTCTGTCCGTCTGTCCGTCTGTCCGTCCGTCCGTATGTCACAGTCATTTTACTCGGAGACCATTGGCTCTATCTATACGAAATTTACTAAATAGGTGTATTCTATGAACCGCATAACGATTTTGTAATAAAATCTTAATATATATAAGAATTAAGGGTAGCCATACATGTAACTGAGGATTGAAAAAAAAACTTTTAACGTATGGCAACGTGTGAGATATGTTTGGATAGGTCTTTTAAAATGATAAGGAGGTTTGATTTTGAGTTTTTTCATTAAGCCCGTAGTTTTTTCATTAAGCCCGTAGTTTTTGAGATATTAGCTCCTAAAGTCGTAAAAATCGTGTCCCCCCGCTCTAACTTTTGAACTATGAGATTTAAAATTCTGGAAAAATTTGAGCTTGTAGAATGAACAACATGAACTTTCATCCACATTTAGTTTGAAGAAGATAGGTCCACAAATTTAGGAGATATATAAGTTTTTCCCATAATTTTGTTTTTCATATTACTTTTAATAATTACTATGAAATTACCAACTTATTTTTGCGGTCGGTTTTATTTCGTTATTATTTCGATGTATTCTAAGTTTTACATGCTTTTTAGCTGCTCCATCAAACCCTCAAAAGATTGTTGGTGGGTCAGTCACAACGATCAATAATTATCCATATGCTGCTGCATTGCTGTTCTCAAGATTAGGGATCTTCAGTCAAGCCTGTGGAGGGTCTGTCTTGAACAACAGAAGTATCCTTACTGCAGCTCACTGTACGCAGTAAGTACAAGAATTCTCAGTGAAATCAAATAAAATCTTCTTCGTCCTTACTTTTTATACGGCATTGTAGTCCATATTATTCTATATAATACATTACTAGCTTAGCATGTTCCCTGTCCGCTGAACCACGTATATCTCAATTTAATTATTGTTTAACTATGGCGTCTAGTATCTGGACAGTGAAAGAGTTAACCTAAAAATAACCAGGCTCAAACAAATGTCAACGAAAACATCTGAAACACTATACTTAATACCACTATTCAATATAAGACAGGATTCCAATTACCGTCAGCTATCAGTATTCTAATAAAACAAATAAATGTTTTTAGTAATAATGGAGCAAATCAATGGCGGTCACGAGTGGGATCCACCTTCCGCGGCAGCGGCGGTACTGTCTTCAACACTCTACGTATTGTAAACCATCCCAGCTACAACGCAAGAACTACAGATAATGATATTGGACTCATCGTGGTTAATGGTAACTTGTTATCAAACACTGTAGTTCGCTCAGCTCAAATCGCGGGCTCTAACTACAACCTGGGTGACAATCAGGTCGTATGGGCTATTGGATGGGGCGCAACTAGTGTAAGTTTAACGCAATTTTTAAATTAACAATTCCATTTTTTTTTAATTTAAGTTCATTCAGATACAATTATTATTTTTCAGTTTGGTGGTTGGTCATCGGATCAGCTACGTCACGTTCAAATCTGGACCATCAACCAGGCCATCTGCAGACAACGCTACGCTGAACTCGGTCGTACCATAACTGACAATATGTTGTGCTCTGGTTGGCTCGATGTTGGTGGTCGTGACCAGTGTCAGGGTGACTCGGGTGGTCCTCTACTACACAACAACGTCGTAGTCGGCGTGTGCTCTTGGGGAGAACGTTGTGCTCTCGCTCGCTACCCCGGTGTTAATGCACGTGTTTCCCGTTACACAAGCTGGATTACAAGCAACGCTTAATTGTACATTATTTGATATATTTGAGCATAAAACTATGAAACTTTCAATTGACTGATATAATGTTATATTTATATGGTTCTACTTACAATTTATTAAATACTGATGAATGTTGAAACCTTTTTATTAAATGTTGGTTACTAAAATATAAATACTGTCGTCCTTATTTTTATTCCTTGATAAGATTTGTTTTTATTATTTAATTATAAATGAATATGAAAAAAAAACCGTAACGAGCTTCGTAAGTTGTCGTTGATTTTATAAAAAAAAACCTGTGGCACTCGGGGACTGCCGCGGCAAATCTATTGCATAGCATTTTTTATCAACTTGTGCAATACATAAAATCTTGGCTGTTTGTAAAGAGTGAAAATACAAATGAAATCGAACATTAATTTCAAGCCAATACGATACAATTTCGTCTTATATATAATTCAAAATTTCATTGAAATAAAGTAAAAAACTTCGTAACTGATTCAAAATATTTGAATTTAGAACGTAATTACATCATCAATAGATACATTTTATATGGAACTTTAACTTTATAAAATAATTGTTTTAATTCTCTTTGAGTTAAAGACGAAAATCTTTTGCTTATACATGCAAAGAATTTTACGTATAAAGGGAATATATTATTTTTTGAAAATTGAACATTAGTCTTTATAGCGTATAATTTAAAGATCATTTTCGAATACATACATTGAGGTATTTCCTATAATTTTTCTTGTGCTTCCCATAAGTTAGGTTTTATTTTTGTTACGGAATTTCTTGTTACGGTCGCTGCGCTCAAAGCCCGCGATAAAAGTTATGCAATAGCTTAAAAAATGTATTTAAATGGCAATGCCTGATTGTGGATAAATTTTTTTACTTATATAGTATGTAACTACAGGACGACAATGTAACAACAGAAGCGCTAATTTTTTTTACACTATACATAAATTTGGAATACTATTCATAAAATTGCTGACACTTAATCTTTTATTTTCAACGAGCTTCTGCCAGCGGCTTCGCCCGCTTGGAAAACGATTTTAATACAAACTTTGAACCCTCAATTTTAGAAAATGTTAAAACATGTACTTCTTTACATTTAATCGTTCGCCCAAAAAGAATGTTTCATTCTTCTATTCAAGTTTCAAAAATGCTAGAAATCCAATATTTAAGCTATTTCATCTTTCAAACCCTTTGCACCTCCATAAGGGTTGAATTGTCTTCTAATGCTCGTTTAGGTATTAAAAAGAATACCTGTGAAAAACATGAGAAAAATTTGTTTCAAGTTTAGGCGTTGATATGCCAGTCAGATCTTCTGCTTGTCAAATAAAATCAGATTGGCGTTTTGAGACATTTGTCAAAATAAAATTTAATTTAAATCAAAAACACCAAGGAGTATTGATATCAACTTCGAAGCAAAATAACTTTCTACCCCTTTTTGACCCCGTTAGAGGATGAATTTCAATAAAATATGAAACACATCTTCCATCAATTCTTTAAAAAAAAGTTTATACTAAGTTTGAAGTAGATTGAACCAAGGAATCACGTTGTCCCATACAAACTTTGCCCCTTTTTTCAAACCCCTTAGAAGTAGAATTTCCCCTCAGAAAATCCTTTCTTATCGGATGCCTACGTCATACAAAAAACACACGTTCCAAGTTTCAGGTCTCTACAATGTGCGTTAATCCGTCAGTCATTCAGGACAAAGCCTTTTATATATATACATAAATAAAAGCATAGACACTAGTAAGTTCCTGGATCTAAAGAAATATGAGAAAGTTTTAGCTTCTTTTCAAGTTTAGCATTTAATTTTAGTCAAAATAAAACAAATATAACGAAGTACGCGTAAGTGCATTGCATTTAAAGGATATTTTAGTGTAATGACTGTAGGCCATATTTCTATATCTGTTTTTATGTGTCTAAGTTGGCAAGCAAGTTTACGAATCACCTGATGGCAAGCGATTGTCGCCTTTGTCTATGATTACAAACATTTGTAGAGCTATAATAAAATTCCATATTTATAAGTATGACGATTCAAGAGGTCTTCTTGGACGCAAATAAGCAATACCATGTCAACCCACACGAATGTCATTTCGAGAAAAACGCGTTTGAAAATTTTGGCCAACTTGCTTTATATGAATTTTTTTAAATTTATTGGTGATGTTTTTGGCAGTTTCTGATTTATGTAAGTTATTTTACTTATTTTTACAAAAAATAAGTATCCAAACTGCATATTTCGTATATAATATAACCCAAAACGCTTAAAAATACATAAATTGCATGATTGAAAAAATTGCTTTTTAGAAGTTTAAAAGCTTAAAACCCTACAAATATTAAAGAAAAATGTTCTTCAGCCATTTACCAACACTTCTGCATATATAACTCAGTTTTTTCAATTTTGTGGGTTGACATGGTATTGCTTATTTGCGTCCTTTTATAAGTTTATTTGAATAAAAATAATCAGGATTTTGTTTTTGAAAATATCTTTTGAGATGATGAGGGAATATCAACATACAACAAGTCTCTTGAAGAAATATCATAGCATGGCCTTCCACTAAATAACATGTTACCACTTTTTTTAGAAAGCTAGAATTTTTTTTGTTACTGGCTCATCTGATGTCAAGCGATTACGGCCCATGAACCTCTGTAACCTTTTTTTTGATTTACAATCTGGTTGACCTCGAAGCTTGGTTGAAGAGGAGTCACTTGACGAGTTTTCCACAATATTCTGAAAGTAGCTAACCAGGCGGGTATTTAAGCTCTACCTGGACCATCATCAGCAAGAGACCATCACTAGGCTTGGCGGAAATATGTGTTTTTGCACGATGTTTTCCTTCACCTTAGTTTGAGATGAATTTGAAACAAAAATTAAGCATTTTAAAACTAAAAGATGATGTCCGGATTTGAACACAAAACCGGTCTAAGTCTACGTGCTCTACCCATCGGTGCAACTCGGCTTTCAAATGCTATACGTATTATGATGCTAATTAAAATATTATTTCATAATTGTTATCGGGTTTTCCAGAAAGTGAGCCCCGAGAATGATAATTTATTGTATTAGATTTTTTAAATTCCATATGCTTTATGTTTATCTTTGAAGATAATTGTACAAAAGAACAGTTTGTATATATAGCGGGACATAGAGCTATAAGCAACTGTATTATAGTCAAAATGCGCGCTCTGCTGTTATTGACGCTAGGATTGGCGGTGGCTGCGGGTGAGTCTAAATATTACTTTACTTCAATGTACGGTTAATATACAAATATGAAAATAAAATATATAATTCTTTGATTTCGAAAACAAAATGTGCTCGGGTTATGATTCAGTATTTAATTTTTTTGATGACATGATGGGTGTATAACAAATATACGGCCCGCCTGATGACGAGCAGTCACAAATAAAATATTTCAATCTTGAAAAAACAGGATTTTTTATGTTGAAAAATACAAGTCTCATAGAAAACTTGATAAAACCATACACATTATAGTATTTATTGTTATATTTTATTTATTTCTTATATTTGTGCCAAAGATATTGCATGTATTTATTTGGTTCGAAACGTAAAATAATATTTTCAAAATCAACAGAATGGATAAAATATTGATTGCTAAATAATCTTATTAAGTAATACTCTTTTTAAGTTGAGTTTTCGTAACAAAAGATTGAACGAAGCACAATATTGAAATTCTGTTGGTTCACGTCGATATTCTGTGGTAGGGTAGTACTTTCCCGGCCAACCCGGCCCAATCATTCGGAAAACTCTACCATTCTAAATTCTGAGTTTTATAATTATGCCTTGCAGCTGCTCCTTCTGAACCTCAAAGGATTATTGGTGGATCAGTCACAAATATCAATAATTATCGATTTGCTGCTGCGTTGCTCTTCTTAAGATCCGGTGTCTACTCACAAGCTTGCGGAGGGACAATTATAAACAACAGAGCTATCCTTACTGCGGCTCACTGTACATTGTGAGTATCACGTCACGGATAAGTGGACAGAAACATAAGAATGATTCGTTTTATATAATGTGTAGGTAGTAAAATAGTACACTTGTTATAAAATATTCTCTTCTTCGCCCTTGACTATTGCGTCTAATTTCTTAATATTTTACAGTAACACGCACTAAATTTTGGAGGCTTTTACGGAATCAAATATTAACATTATGAAAAAGTTTGTGATTACAAAAAACCTATTGTTTTCAGCGGTGATCGTGTCAATCAGTGGCGGGCACGTGTTGGGTCCACAACAGCCAGCAGCGGTGGTAGTGTCTTCACGAGTGCACGTTTTATCAACCATCCCAGTTACAACGCAAGAACATTTGATTCTGATATTGGACTCATTCTAGTTAATGGCAACTTGTTATCTAACTCTGTAGTGCGCGCAGGTCAAATCGCGGGCTCTAACTACAACCTGGGTGATAATCAGGTCGTATGGGCTATTGGATGGGGCACAACTAGTGTAAGTTTCACATAAGTATTTTAATTAAAAATTACATTTTGTATCTTAAGATCCGTGCCATATTACTGCAAAAAATATCTATTTTTACAGGTTGGTGGTTGGTCATCGGAGCAGCTACGTCACGTTCAAATATGGGCCATCAACCAGGCTGTCTGCAGACAACGCTACGCTGAACTCGGTCGCACCATAACTGATAACATGTTGTGCTCTGGTTGGCTCGATGTTGGCGGCCGTGACCAGTGTCAGGGTGACTCGGGCGGTCCTCTGCTACACAACAACGTGGTAGTCGGCGTGTGCTCTTGGGGAGAACGTTGTGCTCTCGCTCGCTACCCCGGTGTTAATGTACGCGTATCCCGCTTCACAAACTGGATAACAAGCAATGCGTAATTTTATATATGTAGTTTGAAATAAATTAGCAAAAAAATTTTAAGAGTGATTTATTTTTAAAAGTTGTCATGTTTAACATGACTTGAACTTGAAATTACACATACACTGAATGCTGACGAATGATGAAAACTTGTAAAGTCTATTTTGTAATTTATCAGAAGCATAAATCCTTATTTTCAAAATATGTTAGTACTGATGTTCATCGTTTTCTCCCTAATAACCTTTTTTCATAAAGTTGAACCTTTTAAAAAGGTAAACATAACGATTACCAAGAAATTTCATTTAAAACACCTGAATGTTTGAATTCAAATTAATTCAATCAAAAACATAAAAATACAAGACAAATTATTAAAACGTTAGATTTTAGGTGGGGTTACGCCAACTTTAATGTGATTTTTAATGAGGCATCTTTATTGAAATACGTAGATATACATAGTTCTCGATACAAATTTTCATCTCCAATATCACCCTCTTCAAGTTTTTTCAGTACCGAAATTAGAGCCTTGTGTGCGTTTTTTGTTAATCCCATGAGAAACTTTTCCGAGATAAAAAGTACTATATGTTAGTTATATGTTATTATATTATAGTTATACGTTAATCCTGTAAACATCTGTGTGCCAAATTTCCTCCAAATCCTTTGAGGCGTTGTTGCGTAAATAGTGACAAAAAAAATTAAAACATCCAAATGTACAAACTTTCATGTTTATAATATTAATAGGATGAAACATCGTATAACCTTTTAAAATACAAAGTAGTTTTTTAATTAATGTAACCTTTCTATTTTTGTTATCAAATTCGCAAAAGCGTAATTAAGTAATCGCTTTTACTCTTTGCACTCAGGGGATTTGTTTTTTTTAATGATATATAACAAATAACATCGCTGGCCACCAGTAACTTCTCCTAAATTTTTTTAAGCATTTGCCGCGCCGCAGTTGAACAGTGGCTTTATCTTTTATCGACCAACGCTTCCTTTATTAATCGTAAATTATGTTCGCTAATATTTAATTGTGTGTTATACTGACCGTATTTGTCAGTTAGCTGTCTTATGATCATAATATTTATCATAATCTTTTAGTCTTTTACCTATTGATAACGTATCAGGAAGTATGATCAATAAATGAATATTTGGCAGGTGTACCATATTAATACAAACAAAGTTTCATAATTTAAATGTAGTTTTGGAGTTTGGTTTTTAAAAGGTATTATAATCACTTCCTTATGGTAAATTAATTGATTACACATTGTACAATAATGCATAATACGTCGGCGATAGCCGGTGCTATCGCTTCGAGACTTCTTTATAATAACAAAACAGCTTATTTGTTACAATAATTTATTTCTCTTTAAGATTAGAACCGAAACTGCCGACTATATTACAATCAACGCCTTCTGTACTAGTTGTCATAAGTCAAGAAATAAGTAAAGAAAAATAGTCCATTGAGAAGTTACATTTGGGGTTGAGTTTTTTAGAGGACGCAATTTTATTTTTTATGTGTAAGCGGGTCAGTGTAAAGCTAAAACCAAGTTTGTGGGATCGCCAGCCTTTTTTTTTTTTTTTTTTTTTTTTTTTTTTTTTTTTTTTTTTTTGATTTATTTTTTTTATCGCAGAGAAATGCATTTACGCACACCACTCGCCTCAGCGTGTTCCGAAGAGCGTTAGCGAGTGGTAGTGAGACTGACCACCTGTAAAGCAGGTGGTAATACCCACTAAAACTCTGCGTTCCGGCTTCGTCACATTGGGACGCCATGGGATCGCTGTCGCACGCAACCATGACGCCCCGACGAGAGGCCACTGACCACCGCCTTAGGGAGGCTTCGAGGAGAAGTGTGAGAGCTGGATCTAATGCTCCATCACACTCTCCTCGGCCCTGGCGACTAGCAGCTGACCCGGTTCTGGAGCCGTTGAACCCTTGGTGGTGGGTGGGGAACAGTGCCTCCCACCCATCACATGCTGCGCGGGGCGCCCAGCATCCGCACAAACCACGCATCGGAGAAGACCGCTGCAGTCTCGAGCAAGGTGACCCTCGCCACCGCAGCGGTAGCAGAGGCTGCCCCTGTCCTTTCCTGATGGGCACGTAGGCCTTGTGTGGCCGATGCCCATGCAGCGAAAGCACCGCAGAAGGCGCTTCTCTAGCACATGTACCTTTGCCGAGGACCAGCCGACTAAAAGCCGACCGGCCTCAACCAGCGTCTTCGCGGCAACGAGAGGACATCGGACCAGGGCAGCACCCATTCGTCCTGCTCCTCCACACCTTCTCCCACCTCACCGACTGCAAGCGGGCAACCACAGACACGGGCGACCGCCTCAGCAACTCCCGAAGGGGTGACTGAGTCGTCCAGCCCGGTCAATCGTAAGGTGCCCTTATCTGCCGGCAGGGAGATCGTCGCAACGTCAGAGAGGATCTGACGCATCCTTTCAACTAGAACCTCCGCTGCCTCCTGGGATGTCCCGGGGGCAGCTTCGAACACGCGGCCATCCGTCGCGGAACGGCGTATAGACACGCCTGGGCCAATCCCAAGCTGGGATAGCACCACCTCTTCACGTACTCTTCGTTAAGGCCTGCGCGAAGGTAACCCTGCAAAAGCTCCGCCGCCGGCAACAAATTCAGAGCGATTGCTATAGATTTGTGCACGGCGGGGAGTCTAGGCTTGGGTTGCGCAGCCTTTAGAGGTACGCAGACTTCTGCCGCCACCGTTTGGGTGGGCTCTACTGCAGGGGAGGACTTCTTGCCCTTACCCTTCCCTTTTTTACGGACCATGGTCGTCCACGAACCCTCCCCCGAAGGCCCTGCCACTGGTTCCGCAGGAAACGCCGGGGGCTGGGAAGTGGTTGTGACCGGGGCCGTTTCATGGGCAGCAGTCTGGGGAGCAGGCAACACTGCACCCTTATTCTTTTTCGCCCTCGTCACCCTCCTCGGAGTCGAGACCGGCAATGAGGTCACGACTGGCGAGGTAGGGGACGGGGGCAAGTCTGACGCCACAGGAGGGCGTCTCGTATCCGCCGCAAGGGGAGGACGAACACTCCTCGCCGGCAAGAGGCGATCCTCCATGCCGGCGAACTTAGCGTCAATCATCGCCCCGATTGACGCTAGAAGAGACGCCCTCAACTCCTCCAAAGGGGGCATCTCCGGGGCCACGGCTGCCGCAGCCTGCCTCGTCTCATAGAGGCGTTGGCGGTACGCCTCAATCTCGTCTTTTACGGCCTCAAGCTCGTCACGAAGCCGCCTATTCTCCATCGCCATCCGGCGCATCTCTTCGGAGACAGACCTCCTCGCCAAGGAGTCGACTATCTCCTGAAGAGAGTCCGCCGCAAGCTTCAGCCTTCGCACCATAGGGCCCTGGAGGTGGCCGGGACTTTTCGCGCGACCTCCCGGATGTCGGTGACACTCTGGTCCGCCATTAGCCGGAGCTCCTCCGGTGCACACCTCGAGATGTCCCGAGGGGCTCCGACGCCTTCTTGGTGGCCACCTGCATGAGCGGCCCTCGCCTTTAGAGCATTTTCAAAGGCCTGCTCTTCGGCCTCTCCCACCATCTCCCTGAGCTCAGCACGGGCATGAGTAATGCCCGTACCACTCTTTTTGCTGGCCTTCACGGCGCGAGCCGACACCCCGCCTCCGTCTCGGTCTCCGAGCCATTCGGGCTCCCAAGGGCTGAGGGACTGGGCTGGCTCGTTTCCGGGCCCCAACCGAGGTATCGGTCTCATCATCCGAGTCCAGCATCGCACAAAACAATAGATCGCCGAGAAACTTTGATCGCCTAAAGGATAGTCGTCGTTTCGTGGGTAAGCCCGAACTCCGTTACGGTTCGTTGGACTTACACCACTACCACAGGGGCACCACGGGAAGGTCACTATCCAAACCCCCCGTGGGATCGCCAGCCTTGTCCCACGGCCGCCATCTTGAAAATAGGGGTTGAAATGGTTTTTACGATATATATAACTTTTAATAATTACTATGAAATTACCAACTTATTTTTGTGGTCGATTTTAATTGGTTTTTGTTTTAAATTCTTTAAGATTCTTCATCATCAAGCTGCGGAGGAACCCTTTAGTTCCGAATGTGCGTGGTCCACAAAGCACCTGACTGGTAATATAGTTTATATACCGGGCGCCTTATATGAATATCAGTTCTTAAAGAGCAAACTTCAAAAACCCGCCTGCGTTCAAAATTCTTGTTAAAATTCTAAAAAAAAAAAAAAAAAACAAGTTATATGATATCAACTAAAGTCTATAATATATGTAAATATTACTTTAATGTTAGTATAGTTTTTCAGGCGGGGACACGGTCATCGTTCATCTACTAAAAATTGATGATGTTTAAGAATTTTTAATGACTTTGCTTATCCCCGCCTGCAATACCTTTACTGACTGAAGCGGTTAAATATTTTTTGCTTTAAAATTTTCTTCGGATAAACATTGAAAAGGACTAACAATATAACCTTTAAACGGTAATGTAATATGCACAGGGAGTTAACCAAATAAACATTTTTCATTATTTTAATGTTTTTTTTACTAATAAATTAACTTACTATATAATTAAAAAACTTAAAATTAGAGTAATAAGTAATAATCTGAGGGCACAGCCATGCCAAGCCGAAAAAAAAGCAGCTCGACCGTACTATCCTTGTCTCGAAGCAGTTTAGGCCACTTTCGACACTCTATAACTTCGTTTTGGATAAAACAAAAACGTGAATTTTCAGTAACCAAGCAGATATTGTATAAACACAGTATATTTCATTCAATTTGAACCAGTAGATTAAGAATTGTAACGAGTCAAATTTTTTAATTTTGTCACTCACTGACTGACCGATCATCAAAATTCTAAGGCACTACTACCTGAAATAGAAGCTTGCAATTTAGAATACAATTAGTTTTTAGTGTATTAATCAAGGAAAAACTAAAATATTTTGTAATTTCCGTCCAGTTTTTCAGATACACCAACTGCATAAATAGCTTTGTAATCCCATATAAATGCATAGGATCACAAAGTTACATTTGCAATTAATGAATCGGTGTACCTGTCTAGTATATGTATAATATAATGTAATAATAGGTGGTGATAGGTACCTAGATAAGAAGAAGAAGGTAATAGTGAAAAAAGAAAATAGTAGGACTATCTACAAAAAGATAAACGAACTAAATAATGGTTCTGCAGCTTGATGATGAAGAATCTTGAGGATATTAAAGAATTATAAGCAACCGCAAATATAAATTTGTAATTTCTCAGTAATTGTTAAAAATAATATAAAAAAGGAAAGTAATGGGAAAAACCAATATATCTCTGAAATTTCTTAACGTATCTTTTTCAAAATAATTATCTGTAAAAATTCTTATGATGTAATACAACGTCAATTCTTTTCAGAATTTGAAATGCCACAGTTCAAAAGTTAAAAGGGTGGGGTACACAATTTTTGTGACTTTAGGAGCTAATATCTCAACAAGTACTGACTTCATCAATAAAGTCAAAATGAAACTTCGTTATTATTTTTAAAAACCTATTTAAAGATACCTCATACATTGCCGTATGCTAATTTTTTTCAACTTTATAATTATTTAAGTACAAAACCCTGTAGTATTTCATAGAGTATATTTATTTACCAAACTTCGTATAGCCAATAGACTCCAAGTCAAATGACTGTGACATATGGACGGACAGACGGACATGACGAAAGTATAATGGTTTCGTTTTTGCCATTTAGCTACGAAACCCTAATAATAATATAGCGGAATTAAGGGAGTTGTCAACAAATGATTTTTCTTTTGATCTACGTGCGTAATACTATACGTTTTTCTGTCTGTTCGCTTATATAGTTATAACTCGCTTATATATTATAGGGTAGTTTGAGAAAAACGCGTTAGAAAATTTTGAACAACTTGCTTTATATGAATTTTTTAATGTATTGGTCAAGTTTTAGGCAATTTGAGATTTATGTAAATTATTTTACTTATTTTCACAAAAAATAAGTATACAAACTGCATATTTCGTATAAAATATAACCCAAAACGCTTAACATAATACATAAATTGCATTATTAAAAAATGGCTTTTTTAGAAGTTTTAAAGCTTAAAACATTAAACAACAACAAATATTAAAGAAAAATGTTCTTCAGCCATTTACCAACACTTCTGCATATATAATTCAGTTTTTTCAATTTTGTGGGTTGACATGGTATTGCTTATTTGCGTCCAATTATTCTGTTAATTTAAGAAAGAAAGTACGCATACAGAATAAATATTTAGCATAATACATGGGAACATAATATAGGAAATTTATTAAATTTCTGTAATTTGTATTATTTAGTAATTCTCATTCTTTTATTTTTGGAAGGAACGCTGCAAGAATTATAATTTATTGTATGATAAATATTCTGCGATACTATATATTATCAAATGAGCTTAATATTTATCTTTTAAGCCTATTTCTTGGTATATAATATGGTGTACTTTATAGTTAGTAGCAGTCAACATTTTGTAAGTAAAATGCGTGTTCTTCTCTTATTGGCACTGGGGTTGGCGGTGGCTGCGGGTAAGTCTAAATTTAACTGTATTATATTATATAAACGGCCGTCTCTGGGGACTCACCATGAACTCTTATTGCGATTTCAACGACGACCAGAGTTGAGCTACATCATTTTAGTTAGCCATTTTATTAAGCCTTCACTGCCCATTCTTCTTTCTGTTAGCGGGCTGTATTTCACGCACCGTAATAGGAACAGCTTCGATTTTCTCAGAATGTGCATTTCTGTTGCATCTACAACAACAAATGCTAATAAAAAGTGTGTATGTACTTATGTACACGCGTTAGAAGTTATACGTCTTTGGCGTAACAAGATAAAAATCTTTTCAAAAATTTTATCTTTCACCTTATTCTACGTTTGTAGAAACAACGACACTAATAAAAAAGGTATTTAATACATTGAAAGTTTTATTATAACGCATTATCTAGTTAAATAAAGTTTATTTAAATATCACAAATAATCTGTAAAAATGATCTGTCATTATCAAAATAAACGTCACTTTCACAAAAAAATGTTGACTATAGCTAACTTCAGGGTGTCGGTTTTTGTGACGGTGTGCGCGCATCGTAAAAATTTATTCCCATAATTTTACCCTAACGCGCCAAAAGAAGTATAACTTCAAAAATAAAACAAAATTAAAAAAGAAAAGGTTCTCGATACAAGAAACTTCATATTGGTGGCTTTTTGCCGTATCTCATGAACATAAGATAAATTATCGGATTTTTTATAAAACTAGATAGTGTATTTCAATGGCCACTATTATAACAAATGTAATTTCAAAATTACTGGGCTCCCAAATACAAGAAACTTGATAATATTTCTTTTTTTTATGAGTCCGAGAGGCATTTGGCTGCTTGGCTTTTTATATTGTTATAGGAGTAAACAAAAATTGTCAGGTTTGTTCAGATGACAAATATACATATTTTATTTAGATAATGAACGGAATTATTTAAATATTAGTATACCATAGTAAATAATATTTTAATTTTTTTGACGACGTTGTGGTAGCGAACCTGCCTCAAACGCCATAGGTCACGGGTTCGATTCCCGCTCGGAGCATAATATGTTTATATTGACCAGGCAAGCATATTTTGCTGTCTGGGTGTATTTGTTTTTGTCATTGTGTATGTTTCCAGACCCCGACACAGGATATCACTATCCTAATGGGGGCAGTTGAGTGTGGAGCGTTTATTTATTTATTTATTTAAAAAATGGAAATATGAACCAAAATTACTCTAAATAAATAAAAAAGTTGTATGTTTAGGAATGATTTTAGTGAACTGGATAAGATGTTATATAATATATAATTAATATATAATCCTTATCCTTACTAATATTATAAATGCGAAAGTTACTTTGTCTGTCTGTCGCGCTTTCTCGCCAAAACCACTGAACCGATTAAAATGAAATTTGGCACGCAGTTAGTCTAGAGCCTGAGAAAGGACATAATTATGTGGAAAAAGTGAAAAAAGTGTGTAATTGTTAAAGTTGCAAGGGTGGGGGGGGGTCTGAAAAGTTGTATGGAAGTATCATCATTTTTAGCGTTAGAACCTTGAAACTTATTTTTCTACTGATTCGACATACATAAATAAGACATTCAAAGTTTGTAAAAGTTTTACCATTAAAAGTGTAAAATAACAATAGGGAATAGGGGATGAAAGTTTGTATGAATAGAATAGAATTGAATTGAAAATATTGAATATGTAAGGTTTATGTGAATGTTTTACATGCGGGCGAAGCCTCCGGCAGAAGCTAGTACTTATATAAATTTCCGTAGCTGGTAAAGAAATGATAACATGATCTCAAACTATATATTTAATGTTTCGTTTCGTTTTAAGACTGAGATTTTTTATGTATTTTCAGCTGCTCCTTCAAAACCGCAAAGGATTATTGGTGGATCAGTCACAAACATCAATAATTATCGATTTGCTGCTGCGTTGCTCTTCTTAAGATCCGGTGTCTACTCACAAGCTTGCGGAGGGACAGTTATAAACAACAGAGCTATCCTTACTGCGGCTCACTGTACATTGTGAGTATCAAGACAAATAGCAAAATTATTGGTTTTGTACAATATATTAGTAGTAAAATAGTATAGTTGCTATCAAATAAAATCTCCATCGGTGTTGCCTATTTCCAGCTATTTCGTTAATGTTATAAAGTAACACGTATTCAATTTTGGAAGCTTTTAAGCAATCAAACTTTTATGTTTTGGTGTACGTTCAATTAATAAAGTGTATTCTTTAATAGCTTGTGATTACAAAAAACGAAACTAAATAAAATATTTTTAGCGGTGATGGTGTAAATCTGTGGCGGGCACGAGTTGGCTCCACAACCGCCAGCAGCGGTGGTACTGTCTTCACAAGTGCACGTTTTATCAACCATCCCAGTTACAACGCAAGAACTTATGATTCTGATATTGGAATCATTCACGTTAATGGTAACCTGCTATCCAACTCTGTAGTGCGCGCAGGTCAAATCGCGGGCTCTAACTACAACCTGGGTGATAATCAGGTCGTATGGGCTATTGGATGGGGAGTAACTAGTGTAAGTTTCACATAAATGTTTCAATTAACAATTGCATTTTTGTATCTAAACTTTGTTTCCGTATTAAATTACATGAAAAAATATATATTTTTACAGGTCGGCGGTTGGTCATCGGAGCAGCTACGTCACGTTCAAATATGGGCCATCAACCAGGCTGTCTGCAGACAACGCTACGCTGAACTCGGTCGCACCATAACTGACAACATGTTGTGCTCTGGTTGGCTCGATGTTGGCGGGCGTGACCAATGCCAGGGTGACTCAGGCGGCCCTCTGCTACACAACAACGTGGTAATCGGCGTGTGCTCTTGGGGAGAACGTTGTGCTCTAGCTCGCTACCCTGGTGTTAACGTCCGTATTTCACGCTTCACAAACTGGATAACAAGCAATGCTTAATTATAATACATTAAAAAAATGTTATTTGAGAAAATGTTTTTAGTTAATAAAATCACTTTATAATGATTTTCTTCTTATAAGAATTCCAAATACTTTTTTACCCTTTTGACCAAATTTCCTTACTCTTCATTATAACTCTCAATAATAGAATTAAAACCATGAGTGGGTGATAGGAGGTGGTTGGCTACAAAAGGCTAGAAAAACCCATAACCATTTATTGAATAGCTAGTATTTGTCCGATGCTATGTCCCCGGGAAGTTTGGGCCATTATTGTCGTTGCATAGTTGCTAATTTGATGGATAAATTCTGTCTAGTAATTTATCCCTCTTATAAATGTTATAAAATGTTGTTCAAATCTTAATTTCAATTTTGGTAAGGAAATCTTTTGGAGCAAAATAAGTTGAAAGACGAAGAACTTTTACTCCTAAATCCTGAGGTTTAGAGACATTCCGTTGTGCTGTCTGAGGATGAGAGTGGCCGTGAAGTAGTAGATAGTGGAATGATAAGTCCAATTTTTATTTCTTATTAGCAAATCACCAAGAAACACTGCTTTTATTACTCTTTACTCGTGTATAAAGCGTTGTTGCTTTATATTTAAAATATGATGACCTACATCTCTGTATTGAATTAGTATTGCATTTTTTGCCTTTATTTTCCATCCAATCTGAATTCAATAAATTATCAAAGTTGCTATAGGCCTTAATCATCATCTATCTAACACTTTCTAATTTAGATTATTTATAATAGCCCAAACGCGCTATATCGGCTTGAAGTTTCTGAGGAATTAAGCACCCCGCAGATTAATTGCTGCTGCAACATTAGCTCAAGGTTAGCATGTTTCTGAAATAGCATCGAAGTAACACGATACACCATCTTAAATATTTAAAATCAATCAGATCTGGGCAAGTTAGTAAGATCCTTTATCAAGTAGGATAAGACCAGATAGTCATGAAGACGCTCTACCGCCCTTGCCCTACCTACCCGCGCAATACATCACAGGTTATAAGATTCGAAGACTTCGATATGCAGCTGTAATTTCATGAGGTATGTGGTAGCTCACCAGGCGGGCATAACCTTTTTAGCAGTGTCAAATTTTCGAAACGGTGGTATCGCTTGACGAATCAAAAGCAGGTTTTCAATGTGGCTTAAATTTAAAAATATTGTTATTATATTAAATAAAATAAAAATGTTTATTTCATACTAATTAGAAATGAGCCAAAAAGGGACATACGTATAAGTGCATAGGGTCGAAGGCTCTATGGAATGTTACCTTACTTTTCCTGCACCAGCATCGCATACAATTTTTTGAACGAAAGCTGCTATTATGTATCCTTCGCATCTAACCTTTGGATGTCATCAGACATAAGTATTTGATATGACAACTTTTGTATACATAAAAGAGCTTCTGTTATACTGGGACAGGTAAATAAAAACTAGAATTCCGTCCTAAAATGGTTTCGTTTCTTTCAAACCTCGTGTAACTCCTGAATCCGCTTGTAAAAATTCACATTAAGTAAACGGCATAAGTCTTTTTTCTTCGTCAAAATGCCACCCTTCGCTGTTTATTTTAGGTTAGGGCCGTTTGTCTTGGGTTCCTCGCGCATAAATCAAAATAAATGAAGGTACTCAAGTTACATTATTTCATCCGCCTCTTTTCAATTTTGTAAAATATTATTTTTCTTTATTTTTGTGAACAAAAAAAAGAAAAAGAATTTTCTATTAAAAAATAATAGAAATCTTTCAAGATTTTCATAAACAAAAAGGTGCAGGATAGTTTTTCACTATTATATGAAATATATAAGTAAAATAATTTTAAAGTCGTATAAAATTTAAATACTTAATTCTTAAATAACTTTTTCTATAGGCTTATTATATTAATATATATAGGCTTATTATATAATCAAGACTTAAAATACCTTATTTATTATTAAATTATCTGTCTATTCAGCGTAATCCTAAAAACAAATTTCTTTTTAAGAGCCTATAACACGAAGCTAAGTAAACGTATATGGAGAGACACGAGAATTGTAAATGATTTAACTTTTCATTTAACATAAATATTTAGATTTGCATATTTCATAGATGACTAATTAAAAAAAGACGAGTACAATATTTTATTTATTTTTATGCATTGCTAACGATCCATTCTGTGAAGCGGGAAACACGCGCATTGATGCCGGGGTAGTGAGGGTGGGCACATTGATGTCCCCAAGAGCAGACACCGACAACGACGTTGTTGTGTAGTAAGGGACCCCCAGAATCACCATCGCACTGGTCTCGACCACCAACATCCAGCCAACCGGAGCATAGCATATTGTCAGTGATGACTTCACCTAGTTCAGCGTAGCGTTGCCTGCAGATGGCCTGACTGATGGTCCATATTTGAACATGGCGCAGCTCAGCCGAACCTAAACCCTGATACTGAAATCGATATTTTTTATGTCATATTTACATAATTTAAAGTTAGAAGAAGCTTCTTTGGCGAGGATAAATTTGTACACTTTTTAAAAGCTGCTCCTAGATTTTTTACGGTTGTTGCACACTATTTTGACCCTATTATAGTATGTTCATAGAGTTTGTGTCGTCATTCATTATTTATTTATTATATATTGTCATACTGGAACTATTTTCCGCGGTTTTAGACTATCGTTTTATACGAACGTATAAGTACGTTTTGTTGAAGTGCATATTATAGGCGTTCTACTCAATTTGCTACACGACCAACTTGTACGCTAGCTTGACGTGCTTATAAGTTCCTGCAAGCGCGTGAACCAAAACGTCCGAATAGGCTCGAAAAATAAAACGGAATCACTCCTATCCTGACAGACAAAACTTTACTTAAATTCCTATTTGTAATAAAATTTTCTTATATCATATATCAACAAATTATTTTTATATCAAGATCGGTTTCGCCGTTTAATAAAATAGAATCATATCGAATTTATAATAATATTAGGTATAAATTAATGTGAAACTTACACTAGTTGTACCCCATCCAATAGCCCAGACTTCCTGATTGTCAGCAAGGTGATAATTGACACCCGCAATTCGAGCTGGGGCTACAATGTTGTTTGAGAATAAGTCGCCATCAATAACTACAAGTCCAATGTCATTGTCAGTTGTATCATGGTCGAAGTCCGGGTGGATGACAAAACGTTGGATAGTGAAGACAGTACCGCCACTGTGGCGATAAGTCGAGCCGACTCGTGTACGCCATCGAACAGTAGGCATACCGCTGAAAGAGACTTTTCATTAAAATATTTCTTTGTATATTTATCAATATGATCCCTACAAAATTACTTTGAATACAAATCTATATATTAATATGTAAAGAGAAAACTTCGGACTACTTTTTAAACATTTTCCACGCGTTTAGGGCTTGCAGCTTTGGTATACTTAAAGTTTATACGGAGGAGTCCAAAAAGTATTTATGTATGTATAATTATGTAATAAAAAACATTACATAGAATTCAATAAAAAATAAATTAAACTGCCAACTTCAAACATATGTCTGTCTTTTGTATAATCACCACAGTAATTTAATACTCACACGAAACAGTGAGCTGCAGAAAGGATACTTCTGTTATTAATGACACTACCAGCACAAGCCTGGGAGAAAATACCCGATCTTAAGAAAAGCATCGCGGCAGCATAGGGATAATTATCGATTGTTACGATTGATCCACCCACTATTTTCTGAGAGTTGGGAGGTGCCGCTGAAATACATTAAAATATCATAAATAAGCGTGATTACCAACGAAAGATGATTCCAAAGTTTTTCAATGGGGTAGGGATTTTTAATTGGTAAAAATAGCAGAGTGAAAATAATTATAGTGAAACAAAGAAGAATAAGACAGCAAAAGTTGCCCGTATGATCAATACTAACATCTGCTCCGAGCGGGAATCGAACTCGTGACCCGTTCGCTATCGATGCGCTACAGCGCTGTAGCGCATCGATAGCGAACGGGTCAGTATATAAAATGTAGTCGTCAGTATATAAAATGTAATCATCAAAATTATAACATTTAAATATTTTTATCAAATTGGGAACTCCGATTGTCCCTTAAATTATTTAAAATACTAATAACTGTTTGCAACAACAGTATTACCATGCTACAGAATATAATTTTTTATGTTACTAAGTTTGCAAGTTAGCATACGACCCACCTGATGGTAAGCGGTAGATGTCGCGGATATATTGGTTCTTAAATCTCCTTTGCCCAGTAATATCACTAGCTACAGGGTCCTTCGAACCGAAACACAGAAATAGGAGGTGGTATCTAACTAGCCGGCTTCTTGCAATAAGGCCTATCACCATTCAATGTGATATAGCAGTATTCGTTTTTTGAGGCTAGCCACTCTGTCTTCCTACACCTTTACTTTTAATAAAACAGATACTATATGACATATGACGCCTATATTGTGAACAAAGACTATGGTAACCTTTTTGCATAAAACGGATCATAGGCCTGTTTTCCTAATGGTTAAAAATAGGATTCTCTTGCTAATTGGAACGTTTTTGAGGTAGCTCATATCTCAATTTTGTATTAATTGAAAAAATATATCATTGAAAATTGAAATTATTACTTTTAGTTAGTCTAGTATATACCGGTTAAGTACTAACGTCTGGTCATAATTAAAAACATATTTTCAATTTTAAAACTAATATATAAAGAACTGCAAGAGGAAAATGTTAAACGCATTAGATTTACAATTAAAGTTTAGGTTATAATTACCCAAAGCAATAGGCAGGCCAATGACAACTAGAAGTAGAGTATGCATTTTGGCTTCAAAGACTGATGTCAAAACTGGTAGTCACATAATATATACGAACAATTTTAGGTCATAAAAGACTTAAGGATAAGTAAGGTATATTGATAAACATTTTAAAAATAAATTATCATTACGATAATAGAATTTGAAATAGGAAATAATATATTCAGAATCGACGCCCATAGCCTTTGGTTAGATTGTCTTTCGCGCCGGTTATTTTTTTTAAATTTTATTTATTACAAAGCTAACAAATTATTAGGAGACACAGAGGTTTGTCATGAATGCTTATTATTATATAAAATGAAATCTGCCCATAACAGAATTATGTTTTTTTATGCACGTTAGTACAGTTACTGTTTGATTCAGACGTCTCACTGGGATTAAAATAATTGGTTTGATTGGTAATCTATTTATTTCTTCGATAAAGAGCGGAACTGTTACAAGTATACGAAATTATCTGTTATTCTATAACTCTTTCTTGTGCAATCACGTTGGTTGTTGAACTGGGTTATTGCTTTGAGCAGTCTAATTCTAAGTTCTCTTGTCTGTTCGTATCACACAAAAAATATTGAATATATTTTGATGTGAATTTGTCATTTAAGAGCTTGAAGTTAACACAACTGATTTATGTGTAGTATAAAGTTAATCGTGAACGAAGTCGCGGCAAAACCGTGTTTCTAAATCTAAGTATAAAAGATAAACTAATACCAAAAAAAATCCTTTATTTCCTCTATTCTTTGTATACAACAAAATAATTAAAATACATAAAAAATATTGATAAGTAATCTAAAACTATGATATTAATATTTATTTATAATTATAGTACTAAGAAAAACTTTTAATCACATTATAATTGTTTGATATTAAATAATATCAGCTCAGGCTATCTAGAGACTATCTAAAGTCGAAAATTAAAAACATTACCATAGTGTTTTTTTTTTATTTTCGTTGCTTCGATTTGTTTTGTAATCTTAATTTCATCAGGTTTTTTTTCCAGGCCTCTGTGTAGTGTGTAGCGTGTAGCAAGTATTTATTATTAAATTATTACTTTCCTTAATTAATTTGAAACTCAACTTAATTGAATACTACACCTATTGAATCATTATATTATCTCCCATCAAATGGCAAAAGTAGAAGTGAGTGGTATAAAAATAATATTTTATTTATTTTACGCATTGCTAACTATCCAGTTTGCGAAGGGAGAAACACGGGTATTGATGCTGGGGTAGCGAGCTAGAGCACATTCTTCACCCCAAGAGCTCACACCGACTATCACTCCGTTGTGTAGTAGGGGACCACCAGAATCACCGTGGCACTGGTCTTTACCACCAACATCGAGCCAACCAGAGCACAACATATTGTCAGTGACGACTTCACGTAGTTCAGCGTAGCGCTGTCTGCAGATGGTTTGATTGATAGTCCAAACTTGAACATGTTGAAGCTCTTCGGAAAACTGACCTCCATACTGAAATTTTTTGTTTAATGTTACGAATATAATTTAATGTCACAGAAACTGAATTAACTAAACTATAATAATCAAACTTTAAAAAATCTAGTAAGCTACTTTGTGAGAAACATGTAAAGCCAATACTTAACTCAACGGATTTGTTCCGTGCTAGCCAAATTGATTAATACAAATTTAAAGGTTTAATTAAATAAATGATGTTAGTCCTTCAAGAAATTAGAATTTCGTTAATATGTTGGTGCTAAAATTCTTTAAATGTAATTCTACTTTGATAACACTAAAATAATTTACTGAATACTTCGTCGTCTCTTACGTTTCAAATCTTCTGCGGCTAAATAATATATGTATTATATATTTGGGTCCAACTTTTAATTTAGCGCTATTTAAAATTTCGTAATAAGTTATAGCAATAAGAAACATGTCTTATATCTTTTTAACTTATCTTGATATCAGACTTTATTAAGATCAGTTCCGCAATGAAGTCTAATATTGCTTTATTAGCAAACAAAAAAAAAAACAAATCTACTTCCGCTTTTAAAATAACAATTTGCATATATAATTTGTAACTCACAGTAGTTGCACCCCATCCAAATGCCCAGACTTCCTGATTGTCAGCCAGGTGATAGTTGACGCCCGCGATACGAGCTGGTACTACAACTTCGTTTGATAATAAGTTACCGTTAACCATTAGGATTCCAATGTCACTGTCAAGAAGACCATTATCGAAGTTGGGGTGTTCGATTAAACGTTGGGTAGTGAACACAGTGCCGCCACTGCTAGCATAGGTAGAACCCACTCGTGCACGCCATTGAACTGGACTTCTATAACTAAAAGTCAATTCAACATTTGACTGTACGTTTTCCATTAGTGTTACGAATTAATCTGGTTATATTCAGCTTTAACTATATACTTACTAGAAGCAGTGAGCGGCAGTCAGGATACTTCTGTTATTGATGATACTACCAACACATAATTGGGAAAAAGTGTCTATTCTTGAGAATAGTAACGCAGCAGCGAACGGATAGTTACCGATTGTAGTGACTGATCCACCAACAATTTTTGGAGAGGTAGAAGGTGCAGCTGAAACATGAAAAATATGCTATTATTGACCACTTGAAATCTAGTTAGCGTGTCCGTGATCGGAGGTTAATCAACGTAATAAAGTAATGTGTAATAATAGTCTGTTGAGACGGATTCTCTTTTTTTATTTCTCATTGGAAAGGAGGAATACTCATACCTACGACACACGGTCCAGTTTTGTTAGTCCAATTTCGAGAAAAGGATCAGATGGATGCCGAATCCAGCTTGGATTCTCAACTTTTGAAATAATAATAATAATAATAATATTTATTTAAATCAGACAGAGTGTTCATAAGGTGTTAGTAACAATGTTCTTAAAGTTATGTTAGTAGCATTTACATCAATATTATATAAAAAATACAAATAAATAAATAATATTGAAACTAATGGAGGACAACTTCGAGCTCGCTTCAGGTGGTTAGAGTTTATGGAGGCTTAATAGCATGTAGTTTTACCCATTGCTTTAGTATCGGCGAGTCGAAGATTGCAATGTTTGTCTAAAGACGGACAATGACGATCCGGATTCCACCCCATGGGCCGAATGTCTCTAAAGAAAATTACCAGTCAAGGAAAAATATTTTAGCTTTCAACGTAATAGTCTTAGCTTTGATACTACGTTTAAGTGCCTAAGTATAACACTTATCCTTTTTCTACACCATTGTCTACGATTTTATAATAAACAATTAAATGATCTTTGTAAAAAAATCCTGTTGCTTAAGCCGACCATAATACATTTGATTGACAAGTAATGTTCGTATAATAGTTACCCGTAGCAATCGCCAGGCCAATAGCCACTAGCAGAAGTGTACGCATTTTGACTTGAAAGACTAATGTTACAGTCGCTATGTGACACAATATATAGGAACAATTTAAAGTCATAAAAGACTTAACGATAAGTAAGATATATTGATAAACATATTAAATATAAATCATTACTATCATTTCGATAACCGAAACAGAATTCGAATGAGGAAATATTTTTAATAGAATCCAAAGCAAAAGCTTGCTCTAGTGTGCCATTATTACTTGTGACGATTTTTATAACAATATTTTCCCAATAAAGCGCGAAAACAATTCGCAGCTCTTTTTCAAGATAGCAGAAAACCCACAAGGGTTAAACATCAAATTTGATCTCACTAGCCTTCCATTGATATTCAAGTGCCATCTACATACTTGTTTTATACAAACATATCATTATCCTTACTAATATTATAAATGCGAAAGTAATTCTGTCTGTCTGCCACGCCAGCAAGGGTTGAAATTTGGTACACAGACAGTTTAGAGCCTGAGAAAGGACATAGGCTACTTTTTAATGCGAAAAAAATGGGTTGTAAAGAGATTAAAGAGGCGGGTTGAAAAGTTGTATGGAAAAAGCTTGAAGCTTACGCTAGGAGTGGGTACGATATTAGACAATCAATCAATCAATCAATCAAACAATCAAAGGAGCCCACAACTAACGGAGCGGAGTAAGCCCTTCCTAACGTTGAGCTATTGAGGCTTCAAGATTTGTAAAAGTTTTAACCTCAGGTGTGTAAAATAACAATATGGGTTGAAAGGTCGAGTGGAAAAAAGTGAATGTTTTACACGCAGGCGCAGCCGCTGGCAAAAGCTAGACTTCCATCATTTCAATAAATTACTGACCATCGGATAGCAGAATTTAGCTACTTTTCTAAATTCATATATATATATTTATAGCATATTCGATTCAAATGGCTTTTACATTACGTTTTTAGCTACTTCTTTTCGGTGGTTTAGAATAAATAACCTTTTGAATGATAGTTACAAAAAAAGGATTTATATTTTGGAAAAATATTTATTATTTACAGCGGTGCGTTGGCTCTTATCCATTCTGTGAAACGGGAAACACGAGCGTTGACACCGGGGTAGCGAGGATGAGCACATTGTTCTCCCCATGAGCACACACCGACTACGACGTTATTGTGTAGCACAGGACCCCCAGAATCGCCTTGGCACGTGTCGCGACCACCAACATCGAGCCAACCAGCGCACAACATGTTATCAGTGACGACTCGACGCACTTCTGAATAGCGGGATCTGCAAATTTCTTGATTCACGGTCCAAATTTGGACATGACGAAGCTGTTCGGAATGTAAGCCCCCGACCTGTAGTTAATTAATTTTTATTGATAAGAAAATCAATTTAAGTGTAAATGTTATTTAGGTAATTTTGAAATGTAACCTACGCTAGTTCTTCCCCATCCGATAGCCCACACGACTTGGTTGTCACCAAGATTATAGTTGGCACCTGCGATTTGAGCTTGGGTTACGATGGTGTTAGATAATAAGTTCCCATTAACTATTTGAATTGCAATGTCATTGTCTACTGTGCGTGAATTGTAATTTGGATGATTGATAAAACGCTGGGTATTGAAAACAGTGCCACCACTGTTGCCGTTGGTGGCGCCAACTCGAGCACGCCATTGAAATGTCAAACTTCCACTGAAATATATAACAAACACACATCACAAAATTAAATAATTCGAAAATTTAGTTTAAATGACTTGACTAGTAACAATTCAGATGATCACATCTATTAACATATCATCTAGCGTTAATAAATGAATTTACCTAAAACAGTGAGCCGCCGAAAGGATACTAGTCCTGGTAAGGACAACACCACCACACGTTTGTCTGTAAGCACCTAATCTGTGGAACAGCAGAGAAGCAGCAAACCGGTATTGATCGATAGTTGTGACTGATCCACCGATAATTTTCTGGGGGCTAGAAGGCGCCGCTGTAATAAATATTCATTTGGTGAAAGACACGTAATATTTTCATTTAATGATCAAAATATTCTTTTAGTTTTAAAGTATTATTTTATTATTAACAATACTCACCCGTTACCACGATCAGGCAAAGAGCCAATACAAAAAGTGCACGCATTTTGATATTTAAAGACTGTCATTATATGACTCTGGAACATTTTATATAAAGTCGAGTCATATCACAATCTTTCTTTAAAGATACAGAGTAAGCTTGTTTGCTTAAAATAGTAATCGTCTTTAAATCTTCACAGAGCCATTTACCTACTGAAAAACATGCGGGGATCAATAAATATTAAATAATCTTATCGTACTATCTTGTACTTACCGAAAATTAAATAGTACTAAATAATATATTCGAGTTCGTTTAAAAGGGATTTTGTTATTTCATGACGGTTGGCAACCAAGTTACTATACAGTTTTCCTGATGGTAAGCAGTCACCGCAACCTATGAGACCTCAAATGGCGATAAGTATCACATGCGTCCTAGCCCAACGGATAGGACGGGTTGGGAGGTCGGTAACGGACCTCTGCACTCATCGCACGAAACTCAACAGTTTTCTCTATCACTTTACAATTTTTTCCTTAGGGTAAAATTAACGATTGTGACGTGACGAGCTACGCGTTCGAACCGCGCGGCCTGAGTGGTGTTGAATTGTTCTCAGAGTTTTTAATTGAGGAAACAAATTCGATAAATTTAATTTTGATAAAAAAATCTCAATCGAATTGTATGTTGTATATGTAACTGGGCATTAGGAGATTCTAAAGACCAACTGCTTTACATATTAGTAATATTGTCAGGCTATGAAGGGTATCGAAAGGAAATATTTCGGATATTGACATCTCACAATGTTCTTAGTGATTTTGGTTTTTTTTTTATATATATAAACGCCGGAGGGCAAATAACTCCACTCCACCTGATGGTAAGTGGAAGTGGAGTCCACACGCGAAGGTGGCTAATATGGTTGCAGAAGGCGAACTGTACTAGCCATCCTCGCCCTGCCTACCCGCAAGGTGCCTCTTCACGCCTCGTTTAAAGGACCCCAGGTTGTAAGAATGAGGGAACACGTGTGCCGGTAAAGCATTCCATTTTTTGAAGTGCGACAAAGAAAAGAGTTGTCAAACTTCTTAGTTCGCGATGGCATTGATGCCACAGTTAGTCGGTGACATCGGAGACCGGCACGCGTAGTTCTTGAATGGAAAGGGGAGGGAGGGATGAGGGAAAATAATTCCTCTGAACACTCGCCGTGGTATAGTCTATAGAAAGCGCTGAGAGCGGCAATCTCACGTCGCTGTTGTAGAGGTTCAAGGGTGTTAGAAACCTCCACATCACCAATAATTCGAACGGCGCGTCGCTGCAACCGATCCAGGGCATCCAGCATCCAGCAAGTACTTAGCGGAGCCATCCCAGAGGTGCGAGCAATATTCAACGCAAGACCGTACCTGCGTTTTATACAGCAGGCACAGTAGTTGTGGCGTGAAGAAACGCTGCACCTTGTTCAGTTCTCCGAGTTTACGTGAAACACTTTAAAAAAGGAGAAGGTACCGAGTAGTGCTGTATACCTGTAGAGCTTTTATATGTTTTTGAGAAAATAAATTAATTATATTCTCGCGATCGTGGAGAAAAACTGGGACGGTATCTGCTTTATAAATTATAATTTAAAATATACCGTATACGGCAATTTCAAAGACCAAGTAGTGTTAAAATTATAATGTTTAAAATTTATATTTTGAGCTATATACTTACAGAAAAGCCATTTAAATGTAACGAAATAATGTATTTGTCGGAAGTACTGCGAACATAGATAAAAACTAGATAGATTTCGTGTGAAAAATATTATTATTTTAAGATAATACTTTGTATTAGCTTAACTCACCGATTAGCTTACTGACAACCCAGGTACTATCGCAATACTATTGTACATGGATGACCAATAGCTGAAACAATACTATTAACATAACTTATCATAAGATAAATCGAAGGAGAGAAATATTTTAAGCAAATGTACAGTTGTTCTTTGGTTAAATACCAAGTTTTAAGAACAGATAAGATTGATGGATTTGATTTTCTATATTTGAAAATAGCATGTTATGTAACTTGTATGGTATTGCGTCAGTATGTTAAAACAGCCTCAGGCAGAAAAAAACGAAGAATAGAAAGTATTTGCTTAAAACTACCTTTATCTTTTTTAATTCATGAGAAGTTAAATTGTTTATATATTAAATATAAAACATAAGTTTTTTATCATGTCAAAATCATATTTGTATTATAAAAAAACTTCACTGGATCATTATTATTCCTACACTATTACTTATCCTTTGTCCAACTAAGAGCTATAACCGATGGGTCTTTTGGGAAAGGCTTAAACATACTCGGTATGTATATAATATTATATATGTACATAATAATACATATTGATATTTCTTTAAGGCGATTGGATTTTTTCCTTGCTTTATTTTATAGCAAATGTATTATTTGATATTTATAGGTGTCATAATAAGGCAGGTGTTTTTAAGGCTGGTCTTTTACCGATAAGTTATATTTTATTTCAGCGGTAGTGAATCTGCCTTAATAAAACGCCACAGGTCGCGGGTTCGATTCCCGCTCGGAATATAATATGTTTGTATTGGCCATGCAAATATATTTTCCGGCCTGGGTGTATTTGTCCTTGTCCTTGTATGTGAATCTGGACCCCGACACAGGATATCACTAGCATAATGGGGTTTAGTGTGCAGCGTTTATTTATTATATATTATTATTATTATATGACACCAAATAAAAGTCTTTTTACCCGACTGCCGGAGGGTAATGTTTTTCGAGCGTATGTATGTATGTATGTATGTATGTATGTATGTATGTATGTATGTCTATTTCTTTGTGACGCTCTACAGGCTAAACCCTTGGACGTACATCGACTTATAGGGTATCATTAGATTCGTCTCAGTTGTGAGAGTGACATAGGCTACATTATTTTAACATGGGTTCCGCAGAAGCAAAGATATTCAAGGCGGAATATCACAGTTCGCTAAGAGCTAAAATCTGGTGATGTTTCCTTGTAGAACTCGATAAAATAAGACGAAAAGTAAAAATAAAATTTTTCGATATATTGCTTAGTTTTCGAGATATCGATGATTGAAGTTTGATTTTTTTTTTTTGGCCTGTGATTGCCAATTCCACTCCCAATGTCTAGAATAAATAATTAAAGCATTTTCTATAAATAAAAAATACGGCATAGTTATATAAATAGGTAGATTAATAAAATAATTAAACTTCTAAAACGCAAACTATTTTAATATATAATGTTATTCAATATATTGTACAATTAATAAATAATTAAGTAATAAAATATAGGAATAAGCACAATATATTATAATAAAAGTATTGTTCGATTCCTAGTCATGTAATTTGTTTAATGTAAGAAAAATATAAATTTTAAGTGTCTGTACCTACATCTCAGATTCTTATAAAAAATGTTACTCTGAACTAAAAACTAAATGATGAAATATCATATATTTATATTTTTTGCAAATGTCTGTCTGTTTGTCGGCTCTCCGCACTCCTTATCCTCTGACGCAATGCTGCAAAACTGAAATTTTCAACTTCAAAGTTAGCAAAGAAATGATAAAGCGTATTTCCGAGTAACATTCAGTTTTGTTTCGTAAAAATGCGTTCACTCCATCAATAGTTATTGCAATCTTGATGACAACGTGAGCCAAGTATGAGAGAGGAGTAAGAAAGTAGTATAGCCTTTTCACGCAAAAGCTGCTGATCGAATATGGATGAAATTTAGCACACAGAGAGCTTACATTGAATTAACACACCCTGAATTAACACATTTGATACCAAAAAAATGTTAGGTTCCTCGGCATTATCAAAAACGTACTGCAAAAATGTTTAGATGCTTGTTACTCAATCACATCACATTAACGATTGGAATGTAACTTAGCACATACAAAGATTGTAACCTGGATTAAGACATAAAATACTTTTTATTTCTAAAAAATGTTAGGTTCTCATGGGATTATATAAAACACTCTACAGAACTTTTTTATCTTTGTCTTATGAAATATTAGCGGCCCGCTCCGGCTTCGCATGGGTATAAAATATATAGCCTATGTCATTCACTAAAAAAATGATTAAAATCGATCCAGTAGTTTTGATTTATTCATTAGTGTCCGTGGCTCTCACGCGTTAAATGTAATTATTTACGACATCACATTAGAAACCTAAAAAATAACAGTTTTTTTTCTCCACTATTTAATAGATGTTATAATACATATAAACCTTCCTCTTCACTCTATCTATTAAACAAACCGCATCAAAATCCGTTGCGTAGTTTTAAAGATTTAAGCATACATAGGGACAGAGAGAGTGACTTTGTTTTATACTATGTAGTGATTATTTACTTACAAATGGTTCATATGTCTCTAGAGCCAATTCTAAAGTCACCGCGGACGAAGTCGCGGACAGATGCCAGCTCGAAATAAGTTACAAGCTTGTGGGATAGAACTTGCCAAAAATATAATCGACATTCTAGTTAGACCCGCATAATGCAGAGAGCTAAGTTATATTACTTATAACCAGCTTCTGCCCACGGCTTCGCTGCGTTAAATTTGGAGGAACAAATCCTTTCTTTTACATATAAAGCCTTACATCTTCAGGGGCAGGATTGAAGGAAATGTGTTAACAGTTCCCCAAAAAATAATGTTACATGATTTTAATTTCAAAAATGATGAACTTCCAACAAAACTTTTAACTTCTTTTTAACCCCTTGAGGGTTGAATTTCAAAAAAATAGCATTTTAGGGCGAAGGGCTTAGGCTTCGCGTTTATAAGTAATTCAGGTCTTCTCCTTGTATATATATATATATATACCTAATCAATTATTAATTGTATGACTAAAAAGTTTGAAATAAAATAAATTATTAAATGAAACAAAAACCCAACTGCATTAATAATAATTCCTAAAAGCTAAAAACAAGCTCTATAATGACTACTATAATGTAAATATTTCTTTAATGTTAGTAAAGGTACTGCAGACGGGGACAAGCTGATCAATCAATTTGTAAATTGATGATGGATTTTAAAGGGAAGTGCTTAAATTACGGAAAAATATAATAATTATGTTTTATTTCAATGCTTGTCCCCGTCTGCAGTACCTTTACTAACATTAAAGAAATATTTACATTATAGTAGTCATTATAGAGCTTGTTTTTAGCTTTTTAGGAATTATTATTAATGCAGTTGGGTTTTTTGTTTCATTTAATAATTTATTTTATTTATGTATCGTTTTTAATGCACCTATTTTTGAAAACTGCATCCGTTCAATAGTTTCTGAGTGCATCGTGGACAGACAGACGCGGCGGGAGACTTTATTTTATTTAGTAAATTTTAAACAATTTTACTTCTAAGAAAAAAAATAAGAAGCCTTTTCTTAAGTTTCAAGATTACAAATTTGTTATTAAAAAACTTCTTAATTTTACTTATTGCAAGGCTCTAGTGCTATTGCTGCCCACGTACCGCCGGTTTCCAGACGTGACGTACCTAATCTAATCTATAAATTACCATTTATAAATAAATAAAAGTTAGCGCATCTAATTCAATTTTTATAAAAATAAAAAAAGAATCCATCATTTGACTGTAAGTTTTTGCAGTAAGATTTTCAGAAGTAAGAGAAAAAGTTTGCAGGTGGCAAATGAGTCTACCCCCCGGTCTAATCATATTCTTTATTTTTCTTAAAATTATTATTATTATTATTATATTTCAATTACAGTAAGATTTAAAAAATATATTTTCGTATAATTATTGGGTATAAAGCCTAGAATTTTTGCGTATATTACACATAAACGCCCCCCTCGTACTTTTCAGTCATGCGGCTTCATCAGATTTTGAATAGAAGCAAGATATATATAGATATGTATAGCAAGATATGTATAGCTTATTTATAGATTTGGCTTATATAGCCTGTACCTCATCACTACTATGATGCATGAATTTTAATAAATATCGAGTTGAGTGGGAAGATAAAAGAATTATGTGATTAAGAGCGGTTGCAAATTTAATTCGTATAACACTCATTTGGAACACAAAAATAAATAAAAGTTTGGAACATTAAGATATTATATTCCTATTGATATTATATTTGGAAGCTTCTATGCGGTGCAAGTTTTATAATGGGAACGAGCTGCCAATTGATACTATAGGCATTTCAAAAAGCGATTTAAAGAATGCTCACACTGTCACGCGAGTCCATTGACTAAATGCATCGACAATGCGCTAGAAGCACTTCCTTCATTCCAGATGACGTCCTAAGCCGTGCCTAGCAGGATTCAATCTAAGAATGGAATCAATTTTGAGCCCGAAAACTTTTCCTTTTCACGGTTGGCATTTAGAACTCTGCCCCCGGCCCAGCGACGCTGTTTTATTCAGTATAGTCAACCGCAATACAATATATACACAGAAAAAAATCTTTATTTTCGTGACTCCAAGATTGGGTCTCTATTTATGAATTTCTAGATTATATCGTGCATCTATTAATATTACGAGGATATTATATCTGTATTTCTATATTTATTGTGTTTGTGTAATAAGTCAACAACGTACTTGTTATTACTTTCCTAGAAATCTTAAAACAAATTAATTATTTCTAGTAAATAGGGTTTTTTTTAACTGTAGTATTGGTTTCAAGTACTTTAATATGAGGTATGACGTGCGTTTTGAGTTAGGTCATAGAGATTTTAATATGTTTAAAGCATAGATATATGTTTATAAAAATATATATACACATCACGAAAACAATTTTGAACTATTATTATAAGTCAACCAAAAATAATTTGTCTATTCTATTTCTGTTTATGTGTTAAAGAAGTTTTGAAAAACGAACTAAAGGAACGTCTATTCATATATCTCTGAATTTACGCAGTCATAAACTTAAACAAAACAATATATTATGGTATGAGCCATGAGATAAAATTTCATAGACTCACTGGTGCTCTTTTGTAAATTGTTGGAATAAATTCAATGTCGGTCAACGCTAATTTTCAAAAATGTTTTAAATTATAATTATAATTATATAAAAATAGAAATTTTCTGCACTAAATCAGAGTCTTAGATAACTTTTCTTATCTATATCTAAGAGGTTTCAATCAATTAGACTGTCTATATAAATAGAGAAGCGTTTCAAGACGCCGGCAGTTGTCTTTTAGTATACGAAATGAAAATGCATAGTGCTGTAGTGTTAATATTTTTGACCGTAGGGCTGGTTACAGTCAGCTGTAAGTATAGTTGTTATAAGAATACGTATCTTCGTCTTCCTAGCATTTTCCCCGGAGTTTTATCTACCCAGGATTTTCTTATTACTCTATTAATCGAGATTTGACCGGTTATTAATTTATTGACAGAGTGATTACTGTTCCAGATTGGTTGCTCCTCAGAGTGAGACCTTCGCAACCCTTAGGGCGAACGCGAACCTGTAGCTCATTGATACACTCATCAAAACAAATTCTTATCAAGAGTTAACGATTACTATCAGATGTTATGTGATAATAACCGGGAACGACAGCTTAACGTGAATCAAAATATTTTAGAAATAAAAAAGATTATCTTTTATTTTCTACATTTTATTGCGATCTTTCCATTACAGCACAGCCTTCGATGCGGATAATGGGTGGTTCCTTAACTACTGTAGAACTTTATCCGTACATCACGTCTCTGCTTCGCTCGCCCGATTTAGTCACTTACACTCAATCTTGTGTTGGAGCAATTATCAACAATAGATCTGTAATGTCTGCAGCAAACTGTTTTACGTAAGTTTATTAAGATAAACTTTTGTTATTTATTCTATATGCCTATTTCAACTAAAATTCATAAGCTATTTATTGCTAAAAAAGAGTGAATAAAACAATACGAGTAATTCTTATTAAAACCAGCCAAGTGCAAGGTAGAGTTGATACTGTAGAGAATGAAGGATACCACAACTAATGACAAAGACTCTTTAGACGTTTAAATATTAACGAATATTAAAAAAAAGTTATGGGCAAAACGTCTATATTTCTAAAATTACTAAACGTTTCTTTTTGAAAATAATTTACATAGAAAGATTTTTTCATGTACTAGATTTTTAAAAGCTAAACCTTGTTCAAAAATTAGATTAAGTAGGGACACAGAATATTTATGATCTTACGAGGCACTATATTAGAAATATCTAAAAATAAAAATCATTCTTATCGTCTGGTTAGTGTCAAGAGTTGTTGGGGTAGAATCTGACTTTCAACAAATAAGTGTTATACGTTTCACGCTAAATAAACATATTTGATTTTGATTTTCTGGTATATATAGGGGCCTCTGACTTGACGATATTTATCAAGATAACAGCCGGGATCGATTTTTACCCCCGAACCACGGAGACGCTCAGTTGAAATATCACTTTGCCATCACCTATTCATAGACTGGCTCTTAGTTTGTTCTACTAGTGATCGCACCCTAAGGTTATGGGTGTCTATATCAATAGACACCTATTGAGCTATCATCTATCAGTTTTTAATCGGTATGTTTAGGAACTAAACGGGATTACGAAGCTAGTCGGTTTTATTTATTTTACGTGTTGAATAAAATCGTGTACATTCTTCTGCTTAGAATCAAACATTATTTTGCAGAGGTGACCAGCCAAACAGATGGCGTATTAGAGCTGGATCTTCTTTAGCCAACAGTGGTGGTACAGTCTACGATGCCAATCAAATTATCATCCATCCAAATTACAACGCTCGAAATTTCGACAGTGATATTGCCATTCTCCGAACAAGTTCTCCAATTATCTTTAGCAACAATGTCCGCGTTGGCACTATTGCTGGTTCTAATTATAACCTCCTCGACAACCAAGCGGTTTGGGCTGCTGGATGGGGAGCTACTTCAGTAAGTTATTTTTTTTGCTCTAGTTTTATTGTTGATCAAAGTTGTTCAACTATATTATGTACTAAATAAATGGCTTCAGTGTACTTGTCAGTAAACTTTAATAAGATCTGACTGAAAACAGGTTCCAGTTATTATAAGCCTTTGTAGTCCTGAGTAGATAAATTATCACATATATGATGGTTTTATTTTATTTCATGACGATTGGCAAACAAGCGTACAGTCCGCCTAATGGTCACCGCAACCTATGAACACTTGCGATACTTGAAGTATCATATGCCAACTGTGACGATCTCAACATTACATTTTATTGGAATCTCTAAAACAATGTATTTTCTATAATATGAACCTATTTATGGACGGTCACCCATCCATTTACTGACCGCACCCAAAGTTGCTTAACCTAAAAGTCGTTTGCCGACCACGTGACTATGTGCAACGTAATACTAAGTATGGACATACCCCGAAAATAATATTTTTACAAAATCAAAAATTTATAAAATTTTGTATGAAAATTTCCATAGAAAAAGGAAAATGTATGGAAAATCACGGAGTCAGGTGCCGAATGTCATTGCAGCTGTTTCACATATATAAGGGGTGTGGTGTCGGCGGAGGTGTCTTCGAGCGTATGCTTGAATCTAATGGATTATTTGAAACCTAAGAAGAAGCGAATTCAATGAAGATTTAAAAGTATGCGTTGGGAAGAATTTATGCATTATAACTAATAAATAATTATATTTCAGCTGTATACGTGTATAATGTTTTGGCGAGTTGTAGTTGACCCGATACTTGAGTTTGAGGCTCTGATGTGACCTGAGTCATGTCTATAGTGTCCTTAAGCGAAGCCCGAGGATTTTTAATCTTAGTTGACCCGATGCTTAAGTATGAGGCTCCGATATGATTTTGGTCATGTCTATAGTGTCCTCGAGTGAGGTCCTTTGACTTTGCTGATGTGATGCTGACATGAGGTTGACTCTGCGGTGCGATTTATATCGATGCAGTAGTTTCCTCAGGTCCATTGCTGAAGCGGCCGCAGTGATACAGATTAGAATTGCTGCGGTGGTGCGACTTAGGTCGATGCCGTGATGTAATTCGGTTTGTTGCTGAGGCGCTGGAATGTTATATATCGTTTGTAGCAAAATGACTCGTCTTCTTATTAGAGACGCCCCTTAGCTTAGCAATAGGGATTTTTATAATCGACATTGTAGCATGTCATACTATTAGGGCAACTGGTTGCTTCTCACTTCGAGATAGCTAACTAGTATTAGACAGTGTGGCCTGCTTAACTCTTATCATGCGTGTTTATCACGTCTTAAATAATGAACTGGATTCGGATGTATGTTTGAGTATTGAGCCAAAGGGTACCTTGCGTGAGCAAGTGCTATGGTTTTAATGATGCAAAGCTTTAATATGAAAACTAAATATATCAAAGAATATTAGTTGTAAGACAATGCGATTACGAATACGATATAAGCCCACGAATATTAATTATAAGACAATGCGATAATTTGAATACCAATTAGGTAGGGTTAGGTAGGACTTAGTTTTAAGGAATTGCGGTTGTGATATTATAAAGAATTGAATATTATCAATACTATATGACCCATATATAGTGATAAAAGAAATATACTTATAAATATAATTATTAATGAATTTGCCTACACTACGGTGAGGTTATTATAAATACTATAATACACATATATAGTGATAAAAGAAATATACGCTATAAATATTATTATGGATGAAAATACCTTAACAAAGGTGAAGTTTATGATAAATATAAACTCTATATTAACCACATATAGTGGTATGACAAATATACGTTATAAATGATATTATTTATTATTATTGATGAATTTTACTTCACTAAGGTGAGGCTGACGATTATAGCATTGTGCTTACGGAATGCCGCCTGGCGGTTTAATGTTCGAATACATATCTGAACCAGGGATTTATTCCCTTATATACAATGACCAGGGCTTGTCCCTCAATTATTATGGCGTTATGCCTTCTCATACAAAGATGAATATGAAATATTATGTGACTTCGGTCTTAATTATTACTATTATAAAATATCAGGGCTTGATCCCTTTCTATGCTATGAAAATAATAACAATATAAAAGAATAAATCTTGCGTCCCGATAACGAAATCACTATAAATATAAATTACCAGGACTATGTCCTTTTACGTTATTTAATCAAATTGTGTGTCGCAGGCGCACTATAAATAGCCTATCCCTTACCCGGGAGGGCTCGTATCTATGGTTGGAGCCCACAGTCGGTGGCGTGTGCGGGGCCATCGATCTCCCCCTCTTCTTTATATTTTTACGATAGAGTTTAAGTATATAAGAATTGGAGGAGCGGACTACTTTCAGCTACTCGTAAGAGGTGTTGAAAGTATAGGGATATATTTATTATCTCACCATTTTGCCTTTATTGGCTTATATAAATATTTTTATTATGATAATCATATGACACTAAAATAATTAAACTATATAATAAATAAGATATTATTGTTTACCATTGTCGAATTGAACCTGTTGCCTCTGATGCTCTAAAAGAACACGGGTTATTACGATCACAACGTAACAAGGGTCCTGGCCGCTTAGACGATACACGTGCCAATTTAGTAGTTTTATGCTATTTACTTTCGTGCATTTTAATATAACTTATTTAAATATATCTTATTTATATATTAGATATATAATGTAAGGTAGGTTTAGTCACAATTTGGTGCCGTGACCAGGATTTTGCTTTTTTGAGCTTATAAAAGATTATCATTCTGATAATTATATCAAAATTACACAATTAAGGCATTTCTATCACTGTAAATGGAATATATTGTGATTAACTTCAAATAGATAGTTACTATTTGGAGTCTGCAACAATGATTGTCTATACGGCTGAATATTTAATTTATAATAGTAGGCAAAAGCCTACAATTTGATGTCCGTGAAATGGAAAGAGTTTGAAGAAGTATACGGGTTCAATGTGGCAGTGAAAATGATGATGCTTAGTAATGAATTGTTAAGATTATTGGAATTATGACGTCTGGGGGTTGTAAATTCTAATAGTTATTTTATCTGAGGGTTGTTTCGAGTGTTGAGTTTTGTAGTTTGGGGGTTGATTAATCTGGGGGTTGTAATAAATGTAAGATTCAATACAAATGAATATGATTGTAGATATTTATATTGCTTATGAATGAAATTGATCTGTTTGACTTCGTGCTTTTCTTAATTTTTATAAATAGTTCTAACTAATATAAATATTGGTTTTTCCTAGTTTGTAAATTCTATTCCGACAAGCTTCATAGAATTTAGGGGGTTGAATGTGACGATCTCAACATTACATTTTATTGGAATCTCTAAAACAATGTATTTTCTATAATATGAACCTATTTATGGACGGTCACCCATCCATTTACTGACCGCACCCAAAGTTGCTTAACCTAAAAGTCGTTTGCCGACCACGTGACTATGTGCAACGTAATACTAAGTATGGACATACCCCGAAAATAATATTTTTACAAAATCAAAAATTTATAAAATTTTGTATGAAAATTTCCATAGAAAAAGGAAAATGTATGGAAAATCACGGAGTCAGGTGCCGAATGTCATTGCAGCTGTTTCACATATATAAGGGGTGTGGTGTCGGCGGAGGTGTCTTCGAGCGTATGCTTGAATCTAATGGATTATTTGAAACCTAAGAAGAAGCGAATTCAATGAAGATTTAAAAGTATGCGTTGGGAAGAATTTATGCATTATAACTAATAAATAATTATATTTCAGCTGTATACGTGTATAATGTTTTGGCGAGTTGTAGTTGACCCGATACTTGAGTTTGAGGCTCTGATGTGACCTGAGTCATGTCTATAGTGTCCTTAAGCGAAGCCCGAGGATTTTTAATCTTAGTTGACCCGATGCTTAAGTATGAGGCTCCGATATGATTTTGGTCATGTCTATAGTGTCCTCGAGTGAGGTCCTTTGACTTTGCTGATGTGATGCTGACATGAGGTTGACTCTGCGGTGCGATTTATATCGATGCAGTAGTTTCCTCAGGTCCATTGCTGAAGCGGCCGCAGTGATACAGATTAGAATTGCTGCGGTGGTGCGACTTAGGTCGATGCCGTGATGTAATTCGGTTTGTTGCTGAGGCGCTGGAATGTTATATATCGTTTGTAGCAAAATGACTCGTCTTCTTATTAGAGACGCCCCTTAGCTTAGCAATAGGGATTTTTATAATCGACATTGTAGCATGTCATACTATTAGGGCAACTGGTTGCTTCTCACTTCGAGATAGCTAACTAGTATTAGACAGTGTGGCCTGCTTAACTCTTATCATGCGTGTTTATCACGTCTTAAATAATGAACTGGATTCGGATGTATGTTTGAGTATTGAGCCAAAGGGTACCTTGCGTGAGCAAGTGCTATGGTTTTAATGATGCAAAGCTTTAATATGAAAACTAAATATATCAAAGAATATTAGTTGTAAGACAATGCGATTACGAATACGATATAAGCCCACGAATATTAATTATAAGACAATGCGATAATTTGAATACCAATTAGGTAGGGTTAGGTAGGACTTAGTTTTAAGGAATTGCGGTTGTGATATTATAAAGAATTGAATATTATCAATACTATATGACCCATATATAGTGATAAAAGAAATATACTTATAAATATAATTATTAATGAATTTGCCTACACTACGGTGAGGTTATTATAAATACTATAATACACATATATAGTGATAAAAGAAATATACGCTATAAATAGCATTATTGATGAAAATACCTTAACAAAGGTGAAGTTTATGATAAATATAAACTCTATATTAACCACATATAGTGGTATGACAAATATACGTTATAAATGATATTATTTATTATTATTGATGAATTTTACTTCACTAAGGTGAGGCTGACGATTATAGCATTGTGCTTACGGAATGCCGCCTGGCGGTTTAATGTTCGAATACATATCTGAACCAGGGATTTATTCCCTTATATACAATGACCAGGGCTTGTCCCTCAATTATTATGGCGTTATGCCTTCTCATACAAAGATGAATATGAAATATTATGTGACTTCGGTCTTAATTATTACTATTATAAAATATCAGGGCTTGATCCCTTTCTATGCTATGAAAATAATAACAATATAAAAGAATAAATCTTGCGTCCCGATAACGAAATCACTATAAATATAAATTACCAGGACTATGTCCTTTTACGTTATTTAATCAAATTGTGTGTCGCAGGCGCACTATAAATAGCCTATCCCTTACCCGGGAGGGCTCGTATCTATGGTTGGAGCCCACAGTCGGTGGCGTGTGCGGGGCCATCGATCTCCCCTCTTCTTTATATTTTTACGATAGAGTTTAAGTATATAAGAATTGGAGGAGCGGACTACTTTCAGCTACTCGTAAGAGGTGTTGAAAGTATAGGGATATATTTATTATCTCACCATTTTGCCTTTATTGGCTTATATAAATATTTTTATTATGATAATCATATGACACTAAAATAATTAAACTATATAATAAATAAGATATTATTGTTTACCATTGTCGAATTGAACCTGTTGCCTCTGATGCTCTAAAAGAACACGGGTTATTACGATCACAACGTAACAAGGGTCCTGGCCGCTTAGACGATACACGTGCCAATTTAGTAGTTTTATGCTATTTACTTTCGTGCATTTTAATATAACTTATTTAAATATATCTTATTTATATATTAGATATATAATGTAAGGTAGGTTTAGTCACACAACCCAAGGAACAAGAGAGAAAGGATGAGAAGGGAAAAAATGAAGGGAATGGAGGGTGGAAGATTGGGCTTCCGGTGCTATCACTCATCGCACGAAACGCAACAGTACAGTTACTTTACGCTGATTTTCGGTGTGAAGGTAGTACTAGAAGTCGAGCTTACTCATTAGTGCTGGGAAAAGCATCACTCTCGTACTGTAAACGTATTAGCCTTTTCCCGTAGCTTCATATTTGGAAGATAGTTCATTCATTATAACTAAGTCAAGCTAACTAACTGTGTTAAACTTATTTTATTAAGGCCTTGCAATACAAACATTGTTTTGTTTTAGTTTGGCGGTCCGAAATCTGAGCAACTTCGCCACGTGCAGATCTGGACTGTAAACCAAAGTGTATGTGCGACTCGCTATTCTGCCTTGGCTTACTCAATCACGGACAATATGCTCTGCGCTGGATGGTTGGATGTCGGTGGACGGGACCAATGTCAGGATGATGCCGGAGGTCCCCTTGTACATAACTCAGTTATCGTTGGTCTTTCATCATGGGGTCACCAATGTGGTCTTGCACGCTATCCCGGAGTCAATACACGAATTTCCCGATTCACCCCTTGGCTTCAAGCGAACGCCTAAGTTTCGTAGTGGTTGATGATTTTTATAAATGTGTTTCGTATTTTTATATATAAATAAATTACAATATAAGAAAAAAATATATTTTTGTTTAAATCAGTGTTATTCATTTGTTAGATTACGAATGGCTTAATTTGAGTACAGAAAAATTAATTATATTCCGATTCATTCTTGAAACATATTTATGCAATACGTTTTGTTTATATTAGTCATTCTACTTATCAATCCTCAAGTTTAGTGTTTCAAGTTGTTGATAGGATTAATATAGATATTTGTTTATATAGCGATTATATTGTACAAAGATTAGATAATGATGATTAATTTTTCAATTTAAAAGTAAATGAAGCAAATACTAACTTGTTAATGTGACTTATCATATTTACTAAATATCGCTATTGTAGCAATCAAACTTCACTTTGCTTCTCAGTAATAATCTTTGCTATATCAGTAATAATATTTGGAAAAAAATGATACTTTTTGTATTAGATATCATACAACATTAATTTAAAATTTTGCTAATTCTAAATACAGTTACTAATTTTACGTTAATTAATATTCTGTGGATGATTACATTTTCAGCTTGTGACATGCACAAGCGTTTGCCGACCAAAAGTATGACGGTGGAAGAATGTATATGAAAATTAAATGGAACGGGTAAAATGAGCAAATTTGTGGCTTCAGCGCACTTACTCAATGAATGAAACAGAAAAATATTGATAGTGCTACCTTCATTTCAGATCTTCTTAAATTCATTATCTATTATTTATAAAAATTATTTCGACATTTCGGTTTATCTGTAGGAATTAGTTAAGTTTTAAGCATCACTTGTCAGGCGTTAGTCTTCTAAAACTCGAAAATGGTTCGATAAGTTTGTTTTGCTCGTTTCTATACTGGGTTAGTGTACGTTACGTAAAAACTAAAAAAAAAAAAAAATCGTCTTAATTTGGTATGGAAATTGTCACTTTGGATTACTTTTAATAGATAGCGATCAGATTAATATGTAATAGATAGAGACCTAGCTTATTCATCGGGGCATCAGCTGGGCCCGCTAGTAGTTTCATTGGGGCATTAGGGCATCAGCTGGGCCCGCTAGTAACGAGCAGAATTTGATAATTTGTTTTAATATAAATAAATATAATCCTCGACTGTCTCAGATGTTTTATCCGTAATATTATAAGCAAGAAAATTTTATGAGAGGCTTTAAAAATATACCTCAACAATGTATATGAAAAAACTTTGTATGCTGAGGATTAGGCATCTATTATATATTGAAGAAGGCTAGCATAATAAGACATAAAAGAAAAAGTCAACGTTCATTGCTGGTTTCCTTAGTAACGGCTAGTGAACTTGTGTCGCAGACTTTTTAATAGTCGGGTAACATAAGATAATCGACGCGACAGTTGCACGCGTCGTTTCGTTTTAAGTAGAAATATGGAAGGTTGCCAACTTTGCTTGTTAGACATTGTTTTTCTTGTGGTCTAGTTTTGGGATTATACTTAATATTTATTAGAAATTTTTCATATTCTTCTATACGTGCTTATTAAAGTATTTGTAATAGTTATTGCAACAAAATTTTACTAGATTTCAATTGGGATATACTGTGAGTAAAATATCGCAGAAATATCGATTGCTACGCGTCCTCACAAACATTAACGCTTCTCTCTCAAACTTACCGAGTGCCCCAAATGGCTACGTGACACGTCATTTTCCTTCTCCAAAGTTACCCACTTACCTGAAAAGACGGAATGATAAATTAGTTTATAATTTCTTGTATTAAATGTATAATTATTGTCTGATTGGTATTTAGGTGTAGATTCAAAGTGGATATTGCTGTTAGGTAAAATATATGATCACTGAATTCAATCTTCATGTTAGTTTATATAATTTCATAATTAGGACGAACGATAACTTCGTTCGTTAAGACAATGTAGCGTGCTTAGTACTCGTAAACGGATAGACATTCAATATATATAATTGAAAATACTTTATTATTTATCAACTAATTGTTGAGAAATAACACTGAGTTCCTACTAATGCTTTAACATTAATATATTAGAAACATTTAATTTAAGCCCGTATATATTACTTGTTACTGTGTGGTAAAATCCATAATATATACATTTTTCAAAATATATATTTTACTACATAATAAAAATAGCGAAGAAATTTCAAGTTTCACAGCGTCAAATGCAAAAGCTGAAGTGGAAAGATTTAGAAACCTTCACTTGAAATACGAATTCTAAACGAATAACTCGCGTTGAGAATACGTAAGCGTTTTAAATATATTATATTAAAAATATCAAAATGGATTTATTCAAAGATGGAGTGAAGGAGTTAACTTCTTGAAATCAATTAATAACATACAACATTTTTATGTAAAGTCTAGCTTTAAGCCATTAACGATGTTACGAAAATTAAAATACTGACTTATTTTTATGGGTTTTGCCAAAATTAATATCTTTTCCCGGCGTCGGGATGTGACGAACCCATCGCCCGCTGTTGGGATAACCTCTGTCACAGCAGAGATTATTCCAACAGTGCAGTCAGTCACACTGGTGGTAGGTCTTTTGTTGCAAGAGGCCGGCTAAGGTAGGTACCACCACAGTGTCAAATATTCTGCCGCCAAATAGTAGTGCTTAGGCATTACTGTGTTCCGGTTTGAAGGGCACTGTACGCTAGTGAAATTATTGGGCAGAAGAGATTTAAGAACTAATATCTCTAGGTTGGCAACGCGTGAGTGGCATCTACTAATGGTGCTTCAAGCGCTCATAGGCTACGGCAAGCACTTACCATCAGGTGGGCCGTATGCTTGTTTGCCAACTTGTAACATAAAAAAAAAATCCTTAATTGTTAATAGTTAAATAGTTCCCAAATGCATTATCTTCATGCAATATTCAGTATTTAGAAAGGTCCAGGGGTCTGGTTCCCCTACTCCTTGCTCCTACCTCACTACGCCCATGGTCATGCGCCTCCAAGCACAATAGGGCCGGCTCGAACGGGAAATCACTAACATCTCACAAAAAATTAACGTAAAGTAACAGTATCGATACTGTTGTGTTTCGTGCGATAAGTGAGCGTGCCGGAGGCCCAATCTCCCACCTCCGTTCTGCTCCTTTTATCGCTTCTCCTCCCTTCCCTCCTCTCTCTTGTGTTGGCAATACGCATGTGATATTTCAAGTATCGCAAGTGTTCGTAAGTAGCGGTCATTGCTTAGCATCAGAATTTTTTTCCAACCATCATGGAATAATAAAATTAAAAAATTAAGGTTTAATTCTCTCATACATGTATGTCCCAATATCATTTAAAAGTTTTTAACGATATTGCGACCTAATATAATTCGGTTGGTATAAGCTTTGAACTGCTCCCAATGGTGTGATCGGGTATACGTGCGATTTACCCTTAACTGCGGTAAGGCTATAAACCCTCCACCCTACAGTTTTATCTGGAAATCGGAGTTAATTCGGTTACTAAAATAAATAGTATGGAGACTTAATAAAATAAATATTTTAAGGACAGCCTTAGTACAGTATCAAACTGACTTTTGTATGTTGGAGTTTCGGATAACACACAACCACGAATAACCATCCAAATAATAAGTACATATTGTGTACATGGTCAATGCGACACATAGGGGAACCAGTAACTTTTGAATAAGAGCAAATAACGTATCACGAGTTAACGATTATTATTAAATTTTATGATAGTAACCGGAATCGACAGCTGACCGTGCTCTCTGAGGCATGGTGGGGAAATCCACAAAAACAAACCCCAAGACCGAAACAGATATGTATAAAAAACATTTGCTGTGAGCAGGAATCAAACCCTCAACCTTCGAGGCTCGAAGCAGGTTAGCTATCAGCACGCCAAAACAATAGTCATCAGATCTCTACATATAGACCAGCTACTTCCAATTGACCGCATCCAACGTAGAGCGGGTCGAATTGTCGCCTGCATGCCTTCTGGTGTTGCAGATGTTCATGGGCGGCGGTGATCACTTAACATCAGGTGAGCCTCCTGCCCGTTTGCCCCCTCTTACATAAAAAAAAAGACGATACAGTTCAACGGCATTCAATCTATACTGAAACTATAACATCTTAATTAGTAGATTACGCTGGTCTGAATCGGCCCTAAGCCTTTATGTCAAAGGCTTATAATACATATATTTATCGTAACTAATACAAAGTGTACAATTGAGTTGATAACAAAAAACAAAACTGTAAACGAGTTGAAAACGTTCCGTAGCTAAACGAATGGCTTACGGTCGTTAGTTAACAGGTATAACAACTTTAAATCTGATTTATGTTATCTGCTTAGTTCAATATATACAGTCAGTAATTTCTCTCAGAACTGACCGGACGGAATTAAATTTGAGACCCCATGAGGGCTCAGTTTTTCACGGCTCAATACTCGGCTCCCACCCGGTGACGCTGTCAAGGCCAGCAGGGCCAACAGCAATAAACGTTAAAGAAAGCCAGTAATTTGTGTATGTTTTAAAATTAATGTTGACTAATTTAATTTAATTTTATTTCAATTTAGCAACGCTTACAGAAATTCGTAAGCATTTTGAAAGGCAACTTAACTTTATTCATTTGTTACGGAAGTCAATGTCAACGGAAACACCCGAGTGAGTTCGACGAGACCCGACCACCACCTGGATCGATTTTCTAGTTGAACTTGCTACGTATGCCTCGGCATTGAGCAGTTTATAGCTCTTATTAAGATACGGTCACGGCTGAAGCCAAGGCTGTTTTGTTTGAACTCGAAGCACAAAAGGAATTATTTATATATAAAAATGTTCGAAGTTTTCGTTTTATTTCAGAGATGAATGGCATTATTTCTGGAAACGTTATATTGTAGGTTTGTGATAAATCAGATGTAAAATTGTGGAGATTCTAAATACAGGCTATAGAAGATTCTGGTCGTGGATAGCGCGCGTTTAATTATCATAATACATTTATTTTTTTAAATAATTGCCTAGTGTTTGACGGATTGATTAAGTTTAGGGCTACTACGTCGTCGTGTGTCATATAGAGTGTAATAATTTAATTCAATCTAAAGCTTTTTGTATCTGATTAGGAAGTTGAATATGATATTCAAATTTGTATAAGTTTACCCTTAAGGGTGCAAAATAACGATAGGGAATAGGGGATGAAGGCAGTTTGTGTGGAAATATGTAACGCTTATGTAAATGTTACACGGAGGCGAAGCCTCTGGCAGAAGCTAGTAGATTATATGCGAAATATAATTACCATAATTTCATTACGTTTAAATGATTTTGATGCCATTGTACTCATAGTTACAAGCATATGTGACAAGGAAATATTATTGGTTTTAATTATAAAACTCGATTTAACTTAATAAACGATTCTTACAGCTGTTTAAGTATTGCTTAAGAATAGAAAAGCGTAGTTGTCAGATAAATCAAAGATAAACCGATATAATTGGTTGTTAAATATAGTTGATGGGGAAGGGAAAGGAGGTGCGGGCTAAAGCGAAAGCATGCGCGAGCATTCGAAAGGACAGCAGCTGATAGCGTGCTTTAGCATACGATACGTTTAAAACGTTCCAGCGAAATGGATGTTCAATGAATAGTGTATAGTATTGCCGTAATTACATTTAATACCATATCAAACTATACATTATTTTGTTTATTTGCTACCGCTTTTGGCAAAAACTCAAGATCAAACTCAAATTCATATTATTATTTATTAAAATACGCCTTTAAGTACTTTTGAATCGTCAAATATAGTCTGTACTCTGTTGTATCCAAGTGAAGCTACCGCCGATTCGAAAGGCAGATTCGGTAGAGAAGTGCCTACAAAAACTCTACATTGACTCTTTTCAAATATATTCAATCACATTTGTCACATTTTGCAACTAGGTTTTATATCGTACATAAAATTAAATGTCGTACATAATATTAATTCCATGTCTCATTGGCTGCAATATAATGTAAATGTTTCTCGTTTATGACATATGGGTGGCATATTAGTTATTAAATATTTTACAACTAGAGCCCTTCACAAAGATGTCAAGGTTAATGTATTACTTCTACAGCCTTGAAACATTGTCGACATTGGCGTGTTGATAACATATTGATTCGTTACAATAGCCCTTCATTCTTTCAATAATAAAAACATGCACAAGCATCGGTAGCTATGTCAATGCTGTAATGTATGTTCTTGTATTACATTATGTATAATGATTTTGAAAATAGTATTTTAATGTGGTTGAATTTATAAGGTTTGCTGTGTTTTTACTAGTACGTATTAACTATTTCTAGGGTTCCGTACGCAAACTACGTCAACGGAACCCTATTACAAAGCCTCGGCTGTCCGTACGTCCATCGGTCCATCCATCCATCTCTCCTTTCGATTTGTTAGTAGAATTTTATTTGATAAGCAATAATTGAATTATAATAAAGATAGTTATGTTATAGTAGTTCAAATTAAAATTAACAGGGGTAAAATAAAAATGACTGCATGATATTATGCTTTCGTTTTTCCAGAATTATCGACGACCTTACAATACCGAATGCATAAATATTTTAATGTTTTTAACACGACCGCTTCAACTAAAAATAACTAAAGGACACTGCTACATTGAAATTTCTTTTGAAGGCTATAATATATATTATCATTTCAAAAGCGAAGCAAACCTTTATAATGTCATGTAACAATGTATGTATGTCGCAGCAATATTTTGAAATCCGCAAAATTATAAATCCATTAATAACATTATATTATAACTTAGCTGATATATTGTAATCAGGCGATTTTTAAAACAAAATTACGGGCCGATTTTATTTAAATTATAATATTACTAGACTAGATCATTGATATTATAAATATTTATTGGTAGAAGCATCGTGCGTCGTGAGTCAAGAGCTACCACTATACACTGTTTGGAAAGCTGGATTCACCGAGAAATTCACTACTCTTTGTAATATTAAAAATGGTATTTTCTATAGAGTATATTTATTTCTATATTTGCACATTGTAGATTTAGTAATTTATTTATTCTATGCATAGGGTAATAAAGTCCGCTGTACCTCATAGTTCTTTGATTTCATGCATTTAAATGTAAGTATTTTTATTAAGAGTTATACAAGTAAAATTTATATTTAGAGTATCAAAAGAACACGAATTCGTTTTAAACATATGACGGGTGAACGATATCGCAATTATTTTTTAAAAGAACGTCATAGCCTTAATGACGCCAGCAGTGATGACGTCAAGTTCTATTTCTTGATAAATCCATAAATAATAAAGTTTAAGGTATAATTAATTTTGAAATGCCCAAAAATATTAATGGTAGATACAATGTTATGTTTAGATGATATAAAATATAATATTTTGACACAATGTCTTATGCATAGTTCGCATAAAATATATGATATGGTAGAAAATGTAAAGAATAGTCCTTTTATATATAATAATAAAGAATGCTATCGATATTGATTTGTAGTGTATAAGTGTATTGGATATCTGCGCAAGCTATTTACCTTATATACGTACTTTACTTTATTGGTTAACACGTAGACTCGTAGCATGTGTAAGCTTGCTACTCAGAGAAGTATGTACTTTAGAAATGACATATGAATGTCATACATAAGTATGATATGTTGTTATCAAAAAATCAAGACTTTTCCTACTGTAACTACAGAGTTCTTGATCTAATCTTTATAAGCATTAAAAGATTAATCGGTTGGCGGTATTCAAAAAAGTTGGTTAACGTGAAGCCATTTATTTCTAAAAATCACAAAGATTTACTTCGGGGACTTCATTAAGATTCCGTAGAAAAGGCGAAAATAACTGTTATTGCTTCGTCATGTCCGTCTGTCTGTTCGTATATCAATCAGTAATTTTCCTCAGAGACTATTGCCTCTGTTAAAAAGGCTATAGACGAAAAGATAAAATTGCAGTAATAAAATAAAAGTGGTTCAATTTCTATTTTATATTTATTTTTATATGTATTTTAGACATCAAAAGCTTTCCGTCTTGAAACTTTTCTATACGTTCATTTCATACCAATAGTAATTTACCCTTAGAAGGTAGTAAATATTTATATCACACCAAATATATTACGAATAGGTTGAGCTTGCGGGTAAGTCATTTGGGGAAAAGCCATATATGCTTGGCTGACAGGTTCATTTATATTGTAAGAAAATTCTACATATAAAATATATTACACTTACTTACGTTATATGATTTCTTAAATACAAAGAATATTTTTTATCCTTCGTGATCACATTTTCAATTCATGTAATCTGCATATTGTTTGTTTAATGTAATTCTTAGATCAATACAAATTGGTCGGGATGTGACGAGACCATCGCCCGCTGTTGGGATAACCTCTGTCACAACAGAGATTATTCCACCAATGCAATCAGTCACACTGGTGGTAGGTCTTTTGTTGCAAGAGGCCGGCTAGGTAGGTACCACCGCAGTGTCCAATATTCTGCCGCCAAATAGTAGTGCTTAGGCACTACTGTGTTCCGGTTTGAAGGGCATTGTATGCTAGTGAAATTACTGGGCGAACGAGATTTAAGAACTAATATCTCGAGGTTGGCAACGCGTGAGTGGCACCTACTAATGGTGCTGCAAGCGCTCATAGGCTGCGGCAGCCACTTACCATCAGGTGGGCCGTATGCTTGTTTGCCAACTTCTAACATAAAAAAAAAAAAAAAACTATTACAGTTATATGTTAGGCATAATTTACGCACTGACCAAGCCATATCTGTTGTTAGCGGCGGTCTCAATCAATCACGTAGTGACAATAGTGTAATTAACATCAAGGCAATAATGCGGTGTCTGACATTATTATTGATGAGCAATACATCTTATCTGTATTGACATTAAGGTTTGATATGAAAAATGGTCATCATTTTAGCCTGAGTCAAACTCAAAATATTCTTGATTCAAGTAGGGATCTAAGCACTTTTGAACTGACGTAATATTTACACTCTGTTGTTTAAGTTAAGCTACAAACGGAAAGTTAATTCTGCAGAAAAGGACCGGCAAGATCTCAACAGTTACGAAATTGATATTTATCAAACTTTACAATTAAATTTAATATCCTGCATTAATTTCTAATTGCACTAATTCCACACCCTTCAATTTATTTGTTTACAGAATAACAAACATTATTTCTTAATCATTGCTAAACATAAATATTCAATTTTAATGGTGATAGATTCAAAACTGTGTGACGCGAGAGGCACGCAAAATTGACGCGTTATTCTGGGAGGGTTACGATATTTTTTATACTATACTGTATTTAAATTTGATATTTGATATATATATGCATCACGAAAGGTATAACATTGTTTTAAATCAAAATAAAAAAAATACATAATGCTAAAGTTGAAGGTAACTGTAACTAACTGTTAGATTTAAATTTTGTACTCTCACAAAGCCGCCATAATAGTAAAAAAGCTTAAAGTTTCATTTCCTTATTTAGCATGAAGTATTTTATGTCAAAGAAAGATAATTATACTCTTTGAATCATATTTCAGTTTTAAAAATCTTTGAGAGCTTTAATTTAAAATTTAGTTTTCTGACGCGTTCTACAGATTAAAACTGGAAATCCAAACTTCAAATTGTTAATTACTAGATTGTGACAATATTTTTACATTGCGAACGTAGCTGGCCTTTTCTTCACCCCTCGAATTTCGTTATTGCATACTCTTTCGGTGTATAAGTTTATTACAATTAAATAATAATTTCATTTCAGTTTTCAATATAAAAAGGTTGATAAATATATTTCATTGAATTATGTCTGTATTTCCTTAAAAGTTTTCTTCGTGATTTTGTTGATTAAATAGATTTATTATATTTTCAACACGGAACAGGTAACCTAACAGGTAAATGGCTGAATTAATTTTGGTTTGGGCACTCATAATGATGTTTTAGGTTATAATAATGAAGCAAATTTTGGTATTTACGGTACATATTCAGAATATTACAATTCTTCGCAAGTACTACAAATTCGCAGTGGCTTGTAACATTTATTACAACGTTACATTTATTATTAACTATTTTTACCCGTGGTTTCGCCCGCGTAATTAACGATTTTCATTGAGTCACCTTATACTTTATTGTTGAGAAGCAGTAATTATGTGATAATTATAAAACGGAATAGATTGAAACACGTTTTAATGTCTTACACAGGTATTTGACACAGACGACATATAGTGACAGAGACAATGACAGTGACAATTTTTTTATTGTTTATGTTTACTAATTTAACATTTATAAATAATTAGTTCCCCTCACAAACTATCATTCCCTATTTCACACCCTTCAAATTTTGTATTTTCTATATCGACTGTTAGCGGCCAAAAGAGGCTAACCGCCACTTTACAAATTTTACAGGAGAGGGGTTCAAAGTTTGGATATATTGAAAAAATAAACCTAAAAACATTTTTTGTTGGGTCCAGATACTTTAAATTTTGGGTAGATTGACCTTTCGAATGTATCTCCAGAAAATGGCTTCATTAAATTATCATTTACGGGCGGTTACCCTCGAATGTCCTCGATTTTGGAAACAGCAAAAACGTCGTAAGTGAAAATAACTTATGTGAAAATAACTTTACAAAATTCGTTTTAATAGGTTTAGCGGTTTAGAGGTGAAAGCGTCACAAACAAACTAATTTTTTTTTTTTTATATAAACGCCGGAGGGCAAATAACTCCACTCCACCTGATGGTAAGTGGAAGTGGAGTCCACACGCGAAGGTGGCTAATATGGTTGCAGAAGGCGAACTGTACTAGCCATCCTCGCCCTGCCTACCCGCAAGGTGCCTCTTCACGCCTCGTTTGAAGGACCCTAGGTTGTAACAATGAGGGAACACGTGTGCCGGTAAAGCATTCCATTTTCGCATTTATGCTATAAAATAGGATTATGTTATGAGTGGTTAAAATACTAAAAATCTGTTAATAATGTGCAGTCCACTTTGAAAATATGCAGGAATTATTTTTCCGCCCTTCGTTGAAATTGAGAAAAATATGTCATGGAAGTGTTTTAATGATAACACTACTAAATTATTATTATTCTAGCACGCGGATATAGCCCAGTACAGAACTTAGTTCTTAATACGATTTTAAAGAAATACTACCTTGAGATATGCTGCTATATCCATCCGGTGTCATTAACGGGGTATCACCACTGTTGAACATGTCTTTCATCACTAAAATTTACAAGTGTTTTATTATAATATATTGTCCATTCTTTAAACTAAACTGATACACTTGCTACACTCAGTCTTCAGTCTCCAACTTAGTCACATTAAAAAGAAAACGAAAGGTGGAAATCAAAGATTTTGGAAGAGGCAGATGTTTTGTTAGCAATTATAATAATTATTAATGGTTAATAAAGTTTTTGTCCCCGTTTAATAACTGAACTGTTGCTGTAGCGGCGTAACAACCCTTAAACAAAGACGCTTTATCATCTACTATCTGAAATGAAGGATAAAGGAATAGAAGGAAGAGGGAAAGGTCAGGGTGGAATTTGAGCTTCAAGACCTGTCACTCATCACAGTTGTCAAGCAATCCAAGCAGTGCCGCTACTACTGCTGTATGTATATTCTGTGAGAAGGTAGTAAGTAGCTACTTTACCTCTAGAATCGGCACGTTAAGGCCGTAAACTCAAGACAAGAAATCTTTTAGCAAAACTAAATTGCGTTCGGAGATTAAGAAATGGAATAGCATCCGATTTAAATTGCAATCGTTAATTGTACGAAATGGCAGCAATAAATAAAACTAATTTAGTTTCTGATATTGTCCCTTTTCTCACAAAGCCCTTAAATTGTTAACTACACACAGTGCGGTATAACGGCTAGTCATAAATCACTCTAAGGGTTGAAGCTTGGAAACTTAATAATTAACACAATGATGTAGACTTACATACTATTAATAATGTAAAGATGATGACAATTATTGAGTAACAAAATACTGTAAATAAATTATTTTGCTACTCAGTAATTGAACACCGCACCTTCGATTTATTTTTATATTGATTAATGTAAAAAAAATTTGCTTGTTGAAGCGTTAACTATATTTAGTTATATATGGACGCAAATAAGCAATACCATGTCAACCCACACGAATATCATTTCGAGAAAAACGCGTTTGAAAATTTTGAACAACTTGCTTTATACGATTTTTTTATGTATTGGTCAAGTTTTTGGCAATTTCAAGATGTATGTAAGTTATTTTACTTATTAAAAAAATAATAATAATAAATTGCACGATTAAAAATGGCTTTTTAGAAGTTTTAAAGCTTTAAACCCTACAAATATTAAAGAAAAATGTTCTTCAGCCATTTACCAACACTTCTGCATATATAACTCAGTTTTTTCAATTTTGTGGGTTGACATGGTATTGCTTATTTGCGTCCATATATGTGTTGCGTTATATATAAATACGAATGGACTTAAATAAACAAATACAGGTATAATAATAACTAATACAACAAATACTAATTCATTACAGGCCGAAGGGTATCTCTCCCGTTGAGAAGATAGTATAGATATTAGCTTCTAAAGGATTTCATCCTCTTAGCGTTCAAAATTACTTTCGCCACCGTAATCCACGAAACTTGAAACCAACATTTAATATTTAAAAACTATAAAAATCTTTGTCTGTTATGATTTACTATTCTTTCAGTTATTATATACTATTACGAAAATTTTTGTGTTATATAAATAAATAAATAAATAAACGCTACACACTCAACGGCCCCCATTAGGATAATTATATCCTGTGTCGGGGGTCCGGAAACATTCACAATGACAAGGACAAACACAACCAGACCGGAAAACATGCCTGTACGATTAATACAAGCATCTGCTCCGAGCGGGAATCGAACCCGCAACCGTCGAGACTTAAGGCAGACTCGCTACCCACAACGCCACAACGGTGTCATTTTTTATTTATTTTGGCGTAATAATATATTATTGTAAGCTTTACTTCTTGAGAAAATTTTAATAAGTTACTTAAATACAAATACAGAATACAAGCATAAATATTTATTTAAAAGAACAGACTCAATCTGCAATTCTATTTTGAAAACAATTTTCATTTTGATTTTCCTCGTGCTAAAATTAATTAAAGCGTTACACAAATACGTAATATTTTATCGATAAGCGAACGTTTAATTACGAGTTTGGTTTCGAGCAATTACTGTTCTACAGCTATGCAAAGTCTTTTCAATTTTGTTATACAATTTGCTTTCTTTTTTGTGACTTATCTACGTACCTATTATCTAGTTTAGTACTAAGCTGGCCATACGCCTTTTTGTCTCCAAAATAATTAACATAATAATCAGAAGTAATAAATTTTTTTATTAAATATAGTATAATTTGATCGTTTTAAAAACCATAAATTTCAAGTACCACACATTCCTAGTAGTCAAACCTAATTATATTACGACAAATTTTTATATAATTATTTATGTAGTCGAGGATCTTGGTAACTATCCAAAAAAAATGGCTCAAATACAAAACCTCCTTTATGTTAATGGAAATGCCAGACTATTTAAATAAACTTAGCTTTGGTCAGGTAGTAATAATAATTTTACTCAGTTACTATTCTCTCTCCTGATTATAAATCGTATTGTGCTTCGTATTTAACTTTAATGCTATGTTCTATAGTTTGACAGTTTGAATCCGCTTAAGCCCGCGGTGGATTAAATCCGTCGAGTCCGTTGTTCAGGATGGATAAACTTTTGAATATTTCAATTAATCTGTTTGATCATGCAACAAAATTTTAATTATTATTGTTATGAAATTTAAGACTTTAAAATTGAACTATTATAATACCCTCACATAATCAAACTATAGTATTATAAAACTGTCTGTTTAGTAAAAAACTGAAAACAATCCCATTTGAAATTCTGTGTTCCACTAGTTTTATCGTAGATATGGTTTAATTTCTGTATACTAAGAAATTGTACATGAACGGACGGATTAGCAAAAAATAAAATGATTTATTTTTATGCCGTTTTTTTGAATCTATTGATTGACAAATATATTTATTGTAATGTTATAAAGGAAATTTTTACAAGTTACACTATTACAAGCAGAGGGTTATATCTTTTTGATTAAAATAGTAGCTAAGTAACAAATAAAAGGCCCGCCCTCGCAGTGTTTAAAAACAACATAATCACTTATTATATTTTCATCACTAGTCACTGCTTATGTAACTATCAATGCCGCTTAGAAATAGTTATCAAAGTCAATGTTATCACGTAATTCACGTCAATCGAGAATTTTCCTTTCGCGAAAGCACGTCGGCGTCGGTATGGTGGTGCGTCACCACTGCCCCCTGAAACCCATCACTCCGAGCTTTGCGACATCGAGCAAATGTTTAAAAAATAGATATGGTATTTTTTAATGTTTTTATTAGGTTTATGTGTTCGTAAAGCGTATGGAAAATTCGTTGCTAAGACTAGAATTATTTTTTTAATTAGTAGCTTGTTCAGAAAACTTATAATAAAAAAATACTTTAAAACTAATTAGAATGTTTAAGATTATATTATTTTTAAAGAATATTAGTAATGCCTTGAAAAGGCAAGGAAAAAATTCCTATTTCCAATAGAGTGGGTACGATAATAGCCCTAGGGGTTCAGGATCGAACCCGCAACATTCGCGTTAACGTAGCGGAGTCAGCCCTTCTACCGTTGAGCTATTGAGGCTTTTAAAAGCAAAAAACTGAACATAAAATTTAATTATTTGCTTGCATGTTTAAAGTGCAACAACCCCTTATACTTTACAAGAATAGTCATAAAAATGTAGACGGACTTTTATCTTTTGTCAAATCGTATTTTTTAAAGTAATAATAACGTGATCTTTATTGTTCATACATATGACATGTCATATAAATGTGTAAAATATTTGTGTGCATGACTATTCATAAGTAGAACGATATATTATGTAAGTGTAGGCATGAGCCAGTGACGTCATCACAATATACGATCGTGAGCTACGACTGTTAGACCACACCTATTGTGCAAACGCGGTATAAACATATTAAGTAAAATACTACGGCATCCACAATCCACAATATCCGAATGCTTTTATGCTAGATAAGGATTAACTCACATTATATTATAGTTATAATAGCTCATACATATAAAAATAGTAAGTTTTTCTAAAAAGTGTCAGAATTTTAGAAATCTTAAAAATATATTACAAATGGTATTTTTTAGGGTTCCGTAGCCAAATGGCAAAAACGTCCATCCGTCTGTCCGTCCATCCGTCTGTTCGTCCGTCCGTATGTCACAGTCATTTTACTCTGAAACTATAGGCTCTATCTATACAAAATTTAGCAAATAGGTGTATTCCGCGAACCGCGACACAATTTTTTAGTCGACCTAAAATATATAAAAATTAAGGGTACCAGTTCATACTTGTACTGATAGTTGAAAAAAAAATTTTCAACCTATAGAAACGTGTGAGATACCATTAGATAGGTCTTTTAAAATCATAATGAGGTTTTATTTTAACTTTTTTTATTAAGTCCGTAGTTGTTAAGATATTGGCTCCTAAAGTCATAAAAATTGTGTCCCCCCTCTAACTTTTGAACTATGGGATTTAAGAATCTGAAAAAAAATTGAGGTTTTAGAACTTCAATAGAAATTTCAACGACATGAAGAAGATCGGTTTACAAATTTTAGAGATATACAAGTTTTTCCCATAACTTTGTTTTTCATATTACTTTTAATAATTACTATCAAATTACCAACCTATTTTTGAGGTCGATTTTAATTAGTTTATTATTTTTAAAATCCTTAAGATTCTTCATCATCAAGCTGCGAAACCCTTTAGTTTCGACTGTGCGTGGTCCACAGCGCACTTGGCTGGTAATTATTTAAATCCTTAAATTGATTGTGAGTTTTTTTCTTTAGACAATATGTCACCCTCATAGGGACTTCTACTCTAGGATATCACAAACGTCTCTTAAGGCAAACTTTAACAAAATGTAATAATAATCTTGCTTCATCCGACAAGGGTGAAGCAAATATACAAGTAGGTACTGTTAAAAAAACCGACAACCTAACCTATTAAACTGTATAATATCTTGGAACTGCTGCCGCTGTACTTCATCTCTTATACACTCCACTCATATATGATGCACATCTTCTGATTTATTATAAAAACAAAAGTTATTTATTGCCACTACAATTTGCCTAGTGTTCATTAGTAACAGTATTTGCCCATTTTTAGGAAAAGTGTTTTTATATACCACCAACGGTAACAATTAAACCTATAATTTTCCTGAAGGGGAAGTAATGGTAACTTGTTTCAATGAGTGACATAGTTACCAACATGATTTAGGCTTTCTGCACTCAAGCCTTGAACCTATAGCATAAAACGGTGCTGCAAATTAATTCTTTGAAACTATAAGACAAAACTAGTATATTATAGAGCTTAATAGCAAATTTAATTATCTTGAAAGCTGTCTAACGATCTTGGCTCTTTGTACAATACACCTTTGTACTCACAATGTCTTTTGTTTTTACACTACTTCATATTTAAGTATTAGTGTATCTGTAGTAATAAAAAAATATCTTTTGGTCCAAAACCATTATTACTCCTATAAAATTTTAAAAGCAAAATCTGGTTTTAACATAATATAATTCTAATGTTCTGAACGAGAATATGTTAAATGTGTTCTAAGTATATTGTAAATTTAAATGATTCAATATAGTTAAAAAGAAAACCTCTAAAAATAAACAGTAAGTATTTTTTTATAAGGAGATGAGAATTTTCGATTTTTTTTTACTGAAACGAATGCGTATACCCCATAATTGAAATGTTAATCTTTTACGTTGAATACTTTTTCTATTTTGATACTTTTTGTTGTTGCAACACTTTCTGATTTTGATAATTATATACAATAGTTAAATAATACCCTAAGGGGTCCAATATGGTCATAAGACTGTAAACATACTTAATATAAGCATATGCATCACTTTTTGGAAGAACAATCGGAGATTTTCCTCATGTAACCGACATTTGGTGGTCATCTAAATTATTGCTCAGAATCATACAACAGGCTTGAAAAAGGTTTTAGATTTCTTTTTCAGTATAAAACAAACAATTCTGATCATATTACATATAAATGCAAAATTAATTTTAAAACTTTGTAAATAAATGTCTGAACTTAAAAAAATTATAAAGTTACGCGCAAATGCCAAATACAGGAGTAATCCATATAATTATCTATATATATAAAAGGCTTAAAATATTTTTTCTGATTTTTTCAGAGAAATTGTATATAATAGGAAATTTTCTTTAGATTATTGCAAAATTTTACTAAAAACTTTAAAATACAGTCCTCAAAATACCACACAAGAAAAGTCTAACGTATTTTATCTATCTATATAAAGTTAATGTTTGCATGTTTGTCCTCTATGTCTGTCTAAACCATTGATTAGGTTATGTTGAAACTTTGAAAAACTATACCGTCTACACTCGCAAAGGTATACAAAACATTTTTTTACACTCTTTTCTTAAGTTTGGCGGGTGCAGCTTGCATATTATAAGTATCACTAGCTAATCTTGGGTAATAGGTATTTCAACAAATTCAATCAAAATTTCCCTTCTTTCGTCATTTTCCTATATCAACAACTCTAGAAGTTTCATTGTTATCTACATGTGGACGGCCCTGGCGGTGTCATGGTCGCTGTGTTAATTTATTGATCAGGCACATGGAATAGAGGACGCATATAAAAACTTAGTATTGTTTGCAGTGAACAAAGTTTGAATATCACATACCATAGTAATGAAACAGTTTTATGAAATTTTTGCCCATAAAGCTACAATATCGATTTTAATGTGTCATGTTTTTATGTGTCACTCACTAAAAGTATACTTTGTTTCTATTAAATACTACAAGAAGTATAGTTTGCGAATTACCGAAAGCTTTTAGCTGTTAAAACAATTATAATTTATAAGTTATGCTTTTTGTTAACGAATGAATGTCCCTTTTTTAGAAGCTTCTAGCATTCCGTACCTCAAACATCCCGCGAGCTGTTATGCGTATATTCCCTCACATTTATATTAATGTAACCTCGATTAGTTCCTTATCTTTACCAATTTTTATAACGATTGCATCTATGATTTGGAAATGAACATTACATATTGATACATAATGTATACATTACGCATTCCAACCATTCTTATTAGCTTTTTATCTACATATATATAAAATTCTACTGTACGTATGTACGTCACTGAACTCCACCTAAACGGGCCGACCGATTTTGATGAATTTTTTTGTGTTAGTTTCAGTGGATTCGAGAATGGTTTATATTCACAATTGGACGAAGCAGGGGGCTATCGGGTTCCAGTTTTTTTTGGGGCAGGACAACGTCTGCCGGGCCTGCTAGTACAATATATAAAAGGAGAAGACCTCACTGACTATGAATGCCCAGTCTAAGCCGTTGGATCTAGAAAGCTGAAAAAGAAGCGTGAAAAAAGATTTGAAAGCTAGCGTACAAGCTATATCCCGTAGGATGTCCATCATTTTTGAAACTAGAACCATGAAACTTTTTTGGAACAGTTAAAGGAAAAATAAACACGTGTTTTAACATTTTCTAAAATCTTACCTTGGAAGGTTCAAATAGGGGTTCATAGTACGTATTAAAATGCTTTTTAGGCGGGCGAAGCCGCTGGCAGAAGCTAGTATTATATATGTCTATACAACTTTATAATTAAATTCTGGATTTGAACTAACTGAAACTTGTTAGTGGTCGAACATTAAGTTGAAGATGAACGGCGCTTTGTTCTGGCGATATATTAATTGTAAAAGTAAAATACACGTAATTGTATATTCAATATTATATTAAAATATCTCTTTAAGTAAGAAAATTTTGAGGCAAATATTTTTTCAATTTAATCTCTTTAATGACGATTTAGACAGTTAATTAGATCAATAAAGCAAAGATTACCTCTTTAATGACAAATTGATGGACTGCAGAGTGTAGACATTGTGTTTTTGTGTATTATATTAATTAAATAAAATTCATATTGCTCTTTATTATCTCATTATATCGACTATTGATGTCAACATTTCCACCGCTCATTAAATTTGTCATCAGTAATTATAAAAATGTTTTATTTTATAGCACGGTATCCTGCTGATATTATAAATGTGTAAGTTTTTATTTGTGGATTTATCTAGTAAATATTTAAGGATATTGCTTAGTTTCATATTAAATAATAAATAGTTTTATATAGTAACATCACAGTCAATTGCAAGTCATTATGGTTTACATTCTTACATACATTCTGAACAAAATACTAGGAAACATGAAAATCTAAAATTGTATGCAGATTTTATTACAATAAAAATGCTAGCCATATTTTCTTTTGTTCCAAGTCTTTACATAAATCTTCAACCTACATATTTAACCGTCTCTTAAAAAAGCGCACGAAACTCTGAGGTAGTCAATGTTTTTATAAGTTAACATTAAGTGAACATTCTTGTAAATAGGACAGGGCAGGGTCGACCGCAAAGGGTCGCACGCGATAATCTTTCTACCGTAGCCCTGTGCAGATCCTGAAACAGACGTTTTGCCTTATAAATGTATATTACCTGTATAAACTTGTACAGTCCCATTTAAGAGGATTAAAACGATTCATTAAATACTTACGTTTATATCGTTATTAGTTCTTGTTTACGAATTCCCCTTCCTGTTGGGAATAACTAGTAATTATTCATTACTAGTGCCTCTGAGAGCTGTAGAACTTGCAATTTTGCTTTTGCGTTGCCTGAGGCAATAAAAATATTCACCACGCATCTTAAAACAAAATCCGTAAGTATTTTTACGTTTTAAGATGTTTAGTGATGTTAACATTTATCTCCTTTCGAACATTTTCTTTCGAATTCTGCAAGAAGTTTCTATACGATGGCTTTGTTTAATATTAGTTCACGTAGTTGAGTTTGTTTAAGATACTGTTATTTGTAAAAATACCCATGAGAGCAACATAGTCACTCCATGACTCTGCTCTTAAAATGAGATTTAAAAAAACCTATATATCTGCACTTTTAAATTTTTTTCTAAATACTAAATTTAAAAATGCATATAATTAATGAACCGGCTTACAAAATTTTACGGTGGAGAAATGCGGCCTGTAGAGGAGAACAGCAAGATAACCGACGGACAGACATAATATGAAAATATTTTTGCCCAAGCATAAACAAAGACGTTTCGCTTGCGCTACACGTGCGCTCGGTAAATATATAAAAATTTAAATTCGGTATTTGTTAACTTTCTGTTTGTAATTTACTGGATTTCCAGACTACCTCGAGGTGTACTTCAGATAATAGAGTATGATAGTTAGTAGGAAAAGTGGAAGTTTTCGAGATGTCGACTCCAAGTAATCCAATATTAGGGATGAAAGACAAAGAAGTGTTCTCAATATGAGGAGATACGACACCATTATCTCTGAGTTGATAAAGAACTTCATTACTTTGGAAAACAAGAAGTTGATAGGCTATAGGCATATAATTGGTGAGGTTTTCTGGGATACTATTATATATGTATAAATAGTTTTGTACAGTAAAAATGAATATGACAATAACAAAAAAACAATGTGTCGCACACAACAATTAATATTTATGTCTACGCAAATATATTCTATTTTTATCTTTAAAATGTAATCTTGGTTTAATTATTCAAGATTAAAACCACTAATATCTTGATCAGATACCATACCATAGAAATTAAATTTTCCGATCTATAAAATAGTCAATGAAATATTAAATGAAACCGATGATTAAAACATATTAAACATGATTAAAACATACGATAGATAGCAAAGCGAAAAACCAAGCTACATTTCAAGATACACAACTAAAGAGACTGTGTTATATTATGTTGTGTCCGAGCCTCTGACAAGATAAGTGCGATAATAGATCTGTAGAGTGCAAAGCTTTTAATTATTTAATGGTCGAACTCACAATAGTAATTACAAAAGACGTTTTTATATATTTGCCGAGTCGCTACTTTTTATGGTAATCATGACAAAGCACTATAAATTGCTTGTGAAAAATGTCTGCATATCTTATCACTAGTGCTTACAAATTATGAGGTAATCTAAAATGCCATTTACCTGAAAGATCTCATATTAGTTCAAGAATATAATTATACTCGTTAATGTTGCAGAGCAATAATTTAAGATAAGAATATATAATACACTACAAGTCTATGGTGAAAATTTACGTTAATTTTTAATTTTAAAGATATTAAAAATATCATATTACGAGTAACATTAAACGTAAACGTAAAAGCTACACATTCAACGGCCCCCATTAGGATAGTGATATCATGTGTAAGGAGTCCGGAAACACACACATCGACAAAGAAAAACATACCCAGACCGGAACACATGCCTGTATGGCCAATACAAACATCTGCTCCGAGCGGAAATCGAACCCGCAACCTGTGGCGCTTCAGGCAAGTTTGCTACCGCTGCGCCAGAACGTCGTCAATCGTCGGCGTCATTGTAAGTTATATAAAATTTGTATACCTACCTCGGTTTATTCATGGACGAAATTTATTCCAATGTCAAGTGCAATAATAATAATCATTCTTATTCAACTCATTTGTTTTATAAACATTAAATATTTTTAAGGCCAAGGTTTTAATGTTAATTTAATCAGAATTAGAGTTAAATATTTGGAGATTGAGATATTTTTAAAGAATATTTTCAAGGCATTACTAATATTCCTATTGTCCTTCTAAATAAGCTCGTTGCTTGCGTTAGAAGTGATTACGACAATAGCCCAAGAGGCTCAGGACCGAACTTGCAACTCTTGTGTTAACGGAGTCGGGCCTTCCATGGTTGATCTTTTGATGCTTTAAATGTCTGACGGTAACCGAAGACTTTTACTACTATTTAGACTAATATGAAGTTGAAGAATCACTTTGTCCGCTGAGATATTATTTCAACCATATTTATGATAAAAATTGGGGTAAGTATGATTGGGAGATGAGATGTGAATTGGGCCTCATTGGATATACTGCTTCTACTTTTGGGAAATTCTAAGACGTGTATACGCTGGTGGTAGGGCTTACAAAAGAGTCCGCCTGGTTAGCTACCACCGCACGTTGGTGAAAAACTCGTAAAGTGACTGCTCGTCAGCCGCGTTTCGAGGTCAGCCAGTGTATAATCACTTGTACGCTAAAAAAGGTTGGCAACGCATCTGCATGCTCTCTGATGTTGCAGATGTTCATAGGCGGCGGTAATCACTTACCATCAGGTGAGACTCCTGACCGTTTGTCCCCATAAATGTCTGACATAAAAAAATATATACTTTAGCACCCAGGTTGTAAGGAGAAACGTTCCTTTAGCAATAATGTATGTTTCTTTTATCTATGCGATATTCGAGTAATGCTTTACAGTGGTAGTAAGACTATTTTGTTATAATGAGACTTGCTCCCGTGACTTCTTGTTATCTTTAGCAAATATTTTTATCCTTAAAGTATTAGCTTATAACAATTTGTATGTTTTGAATTTAATTAAATCAAATTTACTAACATAGAGAATAAGTCTGTATTACTAACAAATTGAGTCATTGTTGCTCCTAATAAAAACTATTATTATTATTATTATTATTATAACACTCAATTGTCTAAGAGCTAGCGGTTTAATTAACTAACCCGTTTCCCACAAATATAGATAAAAAATAAAAAAGTTTTATTATCGGTCAATTCAAAAAGCACCAGTTTGCCAGACCTGATAATTATAATTGTCTTTGTGTATGTTTCCGGTCCCCCGACACAGGATATGACTATCCTAACGGGGAACGTTGAGTGTGTTGAGTTTATTATTTATTATTATTATTTTTACGCATTTTGCTACTCGGTCTAAAAGACCGGTACACTTCGACACCACGGGCCTAAGCCAAGTGGTTGTCTGATGAGGTATGAACTAAATTGGTGTTCAGAAAGTGGGATGACTCTGTTTGCATGAATTTTCTCACAATTCTGCAAGTACTTAATATAACTGCTTCTTGCAGCTGTAAATATGTTTGATTTGGCAGATTTAAGAGATGTATGGATTGTGAAAGCTGTTTGGGTATTACACCAGTAGTTGATAAGACTATAGGAACTATGTAAACTTTTTGTAATCGCCACATGCGGGTTATTTCACCTTTGAGATCAACATATTTCGTGAGTTTTTCAGAAATTGTGGCCTGTAAGTTATGGGTATTATTATTATATAGACTTCTAGAAATCAAATTTGCGACTTTTAGGGGTTACCAGAAGTTAGACTCATAGTTGGTCACCACACAATAAGTATGCAAAGAAACTGGCCATTATAGTATGCAAGCTGTGTATAGAAATATACGCTAAAGTGTTATCAGATTATACAAGGGCCAATAAGAAAGATTTGGCTTTGTAACGTTAGAAAACAAATTATACGGAACTAAAAAGTTTATTACATACGTAATTGCGTCAATACAACATCATACCAGACTATTTGCACGAGATAATGAGCTGAGATGATAATTTTGATGCAAGATTTAGTTATAGTACGGATTTCGACGATACTTCACGATATGGGTGTTAGAGAAATTAATAGTGAAAAGTATGAGTGGGTTGCACCTGACGGGGGATGGGGGTACATTATTGCTATTGGCGTTACCATAAATTTGGTGAGTTAAAATTAAATAAAATATATAAATGTAAAAAAATGTTTTATTTGTTTAAATTAGAACTGCCAGTGAATTTTACTTCTTTATGGGTTGATTTCGAGGATTTTAATTTTATTTGTATATGACACTTTTTGAGAGATGGAGAAGTTCCTTTGCCATATACGGAATCTTAAAAAAACACAACTTCGGAAAAATATATATTTCTATAAAATAGTAAAGTTTTCTATGACGATATCGCCACTGAATTCTAAACCCTAACCCTAAACAGCACTTTTCTTCACGATTTTATCCAATTTATTCTGTTTTCTCATGCGAATGAGATCTAAAAACATTTTATATGGGACATGAAAATAATTTAATAATGCTTCCGGGTCGGATTCCATATTTGCGATGAGCATGAGTTTAGAAAGTTTCAGACAGAGAAAGTCGATTATAGCATCCATTAATGTAAATTTGTTAGTTACATTAGTTAGGGATGTAGTTTGAGCCGCACTCTACAAAAACGCGTGAACTAAGCTCGTTTGGATGATATAAAGAATTTCGAGATTGCAGAATCAGTGTAACTCCTCTTGTAGTTAAATATGAATATATTTTTGTCTTGTTCGTAGTAATATTGATTATTGTAGTCTAGTTACCCATAAATACCATACCCGTACATCAAAATAATATACAGCGCATTGAAAAAATTCAGAAAAAGTTCATAAAAAGACTTACATATATCACTCATACTAATCTAGAATCCAAATACGAAGAAAAATTAGAATATTTCGGCATGAAAACGTTGCAGCAAAAGTGCGATTTCTTAAGAATCATGTTTATATTTAAATTGCTTAGTAACTACATAGATTGTTCAACTCTGTTGTCTAAAATAAATATAAAAGTAATGCGGTCCTCGGCTAGAGAAATTAACTATAAGCCACTGTATATACCGCTACGAAAAAATATGTATGGATCTAATTCCCCAATGTTACAGGGTTTTAAAATGTATAACTCATTATCTCATAAATGCAATTTAGATATATTTTCTGACAGTCTCATTAATTTTAAAAATTCACTATATATAAATATCTAGAAATATATCTTTTCTTGTTGTTATTTTATTAATTTTAGTAATAGTTTTATTGAATTCCTGTTTTTAGTTTTTTAGTTGTAGTTTTAGTAGCTGTGTCTAGTTTTATATTTTATGTATCCGTAAAAATGTTGTGCATACTTTTAAGTTAAATTTATATAGAAGATAAGATATTAGTTAATTAGATACATCCATGTCTCTGTATAAATTTAGTTAGTAAGCCTTAAAGAAATAAATAAATAAATAAATAAATAAATATGAACGGGATGCCCTTTAGAAAGCTAGTGTCATTGACCTGTTCAACCAACCGATTTAAAGCCTATCAAACTCATTTCGAAAATATTTTACGTTTTAGAGCTTGAGTTTCCTGTTAAATTTGACTACAGAATACGAACTTTTTGTAATTTTAACAGGATCTGGTACCAAAAATGTTAGTGATAAATGAATTTGAATATTATTGCTAAATATTCCGATGTTTCAAGTTTAGCTATATTTTAAATAAAAATTGAGTAAAATTATTATAATTTCTTAAAGTTACTAAAGATTAACTAAATATTTACAAAAAACAACATAAATTTTAATATAGTGGCAGAGCATTATGCCCCGAAACGTCCTATAAGGTACGAGAAAGGCAGACATTACCATGCCTCGTATACTGTCAAGGAGTGGTAGTAATTACGGTCTTCAGTAACCCGAGGGTTAGCATCAGCTATAACAGTATCTCTGTTGTAATTAGCTTACACGACCTCAGTAATCGGTTTAGTTATATGACGGGTTGTTGGTTTTTTAAATTTATTATATTAATGTTTATTTATACATTTGTTAAATTAATAGAAAATTCATAAAATAGTTGCCGGAGCCAAGTTTAAGCATCCAATGATAAGTTGTTTGATACACAGTATATTCCTAAGGAAGCAGTCAATTCATGTGATTATACACGCATTGTGATTTTCAACGTTTACCAATTATGAAATTAAGCGACTTTATGATACCTACTTCTTATTTGCAGTTTAGCATTTCTACATTCTTGGCGTGCTTTGGTATGATATTTAAGGACCTCTTCATAGAATTAGATATGGATTCAACTGACATTGCAAGTTTAAACGGAGTCAGTGCCTTCTGCATAGCTATATCAGGTATTAAACTTAATTATATTATATGCTTAGTTTACTAATTATTATTTACCGACCATTGTAATACTATTATAACTACGATTCTGTCAAATCTTGATCTACTAAAAATGTTAGCAAAGTAAATTCTTTGTTAGACAGAAATTTAACAATTTTTACTTTAAGTTTAAAGGAAAAATAAACTTAAGAACTTCAACAGCCTATGCCAGTGGGATTGAGTTCAACAATGTATATCTCGGGAGACCTTGAGCATATCATCACAATATGTATACAAAGCCCTGGAAACAAATTTAATCCAACAAATAAGAATAATCAAAAGCAGTTCACAAACGCTGTCACTAATACATTTAACATAAAAACAGATAAGTTGAAAAAATAAGTATCTTAAACTTTTTTTCAGGATTCGTTGCAACGCCGTTTTTAAAAATCCTATCCATGCGTCAATTAGGATTGATTGCGGCAATTATTTTCAACTTAGGAGTGCTTGGCACCGTTTTTGTGAAGTCGAAGCTTACGTTTTTTATATGTTTTGGAATTCTTCAGGTAATATTAACGAATGTAAATCATTTTTATGAGTGATGAAATGCTTATTTTTTATGATTATTTATTTAATGTAGTTATATTATTAGATACCCTGCTTTCCACACTGCTCTAATATAATTCTTATTTATTTATTTATCACATGGAAAACTTACAGCTAAAAATTGTATATATTAACTTAATAAGATAATGGTAAGCCAATAACAAGTTTTCGCTTATAAACAATGGAACAATATTTAATAAATTATGAATTTACAATATTAGAGACTGTTACTAAACAAAACATAATATATCTTCTAATGGGTTTATTTCTTTGTTTAATAAACATTACACACTCAATCCCTTATTGGTTATACTAAGCACAATCACCCAGATGCAAATTAATGTTTATACAGTCACGCACACTACTGTCAAACGTAAATAAAGTCTGCCGAACTTAAATAAACTTTTGTTACCAGTACGTCAGAACTATTATAATCTATACAAATAAATAAAATTAAAGTGTCTGTTTGTAATTCTCAATTAACAGCTTTTCACTCAATGCATTTGAAAGTACATACGGTACATACATTAGAAAATCAATTTTAATTTTTTTTTCTGTCTATCTGTCTGTTTTATCCGGATAATCTCTGAAATGGCTGGACCGATTTTAACAGGACTTTCATTGGCAGATAGCCTACTTTTGTTTTCGACAAGCAATTAGCGTTCCGTGGAATAAAGAAAAATCGGTTACCCACGCGAGCGGAGCCGCGGGCCCAGCCAGTCCGAAATATTATAAATAATTATATTTTGAAACAAAACAAATACGTAGAATAGTAGTAGCGACTTATTTATTCGACGAGTTAGTAAGGCCTTGCTATTTTTGGCATTAATAAGTAGAACTACAAATGCTTATAGAATTTAGGCGAAAATAAAGAGAATCTTCCTTTCCTTCCTTCTCCTATCCTTCCCTTGGCTCGATAACGAGCTAATAATGTTATTAGTGATGCAAGGGTCTATAGACAAAGGTGACTGCTTACTAACTCTGTGGTGTAAACAAAGCAAAGTATAAATAATTTACAGCGTGCATTGCAGCAGCAATTATTCTCAAATATACAAAGTTTCATTTCTGAGGGGCACAGATAATTGCACTTTTGTGACCTTATAATATTATTTACACGATTTACGAAAATTTTGATTTACGATATTAAATATAAGAAGAAATGTTAGGCGAAATAATTTATTTTTCTGATATCTTTCAGAGCTTTGGTAATGGAATTATATACAATTTATCCTGTACATTACTGAATAACTATTTCGTTAAGCGAAGACTGTTGGCTGTCAGTGCCACGCAAACTATTATAGGTGGGTAGACGACGAAAACAAAGATAAAGTTTTATGAAAGATAAAATAAATATGTATCTCAATTTATAAATAAATGTTTGTTCTTGGTAATTCTAAGATTGGAAAATTTTATTTTAAAGAACAAAATGGTTATGGATACTAAAAAAATGTTAAAAATTTAATTTCAGGTATAGCTGGGTTGTTTGTACCACAGTTGCTCAAGTGGAGCTTAGACTCTTACGGTTTTAGAGGAACTTTGTTACTTATATCAGGTGCTTCCTTGCAAAACATATTCGGTATGGCTGTAATGCAACCAGTGGAGTGGCACATGAAGAAAGTTGACGTACCTGAAGACAAAGAAAATGGTAACATTAGTTTTTTTCTATATTAAGTTAGAGTAGTAGAGCCTTACTGTTTTCAACATGAATGGGCCGGTTCGACCAGGAAAGTACTACCCTCCCACAGAATATCGTCGCGAAGTAACAGCATCTGCTACGTTTTATTCGGGGAATGGGAGTGCTGGAGGCCCAAACCACCAATTATATTCCCTCTCGGGCATAATATTTTTTATATTAGGCAGACATGTCGTCTACTCTGGGTTATTGTGCTTGTTTGTGTGATTTATCTGATCCCTTACACAGATACTACTATCCTATCTTATGTGGACCGTTGATAGTGTAGCGTTTATTACTATTACTCTCAGTGATAAATTCCATTATCAAGCGTCGATTTTATGTTAAAAATTAAAAAAAAAATATAAGGATCATTTACAGCTAAAATTAATTTAAAACCAAACTGTTTTGCATTGTGAACTTCAGAATCGAAGTCACTCTTACCAGAGGAAGAAAAAGCCATAATAAAGAAGGATGATGTGAAAGCATCTGATAAAACAGCAGCCATCGAAACTGATACCAATATTACAAAAGAAAAACCTGACACAGAAGATAAAGAAAAAAAGTATAATTGTATTATGTACGTATCTTAAAATATTTTTAGAAACAAATATATGCGACCAGAATATGTATACATTAGATAAAATTTTTCGTGTCATTGTGCAGTTTCGTTAGGATCTACTTAGTCCGCTTAGATGGTTTTTAGGTTAAATTTTTGCTATTCGATTTTCACATTTATTTATTGGTTAAGTGGATAGTTTTATAAACCGCAAATGATTTGTATCAGATAAAATTGTCCCCACCTGGTGACGCTGTCAAGGCCAGTATAACAAACAGTAAAACACATTCAAAAACTAATTAATCTTCTATAAAGCTTTCCTTTTCCACACGTAAAATATTTGCTTTACATTTCTTGATTTTATCATACTTTTGACAATTATTGTAGACTCTGTTTTTTTTTATTCCAGGAACATAATATCAAAAGTTATAGATGTATCAATTTTTAAAACATTTCTTTTTTCAAATGCATCTGTCGGAATGTCTCTTTGCTTGTTTGCGGAGTTTACATTTATGATCATGCTTCCGCAAGCATTGTATACAATGCAATGGACTGAGGTAAGTCCACTTATATTTAATAAGCTAAACTATTTTATTAAATATTGAACGAAACGCTTGACGACGTAATAGTAGTTTTAAAAGTATAGCTTAGTGCTTAATTGGCCGTCTGGTTACCTACTACTCTACATTACTGAAAAACTGTGAAACTGCTCGTCAGCAGTCGGTAGGCAGATCGGGTGGCTAGTGTAGTTCGCCTTCGGAAACGATTTTAGCCACCTTCACTGTTAGACTTTACTTGCATTTACTTACCATCCAGGTGGAGTAGAGGATTTTTGTTTTGCCCCTGGGCTAAACACAAAAAAATCCTGTGTTATGTGTTAAGTATGCCCTCGTTGAGTAATACTATTTAAAGAAAAGAAAGAAAGCTCTTGTTAAATAGCACGGGGAATATAAACGTGGAAAAATCTTAAAGAGACATAATAAGAAACTAAGAAGCAAAGTCTATTTAGTCTAAAATTAATTAATTGTTGGTTTTGTTAGCTGAAGAAAAGGAAGTGAATAGAAGGGGTGGGAATTTGTGCCTCCGTGATAACATTTATCAAATGAAACGCATGTTGTAAGAGCTCTATTATGCGTAGAATCTATATAAGATTAGAAACTTTTATAAATATAATTGAAATCTAAATACTTATAATAAAACTGTGACCCATCGATGTCTGCACCGTCCTCGCCGGCGAGGACGAGGTCCTTTGTTTCGCACGTCGCGTCGCGCTCACACCGTCGGGTGAGACTATCGTATAGAATGCGCTCGGAGCGCTGCCTCCATCTCCGGTGACGTCCTTAGCCGTGGTTCGGCTTCGCAGGAGGCACCCTAAGGACGGAATCAAATTTGAGCCCCCGTGAGGGCTGTCCCTTTATCACGGCTGAGTCTCTGTACTCGGCCCCCGCCCGGTGACGCTGTCAAGGCCAGTAGGGCCAACAGCAATACACATTCCGAAAAAAAAAAAAAAAAATCGATGTCTGTTGTATATGAAAGGTATTTGAGGAAAACTATTAAAAGGGCCATTTATGAATGCAATAGAATCCATGTCAATATATATATATTTTTAATAATAAACGCTACACACTCAACGTCCCCCATTAGGGTAGTTATATCCTGTGTCGGGGGTCCGGAAACATACAAGGACAAGGACTAATACACCAAGACCGGAAAATATGCATGCATGGTCAATACAAACATATTATGCTCCGTGCGGGAATCGAACCCGCGACCTGTGGCGTTTAAGGCAGGGTCGCTACCGCTGCGCCACAACGTCGTCAACACAAAATATTGATCTATTTGTTTATGCAGAATATTCTCAGAACCAATTAAGATGCTATAGTACATGCATAGGATCTCGGTTCTCGTGGGGTTACCAAAAAAATACATTAATACGAGCGGAACAGCGGACACAGCAGTTCGTAATATTTATTGAATACTAGTGGGCCCGGCAGACGTTGGCCTGCCCCGAAAAAAATCTGGGACCCGATAGCAGCGCCCTCTACCCGATTGTAGAAGTGACATCGGTGAAAGTTGTTGATTTGCTAATATGGCTATTAAAACGCTACACACTCAACGGCCCCTATTAGGATAATTATATCCTGTGTCGGGGTCCGGAAACATTCACAATGACAAGGACAAACACAACCAGACCGGAAAACATGCCTGTACGATTAATACAAACATCTGCTCCGAGCGGGAATCGAACCCGCAACCGTCGAGGCTTAAGGCAGACTCGCTACCCACAACGCCACAACAGTGTCATTTTCTGAAATTTTTATTATAATAAAATAATGTTTTATCTTAGGGAGATGTCGCTTGGGCCTTGTCTTTGAGCGCAATGGGAGATTTGTTGACCAGAGTCTTGTTTATGTTAACGAGTACTTGGCTGCTTAAAATCGGAAGCCACGAAATTTATGTTTTCGGATTAGCAATGGCTTTAATTACTAAGCTTGGTATGTATTCAAGATTAATAAGTAGTAAACTTGTAAATTAATTTATTATGGCTCTTTTGTCCCTTCAACATTTAAAATACATTAACATAAATAAAATGTAATTATTTTAACACTCTTTTGCCTACGGGTTTCGCCGGCGTGTCCCTATATTATTTGTAGAAGTATTTTTGACAAACTTTACCAGTAAGCCACGAGGGCTGCCTCCAGAAAATTATTTTTGTACGCCGGCATTTTAAATACACGTATACAAATGTACGCCAATCGTTGTGAAGAATTTGCCGTTTGCCGCCCCGTGGCCTGCTGTTTAGGTAATTTTCCTGCAGTTTCGCTGCGATTGCAAATCTTCAGACACAAGGTTTTTTGATGGGACATAACATGATACATCATCAAAAAATTAGAATAGTGGTATGTATAATGACAGTGAGAGTGTTAAATGATCTACGAAGTATTATACATTATACGACAAAATAGTATTGCCTGATTTCTTAATATTCCATAAAAACATCAGACTCTATGACCCGGCTTTAAGAAGCTTATAGAGCCAGGTGTGCTCACTGGTCGGTAAGCGACCATTGGTGAAACAACTTTAGACATGGTCAATTGGTCAGTCAATAGATAGGTGACCACAGAGCGGTACTTCAGGTGAGCTTCTCCGTGCTTGGTAGGGCACGTAAAAAGTCAGTCCCGACTGCACTAGCAATTTATTAATATTTAATAAGTGAAGTCAGAATTTAACGGACAATAGATTGGCCACCAAACAAACGATAGGAAGAAAAATTCCAAGGTCAAAAAAAAAAATTATTTAATTTCTTTTTCAGGAATGCTGTGGACTGATAGTATGACAATTATGATAGGTATCATCACATTTATGGGATTACCACGATGTATAATAATGTTACTTATACCAGTCGTCATAGCGGATGCTGTAGATCAAGACCAATTTAGCTCCGCTATAGGACTTGTTCAGCTGTTATTTGGGTTTTACAATTTGGTCGTTGGTCCCGCTATAGGTAAGCAGTTATTTTGGTATTTAAAATAATGCTAAACATGTTAATGTAGTTTAAAACGAGCAGTATAAATGATTTAATAAAAACTAATCGATTAGTATCAGAGCACGCAGGCAAAAGTCTTTGTCTTCACACATTTTGTTCGTAGCATTGCGCCTGAGTGTATTTAGATAACTTTCAACGAGTTTGACCAAAAATTATAAATTTTCATTATTATCATTTGACAACTTCTATCACGAACTTATGTCATGAATTACTAAAAATTTTTCATAACTTTCAGCTTCATGAAAATCATTTGTAAAAATGACTTAATTTATTATGACTTTAATATATTTTTTAAGTCTCCATATTTTTTTGTACATAATCTTCTTGGTATGTAGTTATTGGCATCTGAGAATATTATTTTCAGTAGCATAGATGTATCATTCAGCTATATCTGAGGATGATTATATACTATGAGTTCGGTAAAATTATTTTCGATAAATAAATGTTACAAAATTCGGTAGTTCAAAAGGTCCATGCGCAATGTAATTATGTATGTAAAATTAATACTTTCAAGTCCAGTTCTGAGTTAAATTTATCAAATTTATATGGGTTTGACTTCAATATCTTGACGAAAGTTTTGATCGGTGATTACTTAAGACCATTTAATTTCCTACAGCCTGTTTGATAACAAAGCTTCATTACATATAATTCCCCATAATAAACGGTTATCGTAAGTTCGTAACCTATATTGCTATAATCACTTGTTACTCCAGCGGCATCATCGTATAGTAAAAATAGGAAAAATAGGGAGAGGAGGAGAAAAGGAAAAGATAGAGAGCAAGGGAGTTTCGACCAATTTAGGCTGGAAAAGACTAGGCTACCATTAGATAGATAGATACAAATAATACGGAAATACCATTTTATTTTATTTAAAACTTCTATATTTTTAGGTGTGATTCGGGATTTGACGGATAGCTACTCTACTGCTTTTTACATTTTATCATCATGTTTTGGTATTGTAACGATGTTTTGGACCATTGAGCTGATCTACAAAAAGAACAAGCACAAAAGGGTATTAAGAGAAGTCGCGAAAGTATGACATGAGTTTTCAGTTCTACAATATTTATGTATCATACTAAGTTTATTTTTATATTATGATTAAAAATAAGAAAATTGTAATTTTTTTATCATTGATTGCACTTATTTGATATATATATCACTGCAACAGCAAATGTGTTGACAGGTTTAGAAATATATCAATCACATCAAAAACACGAAAGGTAAAAAAACCAAGTCTCGCAAAGTAGTTCTTCTACTACAAAAAGGGGTGAGATCTCATGTATAAGTATGCCTGAAACTTGGCAGTTGTACGGCAACATATTCTTCTCATTCAAATACTTTAGTGTCGTAACATAGAGACAAAATCCGGTAGATTTATTTAAAATAAATTAAAAAACCTGCATTTTAATTTTTATAGTTTAATTAAAATATTCATTGTTTTCTTTAAAAAAAATGAAAAATTTGCTTATATTTTATTTTAATAAAACTAAAAAAATTTAAGTTCTATAATTGCTTTTTTAATTATATTCTTAGGCATTTCGAAAATGGCTCAGCCTTCATTTGGATACCCGCTTCACCAGTTCAATTAAGTTTCTTTTTATAATTTATTTTCTGACGCAATAGTATGTATTATGTTATCATAAACGAACATCCTTATTCTTATTATTTTATCCATATTCTTCACGTAGATGAGATAATTATTCGTGACAAACCTCATAGAGAATATACATATATTTTCTTCTAATATTAATATTTAAAATTATAAAGGCCATTTATTTTAGATTGAATTGATTCGATCTGTGGGAATAAATATAATTATTCTTATGAAGCATGATTATTTTATGAAATACGAGCTTCTGCCAGCGACTTCGCCCGCCTGAATAACAATTTAAATACAAACTTTGAACCTTCATTTCACCTCTTCGATTGTGGAATTTCAGAAAATGTTAAACACTACTTAATCTTTCGCCAAAAAACAGAGTTTCAAGCGTCTACAAAATCCTTTTCACGTATTTGATTACCTATGGGTTGAATTTCGAAACATTGTTTCCTTGCGCTCGTTTACGTTTTAAAATCAACACCTGTGAAAAATATCAGAAAAAAAAATTTCAATTTGGGCTAGGCGTTGATATGCCATGTATCGGATTGAGTTTTCAAAGATGTGTCAAAATAAAATGTAATTTAAATCAAAAGCACTAAAGAGTATTGATATAAAATTCGAACCAAAATAATTTTCTAACCGTGTTTAACCCCGTTAGGGGATGAATTTCAATAAAATACGAAACACGTCTTTCATCAAGTCTGTTAAAAAAGGTTTATGCAAAAATTGAAGTAGATTGGACCAAGTAATCAAGTTGTCCCATACAAACTTTGTCCCTCTTTTTCACTACCTGAGAGGTAGAATTTCGGAAAATCCTTTCTTATCGGATGCCTACGTCTTACAAAGAACATACCGTCCAAGTTTCATGTCTCTCCGATCAGCGGCTTAGGCTGTGTGTTGATCCGGTCAGTCATTCAGGACAAAGCCTTTTATATATATAGATTAAGGTTTTAGTAAAAAAATTCAAAATGAAAAAGTTGTAATTTTGTCAAATCGTACAAACGGAGCCCATGTACCTTACCTTGTAAGTTATTTCATTTATCTATATCTGACAGCTATTTCACTCGGAAACTATCAGTGCCTAACTACCTACCCTACAGATGAAATTTGAAAAATTATTAATATATTTACTTAAATTTTTGGTGACATAAAGATATGCTTGGAAAAAAACAAAATCATAGTTGATTTTTGGGTTCCGTACTAAAAGGTAATAAAGGAACCCTTATAAAATAACTTTCTTGTACGTCTGTCCGTCCGTGTGTCACGACCGGTTTTCTCAGGAACGGGTGGAGCTAACAAGTTGAATTCTATACCAGATACTGAGGTCTATAGTCCCTATTAGGTGTATAAAAATCAAGGTCCTGGCTGTTAAGCCACACGATAACGATAACGATAACGATGGGGACATTTTCGAGAAAACTTGTAAGTACCAAATTTACCTTAATTTTCAACATTTTTATTTTTCGAAATATTCTCTTTACTTGTTCTGTAAGACCTTGCTTTTAACCATAATTGACAATTCTAGGTTAACCAGAAGTATAACCTATATATATAGGTTTTGATTTGAAAACATACAAATATGGCAGTTGCCGTTGACCTAGAATCACGAAATTTTGCAAAAAGCAAGGTCAACATAAATAAAGCAAAGTTTCTAAAAAACAAAAAAAAGTTGAAAATTACAGGCGTCCCCATACATAATTATATACTTCACGCCCATTAAGATTGGCCTCCGAGATCTATGGGGACCCATACAATTTAGAGGACTAGATTACTTGGCACCAACCCCAAATAAATAAAATTTTTGGTATTGTGTGAAAGAAAATAAATATTTAATATACAATGCTAAGGCACTTTTCGTGCGCGAGTCTGACTCGCATTTATAGTCTGTTAAATGTAAGTTGAACCATGCGCAGTAACACGTTTTTGGGTCTGAACCGTATGCGGTATGAAGGGGGCCGCGTTTAGTACACTCGCTCAAGGTTGTTTTAGTTCTTTAATAATAAATTATTAAAAATTAAATTAAAATATAAATTAGTTATAATATAAATTAGTTATATTTATTTTTGTCAAGTGTGTTATCATTTATTTCAAGATAATGCCTCGACCACAATCAACTTTAAAGAGACGGGAGAGAAGGATGGTATTTGACGTTTATAGTTATTTTAAAAAAATAATAATATAACTAATTCTCCGAATAATACTGCGGAAGATACGAAGCAGTCTGCCTCACTGTTAATAATGTACATTAACTTTTTTATATATATATATATATATATAGGTACCTTTTTCTATACTATTTATTTTTTTATTCTATTTAAGTAATTAATAACGATAATAAATAAATAATTAATTGAATTTAGAAGAAATAATAACTATATTATATACTAATTCCGTTTTCCCACTTTATAAAGAACCGATTTAAATAAGACGAAACCAATATTTTTGTCTAACATTTTTGTCCTTTATTGTACCTGCGCAGAAGCGGCCATTTTGGTTCAAGTTACATTTAAGGAACTATACTCGATTTTTAAGGTTCCGTAGCCAAATGGCTAAAACGGAACCCTTATAGTTTCGTCATGTCCGTCTGTCCGTCCGTCCGTCTGTCCGTCTGTCCGTCCGTATGTCACAGTCATTTTACTCGGAGACCATTGACTCTATCTATACGAAATTTACTAATTAGGTGTATTCCATGAACCGCACAAGAATTTTGTAATAAAATCTTAATATATATATGAATTAAGGGTAGCAGTCCATACATGTAACTGACGATTGAAAAAAAAATTTCAACATATGGCAACGTGTGAGATATCTTTGGATAGTTCTTTTAAAATGATAAGGAGGTTTGATTTTGACTTTTTTCATTAAGCCAGTAGTTGTTAAGATATTAGCTCCTAAAGTCGTAAAAATCGTGTCCCCTAACTTTTGAACGATGGGATTTAAAATTCTGGAAAAATTTGAGCTTGTAGAATACCACATAAACTTTCATCTACACTTAGTTTGAAGAAGATAGGTCTATAAATTTAAGAGATATATAAGCTTTTCCCATAACTTTGTTTTTCATATTACTTTTAATAATTACTATGAAATTACCAACTTATTTTTGCGGTCGGTTTTAACTCGTTATTATTTTTAAAACCGTTAAGATTCTTCATAACCTTACCATCACCCATTTACGCTTGTTTTCTCGATTTATCCGAGGCATTTGACCTGGTTAATTACGATATCTTATAGCAGAAATTAAAACTCACTGGCACGCCTGAAGAGATCAACAGGATTTTTAAGTTTTGGTATAAAAATCAGGTTACTGTTGTGCGATGGTCAGATGGTCTACTCAAGGTCTTACAGGTTGGAATGTGGGGTGAGGCAGGGTGGCCTGACCTCACCCAAGTTGTTTAATCTGTATGTGAATGCCCTAATACAGACGCTCAGTAACACTCGTGTCGGATGTCATATTGACGGAGTCTGTCTTAATAACATTAGTTACGCAAACGACATGGTTCTGCTGAGTGCATCTGTCTGTGGGTTAGCAAAACTGCTAAGTCTTTATGAGAACTATTTCAAACGTCATGGCTTAGTCTATAACATAATATAATATATAATGCATGGTGCATTCGCTTTTCTTACAGTTATCAGTTATCAGTTTCTTACAGCTTTCAGGCCAGGGAAAATCGATTCCATCTATTGTACCTGCTATCAAGTTACACGGGGTTCCAATAAAGAGAGTTGAATGCTCTCAATATCTTGGCCATGTAGTATTCTATGACTTGAAAGACAATGCAGATATTGAGAGAGAACGCAGGGCTTTGTCTGTTAGGGCAAATATGGTTCGCAGGTTTGCTCGTTGCTCAGTGCCAGTCAAAATAACGCTTTTCAGAGCTTACTGCACCACATTTTACCCTAGCAGCCTGTGGGCAGACTATACGCGGAAACAGTACAACGCCCTGCGTGTACAATATAACAATGCTTTCAGGATGCTAATGGGTATGCCTCGTTTTTGTAGTGCATCGGAGATGTTTGCCGAGGCGTATGTGGACTGTTTTTATACCATTATGCAAAAGCGGTGCACATCGTTGTTGCGCAGGATTCTTTCCAGCTCAAGTGGCGTCCTGAGAGCATTTGTTAATAGAAGTTGTTTGTATGTGAACCACTGCTATCGGATTCACGTGCTAACAAATTAATCCTGTCTTAGGTTAAATAAGTTTTAGAAATTACTAACAAATAGGCGTAAGATACTTGTATTACTAACAACATATGATCCATTGTTGGTCGAAATAAAGTTATTATTATATATATTATTATATAACCATGCTGCGGAACCCTTTAGATTCAACTGTGCGTGGTCCAGAACGCACTTGACTGGTAATTTTTTATTTTTTGAAATGAAGATCCCTGTGTTTTTATTTTTTATACGAAAGATAAGACAAACTTCTTACCTGCGTACTTATTACACACAATTTGAAGCCTCAATAGGTAGAAGGGCCGACTTCGCTCCGTTTACGCGAGAGTCGAGGGTTCGATCCTGAACCCTTGGGCTATAGTCGTACCCACTCCTAGCGCAAGCTTCGTCCTAATTTTAGAAGAGCAATAGAAGTATTAGTAATGCCTTGAAAAAGCATTGCTAATATTCTTTAAAAATATATATATTTTGGCTAATACTAATTCTCTTACTTAAATCTCGTAACACAGCATGACGGGTCGCGACCAAGAACGTAACCCACTCACCCTGATGAAGGATAGGTCCGAAACTAGTCGGAACCGATTGAATGTGAGTTTTCGTCGTTAAAGTTTTATTAAGTTTATTAACGTATGAGATATTTCCCATAGAATAAAGCAATCCATTATTCGGTATCAAAACTTCTAAACTTATTCTTTGCTCTTAATTTTATCAAAACTTGTTTTTAAAAAGATTATTAGCAATGCTTTAAATCATTACTAATATTCCTATTGGTCCTCCAAAATAAAGTATAAAAATAGCCCAAGGGTGTCAGGATCGAACCTGCAACTCTCGCATTACAAATCAGCCCTTCTACCGTTGAGCTATTACTATTACTTCAACCATCGTAGAGATTAGCTTGCAAAGCCCCACATTAATCGGATGCAAATAAGCAATACCATGTCAACCCACACGAATGTCATTTCGAGAAAAACGCGCTTGAAAATTTTGAACAACTTGCTTTATATGATTTTTTTATGTATTGGTCAAGTTTTTGGCAATTTGAGATTTATGTAAGTTATTTTACTTATTTTCACAAAAAATAAGTACAAACTGCATATTTCGTATATAATATAACCCAAAATGTTAAATATAATACATACATTGCATGATTAAAAAATGGCTTTTTTAGAAGTTTTAAAACTTAAAACCCCTATAAATATTAAAGAAAAATGTTCTTCAGTCATTTACCAACACTTCTGCATATATAACTCAGTTTTTTCAATTTTGTGGGTTGACATGGTATTGCTTATTTGCGTCCAATCATGCTTACGGTTTTATTTAGCTTATATATACATTATATTGTTTCTCAAGATATCATCAGGTCTTCTTTAAAAAAATATATTTATTTATAATGCGATCATAATAGAGCAAACATTTTTATGGTTAACCGTTATCTAGTTAATTAAATAATAAGAAACACTAAGTAACAAAAATATTTAATTAGCAAATTTTCCACCGTTATGTAAATACTGTTAAACAATATAGTCGCGTGGGGCTTACCTCAATAACGTTTTTAAGCCTAGATATATTGTTTCAATAAAATCTGCATATAAATGTGTAAATATGTTTATACAAAAGTAGTGACTGTGCTCAGAATATACGTAAAAACCATAAGACAGTCAGATTCTAGCACCGGCGAAACAAACTCGGAAACTGTTTTTTTAATATAATTATTAAATTTTTTTATAAATACTATTTCCATTCATTCCATTTTTAGGGCTTCATTTCCATTACAGACCCCAGTTGCCAATCCTTAGCCTTACTAATGTTTTAAATGCGAGAGTAAGTCTGTCTGGCTGTTGCGCATACACGGCAAAACTACTAAACCAATTTAAATGAAATTCGGTATACATAATTATAGACTACAGCCTGAGAAAGGATATAGGCTACATTTTAATACGAAAAAGGGTTGTAACGGGTTGAAAGCGGGGAATGATAATTTATATAAAAAAATTAGCAGTCAAGTGTGTTGTGGACCACGCAGACTTGAAACTAAAGGGTTCCGCAGCTTGGTTATGAAGAATCTTAAGGCCTTTAAAAATAATAACGAATTAAAAGTGACTGCAAGAATAAGTTGCTAATTTCATAGTGATTATTAAAAGTTATATGAAAAACAAAGTTATGAGAAAAAGTTATATATCTCTTCAATTTGTAGACCTTGTATTTTTTGTATCTTCTTCAAACCAAATGTGGTTGAAATTTAATTTGATGTCCTACAAGTTCAAATTTTTTCAGAATTTTAAATCCCATAGTTCAAAAGTTAGAGGGGGACACAATTTTTATGACTTTAGGAGCTAATATCTCAACAACTACTGACTTAATGAAAAAGTCAAAATCAAACCTCTTTATCATTTTGAAAGACCTATCCAAAGATACCTCACACGTTGACATACGTTGAATACGTTTCGTATAGATAGACGGACAGACGGACAGACGGACAGACGGACAGACGGACAGGCGGACAGACGGACAGACGGACAGACGGACAGACGGACAGACGGACAGACGGACAGACGGACAGACGGACAGACGGACAGACGGACAGACGGACAGACGGACAGACGGACAGACGGACAGACGGACAGACGGACAGACGGACAGACGGACAGACGGACAGACGGACAGACGGACAGACGGACAGACGGACAGACTTTCGTTTCCTTCGTTCGTTTTCGTTTCGTAATTTTTAGAGCTAAAAGCTTGAAACTTATTTTCTAGACTATTGATGTGATATAAATAAATATGACATTCACAGTTTGCAAAGTTGGGGGTAGTCCAAGAGTGTAAAATATTAATAGGAAAGAGAGGATAAAAATTTGTATGGAAACATATAAGGTTTCTATAAATGTTTTACACGCAGGTGAAGCCACTGGTAGCAGATAGTATAATATAAAGTACCTGGGTGACCGAGCTTTGCTCGGTATATTTTTTATTGCATGGTAAATCGTGGTTTTTGGTAATTATAGTTACTTAGATAGGAATTACATGTTGATGAAATATGAATAATAATTTACAATGCCATCTACTACGAATAAGCTTTATTCTAGCCTTCTAATTTACTTGCTGGGTCGTTAAAGCAATAATAGTACTCGCTAATAGATGGCAGAAAGAGTCATATATTTTCGTAATGGAATTTTCATTGCCTGAAAACACGGATAAAACGATATTTACTAAAATGCATCCTAGCTAGAACGATTTATCGTCCCCGAAACTCCCAGCATACTAAATGTCATGAAAATCGTTTGAGCCGTTTCCTAGATCCAAATTATATATGCATATATACAAAAATTGCTCGATTAAAGGTATTAGATACATAGGTATATTGCCTTTAATAAATTCTAAGCCTCAACAGCTTAACGGGTAGCGACACTCCGTATACACGAGAGTTGCGTGTTCGATCCTGAGCCCCTTGAGCTTTTGTCGTAAGCACTCCTACCGCAAGCTCCGAGAGTATTTGGAGGGGGCAATAGGAGTATTATCAATGTCCTTTTAAATTTTTTTATGAAAAAATCATGAGGATGTTTCAAAACGACCTATATTTAAGATAACTTAACTTTTTATCTACGGAGGAAAACTCAGAAAAAAAAACAGACAATCATTTCAAATAAAATTTAAATAAATCTGACAACGTAAGAACCAGTAAATATTTAATAAGGAATATTGATTTATTCTCGCGGGCAGATCCGCTGGCAATAGCAGGTAGCCAAATCTTGCACAAAAACCTTAAAAATAAGTTAATGACGTTATTTTTCATCTATTTTATCTGAATAAATACATAATGGATTTTTTAAACACCATATATAAAACAAAATATTGACATTAGCTTGGGTTGTATGATTTGTTAATTAACACGACATTTATTCTGAACTAAAAATTAATAATCGTATATTTGTAAGGTTGATTTTTTTATTTAATTAATATTGGAAGGTTCTGATTATTTAATGATATTAGAGATCGATGAAATATAGCTTATGTTATGCAACCGGAAAAAACAAGAATATACCGCTACTTTGTCAACAAATAAATATACTATACAAATAAGACTGAAACATGAGTAAGCTGTAAAAAATATGACCTTATTACTAAATGCATAATATGAAAGTATATAAGGCACTTTGTTGATGTTATCTTGATTATGATTTAAGGTACAGTAATATATTTGGCATACAATTTGTTGAAAACTAAGCACTTAGCAACGAGATAAGAATATAAATCATATTAAATAATATATTAAATCCAAATCTTAATCTAAAACATCATTATCTGCATAGATAAAAGAAAAAACTTATTTGTATGCGCAGATAACGTGGGAATGGAACTTTTATAAGCAACACTTTTATATTTGAAAGATGGAAGGAATCGAACCGTTTTAAAGCTTTTACACACTGAGCGTGTTAGGAAGAAGGAGACCATTTGCTCCGGAGCAGCACAATTTGGTGTTGTGGAACTCCTGTTGATTATCGCAGATGACTACAGAAAGTACACAATACTTATTGAAATAATTCATGGGTTACGATACAATTAAGTACATTAATAATTATGGTGGCCTTTCTGTTATTCAGAATCATAATGTATAATATAATACCATACGAGTGTATAGTATGAATATCTAAAAAATATCTATTATATATAAAAAATATCTATTATATTATATATAGATTATATTCGGAATATATATATTATAGATTAAAATGAAAACAATCAGCCGTAGACAACATATTTTTTTTTTATCATTTCATATAATTTAAATGTATGTTAATCTTCCCATATTATACAAAATTTTAATAAAATGTCATGTTTCCATCAATGTTATTTTAGTTTTTTTAATTAATTGAAATATTAAATATAAACCCTGAACTTCAGATTATAAGTGATTAGAACATTTGCTATAAAAGCATTGCATTTGACATTTACAATATTTTGCATAGGAATAGATAATAGCTTACAAAAAAAAGACAGAAGCTGTAAGTCATAACCGTAGCTAATAGTCATAAATTATAAGATATGGTCAATAATCATAAAATATATATGTTATAATTAATATTAATAAATATATAAGTTGATATAAATATAATGATTTAATTTTTATTACAATTTTATTGACAAATGGTTGTGACTCCCAATTTTACCTGCGTAGAATTCGGTACCTGAAATTAATCGGAGACAAAATGTGTATTATTGTATATATACGTTAATTATTATTATATCTGTAGGTTCTATGGCATAAACAATTTATATGGGATTTGACTTTAAGTGCAGCACCCAGTAGAAACAATTATATCATTATAATCAAAGATTTATACAGTTCACACAAACATCTGATCCGATTGAGAATCAAGCTCTTGATAAGCCCATTTATAATAGTGAAACAAGCAGAAGCCAAAAAATTATAACTAAAAATTAATTTATTTACTAAATTTTTTACAGATTGGATTAACAGTTCCAAGATACCATTACTATATTATACAAAACAAAAATTTGTATTACAAACAAACATAAAAACTTCAGACCGATTGATTATAAATACTCGTTTCGCTTTGCTGGCTCAAGAGTCGTAAATTTCTATAGCTATCCGTCAGACATTTAAGGCTTCAAGCTCTGCATCATTCTTAGTAATGCTATAAAATATTCTTTTGTAATAAAACTGGACAAAGTATTAAAATAAATATTAATAACTATGTTTGTTGGTCAGTGTGTAAATAATGATGAATAAACTTCATCCTTTTGTTTTATACCGAAAAAACCTCAACAAACTTCAACGACTTATAAGGAATAGGTAGTTATAGCTGCCGGATGTTGAATAGCTTATACAGCGATGGTAAGGGAAATGAATAATACACAAAATCAAAATATTCAAAAATAAAAAAAATAGTCAAGTGCATTGTTAACCGTTAACATTGTTAACGCACAGTTGAAACTAAAGGGTTCCGCACAATTTTTATGACTTTAGGTGCTAATATCTCAACAACTACTGACTTAATGGAAAAAGTCAAAATCAAACCTCCTTATCATTTTGAAAGACCTATTCAAAGATATCTCACATGTTGCCTTTTTAAGATAAGATATGTTAAACGTTGGCATATGTTGAAATTTTTTTTTTTGAACACTTAGTTACATGTATGGACTGCTACCCTTAATTCTTTTATATTTTAAGATTCCATTACAAAATCGTGGTGCGGTTCATAGAATACACCTATTTACTAAATTTCATATAGATAGGGCCAACAGTCTCCGAGTAAAATGACTGTGACATACGGACGGAGGGACGGACAGACGGACATGACGAAACTATAAGGGTTCCGTTTTTGCCATTTGGCCCAAAGGGAACCCTAAAAAGCAAGTTAGCGCTCATTGGTTCCAAATTTACGAAGCAGCAGCCCCAGCGAATCTATGACATTTTGTCTGTATTAAAGGTAAGCCTATGCTTGTAAACTAAAAATATTTTTGTTAAGCGTCATTGAAAAGAATTTTTGTTCTAAATCTTTATTCAATTAAAGGGTTTTAAGTACTGAAAATGTCACCCCTATTATTATTTACAGGAAGAAAATAAAAAACCGAAATATTTAAATTAAATTAACACGTAATCTAAGACATAAACTAATCATTTTGAATAACATTCAAGCATCATCCGACAACGGTGGGGCGAGAATGCTATTATAGAAGCCTAGGTTAAAAAAGTATTGCCGAACGAATGTTGTAATTGAGTCCCAACACGTTTACTCTAGAATAAAATATGATATACGTCCTATAAATTACAAGAACTTTTAAAATTAATGGTCGTGCAACATGTTTATTAATAAAATTTCTATAGTATACACAGATCAGCTAATTAGCTCTTATCCTTCACCTTGAGGATTTTTGCTCTATATCTCTCGAGTTTTCTGTCTTATACTAGATTATTACTAAATATTTTTAATTTGTATGTCCTAAATAAATTTAAAAAAATCATGACAAAATACAAGATTAAGCATACCAAAAAAAGATTCTTACAAATTGGGAATTGAAATATTAGATGTAAAATGAAAAATAAAAATTTTTTTAAATGTTTTTTGTATCTAACAGTCATAATAAAAAACTGAATGCAATTTATACAATACCAGCGGCCCGCTCCGGCTTCGCATGGGTTTAAAATATATAGCCTATGTCATTCACTGAAAAAATGATTAAAATCGATCCAGTAGTTTTGATTTATTTACTGCCCGTGGCCCGCACGATTATTTACGACATCACATTAGAAACCTCAAAAAAAATATTTTTTCTCCACTATTTAATGGATGTTATTATACATATAAACCTTCCTCTTCAATCACTCTATCTATTAAAAACCGCATCAAAATCCGTTGCGTAGTTTTAAAGATTTAAGCATACATAGGGACAGAGAAAGCGACTTTATTTTATACTATGTAGTGATTTTTTATTCTTATTTTAGAATACTTAAATTAAATCAGCTTTTTTCACTAATTCGGAGCGAACTATTGTATGCAAAACTAACACAAACCTGGACTTTCATGTTTTTATATTACTATGTTATGACAATATTTTCATTGTATTTTAGAAATAGTAGAATTTGTAAATAAAGTTTTTTCTGATTGTGTATTGCTATTGGCCCTACTGGCTTTGACGGCTTTGCTGGGCGGGGGTAGCCGATTACTGAGACCCGTAAGAGAAAAAGGGACAGCCTTCGCGGATGCTCAAAGTAGATTTCGTCCATAGGGTGGGTCCTGTCGAGGCCAAACAACGGCTATGGACGTAGTCTGGTATGGGAATCTTGTTTCCACATTTTGCATTACAATTGTGAAACCTACATTACAACAGGTAAGTATTTTTTTCTCAGTTAATATCAGATTTTAATAACGGATGTAGTAGTCGCATTGCAATATTGAGGCCTAAGCCTCAAACCTCGCATATCATACTTTTTCTCTATTCCTCCATCTCCCTTGGGACAGGATGCTTGGCACGCAGTTGTTCTTGCAAGCGTCTAAAGGTAAATATTTATCAGTAGGCGAGCTGTAGATACGCATGTTTGTCACCTTATTTATATATTAACATATTATGCTGTCCTGTAATATACTTTTAATATATTTTTAATAATATTTGAAACGTTTAAGTTTACGAAAAACAGGTTTTTGTGGAGATTTCCTTAAACTTAGCTATTACTACTTTTAATTTATTCCCAACAATTTCATAAATTCGTTTTTTTTAACAAATCCGGATTATTAGCTAACATTCCAATACAATCATGTATATAATCTATAAAATAAAAAATCTAATATTTAAAATATTATAATTTAAGAAAAAAATTATACTAACTGACATGATGGTGATAAAAGAAGTGTCAGTGACTTCCCATAACTAATTTAAATAACCCGAACTACAATAATAAACAATCAGCTATACAATATAAATAAATGCGGTCCGTACAATTATGTAATTGTACCTTATCAAATGGCATTTCAAAACTAAAACAATGAAAGAAACGATTCGGTTTATCAGTATTCGATATTTGATGACACGAAATAGTCAAGCTATGATAAAAAAACCTAAGGTTTCGTTTTATTTTGTCGTAACGCTGAAAATAAAATATCTAAAAGTTGTTTTGTCAAAAAAGTTTGACAATATTTTTCTGCATAGTCTAGATATCCGCCACAAACCAGATACTACGCACTTTGATATGTTTTTTCAATGAGAATAAATTAACATAAACATTCCTCTATATTATACTTATGATGTGAATTATAAAATAACTCATTTCATTATGAATGTCACATGTAAAAAATATTTATTTAATTCTGTTTTATTTCGTCGTAATGAATAGTGAAACTTTTGTCTAATAAATATTTTATTTTCAATATTTATTTACAAAAAATCCTGTTTGGTTTTTTTAATTTGGTCTTGTGATGGAATTTCAAGTCAAATTATCTACTTAAATTATATAATTGAATACTGCGATAAATAAAAAAAATTACGGTGCTTTCTCAAACGAGGTTGTTGAAGTATTTAAAAAATATATAAATCTTTAATAATATAATCTCATAGGAAAAGTTCAAATTGCATTTCTGTTTTGTTCCATAATGTTTCGAAGCTTATAAGTAAAAATGAAATACCATGAATTTCTTTTTAATGTGAGCTCTTATTATTATTATTCGATAGTGCTTTGTTAAAACCGACAACAGTTGAAGTCAGTGTTTGCTTTTTAGGGTTCCGTAGCCAAATGGCAAAAACGGAACACTTATAGTTTCGTCATGTCAGTCTGTCCATCCCTCCGTCTGTTCGTCTGTCCGTCCATCCGTCCGTATGTCACAGTCATTTTACTCGGAGACCATTGGCTCTATCTATAAGAAATTTACTAAATAGGTGTATTCTATGAACCGCACAACGATTCTGTAATGAAATCTTAAAATATAAATGAATTCTACCCTTAGCTACCCTTAGCAGAACGTGTGAGATATCTTTGGATAGGTCTTTCAAAATGATAAGGAGGTTTGATTTTGACTTTTTCATTAAGTCAGTAGTTGTTGAGATATTAGCTTCTAAAGTCATAAAAATTGTGTCCCCCCTCTAACTTTTGAACTATAGAATTTAAAATTCTGGAAAAACTTGAGCTTATTAAGCTTGAGCTTAAAATTTCAACCACATTTGGTTTGAAGAAGATAGGTCTACAAATTTAAGAGATATATAAGTTTTTCCCATAACTTTGTTTTTCATATTAATTTTAAAAATTACTATGAAATTACCAACTTCTTTTTGCGGTCGATTTTAATTCGTTATATTTTTAAAGCCCTTAAGATTCTTCATAATCAAGCTGCGGAACCCTTTAATTTCAACTGTGCGTGGTCCACAACGCACTTGACTGCTAATTTTTTTCTTTTGGTTAGAACGTTGACAAAAATGTTTTTGGATGAAACAGAAACTTTACTTTGCCGATAAAATTAATGGTCAGTGAGTATAACATGAGTATAACTCCAGCGAGTTCACATGAGACCTGGCTTGACTGAAGTTTATGAAAAGTACTGCATACAAAAAGATTTTTTCTAATATTTTTATTTTCTCCAAAAATAGCCCATACTTATAACTATTACTTTTTAAAACTGAGTCCATAATCTTACGTAGTACATAAATAATATTTCGCAATTCAAATTACGACTATCAATATTATGACAATTATTGTAATTTAGTACTAAGAAATATTAATAGCATTTTAAATATTTATGCTAACGCTATTGTCCGAGCGGGTATGAACGCAGGGAAGTGGGAGGGAGGGTGTAACTACAAGCCAGATGTGACGTTAACTCGGCTGAGTTATAATTATTCTATTATAAATTTTGAATTTAAATGTTGTTCCTGAAATTCTTCTTAACTCCTTCACTGTGCGTGCTACGCAATTAACCAGTTTTTTTTTCTATAATATTATTACTATCGTTCTAAGGGTCAAATAATCTCTGTTCCATGATAAGTTTCACGATAAGAATTCATTAATGAAGTTCAAAGTTTAATAGGCAGAAGTAGCGCAATGATTATTATCAGACAATATTGTGACACAATGTAACCAAATCTTAGTTTTGAATTAAGTAAAGTATGGGTTGACAATGAAGAACATTAAGTGCGAAAAATGTTTAGAAAAAAGGAATACCGACTTCAAAGTCAATATAAAATTTTCGACAAAAGAAGTCATTGCAAAGAAGAACACCGGCACCTAAGGTACCGGTAAATAAGAGTAGTCATTAATAGAGAACATTGAACATATTAATTTTACAACCTAAGTACAATTTAAATTCAATTAATAGAGGTGGGTGAAGTTCTGATCTTCAATCAAAAAACTGACAATTGGATTAAAGGATAAACAAATTAGCCGATCTGCCGAAGTTGAGTTGTTGAGTAGTAGAGTTGGAGGTTAACTCAAATTTCAAATTAAAGTTTTTTGAAAACTACCAAAAAAACGAAATTAAACATTCAAAATCGTCCAGTAATTATAGTTAACTGTGAATATAATATATATTTTTTAAAACAACAAGTTTCATTAATTGCCTGCAGTTTAATTTTATTAAAAAATTTCTAGTTTATTGCACAGATATTCACAAGTCATGAAAAGTGTTAAATTTTTTGTTTTTTTTTTTTAGACAGAGGAACAGACGGACATGACGGACTTATAAGGGTCCTGTTTTTGCTATTCAGTTTGCTATGAGATGACAGTAATTTTAAATTAAGCCTTAAATTAAATACTAATAGTCATCACCCAATCTCCAATTTACGTTTTGCATAGAGAATTATTCAAATGGTAATAAACTACAACTCGCGACGTTAATTATAGCGAAGGCTATTTTAAATAATATGCGTGAGCATATCCTATAGTTACTAACTATTATAAAAGTAGTTTTTGAGAAAAGATTTACAGCATAATGGCTTTCAGAAACTTAAGCATATAAATAGTTACTAATATCTGCCTACGATTCTGGTTACTGGACACATTTTGATAGCCATGTTGTCACACCGAACGACCGTTTCATAGTTATTTTTCTATTCATCGAGAACCAAACTTTCTTTAAATGAAAGGTATCTTAGTAGGTGGGTCATTATCTGTTTCCAGAACAGCATGTATCCAAAAAATGAAGACCGGCTAAGAAGTTAAGCATAAAAACTTAAAAAACGAACAAACAAAATGACATTTACATTTACTATAATAATACAATTTTGACAACAGCTTTACTTATATAATACTAGCGGCCCGCTCCGGCTTCGCACGGGTATAACATATATAGCCTATGACATTCACTGAAAAAATAATTTGATTTATTCATTACTGCCGTTAAATTTGGAGGATTTAATGGATGTTATTATACATATAAACCTTCCTCTTCAACCACACTATCAATTAAAAACCGCATCAAAATCCGTTGCGTAGTTTTAAAGATTTAAGCATACATAGGCACAGAGAAAGCGACTTTGTTTTATACTATGTAGTGATGTTGTATTATGAAGATATGTGGTCGTCTTAAAACTCGAATGTTATATATAGTTCCCGAGCCAAGCATAATAATTAATCTATATATATTCTAATATATAAAATTCTCGTATCACAGTTTTATATGCCATACTCCTCCGAAACCGCTTGACCACCCCATATTTTTTTCTTATTTTTTGGACAAAATTTTATTTTTTTATTTTTTATGATATGGCATTAAAATGCATACAAACTTAAATTTTAACCCTTCTACCATTAATCCCTATTTTTTAATAGCAATATTAGTAATTCAATAAATAACACCGGATCTTTACTTTCGTTTCCACCACTTCTGTTCACAATTATACTCAGATAGGGGACGCTGCTATCGGGTCCCAAATTTTTTTTTTGGGCAGGACAACGTCTGCCGGTCCTCCAATGTTTTTTTTAAAACGTAAACGAGCACTGAGAAAGGATTCTTCGATATTCAACCCTTAAAGGGGGGAAAAGGGGTTTGATAGTATATTTTGTATGGAAGTCCGTCATTTTTGAAAGAAGAAGTATGAAACTTTATTTTTAGTCGAACAATTAAAAATAAAGAAACACGTGTTTCAACATTTTCTGGTGTGTGACAGGTGAAATGGTGGTTCAATGTTTGTATTTAAATCATTATTCACGCAGGCGGAGCCACTGGCAGAAGATACTGGATTAAAGATATGAAACTATTTTTAGTTCTTGACTGTTTGAACCCATAATCACTTTATCTGTTATTAAATAAAACTATTTATTCAAGGAAAGAGTAAATAAACAAAAGTAATTTGCAACAATGTCGACACTTTGGTCTATAAATAAAGGAAAATCTATTAAACTGAAGTATTAAATTAATTATATTATTGTACTCTAGTGGCGTATAAATTAAGCGTAAGTCTTTCTCAAGAAAAAAAACTATGTTAATCTTTCACAATATAACAACGGACGCCTTGTCTATAATTACAAAGAAATGACGACATTTATGTTAATATAAAAAAAAATCCATCCAAGGTTTTTTTTAGGATCTCTCGTGTTGTGTTGATTGTTCAATATGAAATATTGATAGTATTTTTATGCCATTGATATCATAATTATGAATTAATAATCTATATATATAGAAAAGGAGAAGACCTGATTGACATAGCTACACTCATCCTAAGCCCTTGGATCTAAGAAGGTGATTGTTTTTACAGGTGCTGTTTTTAAAACGTAAACGATCACAAAAAAAGGATTTTTGGAAATTAAACCATTAAGGGAAAAGGGGTATGGAAGACTTTGTTTTTAGACAAACAATTACAGATAAAGAAAAGAAAAAAGTTTTCTGAACTTAATGAGTGAAAAGGGGGTTGAAAGTTTGCATTTAAATTGTTATTTAAATCACGTGGGCGAAACCGCTGTCAGAATCTAGTTAAGAAATATCATATAAGTGAAAACTTGTTATTAGCTTTCCGTCATCTAATTTAAGTTAATATATAATGTTTTTATAACTGTAAGTTTTCCACGTATTCAATAAATAAATAATCTTTAAGATCTATCTGTCTTTATTCGCATACTTATGTCAAGTTAAATTAAATACGATATTTGTCGATCCGATCATCATATTTTTTAGTTCCGTAAGTGATTCACATATTTTTATACCACTATTTTAGGTACCAAAAAGCTCTCTCTGTAATATAATCGACATAATCATTTAAATTATCTGACCACAAATGGAGAATTAGATAAGAAAGATCAAGGTGATAAATATCCATTGCAAATTAACAAATAGTTTTGATCGAGATCATACTAATTAATACATTATAAATAGTTTTATAAAGAGGAATTTACAAGTTGTCATAATGTCATAGATATTTTTCTGATTTCGATGAGAAAATCTTTATCGTAACGCACGTATATAAAACATCTACATAAATAAAAATGAATCGTCGAAATGTATGTATGTAAAATAACCAGAAAATTGTATTATTCTTTTTTTGTTTTGTTTTGTTTCTAATTGTCAGAGCTACTATAGTTCGGGATCAACGGAATCATAAGAGACCCAAAAGAGGATTAAAACTCCCATGGGAACAGCATCAATGGAATAAAAGCAGCAGTAGAGCCAGCTCCTCCCAGAACAAATAGAACGGCTTGAACTGAGAAGTATTACCATCTCACAAAAAATCGGCGTAAAGCTATAAGTATCAGTAGGTACTACCTACTGTCGCGTTTGGTGTCAGCTGTCATGACATTAAAAGAATATTATATACTCGGACGAAGTCGGGGCGGCCGCGGGTAAAGTAAATAAATTTTACGTATTTATCTATATTATTATGTAAATTAAGTGCCTTTTTGTGGAAATCACATACATATGTAATTAAGTTCAAGCTTTGTATGAATGAAAGTATACGGTTTCAAGTTCGTAAAAATGACTGTCATCAATATTGGTGTAAAAAACGATACTGGTTGTAATATTACGAAATATCGCAGTCGAAATCGCGTGGAAGCATAGGAGAGACGTGCCCCAAAATAAAAATTGATTTTTAATGTTCTAAATTAAATAAATCAGTATCTATGGAGAGCGCTTAGTGTGTTCAGTTCTCTGTAACTTGGCGCACGGTGCCAATAAGAATACATCTTGCTCATTTTATCAGTTGTTTATTAGTTTACGTTTGGGAAATCCGCTGTTGATGTTGACTGACTCTACGTATCCTCTATTTATGTGATATATACTTTAAGTCTTAAGCTAACAGATTCAAGCACAATTATAAAGATCAGTGAAACCCCGTTCTGAGGTGTTTTATATAGATAGGTTTTTGTAATTGAATCTTAGATACGATTTAGTCGTTGACGCGCTAAGTAATATGAGTTCGCAAGGCAAAACTAGCCTCGGAAGCTGTGATAGTGATAACAAGAAATATGATATGGTACCTCCTGAGGGCGGTTGGGGCTATGCGGTTTGCGTTGGCGTTTCCGTTATCTTTGTAAGTAAATCTTCTGCCTTATTATTTAAATTAAATTATTTTTCTTTAATATTTATGACAAATTTTATTCACTGTCTATTATTAGTCGCTGCATACAATTTATACCATGTGATGGTTGATTGTTTTACTTTAAGTCACGTTACTTTATAAGAATATAAATAATTTTAACATTGAATTTTCTAAAAATTTGTTGGTAAATATTTAAAAGTATATAAACAGCATAATATATTTATTATATTCACAATTTTAAATACATTAGACATTAAGACTTTAATAGCGAATTGAAATATTTAATATGTATTATTTACATTAATTAAAAAATTCCATAATTTTTTTTGACTTAAACAGTTTTTTTTTCATTTTATATTAATACCGACAGTAAGGAATTTATATTAAAATTATTTGGATATATATTTTTATTTAGTGTCTTTTAGTGTTTGAGCTTTGGGATAAATAGTCTGTAAAGCTTTACGATAAAAGAGATTATAATGCTGATATTCGGCCAATAATAAGCATTATTATATTATTATATTATTGGTAAAAAAATTAGATTGATATATGCACCTAACAACAAAGATTTAGTTATTATATCACGTATTGTACACATGTTTATGGATTGCAAGCAATTTTGTTACTGTATGCACTAACATTACCTAACACTTTTGAGTAACAAAGTATTTAGTCAGCGAAAAATATATCTGTAACGATTTTAACCTCATTATATAATTGTGCATTGTAATGTATTAGATATAGTAACAAGTATAATGATTTTTTTAAGAAAAGTAATGTATACATTTCTATGCTAAGAATCTGTCTGTACTGTGTGTAAAGCTGCTGGGCTGTTTGCCCATGTTATGAGAAATTTTACTCGTTTAAGTAGGTTAGAAGTTTACAATGTGTGCCAAGTCCTTTTTGAAAAAAAAGAGTAATATAAGTAAGAAATGCCATTTTTTATGTTCCTCGTATGTTAGTATACAAAGACTGAGCAAAGAAAACTAATTTTATGATAATTTCAAATTCCAATCAAAAGCGATTGCGAGAAACCCTATCTCACGAGGAGTCTATTAATCAGAATCTTCTAGTTTATTTGTAATTTACATTTTTATATGAAGTTTCTAGTTTTATAAATTACAAATCAAATCGTTACGATGTTGATCTTTGTAATTGGTGACCCGAGGCTATTCACACTTTTGTATCATATGATTCTGATAACAAATATTTTAATTAAAAAATCACGACTACGGTTACCACCCGGAATTATAATGGCGTCTGCGCAGTGACAGATCATTAATTGAAAATGTTGAGAGTAACTATCTTGGTTTTTGACATAAACAGGCCAATTTCTCGACAAGGGAAGTATTAGGTACACTCACATCATATATTGACGTGAAGTATAATATTGTAACTATTTAATTTCGATCCATCAATATAAAGCCCGGAATTTCAAACTATAATCCTTTTGTTTCCAACTTTTTCCTCCTCCTTCTCTCTCGTCTTCTACACTTAAGGAAGACTCCATTAATAACGTGATGTAGATTATAGCCATTTTCAACTCTCCCTATCGCTTGTTGATAATTATCTCCTGAGGTTCTTCTGAGGAGGCTTGATCCCCAATCCGCTCCTAAACTAACTTCAAATATTTTTTTTAAATTATCAAGTGATTTTAATGCCTGGTCTTAGTATAAATAAGTTAATTTTCATTAACTTTTTTTTAAAAAGCTGAATAAAAAAAGTGACATTTAACGTGAAATTCTTCTGGAAGTTCTCAACGTAATAAATGCATGCCTAATCTTAAATATTAGCACAAGGTGACACTTTCAATGTGTATAGTGCATAAAGGTTACGGTAACTTTCCACCAGACAGGCCATGTGCCATTTGATTTCCTTTTTTTTTTATTAATTTATTTTAGGCCTTTCACAGAAATATACTAATGTAAATCCATTGTTCACTCATCACAATAAGTATCTTCTTAAATAAGTAATATAAATAAATGTATTTATTTTTGAACATTTGCCTCAATCTGAAATTATATACTCGATCTCTAATAAAAGTAATACTAGACTAACCATCACACTGAATGGTAACAAGCCCCGTCACATAATACATAAATGTAATAATATCCACTACCAGTATTTTGCATAAGCATATAAAATTTTCTCTCCATTAGTTTATTTAATAATGCAATCGTTATTTAATTTAGACCTTTCTATAGAACCTTTTTTAGAACCTCAAAACCCAAAAAACTCAAAAAGCTAAGAATATCCATACTAAGTATGCATGCATAGTATTCAAAGAATTTACATAACAAAATTTAGTACAGTAAAATATATCGTCTATGGTCTGTAAATTTTTTTCGTGAATAAATTGGCATTAAGATTATCGCTAGCAAAAAATGCATAGCTTGTTTTATAATTTAAATAATTATGAGGTTGTAAGTATTGACTCACTAGTAACGGGTATGTTATTATCATACTACGGAATATAAATTAATATTACAATAAAAATATTAATATTATGATTTTAATAGTATATCGATATTTCTGTAGTTTTCCTTTACTGATGTATTCAATATTATATGGTTTTTTGATATAACATCAAATGTATTCTTTGCTTCTGAAGTATAAAAATTCGTTGTTTAGTTAATTGTATAACACATATGAGTTATTTAATAAATTTTTTAAAATTAATTTTAAATTTTAATATTTTTTTATAAATTTTTAATTAATTAATAGTTAATCAATCTAAGTACAGAACAACTCATCAGCAAGTTTGACTTTCGTAAGTAACTGCTGTCTGTCTCGTTCAGTCTCGGTCACAACCTAAGTTAGGTTAGGTAACCTAAGCAACCCTCAACAAAATACAAAGTGAAAGCAACTTCAATTTCCTTCAAATAACTTCAATTGAATTCGTTCGCTACTAAAATACTCTATTTTTATTATAATTGCGCTTTGCTTCTAGACCAAGAAGTAAATGTGTTCTTAATTGGAGGGTCGAGACCTCTAATCGAGCGCCTATCATACAACGCGTCAATTCGCTTAATGACTGACATTTTTATAACACAATTATTATATTCCTAGAAAAGACGTTATCGATACCTTATCTTATCTATTACTTATAGAATAAAAATTTTTGAAATCAACGAACAGCTTCTGATTTCTATGCATATTCTAAATACTAATCGATTGTACAATATTAGTCTAGATACACAATTAAAGTTTTTATACAGTAAAATAATTAATCGTAAATAATGTTTCCACTAATTAATATTTTAAATATAACTTTATATTCACTATTTAAATAATGCTAAAAATGATTTATATTTTGATTTCGTATGTAAAATATTTAATCGCGTGAGAAAGATTTTAAGATGCGATAAATAAATATTAAAATGATAATGAATAATGTTTATAATTTATGATATATCTAATTAATTATACTTTGTAAAAAAATTGGCGAAAAACTTTTATTTGTTTTAAACTAAATAAAAATATCAATGGTAAAACTATTATTAATAAATGAAGAAATACTAAATTTTACAAATAAACTCCTTTTGACTTTTAAAATCGATCGAAATCTATTTTTATGTACGTTTATATTAGGGTTCCTATAAATGGACGAGTAATATACTTAATTTTTTATTAATTTTGGTAAACCATTTAAAAAAAACCTGAATAATATCTGAAAACAGAAAATGTTAAAAAATAAATGATAAAAATTGTATAGAGAAAAAATACAAATTAAAGCGATATTTAAAATTAAACAAATATTACAGATAATTAATGTTTTTTTTCCTTATGAAATCCTTTTAAACTTTATCTAAGATAACAAGTTTAAATAGACATACATGTCAGTCAAAACATACAAAACTTATATTTTTAATTGGAGTTAGTTTTTTGCTATCGAGTTATGCTTATGACATACAAATTGAGATTTCATTTATGCTAATTTATTAATGCAGTGATTTAGTAGTTTTCCATGAAATAAAATCACTCAATTTTCACATCAATCAATTAAAGTAAAAAAATTCAAGCCTGTAGGTCATTTAGTTCCAAAGTTATGCGTAAGCAAAGTTTCGCATTTATGATACTCAGACACTCATGATCATCAAAATAGAACTAGTACTTGCCATAAACTCAGAGAGCTGAAATTTGGTACAAAGTTAGGGTTTAATGGCCACATAAAGGGAAAACTATAAAAACTAGGATAATCGAAGATCTGGAGTACCTGGTGACCCTTATTTGAAAACACAAGAGCCCAACCAAACTATTAAAGATCGACATATACCGCCTTCACAAAAAATATTCAACTTTGTTTGCCTCTTCATTTGATGTCAAAAATCGAAGGTCTGAAGTATCTGATAAAAAAACCCTCAGCTTGTCTCAGCTGTATTAGAGATATGGTAATGCCCAATTCTACTATTGGTACATAAAAAAATCGACTGTCATTGCAAAAATCCAGCGTAGTGAGACATATCTTCTAATTTAATCTAGCCTAATTTTTCTAACTGCTGGACGAATGCCTCCTCTTCTGCTTTTAATACGCATATAAATAAAATTAAAGGGAAACTCTGGATAAGACTAAATAACTATTCCTAAAATGAAAAAAAATGTGTCAAATAAGAAAATCTAATAAAATAAATCAATATGCCCACGTTTCTACTAAAAGAAGTGAAATCCCACCAAAAACATCCTGTAAAAAACCTAGCCAAGTCTCGATGAAGTTGCTTGTTTATCTCTAAAAAGTAATGAAATCTAGACAAAGTCGTGCCAAGCCTAAGGTTCCTTACTGCGATTTCTTTATTATTATAGTTAATGTTGTGTGACTTGGCCGTTGGCCGACAACGTACAATTGACTGGTTATTGAACCAAATAATATTATCATAATTATTTCTTATAAACTAACATAAGAAAGAATTTGTTTGTTTGAACTCGCTAATCCCTGGAACTACCGCTCGTAAATATATTTTTTTTTGCATTTGATAGCTTATTTTTTTAAGCCGAGTAAAAGAAAAAAAGTGTGGTCGGTAAATAGTTACCGCAATATACCTTTGATGAACCCTTGTGATATTTGAAGTATAACATGCGCGTTGTTAAACCAAGAGATGAGAGGGAAGGGATGAGAATGGATAATAAGAAGGGAAGGGTGGGAGATTGGGCCTCTGGCACTCGCATTCGCGAAACGCAACAGTATTCCGTTACTTTACGCCGAATTTAAATTAGAGTTGGTCAGAATGTAAACATTTTCAACGTTAATCCTCTAACGGTCACAACACTAACAAAACAAACGAGTTCGATCGGAAAGTTTTTGCATAATATAAAAACAACTAGCCGATTTCAACTGCCAAAGCTTAAGGCCGCGGCCCCACCGCGGCGCACGCTGTGCACGACCACGCGACGCATTTTAGATGGATGGGTTCGTTCGTTTAACAACGTGAGTCTATGTTTCCTCTAAAGTACACGCTATACACGAATATTAAGAACGTTAAACGTCCCACTTAACGCACTAAATCTAAGCACGCTTTCGTACACTGCGTGCATAGTGAGGACAGTTTGAGCTGCGTAGATGACTTATTCGATACATGTATTAATTATGTCAATTCATGCGTAGCTTGCTTGTGGGTTGCAGGGGACACTAGATTCGCCTTGTAGGAAAATGTATGTGACATTTTCTTGCAATGCAAAGCTAGACACACCTCCGTAGCCTATCCGTGCGCAGCAATGAAGCCGCGCCCTTAAAGTTATACGTTTAATTAACAAAACTATTCGCATGCAGTGTTCGTACATCATTAGATCATATGCTTTGAGAAGTCCCCTTCTACATCTAGAAAATTTTATCTAATTATTACTAATGTTTATAAAACCACATAAAGGAAAGCATACGTTTTCCTATAAGAATAATATTTAAAAAACCCAGAAATATGTGTGTTTTTCTTTATTTATGTCGTCAGGAAAAAATAAAGAGCTATTTCAAAAAATTTATTTTGTGCTAACCGTATTCCTTTCAAGCTGATTTATTAATGAATTAAACAATAAATTTTATAACTTGATATTTCTTTGGCAAAGGTTTTGCACTCTAAATAGAGACGTCATTTACGTAGTCAGTTTGTGTACGATGACCACGATGTTGCTCAACGCCTTGCAAAATATGTAATATAATAAATCATTGTACAAATTATAATGTACATGGTATTATATAAACGAAGCTTACATATACCAAAATAATGTTTTTTTTTTGTTCAAAAATCACCACAATTGGTATTTAAAATTTCTGCACGTCGTTTGAATACTCTACACCAAATTAATGTAAAAGGCTCTCGAGACTCAGCTATTAACCGAATAACTAAAGGAAGTTGATTGCATTTCCATATAAGTTTTGAAATCATCTCTGACCTGATCTGAACCGATCCGAAATCGGTGAAAATTGTTTATTTCTTCTAAAACAATCCAATTACTTAATTTCAATGCGGTCTAGATTCCTAAGAAAGAGGGATAGCTAGATAGCGAAAGTTTTAAGAAGTACGTGCAAATTAAAGTCAATTATAATATTCCTAATTCTAATTCAACTAAGCGCCCAGCTTGCATTAGGAGAGGGTACGACAATAGCCCAAGAGGTCAGGATCAAATCTGCAAATTTCACATTACAAAACGGCCATACCTTTGAGCTATTGAGGATACTAACTTCCCGTATGAGTTATTTTAATATGATTTTAATATTTTCGTTGCTTCAGATAGCCGGTACAGCCCATCAGCCGGTCTTCGGTTTTATATATAATGACTTCTTGGATGATCTGGGAGTTGGTACAGGTGCTGTCACTGTTGTATATGGAGTATTTCAAGTTACGCTAGCCATAGCTGGTGAGTATTTTTCCTAATAAAACCTTACTAATCTCCTTAATGTACAAAATCCCGCATTACAATGTGGTTCTGTGATGAACACTGAAATTACTTATCTGATCATAACGATTTTTTCTAAATTTTGGATTTATTCTTACTTAAAGGATATGTGATAAGAGGATAGCTTTATGCCCCGTTACTATTGCAAGACCTTGGGACGGGTTCAAATTATCACTATTTACCGGCCGGGTCTATCGACCTCTATCGAAGCTACTAGGACCAACAGTAATACACTCCAAAAAAATTATCCTGGTTATTTAATTTTATATTTCAGATACCCAAATTACCTAACAATACTAATTATTTTGATGTTAGGTAATAATTAAACAAATTAATAACTTTGTCTCAGAAACGCCATGTCTGGTATAAAATACCGATTTGTCTATTAGTCGAAGTATGTATGTGTCATGCAATACTAAAGTATGACGACTAAGTGGTTTTTATTAAAAAATAAAACGATATAACATAAATAATTATGATCTGGTTTATTTATTTTATGTTAAAAACGAAACATTGATATCCGTTTATGGTAGTATGCGGAAATAATTACAATAAACGTTAAGATTAAGAACAAGAATTAACGACACGCAAAAAATATTAATTTACCTTGATAAAAAGAGAAATGTAAAAAAAAAGTTCTTATTTTAATTATTTCATCTTATTAATATAATATATATTAAAGAAATTCGCAAGGCCTAAAAAAATAAAAGCTTCAATCTCTAGCTAATTAATAATAACAGTGAAACAGAGAAAGGGTATTTTATTCACGGTTTAGCCAGTCCAGTTCTAAGTACTACGAAAGAGTTTTTCTTTTACATACATAACAATTAAGAACGGTTCATAAGATTATTATTTTTTAGAAATATCGTCTGGTTAGTTGTTAAGTAGGCACGGCGTCTTTTAATGTTTGGTTTTAACCACTTATTATAATAAATATCATTAATTACACCTATTATAAAGACATATAATTCAAAAAATGTTTGCATTTTCACAAGCTATTTATATAACTGCAGTTGGGTATATTATTATTTTAATTTAAAATACTATTAAGATAATGAAGTCAAGTTGAAAATAGCTTGTTACCACGCAACCTACATAATATCCTTTCCAGATTTAGTTTGTATTTAATTTTCAATATTGCAAAATTTATATAAATATATTAACGTGCTATAATTTGTCGTAGGCGACAAAATTTCAACGTCGGACATGCAATTTATGATACGTTAAGTTCATCATGGTTAATTAAACAATTTTTGGAACGGAGTCTCTTATCGTTACAATAAAAAACGACACCAAAAACCGAAATCTTTTTGAAGTTTTTAATCGATTGAGCATACCTTAAATTGATATTATGTTTTTTTATAATTAACCATTTTTTTATTTTTAATATAAAAATGATGACAAGATAGGTACAAGGAAGTCTTTTTAAAATGGTCTGATGTGACAGAATCACATATATTTTGTTCCGTCAATTTTAAGTTGACCTCTGGTAGAAAGACCGTCTCGGAAATATTTTCATCTCTGTTTTTTTTTCTGTATAGTTAGTTTCTACAGTGATATGATCATAGTAGATAGATAGATACTCTTTTATTGCACATCACACAGAAAGAAACAAAACACTTTAAATATAAAGGAAAAAAAAATACATGATTGTACAATAAGGTGGTAGTGGTGAAGATATTGAGCAGGGAGATTGAAAAGTGAAGCTAAAAGAGTATATAATAATGTAAATATAAACGTAAATTTAATAAATTACACAATAAATATTATAAATAAATAAACGTAAATAGTAATGCTAAATATTCAATATACATACATACATATACACAGTAGTAGTTATTTGAATTAAAAAAAGATATAGTTAAGTCCGTTTCAACCGCGTGCCCCTTTGGGCACACTTTAGTCTTTACACTTCACGGTTTTTTTAAAGCATTGATGCTCCATACCGATAAAATCCTTAACATGTCGATATATTATATACATATAATATATACAGGCAATACCTTAGTCACTCATGAAAATAAAGCGATAACCATCCATGTTTATGACCAAAACCAGTTGTAAAATATAAAATCAAAATAATCAGTCATCAGTGTAATTGGAAATTAATTTATACTCATATAGTCGTGAACATGTTTTCGTAGTGATAGATAGATCTGTACATAGAGATAGGATTGATTAATAAATTTATTATACAAGACAATACGGTTTCAGGTGAAGAACCTATAATATATTACGTTTCATATAATAGAAAACTTTTGTCAAACACTAAATAATCCTAATGTTATAATCACACACTGTAGCCCTCTCGAAGGCGAAGGTCGAATTTGCACATCTGGGTCCCGACGCAGGTGAAGTCGCCACATAAGTCTGTCTAAAATTTAACAGAAAACAATTCGTTTCAAAACTTCCCTCTTAACAAAGCCCATTATCAGTTTGGCCTCTTGAAAACTGTTAATGGAATTTTGGTGTCTTTCTTACATCGGATTCAGATCGTATCGGAAGATCGCACATACAGTCTACACTTCACTGTCAACACCGACAAATATAATTCATCGCCTCGTTACACAAAACGACGGAAGTATTAACAAAATTATGCTTGTACACTATTTATAAATTTAATATAATTAATATTTAAATTTTAATTCCCTATTTACAATGTTTTCAATATATAAATGGAAATTTACAATGCACATCATCCGCACATTAGCACTCATGCAAAAAATATTATGTATTCTTTTTATGATAACTTGGAACATTTAAAAATATCCGGTCTAAGCTTATAAAGAAAAGAATGTACATATATATTATAGTTCTGCATCGCGCTATTTTATGGTGGTAGAATGCCGTTCCAATCTTAAAATATGCTTTATGTAACTCGAGAATTAAGTTTCGGATGAGGTTGCCGGAGTAGGCTTAATCTACTCAAATATGAGATTATCCTGTTTGACTGCTTTTAATGTATAACTTGATTTACAATCAAATTAAGAACCACGTTCACATAAAATTGTATATATTAAAACCAATATTATAATTTGTAGTTTTTCTGGAATTTAATATAATAATATATATTTTAAACATAAAATATCTCTTCTCGGTATCAATCCGAATAACAATCCGAATAATATGAAACGGTTTATAATCACTATTCATTAATATAATTAAATCGATATAGCGTATTATAGTCGTCATAATTCAAGTGAATTAAGGCAAGGGAATTATATAATTATTAATTTAGCCGAGATGGCTCGAGAGATAGAAAAGGTAGATTCAAACTGAAGGTCGCGGGTTTAAATCCGTTCAAACACTTCTTAGTTTTTCTTTATTTCGTGCTTAAGGGTGACGGAAAACTGCATGTTGTAGAAGAACTTCGCAGACTTGTATATCCGCTATTGCTTGTGTTGGTATTTTGCTGGGGGTAGAATTAAATGTTATAAATGCCCGCTTGGTTAGTTAGCAAGAAATGAATCAACTACTCCAGGGCCGCGTTTCGAGGTCAGCTACCGTATAATCATTGTAGGCAGGTAGGCAGGGCGAGAGCGGCTAGTTAATATGACCTCCTGCAACGGTATTAGCGGCCTTCGTCATCTGCCCTCCAAGCTAAATAAAAAACAAACTTGGGTATTATGTATACAACTTCCCAATATCAATAGATTTTAAAATATTACACATTTTACCTCAAAAAGATCAAACACTCATAGGTAAATAAATAGTATCTATTTTTATGTCTATTCCACAATATTTCATGTTTTATTCTAGAAAAAATATACATTTTAGCATAATATAAGAACAACAAAAACAACACTTACATTCAATAACATAAATTAGTTTAAAACAATAACACTCAAATATTCTGTTAATTTACGGTAACATTACGTTATCATTCGTCTTTAAGATATAAATAATTATCAGTCAAGTGCGTTGTGGACCACGCATAGTCGAAAGTAAAGAATGTAAGGACTTTAAAATAATAACGAATTAAAAGTGATCGCAAAATGAGTTGGTAATTTCATAATAATTATTAAAATTAATATGAAAAACAAAGTTATGGGAAAAATTTATGTATCTCTTAAATTTGTAGACCTTTCTTCTTCAAATTAAATGTGGTTGAAAGTTTATTTGATGTTCTACAACCTCAAATTTTTCTAGAATTTTAAAGCCCATAGTTCAAAAGTTGGAGGGGAGGAGGAACACAATTTTTATGACTTTAGGGGCTTATATCTCAACAACTACTGACTTAATGAAAAAAGTCAAAATCAAACTTCATCATTTTGAAAGACCTGTCCAAAGATATCTCACAAGTTGCCATACGTTGAAATTTTTTTTCTTAATCCTCAGTTACATGTGTGGACTACTACCCTTATTTTTTATATATTTTAGGATTTCATTACAAAATCGTGGTGCGGTTCATAGAATAACCAACAGTCTCCGAGTAAAATGACTGTGACATACGGACGGACAGACGGACGGACGGAAAGACGGACGGACGGAAAGACGGACATAACGAAATTATAAGGATTCCGTGTTTGCCATTTGGCTACGGAACCCTAAAAAGATATATATAAATATAAAAAAAAGATTGTTTATATTCATAAATTACTAAACTGAGATGGCCCAGTAGATAGAAAACGTAGACTTTTTTGTTTCTTTAATAAAATTTGTATATTGTTGGCAAAACCACCGATAGATTAGCTGGTGCTCCTAAGTAATTTCGCTCTAAAGCAACAAAAGGAAGTTAGTCACAAGCTTGCAAGATAATAGGATGAATAAAATTACGCGTGTAACTAAATTACTTTCGTTGAATTTACGCAGGAGCGTGTGGTTACTTTTTCTATATGAAAGGATTAGTCCTTAGTTTATAGTCAATACCATGAAATTTGCCCTGTTAATTTATTTTCATGATTAAATATTACTAATCGCCCTATTGGCCTTGATAGCGTCACCGGGCGTTGGACCAATATGGTTTATTTTTATACGAAAATGCAATGAAATTTCTTCAAATGTCTAGATTTGCAAACTAATCATATAGACAGAGTTTCGCATTTATAACATGAGTTTGGAAGGATTGTATAATTTTTTTTGTTACAGGTTTTTCATCAAATATATTCCTCAAGAAACTATCTCTAAGACAAGTAGGACTCATAGGAGCTTTTATATACACATTTGCCTCATTCCTAGCCATATTCGTGACATCATCAACGCATTTAATTATTACGAATGGTTTCCTACAAGGTCTTGGCATGGGTCTCCTCATTCCAGTTGCCTACACTAGTTTCAACAGCTACTTTACAAGGAAGAAAGTGCTCTATTTAAGTCTCTGTAAGGCTTCTATTGGATTGATAACGATGGTTTACCCGCTGTTTATAAAATTTACTATAACTGAATATGGGTTTAGAGGAACGCTGGCGATCTTATGTGCTATTTCTGCTCATAGCATTTTTGGTGCTCTCGTGATGCATCCTGTACAATGGTATATGGTAAAAAGAGTAAAGTCTTGCGAAAAAATTATCCGTAAGTATTAAATCACTAAAAAACACATACATATTTTTAAAATTATAGTAGTAAATTCAAACCGAAATAGTCTAAAAAATGTGGACTTGCATCGAAGTTTTCGGTCTAAATCTGGACATTCGTGAGTTTTCAAGTGCTAAGTTTGTATTTAAAATCACTTTTTTATCAATTATTAAATTTCGTCAATCTTTGTTTTATGTAAGACAAAAATTCTTTATTTTGAATTAAATTAATTATGATAAACACCCTTTTTTAGTTATTCCACCAACACCAGCTTCTGAAGAGGATCAAAACAAGTTTGACTTTATGAAAACAACTATAACAAGACAGGATTCGCAATCCGTGCAAAATTTATATACAAAAAATTACGGAGAATGTAAAGAATCAGGACTTCTTTTCATACCAAAGTTAGCTGATTCGAGGCGACTCAGTACACCCGTTGTTTTGATCCCGAGTGACACAAGGACGGATAGTAAATTCAATTCCAGCGACAATGTTTATATAGAGAATTTATATAAAGCCGCTTCTGTATCCAGTATTGGCAATTTCGGTAGCATTGCCGTCGAGCCTCTGTCAATAATCAAAAATAAAGAAGGTAAATGGTGAGTATAATTTGATAATATTCGACCTGCATTTTCATATTGAAAAAAAAAAGGAATATATACATCAGCAATTGAAACTTCATACCTATTTGTTAAAAGCAACAACAAAAAATATTTAATGTACTTTAATTTGTAGCAACGTTTTCTAATTCAATTTCTTAGATGGAATTATTTTTACTCCGAAGTTGGTAAATAAGTGACTCAATTGATGGTAAGCTATCACTGTACACTTCATAGTTAATTCGTGTGTATAAAATAGGTTTTTTTTTGGAGGAATAAATATTTTATGGAAAGGAAATGGTTTGGGGATTGGTGTTTAGGCTTCTGACTGTTACTTTATTTCGATGTTCAGAGAGAGGATAATAATACCCCGGTCGAGCCGTCCTATTTACATGGAAAATACGAAGGTTCTTCTACTACAAAAATATTATTTTATTCTTTACTATAATACTATTTCATACTTTATATCTGTTCTTGTTTTAGGCAAACAGTAGCGGAGTATTTGGATTTAACACTTTTAAAAGACTTAGTATACGACAATATTATATTTGGGATGTCTCTTACATTCTTCGCTGATTTAACATTTTTCACGCTTGAGCCGCTTTTCCTTGATAAGAATAACCTAAGTAAGGTGAGTTATAATATATAATTATCAATATTTTAAATTATCATTAATGTTTTTATTGTTTGTAGGCCTTTCATTTCGAGAGGCCGGCTAGGTACGACCACAGTGTTAGATAATCTACCGCAAGGCTATATAAAATATATTGTGTTTCAGTTTGAAGGACACTGTATCTTGTGAAATTAACAAGCAAAGGAGATTAAATAACCAATATGTATCGAGGGTTTACCTCTAGTCTCTATGGTTATGACTTTGTGTTAGTTAAAACATTGTGTAATAAAATATTACACAATATTAAATATAGTAAATTATAAAATCGTTAAACATTTTTAAGTATGCCTATGTTTATTTTAATGGACAACGGATATAAAAAATAACCGGTTATTTATTTGTTTAAAACTTTGATTTGATTTAATTATGATGAATTATAGCTAAGCCTTTAAATTTTTTTTGTGTATGGTATCTTAGGGTTTTGTAAATATTAAATTATTAAAACCTACGCCAGTTCTCTTTACGTATGTATGGACTAGCTTTGAAAAGATTTTTGGCGCATATCGGTCGACAAAATCATAAAATTGATACATAATCGAATGTAATGGAATGTATAGTAAAAAAATCAGAAGGTAAGTAATTAAGGACGATTTGAAGGACTATCATAAATATATTTGAGGAATATTATCAGTATTTTTATATTTGTCATCTTCGTGAAACAGTAAGCGGTGAACAAATGTGTTGAAATCCCAAACTAAATGATTTTATTTCCTTAATTTTGATATAATTTTATAAATATTAGGTAATTTTAATAGCTTTAACAAGCACAAACAAAAATCCAACTTATTATTTTAATTAGTGTAGGAAGCCATAAAAAAAATTGTTCTATCCATGTTACATAATATTACTCTATTTGATGTCTAATATTGATTCAAAGGTGATTTATTAAGTCTGTGAATTGGCTGATAAACTGTGTTCGAAGTCCGTAAATGTATTTACATAAAGGTATTTGTATTTACATAAAGGTATTTAATTTGTGTCGTAATGCGCGTTAATAGGCACCTTAAAATTAGGGCGCTTATTTATTAGCTAAATGTTAAAGTTATTTGAATTTAATTAGTTTTAATTAAGATTAATTGTAATGTTGGAAGCTGTACATTCGATTTAGCGATAAAACGAGTAATTAACGCACTAAATCGTTTTATGTGTCGAGAAAACTGTCACCCGAGTTTAATTTATCAATTAGTCATTGATAACGCGACATCGAAATGAAGGCGTTAAGTCTTGGCCATATTTAATGTCATAACTATCGCGATAATTAGCGTACAAAGGCGTAAGTGGGGCAGAATTTTTTTTATCTTGTAATAAAGAATACAAGGCGTCGGGATGTGACGACCCCATCGCCCGCTGTTGGGCTAACCTCTGTCAAAGCAGAGATTATTCCATCAGTGCAATCAGTCACACTGGTGGTAGGTCTTTTGTTGCAAGAGGCCGGCTAGGTAGGTACCACCGCAGTGTCAAATATTCTGCCGCCAAATAGTAGTGTTTAGGCATTACTGTGTTCCGGTTTGAAGGGGACTATTTATTATTTATTTTTATTTTTATTTATTTATTAAGTCAATATTTATTAACAATATGTTTTATACTAAAGTCTTACAAAACCTGACAATTGGTTTGACTGTAAGATCAGTTAAAGTTATACTATTAAGTCAAATAAATATACTAATAACAACAACATTTTATACATTTAACATAACAATAAAATATAACGTACCTATATCTAAGAAAAAACAAGAAAATAATTAGAATTATAACAATTAATATACATACAAATAACTGTAACATAACTATGACAGTAAGAATGATAATAATAATAATAATAAAGAGAGTTATAATGATTTTTTAACCGTTACATAAATTTAAAAAATATTTTCTTAATTTTGTTTTAAATGAAATTAATAAACAGAGGAGATTTAAAAACCAATATCTCGAGGTTGACAACGTGTGAGTGGCACCTACTAATCGTGCTGCAAGTGCTCATAGGCTACGGCAACCACTTACCATCAGGTGGGCCGTAAGCTTGTTTGCCAACTTGTAACATAAAAAAAAAACAAGGCATCGCAAGGATCTGCATCCTTATCTAGTCCAAAACAAAACACGTACGAAACGCTTTGCTTCGTCGTTCCTGATAGGCATCGCTAAGGTGTTGTATACTCCTCCCGTCCTTTACATACTCTTACATACTCTACGAATCCAGATCTCTACTGTGATAATATCCTTATATTTCTCTTAATAAATGTAGTATGTGTTTTGGACTTACTACATAATTTTTCTCGGAGGGAGGAAAAGATACATCAAATTGAAAACAGTAAACAAAGTGCTAATACTATATGCATTCTTGATAACGATATTACATGTCGTCTTTTTTATATGTAATTCAGATTTTTTTTTGTTTATTTCTAGAATGTTTGAAAATAGTATTCATGTATTTTATCTTGTTGCTATTGGAGGTCAAGCTATACTTTCGAAAATTTTATTATACAACTTAGTCTCATTAAATTCTAAAAAGACATAATTATTCTAAATAATATGTTTTAATTAATTTTGATCAAATTTATATATGTTTTAATGAACGAATAGTTCGTCAAAACATGGAAATGAAGAATGTATAAGAAATTAACAAAAAAACTTATTTTGCTTAGGAATTCGTTCATTTCTTTAATCTTGCAGATTTTGAAATTAGCTAACTGGACTTTATATCTGTATATCATTTTATTATTTGTCCCTTTTTATACTAGAAGTTACAAATCCTCACCCCTATGCTTAGCTCTCAACTGACTTCTCTTCTTAATAAGCAACTACTGGTTAACTTTTTATTGCTAGAGAGCACAGGCTACGTTAACAGCTTTCTATCGGGCAGGCCCGATGCAAAGTGCAAAATAGCAAAAAACTAAATGTGTATATTACTCAATCCCAAATATTAAAAATCTAAATTGTATTCTGAGTATGAATAATATAAATCTTGTTAAACTGATAATACAGTATTTCGATCTACATACTTTAAATCTAACTAAAACTATAAACAATTTTTTTTGCTCCACAAACAACTTCATTTTGGGACCAAGGCTCTTAAGAAAGTGGAGGTACTCCTTCGATATACTTTTTTTATTATGTTATTATGTTATTGATTATATTTCAAAAGAGTAATTTTAAGATATATTGAAGGTTCTTCTCTGCAGAATCAACATTCCAAAGCGTTGGTAGCTTCACTTAAATGGACACAACAGACAATATATTTGACGATTCAAAAGTGGGTGAAAGCCTATTTGAATAAAGAATATTCTGGGTTTGAGTTTGAGATACAAAAAAATATATTTTAGAATTAATAAAATCCTTCTTTTTGAAGTCGGTTAAAACAAGACTAGAAATGAAGGTAATATTTTTGTCACGCATAAAAATTACACACGAATGTGTTGCCATGGATATAAACTACAATAATATTTACATTACGATGAGTTTTTTTTTATACTGTCTACCAAATAAGCGCGATAAAAAATCTTGTTTTCATTTCATTCTATAATGAATAGTAAGCTTAAACATTATAAAACGAAAAATAAATGTCAACATAATTTTTTTTCTATTGGGCACGTGTCTAAAATACTTAAGCTAGAAGCATTTTTATTATGAACTAGCTTCTGCCAGCGGATTGGCCCGCGTGTAAAGCATTCACATAAACCTTACAATTGACATATTTCCATACAAACTTTCATCCCCCCTTACAACTCTTTTTCTCATTAAAAAGTAGCCTATGTCCTTTCTCAGGCTCTAGACTATTTGTGTACCAAATTTCATTTAAAACGGTGCAGTAGTTTTGGCGTGAAAGTGCGACAGACAGAGAGACGGACTTACTTTCGCATTTATTAATAATATTTCTATTTATTTTCGCATTATATTAATAATATTTTGTGTATGAGTGAAAACATAAAAATAATATATAATTATAAATAATTAATGAAAAAATACAAATTCTCAGAGAAATTGGAACGAAGTTCCTTATCGTACGGTATGGGTTTGACGGATGGAGCTAGACGAAAAAAGTGTAGGAATTTTCTGTCACGACTCTAAGCGCGCTCATTGGTTCATGGCGGCCAATAAATTCGGAGCGGCTGCGACCAGGAAAATATTTTAATTGCGGATTTTTTACTACCCTCCTTTTAATTAGCTATAACTGCGTTTCGTATAACTGTTCCCAGACGCCAGACCAATTTGTTAATCAATAATAATATATTGCGAAAAGAATCGTTCCAACCGAGTTGTTCCAAGACACTAATTTTTATTATTTTCTAATTATGAATGGCATCCACATGCATGCCTTAGAAATTAAATTTTAACGAACTAAGTTTTAGGTTAATAATTAAGTAAGTTAAACCCATTTTCACTCATAAGATTAAAATTTTGATACAATTATATTCACATTATTACTTTATTATTCGACGAAATTCTTTAAGAAATCATAACAAATAAAGCCAAATCGTTGAAAAGTTTAGTTTGAGGATTTATATCTAAACAATAGTATAGAAAAGTAGATGGAAGCAGTATTAGTAATATTATAATTGACTATTTATTAAATGTTGTCATATTTATTATGTTTACATCTAAACATAAATTGGTGTGGTTCTTAAAATCCTCCAATGTGTGATTCTAAGCGCTTAGTTTTGAATCCGGTCAAGGATTTCTCTTTCTAATAATTTCAACCAGATTTTAATTTTATAAAATTAGAAAATTTATAAAAATGGCCTTTGGAATAATTAAGGTTTCAAGTTAGGTGATAGCGTATGCTTATAATTACCACGTTATAATTATGATCTTTGTGGTTTGAATAAATTATATATAGTAATTCTAAATTAATATTTGATCTGGCGATATTTATTTCCTTCAGTCTTTTAATGAAGACTGTGTTTTTGTTAAAAGAACACCAATAACTATAATTACAAATCAGTCTTGTGCTTCCATGTTTTTCTTAAAGATCATTAATATACATGATAATTATAAATGAACTGGGAGTTAAAATCTTATCCTTAATAGATTTATAGGTAGGCTAGCCTTCAAACAAAAGAGTTAATTTGAGCTGTTATCAAATCCACTTATAGAACAAACAACACTTGTATGAAAAAAGAACAGAAGTTTCAGCAATATGAACAGGGTCCCCATATAGCTGTTGGGATAACCTCTATCTCAACAGAGATTATTCCACCAGTGCAATCAGTCATAATGGTGGTAGGTCTTTTGTTGCAAGAGGCTGGCTAGGTAGGTACCACCGCAGTGTCAAATATTCTGCCGCCAAATAGTAGTGCTTAGGCATTACTGTGTTCCGGTTTGAAGGGCACTTTAAGCTAGTGAAATTACTGGGCCGCGGAGATTCGAGAACTAATATCTCGAGGTTGGCAACGCGTGAGTGGCACAAACTAATGGTGCTGCAAGCGTTCATAGGCTACGGCAACCACTTACCATCAAGTGGGCCGTATGCTTGTTTGCGAACTTGTAACATAAAAAAAAATAAGAAACTTGATATTTTTGACGTGTTCTATTATAATTATTACTTTAGTAGGAAACCCTTAATATGCGAGTCCGACGCACACTTAGCCGGTTTTTTTTGTATAAATGCCAGTTTGCTCCTCTACCGTACTGTTCTGCTTATGTCATAAATATTAAAATAATAAATGATACTTTGTTGCAAAAAAAAAATACTTTAAAACATATTTTCAAAAGATTATTTTATTTATGGAACTGTTTTGAACCCAAAGATTTGACCTCCAAGTTTTTTTTACACTAAGATTACATGTAGATATAATTTATGCCGTCTATTAGATTAAAAATAGAATAATATTATTTAATTGGCATATTTTATGATTACAAGACGCTCTATTTGATGTAATATATTATGATTTTGGCGGACTGTTATTTGATTTATTTAATATAAAAGTATACTTACCTAAACATTAATAAAACTTGTTTTAAAAATACTAATTGTATCTATACCTAATTGTATCGCACCCCTTAAAATGTTTATTAGTTTTGATTACTCTGCCCACTTTATCAAATAAGACTTTAGAGAGCACATGCACAGGGTACTTTTAAAAAAATCAATTTCTCCAGAATCCACATTACAAAGGCCAGATAACAATGGGACCACCTCGGAAGTACATCTTTTCAAAGTAAAAAGGAAGTAATCAAGTAACAGACATAAAAACACATACAGTCGAAGTGGTAACCACTTTCTTTTTAAAGTCGGTTGAAAAATTATAAATTAAAAGCACCCTTATTCAATTATTCTGTCCGTCTTTCTGTTTAATTTCTAAATAAAAACTTTGTCACTGTAATGTTTCAATATACCTAGAAGAAGAATTACTTTTAATCTTGGTGTGATATCAGAAATATTAAATACCTTCGTGGACACCTCTATACACTATACATGTAGCAGTACTGTCGATTGTAGATATAGCTAGGTATTTAGAAGTGTTTTGACAAATACTATGAGATATTCTTTTTTTAGGAGTCAGCAATTATACACAGGCTTAAATTATTTTTATTTCACTTTCAACCTGAACACATTTTTTGTAAAGAAATGTGATTTATGTTCTGGAAGGAAAGAAAATTCAAAAGCAACACCATTTAACTTATGTCATGATCTTATCATGGACTCCGGAAATCATTTTTGTTTCTATATTTTGGTGGTTAAATTTTTAACTTATAAATTTTTTATAGGAAGTACAGGAAGACAAGTACAAAAAAAGAAAGGCGAAAATCAAGCTATTTAAATTATTCTTTATTTAAGGTATTGGGAAGCCTCGAGCGAAAGTTTACTTAAAATAAATCAAAATATATATTTAAAGTCGGTTGAAAAATTATAAATTAAAAGCACCCTTATTCAATTATTCTGTCCGTCTTTCTGTTTAATTTCTAAATAAAAACTTTGTCACTGTAATGTTTCAATATACCTAGAAGAAGAATTACTTTTAATCTTGGTGTGATATCAGAAATATTAAATACCTTCGTGGACACCTCTATACACTATACATGTAGCAGTACTGTCGATTGTAGATATAGCTAGGTATTTAGAAGTGTTTTGACAAATACTATGAGATATTCTTTTTTTAGGAGTCAGCAATTATACACAGGCTTAAATTATTTTTATTTCACTTTCAACCTGAACACATTTTTTGTAAAGAAATGTGATTTATGTTCTGGAAGGAAAGAAAATTCAAAAGCAACACCATTTAACTTATGTCATGATCTTATCATGGACTCCGGAAATCATTTTTGTTTCTATATTTTGGTGGTTAAATTTTTAACTTATAAATTTTTTATAGGAAGTACAGGAAGACAAGTACAAAAAAAGAAAGGCGAAAATCAAGCTATTTAAATTATTCTTTATTTAAGGTATTGGGAAGCCTCGAGCGAAAGTTTACTTAAAATAAATCAAAATATATATATTACAATATCCTGAAATATAAGGACAACCACTCAAGTTGATTACTTGTTGTATGAATCATACGTTCCAACTTTCTCTCTTAAGTTTTTTTATGAAATGTTTCATTTGCGAATAAAATTTATTTCCACTTAATACTTAAAACAGGTTCAATTAAGCATTTACCTCCAAAAATACTTAAGAATAATTACTATAGCATTATGAGTATTATGCTGTGGATTATTTTATCCTTTAATTTTAAAATAATACAGATGTTTTTTTCTTTAATTAATGGAAAGATATATATAATTAAGATATAATTACTAAAAAGCCACAACACGGTCAACAGTTTCACGTTTCATCCTGCTACTAGTTCTATTAAAATTGCACAAGTAATATGAACCCTTTGTAATCTTCTACGTATCTGTTATAATAATGCTCAAGGAGCTAGTGAGCAAAATTTTTATACGATTCTATAAGAGCACACGTGACAGACGTTTTTAGTAGCAAACATTATACCATAAGAAACTTTAAGGCCCGCATCTGGCACCAGGGGCCCAAGACAAAGTCACATTTTAGTTATCGTTAAGGAAATTAGATAATTCTGAAACGTATGGAATTGGCATAAGCTTTCGAAATACCACGCGACATATCGTTTTCGCTTGACATTGCACAAGCGAAATTGATGTTCATTGTGTGAGTTTCCGGACACCCGACATAGGATAGTATTACTATTCTAATGGGGGCCGTTGAGATTGTTGCGTTCATTGAGTCATTTATTTAATTTGATTGGATCAGATTTTATTTTCTTGTGCTATTGGAGACATGATACTTTATTTGTTTGACTTTTATTATTCGTATTATAAACAGATGGAGATACGATGTTCAAGTATTTTTCGACTTATTTGTTTTAGATGTCTTTTGATTTTACTATGTAGTCTTAACGTGACATAAACAGTACCAGAAAATATCAATCAAAACAAAAGGGACAATCATTAAACTCATACAACACTTCTTTAAGGCTACACAGCTTTTTAGGTCTTCTGACATTAATCTTTTTTATTCTTGTACCCAGGGCGAAATAGCGAACATTATCGCTGTTGGAGGGGCTACGGATATGACTGCGCGTCTCATACTAGGTGTGATGGGCCAATTCTTCAGACTTAACAGTAGATATATGTTCTATGCTGGTGCTCTATTTGCTGCCTTGTTTAGATTAGGTAAGGTTGAGGCTTTTATTCCTTCTTCTTACATTTAAAAACTTTTCCGAATCAAGCCAATAACACAATTCCAATTTTGCTATAACGAACACTGTTTTCGAAATATACATGTGATTGCCTTATTTAGAGTTTAAAAAAAATGTACACAAGCATACTACCTGATAAAAATCAGCTATCGTAGCCTGTGTTGACAGTAACACTAGTGGAATCACCGTGAGTTGTCAAGGATGATTGGGCGGAGAAGGAACAAAAAGAGAACTTAGGGGTTATTTGTGGCTTCAGTAAGGCATCGATCGAGATATGCCTGGGCAAATACTGCTGTTTTTTGTGTGAGGGTATTACTTTCCTGGTCGAAGCGACTCATAATTTTTTTTTAGTGTTTCAGCCGCAAACGATAAATAAATTTAATTAATACATCACCTCACCTCGAAAACTTGACTTTTTGCCATAATGTAACATAAACATAATATAACTTAATCAAAGTTTGACAATGACTAATAACATTAGTTTTTTTTCAGTCTTCATACAATTTACTACGTATGAACCGTTGTTGATATTAACTGGGATACTGGGTGCTTCACGGTCTCTTGTACATATAGCACAGCCTATAGTGATGGCAGAGCACGTTCCCATTGAACGATATCCTTCCGCTTACGGCCTATATATGCTGCTAGCTGGTGCAATCAGTTTGAGTGTGGGACCTATGATAGGTAAGTTACAAAATAGTTACAAATATAACATACCTTTCGTCATTACCATCATCACCATTAGCCATGCGTTGGGATAAAAGGATACTGGTAAATAATACTGGTAAAAGAAAATTAAATAATTTAAATAGAAATATTAAATTAATAAAGAAATTACCCTCATGAACGACTTTTTACAGTATTATATAAATGTTCAATTCAATCTTTACTAGTTACATAATATCACTGACATAAAAAATAACTTAAATTCATAAGCGTTTCGATATAAAAAAAATATTGTTCACAATGTAAACGGAGCAATAGCTTACACTTATCAACATTATGATAAAAGTTTATAAACGCGAAGCATTATTTGAGTGGAACTTAGCGAGGAGCGTAGATGAAAGTTGTAAGACTTTGGACCAACTTTTCGATTAATATTAAAGAGCTCGCTAAACACACTTTCTTGTTCTACGAAAATAATGACGGAATTTGGAAACCGGTTTTAGTTTATGACTGGTTGAATATTTTTACATGCAATTATTTTATTTTAAATTTACACTATTGAGATTGCTTTCAATTACAGTAATTGATTTTTTTCATGAGCAAAGCAAAGGAAGACAGCAATTTAAACCAACTTCTGTCTGTCACAGTTACTTCATCGGCATGAACATAAAAAAATATAGAGTTTACCTTTTGAGTTTCCATACATCAATGTACTCTACATTGAACTAAGTTTTGCCGATTCAGATATTAGCCCAGACGAACAAACAGATGCTTCATTTTGTATTTAAAATGATAAATGAATTTAAAAATAAATAATAGAATTATATATAGTGAAGTAAGTACAGAGAAATTGGTGGTGGTAAAAATCAATTTTTATTTACAGGTTTCATTCGCGACTACTCTGGAAGTTACGTAATTGCTTTCGTCATGTTAGCAATTTGTAATTTATGCTGCGTCATTCCTTGGACAGTTGAAGCCATTGTGATGTTTGTTAAACGAAAAAGAAATCAACATACGTGATTTAAGAACATTCCTAAAATATATTTGAAAAGACTGCTCTCACTTCGTGCGCTTACGCTTGCAAAAATTATTTGCGTTATAATTATTAGCAAACATAATTATTAAAAAGTCCAAAGAATTTGCCTAGTGGTACAACATTTTATTAAAAGAGATGCCGATTTTGATGTCAATCCGAATTGGTTTTACGAATATAATAACTGTTTGTATGCTTATATTACAATTTTACAATACACAAAATCTATATTACTTAAAAAAAATACAAACGCCTGAATATATTCATATACAATCACGCAAATATGCATATCAGCACATGCAATGAATGAGTAGAAAAAAATTTATTACATAAACGCTGTGCACTGTTTTGAAAACAAACTGTGTGTTCACTTTTGTATATAAATATTATCTTGTATAAAATAATATAAAATAATTATTATTGTGTTCATAGATGCTTATTCAAATAGTCCATAGGGTAAGATTAATTAGGTATAGTTTTACTTGTAAAATATTCTATAGCTTAGCAAATGCAGTGCCGTCAATGTTTGGAACAATGTCTGATTAGGAGCTAATATTAGCAGATTGGCAGAAATATATATCACAGAATTCCATTTTAGGACAGCACAGGTTTCTTTCGTATAATTTTTTACTTCGCCGAAGGTATAACTAGCTTTACCAGTAGTCATCTATTTGAAAATATTGGCACAGAGTACTATTTAGTTTTGTTCCTTTAATATGAGTAATGGAGGCTCAATACCCTTATTTTCCTAATCCTTCTCTCCTCTCTTTTCTCTTATCATGCAAGTAATTACCTGCCCTGTAAATGTCATTTTATATAAGTCAGACTGAATGATTGTTTGCTAACTTTGTGATATAAGAAAGTGTACGTTTCCTATAAAACAGGTCATCTTGGCTTATCTCCTATTATATAATTACATTAATATTTAAGAATACACAATAATTATAATTATTATTTTGTCTGATAAAATGTGCCATTAATATAATGTTATAATCAGATTTGTTTTATTATAAAATACATTTCCAACATAATTTATTTATAGCTAAGCGTAGTGTTTTGGTTATTTGGTTTTTGTATACAATACATAATAACATAAATATTATCACACAATTGTGAATGTATACTTGATACATAGGTATGCTATATGGTAAAACAACATGCTACTCGCGCTTAAAGTGTTCCATTCCAGAAAATCCTGTCGAGTGATCGAAGTGTCGTGTGATCTTGTCTTTCTTCTCATTTATTGATTCATAGTAATATAGCAAGATACTGGGAAGCATCTGAGTATTGTATGAGTTGATTTTAACATATTCAAAGTCCAGACAGGTTTTGGTTGCACGACTGTTTACGGGTTACACTTAATTCCAGGTTACTGAATATGGGCCAAAAATACAGCCAAAAATACACATTAAAGACGAATATTATGTGCGGAACCCTAAAAAGATCTCCCCATGTATAACTACTAATAAAGCTGCTAATATCAAATATGTATTTATTTCAACATCTTACCTAATTACAAAGAAGTTTTATATTTATTTATTTGAGCACATTGAGCATATTGATTTCTTTGTTTATTTATGACAAAAAAAAAACCAAAACATTTTCATGTAGTTTTCTGAAATCTGTAAATACGCCAAGTCTAATTTTTGCACATGCTAAAAAATACTAAGAGATCAATGCATAGAAATCAATCACCTAAATTTTAAATTAAAAAAATTCTCGAAATCCTTATATAAGTCTATGAAGAAGTGAAGTGAAGGACGTCTATAAAACCGTAACCTTTAGAATTTAATGTTATACAAATCAGACTTATCTCTATCTCAGCATATAGTTATTGATAATCACTATTCATTATAATGAACCAATTAAATTAATGTACGAACAAGATTTTTATCTTTTTAAATGACAAAAAATACCTATCGTGAAATGCTTAGTCAAGATTTAAAATTGGATTAACGCATAACATAACAATTAATGTAATATTTAATATAATGTTATAATGACAAATACCCGATTTTTATTTTTATATATCCCTGATCCCATTTCCTTACACAAGCAAATAATATGTCAACAATATTTTTGCATTAGAGAAAAAAATATATGTACATACATGTATCATTTGACGACATTGTGGCGCAGCGGTAGCAAACCTGCATTAAGTGCCCCTGGTCGTGGGTTCGATTCACGCTCGCGACAGATGTTTGTATTGGCCATACAGGCATGTGTTCCGGTCTAGGTGTTTGTGTCTGTCCTTGTATATGTTTAAAACTCCCGACACAGGATATCACTATCCTAATGGGGTCCGATGAGTATTTATCGTTTATTTATTTATATCAGTGGCCGATAGTTATACAAAATTAGAAAGACATTAATGGTGAATTTGATTTTTTTAACCAACATCAAAAAAGAAGGAACTTGACGACGTTGTGGCGCAGCGGTAGCGTACCTGCCTTAAACGCCACAGGTCGCGGGTTCGATTCCCGCTCGGAGCATAATATGTTTGTATTGACCATGCAAGCTTTATTTAAATAGGAATATATTGTATAATATACACGTATAATATGTATTTATAATAATAAAAAAATAAACCTTGTCACTGACGATTAAAATACATAATTACCTATTTAACATGATTTTTAAAAACAAGAGCAGTGGCGGATATCCGGTAGCTATCTGGTATTCGGACTAGTTTTACTATTCAGGAGAGTATCAGACAGTAAATAATAAACGTAAATAAATAAATAAACATCACAAACGGATAAACCGTTGAGTTGGTAATGCTTAGGTTGGATGTTAGGACAGTTAGAGTCCGTGTCGGGGGTCAGAAAACACCCACAAACAAGCACGAACGCCGCATAAATACAAACATGTGCTCCGAGCGGGAATCATGACGAAATTGTTTTTATTATTACGACATATTTTAAACTAATATTTTTAGGGTTCCGTAGCCAAATGGCAAAAACGGAACCCTTATAGTTTCGTCATGTCCGTCTGTCCGTCCGTATGTCACAGTCATTTTACTCGTAGACCATTGGCCCTATTTATACGAAATTTACTAAATAGGTGTATTCTATGAACCGCACTACGATTTTGTAATGAAATCTTAAAATATATAAGAACTAGCGACCCGCCCCGACTTCGTCCGGGTGCATAGTAAATTGTTCCGTTTATCCCGTTACCGTGGGAGTTTTAATTCCGTTCTTGGTTCTTCCACTTATAAACTAACTACCTGTATACAAACATTAAGTAATACATTTTTTTCCATACGAACTTCCCTACCCGTCGAATCTATACAAACCTGGTAGCTACTGTTAAAATTAAAATTTACTTTATATTTACTATTTTCTGTCATAAGAACCTTCTCCTGACAATAACAAACACAACAAATTGGTTTAAAGAAGATAGATCAAATTACAATCAAATTTTAGACATATATAAGCTGTTGCCCTATTTTTGTTTTTCATATTACTTTTAATAATTACTATGAAATTACTAACTTATATTTGCGGTCGATTTTAATTCGTTATTATTTTTAAAGCCCTTAAGATTCTTCATAACCAAGCTGCGGAAACCTTTAGTTTCGACTGTGCGTGGTCCACAACGCACTTGACTGGTAATTATTTGTTTTATTAATTAAAAAGACTTTGTCTCCGACAAAATCGTTTTGAAATGATCAATGACTTTTTTAAAACTAATATTTAAATATTGAAATTAAAAATTACTTTGATTTTTTTTTCACCATTGTAATGAACACCACATTTTCATAATGAAATTCATCTTCAATTAATAATGGGCAGTAGAAATAGCATAGTCGCTTGGACTTGTTGCGTAAGTTACTAAGCATGTGATTTAAAATCAACATAGTTAATCCATTAATTTTTAAATGGTTTTATAGGGTACCGTAGCCAAATGGCAAAAACGGAATCCTTAAAGATTCTTCATGTCTACCTGTTTGTCTGTCCGTCCGTATGTCACAGTCATTTTACGCGAAGTATGTCGACTCTATACCAAATTTAGTAAATAGATGTATTCTATAAACTGGTATAAGGTTTTATACTGAAATAATAAAGTATTTAAAAATTTAGGTTAGCAGTACATTCACATACTGACGGTTGAAACAAAATATTCAGCGTACGCGAACGTATGACGTATCTTTGTATAGGTCTTTCATTAAGAGCTTACTAAGAGATCGCTACATAGCGATAAGACCGCCTACCTGTACATACGTAATTATAATAAGTTATTGTAACTCATGCTGTATTTAAAGTGGTGTACAATAAAGATTATTCTATTCTATTCTATTCTATTACTACTATTGTAAAATTGAAAATTGGTGACAATAGAGAATTCATTACGATAGCTGATAAAAATGAAAAGTAAATTCTCAAAAAGAATAATACAAGTATTATATATGATTATTATAGTTAAAACGATTATGTATTGAGGATGAATAAGAACGAAATAATAGCTTATAGTAGCGGATTTAAATAGCGTTGTAAATTTTTGAACATTACCGGAATGACTTTACAAAATTATGTATACAATGCGGATAGATTCGGATAGTTAATATTTTATCGTGGTAACAAATCTTCCTACAATGGCAATGGTCGATGGTCTGATTCCATGAATCATACAGATGTTTGTTTTGATTCGTGTATTTGAGCTTGTATTTGTGTTAACAGTGGCCAATGAATGTGTACCGTTCTTTTTTCTGATGTGCTTCAGAAAGTCAGATCTATGCAAAATTATTATTGGACCTAGCATAAAAGAATAGTGTTTCAGATAACACACCGAACACCTTTTACGTAATCAAAGTCTCGTGCCCAAAGGCATGAGTTACGATTAGTTTTAATTAATTTTAGTGCATTTCCCGTGATCATACAAAACGGGCGTGCGTTCAACATTTGGACACAAATAAGCAATACCATGTCAACCCACACAAATATCATTTCGAGAAAAACGCGTTTGAAAATTTTGAACAACTTGCTTTATATGATTTTTTTTTTTCAAGTTTTTGGCAATTTCAGATGTATGTAAGTTATTTTACTTATTTTCACAAAAAATAAGTATACAAACTGCATATTTCGTATATAATATAACCCAAAACGTTTAACATAATATATCAATTGCATGATTAAAAAATGGCTTTTTAGAAGTTTTAAAGCTTAAAACTCTACAAATATTAAAGAAAAATGTTCTTCAGCCATTTACCTACACTATATTGCTTATTTGCGTCCATTTAACACTTTATAACATTACTTACAACATTGACGCTTACGCTAAAGGATATTGACGAAAGTATTTTACATAAACCAACACATTCTCGTAATACATAGCTTATCCATCATTATAATCAAAACGTACATAGAAAACAGGAACAAAAGGCAATGACATTTACTAAGACCCTTTACCTATTAAGTCGGTTAAACACCGTTTGATAAGAGAACAACGCGGGCGAACAGATTGAGCGTAACATTCACAACACATCGACATAGTAAATACGAACGAACAAAGGAATTATATTGTTCTGAATACACAGTACATTAGTACACATATAGTCATAGGTACGGTTCTTTATCTACTATATCCGACAGCTTAGTCTGTACGTAGCAATAGAAGAGGACCAACGGAACTGTTAATAAAATGAGCACGAGAATAGAATCGAAGAAAAGTGCTTTGGATAAGGATAAATGGGGACATGTTGTGTGCTTCGGAACTGTGATTACATTCGTAAGTACACACAATTTGATAATAGCACAGTATGATTCGTATTTAGCTGTTATTATTATGTAAATGATATTTTATTTCACAAAGTAATCTTAACAATCCAAAACTATAATCCAAGATTTAGTTAATGTGGGATTCAAATATAACCTACATTTTCAATAAAATTTATCTGTACCAAAATTTCCATGATGTCTTTAGCCATGGTATGGAGAGTGACGCTATCAAGGCTGAAGGCCAACAGCAAAACACTTTCCGAAAGTACAAATACTGACAAAACATATGTCTTTCCTATTATTCCGCTTGAAATCGCTTTTTCGTCCTATCTCACGTGACAACGCAAGGCGATGTAGTGAATACTCCTGATGTTGCGAGCAAATAAGCTACTATGATCCCTTATCATCAAGTCGAGCGTACATTTATTTAACACCTATGTTAAACAAAACCACAATTTATCTTCACTTCTTTACGGGTCAACACTTACATGCGAAACGACGGCCTTGTCGACGCTTCTTAATTATAATGAAACCAAAATCTTCTCACGTTAGTCACTATCATTTATAATTCCGATTCAAATTAATGCAAACAAAAAGCCAATAATAGGAAAAATGTTAACCTTAAGGTTATATTATATAAGTAGCGTCTGCCAGCGGCTTCGCTCACTTAAATAACGATTTTAATACAATCTTTGAAACCCATTGCAGCACTTCAGGGATGGAATTTTAGAAAATGTTACAGCGCGTGTTTCCTTATTTTTAGTTGACACCGTCGTGGCGTTGTGGGTAGCGAGTCTGCCTTTACCCTCGACGGTTGCGGGTTCGATTCCCGCACGGCGCAGATGTTTGTATTAATCGTACAGACATGTTTTCCGGTCTGGGTGTGTTCGTCCTTGTCATTGTGAATGTTTCCGGACCCCCGACACAGGATTTAATTATCCTAATGGGGGCCGTTGAGTGTGTAGCGTTTATTTATTTATTTATTTATTTAGTTGTTTACTGAATTGCAATGAATAGTAGTTTTATACTTCTAGTTTAAAGAATAACTGACCTCCCATATAAAAATTCAAGTGTAGATTCAAGTGTAGATTTTTCGAAAAATGCTTTCATATTGCGTGTTTGCGTTTTAAAAATAACACCAGTGAAAAATCCTGCTTTCTAGGTCTAAGGCTTTCTAGGGCTTGGCTTTTGTAAGTCAGTCAGTATATATATATATATAAATAAATAAATAAATAAATAAACGCTACACACTCAACGGCCCCCATTAGGATAATTATATCCTGTGTCGGGGTCCGGAAACATTCACAATGACAAGGACAAACACAACCAGACCGGAAAACATGCCTGTACGATTAATACAAACATCTGCTCCGAGCAGGAATCGAACCCGCAACCGTCGAGGCTTAAGGCAGACTCGCTACCCACAACGCCACAACGGTGTCGGTATATATATATATATATAGTGATATTATTAGCATCTTCATTTGCATCGTTAAAATACATTCTAAGATAAAATAATAAAATAATAAATAATAAACGCTACACACTCAACGGCCCCCATTAGGATAATTATATCCTGTGTCGGGGTCCGGAAACATTCACAATGACAAGGACAAACACACCCAGACCGGAAAATATGCCTGTACGATTAATACAAACATTTGCTCCGAGCGGGAATCGAACCCGCAACCGTCGAGGCTAAAGGCAGACTCGCTACCCACAACGCCACAGCGGTGTCTAAAATAATACTTGAACTATTTTAGTATAAAATCAATAGCTCAAACGGTAAAGCTACTCATCATAATATTTAATGCCCTTCCAAATCATTTTTTATAATTACTCAATAATTTGTCGTTACTACGCGGTTAATCAAAAACAATTGTCGCTAATCAAAAATCTAATCTAATCTTATTGAAATTAAAAATTACCTAATGCAAATAACCGATAATATACTGAATGAATACTTAGAAGGCTAGGCGAAGTCCCTATCAAAAATTAAAATATCTACACTATAATATTTGCCTTGAGTAAAATATTTGCTCATAAACTATAGAAATAAGAAAATCAATCATAATTTTAAGATTCTATAGTCTGAAATACATATATATGCATGATAATACTTATATATATATACATGATTAGACCACAAAAATAATCTTTGTTGGGATAGCTAAACCGAGCTTAATAGCAATGTATGAACTGGTTGGGGCTTATGCTGATTATGAAATCCTAGAAATTATCCAAGAGAACTTTAGCTGAACATATGAGAGAATAAAATATATTAACTCCGGTGGAATAGCCATATTATACGTAAAATCAGGGAAATAAAACACAAATCTGTAAAAGATTATTTAAAAGATCTAAAATTTCAATGTAACTATAATAAAAACGTTTATAGCTGTCAAACAATAAATTATATACATATTAGAAAACAAGTTTGATTAGCATTTGAATATTTGCAGGATAAATTCAGTAATCTTAACTAAATCATTTAAATATTTGCTTAATAAATAGTCTAAACCATTTAAATATTCGCTTTTTAGGAATTGCAAACAACAAAAGACAATAGTTTTATTTGAAAACTAGCATCCAGTTAGATCTAAATGAGATTGTGTTAAATCTGGAAAAATCCGGGAAAAATGTTATGAGGAAAAAGGACACACTGGGTTATACTATATATATATGTTAGATTATTATCGTTATGGATTAATTTTATTAATTTTTAGATTGCTGGAATCGGCCACGTGAACTCGTTTGGCTTAATATACAAAGATTTTATAATGGAAACAAATTCTAGTGCCAAATCGCTCACAACATCACATGGAGTATTTTCTATTATGTTAGCTATAGGAGGTCTGTATACAACATTTTTAACAACAAATAATTTATGATTACTATGACTTAAACATACATAATATCAATCATCTATCGGTTCTGCTTCTTTGTGTTTAACGACAGTAACAACTACAGGGTTGCTTTATTATTTATATCTTTATTGTGATTGAATAGTATCATTTGTACAATATTATTATCAGTATTAACATTCCATTTATTTTCAGGTTTAATTCTAAATGTGATGTCTAAGAGATATTCTTTAAGGCTTGGTGGATTTATTGGAGCGTTAATAATGACATTGGGTTCATTTTTAACTATATTGATAATAAGTACTACTCAACTACCTTTTACGTTCGGATTGCTTCAAGGCATAGGTTTTGGAATGATGGTACCCGTATGCTACTCTACATTAAACTATTATTTTGTTAGAAAAAGAACGCAAGTGATGAGTTTAATAAAAGCGACGCAGGGAGTCATTTTAATTTGGTACCCTCAACTAATAAAAATTATATTAACACTGTATGGATTCAGAGGAACTTTACTTATAATAAGCGGAATTTCCTTACACACATTTCCAGGAATAGCTGCTATGGTAACAAATAATGATGACAATAAAAAAAGAACAGCAAGTATTTTTGTCTTATGTGAATTTATTTATTTATAACTTATCTGTATTTATTATCTCATGTTGTTTTTTTCTAATTAGATTCAACATCAAATGAACAAACACAACACGAGAACATTGATCTACTAGGAACTCATAAAATCAAGGAAGTTACATCCAGCGATAAATCGTTTACTAATGAAAAGCGAATAACACAGTTTGGGTATATGCTAATTATTTTTAACTGCCCTGTTATTCATGTATAGTTTTTTTTATGTGGATGCATGTTCTGGCTTTTTTGGATTTGATAATCATGGGAGCTGAAAGTTGATGTTAGTTGTATTTGTCCATGTAAATTGATTGTCAGAATCGTGAAAAAAAAAGGCTTTTAAAAATTATATAGCACTGATTTGGGTTGATAATATGATGAGTTGTGAAAGTGTATTATTTATATTTGTATTATTTATATTTTAGGAACGAACTATTGGAAATACTTAATGTACGAATTTTAAAAGATTTAGTTTTCTGCAATATTTGTATCGGTCAAAGTTTCGTAAATTTTTCGGATTTGATATTTTTCATCCTACAACCGATGCTGCTTTACCAATATGGATTCGATACGGTTAGTGGTTTTTAATATCCGTTGCCAGATCCAAGATAAAATAATGTAGTATTTGCTATTCTTGTGGCCAGTAAAAGCCTTGTGGTAATTATCGCAAAAAGCATTAATTTTATTAACGTTTTATTTATGTGATGGCATTACATATAAGTCTGAAAATATAAGAATTCAACCAGCAAGATATATTATAGTTTTTGCAAGCATTCCAAGCATTTCCAAGTTTTTTCTTCGAATGGAATTCGAAATGAAATCTATCTATTTCAATAGTATATATGATAAAGAGGCTGGGACAGAGAGAGAGAGAGAGTTGCGCACCCGGCTGCGCACTCACTTGCTCGCATGCTCAATGCTAGCAGGCTCGATACACACACGCACACATATACAGCAAACGGCATTTCTTTATGTGACGATTTTACTAAATTGCATTACCCATAAGCTGCGTTAGCCGTGGAACTTCGTTATAACACTTCCTTCCAATAAAATTATTTCTCTTGTATATCAAAATCAATGTATTTGTATATCAAAATCAAGATATATCAAGATAGTTTCATTTTAAATACTTCGTCATTATATCATACGTACATAATTATTTTCTCCAGATTCCGCATATTATACAAGTTTTTTTTTTTCAGAATCAAGTAGCAGCTTGCATATCAATCAGCGCCGGTGCTGATGTCGCCGGTCGATTTGGCCTTGCCTTAATAAGCAGTATCATTACCATCAATACGAGAATACTTTTCTTCGTAGCGACATTCTTTACTTTGGCAGCTAGGATAGGTATTAAAATAATATACTACTAACCCCAATATAAATAATTATGTTTGCGTACGCTGTATAATACGTCAAACAATGATAAAATCTAGAAATAGCACATTAAATAAAACAAAAGCATTACACTAAACAACAAGGCTTAATGTCGAGAGTTTCAAAAAATACTTAAAAGCGGAAAATAAAAATCGATCGTAGCCCTAATCCTTATCAGTAAAATGTTGTGTTAGAGACATCCCTAGTTCACGAATTCTGTTGTTCTACTGTATTGTCATATAATGGATGGATAAGCAATTATTTAAATGACCTTATGTTCATATGTCTAATATAATTATCATCATTTGAATAAACACTACATAAAGTTAATACAATATGACAGTTATTAAAGGTCGAAATATGCTATTTAATATCTGGTTGTATCTTATTGGTTCAATTTTCCTGTTGGCCGCAAATAATTGAAAATTCAAATCGACTAATTAAATTAAATTATTATTCAAAGGGGTGTCATGGATTACATGACACCCCTTTGAATAATAATATAAATACAAACACATCCACCCAGTGAGAAATATAAGTCTGTATGGTTAATAAAACTACCTATTATTATATATTTCATGCTTCGAGCGGCAATCAAACCCGCTACCAATATGGTTTAGGGCAAGTTTGCTACCGTAGCGCTACAAATGTTTTATAATAATTTTTTTTTTTTAACTTGCTTATTAACACGTTCTCTGTCCATATATTGCCACTTCAATTGAGTAACTATTATATATGTATGCTATTAATTATTTCTTAAAATTCAGTGATTCTACACGTGCGACAATTCATATGGGTGGCTACGGTGACTAGTTTATTAGGAGTACTTCGTGCCTGGCTCCACGTTGCTAGCCCTCTCGTAATTTCCGACCACGTGGACCACCGAGATTTTACTGGCGCTTATGCGTTATTTATGCTCTCAGCTGGATTCGTCAATGTTATTTTCTCGCCGATTATAGGTAGGTTCAGTATTTTTATTATATAATATACAAATACTTGAAATTTTTATACACCTTTTAATATGCTTAATATTTCGCGCGTGTGAGCTTTAAGCACAGATAAATTTTATATGGAGAATTATGACAAATATTTGCATTTAATTAAATTAAACAAAACATCGCTTGTTTACATTCATACCACAAATGTCGAACACGTAATGTTTCTCTTTTTTGATTCAATTGAATACAAACCTAGTATGTATTCTATACTACTATCTGTTTATAAATTCTGAAAATATTTATGTTTGAAGTCTACATATATTAGTGTGAGACTGGAAAGTTTTTATGTGTGAGTGCGTTAATGTCAGGGACTTTCAATTCGATTTTTTACGTTACGCAGTCAAATTATACTGTTTAATTATTTATTATTATAACATGCAAGAACGTCTCGGTGTGGAGAAGTCGTAAACGTCAATCAATCTGATAAACTGTGGGCAAATACGTGAATCGAGATCCAAAAGATAACAATAGGATATAAAGTGCTTTTCCACTGCGGTGGGGACGAGCGTAGATGAACAGACACAATGTAGATGTAGTAGTTGTAGGTCCATGCTGTTCCCAGCATAACGAAGCACTACTCTTTTACAGAACATCGGCGTAAGGTAACAGTATCATACTGTTGCATTTTTTTTTTTCTTTAATTAGAAATCCAACAGCAGTTATCCTTAAATATAGTGTACAATGACAATTTCATGCGATGAGTGTGTCCGGAGGTCCAATCTCACCTCTTCTGCTCCCTTCTTTTTTCCCTTTTTCATCGCTTCCTATTCTGTGGACGTGCGTTGCCAACGCACACGGGATACTTCAAGTGTCGTTCATCGATTGCGGTGAATGCTTGCCTCCAGGCGCACCGCATAGTTGCATGCTTGTTTGCCCAGCGTCATACAATAAATATTAACTGTGGAGAGTTGTGTTGTAAAAAGAAATGGGTATTTGCACTGAAGCATGTTTAGAAGGGGATTATTTAATTTAGATTACTAATGCGCATGTCAATTTAATTCAACTCAAATCTTTTCCCAAGTTCAAGGCGATTTGGTCCAGTGGATAGAAAACGTAGACTTTAAGGTGGCTGGCTCAAATCAGAGCAAGCACCTCTGAATTTTCAAGTGCTTAAATTGTGTTTCAAATTCCTCTCATACTTTACGATAAAGGGAAACATCGTGAGGGTCCTACATATCTTGGTAGAAATTCTGAGATGTGTACATATCCAATCCGCAGTGTAGCAGCCTGGTGGATTAACTTCGTAATCCTTCTCCTTAACAGGAGAGGAGGTCCTTGCCCAGCTGTTGGACATTAACAGGCTGTTCCTTTTTTACTTTCGAAGTCTTCTTCTCTGTAACTTTTGCTGTTAAAACAGCCGCTTATATCAACTGTCTTTTCCATCTACGGTTTCTACATATCTATGTATTCTCTGCTACGCTCGTCTCTGCCTCAAAGACGATGCACAATTTGTAATTTATAGATTTTGACTTTATTATAGTGCATTTATTATTATTTAAATTTTGTGATTTGGCTTTGATCGTATCAAATAAATAATGGGATTTTACTACTGTTATGCTGTACGACTATACACGTCTTACGAAAATTTTCCACAATGTTGCAGTTTTATTCCTATAATAAAAAACCTTTTATGATGATGTTTTATTATTTGACTTTAAATATTTACATAATTGATTTTTTCGAGAATGTATAAAATTTGCTTTTTTTAAAATAATTATGTCATGCGTAGGACATTAGCATGTATAATTTATTTTTAGCACATAAAGTATAAGTATATTGCAAATTAAAACTTTACTACAAATCATTTTTTTTATTGGAAGTATGAAATACATGTAGTAACCCGCAACTTAGTTTACGAATTTTTAGATATAAAAACTCAAGCTAGGGCTGTCCTTATCTTTTTCCAATATTGGATAATTCGATGTCATAAAAAGTTAGACAGACAGAAACAGCTACTGTTATTTATTCTAATACTATACTTCTTTATATACTTCTTTGGAATAACGATTTCACAGAAACCTTATATTTTTTCGGGATAAAAGTATCCTATGTTTTAATCCAAGTAAAAATCTATATCTGTGCCAAATTTCATCTAATCCGTTCAGTAATTTTTTCGTGATTGAGTTTCTAACATCCAAACATGCAAACATACAAATATCCAAAGATACAAACATATTTATTATATAAGGATTTAATCTAACTAAAATTCTGTATTTAATCTCGACTGTACGGGTAAATTAAACGTCAGTTCTGCGGCGCAAGTGCTTTAGACTAAAATAAAAGTTAGGTTTAAAAATAAATTAAAACCGTCCCCACACACGAAATTGCTGTTGTGACCTTAATCTTTTCATATTTGAGAAAATTACATTCTGGAACATCGTCCCTGCTAAATTGTTTCAATGACAATTTGAAAAGAATTATAACGAGCGATTCACTGAAAGTAAAATACTAGAAGAAAGTAAGATAAACACGTTTTAATTTATGTTTTTTAAATTCCTTGACATAAAAATTTATACTATAATATAATAAATGCGAGAGTAAATATTTTGTCTGTTTGGCTCACTAGAACATTATATTGATATTGATAAAGTTAGACTGGAAATAAACGCGGAATTCTAGGAAAAATATGAAAAAAAACAAAAAAGATGAAATACGAGTAGGTACATACCAGCGAAGCTGCTAGCAAAAGCTATTTAACTTTTTTCTATTAAGGCAAAATAGTCTCATAAATATTAATGATATTTAATATTCTAGTGATATGTTTTAAATACGTAAAGTTACGTTATTTAATACTAATAGTACCCATGGCGTCGCTCGCCTTAATTTAGAGTTCAGACCCGCTTTCAGCTATTTTTGGATTACTGCACCCTTCCATTTTCACAGAATTTGTTACCACATCGACAAACACTAAACTTTTAAATTTTTTTTGGAGAAACTTGATTTTTTACCCTACGGTGAACGGAACCCTTTATGTGCGAGTCCGAAACGCACTTCGCCGGCTTTTCTATTCCATAAGACACATCTTGACCAAATGTAAATTGAATATGTCTTGTAGTTCGTTTTTTTTCCGGGATAAAAAGTATGGTATGTATTTATGCGGGTTAAAAAACTATCTTTGTACCAAATTTCATCCAAATCCGTTAAGCTATTTTTCGAAACTTCCAAACATACGAACTTTTACATTTATTAAATATATAAAACGATTCTTTGGGATATAGCTCATTCCAATAATCCAAGATTGAAAATCTCTACGAAAATATGTATTCTCCTCGCATAAATTCAATTTTCAAGCGCATATTGCTCCACACGGCGTATTTTTAGATTGAAGTGTTTATTCATGGTAAAGTGGAGAAATTCTAGATGTTTCCACTCCGGCTGACATGTGGAATATCCATGTGTTGAATGGATTTTTATCTATGCAGCTATTTCGAATGGATTGGATGAAATATTGAAGACTATAACAACAGTCGTTTATTATTATTATTAGTCATTTTGTATAGTTTTATTATTTTCTTTGTTTCAGGCCTTTTAAAGGATGTCTACCTTGACTATATACCAGCCTTCTACGCTCTAACAATATGCTGCCTACCTTGTTTACTTTTATGGCCAGCCGAATATTATATATTAAAAAATAAAAATAAAATTCCTGATGAAAGTAATGAAGTTTAGTTTAACATCAATAAAAAACCACTAACATTATATTAACATATTTAAAATAACAATAACAATAACTTACGGTTGATAGTCATACTGATTTAATATTCAAATATTCGATAAAATTACATATTACTATAAACTAGACCCATTGACTTTAAGAAACATATTATTATATAATTTTTCAAACTAAGACATTCTTGAATAAATTATAAAGTTATATAATCACACCTTTTATTTACTACCTGTATATAATAAAATCGAACCTAAAAATAACTTATATGTTATTTTTGGTATATAAAAAAGGGTACAATAAGTATATATTATATTCTTGTTTTAAAAGTAGATTAGTAATCGTGACATTATATTAATTCTGTAAATATTATAGTGTTAATGCAAATTTGTTCACCCATATGAAGCACTTCGGTTCTATTATGTGTGTGTGTGTGTGTGTGTGTGTGCGTGTGTGTGTTGTGTTGCGATACAATTCAATTCAGGTGGTAAAATGATGAATTTTATATAGTACTTTGTGTGTGGTGTCTCTTACAGGTTTTAGTAAACTTTGGATTAAATACACGCTGCACACCAAATAAAACATTGAGCACTAATTACTAAATGAGTACGTAGTCTACAAAAGACAATATGAATAATGCAAGAAATTTATTTTACCCTTATTTAATCTTTTAGTGTCAAATAAACTCATAATAATTTTCTAATATTTTCCTAGTGTCAACATTATTGTTAATTATATTTGCAGTTAAAAATACTGAGCCCGCAGCTTCACTCGTGTCGTCTACCAAATTATTGTTTACTTAATATATGTATTAAATATTTTAAAAATAAATGTAGCCTTATGAGGCACTTATAGCATTAGCTATCTGTTTCGTAGTGAACATCATGGGCTTTATTAAAAGTCGAGATTATAGAAATTAAGCCTTTAATTCTTGCAAGTAATTGCGTTACAGCTGGTTTTTGAGAGGTCGAATGAGAGAGTATAAAAAAGTGACCAAAAGTTTTGACAAAAACTTTGCAAGAGAAACACTGACATAAATTTTAAAAATTGTTATTTTGTTATTTATAAAACTATTTAATATTACAATAATAATTCAATATTAATTTGTGAAGATAAACTTAAATATACAAACCCAAACTCAGGGCCATTGTGAGTAGACGAGTAGTTTAAGGTCGAGAATGGTGTCTGGAATCTGAAGTTACTTGGCCTTTGGTTTAGTACACTTATTATTAAATTTCGGATGGAATATATATATTTTTACAATTAACATACAGTATATACTAGTCTGTACATAATAATGTACAGACTGTATATAATAATGTAAGATGAGGGACGTATATTTTTCTATGACTAAATAAACAAACTATATCCAATTGAACCTATATTCAAGCGACAAAATGTCTATGTTCCACTCCAAAATCATTGATTAAAATTGGTGCAAGGATAACGAAACAGACAAATATAGCTTACGCATTTATAATATAGCTATTTATTGGGGTAGGTAAATGACTAATTTTTATTTACTTTTTATGAGGGTTTGGAGGCTTACCACAATCACAGTCGAGATAGTGAACTTAAAAGATAAACGATTCCTCATCTCCTCACAAATTCCTGCACTTTAAGATTTTCAATATATTTGTGCCCAACGGTTTTGCATCACGGACTTTTTATGTGAAAGTTGGCAAACAAGCATACAAGACAGTAAGCGGTTGTCGTTGCCTATGAGCGCTTGCAACGCCATTAATTTGTAGGTGTCACAGACACGTTGCCAACTTCGAGATATTGGTTCCTAAATCCCCTTTGCCCAGTAACTTTTATAATAAAATTGTCCTTCCAACCGAAACACACTTACTGCAAAATACACTGTTTTGTGGTAGAATATCTGACATTCAGATGGAACCTATCTAGCCGGCTTCTTACAAGAAAAGGCTTACCATAGGTTATTACATATCGTGCTTCATTCTCAATATATGTTATTGACTAAGCAGCTTCTACGTCAGTTCATCGCAATTTTTAGAGCTAGCAGCTATTCTTTACGTTTGCACGGCAGCCATAACGTATGCCTAGTGAAAGTTAATTAATTATTTACATATTTTTATCTGAAAACATGTCTAAACGATAAAATGAAGATGGTTTGAAAGATTATCTAAAGAAAATAAAGAAACTAGAGAGAAAAATTAAACGTCATCAAAAGCGTAGAGATGAAAACGACGACGAACTGGAACGATCGTCAGATTCTTCCAATCCAGGTTAAAAGTTGTATAGTTTTATCCACTATATATTGATATGACAACGGACTACAAGAGTCAGTATGTTTATTAAACTAAATATTATCAACAGACGCTGGCAGTGTGCGTGATACACTGACGTTGTCTAATAGACTCAAGGTGTTCACTATTCGTTCAATCTAATATTTTCTATATCATTATCGATGGAATTTGGTTGGCTCTGATTGGAGCTCATCATACGAGCATACGGCGGATTCGACATTCCGATTGGTCGACCCGCAACGGAACGAACAAAAGAAAAGCACCGCACGCGCGGACTTCTGGAGTCGACTTTGCGCCGCCGCGGCAGCCGCCATTTGGATTTACTCGAAATACAATATTGTGTGATCGGTGTGAACGTGTGTGGACATTATTCGCATTCAGCCATATTAGGTGCTAGCCACGTGACTCTGCCACCCTTGTCACCCACTGGAACCAGCTCAGAGTGATACACGAAGGGCGTCTCATCAGTCGGGGACCTGGAGAATTCTGCCTGTAAGTACCAATCTTGCTACCAGGTTCCATCGTTTTAATATCGGCAGAAGGCTTACGAGTCATCTGACCCAGAGTGTTGGTTAAGGCCCCTCCGGCAGGGCCCGATCAGTGCACAAGGTGTATACGAGTTATACTCAGGCTTCGCTTAAGTAGTACTCAAAATACTATACAACACTCCATTCCATTGTCATTTTTAGAGTACTGGAGCAGGCTCAATTTGAAAACACTTTAATAATCGATACAGCAACAACTTCAACTTTAGAGGTTGATGAAGCCATTCCTACCATAAGTACAGAAGTACTACAAGCATTAGAAGATTTAATGCCAGAATTTAGCACTGCTATAAATAAAGATTTGGTACGCATATGGAGTAACATCCTAAAAAAGGGTCTCTTAAAGGAAAATAAGTTGAAATTAATGGATCAATTGATTCCTGAAAACTCCCGCTTAATAAAAGCACCGAAGCTAAACCCAGAAATTGTTGCTTCAATTAAATAAAGACAACAAAATAGAACAAGAAACAAACCAAATTGGTACAAGTTTAATTATACTAAGCAATGTCGCTCTGAATTAATCAATACCGAACAGGTAGATCGATTAACAATAATTTCTTTATCTAGTGATGCGGGAAGGGTCTTAGCCGACTTCCATTTCATGCAAACCAAATCAAGAAAATACCTTATGTTCCCAGTGTTAGACAAAAAGATTTCGAACGTTGTAAAGGATGTGGATGAATACTTATATGGCAGTGATTTGGCAGAAAAGATTAAAACTTTGAAAAGTTGTGAAAGAAAAACTAACTGGTCAAACTATAAAAAAGCCATTAGTTACACAAAACCGTCAGGGAAACTTCATATGGTACTTTAAACTCTCATAAGTCAGCACTATCTCTTATAATCAGTTCAAAAATTGGAACAGATGACCGTATGAAAAGATTATTTAAAGGTTTTTATAAATCTGAACCACCTTTACCCAAGTACCAAATAACATGGGATACAAATAGAGTTCTCAGGGTATTACAAGTCTGAAACCCAAATATGTCATTAAGCTTACAAAAACTGAGTAACCAATTAGTAGTTTTGCTTGCATTAAGCACTGCTCAGCGGGCACAATCATTAAAAAATATCTAATATAAGGTATTTTGAAGGTAGGAGGAATGGGGTAGGAATTATTATTACAGATTGAGTTAAATCCTTTGTAGGTCAAAATCAACCAAATCTTTTCTTACTAATATGTATAAATAACACAACAATTACGGAATCACGTTTATTGAGCTAAGTAGCAAAACTTGTAGACTAATTGACAAGTTATTCTTAAATACCCACTAAGTTAATCTTTTTATTAAAAAGACAAAATAGTACCAAGCTTATACATTACACTTACCTTTCCTTATTTTGAAAAATCTGAAATCTGTCCGGCAAAAACTTTAAATGATTACATTGATTTTACTAAGAATATAACGCATAAAACTGATCCTGTGCTATTAAGTGTAAGGAAGCCTCGTTTCGGCCTCTACCATAGGAAGATGGATCAAAAATGCTCATTAACCTGTGGTATTGATACTAGTATGTTTGGGGGTCATAGTACAGGCCATGCTTCCACATCAGCGGCAAAATTAAAAGGGGGTATCATTGGATGTAATAAGACCGACTGCAGGCCGGACTAATAACTCATTAACATTTGCAAAATTTTATAACAGAAAAAATGTTAATAATCTAGGAAAATTCGCAAATCAAGTCAATCAAATCAAATTCGTTTATTTGGTATCACAATTTGTAAACATATTGCCAGGGGTCCTCGCACTAGGCTTCGCCTGTATCGCGGGGAACCAAATAAAAATTACATAGTGGAATTAAAAAAAGTTACGTAAAAGATACTTGATAAATCAAACATTACAAAAAAGGAACTCGGATGAAACGGTATACAAATGAAACTTAAAAATATGGTAAAATAAAATAAAAATTACACTTATTATAAAAACATTACAATAAACTATTATTATATATAACTTAAGTTGCTTTAGCTAATAAATTTTCAGTCTCAGTGTAGTTTAAAGAGAGAAGTAATTGAAATATTAGTTTTTTTGTTTCATGTATAGTACATTCTTTAAGGTTACAGTGTTTCAGTATGACATTATAAGTTGATTGATGCCCTTATGTGATCCCCGAATCGTTTGCCAAAAGTAGAGAGTGTTCTTGGAACAGGTAAATTGAAAATACGTTTATTATATATAGTGCTATTGTTAGTCTTGGCATTAAGTGACTTATGAGTTGTTACAGAAATTTTAAAGATAAACAATTTACGAACAGACAAAACATTCGCTTCCGCATATAGGGAAACTGTTGGAAATCGAAAAGGTTTTTTAACATTACTTTCAAAATGGACCTTTGTGCTCTTTCGATTTCCAACATAGTCGTTTTCGCCGCGCTGCCCCAGATTGTGATACAGTAAGTGATCAATGACTGGCACAACGCGGTATAAATGATCGTTAATAGTGTGCTATCGGCACAGTTACGGAGTTTTTTGAAAATAAAAACAGATTTTCTAACCCTCGTAGAGAGCTTATAAATGTGATTGTTAAAATGTAATTTGTCATCAACTAACAAACCCAAGTACTTGATTACGTCAGTGCGCTGGATGGTGTCACAGTTACAGGGATTTATAGGATAACTTTACAGGAATGTATTCTTATAACAGTACTACAAGCTGGGTTCGACGAGGCAGTTTTATGAAAACAGAGGAATTTGGTTTTGTTATTTTTGAGGGTCAATAAGTTGGCACGGAACCAGTCTGATGCCATTTTTAAACCTTTTTCTGCAGTATCGACAGCACTTTTCCAGTTTCTGCCATTAAAAAGAATCACTGTGTCATCAGCATAACATATGACTTCAGCGTTTGGAATTTGGAGATTCATTATGTCATTTATATAAATTATGAAGAGGGTAGGGCCAAGGATACTACCCTGTGGTACGCCAAATTTTATTGGTTCTGTGGCACTTTTATATGAACCCACCCTAACAAGTTGTGACCTTCCGGAGAGATAACTTTTGAACCACATCAAAGGCAAACCTCGGATACCTAAATTTTGTAGTTTTCGAAGTAGTCGAATGCTTTGGTCAAATCTAGAAAAACACCTATACAACTAAAATTATTATCTAAATAAGACGAAATACGATTTACTAAAAGTGAGATAGCATCTTCTGTGGATCGGTTCTGCCTGAATCCAAATTGTCTGTCAGAGTAAAGACCGAAATGCTCAAGATATTTATGATAATGATAGTTTTTCTAGAACTTTTGAAAAAGCACTTAGTAGAGATATTGGCCTTTAGTTTCCGGGAATGTTTTTGGGGCCATCTTTGTAGATGGGGGTCACGGATGCTACCTTCCAGAGATCCGGAAAGCAGCCGGAGCCTAAGCTAAGATTGAAAATATGAGTGATGGGTAGTATAATAAAGTTTTTAACATATTTGATGAGTTTGTTGCTTATGCCGTCAAGGCCAGGTGCGCTATCAAATTTTAGCTGCTTGATAATTGATTCAATTTCGTTTGAGTCCGTTGGGTGCATAAAAAAAGACCTATCGGTGCTATGGCTGTGAAGTAATTTACTTGCCAGACTTTCTTCCGATTCTTCAGTTTGTGAAAGAATAAGATCAGCTAGTTTTTGACCGACAGATGAAAAGAATTTGTTACTCTTGTTTAATGTCTCTTGTGATGAAATGATTTCGGTGAGTTGAGAATATTGCTTCTTCATGCTGCATATGTTTTTTACAACATTCCAAAGTCTTTTCGGGTTATGGGCGTTAGCGGAGAGTTCGTGTTTTTCGTGTTGTATTTTAAGTCTTTTCAGAAGGTGGTTACAAAATTTTTTGTATCTATTGTAAGTTAGCTGCAGGACCTCATCATTTGGGAATTGCTTTGATTTCAAATGTAATCTGTCGCGGTGTTGAATACAACGGAATAGTCCAGCTGTCATCCATGGTTTCAGTGTGAATCTAGATCTAGGAATCTTTACTAAGTATTTGTTGGTGGTATTTCTAATTATGGATATGAAGGTATTAGTTGCAGCGTTCACGTCAGATTCACCCAGAACATGACACCAGTCAACCGATGAAAGCTCCAACGTGATGCCCTCAAAGTCAATTACTGTTTTTGTTCTGTTTGGCTTAGGATAGTTCAGCGAGTTGTTAGAAATTTCAATAGCGGAAACTTTGTGATCCGTCACATTAAAGTCAACGCAAGTCTAACTAAGCGGTAGTTTTACAACTTAATGTATGAAATGATTATATTGACTTTAATGAACTGGCGAAAACAATTTCTATATGATTAAGACACGTGGAATACGTTCCCTATAGCGATTATTATATCATATAAAACATTAGGGGCCACCTCTGCCGCCAACATGCAGCGCTTTAAAACGGTGGTACTAAATCACGTGTTCATAATAATTATCCTGTAAGTAAAGAAAATCAACGAGGCATGCATCCAGGGCCCTAAACTACACAGTTTGTGAAACGAAAAACAATAACGAAAGATAAAGGAGTAAAAAAAGCAAGAATATAGGTGGGAGATTGGACTTGCGACGCTCTCACTCCTTGATCGTAAGAAAAATCAAATACACTCAATTCATGACACAATTCTGATAGGGTACTTTACGGAAATCCGGCCCATTCATGCTGCCTATAGTAAGGGTCTATTAAGATCATAGGATAATGTGAAAGGAGTACTGAGGGCCGTTTCATACAAGAGTTTGTTTTTTGTGTAGACAATGTTGTATACCGTGGTTTCGGCATTCGGCTTCGCTTCTAAAAACCAAACGCGCGTACACGGGCTTAATGTTAAACCACACGATTATTAAAATCTTATAAGAGCATTATAACCGCGTCAAAAAGAAACTAGCTTATACACTATTATCAAATGCTAGTTTTAAAGCGCTTTTAATGACAGAAGATAGCTTATGAACTCCTGTATGTTTCAAAAAGTGTAATCGAATTTATTCAAAGGTCTCGTTGAAAGAGAGTACTTCAGATGCGTAGTTGATTCTTGTAATCAACTAAGTATCTGAAGTAGACTTACGGTAAAGCTGGATGGCTGGTTGGCTTAATGGGTGGTTATATAGTCAGAGTTTAAACACGTTAAACTCGAAGAAGTTTATTTTTAAACAACGATCTTTCTTTTTAGCAAGGTTATCAAGTATCTTTTTTAAAAGCTTTTATTGAACTCGCAATGTATGTTAAGTGCAAATCTTGCAAGCTTAATTGTGGGTGGGTCACCACTTTCCGGCGTTCAATAAGAGTTGAAATTTGGTACTCCTGTGTAACTTGCCTGACAATGCACTTATATGGTACCATTGAGCTTTTCTGATGATAGAGTCGGAAGATATTCATAGGAAAAGGACAAATCACCTTTGGGTTATTGTCGTACCCACTCCTATCGCAAGCTACAGGCTTATGTGGAATGGCAATAGGAATATTTGTAAGGACTTGCAAAAAGCATTGTAAATTTCTTTTAAAAAATTAAAAAATATATAAAAACAAATTTTCTGCGATCACATTGGAATAGTGTATTCCAATGTGATCGTTTCTATGCTTTAAATTTTAAGCTTGAAGTCGGTTATTGAACTTTTTATAATTCACTCTAGTAACATAGATGACATAACTATAAGTGCTTATAGACGAGGGTCTATAATTTCTGAAACCAAAAAAAATAATAGTTGGTTCATCCAACTATTATTTTTTTTACGTTTAAAAACATTTTTTACCCTTAAAAACTCACCCCGTTCCAATTCCCGACCTCAAATCACCCGTTAATTATTTTTCCTTTCATTGTCGTTATATTCTCTTCCTTTTTCCACGGGTTTCATCCTACCATTATTTTTTGTTACTTTTTACCATTTTCAAAGGCTCTTCATTCGGCCCTGGTCTATTATTTGTAAAATACTAATATTTTTTATATTTAATATTAAATAAAATCTATATATAAAACTGTTATGGAGTTCTATGTGTACCTATAAACATTGACTTTTTTTTCATTGGATCGAGTATTTAAAAGCTTGTGAACCTAAAGCTATTACTTTTAGATTTTGACTAAGTCTTCTGTTTGTTTTGGCATAACTCAAAACTTACTGAACTAATTATGATGCGGTTTATGTCTTATAATAGTTTATAATTCAATTAAAATTTAACCAACGTTTAACAAAAATACGTTCAGTAACCGGAAATACAGTGTAATATATCCGTAATGTAAAATTCCACCTCAATGGGCAAATCACTGGTATAGAACAAATCAATTCTACTTACATTTCTTTAAAAACAATTGTCATAGTATATATATGTCTTGCCTATAAAAATTCGCATCAAATAGCCTTCGGTAAATTTCCGAAGACTAATATTTTATTATATTTCCTGTTTACATATTATATATCTTGACATCGTAATCATAGAAAAAAAATCTTAAGGGTCTCACCATTTGTTAAACATATCTCAAGAAGTTGTAATTTAATTCCAAGGCCTTGGACATAATAATTAATATGAAAACTGGTATGTGAGTAATTATTCTAGCTACGTGTGAAATATGTGATTATTTATTTTAATGTAGCCTAAACAATAAGTACCTTGTGTAATATTAGTATAGCCAAAACCTATACAATTTATTCAATTCTTTGACAGGATATTTGGATTGTATAGTATATACATTTTTAATTTCATTTTTTTTATTCAGATAACAAATACCCACCCCACCCAAGTAACACATCTTTATAACTTAATAAACTTAAAATAAATGAAATTCAAATAAATATATTAAATCGACGACGTTGTGGCGCAGCGGTAGCGAACCTGCCTTAAACGCCACAGGTCGTGGGTTCGATTCCCGCTCGGATCATAATATGTTTGTATTGACCATGCAAGCATATTTTCCGGTCTGGGTGTATTTGTCCTTGTCATTGTGAATGTTTCCGGACCCCCGACACAGGATATTAATATCCTAATGGGGCCGTTGAGTGTGCAACGTTTATTATTATTATTATTAAATAAATAAATTAAATTGAAATAAGTAACAATTATATTTTAAGTTAAGCGCATTTTGTACAAAAATGACCCAGCAAGGTAGGCGTTTCTTAACTGGTCATCCTCTCCACAAATGCTTTACAATTGGAGAGTTAAAACATTCACAGTCACTGTTTTCAGAGTGCTGTTGTTGCTGGTCTATGTTAAGCTACCATTTTAAACACAAATATTAAGTGTTTTTTTTTAACACCACGAAGGTTGCAATTGGTTTTACTCCATTCTTGAATCTCCATCCATCCATCTATACTGTAGTTTAGACAACATATGCAGAGCACATAATTCTGGAGCATTCGCGGAAGGAAATTACTTTAAGACCACAAGTATGCGATTTAGGAACTAAGGTGTCAGGATAAACATTCTGTCGATAGAAAGTAGCAGAAAGCATCATATAGCAATTCATTGGAATATAATCCATTATAAAAGCGAACACATAAGTTTTCTATATGAGACACAGACATCGCATTGAACAGATGAACAGATTCTCAACGTCCAAGATGCTATCCCATTCGAAATTAAGTGGCAATTTAGCGTCAGTTACCTTTTCATATAATAAGTGGTGTATTTCAGAAGTGTAGGGTTACATGTAAATGTATTTTTAAAAGAGATATACAGATCACCAAAAAATTTAAGAAAACACGTATTATTATATTCTGTCTCATTATCTCGCACGCTAAATCATTTAGAATATTTATTGTATTAAAAAAAAATCTATACTGATATACAAATGTTTTCCAAACCAGTATCAATTCTGTGACCAACGGTGCTTAAAGAGGGTCGCCAACAGCCCTATCTCTTGTTTCTCACCATTCGGGTGATATTAAAGCATTAAAAAAATAACGACTTCAAAACTAAAAAACAATATAAAACATATTATTTTATTTTTTGCTTTTTAGTTTTGAAGTCGGTATTTTTTTTCTAATAATTATTTTATTTTATTCTTTTTAGTTACGAATGATACTTTTTAGTTACTGAATACAAATTTAAGACTTATATAGTTTTATAATGGATGCCATTGTCGGAATTGGAACAAATTGAAATGGAACAACTCGGGAAGCACCAGCTTTGAAATAAAAAGAGAATCTTAATGTAAAATTTAAACGGCTCACACTCACGTTCAATCGGGTTAAGTACCGACTAGTTTAGGAGTCATCAGAGGTCCTTCATCAGGGTGAGTGGGTTATGTTCGCGGTCGCGACCCGTCTCGCACTAGAGTGAGCCGTTTAAATTTTACATTAAGTTAATTATGTCTCACGATAGTTTTAATACTTTAAAAAGAGAATCATCAAAATCGATTTCCCCAGTCGAAAGTTCTGATGTAACAAACATTAAAAAAATTACAGTCAAAATGAGAACCTCCTCCTTTTTTAAAGTCAGTTAAGAACATCTTGTATCATAATCTTAATATTATTAAAAATTCATTGAAATCCTCTAAATAACATTATATTTAAACGTCTGTCTATTTCAATGATAATAACATTAATGATTAAATTAATATAATGAATTATTTATGTAACCCTTACATAAAACCATAAATTATTAATTAAACAACACGATTATCATGTTTTGCCGTGATAAAAGTTATATTTATGTGGGAATGGAACGCAAAATGATTAGTGGATAATATGCTAAGAACAGTTTTACGAGAGTGAAGGAAGAAAAATAAGGCCTTCAAATAAATAATGTATAAATAACGGTGGAAAACGCAAGACGAGTAGGAGGGAAATCAGTAATAAGCAAATAAACGTTTTAATTTTTCAATATAATTGTTTTAATTGAGTTTCATGATACCCGAATCCTACATTTATTATATAAAATCAATAGTGTTCGTAATTTACGAAATATGAACGTGCATTAAAAGCAGATTCACTTTCAATTATACTTGCATTTTATTTTTGGCCCTCCTGAATGTAGGCGTTTATCGTAGCTTATGGACATCGCCAGAAGCGTTATTAGACTTGGTAGAAGATGGAGAAAAGAAAAATGGCAAAAGGCAGAGGAGAAGGAAGTTTGTTATTCCAATGCTCTCTAACATCGAACTGTTACAGACCTCCCGTAACAGAACGAAACGTCAATATTTTGTTACAGGGTAATACTTTTTGTTCAAGCCTTTTAGTGTGACTAAGTTGGCAAGCAAGCATAAGACCCACCTGTAGGCAAGCGGTTGTAGTAGCGTTTGGACGCATACATTTCTAGATGTCACTCACGCGTTGCCAACGTCGAGCTATTGTTTCTTTAATCTCCTTTGCCAAGTTATTTCACTAGGTACAGTGTTTTTCAAAGCGAAACACAGTATACTGCTTTACGGTAGAATAACTGACACTGCAGTGGTACCTACCTAGCTAGCCTCTTGTAATAAAAGGCCTGCTATCAGTAGCCTGAAACGATACTGAAAATGCTGAAAAGAGCAAAACTCTGTACTAAAATTGTGATAAATTATTAATTATCCTACTTAATAAATTACAACCAAAACACATTTTATCAATAAATTCTGTTCAATTCAATTATTTAGTCCAAAATTAACAATACAAGCAATAATGCACACATTTTGTGATTGTAACGTGAGTGTAACATATAAAAGCGAAGTGAAATTCAAATTCAATACTTTTATGGCGTGTAAATGTTGGTAACGTAGGAAAACTTGGTTTTAGAGAGATATTCAAAAGTAATAGAAAAACAATGGGATTAAATTTCGTTCGTCATATCGCTTTATTTTAATTTTTTTAGAAATATATAGATAATAATCGTATCGTGTATATTGTGAACCTTCTTGTTGAATAAATTGTATCGTATGTCAAATTTCATTCAAATCCTTTCAGTAGTTCTTAAGTGATTAATAATAAACTCAAATAAAAAATCACATTACAAGTAAATAAAGTTCTAGTAAATAATTAATTATTTCTAATCAATATTAATCTTAATGTACGCAACATTAAGATATGGTTGAAAAAACAAGCGGTTTTTAAGTTATTTCGCAAAAGCGGTTATTTAGTAATTGTGATATCCAATATGTAATTTAATGTGTAAATTAATATCTAATTTCATATGTAATTTAATAAGTAATTTAATTAAAATAACAAGTCAGATATATTATAATTGGAGTGTTTTTATAAAGAGGATGGCAGAGAAATAAAATATTGTTTTAAATCACATATTTTATAAATATGATATAAATAGTACTATCGCAGTTAAATGATCTTGTTCTAATAGTTCAAACGAAGGTCAAAACCATTGTTCGGTAAACAAAAGATTTTTAATAGTCTTCATAGTAGCGCTACCTTCCAGGCACGAGGTCTATCTAGCTCACAATCCGCGATCGATACAGCCAGTCTGCCCGGGGGCTGTTGAACAACGACTGTATGAATACTTTTTCAAATATCATCTGTATTTTTATAAACTTTTGTTTTGAATTAAGAAACCTTTTTCTATATTTTCTCATAATACTTTTCGAGCGTAAGTATTCTTATTGCTTTTTTGTGTATTGTAAAAGCAGTTTGGCCGCTTAATTTTTCTAAATCTTTGATATGAAAAAGACTATTGAAAAGCTAAGTATTATTAATTACGGTAATTGATAGGCTGGATTATATATATTTTTATATCTATACAGTAATTTCGATTAATGAAAAGACACACACGTGACCCACACTTACACAGTAATGATAACGGTACACAATTGTGGACAATACGCAAATTTAAAAATGATTTATATTTTAAAAACAAATAAAATCTTTTATATTTTATAGTAAAAATCAAATGTAATAGCGAAAACCACTTTAAAAGATTTGGTTTTAAACAGTCTCCTTCAAGTATTTGAAAGCCATGAATAAAATTTCCTCCGACCAAGTTTCGCCTTCCAAGTCATCTTATTATATAACTTTAACAGGAATAGAACTGTATATTGAAGATATCATTTAATAATAAAATAAGGTATATGTATTTAACAATAATTATAAGCTTAATCTACTCCTAGTTTACAGTAATAAAAAAACAAAAAGAATTTTCACATGCCGGCCTGCAATATAAAAGATGGATGGACCCCGCAACACTACCCATAAATATAGTTTAATCAGCATTCTTGCATTTTCGGACAACAGAAATACCAGAACGCTATTACATAATTATACCTACATGATAATTATACATAAAACGCATATCTTGTTGTAAATCTTCGTTCTGAACACGCTCCGTGCATGGTGTACATCTTCTACAACTGCTTAAAAAACTAAGTCGTCTTAAGCGTTATGATCTAAGCTTTTATGTAGTGATTGCGAACCTTTTATATTTAAAAGAGTTCCGTTCTTATCTCTGAAAGACTTGATCAAGCATTACAAACTTTATAATATTATCATAGCGACTATAGAAATACTCAATGTATGAAAATTCCAACTATTTATCCAAGTGCGAAAGATACAGCAAAAAACGTCAATAATTTCGAGTTTCTTGTATATTTTCCTTTTTTTTTGTAGTGGCACCAAAAAAAGGTATAGACAGACAGACCGACGATCAGTGAATTAGTAATACGGTACGGAATACCAATTTATTCAATTCAGACGCAGTTTATAAATGACACTAATGTAGCTCCTTGATATATTGCATCTCCTTGATTATTACCTACTAAATCATAGTATATCTTGGAAATTTTTGATTACGATAGGAAATTTACACTGACATAATAATCATATACTATATCCTTGTTTGTTATCATAACGGTGAAAGTTGTTTTTTATAGTAACTCGAAAAGTTCCACTTACATCTGGTTCACCTACAAATGAACTTTTAAAACATGGCGGAAAATTCCTCAAAAACACTTCTCATAAAAAAAAATGTATTGCCTCAAATAAATTTTAATGTTTTGGCCTCGAAAATCATGTTAAGTTATCTTTATGTGTGTTTAATAATATTTTTAATTTGCTTTGTGTTTCTAGATCATTCTAGCAAAACCCCTTTCGCATAGTTGTATCCTGTAGCGAATGTTCGAATTCATACACATATGCACAAAGGCGAATTGGCCCAATGCATAGAAAACGTAGGCTTCAACCGAAGCTCGCGGGTTCAAATCTAGGCAAGCATTTATGAGTTTTCAAGCGCATAATTTGTGCTTCAAGAAAACATCGAGAGGAAACTTCCATGTCGTAAACGTAATACTAAGCTATTACGAATTTCTAATTACATAGCTTAATTTCAGATAGCTAAATTTCACGTCAAAATGTCAACAAATGATCGTTTTTAATACTACATCTAAGTGTATAAGATCCCTAAAAACTTTGATAAATTATTTCTTCACCTCTCTCCATAAAAAAATGTTGTATTAACATATCATCATTAAATCAAACTAATCCATCATTATTATAAATTAACAAACTCACTTGTATCTCCAACATACTCTGATAGAACTGTGTTCGGTTCGAATCAATTACGGACTTATTTCGTACTTGTAAATGTTAATATATTAGACGTAGGCTTAGTATTTAGTTAATTAAACAGGTTGTATTTATATACTAATAATTGTAGTATTAGTTTTAGTAATGCTTGTATGTTAACTAATTATTCAAAATTTTGATTTTAAGAAAATAATTTTTAGTTAATTTTGGCAATATAAGTGTAAGTTATTATCAGGCTTACATAGTTAAATTGCTAAAAGTCTCTAAATAAATAAAGAAATTAAAAAACGCACTTGTCATTTTTGCTTTTAATAAAGGCGTGAATATGAAATTTATTATATTTGTAGATTGCAACAATGTTAGATTTTAATAACATAATATCGTTTTCAACATTGTAAATTATGAATATTTTATATCATTATATTTAAGGTTAATCTTTTGTATAATCTAATCCGATGATTCAAGATAAATATATTTGGATGCAATTTATATTATGCTAATATATTAAAAATGGTAGTAAACGTTTTATAGTGATAATAAAACATAATATAAAATCGGCAGTAAAATAAAAAGTCACCTACAAAAATAAGCGGGTCTTAAATATTATTATAACATAAAAGTGTCTATGTTTCTGTCTGTGTCTCTACATGTTTGTTTGTTTATAAGCTATAGTTGGATAGATACTGCTCCTTAGAGATACGTTACGGCCAAAATTAAGAATAAAATACAAATTACGACCCAGCCACCGCGGCTGGAGATAACAATTTTGATGTTCCCTTGGGTTGGTAAAGACTATTTGGATACCTTATTCGGTATAGGTGATCGACGTGTAAGTCTCTTACTCTCTTCTCTTCTGGTCACTTAAAGATATCAGATGTAGAGAAAGAAGTCAGATGGCATTACTCTTTTTTATGTTAAAAGTTGGCAAACAAGCATACGGCCCACCTGATGGTAAGTGGTTGCCGTAGCCTATGAGCGCTTGCAGCACCATTAGTAGGTGCCACTCACGCGTTGCCAACCTCGAGATATTGGTTCTTAATTCAGCCCAGTAATTTCACTAGCGTACAGTGCCCTTCAAACTGGAACACAGTAATGCCTAAGCACTACTATTTGGCGGCAGAATACTGCGGTGGTACCTATCTAGCCGGCCTCTTGCAACAAAAGACCTACCACCAGTGTGACTGATTGCACTGGTGGAATAATCTCTGCTGTGACCGAGGTTATCCCAACAGCGGGCGATGGGGTCGTCACATCCCGACGCCTTTACTCTGTATAAAAACTAGTAGCATGAAGCTGTCGATTCCAGATACGATTGGATTGCACTTGGAAAATGCTAGTAAAATGCTAACAATACGTAGCCGAAGTTATTAATAGCAACAGTTATATCCGAAGAAAAATTGCAGAAGGTAACCGTTTGACCTTTTTTTATTTTCGCTGAGAAATGCATTTACGCACATCACTGCACGTAGTGTACTCTTCAAGTACACTAGGCAGTAGTAGTGTGGGACTCCGCCGCCTGGTAGTCTAGCGGCAATGCCCACTAAAACTCAGCGCCATATTGGGACGTCATGGGGTAGGTTACGTTTGACCTAGACTAAGAATAAAAGCAAAAGCTTAATCCACGCAATCGTAGCCACGGGCAGTGCTCTGGCTAAAAATAGACGAGATCTGATAACAATATTATTAAATGTAGCACAAGGTGAATTACATTATAAAATAATTAAAATGTGAAATAATATTACATTATTAAAAAATAATTTTGCATATCCATTATGATAATTATTATTTTACATATAAACAAATAAAGAATACATTTTAAAATAATAATTATATACACGTTTAAATACTAAAGAAACATATTTAAAAAATGATTTAATTTAACATTAGGTAACTCGGTCAAAAGAGAATATTAACTTTATGTAATACTTTATGTATTAATTAGTTATCTGGTAATACATATTATATTCAAGCTCTTATCTTATTTTTATCTTGCCACTCAGTCAAGTTGACAGCTGTCGCTATATGTCATCGGTCACTTAATAAGAAAATTCATTTAAGTAATTGTCAATGCGAAGAGAAAACGAGTAATATATCTATTAAGAAAGTTTTGACCACTTAATAAGCGTAAGCTATTCATTATTTTATATGAAGTTACTGACTGACTCAAATAAATAACTGTTACATAATTACATTTTTCCGATAAAAGTTCCCAGAACTCTTTTACTGCTGAACCTGGTTCAGGAATTAATTTTTGTTATATTTATAATACAGTTGTATAATTTTTTTAAATTTGCAAAGAGTATCGAGTACTTTGTCTTTCACCGATAGGTCTGATCATTGCGGACGCTCTTCTCGATATTTATTTTGCCTACGTAAAAGGCTCGACTCCGCTAACGAGAAAATCACAGGTTCGATTCTGACCCCTTGGCCTATGTGCTATCCACTCCTAGCACAAGCTACAAGCTTGTTTGGAGTGGACAATAAGAACATTAGTAATGACTTAAAAATTACATAAAAAAATAGTTAAACCTCAACATAATTATTAATTGTACCGTTTTATTTTAAATAATATAAAATGTCAAATATTAAGCTTCCACAGTTTTTAGATAAGATAATATAATTAGTTTGTAAATAAACCAATTAAAATAGCTTGTCGACGTATAAAATATTAATTGCTATAACTTCACGTGATCGACAAAAAATTACGAGTGTATCCGTCGTAAAAAAACATCGTTTTTACTTAATATACCTTACGTCATGCGTGACTTAAACTAGTTATGTACAGTTAACATAAAATTATACCGTTATATCTTACGGTGGAATATATATATATAATTAATATGAATTTATTAATATTGACCAGAAATAGCAATGAGCTTATTATTTTCATTGTACGGTAACCGAATGGCAAAAACTAAATGGTCGTGCTGTCGTCATTCTTGTATTGATATCATTTTGATATATTCTATGAACCGCTAGGCCTATAATGATACGAAGCTATAAATATTATAAAAAATCTCCTTACATGTAGCTGGTGTGTTTTTTCTTACATGTAGTCAGTTACATGCTGACATCAGCGATACATCAGCGATGAAAATGAATTTTAAAGCATACAGCCGAGTATACATTTCTGTTATTGTCTTTTATACAATTTTAATATAATAAAAAATACCGACTTAAAACCCAGAAAGAAAAAAATAAATATTTTCTACAACAGAAGTCGTTGCTTTCTTTTACACTCAATAATTTCGAAGATATTGTACGCATAAAGTTACATGTCCCCCTTAGCAACTTGTACATGTACTTGAAGGACTTTCAACAGAATAATATGTGATTTTTGAGTCATGTTGTGAATTTGAAACAATGTACACGTTGGGTTACATTGTTTCATTAATTTTAGATATTTATTGAACTTTGGATACAAAGTCGCTGGTAAAAGCAAGTCGTAACACAATTTTATAGATTTGTGATAACAATGATTGAAACTTGTTTTGTTTCTCGTTAACATAATACTAGAACGTTGAATAGAAATCTGGATCTGAATATTTTATGTTAAACAGTATTAAAATGAATCTATATTCTAATTCAAGGACAGGTAATAAATTAGTTTAATTTAAATCAACGCTTTTAACTTTAAAATTATTAAAGTTACAAAAGTAAAACAACAGCAACCAATTTATACTTTCCGTAAAATCTGTAATTTTTTACAGCATTTTTCAAATTATGAATCAAATAAACTCTACACACTCATCAAAATCTAAAAAAAAGTACGGCACACCTGTCGCGTACCATCTACAAGCATCAAAAACCATTGACATACCATACACAGGCCATAGATAATCCACTTTTGAAGTCATTTAATATAACAAAGAGAACTGTATTATATACTCTATGTGTAGAACACTCAAACGTACACATTGGCTTCGTTTACATCTTACATTTTATCAACCATAAGAATAACACAATTGATTCCCTAACTAGATCAGAACTATTATTATCAATATCAATAAAATCTTCTACCGTAATGGCTGCACGTCTGTGGAATTCTTTACCAGACAATATCTTTCAGAACAACCCAAGCAGCACTGCATTCAAACGTAGATTAAGAAAATACTATTTGTCTTTATCGATGTAACCGAATATATATTTAATTATTTATATAATATTTGTTTTTTTTTTATGTATGTATTATTATGTATATTTGTATGTATATATATAGATATATATATATAAATATGTATTTTATTTAATATTATATATTTGATGATTTGTATATGTATTGTATATATTTTAGTATATTTAAGTATGTAGCTATCATTTCTTTCCTTTTCTTGTACCTGCACAACAATCTAAATATTCTCTAATGTTCCTAGGGTTTCTGGCAGAGATCTCTTGTTAGAGAAAAGTTATCCGTTGTACACTTGTGTGATACTTGTATTTTTTTTTTTACTGCATTGCTGTTTTTGGTACATAAATAAATAAATAAATAAATAAAATATTTAACAGTCTTTCACATTATTTTTTATCTTCTAATTATTCTAAATTTCCCTTCAAAATGAGAGAAATTCGAGGAAATTTGCTTATGGAATGGAAACACATAAATTTTTTGATGATTTATTATGATCAAGAAATCCTGAGATATGGAACGGAGATCCGCGCGATCCGCAATCACAGGACTGATAACTGTTTTAAAAATAACTAACTGTCTTCAATTGATGACACGTGCCTTACAATTGAAGACAGTTAGTTATTTTTAAAACAGCGTAATTTTATGTACAGATACTACTATAAATACAAAATGTCACATAAACTGGGTAACAAATTTGATAGGGGATCGCTACGAAGCATCGTCGGTCGCTTGTGGTCTTATTAGCATATGGCCTAGATTTGTAGCACCAACGATTAGGTATCACGTCACTTTGTTGTGTTCAAGATTTAGCTGGTATTAGTTTTCAACGATAAGTACAAAGGAAGTACGAATTTCAAATTCAAGGTGAAATCACTCGAAAAGCGATTCTATTTGTCTAGAGTTTGTGACTTAACGTTGTACCGACTAACAATAAACTTGTAGTATAATCACGACGAGCAATTGGTAATTTTTTCATTAAAAATTAAAACTAATATATTGAATAATTCTATCCATCGAAAATTATGAACATTATTTCATAAAGAATTTTAGAATTTTCCTGTTAAAGTTCGAAGCGTATTATATATTTTTTTATTGATGAGACTGTAATGTGCAGTTGATAAAGGTGACAAATACACACTGAGCTGCTTATACAGATTTAAAAATATGTCATTAATATTATGAATAACACATTGTTATTCTGTATTCTATTTTAATTATAACATTTAAACGTTATCTTAATAAGATAAATAACAAGAAATATAAAAATATCCTACTTAATACATTGTTTTTATTGAATTAGAATATATCAGATTTTGTTAAATTACATTAATTAATGAAATTGCATTTTAGTTTTATTTAATTACAATACTAATAATATTTTAAAATAGCATTTTGTGAATTAAATTGTGTCAGAGCATATTTATAGCGCTTTATATTACGCGCTTATAAGCGCATCATACGAATTGCTAGTATGGTAAAACGCGCTACTGACATTCCTACTTCCCCGGTCGAGACGGGCCATTTGTACTGGGAGACCTAATAAAACGCTGGTCTTAATCGCCCTAAAACGCCAGCAGTCAATAATACGAATTAGAGCACAAAGCAGAGTAGCATCGCTGACTAATATATTACCAATAACTTCTGGGACCTAACTAGTTCCAAAGCTCTTGAGGCAACGTTGATTACAAAGTTTCCGATAGAACTCTCAAGTCAAATTAAGACTCTCATACAACGATACTGTTTCTCAATTAATGCAGATACGAATAGGAATACTTGGTCAATCAATATGTACAATATAATATACATTAATTAGTAGTTGTCTTTTTTATCAAAACTGCGGCAAATAAGCGTATGGCCTGCCTGATGGTAAGCGGTCACTGTTAGACGTGAACGACGCTGGTAAGTGGAATTCCAGCCATCTACATCACAGTTACTTTTTGTGGAGAAGGTTTTGAAAATTTAGTGGACAAAATTTGATAACAAATATTGTTTATTGTTAGTATGCTGCCGTGTTGAGATTACAACATTAGTTGGCGAACATTTCAACATCAAAGTGCCCGCAGCTAAGCTATCCCAATAAGACGAATGAACGAAAGACCATGGTTGCTAGCGAGTGTCTGCGGCACATCTTTAAACGTCGATGGTTGCTGGTTGATGAATTCAAAAACCACTAAAAATCCAATAATTGGTGCTGAAAACAGCATCTAAATCCATTGCGTTTAGGAAGGCTTAGCGGAAATAAAATACAGACGCAGAGAGCGAATTTGTTTTATATCAGGCTTTTTTTTTATTTCATGACATGTCCGCCTGATACTTGTAGTTTCTGATGCGTTGCCAACTCAAGGGATACTATTGAGAGAGGGGGTGAGAAATTGGGCCTCCGTCGCTATCACTCATATTACGAAACGCAATAGTACTCTTTTACTTTATGCCGATTTTCTGTTAGAGGGTAGTACTTCCCCGTAAGAGCTGGCTATTTTTTTTTTTGCACACTCAACGGCCCCCATTAGGTTAGTAATATCCTGTGTCGGGGGTCCGGAAACATTCACAATCACAAGGACAAATACACCCAGACCGGAAAATATGCTTGCATGGTCAATACCAACATATTATGCTCCGAGCGGGAATCAAACCCGCGACCTGTGGCGTTTAAGGCAGGTTCGCTACCGCTGCGCCACAACGTCGTAAAAATTTTGTAATAAAGGTAGACATAAATAGTAATACATAAACAATATACACTCAACGGCCTCCAATATCAGGGTGAATGACCGAATAGTGATATCCTGTGTCGGGGGTCAGGAAACATCAAACAACAAACAGGAACGTATGCTTGTATGGTCAACACAAATATCTGCCTCAAGCGGGAATCGAACCCGAGACCTGTGGCGGTTAAAGCTGGTTCACTGCGCTGCAACGTCGTCATAGATAGATAGAATATGTGCATACCTAATATTATTCTGGTTAAAACATCTAATTCATTACGAAAAACTGCAAACATACAAATGATTGTTACTTTATGTATATTAATGAAATACGTGTGGTCAGAAACGAGTTATGAAGAAATAAATATTCCATACATATTATATTATGTATTTCGTTTTTATATAAATTTACATAATTTGAGTGAGGTCGAAATTTTGGGTTCTTATTCAATTAAAATTATTTTTTATTTAGGTGTCAAAGGATTAGGATAAATATATCATGTGTTGGGGGTCCGGAAATATACACAATGACAAGGACAAGCACACCAAGACCGGAAAACATGGTCAATACAAGAATTTGCTCCAAACGGGAACCGACCTAGCAACTTGTGGGGCTTAAGTCAGGTTTGCTACCGCTGCGCCACAACGTCGTCTAAGCTAAAATTCTTGTCTTCTTTTGAAGAATTTTTGGATAAAGTTCTTTATACGGGAAGTTATTATCCTTACACAGGATAACGACGTACTTACACGTACGTAAAGATTTTTGCGTTACGTTGAATGAGCTCGATGACAGGGAAGATCAAATCCTCCCCTCCTCCTCCTTCCTCTTAGTTCTACCCACTCTCCTCTTGACACCCATCTAAAGTGTAAACGTACGGTAAGCCTCCAGTGCTGCTATAGTGAACATTGGCTAAGAAAACTGCTGTTCATACGGCAGGTCGCATGCCAGTTTGTTGTCAAAATTTTCAATAAATTGCAGTTCATAGTAATTCAATTGCATGTAATTTTTTTTTGTAATAAATATAATATTAAGCAGTACTTAAGCACGCCAAAATCCATTTTTTTTTTGTAAAAGAAAACAAGACGACCTTTACAGCGAGCGAGCGAGACGAGCTACATTAATTATTACATGACTAGAAAAGTAAGGAACAAATACAGGAGCAATAAAATTAGATTAATGTTCACACAAATTACTTTTATTTGTAAGCGATAAATTGTGAACAAAACATTTTCGTCGAGAAATGCTTTTCATGTAAGTGGAGTAGTAGGAAAATTTGATGATCCCGCTTGGCAACGGGCCAAGTGGTGGTTCTGTACATTAACAAGAGACGTTTTTGTTGTGTTGAACACGATCTGTTACTTTGTTTGCCGAACTGGTGACTTTGTAGAATACTGACAAAAATATTTCTGGTACAGCCGGTTTTGATTGGCAAAAAACTGAACTTACAGATATTACAATATTTAAAAAAAAAATTGTTGTGATGTTGTTATTACTGAGAAAATGCTTAATAAATTAAAATTTGTTAAATTTTTAAGGGCGCTTACGCCATCTAGGGAGGTTGCAAGAAAATATTTTGTCGCCATCTATTGACATTACTTAGAACTATTTCGTACCAAAAATTGTTTGTACTTGCTTTTAAAATTTAATTCTACCAACGAAACAAAGATGGCGCTGACTTAGTAATTTTAACAAAATATTTACTTTATTATGTCTGACACCCAAACTTTGTAAATATAAAATGTTTGTAATTTGTAGTATTCGTTTGAGCTTCAGATCATGCTTAAGATATATAATCAAACTTTTAAAATAAATTTATTAAAAAAATTAAATTTATAATAAATTTTAAGTGTAGGTACCTATATATAGTATAAAAATTTTTGATAGCTCCTTGCGACGACAATTTCTGACAAAAATAAGGAATTTTATTGTTCTGTTAGAAGAAAGCATTCTATGTCTAATTAGTTTACATCATGCCTAATTAGTTACATTTTACTTTGACCCGATCCGCTTTCTATATCCTTGTTATATAGATAACTAGCGGCCCGCTCCGGCTTCGCACGGGTATAAAATATAATATAGGCTATGTCATTCACTGAAAAAATGATTAAAATCGATCCAGTAGTTTTGATTTATTCATTACTGCCCGTGGCCCACACGCATTAAATGTAATTATTTACGACATCACAATAGAAACCTCAAAAAAATTTTTTTTCTCCACTATTTAATGGATGTTATTATACATATAAACCTTCCGCTTCAATCACTCTATCTATTAAAAAAACCACATCAAAATCCGTTGCGTAGTTTTAAAGATTTAAGCATACATAGGGACAGAGAAAGCGACTTTGTTTTGTACTATGTAGTGATATGGAATAAGTCCTTAGTTTATATGAAATTTAACTATTAATTCTCCAAATTAGTCGTTTGTAAAAAAACTATACTCGTCAATGAATATAGTCTTCTTTTTGTGAAGGTCGTTGAAAATTGGATTAACATCAAACAGAAATAACTCAGTCTGGGATTGCATCCACAAGGTCTCGGTCGGCAAAATCAGAATCTATGATTTAAATCGATTTCAATTAACTGAAATAGAAGGTTTAGAGGAAGCTTACTATTCGTTTATATTTTTGAAGTAAAAATTTATTTAGCCGCGCTGAGAGGTTTTTGATAGGTAAACGTATGGATTCGCATCACCGACATGCTTCACTTGACGTGTTATGTCGGACAAGCGACACGCGTTCATTTTGGATTCTTTGTATGTTGAACTAAATATGTTATATTTTCACTAAATAAACTAAATATGTCAAATGTTAACTATTCATACTATAATTAATTTAAAAATCCAGTTATTCTACAGTTTCAAGTTTTCACTTCTGTCGGCAGTCTCCATACTGCCTATTTTTTTTTTCACGTTAAGGAAGGTCAGAAATAGCTACTTAGAAAGTTCTGACTGTACATAATAATTATGTTTGTTTGTTTGTATGTAAATATGGGTACTTATTTGTCGAAATTGGCGTCGCAATGATTTAATTACTATGAAATTTTGTTACATATAAAATATTAGCTGAGAGGTTTTAGGCCTAGAGCCCTGAGTCTTTGGAGTGTCATAAAAGTATGATAGTTGGGTCATGCGAAAATACAATACATTTGTGCTGAGAAGTTTTATTACTGCTGAACACCCACGTACTTAAATTATGCACACAAAAAATAAAAATAAAAATTCCCCCGAATTGGTAGACTAGGTACTTCTCTTTGAAGTCACTTAACAAGAAGGGGCAAATTATGAATAATACAGTTCGCAGGGATATTGGATTGTGTAAGGTATCACAACTATGCTGACATTTCTGACCACTGCCTGCACTTGTACGATAGGCGTCTTAACAAAAGTCCGCTTTATGCATTGAGTTAGATAACAAAAGAGCAGTTACAATTAAAACCACAATATCTCAATTGTAGACAGTGCAATTTTTACACCTATATATAGCCACTAGTCTGAGGTATTCTCAGGACAACGGCTAACAGTAAACAGACACAACAGTTTTTCTGTTTCTCAACGGATTGCCACTTCCTATTAATCGAGGGGCTTACTATCAAAGGATTTTACGTCAAATACGTTTATAGATAATAATTAAACGCTAACTATGTACATGTTTTTTTTTTAAATTTACTTACCATCTATTAAAAGATATTTTAGAGTTTCTATCTTTGAAATGGATATGACGATTCTACCGGACATCTCTCATAATATTGTTATAAAGTAGCATTATCTGTAAATACACGTTTCGGTGATAGACGTGTCGAGAAGTGGCATTTGAAATGGTCTAAGCAATTCTCACATCGTTTAATCTAGTGTAATTATTTAATTTAAGAAGAATAACGTAATTTTTTTTTTGAGGCTACTTCTAACTTGACTTAACTCTGCAGAATCCATATTCCGAACCAACAGCATTAGCAATAAGGTACCATTACTTAAAGGTTAAATAAAAAATATTAAAATCATAAGTTTTCTTAATAATATTAATTCATTAATTAGGAGCTAGTCATTAAGTATTTTATGACAACGTGCGAGTTACACAATATTTGCTTAGTCTCAATAGTCTTGACTGTAGGCCCTAGAAATCATTTCACCCTAAATAAATCCGCCGTGAATAGGATAAAGCAGATCAAATGCGAATGACGTCGAGTGCGAATTTTAATTAAATTAATATCGTATCGTATACAAATATTAATTAAATTAATATTGGTAGCATATACATCATCATTAATTAAACGAAAACCTATCGTTACGTACGTTTTGATATGTAAATGTGGCCTAATAACTTCAACGATATTACTGATGTTTTTTTGTAATATTGATAATGCGCAACGTATTTTCAGCTATAACGCTTAGTGCTATTATCCTATAATGGTTAGGATACCAATTTGTACCTGAACTGTTGCTTCCGTTCTAATAAATTGAATAAATTATATAGTCTTAGGCTACTGTCTCATTAAAACGCTAGGCGATAAAGCTGTTGCTGATCGCGGATTGTGTCATATTTTTATGTTGTTAAAAGGAGAAAAAGAAAGATTTTTTTTAAAAGTTTCACTACTTAGAATTAGAAAAGTTAAGGGAAATAAGTTTTTCATTAATACTTATAAGTGAACATTTTTTATATTACAATGTGATCTATCTTTTTCTATTTTCAGTTTTTGAAAATAATTTTACAAGTCACAGCGTTAAAAGAGTTGTTATGGTTTGTTTGGTCAAAAAGACCATGTCCGTCTGTCTATTGTGAATAAGACTGTGTCCGAGGATTAACGAGCCTTGTGTGACCTTGCGGGTCACAGTGTCTTTGGTATCGACGGACTTACGTGACGTACGAAAGTGAGCTATCTGAGCTGACGTCAAGAAAGGCATGTATGCACTTTTAGAATTTTGTACATTTTTCGACAAGCTACGATAGAGATTGGTGTGTGGACAGACAGACCGCAGCCTTAAGTCTTTTAACTTAAAATATATGAAGTCTGTGCGTAAAGCGGTGCTGAAACATATCACTGTCTACGGTATTACGGGAGAACATTTATTTGCTGTCTCATTTTATGCAAAGTAACAGCCGTCATTAAAGCAGTGCTTATTTAGAAAAAGAAACTCTATTTAATACCAAGAGTACCAGAATAAGTACATATAAGTACTCATGTGAATAAATCTGTATGGAACTTTGTAGCGTGCACTTTTTATACTTAATCGTAAAATACACGAAAAACTGTTGACCTAATAATAAATTAATTTAAGAAATGTGTCAAATAAATTCCACGAGCTGCTGGCGTTATGGTGTTGTATTATTTATAATTATCTTATTAATATTTATTTATTAAAATTATAAACAGAAAATAATAATAATAATTAATATGTTAAATATGGCACAATAAATTATTACAATCGATATGGATATTTTGTTTTAGAAACACCATTAGGAATTATGAACTAACTACATAGAATAATTTATATAAACCTTGTACCTTGTTATTAGTACCTTGTTATGTGGTCAAATTATTAAGAGTACTTTACCTGTAAGAAAACAAAATTAATATTAGTATTAAATCTATGTATTAAAGAATAACAACAGAATGAAGCATACTAGCCACTTGCCGGCGATACACAGAACGTGTGGGTATAGCATTGTAAGATTGTGCAATAATTCAATAAAAGTAAAGCAAATTTTAATTTTATTCTGGTAATATTGTGTACGGTTTCTTGATTAGATTTATTTATCTGAAATTTAGATTCGAAAATCCGTAGGCATTGCTTACCACGTCGTTTCCGTTCGGAAAAATAACGTGAGCGCCTTGTTGAACAGTTTTTATTGAAGCGTAAATTACAACAATTATGCATTTCATTGAGACGCTTGTGCACCCAATGTTCGGTAAAAGATCAGTAGGTGAAGCAACTTAAGGCGCCGTCAGTCACTAGATGGTTGATCGCATAGTGGTATTTCAAACGAGCGCCACCGTGCTTCGGAGGGCACTTAAAAAGTCGGTCCCGGCTATTGACAATTTGACAACAGTCGATAAGTCAAGTCAGAGGAAGTCCTGAACAACTCTGACACTAGGTTGACCACTAACCACTCGATAAGAAGAAGATAATTTAATTTCAAAATATTTACTTTTTGGCCAAAGGTTCTATAAATTACAATTAATCATCCCAACGCGTTGCTGGTTTACGCTTGATTCATCATACTTAACAGATATCCGCATAATCCCGGGCTTAGACATGTGTAATGTGTATTACTTTCATTCAGTCTTTGTATATTGTTTTAGACAGTCATGTGGATCAACGTATATTATTACAATGTTATTATTCACTAGCTCTGTCCCGGGCTTCGTTCGCGTGGTCTTTAATATTATTGTTTAGTTTTTTTTATTGCTCTTTATAACATCAGTTATAAATATCCAACTGTTTCGGAGACTAGCCGGATTATACAGCTCAACATCAGGAACAAACTTTTTAAAAATTATATTTTTGTTAAGAGTATCGTATTATTTATTGTATTTTGATATTATAAATACATACATTCCTATTTTTTTTTATGTAAAGAGATAAAAGAATTTAATCTTCTTTGCAGGGCAGTAGTATCTCATGAAGAAATTATTTGTTAATCTGTGTTACTAATATTAAATTTTAAGCTATCACGTTTCATTTTAATATTTATAAATATTTATCGCTAATTAACGCAGACAAAACATTTCTAAACTGCCATGCTGTATTGACACATTACGGGAGAAAAATATAAGATTGTAATATTGATAAAAGAAATTCAATTACCTTTTACTATTCTGTTCCAGACATTTTCAATTTTCTTGACTTAAATCCATGGTCAGACTATTACGCAGTTGTTTATTCACAAACAAAAATATATTATTTAAGACGTCATTGAAACAAAATGCGTTCTATAGCGAAGAGTTCCATTTTCAAAAAGAGAAGAATTATTTTTAAAAGTGTGCAGTGGCATTGGCTAGAAGTGAAAATGGCAGTGGCCAGTTCTAATTATAATTACCTATATATTTTTATTTATATAATAGTTTAAATAGTTACTAATAAAAAAATATATTAATATCAATAATATCAATAATGCCTAATTTCTCATTTTTGAAGAACTCCTAAAATCTATTTAGATGTTTTTGTTGTTGCGAATATCTTATAACATGAAAGCCACATTAGCAATATGTGTCATAAACGGAGAGTTTTCCCGAGAAAATTTCTATTTGATGTCTAGAGTAGTTTGGAACATCCAAACAAATTGATATTATTAGTGATATGATCAAAATATTATATATTAACTGTTGGGATAACCTCTGTCACAGCAGGGATTATTCCACCAGTGCAATCAGTCACACTGGTGGTAGGTCTTTTGTTGCAAGAGGCCGGCTAGGTAGGTACCACCGCAGTGTCAAATATTCTGCCGCCAAATAGTAGTGCTTAGGCATTACTGTGTTCCGGTTTGTAAGGCACTGTACGCTAGTGAAATTATTGTAGACTAGAGAAATTACTTGGCAGAGGAGATTTAAGAACCAATATCTCGAGGTTTTCAACGCGTAAGTGGCACCTACTAATGGAGCTGCAAGCACTCATAGGCTACGGCAACCACTTACCATCAGGTGGGCCGTATGCTTGTTTGCCAAATTGTAACATAAAAAAGGAACATTGTACACAGTTTTTTTTTGTAATTAATATTTAAATAAATGATATGTTTTTTTAATTACACCAGAAAGCATATTAATACAAAATAAAATAAACGTAAAATATATATATATATATATATATATATATATATATATATATATATATATATATATATATATTTGTCGTTTCTTATCCTTGGTGTGTCGATTTTATCAGTCGAGTAATGAAAGCTGCAGTCACATAGCGCTACACGCCCGCATCCGCCTGCCTTGAATAAAGAGTGATTGATCGACTTGCATTTAAGAGCTTGCTTTCCCAGGAATAAAGTTATCGCGGTTATTAAACAGGAGATATGAGTTGTTGCATACACATCCATACATATTGTGTCATAATTTTGTGACGAATTTTAAAAAATAATACTGGACGAGTTCGCGGTGGACTGCGCACAGTTGAAACTAGAGGGTTTCGCAGCTTCATGAGGAAGAATCTTTGGTACTTTAAATGATGTTTTCACTCGTCACTTACGAAGTCGAAGTTCAATAGATCTCGAGAATTTTACATCAAAGATATATTCTAAAATCTATCTTTTAAAATTTTATATATTTTGGTTTAGAATATTTTATTTTTAATAAAATAATCCTATTCGACCTCCTAAATTCGCTTTTGTTATAGTATCCGTACTGTTGCGTTCCGTCGAAGAGAGTATGCTTGGGATACAGGCTTTGCTCACATGAACAACAATTGTTAATGAGGAGGAATGAAATATAATACTTTTATTGCAAGCAGAGAGAAAGAAATTATTATATACATACAAATATATTTCTAATACCCTTCGCCAAGAAAATTCGTTCAGCGGTTAAGGCGTCAAAATGTAACAATTAGACAGACATCCTTTCACATGTATCACATTAGTCTGGCTAAATGTTTTATTTCGTAAATTATATTAATTACCTGCTAATTTCTTAGTATTTTAAACATCAATCTAAATTTAGAACCCCAAAAAGTAATTAGAGAAGTCAACGTTTTATCAAACATCAACGACAAGATGACAAAAGAACAAATTAAATCAAAAGTTAAATCTTTATTCAATTATTTAGACAAAAGGTGAAAGGTGACTGAAAACATAAGATTGTTATTAGGGTTCCATAGCCAAATAGCAAAAACCTAAAAAATTAAACCCTTGTAATTTCGTCATGTCCGTCTGCCCTCCTTATCCAGAACTGTGTAGCGATTTATAGAATACACCAATTTATTTTATTTTGTATAGTTATGGTAAATAGTCTTTAAGTAAAATGACTTTGACATACGGATGGACTGATGGACAGCCCCCGAAAACAGATGAGCTTAATAGGAAAGTTATTATTCAATTAATGTCGCCCCATCACACATCTATCATAAATCTTGAAGATGGCGTATATTAATATAATAATTGGACAAATATTACGAACAATTTAGGAAGAAAATGATAAATCATTTTTACCTTGCTCCGTTGTTAAGATATTTGTATTATATGAATTGAAGTTACCTGTAAGGAAAATAATAGGGTTATTATTATAATATTGTGAAAGTTACGGGTTCACTTGTCTTTCAAAATATACAGCACAGTTATGAAATAAATTTATCCAATAATTAATGATCAATTCCCTTAAAATATGTATTATGGAAGCGAATGATTGTCTCTTTTTTTCAAAAATATTTAATTATTCATTTTAGATTTTGTTTTTTTATACTTATATTTATATTTTCACGCTTCGAAAAGTATATTCAAATACACGGGGTATTTGCATGCATATTAATTTCTCCCAATGCAAACAATAAAAGATCTTCACTACATAGTATAAAACAAAGTCGCTTTCTCTGTCCCTATGTATGCTTAAATCTTTAAAACTACGCAACGGATTTTGATGCGGTTTTTAATAGATAGAGTGATTGAAGAGGAAAGTTTATGTGTATAATAACATCCGTTAAATAGCGGGAAAAAAATATTTTTTGAGGTTTCTAATGTGATTTCGTAAATAATTACATTTAACGCGTGCGAGCCACGGGTAGTAATGAATAAATCAAAACTACTGGATCGATTTTAATCATTTTTCAGTGAATGATATAGGCTATATATTTTATACCCGTGCGAAGTCGGAGCGGGCCGCTAGTAAGACAACAAATAATTAATTTAATACACTTCACCTTTTTGTGAAATTCGTGAAACGAAAGGGGCTTGATGGACGCTTGCTGGGAAGCTGTATGCTTTTCCCAGAGTTGTTGTTTATAAAATGTTTTCGTTTTTACAAAAAGATCTAATAATTAATTAATTTTTCTCATAAGCATTTCGATATATCATATCGTTGATTTACGTAAATCAGTACTGTATCTCCATTAGATACAGTAAAAAGTTGCAAAAGCGTGATTTTATCCCCTAACTAGATGTGCCAGCAGCTCCGCTGGTGTTATGTAGTGTTTTGATGATCTCATGGGAACCAAACATATTTCTGGGATAAAAATATCCTATATGGTATTCCATGTAATAAGCTATCTGTGTACAAAATTTCATCAAAATCGGTCCACTGTTTTTGCGTGAAAGAGTAACAAACATCCCTCCATCCATCCAATCTTTAATGTTTATAATGTTAGTGAGATATACAAGTGTCGTTTCTAGTAAACCTTACATGTTTTACTCACATTATATGACTATAGACACACATTATATGACTATAGCTTGAGAAATCGTAAAACAAGATTAATTGAGATAAATATAGCGAAGTTTACGCGAGGCGAGGTAACTACTACTATCATTAGCTGGAATCTATTAGTGAGTTGGTAAAAGGTCTTTTATCAACACCATCAATCTATTACTAAAAAACTTAGGAATGGAACGTTCCTCTATCTTATTGATTTTTTCCAATAAATTGCTATTAAAATATAATTTCGACATTGTGAAATTCTATAACTTATGAATATGAACCAAAAGGTCGTATTTTCAAATGTCTAGCACTACGAATTTTCCCTCTCATTATTTTTTTACATTGGTGGGCTACTGTTTTTTTTTATGTTAAAAGTTGGCAAACAAGCATACGGCGCACCTGATGGTAAGTGGTTGCCGTAGCCTATGAGCGCTTGCAGCACCATTAGTAGGTGCCACTCACGCGTTGCCAACCTCGAGATATTAGTTCTTAAATCTCGTTGGCCCAGTAATTTCACTAGCGTACAATGCCCTTCAAATCGGAACACAGTAGTGCCTAAGCACTACTATTTGGCGGCAGAATATTGGACACTGCGGTGGTACCTACCTAGCCGGCCTCTTGCAACAAAGACCTACCACCAGTGTGACTGATTGCACTGGTGGAATAATCTCTGTTGTGACAGAGGTTATCCCAACAGCGGGCGATAGGGTCGTCACATCCCGACGCCTTTTGTTTGATAGTAAATGGCAGTAAAGTCCAAACGTGAAGTTGCAGTCGCCCTGCCTACAAGCAAGTTGCGTCTTCACACCTCTTTAAAAAACGTCAGATTATAAGAATGAGGATACTTTTTGACATTTGACGAGGAAAAGAAGTGGTTAGCTTCTTTGTTCACAATGGAATCAAAATTTAAAAAGTAGTCTGTAGTACTTACATAATAAAATATTTTTTTCTAAAAGTGTTCACCATAAACAAATTAAATGTTTTTGCATAATGAGGTTATAGAATAATATTTCAAACTTCGTGGTAATAGACATTTTTTAATAATAAACAAAAAATAAGTGTAAAATTATGTACATAATAACAAACCTTTGGGAAGAATTGTCTAAAGAGAAATTGTTTAGTAAAACATTTTACAGATTAAGCTTTTGCTCTCGTTTATGTTTTGATAGCATAACAAAAGTCCTTATAAAATATATAAAGAATCCAACGCTGATTCTATTGTGTTTTCTCAAACGTAAGCGCTTTATTGTTCAAAGGATATACTTTGATACAAATTTCGGACTAATGTATCGAAAATAAATCCAACCTGCCAATTACAAGTAGGACTCTCGCAATAGAGGGACAGTCTGGAGAAGAATATATATTTGTTTATTATATTAACAGTTACTTTAGCAAAAATTGTGAAACAATAGTGCTTTTTTTAAAAGAAATTTTTATTTAGTTAATAATTTGTTGTTGGCTTGATAATAGCATCACACGTTAATACTTTTGCGGTGAAACCTTATAAAATGAAGCAGAAGAAAGCGAATCGCCTCAGGGAATTCAGTGGATAAATTAATAATATATAATTTGTGCTATTATTGTTTTCCTAATCAGTGTAAGAGAATTAAACGATCAGCGCAAATAGAATAAAATAGCGCTATGTACTACTTGTTATTGTTATCTCAAAAACAAAATGCTTTGAACAGTACACTTCTAAATGTTCAAGACAGGCAGTTCCTCGTCAAGGATTGTTAAATATAAAACGTAGTTCAATCCTCATTAGGCAAGCTTCAATATATAATAGATTTACTTCCATACTTATGAAAAGTATTTCTGTACGAACACATGTCATTCGTTATAACTTGTTAATACAAAAAAAAATCTTCGTAAAATCTAAATACTAAATTGTATGTATAAGCTGAAACCATGATCCCATTAAATCAAGACTCTAAAAGTTAATCACTGGGGTCAATGCCTCAATAAATGACACAAGCCAAGAGAACCCAATTATTCCAGGCATTTGAACCTCTATAACCCAACTCCTTTTGAAAGAAGGTAGTGTTTTTGGACTATTTAAGTGTTACTTATGATTGCTTTTACTGTATTAAAATTATGCTTGTGCATCCTATTGGCTGCGTGTAATGAATTCTAATAGCACTATTATTATTAGACTAAAATTGTGGCTAACAAAATAAAATCAAACTTTGATAAACGCCTTAAAAAATAGAAGGAGTCTTTTCAAATCGTATGTACTTTTTTATTAATCTCACTATTTTTTGATCTACTTAGATTTCTTGAGCGATTACTTTTTTTAATAAGTGATAAGCAATATGTCATAGCTCTTCGACGAATAACAAGTGATTTATTGTTATTGCTCTATGCGGTTTCGGCTTTGCTGTAAGTAGTAATATAGTGTAATAAATAATAATGCCACCAAACAGACAGTTTTTATTCTAATAGCTACTGTAAGGAAATCATCAATCTTCTTTCGTAGTCCACGTTACTTTGTACGTACCACACATAAATATATTAGTTAACCCTTATGTGCTATGAGAACAGTTCTGGCGTAGTGGCAGCTATAAGCCTGTTGTAAGTACTTATTGTAGGGACCTGTATATCCCATACAAGCATGTGTTTCGGTCTGTGGTTTGTCGGTGGTTGTGAATACCTATGTAACTTTGTGTTTACGGATCTACTTATCGTTATAATATCTCCTAATTACCACTATATATATTCGAAATAATAAAGGAGCAACCGAGCTTATAAAAATATAAAAGTGAAAACATTTAGTTACTTCTTCATTATGTGCGATTAGTGCACGAATTAATGTTTTTGTGCGTTTTTGTAATAAAAAAAGCGTTAGTCCCAATGCATTTCTCGCCCGGATCGATGAGGCAATAATTAGATTTATTGACATGCTGTTGATTGTCACAATATTTGTGCGCTGATCGTGACACGTGTATTTATAAAATAATATAATTGTATTGTGTATATTATAATAATATACAGTCGAGGCGAGCCATTTATTTTTTTAAGTGCAAGATGGACTACCGTCAACAACACACACACACACAGAAACACTAGCGTGGCACCCCAGACAGGCAGGAAGGTTCTATGTTTAAATAAATAAGAACACGTATTAAAATAAACCCACAATTTAATTAACACATACCGAGTCTTAACAATTCACGTTTATGATCTCAAGCTATTTTATAAGCTTACACAAGGTAAGGACTCATATAATTTCATGGCCCATATAAATTGTGCGTCTAAGTTGCACTGCACATATTTTTGTGCTATAGGGAACTTATTGTGTAAACTTTATGAATAATTATTTCATTAATGTAGCATCGTCCATTAATATTGTATGCAAATCGTAGACTCCGTAATTGTAAAATATTATTACAAGGGCAAACTGGTGTACAATTAAGGAACCTCATCTTGTAAGCATAGGTATAGCGGATTTCATTATTACTTTATAAGTTCACTTGGAAAATATTTGAAATATTTGTACCGAAGGAAGAATGTTAATACATGTACTGAGGGTTCGCTATAAATCTTCCTCGTGTCACTTTACGTCGTGAATGTACCGGCACTAGTGATAACAGTGGGCCTTAATTTATAGCCTTTGTTTTGTGATTATTAGTAAACTATTACTACTATTATGAATAAGGCAAAAATAACGTTTTGCTTTTGTCTATAATAATTGGAGCTTAGTTCGACAGCCTAGGTAGGTACCATCACAGTGACAGATATTCTACCGCAAAGTAATAGTTTGTTTTGGATTACTATATTCCATAATCATCATTGCTATTTGAAAGTATTCTTACGGTGCATGATAAAATCCTTAGAAAATGGAATCTCTTAAAGGCCGAAGATGAGGCGAAGATGGATTATAAAAAAACTAAATTCTCTCCAATTAGCCATGTGGTGGGGAAAATGCTTAAATTCTCATTTTTATTATATAAACACTTCACCTATAGCTATTTTGGATTAATATTTGTGCTTTATTCTTGCTTAGTAACTGTACAGATTGCGTTGGAAATAAAAATACATAAACTAGTGAAATATTGCGTTCTTAAAGTTTTTGCTACAACTATTTTTGGCGTGTTCTGCAATAGATGATACAGTATTCAAAGAAGTATTTTTCGTTAATTAACTCTTATATTGGATAGTATAAATAAATTGTTTCTATAGCTACTGACTTGACGATTGAAGATCTATTTTTCATTTTCGGCATATTTGTGGTAATTTCCCAGTGAATCTGATCCTTCAAATTTAAGTGAGATATATTTCATCATCATACTTTTAATTTAAATTTATATACCATTTGATAAACTTTATAAAAGAAATAGTCGCTAAATTGGAATTAAATCCCATCATCTCGAATCCTGTTGCGAGCAAGCTTTCGATGACATTATTTCCTGACAGTAATTACATTTCAATCTGACGACGTGCCAGTCGCTTCGATTAGTCAAATATCTTTTTAGTAAATTAATTTTATAAACAAATAAACATCAATTATTAAGTTATTGATGGACACCTAAAGGATTTCATTAATAAGCATATTTATCTTCACTACATAGTATAAAAGAAAGTCGCTTCCGCTGTCCCTATGTATACTTAAATCTTTAAAACTACGCAACGGATTTTGATGCGGTTTTTAATAGATAGAGTGATTGAAGAAGAAGGTTTATATGTATAATAAAATCCATTAAATAGTGGAGAAAAAAATAAATTTTTGAGGTTCCTAATGTAATGTCGTAAAAAATTACATTTAACGCGTTCGGGCCACGGGCAGTAATGAATAAATCAAAACTACTGTATCGATTTTAATCATTTTTTCAGTGAATGACATAGGCTATATATTTTATACCCGCGCGAAGCCGGAGCGGGTCGCTAGTTATATATAAAATTCTCGTGTCGCGGTGTTTGTGACCAAAATCCCACGAAACGGATCGAACGATTTTTATGAAATTTTGTGAACAATAAGGGAGTGGACCACCCACTCCAATTTTTTTGACAAAATTTTTTATTTCTACTTTTTATGACTTGGCATTAAAAATACGTACAACACAAAATTTTCACCTTTCTACCATCAACCCATATTTTTGATAGTGCTATTAATGATTCAATAATTTTCACCAGTCACTTCTGATCACAATTAAACTCAGTTAGGAGGCACTACAATCGGGTCCCAGATTTTTTTTTTCGGGGCAGGACCACGTCTGCCGGGCCCGCTACTTTTAAGATAAAACTCTTTTCGACGGTAGAAATGTATATTTGGTGCTTTCATTTGCCCCGTGAATAACGTTTTTTAATGATTCACCTTTAATGAAATAATTCGTTCCCCATACCAACTTCGTCCCTTATTTCATGTTTGGTTTTCGTAACAAAATGGATCCTGCAACCGTCTTCATGATCTCTACTATATCTAGAACAAAATTCATAAGCGGGGCAGTGGTTCAGGTGCGAAGGTGTCAGTACGAAAATCTATCCCGAGCGGGAATCGAAGCGCTTAAGGCGCGTTCGCTACCGCTGCGCCGCAATGTAATCAAATAGTCAAAAGTTTCTCCTTCCTCCACCTTCTCTCTCTTTTCCTCTTGCTTGTTTGCTACCTTTGCCTTATCAGAGCATAAAAAACATCACGGATAAACTTTGATATTACTTTATCTAACACAAGTTTAAGAATTTTTTAATAATGAATACGGCAAAATGAAGCAGAACCTTCATATCAATGTCATATATACACTATAGAACTTACAAAATTTCTCCACGTTTTCGTTTATGCATTTTATAACGTCATATCAACTTAACCGCTCGGGTAAGTCACGGTAATGGACTATATTGAAAAGGAATGGAGAGTAAAAATAGCAGGTAGGCATAAAAATTCAATAAACCCGCACTCTACGTACACACCGACTACATTATACAACTCTCATAGTACACAAATGGAATTTAATAAAAGGGATCTTCAAACACAGCCTGTGATAGTACAGGTGCTATATTATATCAGTAAGGATCGATAGTGCGTTATTATGTATAAATTTACGCTTACGCTAAACATAAGCAGTTTATAAATTTACTAACGCTAAAAATAAGCAGTAAGACTTCAAATAATTAGCAGTCAAGTGCGTTGTGGACCACGCACAGTTGAAACTAAAGGGTTCCGCAGCTTGGTTATAAAGAATCTCAAGGCCTTTAAAAATGGTAACGAATGAAAATCGACTGCAAAAATAAGTTGGTAATTTTATAGTGATTATTAAGTTTATATGAAAAACAAAGGTATGGAAAAAACTTATATATCTCTTATATTTGTAGACCTATATTTTTCAAACCAAATGTGGTTGAAATTTTAATCGATTTTTCAAAATTTCAATCGACAGACGGACGGACAGACGGACATGACAAAACTATAAGAGTTCAGTTTTTGCCATTTGGCTACGAAACCCTAATATATAATTTCAAAGAGATATTATTTATATCTTCAATAATGAAAATATTTAAGGTAATCTTGTTATACAATCAATCAACTAAGATTAACGAACAATTCAATAAGATAGATTGCCAGTAATGAGAAAAAAGTAGGGAATAAATCGCTTTGTTTTTGGTTGTAAATACAATAATACTCTACTAAGATTTATTATCCTTTGTAAATGTTCACTCAAGTTTATTTTATCTCTATATGTATATGTGACACCGTTGTGGCGTTGTGGGTAGCGAGTCTGCATTTAGCCTCGACGGTTGCGGGTTCGATTCCCGCTCGGAGCAGATGTTTGTATTAATCGTACAGCTATGTTTTCCGGTCTGGATGTGTTTGTCCTTGTCATTGTGTATGTTTCCGGACCCCGACACAGGATATAATTATCCTAATGGGGGCCGTTGAGTGTGTATCGTTTATTATTATTATATTTACCCTTACCTCTATATTTATCCTATATCTATTGTTTATTATAAATATATCTCTATTTTTTAGTGTTAAACCTAATTACATCCCGCGTAGATCCTGTTAGTTTCGAAGTTAAAGAAGTGCTTCCAGTTTTTTTTCTTCGGAACACGATCTACGTAGGAGTTAACTCATTAACTCATTATATCAATATTACTCGCTGAAAGTATTCCAAGTTTAGTTATACTCATATCTATCAAGTTAGCAGATGAAAAGCACTAACCAGTGAGCTGAAAGTTCCACAGTTATTTATTGAACCAGATTATTACACTTTAATGTTTATGCTAAACGAGAAGTTTTAACACAACAAAAGTTTACTAACAAACAAAACTTCTATTCGATATTAAGTTTACGATTGATCAACCGGAAATTTGATAAATTTACGTAATCACCTAAGAGTATAATTTTCTGAATTATATTTTTTTTTTAAATATTAAGATTTTATAATTTGAAAATTGAAATTATTAACATTAGTCGGATACCTTCAAATTAATCCAATATGCGCATTAAACGTGCATCGCCAGTCTGACGTACACGTGACATGAAGCATGTCGGTGCCGCGAATCCATAAGACAATTAAGGGTAAATTCTATGCTTCTATACAACCTGAAATCCCAAGACGCCCTTGGTTTTCTCTTCCTAAACATGCAGACCGTTGGGTCACGTCTACAATCTGTCGTTTGCGTCTAGGCCATACGTGTTCTCCGGTCCATCTTGCAAAAATCAGGGTTCGAGACCACTCGTTATGCGAATGTGGTCTTGACGAAGGTACTGTGTCCCATATCATGTTCACTTGTCCTAAACTAGTTTATCCCGCATATGATGTCCTTCCTCTAAAAGCTCCTCGTCCCATAAATGTCGAATGTCTGTTGATGTTTGTCTTTAGCCCATTGCGTCCGTTTCTATGTAGATTTATTAAACGTAATAATATTAGACTGTAAATAGATTATTAGTAGAATATAAATATATGTTATTAACTATGTATTATATGATTATTTATTGTACTATTTGTGTCTTTTTAGGTTAAGGACTTACTACTTCTTCTATCTCACCGGTCAGATACTTATATTAGTTTGTAGTCTCATCCGCATTGATCAATCTCCTTCGTGTCGTCTCCATCCTACGTGTCGTCTCCATCCTACGTGTCATTGGCGAGATAATAAGTGCCTATAGGACACAACTAAAAGCCAACATCGGAGGAAAAAAAAAAAAAAAAAAACGTTTCTAATTCAAAAATTAAAAATATAAGTGAACTTTAAACTAGTATTGTCGTATACATCATGAGTAAAAGCACCACGTTGATGTGGAAAAGGCAAGACTACTGCATCATATTCTTATCAAAGGCGTACGTACACTTAGAATTTATTAAATATGTTGAATAAATAAAAAACATACACTTTGGCATGGATACAGCTCGCTTTTAAAAATTTCAATGGCACAATATAACAATAGAGAACGACATGGAGTGGAGATTTACATAAACGGATTAAGCGTAGCGTAGTTCTTTCATCATCGCTTTTTATATATACTCGCACAAAATTCACACACTTTACATTATGTCAGGTAATCCAATGAAATAATAATTATTAGGTTAGTATCTTACAATGTGTTTGTATAAAAATATCGAGTAACATCCATAAAAATATTGAGACGAATTATTTTTTTTTTCTGAATATCTACTGCTGTTGGCCCTGATGGCCTTTACAGTGTCACCGAGCGGGAAGGCCGAATACAGAGACCCAGCCGTAAAAAGGAATAGCCGTCAAGGGGCTCTAATTTGATTCCGTCCTGAGGATGCCTCCTGTGAAACGAAACCACGGCTAAGAACGTCATCGGAGATAGAGGCAGCGATCCAAACGCATTCTTCATATGTATGAATTGTCCATCATACATATGTATGTACACACTCGACCGAGTGAGCGTGATGCCACGTGCTAAACAAATGAGACGAATAACAGAAATACAAACAATGACGCGAATTGTGAACTTGCTCCTTTTTCGTATCTGCCTGTTTGTTTGAATATAATGCTAATACTACTGATTTGATTTAAAAAATATTAAAACAATCTCGCTATAGACCATGGTTTTATCCAGTATTTAGACCAGGAAGGGGCAAAATCCTTATCATGCCATCCCTGCATCTTCCTCGATATGCGCATGTATCTTAATATATTTATAATTCGTATATCCGTTCATATGTGACTGAATTGTTCCGAGGCGGCTGGCGGACTGAATTGATTTTTTTTGTGTTTGTTTAAGTGGATTCGAAAAGGCTTTAGATTCACAATTGGAGGCGCTGCTATCAGGTCCTAAACTTTTTTTTTTGTTTTCGGGGCAAGATAATATCTGCTGGGCCCACTAGTATAACTATAAAACCCATACCCTAAAATCTAAGTCAAATATGAATAAATTTTCCTGGTTAAAGCTAGTCAATAAACAATTTTGAATAATTAGGATTATCACTCTTTTTCCAATATTCGAGATTAAGTTTTTCACTAAAAAAATTATGTTATTAAAATAATAAAATTCTGTTATTTTTCACATTTCACGAAATTATGTATATTTGAAATTCAAATGAAGCGACACAGTTGTTTTCTACAACTTAATAGTAAGTATCTTCAAGAGTCCGGAGTAATACGAATTTGATTAATAAATTTTTAAAATTTCAGTATAATTTCTAGAAACAACGTCTCCTCCGAAGCACGCAGACAGTCAGGTGAAATTGACCGTGACTAAAGTTGCTTAGCCCACGAATCGTTTACTGATAGCACCTGGCTATCAGCGTCTCAAAAAGAAAGATTATCTTACTTAATTACCTGCCTACCTTATTTAAGCGTTCGTATCTAAGTGATTGATCCGCTTTTTGGTCTCCAAACGATCAGTGATTGCTTTGGTTTTGTTAGTTAGTTTGATCTGAGCATCGTGTCTATATGCCCCGATATGTAAGTAAAAATATATTACCATCTACTCCTACTATCTGTAGTTATTCTTGCTGCGAGTATAAGCTAAGACTTTGTCCAGAAGTTCGTATATTTGTGCAAAATTCCTAAGATACCTAGTTTTTATCAGCGGGCTCATATACTACTTTAAAAATTCTGTGAACTGAAAGAACGACATGGACACGTTTTGAAATATCACACGTTTACAAATATTCCGACTTCAAAACTGAAATGCAAAAAAATTAATTATACAGAAAATTCGGTGCTAAGTATAATGTCGGCACTGACACGTACTTTTGAAAAAATATTAGCCAAGTTATAGGCAGTTGCATTTTGCATTAAGGCGGGGCACACGTTACTAGGCACCTTCGCGTTTGGACAGTACTTCCGCTTACCATAAAATGGACTAGAATCATCTGCCCACCGGGCGGCAATAAAATAAAAACTTATAATTTGCCAGACTATTTTAATATAATAAAAACATATTTTTAAGGCAGATTATAATATTTTAATCAATACTCTTGTTATCGTCCTTTGTGAAGACCGGGAACATATTGAGCACTGTTCGATACATTATTATATTGGTTGCCTTAGTACTTATATTACAATTAATCTTACAATAAATCGAATTAAAAGACCGTTTTGTTAAAAAATACTGTTATGTTCATAATTTATAAATTCTGATTCCAGATTTCAGTATAAAATACACAAACTTTGTTAACTTAATTCCTTTGCAAGTTATTGAAAGACATCTCTGAGCTAGTCTTACAAAGTGAAATTTAACGAACGAGAAATCGAGTTATAAAATTGATACCTTCAAAACAACAGATCTTTAAGAGGTCCGGGTTAAAAGTAAATCGATCACAACTCTTCGTAATGGACTCTCGAAATGTCATCATTTCAATATTAAATATTCAAAGGCTGAATACTTTGAAGGCGTTGTTTGTTTGTAAAATGTTTAAAATAAGGCTTAGTGTTTCTCAGAGAGGTTAGATTTCAGCGCTATGTTTACTTATGATCTTTTGATAGTATTGTTACGATGAATCTTATACCAGGGACATTAAGTTCGAAATCGCTCGCTACTCTCTCTGTCTCTTTCCATCGTAATGCGTACGTTCTAATAAGTTGCATTTATTTGAAACAATATTTCTATACATTCATATAATAAATGATAGATTTTATGAAAAATAAACATAATTGGTAATCTGTCTGCTTTCAATTGCCCGACAGGATCCATCTAACATGGATGATTGATTATCTTAGGAGCTTACTGTGCTAAAAATACTTTCACATGAGATGAAAAAATAAATAATAAAATATTTTACCTTAATATAATATCGCTTTTCCCCTCGTTTTGACTTATTTATGTATTTAAGGATCTAAATTTAACAAGGATAAGTAATTTTAATTCACAAAGATTTTATTTTTAGTTCATTATATGATACTGAAATAAAATTCGTGTAAAATTAAACTTTTAAGTAGGCTGTCCTTGTAAGGTTTTTTAATATTGATATTCTCAATATTAAAATATAGATAAGTTTTTCTAAAATCTTAACCTTTTTTTTATACCACGATGGTGGCAAACAAGCGTACCGCCTGCCTGATAATAAGCGGTCACCGTAGCCTATGGACGTCTGCAACCCCAGAGTATCGCATGTATCGCATGCGTGTTGCCGACCTCTTAAAAACTTTTTCAACCTTCCCTTGAAGAAACCCATACTGTAGCGTGTTGGGAAAACCTCAGCAGGGAGCTCATTCCACAGCCGGAGGAGTTCGCGGAAGGAAATTCCTTTGGAACCACACTGTTCGCGACTTTCCAATGTTTCAATGCGTTATATATATATATACATTAAACATAGATAGCGTGAGAATAAATATTACAGGTAGGCTTAAAAATTCAATAATCCCGCTCTGAACATACACGAATCATAATAGAGTTCGGATAGCACATTACTACAATTCCATATAAATACTTTTAATATCACCTGGGCGAAAATAAGAGATTATTTTGTGTAGAGATAGCAAGCGTTGAGTTGAGATTGTGCTACGAAAATTTTCAAAGCGTGTCGGTCAAAATTCTTACTCCTTTTGTATCTTACTTTTTTCCCCCTTCGTTCCCGGGGAGCATGGGGGGTTTGGCTGGAATTAAATCAGATGTCAAGTAATGTTGATGGCTATGGAGTTATTCGTAACCATTCGCACAGTGATCGCTTATCATATTATGCCATACCGTTGTGTACCATCTAAGTAAAATAAAAATACAAATCCATCCGCTAATCAATATAACACCGACTATGAGACAACGTTATATTATATTAATATTGAAACCTCAACAGCTCAACGGTAGAAGGACCCACTCCGCTCCATTAACGCGAGAGTTGCGGGTACAGTCATGACCACCTTGGGCTATTGTCTTACCCACTCTTAGCGCAAACTTCGAGTTTATTTGAAGGGGCAATAGGAATATTAGTAGCGCCTTGAAAAAGCATTGATAATATTCTTAAAAAAACATCAAAAAAATATGAATTAACTATCACCAAGAACTTCTCTAAACAAAGTATAAGTGAATTCGGATTTACATTTATGACATTAACACTTTTCTAAATTAATTTGATTTGTGAATCTGGTACTATAAATATACACGTAAAGCTATGCGATGTTTGTTATGAACGAAACATTATACAAAGATGTAATTCAATATGAATGTCATCCGTTAATGTAATTAAAACTTCGTTCCAGATTTTGAGAGTGGCAGTTTTTAATACGGTAAAAGGAATTATTATTCTTTATTTATAACAAAAGAATGTTGAGCTCACTATCAATTCAAAATATTAAAATTTCCATATGGATGGTTCGGCTTGGCCAGGATAGTTTCTCTTACTAGGTGCCAATGAAATAAGAAAACTGGAGCGCTTAATCCACACACTCGCTATTCTGTTCTTTTCTTACTTCTTCTTCTTCAATGTCTTACTATACCTCATCTTAGATGGTGGTGATAGATAGATTTCGTAGTGAACGTACACCTCGGTAACTATTTACTAAAAGGAAGGGCATAAAGTTGATTACTATAGGTATTTTAAAACTTATTTGTATGTTGTGGAAAGCATGTATCCTCGAACACGTCAATAAAATATAGGAGATTAATAATAACATTATTTCATTTAAATGAAATTGGTTGATTCAATGCGTGGAATTCGACAAAGAACGACACTAAGTGTAATTCCGCTATTGTAACACTCAACTAAACAGATAAGATGGGGTAGAAAATTAAACTTATTACTTATTAGCTTTAAAACATGAAAACAGTAAGGCTCTATTATTAATAATTTTATCTCACATGAAATAACGATGTGAAGTAAGTGCTATTTCTCCTCTTCTCCACAGTTTTCTGTTTTTTCTACACTGGTTTATGGACAAGAAATGAGTTAACATTCGTATGTTATTACGAATGTTATGTCATGTAAACTTGGTCTTCTTCTTAGCACTTTTCCTGGTATTTATCCAGGGTCTGTTTATACTCTTACTAGTTTTTACACAGGACGATTGGCATCTGATCTCCGCAACCCTAAGGGCGAACCAGCTTTGAAAACAACTTTGAAAACAACTTTGCTTTGAAAACAACCGAGATCTATCGGATATATGATTGATGGGATAAACTATTAATATATTATGTTCTATGAGTGTGAACGCTGGAGGTCCAGGCTGGTCCTGAGTCCTGTCCCATCTTTTTCTTTTCTCTTTCTTATACATCTTTGAATACTTTATATATTAAAATTAAAGCAGGCTCGCTAAAAGCACGCTACAACGATCGTCAAACCAGACACAATTGGTAAACCATTAAAATGTTCATGTTATGTATATGATTCGTGAACAGAACGTATTAATATGTTTTGTTCTATGAACGTGATCGAAATAGGTCCAGACCAGTCTTAATTTTTTCCGTCTTTTATCCCCTTCTCAAATGCATATAATATACTTCCGATGTTACAATAGTGCCAAACCTTTGATGGCCGCTTGCCACTTAAACCTTTCTAGTACGAAAACAATGTTTTATGTAGCGAAAACACTTGTTAATGTACGCTAATGTAAGACAGCCTGTAGGAACTTAGCACCGAATGCGCTTAATCAAGTAAATGTGTTCACATCTTGCAAATGACAATTCCCTACCGAGACACTAATGGAATCTACTTATAGTAATGACTGGTAATGTTGTATCCGTATTGTTAAGAGTTACACAATATGTTAGCGTTTTTAAATAAATTAATTAATTGCTTGGTAATTATTGTTATCTATGATGAAATTTAATAGTTCTACGGATATGTAGAACCGACCTCCTTATAGTGAAACCACATACTAATCCATTTATTAGCATTTGCTTGCTATAACTGTGGTGGTAGGCCTTTTATTACAAGAGGCAGGATAAGTAATGCGGCGTCGGGATGTGACGACCCCATCGCCCGCTGTTGGGATAACCTCTGTCACAACAGAGATTATTCCACCAGTGCAATCAGTCACACTGGTGGTAGGTCTTTTATTGCAAGAGGCCGGCTAGGTAGGTACCACCGCAGTGTCCAATATTCTGCCGCCAAATAGTAGTGCTTAGGCACTACTGTGTTCCGGTTTGAAGGGCACTGTACGCTAGTGAAATTACTGGGCGAACGAGATTTAAGAACTAATATCTCGAGGTTGGCAACGCGCGAGTGGCACCTACTAATGGTGCTGCAAGCGCTCATAGGCTGCGGCAGCCACTTACCATCAGGTGGGCCGTATGCTTGTTTGCCAACTTCTAAAAAAAAAAAAAAAAAGTAGTTGTCTCCGAAGTGTCAGATTGTCATTCTACTCCAAAGTAGAAGTTGACTTTGCATTACTGTGTTTCGGTTTGAAGGGCACCATAGGTAGTGAAATTACTGAGCAAAGTAGATTTTAAAACCAATATCTCCAGGTTTGAAACGCGTGAGTGGCATCTATAAATGAATGGTGTTGTAAGCGCTCGGAGTGTAAGTATGATATCCGCTTACCACAAGGCCGGGCCATATGCTTGTTTAAAACTTTACTTCGTTGCATAAAAATATTTAATAGGAAAAGAAAATAAGTTATAAAAATTATACTTTACATTCTGAGATTTCGAAGTGCATCTCAATTTTTATAATATAATATAGATCAAATTTATTAACATTGTTCTAGAAAAACTATATTTGAAAAATCTGTTTGATCTATGATCTCGATACATTTTCCAGTTTCGATAATGATATTCATCTATATATGTACATCGATACAAATAAATTAAATTCAAGTGTCTGCTTGTAATTTCAAAATATCAAACACAGACGACACTGTGGCGCAGCGGTAGCGAACCTGCCTTAAACCCCACGGGTCGCAGGTTCGATTCCCGCTCGGAGCATATGTTTGTATTGATCATGCAGGCATGTTTTCCGGTCTGGGTGTACTTGTCCTTGTCCTTGCATATGTTTCTGGACCCCCGACACAGGGTATCACTTTTCTAATGGGGGTTGTTGAGTGTGTAGTGTTTATTTTATTTATATATTTTATCACTAAATGCATATGAAAGTATATACGGTACTTACATAAAAAAAAATTAAATATTGGTCTGGTCTATTAGTTCTGGCTAATATCTGAAACGGCTTGACCGATTTTAATGTGACTTTAACAAGCAGATAGCTGATGTTATGAGGAGTAACTTAACTTTTATTTTAGAAAAAAATTAGGTTTCCGTGCAATATAGAAAAATTGGTATACCACGCGTGCGGGCGGGCGGAGCTTATTATTAATAAGGGTCTTATTCTGGAATAGTTTATTTTTGATATTCGACAGGTATGAGCCCCGTGAAATGTATGTAAATAATATTCAAATTGCTCTTATATGTAGATCTATGTAATTTTCACAACGAAGTTTTCATCATATTCAATATTCTGTTAGCGAAAATTATACCGCTTGATTTGAGTTCGAAACTTGATTTCGTAGAAACTTAAGGAATAATACTAATCAAAGTGAAAACAGATCTTTATTAACGTAAAAATGTATGAATAAAATAAATCTATACAAAATAATTAAAGGTTCTGTTTGTAATATCTTTTTATCGTGTTTATTCAGGACCTTTAATCTATTCACCTAATAGGGACTATATAATAGATTTCAGTATCAGGTATAAATTTCAACTAGCTAGGTCCACCCCTTTCTGAGAAAATCGGTGGTGACACACCGACGGACAGACGGACAAGAAAGTGATCTAATAAGGGTTCCTTTTTACCTTTTGAGGTACCGAATCTTAAAAACAAGTTTTAAATTTTTTATCTGTTTGTTGATTCCGGCTTTTGTTTCGGAGGTTGAAACAATCGTTTCGGCGACTAGCCGAAACTGATAAGACCGAGTATGACGCAAATTTTAGTGACAGATAAAATAATTATTTTAGTAAAAGAATACAGGTTTAGGGTTTACGGTTTCTGTAGACCACGCGAGTGGAGTTGCGGGCATGGATTAGATAGATTGAATTATTATAAGACTAGCGACCCGCCCCGACTTCGTTCGGGTGCATAGTAAATTGTTCCGTTCATCCCGATACCGTGGGAGTTAATTCCGTTCTTGGTTCTTCCACTTATAAATTATATACTAACCTGTATACAAACATTAAGTAATACAATTTTTTCCATACAAACTTCCCTACCCGTCGATTCCATACAAAACTTCTGCAAGATTTTATTAAAATTGGCTCAATAGTTTAGGAGTCCATCGCGGACAAACAACGTGACACGTGATTTATTAATTTTTTCTGTCATAAGAACCTTCTCCTGACAATAACAAACACAATAAAAAAAAATAGTGTAGTGTAGTAGCCGTTCACGCATGATGGCGTGACCAAGGGATATAGGGATTCATTTATATATATATATATATAGATAATACCGTTTTATTAAATAATGAAAGTTCTTAATTGATGTTTAATTTTCGCTTAATATGAATTTTCTTTAATTATAATTTTAATTACCATATTTGATGATTGATACTTAACAAAGCGTACTTGTCTGGCGTTTCCATATACAGTACATACATACATACATATTATGTACATATCTCTTAGACATCATCACTACAGAATATTATATACTCTAAGGCGATGTGTTCCTAACTAAATTAGTAACTTGGTACATTGGTTATAATATATAATTTCTTTCTGTTTAAATATGAACTTCATTAGTTTGTTGTTTTGGAAATACGCATTCGTAATCTCTTATTGGACTCATCTACATCGACACGCTGGTTGATGTTACACACAAAAAGGCTGCAAAGGCAGGGATTGTTAAAAGAAGTTTTTACTGAAATTTCTAGACTAACTAGTCCAATTAAAATTCAATCCATCCAAAGAATACACGCGCACATGCTACAGTCCAGTTTATACAATGTATTAGTATTTAATGCGCGCGCTTTTTTTTTATGTCATAAGTTGGCAAATAAGCATACGGCCCACCTGATGGTAAGTGGTTGCCGTAGCCAATGAGCGCTTGCAGCACCATTACTAGGTGCCACTCACGCGTTGCCAACCTCGAGATATTAGTTCGTAAATCTCCTCTGCCCAGTAATTTCGCTAGCGTACAGTGCCCTTCAAACCGGAACACAGTGATGCCTATGCACTACTATTTGGCGGCAGAATATTTGACACTGCGGTGTTACCTACCTAGCCGGCCTACCTCTTGCAACAAAAGACGTACCACCAGTGTGACTGATTGCACTGGCGGAATAATCTCTGCTGTGACAGAGGTTATCCTAACAGTGGGCGATGGGGTCGTCACATCCCGACGCCGGAAAAAGCGCGCTTCAGAAGTTTAGCAGTCCGACGTCACTTGCATATCGGTGCAGTGAACCCATAAGCCCATAACCGTTATGCCCTTGCCAAAAATGACTCAGCGCAGTTTAAGAAGTTTTCACTTCAAATATTAACAACATGTTCCTTTCCGAAATCACTAGATTAACAAGCAGAAAATATTTCTCACGTATGTTACCTTCAAAAGTATCACAAATTTTAGAATCTATTTGAAGTCACTTAATAAAAAGAGCTTTTTCTCTTAAGTGCTTCATAGGCTTGGTCAATTTAATCACGTTGTCTACAAGTCTCGTCTTTTCTCTTTGCTCGATTTTATATTACATTATTATGAGGACCTTACATAAAACTATGTTCGTTAACAAGTGCCTGTGAGTTAATTGGGTCGCATGTGAGCTGATAGATAAAGCTAAGTTTCTGTTTTAATTATTTTACTTTTAATTAATTAAAATTATAATCGAAAGTGTTATCTTATATCAGAAACTAGAGCCAACGAGTTTCTTGAGATTATGATTGGAGGGTATCTGGATTTATTTATTTATTTATTTGAAAATAACAGTAACAACAGGCTTAACCTAAAACGTTACATGTTCAATTTTTCTAATGCTACATTATACTATTTATAGCATATGTGATACGTTTCTTAAATATTTGTACACTACAATTAAATATATCTATATCTGGTTCTGCAATGAGGATGTTGTTAGCCAACCGAATTGCTTTGGGTATGGGAGAGTTCGCTCCTTGTCTAGTGTGAATGCCAGGTTGCTCCGCCAATAGATGGTGACGACGCCGTACACTAGCATTAGCCACAGATTCGATACCTCTCATATAAAGTGACGGTACAAAGAATCGTAATTCGCTTAGAGCCCAAGGATTGTCAATTTTACTATTAAGCAATAAATATAAAAACATTAACAATGACATTTTTCTTCTAATTTCTAATGTTAAAAATCTGTCATCCCATTAACAAACAGCGATGGAAATAAAAATGGATAATAACCACATTTCTTCTTATAGATAAATCGTAAAAACTTCCTTTGTACCTTTTCCACCATATTTATATATTTTGTTTCTGACGGATCCCAAATTTGAGAATTGTACTCTAAAACGCTTCGAACATACGATTTATATAGAGTAGTAGCAGGTGTTGTATTGTTAAAATCACTGGTTACTCTCATTATGAATCCTAATAACCGATAAGCTTTTTACTAATGATAGTTACATGTTCCCTAAAATTTAATTTACTGTCAAAATTGATGCCTAGATCACGAATTTGCGATACAACCTGAAAAGAGTGACCCATTAGTTTATAGTTATATTCAATCTGATTTCGAGCCCGCGAGAAAGTCATCATCTTACATTTACTGACATTAAAAAATAAGCGGTTAATCTCACTCCATTCACCAACTCTATTGATTTCTCTTTGTAAGGCTATACTGTCAGCTGTATCCTTTATTGAAAGAAATATCTTAAGATCATCCGCAAACATAAGACATTTAGCTGTGCTAACTATTTGCGGTAGATCATTCACCATTATTAAAAATTGTGTTGGTCCTAACGTAGAGCCTTGGCTAATACCTGATTTAGTAGAATATGCTTTAGATTTAAACCCTTGGTATTGTACATACTGTTGTCTATCTTTGAAATAATTAGCAAAGAATAGAAGCAATTTTCGATTAAATCCTATCAATGCAAACTTCTTTAAAAGAATGTCATTATCTACACGGTCAAACGCTTTTTGGAAATCAAAATATGCTACATCTACCTGTCGACCAGCATCCATATTATTTAAAACATAGTCTACAAAATTAATGTTTTATTTTATATCGCACTAGCAGTGCCCGCAGCTTCGGTCGCGTTAGTGCAGTTATTATGCCTGACTACTGTCTTAAAGTTATTTTTTGGTATTCCATAAGATGAGTGTATGTAATCCAGGTAAGAAGTGGTAGCTATCTGTGTGCCAATTTTCATCCAATTCTGCTCCGTAGTTTTTGTTTGAAATAATTCATCTTCACAAAATTTAACATTAAATAATTATAATATTAGTTTAAGATTGTTACTTTTGCGATGTGTTTTGCGATGTGTGATTTTTTGAATATGTACATATATGTGTGAAAGTGTTACTTTATGTGTTTATTGTTATAAACTTAAAACTTAAAAAACAGACTGTTAAAATTATAGTAATATAGTTACCGTCTGTATTTAGTTTAATAGAAAATATTTCAAAGCAATTATTCCGTCTCCCTAAGCATAATAATATTGAGAGTACGTTTTCAAGAGAAGACTTTCTTTATAGATTTCAGTAACTGATTTCGTTCAATATTTGCTTTTACAATGTAAAGTAAAAGAAATAATATTTTTGCAGATTTACAAAAGTATTCCCTTAGTATTATAGGGTGGATGATTAAAGAACCTAGAATAGTATAGCTTTGCAAGTCGTGGAAATATTCGCCTCTGGGAATAATCCCGTACAGCGGCCGGGTTATGTACCCGACCACTGGGGCGTAACTGGATACACATAAGATTGATATCTCATTATGTAAGGACGAGGAAATACTTTTACTCGAGAGAAAAATCGTATTGTTACTTCACGAGAGTTACTTCAGAGATTTACAAAGAGATAGATTATTATAAATTTGGTGAACGGAACCTATATAAATTACTGCTCCGCGTCAACATTTGTGAGAGTAGTAGTACCAACCCTTTTGGGCCGGTCATGCCAAAAAAAAAGTGTCACTTTTTTGACTACACGAATACTTTTTTTTGTTGCTAAGTTTGCAAGCGAGCATACTGCCTACCTGATGGTAAGCGTTGCCATATCCTATGAGCGCTTACAACACCATTTGTAGGGGCCAACTTTAAGATAAAGCTTTTATCACGACGAAAAAGTAAATAAGCAACCTAATAACAGAATTACTTTAAAACATATTTATAAGCAGAGATGACATGAAAACTCTCGTCACAAGACAATAGTCTCGGGTCGACTCGTTTTGTTTGTTAGACAGCACTTTGGCTCATTGTTGTACTAGGTCACCTGGGTGTCTGAGGCGAACAATCCACGCAAATAAATTCAGAAAGTGCTGCTGAAAGAACACCACCGCAAACTTAAAATTTTTTATAGAATGATTCAACTTTTATTACTATTGAGGGTATGTTTGAAGTGCAAAATTCTGTGGTTAGCTTATTAACTTACACTGTAAAATCTGTAACTTATTATAATAATGTTCTTTTATTAACCTTGCAATGTTTGTATGTATGTATGTTAAGACCAAATCTCGCAAGCCTGAAACCTAATTTGAAATACTGATGGAACTTGCATGACAATACAATAATAAGGTGAGATTGAGCAAGAGAATGTAGATAAACAAGAATACAATTTTTACTTAACCCTTACATAAAAAAATCGGAAAAAACATGTATTTTATAAATACATCCACATAGGTAAATCTCGCGACAAGCTTTTATAGGTAAGTAATAAATTGATGGGTTGATACAATTTCAAATTATTTTTGTCTTTATAGAGCATTTAGATAAAAGCTTGATTTTTTAAATAAAATTTATTTTATAGCATTTTATGATTTTTTAACAACTCACTGTATTTAAAGTTTGTGAAATGAAGAATGAAGTAATGTGAATGAAGTAAAGGATTCTGTTATCTTTATCTTTTGCAAGTAACGAACAGCATTAATGACTAGCTTTACAAAGAGAAACTGAATTTACATGAAACTCAGTTACTGATAAATTCGAACAATAGACTTTTAAAGATCGGGGAAAATGTAAATCACTCACGAACCTTTCTGATTGATTCTCGAATGTCATAATTCAAGTAATATTGAAAAGACGATACTTTGGAAGAAAATATTTAAATTACGGCAATTTTTTTTCTTTTAGCAGTTTCGCATTTCGTAAAATGAACTGCTATTGAAACATTTTAAAGATTGCAATATATCTTTTTTATTCTTTGCTAAAACAAATTTCACTATGCTACTTACATACAACATTTTCTGTCCCATAAATTCTATGGTAAAATAAATATTAAATTTGTTCACTTATAAAGGTTTCTAACTTGAACTATCGACTAATAAAAATATCAGCCAGAATAGACTTTTCAGGGCTTTAAAAGCTCAACTTAAGACGCTGCTTATTCATAGAACAATGAGTACAGCTATCTACATCACTGCTATGGCTAAAATATCCATTTCATATTAGTTATCTAAAATGGTTAGGAACAAATAATAGAAGTAAAATAAACTCTACACACTGAAATGTGGTCCCCATTAGGATAATTATCTCCTGTGTCAGGGATCCGGAAACATACACTATGACTAAGACAAACACATCCAGACATGCCTGCATAGTCAATACAAACGTCTGCTACCAGCGGGAAACGAACCCGCGTTCTGTGGTACTTAGGTTCGCTACCGCTGCGCCGCAACGTCGTCAACAAATATTCGTAAATTGTTATTTTATTAATCAAACACGTCGCAACCGTTCAAAAAATCAGTTTCAAATTTACAGTGTTTCCTTCAGGCCCAGATTAACGAATAAGCTTTCATCTCGGGAAATGAGCTGTTCCATGGGAAATCAAATATTCTCTGCAGCAGATTTTTCTTTTTCTTAACTTTAATTAAAAATAAATTGCAAAAACTCCAAAGACACGCCCGAAATGGAAGTAAGTAAAACGTAAAATTCAAATAAAATATCACAGATTCACATTTACAGATTTACATTTACACATTTACAGATTTTAGGCAATTATGACAATACTTATACAAAAACACAACCCAGTCTGCTTAGTTAAATAACGGTGATTAAACTCTGGGCATTCCTGAGTTTCCAAAATGAATTAGTTTTTGTATACATAATCCGTGTCGTAAAAATATTAAGTAATATTAAGTAAGTTTAAAATATCATGAAAAGACCTGCTGCCTATTCCGACAAAAACACCGTTTTTTCAAAGTCGTATAAGAATCTAAGATCTTAACCTATTTTTTTTAAATTAGTCCTTACAGACAGAAATATGTGTCCCTTTATTAACTCATCATCTAAATGGCTTAAATACATAATAATTCTTAGAAAGAGAATGTTAACTCTTACATAGTCAAAATCATGTCGTGAATTAATAACAAAAGTGCGGTAGCAACTACCATAGAATATCGACCTCAAATAGAGCGTCGTAATCCAATTATAGAATTAGCCAGCGTTAAAGTGAAGTAAAGTTAAACGACTAATCGCATCCTGCCTCTACATCATGCATTAAAACCTTCACCAGAGTTTCTAACAGACTTAATTGGCTTTTAAACGTCAGTATTGCTTATCTAATGTAATATAATCGAGGTATTCATATTGATTCTCAATTTGTTATAATATTAAAAGTAGCAAATAGCATTACGGTATGTTGCTTCCTTGTGTGAAGTAGGAAAAAGTTGAAAACAGAGGTAGACACTCTTCAAACAAAACGCAGCAGTACGAATATTACTACTTTAGTTCGATATAATATTATAGAAACCAATTCTTCGTATATCAGGGAAGTTTTTGTAAGTATTGTATACGCCTCACATTTGGTTTTTTAATTTATTCCACAGTATTATTTCAAATAATGTCTGTAATTCTAATATTTTCTCAAATAGGTTACATCAAACATTTTTCAGTAAAATGTAATGCGGACCTAGCCTGTTGAAAGATTTGATGTATTTTTGGCGCACTTAAGCAAGTATTCATAGCATATGAAATAATAAATGCGTGTTTTACGTCAATACCCACATTCCAAATAACCGTGCATAAAATTCGAGCGCATGCCTTGATTAAAAACTGTTGTTTGGTTTTCGAAAATAGCTTATAAAATTCTATCACTGCACTTAAAATTTCGACAAAATTTTGCAATATCCTATGTTGTGATCCTTTTTAAGAACTTAAGCAAAGTTCCGAATTTCCAAAGTTCCACTTTCTCACTTCTCTTTCATCTCTTCTTTCTCTCTTCCCTGTCAACCTGAGGCCATCTCAAGTGTCAAATCAAAGCGATCTCCTTAGATTACGGGTTGACCGCGTACGCTTATGTATCTACCTCCGTGTAGTAATATAAATTATATTAAGCGTTTTCATTACCTGAAATTACAGTTTTCATTTACTTAACAAAAACAATTTTATAGAAATAATAAGATTATATAGTTTACTCTTCCGAGGTTATCATAGAAATCTGTCGTGACCAAACTTGTATGGTTTCACGGCGTGTGAATCCAACCTATGTCGCGCCAGACGTGACCCAGTTTAGAAGATTACTGATATATAATCATAATTATCATTAATTGAGACAGTAATTATTATATAATATAGTATGTAGTAATGATACTTTAATTTGAGATAAATCATTATGATTTATTAATAGTATTAAGGACGCTGTCGCACTGTAGCGCACGTAGTCCACGGACAGCCGAATTTTTGATTGACAACTTGGGTCTACGTTTCAACTGCACCACAAAATATACATACATCAATCGATACAATCGATTGGTTGATTGTATTGTCGGATTGATATTAGTATATGAAAGTAGGGTTGATACCCTTTTTCATATTTTTGAATTGAAAGAGGCCGGCCGTCAGGTATGAGAGTTTTTGTAACATTTAGTACTAACTATATAAATTAAACTAAAAAAAATGGCAAGCCAATTAATTGACAGTTCAACGTACAACCTCAAATTATTGGGCCTAATAATTATATTTTATTAAATACTCCTAATAACCAATACAGCATATAAGTAAATTCAGTTTGTTTGAAGGCGGTAATTTAGAACTACTTAAATCAATTCTAAGATCCTTTTACTAAGATAAACTGATTTAATTACTATACTCAACTGACCTTCGGAATTTTACTACCCCATAGTAACATAGGTAGTAAGTAACTAACTATGAAATTCAGAATTTTATCAGTGAGCTAGATTAAAAGATTTTGACGCGGTTTTACATAAATTGGTTTCTTCGACACCTGCGGAACGTGTAATAAAGCTGCAAAGATATTTTATAATTGTATCCGAAATTTGATTGCAAAGAACTTTTTATAACTGAAACTACTGAATTAAAGCCTTTTAAAAACTAATCTTGTATATAATTCTCTAATTCATTTTTAAAAAGATTTTTTTTCATGTCATTTTAAGTTGTAGCTACTCCGTTTATGGACATTATAGTATGGAACGAATATTGTGTCACTTTCAACTTAGTTCTGAAACTGAAGTGCCTCTTTTACGGATATTGGCTAAAGACTTTTTAAGTAGTTAACAAAGAGGCTTCTGTAACACAATAGCAACTTTCCTTATACTTACCTACAAGCTAACTAGATATGGGAATCCTCTCTTATAAAATGATGTCTCGTAGCCAACTACAAATTACGAGCAATGCTTGTATTTGTCGTAGACAGAAAATACTTGGATTATTAAAATCACATAAATATACTTATAACTCCGCATATAATTCGAAAAATGGGTTCCACAGCGTTCACGTCTCAACAAAAGAATGAAATTGTTTTTTTTTTTTTAATTACGATTTTTACTGTATTTTTACTCATAATCATTTCCTTGACCACAGATAGAGCACATACTGCCTTTAGCTTGAGATTAAAATTGTGTATAAGTCAAAACAATTTTTTTTTAAATTGCATCAGGCGGAATCGTTATAGACTGTCTGTATGTGGAATTAGTTGTCTACATGTGGAACATTAAAAATGAACTGTACAAGTTACTTTTTGATTATAACATTGCTTGCTTGTCATTGGCAACGGTGATTATCTAGCTTCACCGTTAATCAGACTTTCTTGACTTCACTTATCAGCTATAATCAAATTGATGATGAACTGAATTTTTAAGTGTCCTTTGAAGCACGAAGAATCCGCTCAGTAAAAATACTAGTATGTGACCACCCATCTATAGAATGACCGTCCCCAAAGCTACATAATCATCCGAAACAGTGAGTGACACTGCCTCATCATTACTAGTATTAATATGGATTTAAAGTGTGTACCAATCTTTAAAGTACTCGATATTGCGAATAGCAATAGATGAATATTTTGAGGTATGACTCTGAACCTAGAACCTAAAACAAGCACGATCGAATAGACCCTGACCTTCGTATTTGAACCGATTGTTACGTCATCGCAAAGTCAATGCGGTAACTATATTTCATTGCTTATGCTAACGTTTTAAGATTGTTTATAATTACTTTTCTAGTGATTTCATTTGCATGACGAAAATTTAAAATGCTAAGATATGTTAATTACAAATTATAATATTTTTAAAATATCTTACTTAACGTATTCAAATTTATGTTTACAAGTATAACTTTGTAAAGGATGTCTGTCTATTTATTGAAGACATTATTGAAGAATCAATTGATATGGACGGACAATTTAAAAGATAAAATATATTAAGATTTATTTAAAATACAATTAAGGCTTAATATAATTAAATATCACTAAGAAATGTTTACTACAAGATATGACATTTTTTTACTTTTTAAGATACGTAGGTATATAATACGTAGGTAAGTAATTTAATAATCCTATAAATAAAATCTTTCAAATAGTACTCCGATACTTTAAAATCAATAAATAAATATTATTCAGTGCAGTAACTGAGCGAAATAAAGCGATCGAAGGATAATCATTTGAGCGTCATCGAAATCAATCATTATTCCCTGTGTGTAGGTTACTTAGTAACTTTAGCCTAAAAATTATCATCAATTTCTTTTAAAAACAGTACATCACGAGCGGTCACGTTCGGGAGCAAGTACTAGTATGTCAACAAGTTGTTTTATGTCAACATCAATGTTAAGCATACATCATTTGCTTTTGACGCAAACAGTGAATAATGTACCAAAATTTTGTATATTGTAAGACATTTATGGAATCAACATTTATTTTAAAAATTGAATTTTGTGGTGAATATAGATAATTAAATAGTAATATAATAAACAAATAAAGACTTTTTAAATATAATGATGCAAACTATTTACTTCGAATTTTTAAACCAAACGTATTTTTCTCTTCTTTTATCGCCCGTAGATGAAGATTCGACACGACCTTATATTTAGGGTAATACTTAATACTATTAAGTTTCTTTGATATATAAATATAAACTTCAACCAGATCAGTATTTCTCTTAAAACTTTAGTAGTAATAACACGAAGTAACAAGTACTGTAAAAAACGTGTCACATTAATACGGAAGTGAGACACTTATCTACTTATACATATTGCTCATGATGAACAAAGTGAATATTTTCACATATAAAAATAATGTATTATGCCCGTAAGAAAAATTTAGGGACGATATTGCGATGAGTAACGTGTTTTGTTACGATATCGGATATTTTCTGTTCGTTCGAAACTCTATCAATGTGTCATTTACACGACTCAGCAAATCCAATAAGGACACATCAAATATTCAAGACCCTGTCCCAGCGGGATATTTACAAATTGGTCAATTAGTGTATAACCCAGAATGGCAGAATAAATAAAAATATGACATAACATTACCAAAAACCAACATATTTAAAATAATTAATTCATCTTTGGGAAATCTCATAAAATAAAATAAAAGCTGTTCTTTTAATAAATATTATGTAGTTTTTTTTTCTAATTCTTTAAAAATATACAAAGCGTAATTCTGTGTGTCTTTTTTGAAGTAACGATGTTGAATCTTTTTATGGTCAGCTTAAATATGAATCAGAATGTTTTGAAACTGCAATTAAGTATTTGAATAATCTTCGAATAGTTTTGACTCTTTAAAATGAATAATATGTATATAATTATATAATTCTAATTTATCGGGCAACGTATATTATTACGTCACGTACATCATCAACGTCATTATATAATATTCTGATATTAGCATAAAATAACAAAATATTACAAATTTTACACCATAATATAATAAATAAACGCTGCACACACATGTCCGGAAACACATACAAAGACATGGACAAATATACCCAGACCGGAAAATGTGCTCGCATGGTCAATACAAACGGCTATGCTCCGAGCGAGAATCGAACCCGTGACCTTTGGCGTTTAAGGCATGTTCGCTGCCGCTGTGCCATAACGTCGTCTATATAGGTAGTCTAACTCAAAATCAAATCAAATCAAATTCGTTTATTTGGTATCACAATTTGTAACAATATTGCCAGGGGTCCTCGCACTAGGCTTCGCCTGTATCGCGAGGGATCAAATAAAAATTACATAGTGGAATTAAAAAAAGTTACGTAAAAGATACTTGATAAATCAAAAATTACAAAAAAGGAACTCAGATGAAACGGTATACAAATGAAACTTAAAAATATGGCAAAATAAAATAAAAACTGTTTGACTACTGTCTATTTTAATTTTATCATAAATTTTTTGCGTATTTTGAAATTAATGCTATTACTTGTTATTGCCATGACATAAGTTAGTTTAATACGGTAATAGTTTTGGCATGAATATACCGATTTTCCAAATGAACTAGTATCTTCTGATAGAATTTTGACATCAAGTAGCAGATATTGTACTACTGCGTTTTGTTAGATGTGTGTGATCCGATGTGACCTTTGTTAACTTCATCTGTTATCTTTTTTAGAACGAAGATAAAAACTAAGGGTTTCCTTGTTCTACTTTTTTTACATCTAAAGTTACTGCGGTGACAGTGGCAGGTTACCATTAGACACTTTACTCCCGCCTTTGTGTAGTAACAAAAAGTAATAAGCCTCAATAGCTCAACGGTAGAAGGGCCGACTTCGCTCCGTTAACGTGAGAGTCGAGGGTTCGATCCTGACCCCCTTGGGCTATTGTTGTACCCACTCCTATCACAAGCTTCGAGTTTATTTGGAGGGGCAATAGGAATATTAGTAATGCCTTGAAAAAGCATTGCTAGTATTCTTTAAAAAAAATAATAATAATTGAGCATAGTACACACATGTATAACTAATTGAAACACAAGTAGCATACAATAGCGTTATAAATTAATGATTTATAGCGAATCATTACGCCTTAACGCTACATGACTAGTAATAAAATTCAAGTAACCTGTTCGTATTTCCATAAAATAAATATTATGATCGTTCACGTCCAGCTGATACTGTTTATCAATAACTATTACATGGGTTAATATTACAAGGTCTGATCGGACAGGTGACATCATTGTTTGTATCCAGCATCTAAGTGGACGTGCTAGAGATAAGATTAAGCGTATAATACGTAATTATAGACAATAAGGTATACTATTAATATTATAATTAATGTGAAAGTTTCAATGTTTGGGTGTATGGATATTTGTCTGTTTTTTCTTCAATCATGCAAAATCAGCTGATTTGACACAGATTACCTTGTTACCTCGATTAACACAGGATATTTTTTATCACGATAAATCTTAGGTGCCCGTGAGATTCACACACAAACACGAACTGCAAGACTTGAATTTCTATATAAATGGGTTTTATGAAATCTGGAGTAGGTAATTAATATTTGTGGTAACATATGGCTCAGTTCAATTATTTAACTATTGTGCGTATATTCAGTGAATGTGTTTAACTGTATGTTTCACAGCATGGCGCAGGCGGAAGGGACATGACCGACCACATAGACTAAGGGTATAAAAAAGAGGATTCGTGGGGTTGTCCATTTTCATACATTAATGGTAGTAGACCAATACTTCTCCCAACACAAATTGACAGGCTCGATCGGGGAAGCTCTCGCAAAAAATCGGCATAAATTAGAAGAGTTTTGTTGCGTTTGCGAAGAGTCGTGCGATAAGGGAGACGCGTCGCGTGCGCCGGGCACCCAATCGCCCAACCCCTCTCGAGTCTTCCTTTTAAAATTATATGTAATACTTATTTAATATCTTTATATTTTTCACAATTATTAAAAAAAAGATGATTTTAAAGTGTTATCCTAATTTAGTCTGAACATTATTCAAATATTGTCCTATACCAATTCGTGTGTACCGTTCGATTACCTACCAAATAAATAAGAAAATACATTAATTTTATACATATTTAGTTAGAATATAAACAATCAATAAATAAGGTGATTTATACGCAGTTATGTCGTTAAATTTTTATCTCAAAGTGAAATTATAAGAAAATATGAATAAACATTTTTTTAGATCGTATTATTTTTTATTAAACAAGTTTTTTACGCAACTTCTTCCACGTGGAATATGAATATGTTGTTGTTATACATTTTAATGCCAACCGCGTTAGCCACTATTCATGGCGACAACTCGACCGCCTAACAAACAGACGTCAAGTAATAATAACAATTATTATTATTTTTTAAACATATATTGATAATTTTATGATATTATTTATTAATAATCTTATGGGATTTAATAGCAATTTTATTAATTGTGGTTTAAAAATTGCTTTTTATGTCCATTTTAAAGTAGCCTCTGTCTGCAGCTTTAGCGAAAACATAGAGTTATGTGTCATAACAAGATACAATATATTCTTTTAATACGGTATGCAACACGAGAAATCAAGCATGATGCTTAAACAAGCAAATAAAAATATCTTGTAAATAAATAAGTGAACGCTACACACTTAACGGCCCCTATGAGGACAGTAATATCCTGTGTTAAGGGACACACAATGAGAAGCACAAACACGCTCAAACCGGAACACATGCCAGTGTAGTCAATACAAGCATCTGCACTGAGCGGGAACGCTACGCCTCAAAGTCGTCATAATATCACATGTTTTATATGAAAATGAATCTGTATAAAATTAGCTTAAATCCTAGTTCTTTCTGTAAAAGGAATATTAATTAAAAACCATATTAAAACAAAGCACAGTAAACTCGCAACGTAGCATCGCGTAAAGGAATTAACGTCTAATCCATTTCGAATATGGCTTCCCACGAAATAGGTCAATTCAGTTTTGATTACAGCGTTTTATTTAAGTTTCAATATGGCACAGATAAAATAAAAAAAAAAGATAAAAGAAAAATTTTTTGTACCACAACGGTTGCATAAATCCTACTATGCGCCAGATTATTAACATAATCTAAAGTCCCTTGGGCCTTACGATACCACTATCACACACGACTCAAAAATTCAAGAATCAAAAAGAAAAGAAAAAATTCCTTCCTATTCATAAAATGAACAATATTGCAACAGTACGGATACTATTCATACTGTTGCGTTTATTGTCCTTGAAGTCGATATTTTTCCTCAGTCCAGCCAGTCAGTCAATTTATATAAAAAAGTCATTACTAACACTCCTATTGCGTTTCATAATATGCTCATTGGTCATAGCTTGCGCTGGGATTGGGCTCGACGCTAGGCCAAGGGAGTCAGGATCGTAATCATCGTTAACAGTCTGTAGCGGAGTAGGGCTCTTTAACATCGTAGCTAGTGAAACTTATGTTAAAAACCTACAATTAACAAAAAACTAACGTTAAAGGAAATAATTGGTATTTATTCAAAATCAACATTGACTTCTACGAAAAGTGGGATACACAAAACAATTATGTTACCTATATATTAACTCTGTCGACGGAGAGCAATGACTTATCTCTCTCTCTCTCGTACTTAGAGAAGTTTTGTTATGTATCACCCGCTGTTGGGATAACCTCTGTCACAGCAGAGATTATTCCACCAGTACAATCAGTCACACTGGTGGTAGGTCTCTTGTTGCAAGAGGCCGGCTAGGTAGGTACCATCACAGTGTCAAATATTCTGCCGCCAAATAGAAGTACTTAGGCATTACTGTGTTCCGGTTTGAAGGGCACTGTACGCTAGTGAAATTACTGGGCAGATGAGATTTAAGAACCAATATCTCGAGGTTGGCAACGCGTGAGTGGCTCCTACTAATGGTGCTGCAAGCGCTCATAGGCTATGGCAACCACTTACCATCAGGTGGGCCGTATGCTTGTTTGCCAACTTGTAACATAAAAATAAAATAAAAAATCTCCGGAATCCTTGATCGATGATGATTATTTTTAATGATTTGGTCATTAAAAATAATCTTGAACCGATTATGAGGTCATTCCAATATAATTAAAAATTATTATAACTAAAAAAAACATAAAAATCCATTTATTCATTTTATTATTTCATTGATATAGTATGAAAAAATATATGCATATATATATTACTATAGGGATTGGCCTAATTGGAAGCGCTTTTTTACTAGTTATAACTGATATATTTAAATCAAATGCCGACGTAAACGGCATCTGTAACTGCTTTACATTTTGAAAGATTTCATTCTACGTATCCTTAACAAGGTATTAAGGAACGAATATTGTGATATCAAAATATGATAAAAACTCCATTGTGTGTTCCCGGACCTCTGGCACAGGATATTACTATCCTAATAGGGGAGCAAATACCGTATAAAGAAAAAAATACGCAGATATCGGAGGACACAGCAAGTCTAGCCTATTTAAACAAAACCACACAATATAGGCTGTATATTGCTCGCCACTGTAACATCTGGCCTGATCTCAATATTGGCACGGATCCAAAACTATTAACTCAAAATACATAGTTACGTATATGCACGTAAATCAACAGGTCATAAGTTCGATACCTTTCAAATGCTACTTATGTTTCAATGGAAATCGCTCTAAAATAATGAGTTTCACCCAAGCGTATTGTATTGTATTAAAATATTCCTACCGAAATATTCAAACCGTGCCGCTGTATGGATGCGAGACCCAGAGGGTGATCAAGGATGTCACAAAGTAAATCCACTGTTCATCAACCGGTGCCTACGACAGATTCTCCGAATTCACTGGCTGAGGAGACCTCAAACGACCGCTTCTTAGAAATCTGTCACTAAAGTCCAATCGATCACCAGTGACCCTAGTATGGACCCCAAAAGGCACGAGAAAACGTGGTCCTTCAAGATGCTTACTGGTATCGGAGTTGAAGACATTTTGACTCGATTTGAAACATGCGGCTCGAAACAAAACGTGATCACAGCGCACCGTGGAGGCCCAATGCCCAGAGGACTCGGGACTTTACGTAAAGTATTGTATTGGTTCTTTTATATAAATTTTTCGTTTATGTGTTTATGTTTATGTATGTAGCAGTTGTGTAAAATTATTTCTGTACCCAATACGACTACTTACTATTGTTAATAACCGTTGCATGAACAGTTTGCAATTCTACATCAACAATCGCATAGTTGGTCTTTTTCTGAATGCTCTACTGGTTCTAACAGTGTTACCGGTTGGGGGCTGACTACTGACCCCGGTCGTCAAAGGGCAGCGCTCAAGGTGCTTTAAGTTGATATCGTCCAGAATTTAGGAGTTCATTGGGATGCGAGCACTTCGAGCACATTCTCGCAAATGGATCAAAAGTTATGGACCGTTTTCGTCTTCAAGGCGTAACTACTATTTAAATCACGGTTACAAAGTAAATTTACTCGCAAAATAAATTCAGTAAAATTACTATCTCTCCCTTAGTAATGAACTAAATGACATCATCTTCTATTTCTATAAGGACTGAATAAGAAACAAAAATTAATGATAAGAAAAAAGTAAAATTTATCTTTGCCTTTACAACTCAAGTAGAATCTGAGTGCCTCTTATTGTATAACGTTGACAAAAAAATATATCAATATATTTAATGTGACAATTTTTTTAAAGTGATCTCAAATATTTGATGTTTATAACTGGCCGGTGGGTGTATTTGTTTATCTAATCCCTAAAACATATTATATGCCATATTTCTTTAAATTTGAAACGACGACACGCATTGTAATATGTTACCTACTAAAGTACCGAAAAAAACTAAAATACCACGAAGGTACAGAAGTACCACGAAATAAGAAGAACTTGAAGACGTATATTTATTCTTAGAAATAATTTTATATCGTTGAATAATATAATATAATAATATTTTTATGTTTTATTCAGCGATAAATTTCAGCTTCATTAGACAACGAAATTTTCTTTTGAAATAAAGTTAGGTAGGTACTATTAAAATTTCACTGATTTACAAAAGCTTGTTTAAACTTCAAATTATACAATATAACCGCCGGATGATTGAACGAATCTCATTTCAGACTAGACGTTCTTCATAATGAATTTCAATTTCGAATATATTTCAAATAGAATACTTCGTATAACATAATATTTTTTTTATAAATAAGAAACAAAAATCAAGGTATTTTCTCACAAAATCCTAATTAAACCTGTAAATTAAAATCCATCTATCATGTATTAATAATAATATTGGCGTTTTAACTGCCATTAAAACAATTAATTATCATTAACATTACGGTTATGTACGAGTGAGACAGTCTAGGTCAACGACAAATGGAAAAGAAAGAGAAAGGAGACCTCTTCTTGTCCACGTCACATATTTTATTGGGATTTGAATCAGGTAAGTACTTAAAACAACATTCTTACTCTTATGTATTTTTCGTAAATAAAATTGATAAAATAGACAGAATGTACAGGCAGAAACACATACAACTCATACACACTTTTTTTAAAATCCGAGATATCCCAATACATAGAAAACGTAGACTTAAACCGAAGATCGTGTATTCAAAGCTGATCAAGCACCACTGAGTTTTCAAATGCTTAATTTTTCGAATTTATCACGTGCTTAACGATAAAGGAAAACATCGTGAGGCAACCTGAATGTCGTAGAAGAAATTCTAAGACATTCATAATATCTGACAATCCTAGTGATGGTACATTGGTGGTGGTAGGCCTCAAATACCATCTGTAGCATCGGTATCAGACGCCTTCGTGTATTGAACTGTACTTCTGGTTGAGTAAAGTCATCTACCTCCCGGGCTGAATAAAAAAAGTCTCTCTCTGTTTCTGACTTTGTCTCTTTCTCTGGCTGTTATTATTTTTATTGTTCCAGTTCGTTCAATTATTTACATCCCTCGACAACTTATATACATAAGTATACAAATAAAGCTACAAACAAATAACAGAAGCATTCAAATCGGGATTATATTGAAATAGTGACGACAAACAAAAGCTTAATAACACGTTGTTTAACTTCAATCATCTATATTTGGTATCATAATACTTCAAAACAATCACACAGTACTGTAGCGACTCGAGATTGGATACGAACAAAGTTATCAGAAAGTAGTTCTAGATGAAAACTTGACGTCTTTTTGAAGAAATTCTTTGACGTTATGGATATTTCTGTTCACTTTTTTTTACGGTAGTAGAGCCATGCTTCCCTCAGCACAAAAAGGCCGACTCGACTGGGGAAGTACTACCCTCTCACAGAAAATCGGCGTTAAGTGACAGTATCATTAGGTATTGTTGAGTTTCGTGCGATGAGTGAGAGCGCCGGAGGCCCAATATCCCACCCCCTCTGTTCCCTTCCTTCAGGCGGCTTGTTTGCCAACCGTCATGACACAAAAAAAAATTGAGTCCTATATACTAAATACCACTTATCTTATTCAATAAAAAAAGGCTTTGTCCTGAACGACTGACGCATCAACACACAGCCTAAGCCATTGATCGTTGAGACCTGAAACTTGAAGCATTTGTTCTTTGTATTACGTAGGCATCCGATATGAAAGGATTTCCGAAATTTTACTTCTAAGGGGTTAAAAAAGGGCGGCAAACTTTGTATGGAACAACGCGATTCCTTGGTTCAATCTACTTGAAATTTAGCGTAAACCTTTTTTAAAAGAATTGATGAAAGACGTGTTTCGTATTTTATTTAAATTCATCCCTTAGCGGGTTAAAAACCGGTAGAAAATTATTTTGCTTCGAAGTTTGTATCAATACTCTACAGAGTATAAATGTAATTTCAATGAAAAGCACTTTAGCGATTTTCATTCAAATTACATTTTATTTTGTACACATAGTTAACACATGTTTGAAACCTCAATCCGATAAATAGCATATCAATGCCTAGCCTAAACTTGAAATAATTTTTTCTGATTTTTTTCACAAGTGTTGTTCTTAAAACGTAAACGAGCTGAAGGAAACAATATTTCGGAATTTTGTGGACGTATGAAACACTGTTTTTAGCCAATGATTAAGAAGCAATTTAACATTTTCTGAAATTCCATAACTGAAGGGGTGAAATGAAGGTTCAAAGTTTGTCTTAAAATCGTTATTCACGCGGGCGAAGCCGGTGGCAGAAGCTCGTATAATATATAAGCAATTATGCCATAAACATATATAGTATGTTGTTAATTTTCGCAATACACGCTAAAGCTGATTGTTTTTTTACCGATCTGTGTATATATAACGTTTTTAAAATTAATTAAAACTTGTGGTAGACCTTTTATTGCGCGAGGCTAGCTAGGTTTTTAGGGTTTGAACGTCATTGTATCTATTGAAATTACTGCGCAAAAGAAATTTAAGAACCAATATCTCGAGATTGGCAAAGTGTGAGTGACACCTACAAATGGATGGTGTTGCAGGCGCTCATAGGCTACGACAACCGCTTACCATACTATAAAGGCTTCCGTACCACCAAGTTTCTTATAAATAACTTCTATTTTAAAATACACAGACGGATGGACAAACATACGGATGGACGGACAGCGGAAGCTTAGAAAAGGGTTCCGCAGGCGCGTTTGGTACGGAACGCTAAAAAAGCTTATTATACAAGTAAGCATATTTTAAGTTGTTTACAGAAAAAAATGTGTAGAAATAAACTCAAAAATGTGATAGTTATTCTAAAAATAAAATAGTTTTTGTTTAATATATTTAACATTTGTGTAAACAACGACAAGTCATGTAAATAGTTGCCTTTTAGGACGTTGGCACCATAACGAAATAAATAAACTTAAAATACTTTACGGTTTGTACATAAGCGCCTATTGCAATTGAAACTATTCAATATACGAGCAATTTCAACCTTTTTATTAATTATGTATTAAAGGTGTTATTAGAATGTACAATTTATAATTTTGTGCTCATTTCGCCATCGGATCAAAAGCGTACGAGGACAGGTAAGCCACTTTAATCACATGACTCGAAACAACTGGTTTCAGTTGATTTTATTTAAACCTCGTGATCGTGACGCAATTTTCTGTTTATCCACCTTTCGGCTTGGTTTTATACCTAATTTATGTATTTAAGTATCGTTTGTAACATGAAAGCCTGTGAGCTTGATGCATAAATGTAATTTACTTTGACTGTCTTTTAAATGATAATTTATTTCATTTTTTATTTCATGATGGTTGGCAAACAAACATACGGTCCGCCTGATGATAATTAGTTACTGCAATCGATAAATGATTCCGATACTTAAAGTATCACATGCGCGTTGCCAACCCAAGAGACAGGAGCTAAGGGATGAGAAGGGAAAAAGAAGGAAACAGTGGGTGTGGAAGCTTGGGCCTCCCGTACTCCTACTTATCGCACGAAACGTAACTGTCCGCTATTACTTTTGGTACTATTTTCTGTCGTGTTGCTACGATTTTCTGTGAGAGGGTAGTACTTCTTCGGTCGTGCTGAGAATGGCTTTACTTCTACTAAATTAAACATATGATTCGGTAAATTATATGTATATGTCCAATCAAGTACGTATATGGAATATTTTTAATAATTATCTATTAGTCATAAAATGGTCATTTAGTTTTTTTTGAATATATGTTCTAATGACTCATTTTTGCTCAGCCAAAGTGATAAATAAGAAATTTAAAGAGGGTTGCTTGCGTTGCAAGTGTCAGAACTCATTTTTAAATTCAACCCATGAGGCATAGCAAAGTTTACTTTTTTTTAAACACTGATTAGCGATTAAATTAAAAACGTACGAAAAATTTTATTGTTAATAATATTTTGTCGCTGTGGTTCATTGAAAAATCTGTACAAACTTAGCGTCGGTGTGAAACACACTTTACGTGATCTGGCACGTACTTGGCGAGACGTTTTTTATTACTTGTTGATACGTACCTAATTAATATTAATTTAAAATTTATATATGCAAATCTATTGACATTTATAATCTATAACATATCAATAAATAGTTATAAAAATGTTTATCTATTTGCTACAAAATATATGACCATATTACCAAATTCTAAATAGTTTAACCAAAAATAATATAAATATAAATGACAATTAAATGCTATTGTTTTTTCCTTTGTTTTATAAATAAAAATAATATATAGGCTACACATTCAACGACCTCCATTAGGAAAGTACGAATGTGGTGTCGAGGGCCCCGGAAAAACACCAATGCAAGGACTAGCACAAGCACACCCAGGCCGGAACATATACATGTAAGGTCAATGCAAGCAGCTGCCCTAAGCGGGAATCGAACCCCCGACTCTTGGTGCTTAAGGCAGGCTTGCTAATGCTGCACCATAAAGATCATCTTAACATACTAATCATGATCTACATAATTCGTAATTACACACTTAAGGGGGTGAAAAACGGGTTGACAGTTTGTATGGAAGTCCGTCATTTTGGAAATTGAAACTTTGTTTCTAGGCGAACAATACACACATTTAAATAAATAAATAAATAAACGCTACACACTCAACGGCCCCCATTAGGATAATTATATCCTGTGTCGGGGGTCGGAAACATTCACAATGACAAGGACAAACACAACCAGACCGGAAAACATGCATGTACGATTAATACAAACATCTGCTCCGAGCGGGAATCGAACCCGCAACCGTCGAGGCTAAAGGCAGACTCACTACCCACAACGCCACAACGGTGTCAACGGTTTAGCAATCTATCTATGATTGATTAAGAAAAGCGTGTTTTGATATTTTCTAAAATTTCACACTTGAAGGGATGAAATTTAAATCGTTATTCAAGCGGGCGAAGCCGTTGGCAGAACCTAGTATATTATGATTAACTGAATACAAAACTTTCTTCTTTGAAGTGGATCAAAGAAATATTATCGTTAAAAATATGTTTATGCACACAATTTTTATTAATATTTAACACCCGCCGCAGTCACATGGGCTGATAACTTATCACTATGAGTAATACGACCCGCGTAGGGTCGAGAACCGTTGAACTATTAAATAATAACCTTTCATTAAACAACGACTTTACTGATAATTAATATTGAAACAGTTGTTTTATTATTATAGTACTACAACTAAAATAAAAGGTTTAATCAACGAAAACCATCGAATTTCACTCAAATTTATGACGGAATTATACTTTCTGTTTTAAGAATATCACCGGCGGCTCCACACCAACCAGCTAAGCCTTATGCTCATGCATGCAAACTTATGATGATGTTATATAGATTCTTGGGCTCTAGCAGACTTAGCATACTACTTTTACCATCAGCAATCGACAATTTTGTAATTGCATCGACAGTGCATCGCGTTTTGATGACTCTCTGCATGGCATGCATCGTGATAAAGATCTTTTGTATAAGTTTTTTTGATTATTTTGTTAAAATAAATTACTGTCACACCATTATGTTCGAAACAATATTACCTTGAGTTAAAAAGGTCGATCACAACGTCAGGTTGAGGGTCGCCGTCTGACCCCGGATTCACTAATAGGGCTTCTATTATATAGGGTAACTTCAAAAGCAGTTTTTGATCTTTAAATTTTCCATCTCTTTCACACCTCAACGATATTCTATAGTTTGAAGGATAACGGACAATTGCCAGTCACCCTTTGTTTGAACAGTTCCCCCTGAATTTCGTATTTTGGGCATGTGTGTGTGTATGTAGGTTTTGCAATGGTACATAGTATTTTTACGATATTTCTGTCGACAAATATAACAATCGAATAATTAGTCATATTGAGAGATTTTCAATAAAAAATCTTAAAAACTATTTTTAAGGGACTATTGAATATTTTTAATATAGTCATATCTAATAAAAATATGTAATAAAAACGCAAGTACCTTCTTATTTGTAATAAAAAGTTATAATATAAATATATTATATATAATATTGCTTATTTATTTCGAAAAAAATAAACTAAAACGTCCTGTTCATGTTCACTAGCAATATCAGAGGCATTAACATGTGTTGCCATCTACAACAAGGAATTGAAGAGAAGAGAGAGAAATATAAGTGGATAGAGAGTGACAGAGTTTGGGTTCCCCTCACGCACGAACTCAAAAATGACATATTCTACTACTTACTTATGTACTATTATTACACCGAAAGCGATTCGAGCAGTTTATGCTATTTCCATTTTCCTCTCTACCGAAACGTCAACGAATGATGCTTCTAAAACGCTAAACATCATGAAATCACCAATCGTGCCTACTGAAATCACAATTTTACTAAATTTGACCCATGAATTAAGAAAGTTTAACATGCATGCAGACAAGGCCGAGGCATTGGAGTCAAGAAACACTGAGTACCATATATAAACATATCTTTTTATTTAACCATAAAAATGTTTAAAAAATATATGTCTAAAATTTAGTTATAGTTTTATAACAGTGGAGTTATGATAAGTCCTAGAACTTGTATTCGTTGTTAGCATACGCGATATTTATATCGTATGGACGTAAAATATTTTACGAGTAGCGGTCCTGACCTTGTCGTATTACCGTTTCGCCATTAATCAATCATACAAATAAGGTACAAATCACACTGATTTTAACTAACTTAAAATTATTAAAAATAAAATAAACTTTAAATTGAATCGAACCCATCAATTTATTAGGTACTAAAATATAAAAGCTTGAGATTTACTTAAGTAGATTTATGATTTCTTTGCTTAGGTTTTCTTATGTCGAGATCAAATTATAATATAATTATTGTTTATCTGCTTAATCTCTAATGATCTTACACAATGATGATCTTAAACAATATATATGTTTTATTTAATAAAGTCCAATTCTCGTAATAAATTCCACCAGTACTGAACTATACGTACAACTCACGTTTGTAATATAATTAATATTAATTCCTGTTATCTCAACAATTTTAACAATATCAAAACGGCAACAAAGCCGCAACAAAGCTTGTTAGTCAAACTAAAATGAACTGATATTATGTACAATTTTGAACTTTATATGTATAAACTGTTGTACTTTTATAATTTAATTAATCAATTTCTAGAATACTTAAATGGAACATTATTTTTTAAATAACTCGCGTTTAAATAATTATTTACCAAGTGACCTGTTAACGGCAATTAGGGCGAAATTCCTTTGCTGTAGAATTTCGACTCGCCATTCAACTCGGCTTCTTAATGATTCGCGAACCGCTAACAATTTTGCACTGAGCGAATTAATTAATGGTTTAGAAAGAAAATAAAAATGAGAGATGTTTGAAAGTACTTTTCAACAATCTTGGGATCTTTTTAAGAATTTTTCATATTGCTTGATTAAAAAATAAAATATAATATAAACACAATAGCTGGATATATTTGTAATAAATTTGAAACAAAGCTATACTCCTGGATTAACACAGGATACTTTTGGGGGCGCAATTTGATGACACCGTTATGGCTTTGTGGGTGGCACGCAACCTCTACGGTCGCGAGATCGATTTCTGCTTGGGCAGATGTTTGCATAGACATGTGTGTATGGCCAATATAAATATTTACTCTGAGCAAGCATCGGACCCGTAACAATCTTGTTTTAATCGACTTCAAAAATGGGACCCCTGTTCTTAGTTCATCTCTTGAAGACGGCTTTCATTTGAGTAACTCTTTTTTTTTAATGGTGATTACCATGGTAATTTGGTCTAGTCTAATGATGAGATCTTGGAGAAATCAAGGGAACTAGTGGCACACCTATTGCGATATGGATATTTTTTTAAAGTCACTTGTCCAACTTAACTTTTCTCACAAGTGATTATCACAAGTGGCCATCGAAACTACTTAATAACAATAAATATTTCACGGGTTACGGCCCGTCTATCGTTGCGTCACTGAGGCTTTAAAATGTGAATTTTTAATCGAATATAAACTGTAGAAAGTAATGACAAGAAAAGAAACTCAATTTTATATGGATAAAACCACTCAAAGTTATATAAATAAAAGTTCTATATAAATACATAGCAGCTACAGGGTAGTGGAAGCCTTTAGAACTATCGCAAGTTGAAATTAATTTCTGAACTCGACCAGATTGTACGTTGTAGAATCATATTACTGTCTGGCAGAACACATCTCGCCTTGATTCGAGTATAACTTAAATTCTATATTATCGATAACCCTACAAGAAGATAGAATATATATAATAAAAAGTGTATCTGAAATAATAGGAATCGATATTATGTTTGTCACAATGGTTGTCCGTATATTTGTCAGGTTTTATTTTAGTAGTGTTTTCAACGATTACTTCAACAATGTCATTGTTGAAGTAATCTGTCTTAATCAGTACAACTGAAAGCCATCAATCAAAGATTATTATTTTAGTAGTCACTAAGCATATTTTGATTTATCTTTTTTGTGTAAAAACTTATCAGACTTAGGAATACAAAATCATAATATCAGTTGAGTTCTTAACTTACGAATACTTGGAGGCTCACCATTTTGAGGCTTTACACCAACAAAAAATAATATATATATTTTATCAGACATTAAAATATTGTAGCCGGATAGTTATTCTTTTGTTTTGCCACTTGTTATAAAATGTTATGTTTGTCTTTTTATGTTTTTTTTTTTTTTTTTATGTTAGAAGTTGGCAAACAAGCATACGGCCCACCTGATGGTAAGTGGCTGCCGCAGCCTATGAGCGCTTGCAGCACCATTACTAGGTGCCACTCACGCGTTGCCAACCTCGAGATATTAGTTCTTAAATCTCGTTCGCCCAGTAATTTCACTAGCGTACAATGCCCTTCAAACCGGAACACAGTAGTGCCTAAACACTACTATTTGGCGGCTGAATATTGGACACTGCGGTGGTACCTACCTAGCCGGCCTCTTGCAGCAAAAGACCTACCACCAGTGTGACTGATTGCACTGGTGGAATAATCTCTGTTGTGACAGAGGTTATCCCAACAGCGGGCGATGGGGTCGTCACATCCCGACGCCGATGTTATGTTTTTACTAGTTATATATTAGTATTAAATGTCCTTTTTTCTCAATTTAGTTTAATTTTTTTTATATAATGTGTATGGCTTCAAGTTCTTTGATTGTTTTTCTTTTTATATCATTGCTTAAGGTGGTTTGTTCCAAATAAATGTTTCTTGCTTTCTTTCTTTCTTTCAGAATATAAATATAATCTACAATAAAGGATAAGTGATAGTAAAACAGAAAATTATTGTTTCCAAGCGAATGAAGATGCGGACAGAATGTAGTATAAACTTCACTAAGAAAATCGAAATGGCTGAGTAAATAAATAATATTGACTTTTAATTAAAACTCGTTGTTTTCAACTAACTAAATTTGCTTATTTTATTTGGTTAAGCTCCTAATCCTTCTGGTGAATATTATATCAAACCGTTGCCCCGAATCATGGAAAATAACTGCCTGTTACATATTAATAGCAATTCTGGTTTTCCAATTGCGTAGTTTGTGTTTTAAATTTGTTTTTTGCTTCACAGTAAATCATGAAAGAATCCTGCATATCTTCGAAGAATTTGTAAATATTTTTTATATTATATGCATATCATATCCGCCAATCGAGAATACACAATGCACAGGATAATTGAGCACATTGTAAGATTAAGCTCCGATTCCCTTTCTTCATCAAAAGACTATTTAGTTATCCAGCATTATGTGTAGCATTGTGTGTGGCATTAATAGAGTGACTAAATTTTAAAAATTACAATATTTCTTTTTCCATATAAAGAAACAAATATATAAGCGCAATTTATTATCAAACCAAATTCGCAAGTCTTTATTTTCAAGAGAAAATTATTACACATGCGTTCAATACTAAAAAAGCATCCAAATAAAGTTGACTGTGAATCACCCGCAATAAAATTGAATATAAAAATATACGACGTAAACCAAATAACGGTTTGATAATAACGCTAACTTTCTTACGAGCGCACCATAAAATATACAATATCGCCCTTAAAGCTTGCGACACACATGCCATACTATCCTACTAATATTATAAATGTCAAAGTTTGTGTATTTGGATGTTGACTCAATCAAGCAAAAACGGCTGAACGGATTCCGATGAAATTTGGCGCAGATATAGATTGTTACTTTTATAAAACAAATGCTACTTTAATCCAGAACAAAATACTAAGTTCTCGAGGGATTGACAAAAATTAAGTATAGGATTTAAACGTCGTTATAGCAAGTCTTGATATATATTACCTTTTAGGTCTAAACCACTTGATGTCTTTTGGTACAGAAATAAATGGGACTTTAGAAAAGGATATGGTGTGTATGTGACATGATTTTCTTTCGCGAAAAATCTAAAGACAGCGAAATAGGGGAGGAATTTTTATGTCTGGGTTCTTAATTTTTATATCACTTATATTATGCAATAAAGTAACCACATTTAAAAAAAACCTATTCAACACTTCAGATGCTAGTTGAGAACTCATCCTTTAGCTTAAAAAAATACAGACGCAATTTATAATCATTACATACGGATGCGAGTTAAACTGAATCTGGCTTTTAAAATTACGTAGACATGTAAAAATTATCAAAAATAAATTATGGATCAGACCTTGAGCCCGCGGACATCCGACAGGATACTTGTTCCTAAGATATTTTTAACAAGTCCGACAGATAGCATTCGAATATGCCCACTAGGTACTTAGTCATGGGATTATAGTTAGCAGCTACTACAGAATGAATTGATACTTTAAGCTTCACAAATTCGGACAGTGACATGTCCGACACAATGTCCGATAAGTTGTGGAGACTATTAGTGATATCATGAGGTCATGACCTTATTAGCTACTAAGACCCGCTCGTCAATTTGTTTTCACAAACTTATCAAGGGGAGGCACTTGATATTGAGAAATATTGAGAATTTTCGATTATCTATTTCATAATAATAATATAATAGTAGTAGTAGTAGTATTAAGTATTAATTGAATAATAGGCAACTGACACTCGCCACTTTAGTTCGATCGTACAAACCAAAATAAGCCCTTCAGCTTTTTGAAGCGTCGCGTAAGAGCGTTTGCTAAAACGACCGTATACGCTCGAAACAAAACGCTGGTCTGAAACCGCCTTTATACTGATCAATGTGACAACACGATAGATAACGACAACGCATAGAAACCCAATATTGTTCACAATATGAAAATCACTGTCAATAAAATTCGTTGTTAAGGTAAGCCTATCTCTACTTTAATCCTTACAAATGATTATTAATTTACTAATAATATTATAAATGCAAAAGTAGCTCTCTCTGTATCTGTGTTTGTCGCGCTTTCACGCCAAAACTACTGAACCGAATTAAATGAAATTTGGTACACTAATAGTCTAGAGATTGAAAAAAGACTGGACTACTTTTTAATGTTGAAAAGAAAGAAAGGGTTGTAAGGGGTTGAAATGGGGGATGAAAAGTTGTATGGAAGTATCGTCATTTTTAGAGCTAGAAGTTTGAAACTAATTTCTTGATTCGATATAAATAAATATGCCATTAAAAGTTTATATAAGGGGCGGGGGGTTCAGAGTTTGTATTTAATATTGACGTGGGCGAAGCCGTTGGCAGAAGCTAGTTTTGTTATAATGGGCATGAATTTACTAAATATTGTCTTTATAAAAGGACCAGCCTATAATCTATAGTGAGTCTATGCCTTTAAACGATCATTATCATACATTAAAAGCTCTCGTTAGTTTACGTGTCACCGCATAATTCCACTTCGCTGACTCCACGCTCTTTTGCCTCTCGTCGCCCCTTAACTTAAACGAGAAAACATCGAGTTGTGCATTTGTGGTTGCGAAATGAAATATTTATAAAGCTTTATAGTTTTCTTTATAAAGTATCTTACCAATGCTTGTTCAAGTCACTAGGTAATATTCCTTTTGTCCCTAGAAGTGGGTACGACAACGGCCCAAGGCGGTCAGGATCGAACCTGCAACTCTCGCGTTAACGAAGTCGGCTCTTCTAACGTTGAGCTATTGAGGCTTTCAATAAAAATAATTAAAGAAAGTTACAGATACTGTCCTCGTTCTTTTTTTAACAATAAAATATTAGTAAAATGGCTTTTTCATAGCGTGATAGCGTTCATGTTAATGCGGTATTAAAAATTGAGTCGGTACAATAGTCCATATCTACGCGGCTTCTATCTGCAGCATATCGTCATATAATTATGTGTGTGTGTCTGTGGTGTATGTTTATGTGTACGTGTATGCCCAAGATTGTTTGTAATCCGTAGGATGATCTGATCAAGAGTTCTATAGGTAAAGACTGAAACCCGTCAAAACACAACAAAATACCTGCGATCTTTGTATCCAGACGGCCGTCCTTACGAGGTTGAAGTCGATTTTGAGGTTTTTTTTTTTTCGGAGTGTCTATTACTGTTGGTCTAGTGGCCTTGACAGCGTCACCGGTGGAGGGCCGGGTCTGGAGACTCAAGTTGAATGCGTCCCAAAGGCCCCTCCTGCGAGGTCGAGCCTAGGCTTGAGACGTCATCTGGAGGGAGGAAGCGCTCCGGAGCGCAATCTAACGACCATACGCGGTGCAGGGCTCACCGTCCGGGGTGAGCAGGCGAGTTGGCGTTGTGTACTTTTGGTGTATGGGGCGTTAGCGGTTGTGATGCTATCGTCTGGGTCTTGCAGGACGTGCTTGGGACGCCTGAGTCGTGTCGGTAAGTCACCTCTACGTGTGTAAGTGGCGGCCTGTCTGACGAGAGGGTTCGGGTGTCACGTTTTTAGGTACTTTTAAAGTAGTTGAATTATTTCAAAATGAAATAATTGAGTGAGACTATTTCTTATGATACGATTAATATTATTTTTTAACTATTATGATACGATTAATATTATTTTTTTACTATAGTTAGTAAAAGAATGAGGATAGCCTGGTAATTAAAAACTTTAATAACTAAATATTATATTATCTTCTAGTGACAGCGCCTGGACCGATTTTAATGATGCCATTAGATAGAATATGCTTCCGACATGGACCCATATAAATTCTTTGATTATCTGATCAAGGACCCAATTATAATATCTTATTAACGGAATCTCCTTACTTGCATTCACTTAATTGTTGTCTTTGCTTTAAAGCTTATCCGGTCCAATGTAGCTTACACACTAACGTAGCGTGACACTACTTTAAAAATAAACGTTACACACTAATCTGCCCCCATTAGGATAGCTTTATCCTGTGTCGGGGACCCGGAAAAATACACAATGACAAGGACAAACACACCCAGACCGGAAAACATGCCTGTATGGTCAATACAAACATCTGCTCCGAGCGGTAGTCAACCCGAGACCAGCGGCGCTTAAGGCAGGATGGCTACCGCTGCGCCACAGCATCGTGGGTTGCCATTGAGTACTTTAAACAGTATTCATTTAATTCAACATTGGATAATTTGAATGACTTATGAAAAATATTTGCTAGAAAGACAATATTAGAAAAGCCGTCACTCTAACAAAGCGTCACATTAATGACTGCGCGATGGTTAATATTTCATCATGCAGAAAATCATTGTGGCACCATATAAAAACGAATCGTTGAAATCCGACGTAGTATTTACATTGCTGTGCAGTTTATTGTGATATCTAGTAAAGTGATTAAAAATATTGTTGATTATAATAAGTATTTTTTTTTTTTTATGTTAGAAGTTAACAAACAAGCATACGGCCCACCTGATGGTAAGTGGCTACCGCAGCCTATGAGCGCTTGCAGCACCATTAGTAGGTGCCACTCGCGCGTTGCCAACCAGGAGATATTAGTTCTTAAATCTCGTTCACCCAGTAATTTCACTAGCGTACAGTGCCCTTCAAACCGGAACACAGTAGTGCCTAAGCACTACTATTTGGCGGCAGAGTATTGGACACTGCGGTGGTACCTACCTAGCCGGCCTCTTGCAGTAAAAGACCTACCACCAGTGTGAGTTGTTCATAAAGGTAACCTTTCATAAAGGTTCAAGGCTATCCTTAGCTTAGTTTGATTTAAAATGAATGAAACTCAACCACGGGCGTGGTTTTATATTTTTAACAGTAAAAAGTGCTACATTATGCACACATGGTTTACGTCAAGTTAGCGTCCATTTACATTAAAACGATACTCAATAGCCGACCGCTATCTGAAACCTGAAATGGATTTACCAGTAACTCTTTCCACGAAACGTATAATGTATACAAGTACATTTTATAAGCCAAAATAAACTCTATCCTCAAACAAAATAGAGCTTACTTTCCAATGTAAATTAGCTGCCGCTCTGGGAGGATAGGCAAAAATAGGTCACACTTGCAAACTAGATTTAAAAAGCGCGCTTTACAAAAGTTTCAAAAGTTACGTAATTATACTTAGTGTATTGAATTAGTCTGAAAAAATTTGATGAATGCATGAAAAACTGATGTCACTTGTATATTATAAAGAAGTATATTATTTTGTTGACCAAAAAGAAACCAGGTCTTATTAGAGTAGATATATATTTGGATAGTGTGGTGTTTGTTCGTACGCTTGTACATGTGTTCAACAATAGCTTCCGAACGCCTGATTTCAATTTGAGTTAAATAAATAAACGCTACACACTCAATGGTCATTACTCAACATCCTTTGTCGGGGGTCCGGAAAACGTACGGATAAGGACAAACACCCAGACCGGAAGACATGCCTGTATGGTTAATACAAACATCTGCTCCGAGCGCGAATCGCACCCGCCACCTATGGCGCTGTGGCGAAGGTTCGATACCGCAGCGCCACAACGTCGTGAAGGTCCATTAATTAACCTTTTGTAAACATTAATAAAACTTAAATATTACTGCGCTACTGTAGCCTATGTTCAATAGTAACATCAGGGACAACCTTGCGTTGCCATCTAAGATGAGAGTAGGCCCAAACTGCGGTGGTCACAATCATCGAACAAAGCGCAATAGTACGAATACTGCTACCCTAAAGTCTTTTTTATATCATGACAGTTAGTAAACAAGCACACGGCCCTCCTGATGGTAAGCAGTCACGACATACTATGAACACATGCCAACAAAGTATAGGAGGGAAAGATGAGAAGGGAATACAAGGGTGCAAGGGTGGAAGATTGGCCTTCCGGCGCTCCCACTCATCGCAATAAGCGCAAAAGTATTGTTACCTTATGTCGATGTTCTGTGAGAGGATAGTACTTCCTCGGTCGAGCCGGCCCACTTGTGCTGGAAGGAGCATGCCTCTACTTCTACTATCAACTCAGAACACGCTAAATAAAAAAATTTAAAAAAATTAAAAAAATAAAAATAAAAATCATTTATTTCAAGTAACAGTGACTCATTTAGTATTTACTGTACAAATGAAGTATAAATTAAAATGAACAATTTAGGATATTAAAAATTTTAAATAAAATAAATAATTTTAGTGATTCAATATAAATTGGAAAATTACATAATATGAATTTGAAATAAAATAAAATTACAATTGTTTTAAAATACATAAAATAAATAAAATTACAATTGTTTTAAAATACAATAATATTAAGTGCCAATTAATAATGCAAGTAAAAAATAATATAATTAATTAATTAAATAATCATTATATATTTATTGACATTGCAGTAACATGTCTATCACTACAAGACGGTTGTTCCTTTACGTTCCAGGTGACCCTGCTAAAATATATCGAATGCTAAAATTAGAAGTTCATAAGAAACGTAAACCTATTACATTTTAGTATACGCTTTCAGAAATTGGCATTTGAAAAATTGTTGATAAGACCTTTACGTCGAAGTGTTCCTGAATAACACATAAGCCTTTTTATCTGGACGAATTCAATTGCTCTCAGGGGATAACAATGGCGTAACCCGTAACCAGGAATATTAGGTATGAAATTGGACCGTGTTACAAGTTTCTCGATAAACGACCTTTTATAGCGGTCAGTTACGATATGGTGTTATAGCTTTATAATAAACAGCTAAACGATGAACTTTACTAATAAAGTTATTTTTTTTCGCCGAGTAAGAAAAAGGCGATGTTGTAGACTATTTGGATAGTACAGCGTTTGGAGGTACGTATTATGTATGTATGTTTTTTTTTATTTTCAATGTTTACAGCCAACTATGATTGATTAGATCATTATAGGTGTGTATGTGGTGTATTTTCAAAAAATAATATGACGTAAATCATATTCTATTTAAGAAATTTTGTTCCAGGATCATAGAGCCCATAGCTTATTTAAAATAAAATTTAATTTAAGTACAGAAATTTACCTTTATTTAAAAAATAACAAATATTTAGAGGAAAACTACTAAAACCAATATAACCCAAAAAATTTAATTACTTCCCTATATATATACTTATTACCTATAGATTCTGTATATTCAAAGTAATTTTCAAAATATTTATGCTATGATTTACTTTCATATAATATTAATAAAATTATTAATAAAAAAACATTTCAAAGTTAAACCGAACCACCGTTATTATGCTCGAATGAAACTACAAACTATTTGAAAGGCTACACGAACGACATGGGAAATCCGGAAAACGTTCGATATTGGCGACAGTTCAGTTTTGTTTACAAGTCAGCTTTTACTAGACTACTAAATGTTAGGAACATGTGCTATTTTAGTTTGGTACAAATACCTTCAAAAAGTATAAAGTTATATCTTTATATGTATAATCCTACTGTACGTGTCTATATCACTGAACTCCTACTAAATGGCTGGACCAATTTTGATGAAATTAAGTTCCAGTGGATTTGAGAATGGTTTAGATTCATAATTTAGCTCCATAGAGGGCGCTGCTATCTAGTCCCAGTTTTTTTTAATTATCGAGGCAGGACCGAGTCAAAACAGAATATCTGCCGAGCCCGCTAGTATTTCATATGTGTTTATAACTGAATGATAATAATTAACCGTTTGGGAACCGTTTTTTTTTTTGGGTTCTCGTTTCGTTAAATTGGATATAGTTTGTGTATGGAACCACCATATGAATTTGTGATGATATGATTGATAGCTTCAGAGGTAGAGATGGTTCTCCGTCTGGACTGAACTCCGGATTGCATCCTTTGATGTTTGGAAATCCACAACAGCGTGATTTAGAGGACATTTGCTTAATCGCACAACGTCTCTGTGGAACTAACTTCCGCCGGCGGTCTTTTGGAACCGATACGACCTGGGAACCTTCAAGAGAAGAAGATATTCTTTCCATCAAGGTTGGCAACGCCGATGTTGCAGATGTTCATTGATCGCTTAACATCGGACGAGCTTCCTGTCTGTTTGCCCCCTCTTACATAAAAATAAGATTTCTAATTACCTGCTGATTTCTAATTTGCTTGGGCATTATAATCAGGTTGATTTCAGCTTATTTAAACAGTTACTTGTATTTGGCTTACATATTTTCCATACCAACAGATAACAGAGTTTCGGTCTGTATTTTCCAGATCACATAGGGTATATGTTTGTTAAGCTTGTACATATTTTTATTCTGTCCATCTTACTATTCTATATAGACCTGCGATTATATTTATATATTATGTATGTTTTAGGTAGGTATATTTTCATGACCAGTAAGATCGGAACAATAACCGCACATGTAATATCACCGAGAAAATGCAATATACTGTTCGTATATTGTTCGTGCATTTCGTTCGCTAAGTATAAACGCCAGAGGTTCAAAATTTAACCGCCTTCCTGACCACCGTTATCTACGACCCACGTGTGTATGGTGGCCGTTTAGCCACAGACATACCGTACACTTGCCTGCCTTTATTATTAAAAGAAAATTACATGAATTAATATTTCTTTTACCTAAAAACTGTAGATTTGTCGCATCATATATATACATTTTAAAAGAAAAAATTTATTCAACATCAAAGCAGACCTCAAAAGCATAACATTTTAACCATTACGAAGATTACTAGTTCTAGGAATGTGCAGTATTTTGTCGAGAGCACACAGTGCCTCCCTGCGAAGTCAATCAAATTACTAGCGTTGTTTACCAACCGAGTTCATCGCTGAGTGAAGCCTCGCAAACATTGATTTAGTATCTAATTGAATTTATGCGAATGTACAAATTTCCAATATCATAGACGGCTAAACTTATGAATGTTTAGTTTAATTGTATTAATAATTCAGTCATTTATACTCATTTACTTCCATAAGTGCTGTTAGTATAATTTGGATCAAGTTACCATAAAATATGTTTATTTAATACTTAATACACTAAATAGTTAAATCTTAACACGGCATAAAATTAATAATTAAATATACTTTAATCTGACACCTGTTATGAACTTGTATCAAACAGAAAAAGGTAAGATTTCTGTAAATCGTGTGGTGCGTCCATCGGCTAGCATGCGATCGAAATGCTCCTTCCAAGTTCCATTAGTCCTTCCAATTACTGTACGTCTTAGGCTGCCACCAGAGATGTGCAAGGATGCGTAGCTAGAAATGTATTTGTAAAAACCAATAGACTCAACCAAAACCTAGCCTCAATCAGTGCAGATCAAAGGAGTTCGAGTCAAATAAATTGCAAAATTTATTTATTTTATTTATTTATTAAAAGTTAAATTTAGCAAAAAAAGAGTATTGACAATAGCGCCGATATAGTTTAAATTCCAATTCAAGACAATGTTGTGGCGCAGTGATAGGGAACCTGCTTTAAGCGCCACAGGTTGATCGATCGGAATCGGTCAGGTTCGATTCCCGCTCAAAGCAGATGTTTGTATTGACCATACTGAAAGTGTTTTTCCTTGTCGTTGTGTATGTTTCCGGACCTCCGACACAAGATATAACTATCCTAATTGGGGCCGTTGAGTGTGTTGCGTTTATTTATTTATTAGTATTTGCATACAATTTCTCTTAGGTAGAGCGATTCCTTATTCTCAGCACAGGGAAACTATCACAATGAATATCGTTTATAAAAGATAAAACACCCATAAAAAGATATTTGAGGTAAAGTAAAAAGATTATTTACGACGAAACTTGACTTCCTTAAATGAACGTGCTATATCGTTTTGAAGCGCGAACTTTATAGCCTAAAGCTTATAAAGGCTTCTACGGTACCATCGCTTATACTATACGTTCTATATACCTTTGCTAAAGGCCAATAAAAAGTATAACTGTTTAAAGTAAAAGACTCGACCCTTCGAGAAATCTATAGAATAATAACTAAGAAAAACCTTAATAGAATATTCATTTCTAGTAAAACTTTTCAGAAAAGTTTTAAGAATTTTTCTAATCGATTGTGAATTGACCTTAACGATAATTCATAAACTTTAAAATATAACTGTAAGGTATATTTAAAATATAGCTAGTTTTAGTGAGTTCTCTTGATCACTTAAAAATTAAACTCCTTGCTTTTTCCATAACAAAGTTACAGGGGACTCAAAAAATATTGAAGCCTCAATAGCTCAACGGTAGAAGGGCCGACTCCGTTAACGCGGGAGTCGAGGGTTTGATCCTGACCCCTGGGGCTATTGTCGCACCCACTCCTAGCGGAAACTTCGAGCTTATTTTGAGAGGCAATGGGAATATTAGCAATGCCTTGTAAAAGCATTTCTAATATTATTAAAAAAAGAAAAGTGCCGTGAGTCACTTCGGAAAAATTATAATGCTGTGATAGTTTATTTAAGCACTTTAAAATAGTGAGCAGGAATTTACACTTGTACACTTATACAGTAGTCGTAGTATGAATCGATCGACAGCCAGCCTTCCAAGTCGACTGCCTATAACAAGGCCTATCTTTCAATTAGTCGTAGCAACAAAACGAACTCAAACAAGTGGTTTTTGTTATATTTTGTAACACTCATTCAAAGAAATATTCCCAATAATTTTTGATCAGACAATGCAAGATAACAGTCTGTCAGTTTTAAGACATACTTTATTCAATACACAATTGAGAGTAAATTTTTTATATAAGGAGAAGACCTTACTGACATATGAACGCCCACACCTAACCTATGAACCTAGAAAGCTAATTTTTTGCACAGGTGTTGTTCCTAAAACGTAAAAGAGAACTAAGAAAGTACTTTTCAAAATTTAACCCTTAAAGGGGTAAAAGGGGTTGAATGTGTGTATGAGATGTCCGTTAATGTTGAAACTACAATTGTTGAATTAAACTTTGTTTTTTCGCACAACAAGTACAACATAGAAGACATGACATAGAAACGCGTGTTTTCTAAAATTACACACCCGAAGGGGTGATATAAGGATTCAAGCTTGTATTTTATATCTATATTCACGCGGGCGAAGCTGCTGGTAGAAACTAATACATAATTATATAACTTTGTTTTATATTTATACTTGACTAATACATTCGTATTCTCGAAAATTTATAAATTCAAAACGGCGTGTTGATTTATAATTTAAATTACAAATTATAAGCAAGATTAGTCCTGCCTCATGAATTATGTATTTCTCGTGACCTGATATTATACGCGGTAACATAAGCGGAAAAGTTGCTTGTTTGAGATAATCGAGAAAAACAGATCCGATTTAAATATACATTTTATAAATAAAAAGTCCTAGGTATATAACCTATATAATTTATAATATTTTTCCAATAAATAACATGCATATTTGATATGCACAATACACATGCTACCGGTCAGGGTAGGTAAAAGTATAAAGTTTACTATATCTACTTAAAAGCTAGGAACAATTTTATTCTTCTTAGCATTAATCATAAAAATAAAAGCAGCTTTAAGCTGAGTTCGCAACCTTTTTACTAGCATACGTATGTTCTACTAATAGTTATTATATAGTATTTTATTGCATTGTAAAGCCTTTTTATGTATGCTTAGTGAATACTTACTACTACTTCGGATTTAAAAGGTTACTAATTTTCACATAGAGCGATTGCCATTTAACCTCCGCAACCCTAAGAGCAAACCAGTAACTCATTGGATAAAAGCAAATTACCTATCAAGACTTATCGATTAATTACTATCAGATGTAATAAATATGATATGTTATGATAACAACCTACAGCGTAACGAGCTCTAAGACAATGGAGAGACTGACAGGACAGAAAAATGCTCAGATCGAGACAGATACAAATATCCACCCCAAGTGGGAATCAAACCCGCGACCGTCGCGACTAACGGCAGACTCGGTACCAGTCGCTAGGAACAGTAACAATAATATAATATTTATTCGTTTTTGACGAATTCATTTTGTTCTAAAATAAAATTTATGGTTTATCTAAAAACTGTTAAAACAAAGTAATATAAAGCGGTTACTGTAACTTATGACACTTGCAACAGAATATTACCAGTAAAGTATTGTTACGGGCTAAGGCTTTAATTTGGAAATTAAAACCTGATGGCTCTAAGTAAGACTTTATTAGGATCTTCTACACCACACAACAGAACTTTACAAATCACAGGTCAATCACAGTCCAAAAGAATAGCCGAGATCACTAATTATCGCACTTGTTCACTGGTATCACTTGTAGTTTCTTCGCTTGTTGCTCAGAACTGAATGACTCAGTCGACGAGCCGGGCCACCTATATAACGCGGAACACGGGTTCGAGAAAGTTCCGTCCGAGGAACGCTATACTACATGTTTCGAGAATATATCTTTCTAGAACCACGCGACTTTAAGGAAATAAACAGAGAGAACGATTTTGAACCTTATGACCCGCTGATAAGGTTCTCCGTAACAGTCTACTGTCGATAGGCTTTTTATTGCAAGAGGCCACAACTGTGTCGGATATTTTACAGCAAAGTAGTAGTGCCTTAGGCATTACTGTGTTACGGTTTGAAAAACACTGTAGCTAGAGAAATTGCCAGGCAAACGAAATTTAAGAACCAATATCTCGAGGTTGGCAACGCGTGAGTGACACATACAAATAGTGTTGATAGCGTAATAGTGGCATAAAAAAAATCCTAGTTCCCACGTGTTAGTTGTCAAACTCAGGGTTAGAGAAAGAGGGGAGGGCAGAAGGAAAAAGGAGACAAAGGGGGTGGGGTTTGGGCCTTCAACAGTCTCTCTTTACGTTAATATTTTTCTGATATTACTTCATCGTTAGCTTGCATGAATGATTATTTCTCTGGAACTCAATAGCGCACAAGCACTTCAAACTAACAAGCACGTATTCAAAGAAACAAATTACTAGAATAATATAACAAAATAATAAAATAAAATAAAAAAGCTGGGTGTAGCAACTACTTGTTTCTTTACAAACTGTCTTAACCCTTTTCATAAATTCTTATATAATGGTGAACATATCGCTTTGTAAGTGCATAAAAGAAGTTCAAACAACTAAGTTTCTGAATGTCAGCTAACTAGAACATACTTAGGCTGTTATAAAGTTGCCTACATAGTTTCGTTTTAAACAATTCTAAGGTCACAGGAAAGGTTTATCTAATGACATATATAAATGCCTGTTAGATTTATAAAATGATAACGTCTAGTCTAAAAACTAATTGAGATAATTTTAAAGTCTCATTTGAAGGTTTTATCTTCGTAAAGCTGGCAATTTTTAATGTCGCAAGATATTCGTATTTTTAATAAATTCTAGCATATTTCCAATGATTGTTATGTATATATAAATATAAATATTATATTTAAATTGAAAATAATCTTATAAATAAAGATTGGTATTGATTGATATTGGTATTGAATAAGAGAAATATTTTTGTAATAAAAATGCTTACGACTCATAAATTGCTCAACCTCATTCAGTAAAATTTATAAAAAAATTGTAAGCTTTTTATTCCCATTACGATAGTGATGTCTTGAGTCGAGGGTCCAAAAACACATACAACGACAATAACAAACACACCCAGACCGGAAGATGAAGGCCGCATTGTAAATACAAACATCTGTTCTGAGCGGGAATCGAACCTGCAACTCTAACCGTAGAAAGGATGCTATCTGTGAGTAAGCACTGAGAATTTATCGAAAATAACATTCGTTTCTGGAATATGAAATACTAACTTCTGTCCACGTCATCCCTGTCCATTAATAACTATTTTAATTTTATGGAAATAATTGGTTGCCCTACTTCAGCCCCTTCAAGCCTTTTTCCGTGACAGAGCGATATCCGTTCGCATTTTTAATATTAGTATGGATTAAAGCTAGCGATAAACAATTGTAATTAATTTAAACACACAATAGTAATAATAGAGATTAATCACGGGTAAAACCGTAGGCATAAGCTATTATACCATATGTATTGTGTAGTCCAACATTGAGAAGAGAGGCTCAATATTCCCTTACATTCAATTCGTGCAAGATTTTTATTAACGCTTCCGCAGTTCTGTATACAGAACCATAGAAACAAATTCACGTCATTCAATGATATCGATATCTTTAGATACTAAGTATAATATAAGAGCTTGAATAATATAATATCTCAGTTCAACGTCTCATAGAAGTGATTAAATCTTGATATTTGATACTTATCGCCTTTAATAAAGTCATTTTAAAATAAAATAGGAATAGGTTTAAAAAACTGATTTGAGATTAGAATAAATAAATTGAGATTTTATAGCAGAGTTTTTCGTAAAATAAACCAGCGATATATTAACATTTGAATATAAATCAAGACGAAGATAAACAGCTTAATTTAAATTATATCTATACAACCAACGATCATCGATTTCTGTATGTGCATTTATGTTTTTATGTCTGTGTGTGATAGAGAGAAAATAAGACTCAAAAAACAAGTATTCAAACCAAAACCCTCTTTCCTAAAAGCTAATCAAACCTCCGGCATTCAGAGAAAGCATCTAATTACAATGACACCAAAATATTAATGCGGAAGTAACTCTATTTGTCTGTCAAGCTTCCACGCCTAAGCCACTGAACCGATTTTGATGAAATATTGTACAGAGATAGACTAGACTTTGGGAAAGGACAAGGCTACTGCTTGAAATAAGGGATTAAATATTGTATGGATAGTAAATTATTTTATGGATTAAAGGTAGAGCATTAAAAATAATTAGAAGCAGCGGGCATAAGCTAGTCATTAATAAAAGAAAAACCCAATTTCGAGCAAATAGATAAACGTTACACAAGTATTTAATTAGATACAATGTAGCATAATAACAATATTATTTCCGTTCGTGTGTAGAGCCCCGCTATAATGAATATTTACATAATCAAACATCCATCAACTGTATTGGTTCGTTGTTGTAATGAACGATGTAAGTTTGATGTAATACTGTTTAATTGATTTCTCATATCTCGAACTAGTTGATATCGCTTAGTAAAATGGAGACGTGTTATTGTAGACGGAGGTTATTGTACCTCCCAAATACGTGTCAATCTTTTTATGCGTATTAGCGGGCCCGGCAGACGTTGTCCTGTTCCGAAAAAAATCTGAGATCCGATACTGAACAGAAGTGACACCGGTAAAAATTATTGAATTAGTAATATCGCTATTAAAAATAGGAGTTGATGGTAGAATGGTGAAGGGTTTTATGTATTTTTATTGCCATATTATAAAAAAATATGTCCAAAAAATTGGGCTAGACCATTGTTAACATTTAGGGGTATAAAAATAGAAGTTTACCGACTCTCAAACCTACCCGATATGCACACAAAATTCCATAAAAATCGGTCGAGCTGTGTCAGAGGATTTTGGTAACAAACACCGCGACATGAGAATTTGATATATTAGATGTTATTTTGTCACAATGTTCAAAAAATATAAAATTTTAATCTGCGAACTGGATACGACATGACATAAGTGACCCCGGAGTGCGTTCCACAGGAGTTCCCGGAGCCTCTCACTCGCACTGAGGTCGGCCACCGAGGAGGTTTTAGTGGGACGCCATGGTTAAACATGGAACCCCACATAACCCGGTTTTCTTCCCAGGAGGCCGGGTATCTGGTTGCAGATTTCCTTCCGTAAACAAAAAAAAAAAAAAAAATGACATAAGTGACAGGTTAGGCATAGGGTGCGACGTTGCCACGCTTACAGACATAAAATAGTGAGTCCCCTAGGTGGGGCGCAGGGCGTCCACAGTGCGCCGCCTTATAGTCCTGTTTCCATAATGATAGTCCAATTGTCTTGAACTCAGATAAAATATGGACCTTGGCAACAACGCTACCTACCGGCCTCAACTAAAGCTTCCAGGTGACCAGGAAACTATAAGAAAATATCAAAATCGGACCAGTTCGTTCGTTTTGAAGAACAATTACGGACGCAAAAAGAACGAAACTTTATATATGAAGCAGCGGATTTGTTATTGAGTCAATCAAACACAACATACGATATTTCAATAATTAATAATCACACCTAATTTTTAGTACGAAATTTCATAATGTAAAGAAATTACTTTTTTTTTTCAAATGCTTGTGATAAAAAATGGGGCTAAATATAAGAATCTCTGATATTCTCTTCTTAAATGATACTGTTGAAACACAATCTTATCAAAAGAATTTATATGGTCGTCATAAAACCTGACTTGCAATCAATACTAGCATATTTTATGTATTAATTATTAATGTTACTCATGGCTTGCGAGGACTACGTACTAATCTTATGTTTTTTTTTTTTATGTTAGTAGTTGGCAAACAAGCATACGGACCACCTGATGGTAAGTGGTTGCCGTAGCCTATGAGCGCTTGCAGCACCATTAGTAGGTGCCACTCACGCATTGCCAAACTCGAGATATTAGTTCTTAAATCTCGTCCGCCCAGTAATTTCACTAGCGTACAGTGCCCTTCAAACCGGAACACAGTAATACCTAAGCATTACTATTTGGCGGCAGAATATTTGACACTGCGGTGGTACCTGCCTAGCCGGCCTTTTGCAACAAAAGACCTACCACCAGTGTAAAATGTACTACTTATTTTTATTTACATGAAGCTTTTCTTTAAAATTAAAACCAGTACAAAGAGAGCATAATATCAATGAAAAACGCTGAATATGCCAGTCTTCAGTTTTGATCATCAACATCAAATTCGTATGAATTTTAGATTTCTATAAAATATTGATAATCATTTTACTATAATATGCATAACGATAACTTGGACATGAACTGCAATGCGATTAAAAAATTTTTAGGTCTCTTTCACACCGTGACAGTTATAAATAAAATGAAACCTTGGTCACATAAAGTTAGTATCCGCTGCGAATTATTTCTTCAGCGCTAACTGGCCGCTGTTTGCTTTGATATTACTAGCTTCCAGAAAATGTCATAAGGATACCAGCCCAATTGAAAAAATGTTGACGACGTTGTGGCGCAGCGGTAGCGAACCTGCCTTAAACGCCACAGGTCGCGGGTTCGATTCCCGCTCGAAGCGTAATATGTTTGTATTGACCATGCAAGCATATTTTCCGGTCTGGGTGTATTTGTCATTGTCATTGTGAATGTTTCCGGACCCCCGATACAGGATATTACTATCCTAATGATAATCCGTTGAGTGTGCAGCGTTTATTTATTTATTTATTTATTTAATGATTTCTTTTGGATCCTGTCGCGAAATCCTTGTCTTATGAATAACTCCTAGCGAATTATAGCTAGATACACTCATCAAGTTATGCAAACCACGAAAATGAACGCTCGCTCGCTGACGGAAAATTTCATGAAAGTTGCAAGGTTTATAAAGGTTGCAATTTTATGCAATACAGGTGAAATTAAATATAGTCTTAAAAAACTCAGCTGGTTTTAAGAGTGTTTTGTAATACCGTTTGTAGAATTCCTTATGAGCTTCCATAGTTTCGAATATTTTATCAAAATTATCATTGCATGGTGTTGACAGAAATGTGAAACAATAGGAATCGGATTTCGCATTTTTTATTACAATCAGGATTACATTGATTATTGTCGTTCCTATGAATGCTCAGTAAAATATATAAATTCTCTACACATATTTTTGCATTCAATTAATGTCCGTACAATTTAGTACTTATTTAATTATTGTTAAAGAACTCCTAGAATTCTATTCTTCTAGAAATTGTGTACATTACGATTACATATAAATGTTTAGATTTTTTATTCAAGTTTATTGAGTAATTCTTAAATATATTTTCGAGTAGTGGTACAGCTATGCTTCTTCCGGCGTAAGTGGATCAGCTCGGCCGGGGAAGTACTACCCTCTCATAGAAAATCGGCATCAAGCAACATTATCAGTACTGTTGCATTTCGTGCTATGATTGAGAGCACTGGAGACCCAATGTCCCACCCTCTTTGTCCTTTTGTCTCTACTCATTCTTTCCCTTCTATCCCTTGGGTTGGTAACGCGCATGTGATACTTTAAGTATCAGCGGACCATCTACTTGTTTGCCAACCGTTCTAACATAAAGCCTGTCGGTTCCAGCCAAAGTTAAAAGGGACCAAGTAATAAATCTTCTTACCTTGATCTGGCAACAGCTTCCCTTTCTGCTCGACATCGCTCTCAGCAGAAGTAGCGCCGTAGTTTTTGAAAGTCTTTCCCGAAGGCTCCTCAAATTTCGTCACTTTGAAACGTTCAGACATTTTCACTTTTCACTTTCACTTACATACACTTAAATACACTGATATGTTTAACTTACTTTGATATGTCTACACTTACAATTAGATATGCTTGGATATGTTCCGTTGTTATTAATACCTGTTACATCATTTTGAAGTAATTCTATAATCAAAATATTGAAAATAAAAATAAAAAATAATTGCAAAAATTAAAATAACGTTAATAAAATAACATCGCGATTAAATATGACATAAGCATTGTAAAGGCATCCACCTAGACTCACGACTAAATCTCGACTAAGTCGCCAAGCTTGCTACATTTGTATGGCTTATTATACCTTCGAACGCGTTGAGATGAGAGGGCTGTGCAAATTGTGTTTATTACTGTACAGATTATAATTTGATTGATATTATAATTACTTTGAAAAATGTCACCCAACAATAAATAACAATAAAATAAACGCAAAATCGTAGTCGAATATTGAAAATGTTAAAATCGATTAAAAATTTAACTTTTAGAACTGATTGTATATATTAAGTAATAAAGCACGCATTAATTTCATGGTAAAATTACAGGCTGTTTGAAACTATTAAGGCTATTGAATAACGATAACGTGGCCATGAAATAGTTCGTTTACAATGCGTCAGACGAAAAAGGAGATTTTAAATATTTAGAATGTAGTAGATTTAAAATATGTAGCACTAAAATCAAGCTATTTTTAGAAAGAAAATATTTTTATTGTCTAATCTAAATATGCAAACGAAGTCTTTAGACATAAAAATATATCAAGAAAGAATATTCTAAATTTTATTAACCTCAAAGAATATAATAATAATATATCTTGCTTTTCGCACATATACATAATTATATTTTACGGTTGTAGAGGCTTACTCATGTTGGCAGGCATGAGTGCAATATCTTTTACATTTCACTGATACTTTCAAGTTACTCAACCTAATCTCTCGTCACACATTTCCTACCCTTCATGTCAGGAACATGCGATGATACCTCAAATGTTGCCTATAAACATACGTTTCTATGATCTTTTGGCATCAGGTGGAGCATGCACTTATTTACACTGCATTGCTTATTGATTTGAACTATACACAAAAAATTACTTAGACCTTCATTAAGAGAACTTGAGAATAATCTACTTACCCAAAAAATTTCATAAGACTTGGATCACATACATACAAAAAACGCTAAACTAGCCAATTATTAATGTCTAAGATCTCGCGTCAATTTAGTCAATTGATTTATCATTACATCATTCGATCGTCCAATTTCGTTGTTGGATCTGATAAAGATCAATTCCCTGCCTTGCAAACGTTCATGCGATAACCCCATAATTTATATAAAGCAAACGAAACACATTTATTTATTTTTAATGAAAGGAGTCTCTGAAAAAGATTATACAAGCAGTAAAGAATTTTCTTTTATTAAATACAGATAAAGTAATCAATCAGCTAAGCGTTTAAAAGACACAATCATTTTTCTAATATGTCTGGACGGCTGGGCGGCTCTGTCAAAAATTCTTCACTCGCAAATCTCCCAACCATTAAATAATTATTAAGAAATTAATATTTAATAAAAATTAAGCAATTTCTTTTAAAAATTTAATAAATTTTTAATGTGCAATAAAAATAAAGCATAATCGTAAAAATAATGGTTTTCGTGACCGTTTTGCTTACTATGTTTATTTTGTTTTAGTTTTTTACAAACTTACACATAATAGCAGTTAATTTGTTAAATCGGTTAAAAGTATTTAAAATGTAATAAATTTTGATTTAGGTGTGTTTATTGATATTATCTTCTGTGACTGTTCTATACAAGTGTAACAATTTATTCAAGGAATCTAAAAGTGTTTTATGGGACTAATTTGGCAATCAAGCATACGGCCCACCTGATGGTATTCACCATTCAATTGTAACTCACGCGTTGCCGACCTCGAAATATTGGTTTTTAAATCCTCTTTGCGTAGTAATTTTACAAGCTACAGTGACCTTCAAACAAAAACACAGTAATGTCAAACTACTGCTTAGCGGTATAATATTCGAAATTGCGGTGGTACCTACCTAGTCGGCCTCTTGTAATAAAAGGCTTGTCAGTAAATTATTATATTAATCATAATACTATATTCTATAAATTATTCATTATTTGTAATGAAAGTCGTCAAAGAGATTGCCAATGTGTTTTGTTCATTTATCTTGGTTTTCTCGTGTGGTGGAATTTAGTTTTTTTTTAACAGACAGATTATTTTAATAAATATATAATTAATATATTCTATAATTTGAGAATAATCTATTATTATAATAACTATTATTATTATATTTTATAGTTCTACATGATTAATAAAGCATTATTATTATATTTATTATATATTATATTATAATTTAAGGTAATGTCGAGGATAAGTTGAAGTCGCAGGATATAGCTATTTTTCAATAAACGTTTTACACGGACCTGTTTTGACATTGACGAGGGTACGGTACTAAAAAATTTTTCTCGACTAACATGAAAATATTACTTTTGACGATTGCAACAGAAGCTCTAGCTAAAACTTAAGAAGTTGCATAGATTATAGTATTTATAATAAATCTTTGTTTTCGTCACATTATTTTTATATTTTCCTAGGGTCTGCTTATTACTCTTCTATTATTGCCTTCTGATCTCTGCAACCCTAAAGCCAATAACTTATTGGAGAAGAGTGAATTATTTATCAAGAGTTACAATTTAATATTATAAGATGATATGTTATACCGGGTGCCGATAGCTTAACGTGCTCTCCGATACACAGTGGGAGGAAACACAAAGACAAATGCCCAGACCGGAACACTGAACAGGTATGTAACATCATTAATGACATCTGCCCTAAGCGGGAATAGAACCTTCAACCATCGAGGCCAAAGGCTCGCTACCAACATACCATACCGGTTATCCGGTTATATATATATTTGTTTTATTTGAAACAGATTTAAAAATAAAAAAATAGTATAAAAGTGATGGTAATGACTTTAATTTAATATTTTACATTTCGAGCTACTATCAAAATCCTAACCAAAGTCGAATTAGTTAAGGAATTGCTTTTTTACGGAACAAGAGAATCTCATAGACCACTTCATAAATATAGCTTCCACTTCTAAATATAAGTGGTTATTTATATCATTCAATATCAATTAATAACCGATAAGTTTACAATAGCGTTACACATTGTATTGCAGTCATAAATAATTCTATAAATAACAAGTAACAATCGGCGTATACTGATACGATCCAGTACGGACGAACGAATGACGAGCAATTGATATGTATTGGAAATCAGGGCCGATGAATTAAGAGAGGTTGTTGAAACTGAACGCGATGAATTTGGCTTCGTTGTTTTGTTGTGCACAACGACTGATTCATACTGATTGCCGAATGCATATGACAAATACGAAAACTTACAATCTTTAGTGTTCCGCAAGGATCAACTATTGGTCCTCTACTATATCTAATATACATTAATGACTTATACAACTTTAATCTAATAGACTTTTCAAAAGAATTTTTGCATGTTTTGAATATACTTTTATCTTAATTTTTGATGATTGTTAAACTTTAAAAAGTACTAAGAACTTATTTTTTTTTTTTTTTTTTTCGGAATGTGTATTGCTGTTGACCCTACTGGCCTTGACAGCGTCACCGGGCGGGGAGGCCGAGTACTGAGACTCAGCCGTGATAAAGAGACAGCTCTCACGGAGGCTCAAATTTGATTCCGTCCTTAGGGTGCCTCCTGCGAAGCCGAACCACGGCTAAGGACGTCATCGGAGATGGAGGCAGCGCTCCGAGCGCATTCTTTACGATAGACTCACCCGACGGTGTGAGCGCGACGCGACGTGCGAAACCAAACAAACTAAGAACTTAAAAGAATCTGTTATTACCCTCAAATTTAATGAAATAAAATAATATACATCGAACGAAATTTTATAGTGGACACACACGGGAGCGTTTCAAGCTAATTAAATTAATAACACAAATTTATTCCGAAATTTAGATATAATCACTTCACGTCTAATGAGCCTGCGCATACATATATGAGTCACAACCTATAAAAAAGATATAAAAAGTTGAATGAAGAAAACAATAAAAATGATATTTCGATACCATTCTATGGACTATTAATTAAATAGCTATATTTTATATACAATATTGTCTTGTACATATAGTACAGGTTTTTTTTACTAATTATTCATTTTCAACATAACTTACGTTGCGTAGTTATCTTAAAAACTAGAACGTGACCGATGTTACAATATCAATTTTATAATTAATTAATAAAAATAATTTTCATATGTAAAAGTATTTTGTAAGACCCAAATTGTTTTGAAATAATTTTTACTTGAACAAAATTACAGCCCCTGACGCAACAAGAAACGTGTTATAACTTTGACATGTCTGTGTGTGTCATCAGTCTGTGGCATCGTAAATCCTAAATAAATGGATCGATTTAGATGCGATTTCTTTTAATCTCCAAAACGGTTGGACTCATTTTTATCGTATCTATCTGTCATTGGCATGTGCCAGTGGGTGTTATATATATTATTAACGGAAAAGATTTAGGGTAGAAATTTAAGAATATATCTGTAGACCACGCTGGTGAAGAATAAACCAACCAACAGAAACACAATTTTAAAATTAAGAAAGCTCACACTCGTATTTGTGTGCTTGCGTAAAGAACGTTATTAATAGGGCGGGAATGGGGTGGAATGCGACACATCGAGGGATGCCGTACACTTTCAACTTGCTAATGTATCTCAGACGGGTTAGAGCCTAGGGCAATTCGTATTTTTGCATTATATACTTATATATTGCATTGATGGTACAAAGCGTTTTCCCAACTCTGCGTTTGGTCGTGGTATGAACAAGGCCGTCCATACAAACAAAATGTACATGTGTATTGTATTACTAACAAAATCAAAATTATCTATTAAGACTCGCTTGTGCTTCTTCGTAAATAAAACATCGACGAAACGAAACGAAGTTAGTCACAGGCCTACAACCTAATCAAAGTAAGTTATCGTCACAAGCTTTCAAAATACCTAATCGAATAAGCTAAACAATCGATTAATTAATTAATTAATCTTAGTTTCGTTAAAGTTGCGAAACAAGCACAAGCGAAAGTTTTGTAATTTTTTCTGTATAGAGGGGCAGATCCTTTAGTTTTTATTACGTCAATGAGTGTAAATCTAATTTTTTGTAAAAATGTATCTCTACTATACATGAAATATTTATTTTAAACAGACTTAAGCTACGTAATATTACGTTTGCACTAAGCCCCTTAGAGAAAGCATTTCTTTTCCCGTATTTCACGAAAAGGTATAACGGACATATGAGTCAAAAGAATACTCTAAATGCTCTTTTCCTGTAATTCGCTTTACTTGGCTTTCTGATTTCATATATCTCCACGAAAAGTTTCAGTTTTAGATTCAGTTAGTATCACGCTATAGCGAGCTTAAATTGAAAATTTAATACTTGCTTTTTGTGATTGTGCATTACTGTTGGCCCTACTGGCCTTCGAAGCTTCAATGGATTTTGAAAATCCAAAACTACTAAGCTGCTTATTTATATAAAATGATAATCAAGCACAGGTTAAAATGTTGATTGCCAAGTAACACATCTTTTCAGATGTCAGTATAAGCCTCTCTTAAATGATTACCTCATTCAAATAATTATAAACCGATTTGGTTTTATATATTTTAAATACGACATTATATTTATTATATAATATATTATAATTAATTTTAAGGCTTCTCACTGTACACCTCCTCCACCGCTTCTCATGTTCATCTCCTCCATCTAAAGGTTGCCTGGAAGAGATCGCTGACTTAGCGATAAGGCCGCCTTTTGTACATTTTAGAAATTTGTAATTTACTTTTTGTTTATCTTTGTGGTGTGCAAATAAAGTATATTTATTATTATTATTATTATTTACTATTTATATTATTCATAATTGGTCTTACAGACACAATAGCTTTTCTATTGTACTATACAAATAGTATGGCGAATGCGGTGTCGCGCGACTCGCGAGTTTAAATCAAATGTAATTGGGACTGCTATAAAAAACGGACGACTTCAAAAACCTAAGAATTAATACGTACACAAAAAGTGTATATCTGATGACCCTAGAGGCAGCCGCTACGCAACAAGTCCAAACAGCAGTCCTTGCAGTCCTAAACAATTTAACCCATCTAATCATAACACCCAAAATTGTTCTAATATAGTTTGAGTGGAATATAAAACAGCTATATGTCAAAGTTCAAGCAAATATCTTTATACTCATGGCACACTAGTATAAAGCAGATAACAAGCTATTAATAACACAATTGAGATATATCGTAAACTAACATTTTTAATATATTGTGCTAAGCAATACAGCACTAGTTTCCGCTCACAGTTTCATCCGCTTTAAATTCTTTTTCCTAACATTTATGCTGGCTGGTATTTTACACAGGGTCTGCTTATTACCCAAATTTGAGAGGTTACTAGTTTTTACACAGAGAAATTGCCATTCCAGTAGCTCATTTAGTAATAACAAATTACCTATTAATAGTTAACGTTTATTATCAGTTGTAATTATAGCAACCGGGATCTATAGCTTAACGTGCTTTCCGAGGCGCGGTGGAACCCACAAGGACAAACAACAAAATATAACAGCAAATATAAAAGCAACTACTTCGACAGGCGGATGTCTGTATATAAAATAGTATTTGTATTTATAAAGTAATTTCGTTTGAGGATAGCACTCTAATGAAACGTTAATCCTATCCTGATAAAACTTGGTAAGTCGTTGGGTTACATAAACCTATAAAATATCTTGTTAGCCATTGAGATATATGACATAGTTGTGCAATATTATTTATCTTCTATGCATTTTTTATAAAGATTATTAACAATACCTTTTAAGTCATTACTAACACTCCTATTGCCCTTCCAAAAGAGTAGCACTTGTAGCTTGCTCTAGTGGGTGGTGGGGGATTGTCTACGCCTGTAGTCCAAGGGGGTCAGGATCGAATCAGTAACTCTCGCGTTAACAGATTGTCGTTTATTAGGACAGTCTTGCTGGCAAGTTAATAGTACTAAACATTAGTTAGCAGTTAAAGACAGCAGATAAACATTATTGAGCAGTTAAACAGGTGGTAAGCCTATTGCAAGTGGCCGGCGAGGTAGTTACAACCGCAGTATCAGTTATTCTACCGTAAAAGATATTTAAGAACCAATATCTCGAGGCTGACATCGCGTGAGTGAGATCTACAAATGTATGGTGTTGCAAGACATGCGCTACGACAACCGCTTACCATTAGGTGAGTCGAATACTTGCTTGCCAACTTTTTTTAATTGAACGTTTATTATCCTTCTTAATTTTGCAGTTTGTAGTTAGGTATAGTTTTGATAAGACCATGATAACTATGATTCTATAAGATTTTTTAATTTATTAACAATATTTAAATACAGATTGTTGCAAAAAGTCAGCACATTGGGTACTGTCTTTATCTGTGTAAGTAAAAAACAAGATTTTATAAATATTTGTTACACTTTAAAAGATAAAGGTGTAAAAAACAAGTAAATGTTTACAAATTATCATTATTAAAAATACGGGTTATCGTCCTCACTTTCATACACTACTTAATCATAATTTCTATCTACCCTAATAAGCCCTTCCGTTAATATAATGTGACAAATTATGCCAAATGATGTCATCAAAATAATTCAGTTAAAGGAATGTTCGTTTTTATTACTAATATATATATATATTTAAATATATTATATACCTTTTAGATATTCTATAAAGAATATTAACAGTTTTCCTGTCCCGTGAATCATAAGTATATTAACATTTCAATTATTTAACAATTGTATCTATTTTATGAACCGGGAAAAGATTAAAAATGATTTTGAAATATTATTAATATTTAATTTTTATAAAAGTACAACCTAGATCCTACGACTCACTGGAGCACACTCAACTCTTGCAACAGTTAACAGGTTAAATGGTTAAGCCAATGGTGAAACCTAAATACGTATTCAGGCTACAAATAATATGTTTAGTAATAAACAATATCACCTATTGCATAGTATGTATTATATAATATGATTTAAAACTACAAGTTTATCGAAATATGAAACCGGCGTCGGATTCGGAGTTCGTTATCATACGCTTAGCAGCTGGTCTGTATCAACAGTAACGCATAACAATCTATTTCATTGTTATTAATATTTTCACCTTGGACTATCCGCTAATGTATATATAAATCCATATTCAATAAACAAACTCTAAAGAAAATATTACTTATCGTAACACAAAACGCCACGAATTCCGATAACAATCCAATGCAATGAGAAAAATATTAATGAATAGCGGTTATATTTACATTTCGCGTCCTTTACCTGTGCCTATATGATTACAGCAGGCTTAACGTATCTAATCTAGTTAGTTGCACATATCACGTCACAACGAAGCAGCGCATACCGCGAAAAAAAGTTCAACAAACTTAACCTTAAAAAAAAGTATTCTATCAATCGAACCTATATCGACTGCATTTTGTTTACACGAAACGCATTACGTTTCGCGCAGCGTATTAATATACTACTTCATTTTTATTTACTAACTGAACATACACAACTGTCGGTAGAGAAGTTGAATTTCAGTAGAGTTTGCGCGAGTTTCGGTCGGCGAAGTAGCCGATAAGACGCGAGGAACGCGCGACGGTCCGGACTAGTCTGATGTTAGAATGCGCCGGCTCTCTGCGCACACACTGTACGGTGTACTTACACTTCGGTAACATGTTGCTGCTGATACATATATACACATAATTATTGCAGGAGCGCTTTTGTTAATGGTTATCTGAAATAGTTTTGATTGTTTACAGCGACCTATTTAGGTTTCTTCCTTAATCGACTCTCATTTAAAAAATATATCGAAATATAAATATATAACTTAATCAATTTACATCAGCTTTTACTAAATGAATGTGATTAACATTTAAACTGATGAATACATTTGTTTTTCATTTAAATACTAATGAGTCGATATCATACATAATTCTATAAAAGTACATACATGCAAAACGTAAATCAATTTATTTTCCCTTTAATCTATCCGTAACTAAAAGCAAATAAAATGTATTAATACTATTATTATTAAAATATCATTATTGAATTTTTGCATCTACGCGCCACTTCGTGTAGGTACTTTTGAATTATGTTGAGAGAGAAATTTCAATAGGCCGAGTTGTTATGCCCAACCAGCCCAACAATCATCTAAGATATTTCTTAAATCAAACGGGGAAACGGGCAGGAGGCTCACCTGATGTTAAGTGATCACCAACGCCCATGGACATCTGCAATACCAGAGGGCATGCAGGTGCGTTGCTGAACTTTGAGAAAGGAATAGGCTCTTCTTGTGAAGGTTCTCAAGTTGTATCGGTTCAGGTTAAGGAAACACTGTATCGATTGACATACTGTCTAGATGTAAATTTTAATAATTTCAAAATTTTATTGCATTTAAGTAGTTAAGGCATGAAAGCGTATACAACAAACAATCTCACATTCACATTTGAGATAGATGAAATAAACTGTATTGTACACTACTACTACTTAAAATTCGGTATATGTACAACTAGCAGCCCGCTCCGGCTTCGCACGGGTATAAAATATATAGCCTATGTCATTCACATTACATCGTTTTGATTTATTAATTACTGCCCGTGGCCCGCACGCGTTAAATTTGGAGTAAAACAATCACATTAGAAACCTAAAAATAACAGTATTTCTCCACTATTTAATGGATGTTATTATGTACGCAACATTTTTTCTACAAAATTATTCATTTCTTTCTGAAGCTATTTATAAGGTCACCAACAAAGACGCGGGCAGATGCTAGTAAGAATTATAATATTCATTATAAAATGTGCTACATTTAAGTTTTTTTTATATATAAACTTTTATATTTTATACATATAAAAAATAACTTAAACTTTAGCACCGTAACTACATACATAATGGTAGTATACGTTTATAAATGTACAATTATGCATACATATATGTATGTACCAACACCACAATCTAAAGACCACAATACCTACCTAAGGCTAAGTTTATGTAATACATAACCAAGAATCAGCCTTAATCTTACAAGTTCAATCCCCATCCTTGACCAGCATATACACTGAACTTGATCTAGATATTGTGCAACCTTTGCACAATTCTATACCAACATAGTATGACGGAAGTTGTCAACAAACTGGCATCGGAAGTATGATAGATTAACACAGTAACATCATGCTAGATATATTTTAGTTCAAAGACACTTTTAGTTTATATCAAATTGAACAATAAATAAACTTTTTTGGGACTTTGTTGGCAAGTTGTGACCAAGCCAATACGGCCCACCTGATGGCAAACGGTTATCGTAGCCTGTGAGTGCTTGGAACATAATTTATTTGAAAATTTCTCTCACGCGTTCCAACTTCGATACATTGATTCTTAAATCTCTTCTATCCAGTCATTTCATTAGTGTCACACAAACCGAAACACAGTCATGCAAATCAAACTACTGGCTTACTGTAGAATATCTGGCATAGTGCTGGTGTCTACCTAGAAAGTCTTTAGCAGTAAAAGGCCATTTTACTTTGTTTTCGATTTGATAAACAATTTTGACCAAATTCGAGTAATAGAGCTCATGTGTTCCTGTGCAATGGATTTCAATGTCACGACATTTATAATTTTAAATTACAATATCCTCATAGAAAAATTATATTTTTTTACTAGAGCGTGTTTTCAGGATTATGGAGGACGACGACTGTTGTGATCCAGTGGTGGTGTATGTGTGTGTTCCTGCACCCCCGACACACTATATTTAGTACTAATAGGGGGTATTTAAAATTTAAGTCACCTCATTAAATTATATTCTTTGATACTCAAGTCTTATTTTGAATGTACATAATTGAAGGTCTTACTTAATCCATCTCTACGTTCCCGAAGGACAGACGATGATGCTGAATCGGGATAGTACCCCAATGGCGTTGAAGGTTATTTGGGAAACTACTCTATTCGTTAGGTTATTGCGTTCACAAAGTTTATTATATTATTTCGCTTTAGTGAGCTTAGTAAGGTTGTAGATTAGAAGGTTTATCCACTAACAAGATTTTGTACCTCAAAGTAAACATACATTTCCGTAGTTTTATTTTAACTCAAAAGTAGTTGTGCTTTGTACCACGAGTACTAAGTTATTAAAATTTAAATAAAGTGTGCTATCATGCTACTACTATCAATAATATCCATAGTGAAGACAATTATTTTCGACCAAAAAGTAATGTTGAAAAACCGGCGAGTAAACCTCATGCATAAAAGATTTTGTATCGTAGTTAGTAAAATGACCTCCAACAGTAATTTTGACTTGTTGCTTATCATAGCAGTATTAACCGTTGTTTTGGAATCTGTATTGCTTTTGGCCCTACTGGCTTTGACTTCGTCAACGAGCGGGAGTACCGAGTACCCGGCCGTGAAAAAGAGACAGCCCCAGAGACAGACACGGGGTCCGGAGGCCCAAATTCGACATTTGATTCCGTGGCTACCATAGCCAAGGACGTCATCGGAGATATTATATTCAGAAAAATAGTTATCTACAGTTGTATAGATATAAGACAGATCTAAAGATGCTATTAACTAATGGAGCATCCACAAGCGGTTCGCAGGTTGCAATTATTACTAAATTTTACTAATTTTACTAACTACAAATAACTTTTTTTTCCAAATTTTACCTACCAACAATTTGAAATTTTGCTCAACAAAAGGTAATGCATAATTATAAGGTTATACAAACCGCGTTCTTATATTTCTTTGAGAAATAAGAGTGTTGGAATTTTTATGCATAAAACTATAAGTTAAAAAATATCTCATCACTACCTCCGGTGCCGGAGCTGAATAAAACATACTATTCCTAATAAAACATACATTTCACTCGCTGTTTTGGTCTTTAAGCAAATAAAAATTGCATTAAAATATGCTAAGATGTTATGTTTTTATTATTTATTGATTATTATATCTGGCACACAAAACAGGTAATAACTAATACAATGTTTAAAATAGAAATTACAAACGTTTATACGCTAAGCTAAGGCCATTACTTATCTGTACACATAATAGTAAGATAGAACAACATTGGCCAAAAAGAAATATCGTTATAAATCGTTAAAAAAATAAGATAAAAAATAAACATAATTAAAGAATCAAAGAATAAAAATTTATATGAGAATAAACATAAAAATAATGATATTTTAAGATTTTTTCTAGATTAAATAATAAAATGCTAGTGTTAAAGTCAACATACAATTATAAACACTATTATCTCATTAAAAATATATTCATTAAGCATTTCTTAAAATGATTAATCCTTTTATCAAAAATGTCAATGGAATCATCACTTGGCTAAAATAAGAGACCTTATTTATATAGCTATTGAGAACGAAGGTTTTGGTTTTGGTTCGTAAGTATATAATTAGTATTCAAATTAATGGCAGATACTATAGTGTTCGAATCCCCTGTTCGTTTAAAACAAATCACTACATTTCCTACGGGTTTCTAAAGACAATATACGGAAGTAGTTCAGCTTGTCGTGGTAAGTACGCATTTGACGTCCCACATATTATTACGATAACAGAGAATCTTTAAGATTTTTTTCTGAATATTTCCTATTATATTGCAACGCACAGCGTAGTAATGTGACTATATTATTGAATTGTATTCAAGTACACTCCGACCCATTGTGTAGTAGAGTTGTATTAAACTTTTTGGTTTTGGAAATCCTTAGTACACCTCATAATAAAGCTCAGGATTTTGCAACTTTTAGATACTATATGGTCATAGTGGTCTTTAAAGGATAATTTATTATCAAAGATAACGCCGTGGTCTTTAGCCGAGGTTCTACGATTTAGATTCTGACCATTAAGAGAGTGGTCAAAGATGATGGTGTTTTGTACCGTGCATGTAAAGCTTACGATGAAGCATTTGTCCAAATTAAGTTTCATCTGATTAAGATTACACCAATTTTTTTAAAATCAATAGCTTTTAGCAGTCAAAGATATTAAGAAAACACACTCGTATTCAATAGGTTCCAATATTTAGTCGATATCAAATTTTCACTCATTTCGATCCCCGTACATTTTTGACACTTCTCTAGCAATCCTCTTCTAAGGCTATGACGAACGGTGATATGGCTGATGTAATTCTGGACATAAGCTACGGAAACTGCATCCATATAGAGGCCGCTCTATTTTTAGCAGTCTTTGTGGCAAAATAAAAGAATTTTTAAGTGTTTTTAATGTACGTATGAACGTATGTAGAATACGTTATTATTATCATACTTGTATTATAAACTCAGAAATAGCTCTGTCTGTCTTAACCGATCTTAATTAAACTTATAGGTAAATTCTAAACCTTGAAAAATGGAATAATTATATGGAATAGGTTATATCGTCATAAACTATAATCCACGCAAAAAGTCAATTAATTACGATAAAGATAGTTATAACAGTTTCTAGACAAAACTATTCAATTTATATTAAAATATCATTAATATTTAAATGCAAAAAGGTTTCTCTTAGCGGTCTACGAGACTGGTACCATTTGCTCAGAAATTCAAAATAGGTACTCATCGTCGCATTCAGCACGTTTTGGTAGTATATATTATATACCGAATATATACTACCGAACACATGTTATTTGGGAACATCTAACATTATACCTTAATTATACATATTTTTCTATATTTTAGGGTTCTGTACCAAAAGTTGTTTTGCTAACGGAGCCCTATTATTAAGCCGCCGCTTTTATTTACTTAGTTATTTCTTCTAAATCTTTGTAGGTAATTTACTCATACCCAATGAGTTAGTAGTACGACCTTTAAAAAGTCGTTTTTTATTAAACTTGTTTTAAATTTTATAAAGATTAATAATAATTTGGAAAACTTACTAAAAATCTATATATAGTACATAGTCTCGTGAATCCTACTGAGGGATTTTGTAAAATAACTATTCACTAGATATTTTACACTTTCACAGACTTCTTACCAAATGTGTAAATTTGACGACGTTGTGGCGCAGTGGTAGCGATTTAGCGAACCTGCCTTAGGCGCCACTGGTCGCGGGTTAAATTCCCGCTCGGAGCAGATGTTTGTATTAAACATACAGGCATGTTTCCCGGTCTGAGTATGTTTATCCTTGTCGTTGTGTATGTTTCCGGAACCCTGACACCGGATATGACTATTCTAATGGGACCTTTGAGAGTGTAGCGTTTTTTATAAATAAGAAATATTATTAATTATAGCATTGCGTGTTATCATTCCTTTTCGTTGAAGATAGTCCTAGAAATGTCTTATTAGTTATAACTATTCTTATACTTATGTTAAAAATACTAACCTACTAATGGTATGGTAATGAAGAGAGCAAGCTCCAAACGTCCTTGACTTTGAAAATAACACCAATATGATACGTGATAAGCCACAATCGTAATGAAATATTATGCCTTCAATGTCGCGGTTATAATTATTTACGTTGCGGTTTATTCTTTACATATTTATACCGTATAAATTAAAAGTATAATTAATAATACTTATTAAAAATATATTCTTGGTGACAGGTATAAATGACTATAATAAATGATACAATGAATAAACACTATACAATCAACGGCTCCCATTAGGCTAGATATTTATAACATGCCCGAAAAGGACAAATATAAGCACAAGCACCGACACCAGAGGTCATGTCCGTGTGGTCAGCACAAACATCTGCTCAGAGAGGGAATCGTTCACTACCGCTGCACCATATTACCATTACTTCAAAATCAATACAAAAAAATCAATGTGACGACCCTATCGCCCGCTGTTGGGATAACCTCTGTCACAACAGAGATTATTCCACCAGTGCAATCAGTCACACTGGTGGTAGGTCTTTTGTTGCAAGAGGCCGGCTAGGTAGGTACCACCGCAGTGTCCAATATTCTGCCGCCAAATAGTAGTGTTTAGGCACTACTGTGTTCCGGTTTGAAGGGCATTGTACGCTAGTGAAATTACTGGGCGAACGAGATTTAAGAACTAATATCTCGAGGTTGGCAACGCGTGAGTGGCACCTACTAATGGTACTGCAAGCGCTCATAGGCTGCGGCAGCCACTTACCATCAGGTGGGCCGTATGCTTGTTTGCCAACTTCTAACATTTTTTTAACATTTTATATTTTGTAGCCTATGTCCTTTCTCAAACTCTAGACTTTAGGCGTGAAAGCGCTACAGCAGACAGACAGAGTTACTTTCGCATTTATAATATTAGTAATATATATGCTATAATATGAATGGATAGTAAGGATTTTTTACTTAAATAGTCGAAGAACGAAAAGACACTCGTACGAGTATATTATGATATCAGTCTTTTAAACATTCATTATTGCCTAGGTATCTTGGCAACTAGGCAAGCACTCGAGTCGACTTAAGATAACAAACGGTCTACGTTTTAGGTCTTTTACAATCGCAGTTCAATTTATTACTAGCTTCGCCCGTGCCTCCGCTCGTGTGGTGTACTGATTTTTCTTCTTCTAAAATCACCAAACCTTAATTATTTTCCTAAAATGCAAGTTGCCTAAGTAACTCCTTATTACATCAGCAATCTGCTATTAAGTTCCTTTCAAAACGGTCCATCCGTTTCAGAGATTAGTCGGAAAAAAACAGAGAAAAAACTCACCCTCAGTTTAATAATATTTAGTGTTTAGCGACTGTTGTCAGCCCATCAAGTTTGTGGTTAATTTCTTTATAATATAGATTTAAATTGTTATTATTTTTTTAAATAAAAGGTTTAGGAAGTAATAGAACAAGAAATATAATGTGTATTATTGGAACGCAAAAATGTATGCATTCCATTGTATCCTTCCAAATTTTTAAAGTGCAATGCCACTAAATATTTACAAGTTTTTATTTGAGTTGGTGTAATATTAGTTAGGAACTGTCTAATCGCCTATATGCAATGCACGCCACAGTTAGGTATATTTTTTTTATTATTACTAAGATAATGTGTATTTCAACATTATCTTATATTCCATTCAGCATTATATAATAATACTAAATTAATGTCCCACTGTTTTTTTTTTTTTTTTATGTTAGAAGTTGGCAAACAAGCATACGGCCCACCTGATGGTAAGTGGCTGCCGCAGCCTATGAGCGCTTGCAGCACCATTAGTAGGTGCCACTCGCGCGTTGCCAACCTCGAGATATTAGTTCTTAAATCTCGTTCGCCCAGTAATTTCACTAGCGTACAGTGCCCTTCAAACTGGAACACAGTAGTGCCTAAGCACTACTATTTGGCGGCAGAATATTGGACACTGTGGTGGTACCTACCTAGCCGGCCTCTTGCAATAAAGACCTACCACCAGTGTGACTGATTGCACTGGTGGAATAATCTCTGTTGTGACAGAGGTTATCCCAACAGCGGGCGATGGGGTCGTCACATCCCGACGCCTTGTAAAAAATGAATTGATTAAAATACAATAATGGCGGCAATATACTTACATCTATAATTTTATGAAATATGTACCGTTAATTACTAAGCATAAAGAACTTCGAAACGAGATCATATCAACACTAATGTAAATTAAAATAACTTGAACCTAAACCTCTGTCTGTCTGTCACCTTTTAACAATTCGCCAGAAACAGATCTTGATAAAAAAATGTACTTTGGTATAATTTAGGTCCAGGATATATTTTATCGCAATAAACCAAAATCCACATGGAAAATATCGATATTTATGTACTTTTTTTCAAATATAAAATAAATTAAATAAAATGGCCACAAAAACAACTAAACTTAACATAAATTTAAAGTTCTCGACCGGGGAAATGTAAAACGATAATTTTTAAAACAGCAGGGCAGCGACCGCTATTCCGCTGTCGTGACAACCTCACGTGCCCGATGTTATACAATAGCAAAATACTCCTTTAATAAAACTTTATATATTAAACTGTTCGCATTGTGCTTGTTAATTACGTCTCATCTAAATTTATAATAAGCTTTATTTCTATTTGTTGCCAAAGGTAGCGAATAAGCATACAAACTGGTTTATGGAAAGCTGCTTCGGACGGAAGAGGTATCACTGTTGTATTATGAGTAGGAGGAGAGAATGAGGAAGAAAGGAGGGGGAAAATGGGAGAAGGAAGAAAAGTATAAAGGCCTCGTATATTAAGCTTATATTATTATATGAAAATTAACATTTCGTCGAAAAAAAACTTAGCGTATATTATTCTTATAATGGACCATATAAAAAAGGTTTAATTTTTCATGACTTTAAAAGTAGTAGTTATTTTTAAGACTTTATTATAATGCTAAGTAAAATTAATAAATATTACAACAAAAAAGGAATATGTACAAAAAGTACAATCGCTAATCAAACCGACTGGCATGAAACAAAAAACCGACATGTGTCAAAAATTTCAGTGTATTTTTCGGCGTACTTCACTAATTGTAGTTATTTTATATTTTTTATTAAAACATCATGTCGTCAACAAGAATGTCTGACCTCGACGTTGAGGATATGTGCGACATAGATACAACATTACTTACTCTGAGGAAACCTACAGAATTGAAGAAAGTTATCAACTCTATACCGAAACCTATTCGATCAGTACCGAAGAATGGATTGCCACTTTGGTATAGACTCGGACTTGAATGCAAATTACCTGTACCTAAAATGCCAGAAGGAAAAATTGTTTTTTCACGCGGGAAATTAGGAGAGGACGTAAGTTATGTTTTAGTAAGTCATAACCGAAATATAGCGCCTGATATCTGGACGCAAATAAGCAATACCATGTCAACCCACACAAATGTCATTTCGAGAAAAACGCGTTTGAAAATTTTGAACAACTTGCTTTATATGATTTTTTGGCAATTTCAAGATGTAAGCTATTTTACTTATTTTCACATAAAAAATATACAAACTGCATATTTCATATATAATATAACCCAAAACGTTTAAAACAATACATAAATGGCATGAATAAGTAATGACTTTTTTAGAAATTTTTAAGCTTAAAACCCTACAAATATTAAAGAAAACTGGACTATTAAAGAAAATTGACATGGTATTGCTTTTTTGCGTCCATCTATCTTCATATAATTTGCATTAAAACTATATTATTATCTATTATCATTTAACTATCAAATTTAATAGGTACTTGATATCGTAATTCTTAGATTATTATTTAAATTAAATTTTTTAAATTATTATTATGACGATGTTGTAGCCTAAACGCCACAGGTCGCGAGTTTAATTCCCGCTTGGAGCAAATGTTCGGTTGAAAAATAAATCCGGCTGTCCGGTGTTTTCCGGACTCCCGACACAGGATATACTTATCCTAATGGGGGCCGTTGAGTGTTTTGTGTTTCTTTATTGTTTGTTTATTTATTAAGCATCTCCTTGCCATTCATTGAGAAAAAAATTCATTAATTTAACAATAAAGTACTACGTACTTTACAATACCAACAATAAGTTTTGGAGAGAAATACCATAAGATATAATTAAAGTCGTCAACAAAATTACTATTTTATGACCTGGCTTTAATCAAATCCAATTCGCATAAACTTAGTTTACCTAAAATATTATATAGAAGAGCTTATTTGGATGTATTTAAAGTACAAATATGTACTAGCAAAAGTAATTAATCGTCCAAGCAAAAAGGGAATCATACCTCACTCGTATATTTGCCATTCAAATATTTTTCTTACGAGCAAATACGAAATAACATACAAATGCCACAGTAATTACTTAACTCTGGTTTGTATCGTTCTACGAGTATTTACCATTGACTTGCGCAAACAAAAATACGTTTACGATATATCAAATAAGCTTAAATATATTCATTTTCCACGTATTTTTAATTAATCTGAATCAACATTTCTCTTTTATATTGAAAAACATCAAAGTGACTAATATGTTTGAATACGTAGAAAATAACGAATTAATATTATTAACGCAAATATATTCAAGAAGTTGTATTTATTTTTCAATATTAATGGGTTCACTCCACTCGACCTAGGCGTTTTTTATAGAATACCTATTGTCATGTTTCGATGTGTTCGAGCGCAGGAGGCTCTTCTCTCTTTACACACTTTAGTTTGATTATTATTGTTATTATTTTCATTCCGAAGGTGGCAAACAAACGAACAGGCCTCCTGATGGTAAGCGGCCATTGTAGCCTGTAGAGGCTTTTAATATAAGTAGCCTCACAAGAGTGTTACCGCCCCAAGGGAAAGAGCGGACAGATTAGAGAAATAATAGGAAGTTGAGCCACTCATAGCCAAGTCCACCTACTGATCGGTAAACGATCGGTAGGTTAAGCAACTTTAGGCGCGGTCATTCACTATATGGGTGATCGCATGGTGGTATTTCAACTGAGCGTCTCCGTGCTTCGGAGGGCACGTAAAAGTCGGTCCCAGCTGTTGACAATTTGACAACAGTCGATAAGTCAAGTCAGAAGCCTATAGGGGCGACCTGAACAACTCTGACACTAGGTTAGCCACTAACCACTCGATAAGATAAGAAGATAGGAAGTGATAAGAAGCGGTGGGGTTTTGGCCTCTGGGGCCAAGACTCTTAGAACGAAACGCAACAGTATCGATACTGTTACTTTAATCGAACCCATTCGTGGTGAAAACAGAAAGTTTTTAAAGCTACAATTTATAATTATTATTACTATTTTTAACAAAGACTATATTAGCTTCCATTGTGACAGGCAGTCCGTGTGCTATAAATTATTATTTATACCTAAGTGACCTATCACTTAGGTATAAATAATAATTTATAATAATTAGTAATAATAAACGCGGATTTCAATGGTTAAATTACAACAGTATAAGGAGTTAGGTAAACGAACAAAAAACCGTGAAAGTGGAGGCGTCACTCACACTCAAAACGCAACAGGCGGATACTGGCAATGAATTCCAAAAACATCAATGTTATAGAACAGCAAAGATGCAATATAGTAACAAAGAAAACTCACGAATTAGTAATCCTTTTAGAAATCAGCTTAAAATAAAGTTTAAAAAAAAAACGAAAAATATTAGTACAATATACTTTATACAATTTAGTTTAACATTCGCAAAATACATAAACAGACTTATGTAATATGTATTTGTCATTGAGATCATAAGTAACCACGAGTACGAGTACGAGTAATATCGTCAGTATACCACATAAATGCAAGTTATTAACACGCTCCATATGACACTTCATCTTCGTATAAATGTTTGAGAGTTCTCTTTAAGCCCCATAAAGTAGAGCACACACGTTTGGCTTATATCCAATGCCTTGGGGTTACACGCTAAGCCAAATTTAACATTTAAATATTACAGTTCACTTTGTAATTCAGCTATTAAATATGTATATAAAGCTTTATTTCAAAATAGGCCTAGAGATTTCTTTAACAAGGTGGCAAACAAAGCCTGACTAATAGAAAGCAGATACAGTATTCAACACTATGTTGCCACTAAGGTAAAGTATGAGTGAGGAGGGAGAGGAAGAGGAAAAGATGTAGGGGAGGATAGGAAGAAGTAAACGAAAGAGGACATAGCAAGGAGGACATTGACGACGTTGTGACGGAGCGGTAGCGAACCTGCCTTAAGCGCCACAGGTCGCGGGATTGATTCCCGCTTGGAAAATAATATGTTTGTATTGACCATGCAAGCATATTTTCCGGTCTGGGTGTATTTGTCCTTGTATGTGTTTCCGGACCCCCGATACAGGATATACCTATCGTAATGGGGGCCGTTGAAAGTGCAGCGTTTATTATTAATTATAGCAGAGTAGTGATTTTGCCTCCCAAGCCTCCAAGCCTGTTCATATTAGACGACCGCTGTGGCGAAGCAGTGGCGAACCTGCCTTACACGTTTTTTCCCGCTTGTAATGCTTATGTTTCAAGGGGCTGTTCAAGTGTTCATTGGGTAGCGTTTATTTGTTATTTATTTTAATTCACTAACGTCAGATTCAAGAATATTTAAATTATATTTTGAAAAGAATATGGCCGCAACAATAAAACGAGTTTGTGTTACAAAATAATAGCTGTATATCTTTCTTTTAATAAATACTAAAGACGCTTACTATAATGGCCTGGATATAGAGCCCGGGAGGAATGAAAGGGTGTCATTTCCACGTTTAATGAGGAGGTTTTTTTTAAAAAAAACTAGGTTTTTCGCCTCTTAACTCGCCCTGTGCTGCTATTTATTTTAACTGTTGTGTTTAAGTGTATAAAACTTGACTTATATTGTTGTAAATGAAAATAATATGGTATGAAACACAATTTTCAACCGATTTCAAAAATTACTCATCGTCTGATTTTTTTTTATGTTATATATGTTATATTTTTCATTTTGGCGCTTATGAACAGATTTCGATGATTCTATTTTTATTGGATACATTTTCCTTTTAAGGATCCTGTATATATTTGTGATTATTTCATCAACTTCAATCAAATAACGTGAAACTCATCAAAATATAATAGCTTATTTTCGGCGATCACTTAATCTACTTTTTTATCTAAAGTATAGGGCCTATTAATTTATCTTTTTATTTTCAAGATACGACGCCTCGGATTAGGTAGCGGCCCGCAACCAACTTTCGACTTAGGAGATCCATATTGCTACAATGTTTCATACGAGTACGTCCCTGTACACGACCCGCACTTGGCACACCACTTCGCACAGAAACCAGCCAGAAATAGGATGAAAGCCTTAGGCTATTCTACTAAAGACGGCAGGGCAGTGTGCTCCTTGAAGGAGTTCAACCAGTACAGGAAATATCTATATAACCAGTTCATGGATCGTATTCATATGGAGATGAAAACAATGGTAGGTTGTACATTTTTATTGTAAAAATTTAATTTTTGTAAAAGTTAATATCAAAAAAATCAAAACAAAACTAATGAAAAAAAGCTACAATGGAATAAACGTCAAAATATCAACTAATATACACTTACTTATATTTATATTAAAAAGGATGAACGAGCTCGTGACGACCTCACCCTCAAAAGAGTAGAAGTGGACGTCGCAAGGCGCTTACAAATCTTTACCAAAGCAGAACGTGCGAGAGAGCATCTTGAGAAAGTGGCGCAGGAACACGCAGCAGAGTGGGCTGAGAAAAAGAGATTGTAAGTAATTGATGCTTATTAATAGAAATCTTAAGGATTTTTTCTGAACTTCTCTTCTTCTTCCTAGCTTTTTTCCCGGTCGAGGCTAAAGACAGGCTCGCTACCAAGTACCAACACGCCACAACGGTCTTCGATTTTTCCTAAACATGCTGATGTCTTCTCCTTCTTCCGAGCATTAATCCCATTATTTTACCCAGGGTCTGCTTCTTACTAAGAGTAAAAATTTTACCGGATTTGACAGGTTACTAGTTTTTACAGAGAGCGATTTCTACCTGACCACCGCAACCGTAAGGGCGAACCAGTAACTCACTTGGATAAAAGCAAATTGCCTATTAAGAGTTAATGTTTATTATCAGATGTTATGTGATAACAACCGGGACCGACAGCTTAACGTGCTCTCCGAGGCACGGTGGGGAGACCCACAAGGACAAAAGCCCAGACTCAAGCATTTTACTATTTGTAAGAGCATTACAAACATCTGCCCCGAGCTGAAATTCTAACCCGCGAGCGTCGAGGCTAAAGGCAGGTTCGCTACAAACACACCACAAATGTCGTCGATTTATCCTGAACATGCTACTGTAATCTATACCAAGATTTCATAGTTTGTTGATTGTTTTAAACGCACTTTTTTTTAGTTCTATTTAAAATAAAAAAGCCGGTCTATTTAGGAACTTTTTGCTATAATGAGTGAAGCAATATCTTTGAACGTCAATCTAGCAAATTTTAAGCGATACTTAGGCAGCGCGGCCCTCCAGTGCGTCGGCTCGGGTTTTGAAAGAAGCATCCCAAGTAGCAAACAGAGCAAAGCAAAGCGCAGGCAGTAAAATCAGACACTGTAAAGCTTCATTGCTATTTAACGGCTGTTCAAAGAAGTTTTATTAATTTCCAACAGTGTTAAAGTAGCAATGATAATAATTATAATCGAAAGCAAAAGAAACTAAACAGTGAATTTTTGAAATTATTGTTCTAAAAATAAATATACGGAACGTTATTAAATATCCATAAATGCGCTCTGGAGCGAATTATCAATATGAATCAAATTCTGCGAGGCTTCCGCAAAGTTATGCTCGTTAGATTATAAATAGAACAGAATCTTGTTAAACCTTGCGCCCGACCGGACAAGATTGCTTCGTAACGTAGAACTGCTTTAATATAGATTACTCTATATGACCATAAAAACAGAGATATGTATTTACCACTACTATGATAAATTAATTATTGATTGCCTACAATAATCTGGTAAAAAAATAGGTTTAAAAACTGCCTAAAAATAAAGATATAAATATAGATAGCCACGCTACATATTTGTATTGACCATACAAGCATGTGGTATGCTCTGTTTTTACTTATGTTTGTACCTCTACTTTCAGACCCTCCCAGGAGTACGTTAAAGGGTACAATTGAAACCTTGCCAAAAATCCTGACATTACACGATATAATACATTTTGAACAATTCAACTAATAACTATACAAGAAAAAAATAATTTTGCCTCCCTGGACTCTCCCTGGACTTTAAATTAGGATTTTGCCTTCCCCTGTCCACCCATGAGTGGAGAACTCACATTAATACTACTTTTCATTTTATACATAGACATATTATATACGTTAAAAGGACTACCGTGATCTTACGCCACCTAACACTGGTGGTAGGTCTTTTGTTGCAAAGGGCCGGTAAAATAGGTACCACCGCAATGTCAAATATTCTACCGCTAAATAGTAGTGCTTAGGCATTACTGTATTCCAGGTTGAAGGGCACTATAAGCTAGTGAAATTACTGGGGATAGGAGATTCAAAAACCAATATCTCAAGGTTGACCACTCGTGAATGGCACATACTAATGGTGTTACGCGCGCTCATAGGCCACGGCTACCGCTTACCATCAGGTGGGCGTTATGCTTGCTTGCCAACTTGTAACATAAAAAAGAACCTTATTCTTAAGAATTACTAACTATTCTTATTATGAATTATATTATATTCAAATAATAGAACTCAGTTTCAAATTTGTCGCATTTTCTATATTTTAACATGTTCCATTGATGTCAATTCAAATTAACTATACAGAAAGATAACATAAAAATGTTTATATGAAATGTAGCTTTGAGCTCGCTTCTTGGAAATTCTTGTCTCTTGATAGGAACTGAGTTTCATTTGTATATTGCTTTCTGGATTCATTTCTGTAAAGTTTCAAATATATCTTACTATTTGATGGGAGAAAATAAAATGTGACGATGAGGTGAAATTGGTTGTAGCTCTTTTATTTTAGTTTGATTTTTACAATTACGTTTTGGGTATAGTTTTATCACTGTAACTAATTTAAATTAATTAGTATCCATGTCACCCTGTAGTGGCGGTGTGACCGCAGCCTACCAGTGTCACTAAGCGTATACTGTTTGGCAAGTTGTTTTTTATTTTATTTTCAATAATACTTATTTTTTATAACCTATTTCACCCCACAATTAAGTTAAACTTTTTTTACAATTTAACAAGACATTTACGTGCAGAAATACACTCGAGTATACAGAAATACTCGAAAATATATTCCTACCAATAATAATTATTAATTACTATTGCTATAATACGAAATACTAAAGATAATAGGAAAGAGATTAAGTTTGGAACAAGGCAATTACTGATTGTCAGTCGGAAGACAAAAAGATCTAGCCATTTGAAGGCTTCGATATGTTCGTTCCTCGACTAAGCGAAAGTAATTGGGGACCGATTTCCATTAGTAGTCGTATATTCATGTAAAAGAACATGGCTGACTAATTCATCAAAGAAGATCCAAAAATTTTTGAAGATAATAATGATGAAACTATCCTATATGTCTTAGTGATTTTTTTAAAAACTTTCAATGTTACTCAGACAATTATTCACAAATTTTGACAATTAAAACAATAACAAATAATATATTGAAAAAAACACAATACCCCTGATTTTCGCCGATTCTCCTCAGGTAGAGGTTTAATTTTGGGGCCGATGGTAGAATCTGATGTTCAACAAATAAATGTAAATGCTTTTTACGTTGAACAAAAATATTTCATTTTTGATAAAACTGGATCATAAAAATTTAGACTCATTAAAGCTATTTTGATTTAAGGGCTTATTGGACCAGTATTATTAAACGTACTTTGAACAGTCTCCTTAGCGACGTGAGTATCTTCTGAAAAAAGCCGTCCCTATTTTTTATATTTTCTACAGCAGATATGCGGATTTGGGTTTGGGATTTCGGCTAAATACGACGGCAGTTAAGATTTTGTAATAAGATATATTCACTAATTTTCTTCAATCATTTAATTTGGTATAAATCATGAATCAAAAAAAGTCTTGATCTAAAGTAAAGAAAGTTTCCACTACGTAATTTATGTAGCAGCCACTACTGACAAGGTTGTAATAATATTTAACTGAGAAGCCGCTACGTGAGCGGCGGCGAAGTGATTAATTGCTACTGTTCGTTCTTATTCACCATTCATTCGCCTTCCGAACATTACAAATTTTGTGACTATTGAGCGTTTTTGTTTTATGTAATTTTGAGGTGATAAATAATAATTTCTCTTTACAACTCATTAATTAACATAATAAAAACTATTGTTGTTAATATTGTTAATAAGTATCTACGGGCGGGATCACCTATTTTTGAAATTTAAGATTTTTGTAATAAAAAATATAACCCTACAGGCATAAAATTTTATAATTATTATCAGCTATTTGGACCCACACGTTTTTTCACACCACGGACCGCCTCATAGTAAGCAGTCACAGTAGCTTGTAATACCAAGAGCATTACAAACCAGTTGACCAACCAAGGGAAGGAGCGGACAGAGAAGAGAATCCAGTTATATCCTAAAAGGGCGGTAACGCAACTGCAAGCCTTCTAGTGTTGCAGATGATCATGGGTGGTGGTACTTGCTTAGCAACAGGTGAACCTGTTGACTGTTTGCCCCTTAACGTAAAAAATACTGTCACTTTACGTTAATATTCTGTGAAAGATAGCACTTTCCCGGTCCGACCCTTCCTATAATGCGAAAATCGGCAAAGATCTCAGATCTCCTGTTTGAATCGATAATAATAATAATTCCGAATGTTTTTAACCTATATAGTAATTGCATTTATCAATGTATTACTTATTTTTCACACAAACAAATTAATCTATTAATTATCTACCCGAAAATCTATGTTAAGACTTCAGGAGCCTGGTTCTAGTAGCTAAAGACTCTGTAAATACCAAGACTTTCTACTAGAGACAGAGACAACTTAAAATTTTTAAATCGCATTCATTAAAATCTTTGATAAGCCTTTTTATTTTATTTTATGGTACAAAGTTAGCCAGCAAAAATACGACCCACCTGATGGTATGTGGTTGTCGTAGCCTATGAGCGCTTGCAACACCAATTGTTGGTGTCACAGTGTCCTTCAAACCGAAACACAGTTATTCCAGACACACTACTGCTTTGAGGTATAATATCTTGCACTGCCTACCTACCTACCTACCTATTCGGCCTCTTGCCATACATTACATACTAATATCTGTAAATGGATTTACTAAAGTAATGAGTACGAAATAGTAGGAACGGCAAAACTATCTAACTTAATTAAGGCTTTTCTAATTAACAGGACCCTAGTAGTAATGAAAGCCGTCTAAGACCGAAATTCTCGTACCGAGCATTATATAGTTTACCTTCAAAAGATAAATAGGGGTCGAATGTAAGCGACTTATGTAGTCAGCATATGAAAAAAAAATAAACGAGTTCTTTCTACGTTCCCTTTTGCCTTATGAAGAATGGTTTCGCGCATTGTTTCACATTACAACGGTTGAGAAAATCGGCTGATTTATTTGCTTTTGTCATAGACTTACTATACACTATAGACAGGCTTTTCCATACAGAGAAAACGTCAAGGACTCGCTGGTGGTGGCGCTGGTGTCGCTGGTGCTGCTAGTGGCTCCGTAATTTTTTTTTTTTTTCAGAATGTGTATTCCTGTTGGCCTTAAAGGCCTTGAAAGCGTCACCAAGCGAGGGGGCCGAGTACAGAGACATACATGGCCGTGATAAAGGGACGGCCAGTAATTGATTTACCAGCAGGCTGAGTAAGCTTGACCCTAGGGCGGCAAATTTGGGGAATGAGATTTTTTGCTGCCTAATAGAAAAAGATTTCTGCAACAAATTTGCCGATGATTTTCCCCTCTCACTTATCATTGTACAATCCGAGCAGCAAATTTAGTAAAACAGCCAGTTCACCGCCCCCGAACCCAGTAATCGGCTTCTGCGCCTTCAGTTCACACTTTGTATGAGTGAAGAGAGCAAAACTGTACAAAATGTATTTTCTTCTTTCCCACTATCGATCAAAGGCAAGGGCGGCAAAAGCTATATCTTGAAAATTTGTTTTGTTGAAAAATAAAAAAAAACCATTGGGGACAGCCTTCACGGGGATTAAGTGATTCCGTCCTTAGGGTGCCTCCTGCGAAGCCGAACCACGGCTAAGGACGTCATCGGAGACTAAGGACATCATCGTAAATTCAACATCAAAACAACGAAACGAAGATAGACACAAGCTTGGAACTTAATCGAATAAATTTTGCGTTGACTAATTTCGTTTCATTGGTTTTTTGTTTCATTGGTGTTGATGAATACTAACGAATCTTAAATTTTGTCTGTATAGAAGAGCCTGTCTATAATATATTTAGTTGTCAAGTCTATGGTTTTATTGAAAAAGGGTTTCGGTCGTTTCGAATTCTTGGGAAAATTTGGTTTGCAATTAAGCAATATTAAATTGGACATGTAGTATTTATCAAAAAAAAAATTACTGTGTGTGGTACTTTTGCGTAGACCCTAGCTGTTATAGAAATGTAAAACGATATCCTCTGCCAAAACATGTTCGTGAAGTAGCAGTACTATTGTTACGTTTCTTTCGATAAGTCTTTGCATCGTACAAGAGGCTAAATTAGGTTTACTTCCAATTCCTTCTTCTCGTCTTCACCCTGAACACAGTTTATATTCCATGATGATGACACTGACATTCCTGACATTGTCACGATATTTGCTTTCAATTTATCGTTTTTAGTGTTCTGAGGAATTGTTTGGATTGATCCCGCCGGTAGAATTTCACCATCGGACATCGCGACAAAACTCTAAGTTCCATTCATACCACCTCGATGTCTGGAAATCCACAACAGCGCGATTTAGAAGACATTTTCTCCCTCGCACAACCACTCTGTGGAATCAACTTCCGCCTGCGGTCTTTCCGAACCGATACGACTTGGGAACCTTCAAGAGAAGAGCCTATTCTTTCCTTAAAGGTCAGCAACGCGCCTGCATGCCTTCTGGTGTTGCAGATGTTCATGGGCGGCGGTGATCACTTAACATCAGGTGAGCCTCCTGCCCGTTTGCCCCCTCTTACATAAAAAAAAAATCCTTATATAATATTATCATATTCGGAGGGGCCGCTGGTATATTGATAAATATATTAAAATAAATAAAATAAAATAAACGCTACACACTCAACGGCCCCGATTAGGATAGTTATATCCTGTGTCGGGGTTTTAGAAACAAGAAACATAAACAATGCCCAGAACAAACACGCCCAGACTGGAAAACATGCCTGTATGGTCAATACAAATATCTACTTCTTGTCTTATCTAACCCGCGAGCTTGTGCTTAAGGCAGGTTGGCTACCGCTGCGCCACAACGTCGTCAACTAACTCGTTAAATAGCTTTCAGAGATTTTTTTACAAATACTTTAGTTTTTGTAAAAGAAAAGTAGTTCTAGAATTCAAATACTCTTATGGCGTTTACACAGTTCTATTCAAATGCTCTTTCTTATATCTGTAGATAGCGAGGAAATACGTTTTTAATCTATAATGGAAAAATGTTATTTGAGTTATCGCAACATTGATCAGACGAGCTTTGGATATCAAAATGTGCATTATCGTACCGCCATTATCAAGAATCAGTGGTCTGACGATGCTATCATTGCTTTCATAATATGTATGTGTGCCGAAATATCATGTCTAGATTTATTATCTGTACTAAGATGCCCTTTGTTTTGGTGCAGAAAAGCAATTTCCTGAGATTGTAGAAAAGATTATTTTAATACACTATAAATTGTATGACGCTGTTTTTCCAGGATGATGATTTGCTAAGAAAACATGTCATTTTGTCATTCGATAGATAAAAATGGCTTACTTTTATATTTAGTCCATGTTTTAATTTTTAATATATAATATGGCTAGTGCCTAGTCCTTAGTGTCCTAGTCGTTAATAGTAAATTCTTTTTCTTAAAGCGTAACAGAAATACATATAATGTTGTAATTTTATATTGCATTTATTTATTAAAATCACAGTTTTATAATGATTTTCATGGTAAAGAACGGCGTTTATATTTAAATCCATTAGACGAAGACCTCATTCGTTAGATGGAATCGTGCCGTAGGTTTTAGTTGTAATTTTGTTTCGATTATATAAGCTTCAGAAGGAAACACTTGCCTTTTTTTTATGTTAGAAGTTGGCAAACAAGCATACGGCCCACCTGATGGTAAGTGGCTGCCACAGCCTATGAGCGCTTGCAGCACCATTAGTAGGTGCCACTCACGCGTTGCCAACCTCGAGATATTAGTTCTTAAATCTCGTTTGCCCAGTAATTTCACTAGCATACAATGCCCTTCAAACCGGAACACAGTAGTGCCTAAACACTACTATTTGGCGGCAGAATATTGGACACTGCGGTGGTACCTACCTAGCCGGCCTCTTGCAACAAAAGACCTACCACCAGTGTGACTGATTGCACTGGTGGAATAATCTCTGTTGTGACAGAGGTTATCCTAACAGCGGGCGATGGGGTCGTCACATCCCGACGCCTAAAGATTGCCTAGAAATTTTATTTAGAATTTTCAAATAAGTATCATTAAAATTGTCGAAATAGCTGCTGATCTTAAAGATCCAATTTCCTTGAGTAATAAAACGAAGCCGCGTTCCCCGTCACACCTACGTCATTTTCTTGCCGAGCCGCAACAGCCTCGGCTCGCATGGGTGCCTATTGTTTTGCTAAGGCAGGTGGGTGGGCTACACTAACACAATTCCAAATAATCTATATAATCATAAAATTTTAACTTGATTATGTCTGTCCTGAGAAGATAAATAAAAATAGCGGTCTCTATACTATCAATAGAAGCTAAAACGATTATTTATTGGATTTTGTTTTTGTTTATCTGTATGTTTGAAGCATCACATTAAAACTACTACATAAAATTGTATGTATAATTTTCAAGTTTTCACTTGCAAGTCTAACTTAAAATGTGTTAAATCATATATATCATCTTGATACATTGCCTATAAGCTGAATTATCTATACAGGGTTTTTTTTATTTTGTTGTTCTACAAAAAAGAAGTCACGGACAGCTAATGAACTATAGTAACAGGAATATTAAATCTAATCTAATGCTTTAAACGTTTAGTAATTATTTCAACGTTTAGTAATTTTTTAATTTCTATAGAGATTAATATTCAAATGTATCTTGATAGTCCCAACCTGTGCTGCGCAATCTAGACTTAAGGCTTTCATGAAACTTGTAAACCCGGTTTACATTTGCATAACCCATTTAACTGAGTCATTCGTCAAGAGCCTTCAGCGCTACAATCTAGCGTATATTTACTACTAAATGTAGATACTGCCTTGATTGTTTGACAATTTACATTCAATGTTTGTCATCGCCTGATTCGTAATTGTAAATCTGTTATTTGGCAAACAGTTTGAGTGATTGTTGAACACCCGAAATTATATATCAACCATGTATATATAGTATACTGAAATTAATTTACTTAAGTAAATTTATTTGTAATTAAAAACTAATTATCTTAAAATTAAAAGACTTTTCCTGAATAAAGAGAAAATTAATGCTGTTAACCTTTTATTATTTACTAATTGGATCTTTTTGTTGCTTACGGCTAAGGCTTTGAACTTTTAAGAGATACAAAATTGCTTCATAATTTTCTAATAATAATCAATTAATCTATACATACAAAAGGTGAAGATCTGTCTGACATATCAACGCTCAGCCTAAACCTTTGAACCTAGAAAGCTGAGTTTTTTCACACATATTGTTTTTAAAACGGAAACGAGAACTAAGAAAGGGTTTTTTCAAAATTCAACCCTTAATGGGGTGAAAAAGGGGTTGAAAGTTTGTATGGGATCTCAGTCATTTTGAAACTAAAATAATGGAACATACTTTTTGGGCGAACAATTAAAAATAAAGAACCATTAATGTTTTAACTCTCTAAAACTCACGCAGACGAAGCCTCTGACAGAAGCTAGTAGTAATTATAATAGATGGAAAATGGGATGAATCTTATACAAAATGGCGTTAAGTTAAAATACGACATGTTCCAAGACAAAATCCGTAGCCGTATGAGGTTAAAGGTGAAAAAACTCACAGAGCTGTAGATTTCGACGCTTTAACTTTTCATTTGCGACTAACGTACGTAAATCAAAGAGACTGAGCTCTCAAGTTTTAATTAAAAGACGGCAAAGAAACGTGGAAAAATAAGGCACTGCACTGCTCTAAATAATTTTGCTGAGATCTGAAACATTTTACATAGATAAAACATGAATAACAATCTAAAATATTATTGTAATTGATTTATGAAATGAAATAGACTTTTTTTGTTGTCAACTCAGTTGAAAGTAGTTCTAAAAATATATTTGTACCATGACTAATATTTAAAACTTATTTGTAGAGCTAAAGAACAAGAAAAGAAGATTCAAGATCGAATGAAATATTTAGCAGAGTTCAATGAAAAGCAACGAAAAGAACGAGCAGCTAGAGCACATGAGAAAGAAAATCGTATAAAGCAAAGAGTCCAAGCCGCCGCTGAAATGGAATTACGACGTAAGATCACCATGGTGCGGCAGTGGAGAACGAATGAAAAGAAGAGATTGAATAGATTAAAGCATGAAAGAGAATCTAAACAGAAACAATTGGAAGAGAATGTATGTATAAAAATTTACAGCTAAATAATGTTAAACTGTATTTGTTAAGAAAGTAGTTAAAACGTTTCTATCGTAAACTTTTTCTTATTTCTCTTTGCCGACCTCCTGCTCGGCCCCGTTCCTCCCCTTTCCTCTTCTTCATCTCCTCTCTCTCCACCTCTCTACTCATTTTACTGCCTACCACACATTTTAGGCGGCAGCGTAGTGTTACAGCCATCTATAATACTGATGAGGAAGCTTAAAATAAATGTTTTCATCACGCAGGCCGTACTCTTTTTTGCCATCTATGACGATAATTAAATCTTTATTTTTGTCTTTTTAGGCGAACAATAAATGGAAGATGCGTATGAATGCTCAAAATCAAAAAATTCAAGAAGAAACTATTCTTCTCAAACTGTACACGGATGATATGAACGCCGCTGCTTCGAGGAGGGCAAAGTAATCACACTGTTATGAATTGCATTACCTTATCCAATTAATATTATTAATTTGAGTTTTTGTATGTTTGAATATTTGGTACACATATTACCTGGATTGACATATTGGATAATTTTACTAGGAAAAATATTAGACTCCCATGGGATTTTTTAAAAATCGACTACAAGAAGTAGAAGTAGTAAAACTTGACATTTAGTATGTGTTTTATGAAATATAGGGTGACCAGTTTTATACTTCTATTTTATTAATTCATACAAATATGCAAAACCTATTTCTTGTGTCCAGAGGTAGTCGAAAAATGGTATATTTTTGTTATAGTATAAAAAATGAAATTCGCTCTTATATTGTTACCTACGAATCTCGTTAAAAGTCGTAGTCGGTGCAGGCGAAGTCGCGGGCACAGCTATAATCTTTAATTTCAAATTGCAAACAGTGTATTTAACAACCTTTTGACGCAGAAGTAGCGAATCTGCCATAAGCGCCACAGGTCTGGGATTCGAGTCTCGATTTTTCTGGTGTATGTTTCCGGACATCACTCAGGATATAACTATCCAAATGGCGGCCATTGAGTGTGTAGCGTTTACTTCGTTATTGAACATTTTATTTATTTTTGCTATATTTTCAGGAAAGCGGAGATTTATGCGTACAATACAGACTTAGAACTTCAGCGCATTAGACTCGCTAACTTCAAACTAATGCATGGCGGTTCGGCGAAAGCGGCACAGCTTGTTAGGAAAATGGGAATTGAATTTGAAAAGGTACTACGGACTGCTTTCAGAACTAGGTACCGAGGTTTCAGCGTCTGGATTTTACAATGGAAAGAAGGAAATAAACGTTCCTTAAGTTTGTAACGTGACTGAAGTTTACTAAAAGAGAATTCAACGTCTTACCAAATTGCTCTATCTCAAATGGTACTTTGAATATATTTTCAATAGATAAATATTGTTTGTCAGTATAATAGAATTATCTGTTTGTAACGTCAAAATACAGCTTTCTAATGAAACAATTTTTAAAATTATTATTTGTCAGTTTATTTCAGGCTAATAAACGATTTAACCGATTTTGAGACAATTTTTACTGGCATGATGCTGATATTATAAGGAGTAACTTGACTACCTTAATTTGGAAAACTTTTATTATGTAGACTACGCGAGTGAAGTTGTGGACACAGTCACTTGAAAAATATAATCATCATATAATGTCATTTTACAGTCGAAACGTGGGGCAAAGGGCATGAGTCCAGAACTGGCCCACCGTTTGGCGGTCGAAGCGATGTCGTCAGCATTGTCCACACAAGGAGATGCTCTCATGACGCTGGGCCAAGCTCGGGCTCGTATGGACATCGAGACCGTTCTTCCCACAGCGCCAATTAAAATATTGGATGAGGTACGATAACCTGATCAACATTTGGTATAGAAATAAACGCTACGTAATCAACGGCCTCCATTACGATAGTAGTGTGTCGGAGGTCCAGAAACACACACATACACCGAGAACGAATCACGTTCCTGTATCGTTAATAAACCATCAGCTTCGGGCGGGAATAGAACCCACGATGTAATAAACTATTATTATTTATTTTTTAAAGGAACATTAATGGTATAAAGTAATTTTAAGAATATATAATATATTCAATGTTATTATTTTTATAAAATACATCAGTTTCTTTATGTTAAAACGCTTCAACTTTTCTTGAAGTAAATTGAAAGTATTTATAAGTTATTCTGAAGCTAAAAAGACTTAGATGAATATGAGATGAGATAAATGAGCTAAATATTATACAAGTTTTTTTTTATTTATGTATGGAAACTATTTATAATACAAGTTACGGCTACATATAATATACTAGTAGGTAGTAGTACGTACTTGTATTAAATTTTCGACGCCCTCAAATTTTTGACGCCCTCAGCTGTGATCCGACCAGACAAGAGGCCAAAAGACTGAATCAACTTTAACCATTGCCATGGCTCTCTCTCTTTCACGCCCTGGGCGTGAAATTACATCTTAGTCGATATACTTACTTACTTACTTACTCCGCTGGCTCAGCGACCCGAAGTGTGTCATGGCCTCCGAAATCAGAGATTTCCAGCTTTGTCTGTCCTGCGCTACTTCTTGCCAATTATGGACTTGAAGGTCACGCAGGTCAGCTTCGACTGTATCCCTCCAGCGATACCTCGGACGACCCACTGGACGTTTACCAGTAGCTCGCTCTAGGTATGCTCCTTTAGTTGACCGATCATTGTCCATCCTTTCAAGATGACCCAACCAGCGAAGTCTGTTAGCCTTCTTAGTCGATATATCCATATGAAATTAACTATATATTTATGCTTATAGATGCTTGAAAGTGCGATTATGGAATTCGCTAGAAGGCGCGTCAATCAACTTATGCGTGACGTCCAACGAATGGTACACACCCGTGCCTCGCTCATCTTCTTCCAAAGCATTCGTCCAACATCTTCTAAAAAACGGTAAGGATGAAATAAAATTGCAATATCATTCTATATTAATTTTACACATCGTTTTTGAGCACCTAAGCCTTAGAGTTTAGGCTACCCCGACCCCAATTGGAGCACATAAACCCAAGCACTACCAATCCTGAACATATTATGTCTTATATGATTGTGAAATCTTCTTTGAGCGGGAATCAAAATCACCACCACCAGTGTCTAGTGCAGGCTCGCAATCAATCTTTTTTTAAACAGTCTATTTATTTAATTTGGTTTTATGAACAACATAAACACCAGGGAACCGAAACCACCACGCTGGTCTTTGCAAGTAGCGGCGGAGTTGGCACGACAATATGTCAACGCGCGTGGCGCATCCATCGCCTTTGGAGATATTGTTAACATAGCAGCTGATACTACAACAGAAGTTGAAATGAAAAGTGTTAAGAATAGACCGCCTACGCCTGTGGTATGTTTTCTCTATTATTTTTTTTCTAACACACTACCGTAACTTGTGAATATGTAGTTGTAATACCATAGACATTACTTACGCTTACATGAAATGGGAAAGATGAGGGGGAGACTAAGGAAGATGAAGAGGATTATGATGAATGGAATTAATGTACGTTGAATTTCATGCAACGTATAAAATTCTATAAATAATATGCAAACAACTTGATATCACAAGTCTGTAAATATTTTAATATGTTACATCGATATAAATCAAAAGTTAAATTTTTAAATACCTTTTTAATATAAAAACCAATTTTTTGTTTTTTACAGTCTTATTATATTTCTTTGAAATTAAAAGATTTATTAAAAATTCAATTACTTAATTAGAAAGGTCAGTATTTTGTTTCAATCTACGAAACTATTTTTCGTAAACCATGTTGAAAACACAAATACCACCGGAGATTGGCATTTAAGTTGAGGGAAAATAATAGAGTGAGAGAAGGAGAGGAGGACAGGAAAAGGTGGGAGTTTCGCCTCCGCGGTAGAATATCCGACACTGCGGTGGTATTTAACCTAGCCGGTTTCTTGCAATAAAGGCTCTAGTAAAATATTTATATAGTGTATTTGAACCATCATTGCTACATTACTGTTATTAATTGTTGTCTGCAGCCATCGAAGACGAGGCTGGCCGAAGTAACGTTCTCGGATCGCCTCGAGGATTTACCCGATCCGGTCGCTGTGGGGACTTACTTACCCGAGAGGAGGAAATTGCTCGAGGTACTTTACTTGTTTGAAATTCTAAACAGGCTGTGAAAACGTTTCATTGTATTTCTATGTTTCGTCTATTATGAATTTTGAACAATCATAAAGGAAGTTTTATCTCATAGTTTCTTATTAATATTTCTGTCAACTAGTAAGATTAGTTTACATGCATTATTTTTGTATTGTTGTTTCAAATGTATAAATAATAATAAATCAATGCAACATACTCAACAGCCCCCGTTAGGATAGTTATATCCTGTATCGGGGGTTGCGGACCCTATACACGGACGGATAATATACACATGGACACATAACATACACATGGACAAGGACATACACCCAGACCGGAAAATGCCTGTATGGTCAATACAAACATCTGCTCCGAGCGGGAATCGAAACCGCGACCTGTGACGCTTAAGGCAGGTTCGATACCGCTGCGCCACAATGTCGTCAAATGTAATTCAAGAATTCTCACTTAAGCTAATTAATCTAGTCCAAAAGTCAGTTGATTGTTCATGGACGGACTGTCATTTACGAGGATTTATGAATAAATATTCTGATTAAATTACGCCACATATTACTACTTGGTACTATTATGATAATAATGCATTTATTTTTACTATGATAACAGTCACATAATAAAAGAGGGGAAACAATTTCGTTTCAAGTGTGAATCGAATCCAAGGATCATCAGTAAAAGCCGTTTTCGACGATGATTATGAAATTACTATTTTTTTTTCGAAATTTCCAGTAAATGATCACTATCACTACATAGTATAAAACAAAGTCGCTTTCTCTGTCCCTATATCCCTATGTACGCTTAAATCTTTAAAGCTACGCAACGGATTTTGATGCGGTTTTTTAATAGATAAAGTGATTGAAGAGGAAGGTTTATATGTATAATAAAATCCATTAAATAGTGGAGAGAAAAAAGAAATTAATTTTTGAGGTTTCTAATGTGATGAAAATAATTACATTTAACGCGTGCGGGCCACGGGCAGTAATGCATAAATCAAAACTACTGGATCGATTTTAATCATTTTTTCAGTGAATGACATAGGCTATATGTTTTAAATCCGTGCGAAGCCGGAGCGCCCGCTCTGGCTAAAATCAGTTTTCGATGATGATGATGATGATGATGAAATTAATAAATAATGTAGATGCTAATAAATATGAAATATTTTTTTTTCTAAATTTCCAGTAAATTATAGAAAATATAAATATATTTAAGGAAAGAATATTGTAACTTTAACAGGCTATTAGTATTTCTATAGCTTTCAATTTTTCTATAAAGGCTTTATGATGCGCAGTATTGTGAGCGTACAGGATGCCGTAGCTCGACAAATCAATTTAACGGCATTTTTCCAGAACATTATGCGACTTCTGTTAGGATTTTATTTAATCTAGACTTTGTTTTTAGATGGTAAATATAGCAGCTAAACTGATGTCTCGCTCTGTAAGTCAACGAGTGCAGAAGGGTATGGACATTACTGTTGGAAAAGTCACGCTACCGCATATGAGACATCCAAGTTAGTATGCCTAGATATTACATATTAAATATGTCATAAAAATTCAAAACTTAAAGTAGTATTCCCTACGTAAAAATATATATTTAAATATATTACATATTTATTATATACTTAATTTTCCTCGCTTTGTATTTAATGGCATCTCTTTATTTCGTTAGTGACCCCAAACGTAATTATCAATTCAATTTTTAATTATTGGCTTTTGGTTGTGCCAAATAAACATAAAAATTGTTATTACTTATTGTTACTTAGTACGATAATTCCATGAAGTAAGAAATAAGAATTTTTTTTTCTTTATTTATTAATTTAATATTTAATATATATTAAAGAAAAATTATATTTAAATAATAGTGGAATGGGGTGAAGCGGTGGAAGGTTTGGCGGGTGCTGTTGTCAACAATAGAGTAAACTCGGATTGTTCGGACGTGCGACGCACCAACGAGTTCCTCGCTCATCGAATATTGCGTTCTTTGCTTATCGAGATGAGAGCCGAGAAACAGAAAAGGGTTTGTTATTATTTATATTTAGCATTAATATTATTAGTAGTTAATATAATCACACGAGTACGATCTGACTGCAATCATAAAATACCCACGCGAGATGCTACGCTATTGACTAAATCGAAATGTAAGCTGAGATCCCCTTAATTATGTGTTTTAGTTACATATACATACATCGATATTTATTAATTATAATTTCGTTAGGTTAGTACTACGAGACTGTGTTGAAATTGGGTTTATATTATCAATTTAACATAGAAAGAAATAATATAATAATTAGTTTAAGAATCATACAAATCTAAATGTTATTTCAATAAAAAACTTCTGTAAATAATTTGGAAAAGAAGTTCTGAAAATTGAACAAATGATAAACACATTAGTTTCGGTAAAAGTTTATGAAATAAAACCTATTTATTGGAACACATTTGCGTACTTTTATATATAATCCATTAATTGAAAATACGAAATGTTCTCGGAAAGTTTACCGACCGCGCTGTACCTGTAGCTTTGAAAGTTAAAGGAAAGTTTATTAAACATTTTCGACGTGTAGCAATTACGAATTTATACAATTCTATTAACGAATAATTTATGAACATACAACTGATTTTATTTTAATTTGAATATGCAAATTATAATATACAAAAGTTTGAACTCCGCCACTAATAAAGCATTTAAAAAACTAAGTTGTATTTTTTAAAATTTTAACATAACATATATTGCAGTTTTATAATAAATCTAATTGTTACTTTAAAAAGTCACTTAGCATATTTAAATTGTTCCATACATTCTCTAGATTAACACTTTGACTTCGATGTACCGAATGGAATAAGCCAAAATGAGTCAGCTCTTCTAAATTAGACGATGTGTCAAAGCTTTTCATAATTTATTGTACGCTTTATATTATATTTTGTTTATTTAATTTATATTAATTATTATTTTTCAATATTAATACGATTCACGGGATTACATATACTGCTTTACCACTAATAGTTCCAAAACCTTTTATCTTCAACAGCTTAGCTTTGAGCTTGTTCTAACTTTAAAACACTTTTTAAAGAAATAATGGTTATTTTTCTTGTTACAGAAAATAAGTAATTCGTCCGACGAACAAAAGGATTTCTACGTTCCCAACAAAGTATCAGCTGGTTAAAGAATAAATAAATTATTTTGAGTTTATTTCCTTATCAAATGTTTTGAAAATACATTTGAAGATATTGTAATAATTATTAGTTTTATCTTTTTTATAGATATTTTTCATTATTTCAAATTTGTTATTAAAATTTGTAATGTCTGTTCCTTGAAGTTGTTGTTTAATAAATATTTTGAAAATGCTATAGCTTATGACTGATTTTTGATCTGCAACTCAATCGTTTGTTAAATCTCGTACCAATATCTTATGTTAAAGGACAAGACTTGGCCGACATATCAACGCCCAGCCTTAACCGTTGAACCTAGAAAGCTGATATTTTTCACGTGTGTTTTTAAAAAGTAAACGAGCACTAAGTAAGGATTTTTGGAAATTCAGTTCTTAAGGGGGTGTAAAAGAGGTTGAATGTTTGTATGCAAATTTGAAAGCCTGTCATTTTTAAAAGACATGCAACTTTGTTTCTAGGCGAGGAATTAAAGATAAAGAAATATGTATTGTAACATTTTCAAAAATTTTCACCCCTGAAGGGTTGAAATACAGTTTCCAAGTTTGAATTAAAATCGTGGATACTCACGCGAGCGAAGCCACTGGTAGAAGCTAGTAGGCTTATAATCATATAATAGATTCATAAATAAATATCTTAGTTAGCCTTAAGATATCGCGCGAAAACTCCATCGTAATCCGTTCCATAGTTTACCTTAACTTATAGACACAGAGCCAGACTCAAAAATTTTAAAACTAATTGTTTTTACTAAAAACTAAATAAACTTTTTACCACTATTTTAAGCATTAAAGAAAGCATTAGATACAATATCTATACTGTCAATAACGTATTTTGATGAACTGTTTTGTTAGATTTTGTTAATGATGTGTTAATTAAACGTCTTTAGACAACATTATTCCTATTTATATATCCACACTTTGTATGCTGAAAAATTTTAACATCATTGCTTGACCATGTAAAATAATAATCAGTCCAAAACAGACAAACACAAGACTCATGTAAACATAAACACGCAAATTTATAGCATCACCTTCACTCTCAACTCCCATCCTAAGCAATACGTTATTCACAAGCCTATGGAAACATGGAAACGTTTGGACTCTACTTACACTTACCATCAGGTAGAGTAGTCATTTGCATTACATTTTTAACATCGTCATGGCGTTGTGGTCAGCGAGTCTGCCTTTAGCCTCAACCGTTGCGGATTCGATGCCCACTGGGACAGATGTTTGCATTGATCTTACATATATTTGTTTCGGTCTGGGCGTTTGTCCTTGTGTGTCCTAAAATGCCCTAGAGCACCTTAAGCTGCTGGTCCCGATTGCTGATACAAATCTTTAACTCTAGATAAGTAACTAGCTCTTATGGTTGCGGAGGTCAGATGGCAATCGCTCTGTATGAAAACTAGTAACCTGTCAAATCCGGACAAAAGTAATGAGCAGAACCTGGGTAAATACTAATATAATACCGGGTATAATGCTAGGAAGAAAGAGTAGTCATTTGCATGCCGGAGAAAATAAAAAAAGCCAAGACGAGGCTAAAATAAAATACAAGTGGCCGTTCATTGTCAGCTACAAAGTACTATTAATGTAAGGGGTGTTTTGGCTGAAGTGTCGCTACGTGATCCGCATTCGATACCCGCCACTTAACCACATAATAGAGTGTGGTTATAGGTAGGTATACGCTTCATTACCTTGTTTCTTACGTGCCTGTGACACAAAATAATCGAGCTATTAGGAATTTAATTAAATTTTTGACGTGTTTATAAAACGTATTTTTGGCACCAACCTTTAATACTTACATCTTGTTAGCAAAAATAAACTTCTAGAATCTTTTAAATAATGAGCTAGATGTATGTAAAATACATAGAAGTACTATGTAATACATGTATGGTAAAGTATATTTTATAAGACGCCTTCGTCGTTCGTCGTAGACCGTTCCATAAAATTGGTTTTCCGTCTGAAGAATAAAAAAGTCTAAAACTATTTATTTTCTTTATAATTGCAATTTCTGTTTAAGCAAAGTTATTTGCTCATATTTATTACGTATTATCTCTTTTCTTTATATTAGGCATAATTAAAATAATGCGTAATAAGGTTTTCTTCTAAAAATTCTATGATAATAAGTTTGTTTGTTTTCTACGCTTCCTTACAACTAAAAGAGAAATTAACGGTAACAAGAAAGTTACATTTTTAAAACAGAGTTACCTATCACTTATAAACTACGTTACTTATCACTTATTACGTAAATTATTTTAGAATTTACTTTATAATTATGTTTATCTTCTACATATATAAAAGGAGAAGACCTGACTGAAATAACAACGCCCAGCCTTAAAGCCTTTTGACCCAGAAAGCTGATTTTCTCATAGATATTGTTTTTAAAATTTTTCGATACGATTTTTCGAGATTTAAACCTTATGGGGGTGAAAAGATGAAAGTTTGTATGGAAGCTTTACACAATTTTTCTATGCTAAATGGTCTAAGATAGAAGACCATCATTTTTGAAACTAGAAGCATGAAACTTTCATTTTTAAACGTATGTTTTCTAAAATCCTACCACAGAATGGGTGAAAAAGCTTAAGGATTAAAAGTTTGTGATGTCTGTTTTTATTTAAACTAGCAGAATGAAACTGTGTATTTTGGTGGACAATAAAGATACAGAAACACATTTTTAAAATTTTCATTTTGTAAAATTCCACCTCTGAAGTGACAAAATGTAGGTTCACGCGGGCGAAGCCGCTGGCGGAAAATAGTAGTTTATATGAAACCTCATTAAAATTAAGTGTCATATAAAAAACTTTAGAAACAATTAAATAATATCAAAAATGGAAACGTCAAATCAGTGTTAAAATTTTTGTGAACATGTAAAAACTGAAAAATCAAACACTCAAACAAAGTATAGTAATAAACCTCCCAAAATGCATTTACTCGAACACACACCCATTACAACCGTAAAAGAAATCGGAAACATGAATATATCTATAAAAGATGGATCGTCGCAGAATTTCGAAGTGAAAGAAAAACGATCATCGAACGCCTCTCTCTTTACAATGAATCCGGTGGCAAGTGGAGATAATATGGTGACAGATTTCAATGGAGGCCAAAAACTAAAAGATGATTTGCCTGTATTGCCGCCACTTGTGCCATGTTGTGAAGGAAAAGAGTTACAGGTTTGCCGACGTTTCTTTAAAAATATCAGTTGACGATTTATAAATACGAAAAAAATTATATTTACTCATAAAAAATCTGTTATTAATTTAGTCCTATAACATATATTATACTATAACATATATTATTAGATAGAGCGTTTAATACATTTCCTAAAACCGGCTCTATCCCGTGAATCAAGTGATAACATTTTTATCTATACTTTGATTATATGATTTTAGATTGTATAGGTCGAATTGCAAAGCACTTGTTAAAATTACTTGGTCAAGTATAAAAAACAATATACCATTTATTTTCAAATGAAATTGGCAACAAAAGTACCTTCATATAACCAGGCTAGCTTATATCGACGTCTCGCCTGTCAAACGCAGAATACATAATGGTAACTGAGGCGGCCTAAATTTAATCTGCCCCATTTAATAAACGATTTTGCTTTAAGCTGTCGAACAAAAACATACTTAACATTTGACCCGTCGATCAAAAAGTAAAAGGGGACTTTCGGCAACTCAATTTTCTGAATCTCGGTTGAGTTTCGTTTTTGATCTTCGACAATATGCTCGAGGGAAAATAAATTGAGTACCTACGCAACGTTTATTTTTTCATATAAAGCGAAAACATTTTTCTTCTTTGATAAGCGCTTTCCTTTTAAAATACATTGAAACAGTGATTGATTGAAGCAGAACTTGTTATTTGTATAACAATATTCTTCTATAACGATGGTATCTTTTGCTAAATAATAAAACGGTAAATTAATGAGATTCTTTTGAGAATATTGTCATTTTTGTATAGATCAACGAAGATTTGGTTCGTAGTGGTTTATCGGCAATCTCAGTGAGACACGACAGCGTTATACAGTGCTTGAGTATGTCTTCCGCTTGCGATAAGATGCAAGTACCACCGGGGCTTGTCAAGGTACTAATCATGTTTAAATAGCGAAGAATATCGAAATGTTACTATATCGCTTTGTTAAGGAGCATGGTAAAATTTTGTTTTCATTTGTTTTGGATTGTTTTTTAATTAACAATAAAAAATATTTTTATAGCACAGAAATTCATTCCGTTCTCTACATCGCCCGGATTTAAAGCGTGTTCCGTATCTACGACGTATGACGCCGGACGAACTCGAGTCTTTGTTTAGTGGGTATTCCGATATCCCAAAGCGGGAGAAAAAGGGTTAGTAGGCTACAATGCTTCAACGAATAGCTACGCAATTTATTTACATAAATACTGAATGATATTAATATTTATAAAAAACACTGCAAATATGATGTGACTAAGTCACATGGGCGTAGCCAGGATTTCGCTCAGGAGAGGGGCAAATCTTAATTCTGGTCCTAGAGGGGGACAAAATAACCATTCTCACCAATAGTTATATTCGTCACGATTAGTTTTTGTCAAAAAAGACGACGGCAACAAATAAGTTTTAGCCTCGCCTACCGATCAATAATTTATGTTACATTTATTCATGTTGTAATCGCATGTTGTGAGTGTTGCGAAGAGCGAAGAGAGACAAGCTAAAAGCCGTGGGAGTTTGGACCTGCGGCACCAAACAAACAATCACGTACCTATATTATAAGTAGCGAGAGGGTAGTACTTCCTTAGCCGAGCACGCCGATTGTTTTCATTGCTATTTTATTACAAAAAGTACAAAAAGTTTTCAATTTTATTCAATTTTTGATTTCTATAAGTATAATGATAAATAATTTTCCTCAGAAAACCCAAAAGACTCCCGCTCGGTTCTACCTCCCCTTGAAATGGAGCTGCCAAAGAAAATTAGAGACAAGATTGCAATCAATTTGGAAAATGGTATAATTCATCATAATCATAACAATAATTGGATACTAAAATAGATAAGATTTAATACTTCCATTGTATATCCGAAGGCAATTTAAACGTGATAAATTAACTCTCATGTGATGATTAAATTTGTAACAAAACTCACACTATATTTTTCTACTGCCTGACGAAATTACTGTACAACCAGCAGCATTTGCATGCATTGACATAGTAGAGGAGAACAGGGGAAAAGGAAAGGAAAAAGTAGCCACAGACGGGTGTGAGTTTGGGTCACCAGCAATTCTACTTAACGTACGAAACAACAGTAAGATACTGCTTCTTACATTGGTATACCTTGAGAATGCAGTACTTCTTAGCCAAGTTTACCTATCTTCAGAAAGATTTGATTCGATTTGACATTGAGTATTGCTCTTTATATGTCGCTTTAAGAGACTTATCATATTTGTTACCTTAGATATTATTGACCAAATTTGAATATCAATTTTTCCAAAGTTAATCTACATCCAATACCAGAAACAAGGTCAGGTGCTGACGATGTACCGGCTGGTATGAGACTCCATGGAGCAAGGGCGAGACTGTATACTTCCGTCTTAGCGGGGACAAAAGCGGGGGATCAGTTGGAGTAAGTACTAATAAAACATTAGAAGTAATTCCAACGTAATAATCAACAATTTCAACGTGGTTGTTATAAATTTTTCACTGGTTGATCACAAGAAAAAATAATGCTGTGCGAGCACATTCAGCTCTTGGATTTAAGAATGTTTAATAACCTAAATCAGATATACTGAATGTAATAAAATATTTCTTCCCTAGCACCGCTTCGGCCAATGAAGATTTTGTCGAGGACACGCATATTTTAGTGGAACCAATTCCTGAAGACGAAATTCCATTGCACGAGGAGCTGCAAATTATACTACCACCTCGCTGCGATGACGTCACAACCGGATCACCAGCTGCCGGTTCAGGAAACACTACATGTCCAATATCCCTTTGACAAACCTTTAAAGCAATCAACTGTGGAAGTTTCGATTTGTAAATTATTATCAAGAATGACTAATTTAGAATTGCTTTAAATTTTATGAACTAATAAGAATTTTATTGTTAAATACTTCATAAGATATTTCGATTCTGTTCTCTCATCCATACAATGAACTGCATAATACATACATGTTAAAAAAGTTTAAAACACGATTCAAGGTAACAAGACTTATACAAAAATCGAAGAAGAAATTTGGAAAATTGATGATGTACTTACATTGGATTATAAATGATTTCTTTAATTGAAACTTTATTTGTAATGCTTGTTACTTATATTGAAAGATGTTATATTTCAGATTAAAAATAATTAAACGTACGTAAAATAAATCTTGTTTTATGTTGTAAAATAAGACATAGGAGGTGAAAAATAAGAGGTGTAAATAGATAGTCATAAACAAAATGAACCAGCGATCATCGTTCCTGACGTTGCAATGCTGCTTCCAATAAATAAAACCTTTAGTTCTCCATGCCTTCGAATAATATGTTACGGTGATTCTTTGGTAAATAGGGTTTTTGACACATTAGTCTGACATGTTAAAATTTTTCGTTTTTTACGGAATTGATCATCCAAATTATTACGTACATTTTTTTTTATGTTACAAGTTGGAAAACAAGCATACGGCCCACCTGATGGTAAGTGGTTGCCGTAGCCTATGAGTGCTTGCAGCACCATTAGTAGGCGCCACTCACGCGTTGCCAACCTCGAGATATTACTTCTGAAATCTCCTCTGCCCAGTAATTTCACTAGCGTACAGTGCCCTTCAAACCGGAACACAGTAATGCCTAAGCACTACTATTTGGCGGCAGAATATTTGGACACTGCGGTGGTACCTACATAGCCGGCCTCTTGCAACAAAAGACCTACCACCAGTGTGACTGATTGCACTGGTGGACATAAACATTAATGGACTAATGGACATTAATATTAAAAGATTTTTATCCAAGATTTTGAACAAGCGATAACCCAGAGAAAAATGGTCATGCAAAAAATTAAACGTCTAGTTTTCAGGTCTGGACTGTTATTTTTTTAGCGTTGGCGGTTCTTAAGTATAATCTGACAATCAAAAAAAAAATCCGTTTTGTTCTTGAAAAAAAAAACAGCCTTTTATAAAAATCTTCAAACGCACATCATCTCCAAAGCACAACTCGAAAAATTTGGGTATATATTCAGTAGCTATTTATGTAGGAAGTATGGAACGTAGATCATAGTGAAAACTAATTATAATCATAAAGCTACAGAACATCGAGACGGAAAGAACAATAAAAACTCGCATTATAAGTGTGAATTTATATTGAATAACTTTTCTACAATATTATACAGCAGACTGTAACTCAATCACACATTCCTTTCGATATTAATTTACAACAAAGCATAATATACCATTGAAACTATTAAAAATCATACATTATATCTCCTTCAGTGCTTCACAATTGCACATTTTATATCTAAGAATCAATTATATATCTTAATAATTTCATTAGGTTGTGAATTTTATTTAACAAAAAATTACTTATACTCGAATTAGTTTTACAAATTTTTTTATTTAATATTTTATTGATAGTTTACTTTCTTCTAACCTTTTTCATCAAGATTTCTTTTAAAAGTATAAAATTCTTCGATAAAATTCTTCTTACAGATGGTAAGGCAAAAAGTTTAGAATTTTATCATACTGAAACACTATAAAATAATTTATATTTATAACACATTTCAGTATAAATCTAGAAAATTGGAGTAGATCACGAATAAAAATATAAAAAATGTTTAAGAGGGAATTTTTAGATATTATAAAACTAATTTGAAAGAATAACAAAATATTTCCAGTTAAAAATAAAATAAAAAAGCTTAACAAATATCAAAGTACAAGAATAGGTCTTAATATAATCGTTTAATTTTCAATACAGCAACATATTCATATATTTATCTAAACACCTAATGTCAGAAAAAAAACGTTTATGGTCTGAGCGTAGGGTTGTAATACTTGCATTAATGTCGTTAATCAGACACATCACTAATATACAAGAAAAACATATTTAATTCGTTCATTCATTTTATCTAATATTTCATATTGTTTTCTTTTTGTAACAATGTCTAAAGTATGTACAAATTTACACAGCAGTACACAGTACACGTGTAAGTTACATAATATGAACTAAAACAAATATTGTTTATGGATATTTGCATAAATAAAAAAAATCTATAACTCGTTCCTGAAGAATTTTCTATTTATTTAATTAAGGTGCGTTGCTTCCATGCAGCCTAAACGGTGCAGTTGCATGAAACAGATATGTTAACTTGAATAGAAGATCCAGCTTACAAATACGTAACTGTCACAGGATTGTTTCTACACAGGTAGGTAACATGCTATTTGCGCGCCCAGTCTCTTGGAATTTACTAATCCTACTATATCGGAGGCGACTCCACAAACATTACAGGACTTAAGTCTGCGCCCTCTAGCGGCACGGCACAGGATGTTTGTCATATATGACAATAAATTTGAAATTTCACTGAAGCGGTATATCGCTACTGAATCGATCATCATCTTTGAAATTTCAAATTTATTGTCAGATAAAAATTCGTTGCCATGCCGTGCCGCTAATGGGCGCAGGCTTTACGCAATAGAAATCCACCTTGAGCCTGTTTCACAATCGTCAATTAAATAAATTTGACGTTGAATTTAGTACGTGCAAAACTCCTAGTTAACTCTAAGCTCGAGGCAACTATCGTCACAGAAGTATTGTCGCCTCAGATTCAGAGATATCTCGAAGTTTTGCGCGTACTTCATTTCTATATAAGAACTCTTAAAAGAAAATTATAGATTATTTATTAGTAAATTTGAAGACTAAATTTTACCTGAGGGTTATGAAAAGCTCTTTAGAAACAGCAAAATTTGATATTTCCCTATATTTAAAAAAATAGCATTATATTTGACTATTTAAAAAATAAGACAATATTTTTGTGTAAAATAATTTATTGATGGAACGAAGTATAGAAAATTTGTCTTTAGATTTAAGGTGGGGAGCCGTTTTTGAGCGAAAAAAAAAATTGTTTAGTGTTGTAAAGGGGATTGAATAATTGAGATTAATAATTTTTACAGGTAATAATTTATTATCTTCAGTGCTGAAACTAAAAATGATAACTACAGTTTTATACTGTTTTTAGAATATTTTTCTTTAAATATTATCTCATTTAATTTTAAAACTAATAAATACGAAAATATTAAAGGCTAATTTCTTTAAGATATCGTGAAAGATAAATTGTTTAATATAAATGTTAAATAAGTTTATAATAAAATTCTTTTCTTTTTTTAATTTTTAGACACATTTTAGGAGACTTAACTAATAGATGTACAGACAGTCATTACCTAATGGTATGTATGAAGACAGAAATAAGCAAGGAATAAAAAGTTGTATCGACTTCAAAATTTGTCAAGCAAAGTTTGAGGTTTTATGTAACTTATAAATAAAATAAATTCAATCCTCTTTACAACACTCGTGTGGTTTTAGGAGAAAAATAAAAATGTCCATAATTCCCGATGGTCCCAAGAAATTAGAATTAATAAAATCACACTTAAAGCTGAAGCAAGCGTTTCAACTTATAAATCAAAATCTGTATTAAAATAATATTTATTTTGCAAAGCAATATGGAATATCAAGTACCAAACCTTCATATAAAATTAATTTGCGACACATTAATTTAAGGAATTATCTTTTTAAAGCAAAGTTTCGTAAAGATTAAGCATATATATCACCTTTGAGTTGTTTCAAGTAAACTGTAACTGTTTCAAAAAAAAATGGCTTGAATGAGAATTATTTAATTGATATTTTAATATTTTATTTTTGTATTTTTTTTTAATAAAATCTAATTTCTCGGTTAATTTATATACCAATATTTTTTACTAACCATATTTCGATTATTGTGCTGTAATTTACTTTTTAATACTTTATTCTCCAAAAATTATCATAAAAAATCCAGACTATCAATGCCAAATTTTTCAGTCCATCTCGAGTCATCCACTGTATATAATTTTCATACCAATTTCGATAAGCTACTGTACAATACTATAAGTAACGCAGGCGTGCTTTATTGCTCTTTAAATACTCATATATGAAACCTCTCACTCGTATCTTAATGATTACTATAAACGTGTTAGCTCCGACTACTATCTATCATACAAAAAAATGGAGGTAAACATTTAAATTATAATAATAATAATAATAGAAAAAAAATCATTTACTCTATGTAATCATTTCCTTTTAAATAACATAAAAAAATAATAATGAAATATTTCGATACAACAAAGCTCTAATGTTTTCATTAAATAATGGAATAATTGATTTATCATTTTCGTGACAATTAGTTTCACTTGTAGACTAACTAATGTTTGAATAGTCCATAGTCGTTACACTCGACAGTCTGATCACTCGCGTATTAGTCCAATCGATCGGGCACTGGTACACGTGGAAATTTCTATATCCGACAGGCACGGACGAAGCTTACTTATTATAAATGGCATCGAAATCCTCACCTGAAACAATAAATACAATTTCATTTCTCTAAATTTTCAATAAATCTTTGAAATAAAATTTAATATCAAAAGTATTTTACTTAATATTAGTTATAGCGTGGTAGATACAGAAATACAATAAAACTAAATCAAAAACCGTTAGTATTCGAGACAATAAGGTTTCAATTAGTGTACATTTGGTAAGTGATTTTAACTGGCAAACCATTAATGTCTTTAAATACATTGGTATAATGCCTAAAATAAATAAACAAAACTACTAGCTTCCGGAAACCTCACTGATGGTAGGCCTTTTATTGCAAGAGGCCGGCTAGGTAGGTACCATCATACCAAGTAGGCAGTGTCAGTTATTCTAATGCAAAAATATAGTATAATGTGTTTTGGTGGCGAGGATACTGTAGCTAGTGAAATAACTGGGCATAAGAGACTTAGAACCAATATGTGGTCTTTCTAAACCAAAATTTTAAATTAATAAAAAAATGTGATAAAAGTATGAAAGGAGTAAAGTCCAAAAAAAAACTTCAAAGAAGATAATAAAGGTAGTTTGATCACCGTGCGTGCTGGTGGCGGGCTGGCGGCCGCCTACTCCGCAGCTCATAACTTGTGGTTGGTGGTGAGCCACGTGAGCCCCTCGTACAGCCCGTCGCCGGACGTCGCGCACGACGGCTGCACGTACCAGTTGCGGTCGCGGATGCGCGTCAGGCCGAGCTTCTCTTGTATCTCGTGCGGTTTCATTGCTGGAATCGAAGAGAGACAATGTCACATGCGTGGAAGATGTGGGTGCAGGAAGGAAATTGAGGGGCTATGGTATGTAAAATGAAACATTATAATTATTTGAGGTGTTAAATAAGGTAATCTGTATGAAGACTGGCAATTTTCATTCGTGGAGACAGTTTGAAACTTCTCTAGGCCTTCAGAATGCATTCATATCATTAACTAAATAATATATGTAATATGTATTAAATGTGTTTTTACGTTGATTTACGAAATAATACGGAGAAGTTTTAGAAGAGTACGGAAATATTATAATTACGGAAGAAATAGTTGTCATGATTTGTAGCAACATTGCAGATAGTTCAAGGTTAAGGCTACCGCTAGGCGACCTCCACTACTGTCAAGTGTGCATTTCAGAATAATTATAATAGAGCGCAGTAAAGTAATAATTCACTAACATAATTATTCAAAAGGAAACAAAGGATCAGCTTAAAAAAAACTTAAGACTACTTAAAATCAATTTGACGTAATCCTTTAATTTTGTGTAAAGCAAAGAAAAAATGGCGGTTTAAGATTATTTATACAAACCATCAGGTAAGTCCTGCTTATTGGCAAAGATGAGTATGATGGCGTCACGCATCTCCCGATCGTTGATGATCCTGTGCAGCTCTTGTCGCGCCTCGTCGATGCGGTCCCGGTCCGCGCAATCCACTACGAATATCAAACCTTGAGTGCCTGAAATTGTTAAGAAAACTCATGTTTAATGGAATCCAGAATCCTCATTAGAATGAAAATCATAAAATATATTTGGCATTTCCATACCTGGTGCTCCTTCGTAAATGCAATGAACGAGGTTGCGTCACATGCTTGCAACATAATTGAAAGAAGATAGCGTGTGACTAACTTCGTTTCGTAGCGTTTACGAAAGAGCAACGGCAGCGAGTCTAAATGACATTTTGGCTGTATGGAAGGACCTTTCCACAGTATATAGTAACCCCCGGTTTCTCGTACCTGGTTGCCTATCATCGACAATCTTTAACCAATGAGCGTTCTATATTTGGTATGTTAAGTTGACATGAGATTTATCAACGTTCGAGAAACCGGGAGTAAGTCTATGTACTTAAAAAAATCATATAAAGCAAGTTGTTAAAAATTTTCAAACGCGTTTTTCTCGAAATGTCATTCGTGTGGGTTGACATGGTTTTACCTATTTGCGTCCAAATATCATATCTAGGTATCATGAATCATACAATTATCCAGACTTTTGATATTTAATATATATATATATATATATATATATATATATATATATATATACATACATATTTGACTTTTTAAAAATTAGCTCTCGAAAACCAGATGTTTTCATAATTTGTCAATAATATTGTCAGAATATAATAATGATATTTATGATAACATTTTTTTGTTCTTCTTATATTTAATGTTTCAAATGTCATGTGGAACTTACAAACATTATTAAAAGGTCTCGCTAAGGTTATTATTTACAGAAGCCTATGCCACTTGAGATTTCGTAAAAATTAAAAGTTTGTTGTAAGCATTATTCCAAATGCAGTCAAAACAAAGCAAAACAAAACTAAACGAAGCATAGCGTTGTGAGGGAATATAAAATGTTTTTGGTAAAAATTTCAATATACATGTACGAGTTTTACATATTGGGACGATATTTTTACTTAGCTTAGCTTTGGCTTCAATCTAGTACGCCTATTTAGGTCAAACATACTTTGCAGCAAATACTGTTGTGAGCTTAAAAGCTAAATCTCTGCTGATATATTTTTGCGAAGGAAATATATTTTTGCGAATTATATTAATGTTATTGTAATTACTCAATTTCACTGAATATATACGTATTAGATCATTTAATATAAATTAATTAATCATATAGATGAAGATAGCAAATATTTAGTACGGAATTTTTTTTTAAACGCTACAGACTCAACGACTCCCATTAGGTTATATCGCGTGTCGGGGGTTCGGAAGCATACACAACGACAAGGACAAATACAACCAGACCGGAAACCATTACTGTATGGTCAATACAAACATCTGCTCCGAGCGGATATCGAACCCGCGACCCACAACTGCTGCGCCACAACGTCGTCAAATTTGAATTGTAAAATTTTCATATCACAATTTACAATCACAAAATAATTTTATTATCTTTCTGATTGTTTTTTTTCTAAATCTGGCATTACTATAAAGCTCCTATCAAGTAATATATATATATAATATATTTAATCGTGAAATTTAAATAATGCAGCGGTAGTGAACCTGCCATAAGTCGCAGGTTCGATTCCCGCTCGGGACACACGTTGTATTGACCATACAGGCATGTGTTTTCACTATGGATGTTTTAGATCTCCGGACCGGACACAAGATACATCTATCCTAATGGGAGCCGTTCAGTGTGTAGCGTTTATTTATTATTTGTATAACTAAATAACTGTAAGATAGAATTGCGCCTCACCTGTGTAATAATGCCTCCAAAGCGGTCGTATTTTGTCCTGCCCTCCGACGTCCCACACGTTAAATTTGACATTCTTATACGTGACAGTTTCGACATTAAAACCGACCGTAGGTATCGTTGTGACTGACTGACCTAATTTTAATTTATATAAAATAGCTGAAATATGTTGATAAGAAAATATATTGAAATTCATTTATGATACAGTGCCAGATGTTATATAATATATGTTCATGAAGCATCGTTTGAGTTCTACTCTGATTCGACTGCAGATGCCGGACCTTGGCAAAGAAACGGCAAGAGTTAAACAGGACCATACAATTAAAACTCGATTCTCATCTAATCTCAATCTTTGTTATACGTAATACTACAATTGAATTTAAATTGGAGGTGAAAAGTATAAGCAGCATTGGTACCATTGCATTTTGTGAGCGACTAAAGCCTAATTCCCATCTACATCACATAGTAATACATGCATTGGGTTCTGGTTTTATTATGAACTACGGTAACTACTATCCCTCAAACAGCTCATTGAGAAAAACATAATATTTATTGTATATGTTAACGTTGGGATGAAAATAAAATGACAAAAAAGTATTCTTTCGACAGCTTACTTGTGGAAAAGTGTTCCCTAATTAGAGTAAATTATTGAGCTCAAGACTCATCAAATGCCGCTACCGCCTTAGAATATTGAAAACAATTGAAACGCGTCCTAGGACTGATGCAGAGCAGCATAATTATTTAATTAATACGAATTCAAACTAATACTTCAATAAACGGCATAATAAAACAGTTTATATTATATTAGAGAACATAAAAACATGGACGACAAAGCAGTAGAGGTATTATATTTGATGCAAAAGGCTATAAACGGAATATCTATTAATTATAAATATTAATTTTTTGTAAAGGATACTAGTCTTTCCGGCAGCGTCGAGTCCCAGCATCAATATCCTCATCTCCTTGTTACCAAAGATTTTCGATAGCAGCTTCCCCATCGTGCTGAGCTCTCCTCAACCGCACAACTGGAACGTAAATACTTTTTATCAAAATATGTACATATGTTGTTAGAATATCATTTGTCGTCAATTCTGTGTTCGTGCGGTTATCTGACAATATCCGTTAATTCTTGGTTAGTAACATATGGTGCGGCCGTTAGAGTTTTGCAAAAATAAACACATCTTGACTAAACTTGTATTGTGCCGAATAAATTAAAAGTTACATTTTAGAAAGATTCAAATCAATGAAATATTCTTAATTTATTGTGCTTTAAATTTTTCCTTACTAATTAATATTATAATTGCGAAACTCTATTTCTCAGTCTGCTTGTCTGCCGCGCATTCCATACCGAATCGATTTAAATGAAATTTGGTACAAAGATAGTCTAGAGTCTGAGAAAAGACATACGCTACTTTTTAATGCGATGAAAGGGTTGAAAAGGGGGATGAAAAGTTGTATGGAAATATCGCTATATTTAGAGCTAGAAACTTATTTTTAGGCTTCAAGACATTCAAAGTTTGTAAAAAGGTTGTATTGCAGAATTTGTATTAAAAATGTTATTCACGCGGTCGAAGCCGCTGGCAGAAGCTAGTAACCTATAATTGTATTCGTAAGTGTTGGAATTAATTTTATAATGTTTTACACTAGTTAGACAGAGAGGCTATACACACTCAAAGAACAGAAGTTTAAGTTTATTAGCTTTATCCAGTGAACTAATACGGGCTAAGTTGATGACAATAAGCAATTATATCTACAAAAATAATTTATTGATCTTTCTATTACTAACGTGCAAGTAACGTTTTATGTTCGTGGTACGCCTTATGAATATATAATCAATTCGAACTTAATTTGTACTTTTAACCATTATTCCTAAAATAACTTAAATTTACTTTCATAGACTAGCGCTTTGGTCGGATTTTATTAATTTTTAAAACACGTTTTCGTGACGCCATTAATTGTTCGCCAAAAAACAAATTTTCATGCTTCTAGTTTCAGAAATGATAGACAACCGTCATTTTTTACTCCTTTAAGGCTCGAATTTCGAAAAATCTTTTTTTAGTTCTCAGTGTTTTCTTTTACGATTTCAAAACAACACTTGTAAAACTGCAGCTTTCTAGGTACAAGAGCTCAGGGTGGGCGTTGTTATGTCAGTCAAGTCTTTTCCTTTTATAAATAAATAGATTATCTTTTAATGTTATCTAAGTAGAACTATTATTTTTGATGAGATTCTATATAAGTTGTGAAAATAATTTTTACGTAATACGTTCCATTTTAAACCACGCTTCCATTAGAGGCCGTTTAACTTTCGTGTTAGATTTCTCGTTTGCACAAACTTTCTCTTTCCTGTTAACGCGTAAAGATAATGTGTAAATTGCCGTTTATTATAAAATAATATATCTAAAAGAATTTAAAAAAAAAAATATTTCATAGGATTTGTTATAATACAATACATGATCACGACATTTGCTAGCACACCTCTTCACCCTTGCCCTTTCGTTACGCACCGGCGACCTGATGATTATTTTACAACACGAACACATCGGTACGGCGAAAATTATATGACTAACACAATATAATACAACTAGCTTCTGTTCACGGCTTTAATCGGAAATAGATTTTTGCCAGTGATATAAAAACGAGATGAAATTTAAAACAGTCAATACCTTGGAATTTGAGCAATGAAGCCGTGAATTACGCATTTTTTCCACAGCAATATCGGTATTTTTATTCTGGGTCTGCTTATTACTTTTATACGGCTTTCACAAGTTACTGGTTTTAACACAGACCTATTACCATCTAACCTCCGCTACCCTAAACGCGAACTAGTAACTTATTGGATAAGATCAAATTACCTATCCTGTTGATAGGTTAACGATTATTATCAGATGTTATGGTGATAACAAATGGAACCGACAGCTTAACCCATTCGGTTTCCCGACAATAGAAACAAAAGTTAAACAATGGGCGTGCCCTACATGTTTTCTGGATAGATAACATGTCAATGTGCAGTCCGGGGAACGGAATGGATACCCATAACACAGAAGCTAAAGGCAGACCTATCTATCTACAAGCGATAAATACGTTCTTCCGTTAAATAAGTTCATATCTATTAATATTAATTAATTTCATAAGACAATTTCAACAAAATGTTGAAATTCACAGAAAACATGTTGAGCTTCTGAATAGTTGAACTCAGTCAATTTATTTTTCTTCTTCTGAATAGTTGAACTCAGTCTCTTTTCTAAGAATACATTTAATGTATATAGAAACGCGGCTATAATTTCGTATCAATTATTATAAAAAGGAATATTATTTAATTTTTAAATTTAAAACAACACCGCGATACATCAAAACAAGTTCAAGTTTATTATATCACAATTAGGTAATAGATAACATAAAGATCTGTTTATGCTAGTCATACATATGACGTCACAAACTAAATGCGCTTCAGTCGGTATCTTGAAGGATATTTAGCTTAGTCGGCGTCATTCTTGCTATGGTTGTCAACCGTACTATAATATAAAGTATTCTACTATATTTCGAGTCTGCGTACTATCTACTGTTGAAGAAATACATAGTACGCAAAATATTATATTTTCAACGACACAACAAACAATGACTTGATTTTAAAAATTTACGAATGCGCTTCTATTTATATTTAACCTTTGACTCATTGTTTGCTACGAAATTATGTATCCGAAAGCACTTGGGGATTTACGGTAAAGACATTTTCAAACATGAACTCGAAATGACGAGAAATGAAAAACTAATGTGAACTAGTGTAAACTAAAAATTTAATGTGATGAGGGTATTTGAATTTTTGGGTTGCCAATTGAATTTCGCACACAGGTCACGGGTTCGATTCCCGCTCGGAGCAGATTTCTGTATTATATAGCCATACAGCCATGTGTTCCGGTCTGAGTATGTTTGTCCTTGTTTTTGTGTATGTTTCCGGACACATATCACTATCCTTATGGGAGCCGTTGAGTGTATAGCGTTTATTTATTTATATTTATTGTATTTATTTAGAAATGTTGGCAACCCTGTACAAGAAACCTACAGCCGGCCTAGATTTCGTCGCGCTATATATAGGTGACAAGGGCCCTTCGACTGAATCTTACGATGTCGCTCGATTTCATACGGACTTCACCTTTTATTTATTCATATCTTCATAAAGTCACACGTATACGTTACATTTCACATGTGCTTAATAAAAGAGAAAACCTTTGACAATGAAAATATTTTTGTTTAACTTTTTAATTGGCAACAATTTTTACAATAGCAAATACGAACATTTTTGTAAACTAAACATAGCTCTAAGTTTTTTTGCCTATAAAAGTATACAATAGACTATAATATTATTTGATATTTGTTTTTTAGTAATCCAAATGGCAGCCATACGATGTGCCTGATACCACCGTGCGTTGCCAACCGAAATGAGGGATAAGAGGAGGTTGAGAAAGAAGAGGAATATGAAGGAGATAAAGGCGACAGAGTTTCGATCAAACCAACTCATCAAACGACGTAAAAATACGAACACTACTAAGTAAACGAAGATTTTATATAAAAATTCCACGAAAGAACCGGCGGCACAATAATTCGTTACTATTAATCAAATTAGATTAGCTTTTACGAGGTGAACAATTATTTATTTCATATCGTATCTTCTACAGTCAGAATAGCTAAAATTAAGGACTAATATTGTTGCAATAAATGGTTAACGACTTTTGTGGCGTGCTGGTGGCTTACTTTGAGCCTTGACCCTCCGTAAGGCAATGGAAGTAATCAGAAATCGGCAGATGTTTGTTATAAAAATCTGTTTCAGTGTGTGGGTCTCCCCACCGTTCCACGGAGAGCACGTTAAACTATGGGCCCTGCGTGTTATCATCTGATAATAATTGTTAACTCTTGATAGGCAATTTACTCTTATCCAATGCGTTAATGGTTCACCCTTTAGGTTGCGAAGGTCAGATGGCAATCTCAGTGAAAAAACTAGTAAACCGTCAAATCAGGATAAGAGAAGCAGACCCTGAGTAAATAAAGGGAATAGTGCTATGAAGAAGATTGTTGTAATCCAATATTTACAAATATCATCGTAATTCAAAACCATTATAGAATAAAACGCTTTTGTGGCTCGGATATAAATCAATAATCGTCGGGGAGAGTGATCGAGCGGTTTGCCGTATTAATGTATTGCGACGTTGACTCGATCAAACATTTGGATGTTAACGGCGTGCTCCGGTGCCATAAAACTTCATATTAGGGTATTTTAGGACTGTTTGTACATGGTACCCTAAATTGGGTCGGCACATCCCCACTGAACATGTTTCTCAACGACGATGATTATGTACGAAATTGTAGACATAAAAAAGTCTAGCAATATACGAGAAACGACATAAGTTACAATTTTGATAAATATTTGACGAATCTGATGCAGCGATAGCGAATCAATTGATGATCACATGTTACACTTCCTATAGGGATACGTAATTATTATGACGGTGTTGTTTCGATAATTATGTTTGTCTTTTTTGACCTCTGACGTTGGAGACTATATAGTACATAGTCTCATACTAATTATTTTAATCATTAGTACAAATCGTCGAATGTAGTATTTATTAAAAAAAAAAAAAAAAACACCGAAACACGGTTTTCTCAAATGAAAAAACAATTATTGAATTAGGTATATGAAAATGTAGAGGCAAAGAAAATTGAGAAAAGCCTACCAAAAAACTCGATTAGATTATACGCATTACGACTCATTACGTTACTCGCGTTTAAGTTGAAATGTTTTGCTTTAGTGAGCCGTGAAAAGAAAACGCTATTCGAACTCGCATAGCAACCGATGATAAAACAAACAACTGAGCAATGAGTGACGTAATATTATAGTCTTTAATGTGACCTAGCAACCAGGAAGCGGCCCTCGTTCAATTAGATCTTATACAGTTACATCCTTGTGTGGTTTCAGACTAGCGTTTATTTTTTTCAAGGGTATACGGTCGTTTATGCATAATATGCTCTTACACGCGCGCTTAATTTCTCGCTTCAAAGAGCCGAACTAGTAGTAGGCTCGGTGTTGTGGCGAGTGTCAGTATCATATAGCGCTTTATATTTCGCGCTTATACGACCTCATAAGCGCGTTAACGCTCTTAAGAGTTGCGCGTGTGGTAACAGACGCATCTAAAAATATCTGCTAAATAAGTCCTCGGTTCCTTTAGACATATTGTGCGGTCGTCAATACACAGTCTGGGGAAGCACATTATTTTAGGCAAAATGGACAATAAATGTGCACAGGGAGGGGTGCCAACAAGATGGTCTGACTCAATGCAGAAAGCAGTGGGTGGAAGCATGCATCGTGCTGTCTACTCCGCATATGACCACGTTCAATAGAAGCTTAAAAACGTGGTCACGATTCTCAGCAGTTAGGGAATGAGAAAAAGAAGTATGCGCTCCCATAGGCGCTTCGAAAAACGAGCTTATAGGCTCGTATAAAAAACGCTGGTCTGAAACCGCCGTTTGTAAGCGCAATGTAAGGATTCCGTCAATGTCGACTGGATTTTCCTTTACAAATTTGGAATTAATTAATTTCAAATTAAATCTCAGACGCTTTTCATCGCACGGGCTGAGATGTATAATTATTTTATGATGGAAAATGAAAGTGGCTATTTATAAAGAAGACTAAGGGAAAATTAATATAATTTTATAAACTGATCTGTTTTATTACAAAAAAACAGACGAGCCTGCTTTAATCATTACAGGCAAAGGTATAATAAAAATATAATATTATGATTGCGGCTAATTAGCTTTAATTTTTTTTACATTCAGATTTCTTGATCTGTTCATCTTTATAATGTATCACAAACGCCAATGATAAATAAAATCTTAGAAAAATTATATAATATTCAGACGAATTGTGAGCCCTATCAACCTTATCATCAGCTTATTTTTATTACAATTTAAATATGACAAGTATTACATAGATTTTTATAATAGCATTCTGGCAGCTCCATCGTCACGAACAGCCAGAATACTATTAAAAAATTGTTATATAAAGTCGTAAATATGTTGTAACTAGTTTACTTCGAGGTAAAAATTATCTTATATAGATAAAACCCTGTCTAATAAATGATTTAAAAAACATACGTACACACGGGCATATGCACTCTATACTGTGCTTCATAATAGTATTCTAAATTGCAAAACATTAATAAACTGATTACGAACAATTATTAAGTACCTGATTATTTTATCTTTGAGTAATATCAGTTTTATTTTTAATTATCAACCTCATATTACAACATTAGAAACAATAATTGATAATTTTGACGACCGTTGTGGCGCAACAGTACTGCTACGCCGATTGTCGAGGGCTGGATTCCCGCTTGAGGCAAATGTCTGTCTTAAGAATCTAGACATTTTTTTTTCTCTACGGATAGTTAGTTGTGCTCCTATTTCTGTATTTTAGAATCGTGTGAGTCCGTAGCCCCGACCCAGGATTTTACTATACTAAAGGGGACCGTTCAATGTGTAGTGTTTATTATCACAAGACCAATACAAGCTCTAGTAGCTATGTTTTAGAGTCTATATTCCAACATTATACATTGTTATGCAAATGCTTAGTCTAAAAGTTCACAAGTTGTTCGGCGGCAGCATTTTTTTTTGTCCTAACACGATTAAGTTACGGATCACCCTTCTATTTCCGACGGGTCAAGTTAAGGGCGTCACCCGATTTCCACACCATTTCCTTCAACCACGGAATACGAATTTTCTATATCGCTGATAAACTAATGGTATACTATATTTGGTACTGCAGTTCCTTCTTTTTTTACTAGTGAATCATATCTTATTGAAAGATTAATAAATAAATAATTAAAAATAAATTAGTTATAAATGCCGAAATTAATAAATAAGGCCCTTTATTGCAAGATGCCGGCTAGGTAGGTCCATCGCAGTGTTAGATATTCTACCGTAAAGCAGTGATCAGTTTGCATTACTGCGTTTCAGTTTAAACTTTGAAGGTCGACAACAAATAAATAAAATAAATAAAAATAAAAATCATTTATTTCAAGTAACAGTGACTCATTTAGTATTTACTGTACAAATAAGGTATAAATTAAAATGAACAATTTACGATATTAAAAATTTTAAATAAAATAAATAATTTTAGTGATTCAATATAAATTGGAAAATTACATAATATGAATTTGAAATAAAATAAAATTACAATTGTTTTAAAATACAATAATATTAAGTGCCAATTAATAATGCAAGTATAAAATAAAATAAGTAAAATTAATTAATTAAATAATCATTATATATTTATTGACATTGCAGTAACATGTCTATCACTACAATGTTGTATATAAGGGCAGTCAAGTCTACATGCAATCATGCTCAGGACGGTGTTGGTGCTGGCCCGCACCCTGCGCAACAAAGTGACACCAACGAATGATGTTGCAAGCGCTCATAGGCTACGACAACCGCTTACCATCAGGTAGGTCGTATGCTTGTGCTACAACTTGATTTTTTTTTTTTTTTTAATACGTAAGGTATTTATATTTTGTGTTACATGTTCAAGACAATTTGTCATGTTTTATAACCTCGCTTTCTTGTTTGTCTTTTTTACTTGTTTGATCGAAAATGTTTAAACAGGTTTCTGATTAAAAAATAACATACAAAGACCCTGGATTAAAGGGAAACGACAACATTATTTGATACAAAATGTTATTATTATTAAATTATAAATAAATTTAAAAAAAAAAACTGAAACTATTCTAAATAGTTCACCAGAGAAATTATCGTCTTTATTTGAATAACAATTTCTTGATTTTTAGTCTTTTTGTTTTTTTATCATTGGACACATTATTCCTTTATATTAAAACTGTTCCTTTGTATAAAACAAGCATACAATTGAATAAAAACGGGACAAAATAAAAACACTTTAATGTGATTAATTTTATTATGTCGCACAAATTTAAATTCTTCATTTCATTTATTCATTCGTAGCTTGTATTACAACTGAACAAAATTGAAAGAACGCCAAGGGATTTATTCAACCGACTATGTTTTCATTTATGACTTTCAAATTATCTTCCTATAAATTCCATTTGTAGATTGAAAATATTTGGAACGGATCATTTAATTGAAATAATTGGACCGTTTAAAAAGTAACGACAATTAACCAACCTCTTAACTAACTTGACGACTTGACGACGTTGTGGCGCAGCGGTAGCGAACCTGCCTTAAACGCCACAGGTCGCGGGTTCGATTCCCGCTCGGAGCATAATATGTTTGTATTGACCATGCAAGCATATTTTCCGGTCTGGGTGTATTTGTCCTTGTCATTGTGAATGTTTCCGGACCCCCGACACAGGATATTACTATCCTAATGGGGGCCGTTGAGTGTGCAGCGTTTACTTTACTTTACTTAACTATACGAAAACAATTTCAATGCCATGATAGCGGTTAATTAGCTTTTATACTTTGAAGCCTTGTCATAATTGACGAGCCTGGCCATTTTCAGCATTAATGAGGCGGCTCGATCGGGAAAGCACTATCCTCCAACATAGACGTGAAGTAACAGTACCCATTCTGTTGCGTTTCAGTGGGAGTAACAGAGGTTCAAACTCCCCTTCATATTCTTTCCTTTTATTTCAATGGGCTTCTATTCTTTGTATTATACTACGGTCACAGTTTACCACCAGATAGGTCGTACGCTTGTTAAAAAAACACAAAATAACCAATCAAAATCGAAGAACTGAAAAACATTAAGTAAACTTAATAATTCGTAACTTCATTAAATTTATTATTAAAACATAATTTTCACGGATAAATTAAAAAGACACGGTTAAATTTAACCACCTAAACGAACCTGTTCGTTAAATCGCGTTTCTTAGTGGGTTAGCAAAGAAAAAAAAAGAAGATCGAGCACGCCGTGACCGCGAACACGGACCGGAGCCAGTATTTTAACGGTAATACAACTAGTTTTTTAAACAATAAAAATATTCCTAATGGAAAAAGACAATCCCAAAACTTTATAAACATCGTAATAAGACAACTTTCTTATTCGATGTGTTTGTAAGCAAAAACGCAAGCGATGATGCAAACGAAATAGATTTAAGCGTTGAAAACTGTAAATCAGAAAATGCTAAAAATCAACGAACGAACCATTCTCTATCCAAACAAGTCAACGTAGTTAATAAAACCGCAAAGCGGCAAAAATATAGCTGAGCATGGATAATGTAAAACAGATACAAAATGTAAATAAATTGAGCCATTTCGAAGGAAAATATTTAAATCAATTTTCTTATATTCATTATTCAGCTTATGACCATTCGACTTTAGACTTTCATGTTGAAACTATTGAAACTATAGGTAAAGTTTTATTTAATGATGGAAAATGATAAGGTGGACTGAACTTTGCTGGCAATTTCGTCATAAAGACAAGGTATTAATGATTAGTTTTTGATTATTTTCGAATGTTAAAGCTCAATAATAAAATCCCAATAATATTATAAATGTGATAGGTTGCAAATACGTCAAACGGATTTAAACGAAATTTTACATACCTACCGATTGCTTTTTATCTGGATTAACATGTAGAGTACTTTTTATCTCGTAAAAAATGTTCGGTTTCTGTGGGATTTTTGAAAAACGTATGGCAGAAAATATTCCTTTAAAAGTATAGACGAGTTATGGAAGATTCCAATTTTAAGGTCATCGCTAAAGAAGCCTCGGACAGATGCAATTCTATAATTTGTTTACGTTAAGAAAATAAGCTCGTACAAGCCGATGGATAAGCATTCACATAATTTTTTATTGCTTATAGATAAATTTAGCAAATTGTTGACAGTACAACAGTCAGCACTTGCAATAACCCCTCGAATCGCAACGGAAACAGGACATGCAGTGACGATTCTGCGCTTGTTATTACACAGGAATCCATATCGTTGGTGAGTCACTGTTGTGTACCCGTTTAGGGTGTGGAGTAATATATCTGGTAATGTTATATCCTATTTACTTTTGTTACGACCATCGGTTCCACAAATAAGACGAGTTACAGACAGTTTTATAAATGTATTTGATTTCTAAAATAGTATATTTTGACCCTTACTGTTTTATAGTATTATTTTTTCATCACAAGCATACGGTCCGCCTGATGGTGAACAGTCACTGAACCTATGAACGCTTGTGATACTGGAAGTATCACATTCGCGTTGCCAGCCCATGGGATAGCAAGGAAGGGATGAGAAAGGAAAACACAAAGAGAACAGAGGGGACGGAAGAATTGACTTCCGCTTCTCTCACTCACCGCACAGAAGGCAAGAGTACTTTTGTTACTTTAGACCGATTTTCTATGAGAGAGTAGTACTTCCCGGTCGAGCCGGACCGTTTGTTCTAGGAGGAGCATGGCTCTACTACTACATAAAAGCGGATATATTTACCTTCCAACGAATATCAAGGTGAAGTAAATAAATAAATAATAAACGCTACACACTCAACGGCCCCCATTAGGATACTAATATCCTGTGTCGGGGGTCCGGAAATAACAGAATTCATACTATTGGTGTTCGTTCGAGAACTTTGTATCCTTTTCAGTCCTCTCCAACTTTATCTCAGGTGCCAATACAATAATGCCAATGGCTTTTCTAGTGAACCTACACAACAGTAGATGCTTTTGTCATGTTTGATGGTATTAAATATATAAATCTTGCTGAAAATTTCCTTACTCGTGTGATCATTCAATCGGATATTCCTACACCGAAACTAAAAATGATATTTAGTCGTTCTGTAGGAGACGACACAAACAACAGTAATGTAAGTGAAACCGAATAAAATTCAAATCCGTATAATACATGTTAAGAAAGAGACACATTCTACAAAGCTATGGCTTACGTTACAGGACTGGATTTAGAAGGGCTTACAATATCACTTTTCAGTTTTTACTTATGACACATTGTAACAGAGTTCATAAACAAAATATAAAGGCGTCGGGATGTGACGACCCCATCGCCCGCTGTTGGGATAACCTCTGTCACAACAGAGATTATTCCACCAGTGCAATCAGTCACACTGGTGGTAGGTCTTTGTTGCAAGAGGCCGGCTAGGTAGGTACCACCGCAGTGTCCAATATTCTGCCGCCAAATAGTAGTGTTTAGGCACTACTGTCTTCCGGTTTGAAGGCCATTGTATGCTAGTGAAATTACTGGGCGAACGAGATTTAAGAACTAATATCTCGAGGTTGGCAACGCGTGAGTGGCACCTACTAATGGTGCTGCAAGCGCTCATAGGCTGCGGCAGCCACCTACCATCAGGTGGGCCGTATGCTTGTTTGCCAACTTCTAACATAAAAAAAAAAAAAAAAAAAAAAACAAGAAAACATTCAACCATATTTCTAAGAAAAACAGCGGAATGTATACAACAAAATGAATAATTTTCTTAATACCTAGTGTAAGTTATAAAAATTGGCGTTGACGTTTTTCATCATTAGTGTAATTGGTATAAATTAAAAGTATGTGAACTTTGCCCCAGGCGTTCTTCGCTTCAAGTCCGGCTCTGGCTACAAAAGACACTAATTCTATCTTTGGACGAATGTCTTTTATGGCTTCGTTTCCCCTCGCGACGTGCACGACGTCCCAATAGTCACAAAGATTTATTGGACGAGGGAAACCTTGTAGGGGACCATGCATCCATGATATTACTAAAAAATAGTAACAAGTGAAATCCATCGTCATAACCTAAGATTAAATTTTGCAAAACCAGCACGAAAAAACCAGTACAACGTTATGAAACCCGATTTCTAAAATGTAGCTCAACGAATTTGGTACGCAGTTTGTTAAATAATATTATGGAAGAAATTAATTGTTAAATAGCACTAACGAGAGAAATACATATCAACCAAGTACAGGCAATGGATTCTTACACTGATAGCACTTAAGCCTTCCATTAGAGCCCAGCGTAACCCAGCGATATAAGTTCCGTAGTTTAAAAAGAAAATTCAACTTAAACCTCTTAAATTTTTCACAGAAACAATTACACCACTTACTGTACTTACATGATACGTTTTGTAATGTTCTGATTAAGGACTTAAAAAGATAGCCATACGGAACATTTCGAAGTATACGAATATTAAGACAGACGCTTACTATCAAGTAGGTCGTATGCTTGCTTGCCAACTTATTCACATAAAAATACAGATAGAGAGAAGGAGAAAGAGATAGTATGTTAAGTGAGAAAGACGTTCTTCATCCTAGCATTATTCCCGGTATTTTATGTACCCAGGGTCTGCTTATTACTCTTATCCGGATTCGACAGGTTACTAGTTTTTACACAGAGCGATTGCCATCTGACCTCCGCAACCCTAAGGGCGAACCAGAAACTCATTGGATAAGAGCAATTTACTTATCAAGAGTTAACGATTATTATCAGATGTTATTGATAATAACCGGGACCAACAGCTTATCGTGCTCTCCGAGGCACGGTGAGGAGACCCACACGGACAAATGCCCAGACCGAGACGGAAATTTTAACAAACATCTGCTCGAGCGGGAATCGAACCCGCAACCGTCGAGACTAAAGGCAGACTCGCTATCCACAACGCCACAACGGTGTCACAACTATATTGTTACACAATAAACAACTATGCCATGAATCCACCAATTCGCAAAACATTCATAGAATTGTGCCGACATAAATCCATTGCGACAAGTAATGCATAACCGCCGCCAAGTGTTTGCGGCTATCTTGAAACACGATGTAAATGTATAGCTTAAGTTGCCAAGGCGGTCCTGAAATCGACGAGTGTCAGAGATAAGAAATCATGTATATGTTTTATTGTTCAAAGTAATTTTGATCATACGAAAGATAATACGAACAAAATTTAATTAAAGGTCTATAAAAAAGATGACATTTTTTATTTGTTTATATTATAAGTGCCGTGTTAATCAACGCATTTTTGTAAGCTATGAATCCTAAACGTCTTTATAGATTTTAAAGAGCCCAAAGAGCATGTAACTTATTAATAAAATATAATCGCGATTTTATCTATACCATACCAATATTATAAAGCTGAAGAGTTAGTTTGTTTGGTTGAACGCGCTAAGCTCTGGAACTACTAATTGGATTTGAAAAATTATTTTTGCATTTGATAGCACATTTCTTGAAGGCAATTTCATCAACATCAAGGTACGATACGATATCTAGAAGTCGAGTAATAAGAAAGAAAGTGCGGGCGGGCGATAAGATGCGGTTAGTTGGTTGAACAGTGCGATCTTACCCGAAAGGAGCGAAGCCGCAGGCACAGCTATAATCCAATAAACCGATTCGGAAGAATTTCATAATTTTATTATCGAATGATTTCAAGACAGAAATGGAACTACTATCTTCAAGAACACTCACTCACTGTTTGGTTTTTTTTTATAATGAACCAGCGGACAATTAAGGTTTGTTATTGTTTATTTTTAAACCCTTCAAAGGAGAAACGAGATGATCGCTTCGAGGAATTTGGGCGGGATTTTGTTGATAGCTTTTTATTGAATAGTATGCCAATGAACTTCCTGCTTCAGTACACGTGTAATAATTATTCATTTTATGATCTGATTAAGATCTCCAAAGAACAAGAACTTAACCCTTGAATATAAGAGGTAATTGTTTTTAGGCGCTGATAATTGGTACGAATCAAGTCAACGGTTTTTTTTTCAATACACATATTACTGTCTTCTAACACATAAAAAATATTGCAATTCTGTTACCGTTTTTATCAGCTACCTTTTTGATAAAATAAACATTTTCCCTGTTTTATGTGACGTTTTATACACGGCGCCGAAATTCACATTTATTATTTGTAGCTACTGTCGTGAAACGCTCGAATAAAGGCAGACCCTTTTGGGTAATAATAAGTCGAAGTTTCTTTAAATAGAATTTGATATCATACTATCTATTTCGCTTATATGTATATCTATAGATTCAATTAAAAAAAAATTAAGTGTCTATTTGCAATTCTAAATTAACAGCTTTTCAATATTTTTCTAAATATTTTCTTAAATTTTTTGTATGCCGGTTCCGACTAATCTCTGAAACGGCTGGACCGATTTTAAGGGGACTTTCACTGGCAGATAGCTGATGTTATAAGGAATAACTTAGGCCACTTTTATTTTAGAAAAAGAATTAGGGTTGCATGCAATAAATAAAAATCGGTATACCTCGCGAGCGGAAAGGCGCATCTAGTTTGACTTAAAAATCGTGAAGTTATAGATTTGCATTTTATTTTGCTCAAGTTTATCGTTACCATTATAATTTAATGTTTGGGTTTAACATTGTAAAAATTCACCGTAATATATTGTATATTACGGTCAATTTTACAATGAATTTTAAAATTGGCTGGATGCCGACTGCATTTTCGTAACCTTAATTTCCGAAAACAAAAAACAGCGAGTTAAAATAATGTAACTGGAGAATGTCGCTGACTCCGCTCAACGCCATTTTAACGTCCACTGTTTAATGGAGATCGTTCAGATTTTGCATTTTTGCTTTAATCATATAACTTTTAAATCTTAACCAATAAAAAGTTTTTAAGCCTTCTGCGTATTTCCTACACATAACCGGCGTAAATTATAATAATTGATTAAAAAAACTATCTCAAAATTAACGACATTATTATGTAAATATTTCAATAATATAAGCAAACGGAAGTCGCTTAGATATATGTTGATCGAAAACAAGCAATAAATCGTCTAGAAATAGCAACCATACACATATTACATATGTACATAATTATGTACCGACTACAGACATCACGATTTAAATTCTAGGTCAATGAACAACTTCTACTCAATGATTTCAACTAGTTCAATTGATAAAATCACTGGACAGACGGAACGTATACTGAACTAATATTAAAGTACATATACGATAACACAAGAATAACATAGACATTAAAATGTACATTGTAACTACAATTAAATATTAATCGCATCGAAGCAAAATAAACAAGTGTTCGAATTCAGTAATTAGTAAGAAAATTATTCATATTAGCAGGTTCGGCCACGCGTTGTTAAGGCAACAAAGGATTTAATGAAATGAATCAAATGACAGACATGTGTTTGACATTGGCAGTTTCAATGTAAATAGATCTCCTATTTACTGTCTGTACTATAAATATGTCCCCATATAAACTTTAAGTATGCGAAAAGTCAGTGCTACGAGTGCGAAATATGCTTTAAAGGCCCTCCGTAGTTTTAATAAAAGTATCATAAGTTTTACTTTTCGCTTTTATTAATTAACTAGTAATAAGCGACTGCGCTCCAGATAACGTAGTTGCTTTTTGATGGTTCCAAACTATCCAAAGAACCAAACTTTTTGAAGAAAAAATAATATTTTAACATTTTTTTCACGTGGAAAACATTAATCAGTATTTATTAACACAACAAAAAGAAACTTATGTGAAAGCTAGAACCTTGCGCTATAAAATAAATCACGATTTTATTGCCTAAATTGTGATAAGAAATTGATTTATTTGTAATCCACAATCATACTATTCAGTAATTAATTTTATTCGCTTCATAATAAAGTGAAAACGCCCTCCTCCTTTATAGAGAACGCGCTTTAACCATTTATCTATGAGTAATACAAACTCTACATAGAGCCCAATAGGCAAAGAGCAGGACATTTTCAGGCTTCAAAGAGAATCACTAGAGAAATCTACCTAAACCAACCTAGAGAATCACTATACGACAAACTAGACGGCCATAGAACTCGTAGCAGGGCCAAAGTGAGATAGATGGCGTGGATAAGGACCTCAAATTAATTGGTATTAGAAGCTGGAAAGAGAAAGCCATGAACAGATCTGTCAGTCTACAACCCACCTTGGGCTGTAAGGCCTAAGATGATGACAATGATAAAAAACGGTTAAAACCAAACTAATCAAATGATAAATTATTGTAATTTCAAACCATCTATTGACATTGTATAAAACATTTCTAATAACAAATTGCACTTTAAAACTATTTATTACAAGATGTTCAACTCCACAGATCAAAGCTGTAAAGAAATGAAACCATACAATAAACTAAACGTAGCTATTGCTAAGCCCGTGTGGACTGAATGGAATTTGTGTCGCAACCGCTCAATGCGACGGTGGACCGCAAAATGTATTCCAAACCAAGACCTTAATTGAGTTTCAAACTAGAAAATTCAAGATCCAATGTGACACGGCCCATTTAACACTTTAATAGTACCGAAAAAAGTAATGATTTTAACTTTAATAGAACACAAACATTTTACGACGAAATCATATTTATTACCTAACGAAATAAATTTTAAAGCTAAGTTTGCATAGTATTTTGATATAACAAAATATTTTTATACTATAACTATAAGCGTTTCTACTATATAGTTATCTCCGTAGCGAACAGTCGCTTGTAGCGCTGTGACACAAGCGATGGCCATCTCAAAAATGTGTAGAAGAGAAAGAAAGAAGAGGAGGGAATATCAAAGAGACGAGGAAGAAAAAAGAAAGTGAAATTTAACTTCCAACACTGAGAGTGTCAACTACATCGACGAACGACATACACACAACGAACAAACAAAACACACAAACACATCGACAACACATAGAAGAAACGCAACAGTTACGATATCCTTTGAGAATGCCGAAAACAACAAAATTCCACTAATACAAACTTAATTGTAAAAGCCCACACAATATTATCAAATCGAAGAGACAGTTACAAGAATAATCCTTGAACAGAACTAAACTAAAACACAAACACTCGAGGCCTTAATGCTTAAGTAGACCTGTCTACATGAGACTAAACTATAAATATTGTTCTAGCACACTTCGTTTGGCATGTATAAGGTGAAAAAACTTTACTGTAAACGTCCCCCGAAGCTCATTCAGCTGGTGTAAACATCACTTGCCCGAGTAAAAAGGGGTTGACGCTTTGCGTACGATTATATTTAGATACGCGTAACATCGTACCGTAGAAAGTAACTATTTATGGTTTATCGGTCCAATGGCATCTTCAGTAATAGATGTGGGCACACGCGATCGCGATAAATTTTTCGTGATAACGGTTTTCCAAGTATGTAGTGTTTTAGTTACTACTTAGGTAAAGAATTACCTGAAACTAATCTAGTTATACTTCATAAACATTTTTATTATTTATCATAAGCGTTTTAATTTCATTTCTCTTTCAAATGACCTAACTAATATTGGAAAAATCTGAACCTCATATCCAAAATCTATTCAAAAACCTAGCACTTTTACCAAATATGGACAAAATAAAAAGGTTTCAGAATAAAATCTTACGTTTACATTTATAAGATTAAGACCCAGAATCAAGAAGATCACTACCGTTACAAACATTCAAGCAGGTGTAACCATGTATCAGTCGATCGCACCTAGCTTTTATTAAATCGTGAGCCGACGAGCGAGAATGTGGACCGTATCGCGCATTGTGTCGTAATGAGACACTAATAATACCTCCTCATATTGAAAAGACAATGGAAGTAATTAAGTTATCACGACACGCGCGTAACTAGATAAGGATCGTAACTTTCCTAATGATGATATCGTTTCCTTTTAGAAAACTTACGGTGACATATTCAAGAGTTATTCCTTCAAAACATCAAATCTCACGTGAATGTAATTTAGTTTGTTGCTATAACTTCTAGAATCCTTCGAATGTGAAATTGTTACCTCTTTTTACATGGTTGTCAATATGCAGACTGCATCAACCGAGAAAGATCCGGTCTAGTATCGTAATCTGATCTACCAAGCGTTGATTCCGTGGGTATTCACTAACTAAATCATTCATCTTCAATGGAATTATATAAAAAAGTTGCAACACTTCAGTATAAGCCATTTGCGAATAATTTCAAGAAGTCATCTTTAACCATTATTTTTTAATTAGCATCTGCCCGCTACTTCATCCGCGGTAACATTAGGATTGACTCTAGAGGCATTTATTATATTCGTAGGATTAGTAGGATAAAATAAACATCCGTTTGTTATATTACATGCAATACAGCACAGACTAGAATAAAAAGAAAACAGTTGTAACCTGTATCAATCACCTAACCAATTACCGTCTAATGATATCTCATTACAAACAATTAAAACCACTATAGTATGAGTTACAGATATCTATAAGAATTCTAGTCCCTAAGACATATGTAATAGAGACTGAAGAAATATTATAAAGGAGTGTCTACAACGGCCACATAAAGTCGTGCCTCCGTTGTAGGCAGTTATGGGTGCATGTAATAGCAGGGCGATACATCGTCGACGTACCAAACAACAAGCCGTCAACTAGTGTCGACTCGCCCGATGAATACTAATTGGATGTAACGGATTTGTGAATTATTAAATTCTCTACACGAGGATTACATTCACGAGTATTACAATTATAACACTAAGCATACATTCAATGATTCATTGAACTAATTATACCGATTTTGTACTACTGTTTGTTTAATAAAATGTAATATTTTTGTAGATAAAATTCAGCTTAATTTTATGGATAATTCATGGATATGGTCAGTCTGACATCCAATGTTACACCCATTTGGTCCTCGCATTGAATCCCGGATCCAATTTAGTGTATTCAAAGAAGGTGAAATTTCATAAGTATACTTGGACAGTTCTACTTAGTATGCTGTGTGTATGACTGTATGTATTTATTGTATGTTAGTTTGTTCATCGTTAACAACATATGATGAATGAAATGATAAATGATGAAATTTTCTAAGTAGGTACACTATATTTAAAACAATTCTTAGTATATATATAAATAAATAAGAAAAGGGGAAATGTTATATGCGATCTTTGAAATATGATTAATTTTAAATTTTATTTTTGGTCCATAACGTATTTGGTACATTTTATTAATCTTAACCGTTAGCTGCTTTTATATTTTGGTATATCCGTTATACAGGAAACTATAAATTTCAAACAAGTGAATTAAAATGGAGATTTGTTTATTCTACATCAAGAGTTATTTCTAATATTATAAAGAAGCTATAGCGTCTGCTATAAGGAAGGTCAGACAACTAACTGACATATAAACAGCTACAATTATATATTTAAGCTATTTTTATACAGTGATGTCACACGGCATCTTTCAATGAGGTAAAGCTGCCGACATTAATAGTATTTTTATTTTTTATTATTCAGAAGACATTCGGGCGATTTATAATTTAGGAGCGTGAACCTCTCTTAATATTTTATTATAAAAATAAAGCGATTTGAAAAAAATACATGTTTTAAGAGTATAAGTTTAAGTTATTATAGATCGCGTTTTTTTACTAAACTTCATCATATTCAAAATTCATATAAAAGATTTAACCTAGCTACATTTTCTTCGATAATTCTTTTCTTATTTTTTAACGGTACTTTAAAATATATTCTCTTATATTATTACAATTTAAAATTCCCTGAAAAAGATCTAGATTCAGTGAAAATAATAAATCTTCGTCAACATTGTTTCGAAAACAAATGTTTTACAGCCATTGTACCTAGCAAGTGAACCGAACATTTAAGGAGAGTATTAAGGACAAACCAAAATAAAAACACGATCGGCTCTTATCCGTTTTCTATATTTCTCTCTCTATATATAATCCCGTGGCTAGTGTGTACTGGCTGACGGTCGGAGAGTGAATGCCACGCTCGCCTCTCTGACCGTCCGCTTTTATTGTCATTGAAAGGCGCGATAACGCACGATGCGTTATCGCGCTCACCTGCGTCTGCGCGGGGTGAGGGAGGGGGCGGGGACGCCGCACATTCCCGCACCACCGCGCAACTAGTATCTACAACTAGTAAGCGTGCTTAATCTATAATTATATTCTATTTCTTATTTCTTTGATTTGCTGTCCGCAACATTCTCCCCCCGGCGCAGACTCGTCGCGTCGACTTCTACTGGGAGGACAGCAATCTTCCTAGTCGGTCGCCTGAAGACTCCTCCTTTCGTGCGAACTTCAGCGCTTCTTATTTCGCCGTCGGGTCCAGGGAAGACTCTCTCGATCACGCCGCGTGGCCAAACATTCCTCGGTAGTGCGGCGTCGACGATAACCACCAGATCTCCAGGGCGAAGTTGTCTCTGACCCTTGCTTGGGTCCCCTCGAGGTACGAGTGTGGGCAAGTACTCTCGTACCCATCGCCTCCAAAATTCATCTGCCAGCGCTTGTGCTGCTCGCCATGCCTGTCGATTCGCAGGGTAGCAGGGTCCGGTCACCGGTAGTCCAGATGATGATCCCAGCAGGAAGTGGTTCGGCGTTAAGGCCTCGGGATCATCTAGGTCCACTGAGACGGTGGTCAATGGACGAGCGTTGACTGAGTGTTCAGCTTCGATGAGTAGGGTCTGTAGAGTCTCCTCCCGCGGGTACTTCTCTCGTAGCATTGCGTTCAGGGCAGATTTGATTGAGCGGACCAACCGCTCCCATGCTCCGCCTTGATTCGGAGCCCCTGGCGGTATAAATCGCCAGCTGATGCTTCTGTTGACGCAGTATTCTCCCAGCGCCGCGTCCCATTCTTCAGACGCCGCGCGAAGCTCGGCGTTGGCCCCTCGGAAGTTCGTCCCGTTGTCCGAGTATATGATCGCGGGCCAACCGCGTCTGGCCGCCATCCTTCTTAGCGCCACTATAGCTGAGTCCGAAGATAGGCTCGCTGCTAGCTCGATGTGCACGGCGCGAGTCGTGAGGCAGGTGAATATGGCACCCCACCCCACCTCTTCTCGTGGCGCCTTCCAATGGTGACGCCCATTGGACCGAAGTAATCCATCCCGACGTTCGTGAAAGGTCGGGTGAACGGGTCCATCCTGGCCGTCGGCAAGTCACCGAGGCGTGGTACTCGAGGCGTGGCTTTTCTGACGGCGCATCTCTGACACGTTCTGGCTACGGCTCGGACGGAAGGCCGCAGGTGAACGATCCAGTATCGTTGTCGCAGGTCGTTGATCACACGCTCGTGACCAGCGTGCCCTGCCTTTTCGTGTTCATGCTGGATGATCATTCTCACGACTTGATGTCGGCCGTCGAGGATGACTGGCTTCTTCATGTCTTCCGGTACGTTAGCTGCATTAATCCTTCCTCTTGCTCTCATAAGTCTATCTTCGCCTATACTTGGATCCAGTTTATATAGGCGACTGGAGCGAGAGACGGGCAGTCCTCGTGTAAGCGCTTCCCATTCGTCTGCAAAGCTTTCTTCCTGTATTCTTTCGAGCCATAGTTTTTCAGCGAGTTTCATGTGCCGCACCTCCAGAGTCTTCGCTTTGCGTAGCCACTTCTCGGCCATCATGATGACGATAGCTGTGGTGCGCTGCAAGGTGGTCCATCTGGAGATCCGGTTCGGGTCCGGCATCGCCTGCCAGTGGGACGGGCTCGACTTGTTTGTAGCGTGGTAGACTACTTCCTCTTCAGTCTCTTCCGTGGTTGTCTCTCGAGGCCATTCTTCGTCGGGTAACCGGAGGAAGGTCGGCCCGTTTAGCCATTCGTCCCGGGGCCCCTCTACGTACTTGGTGCGCGTCGCATCGTCTGCTGGGTTCTTGTTAGTCGGAATCCAACGCCACTGTTTCGGGCTTGTCGCTTCGGCTATTTCGCCAAGCCGATGGGCGACGAACGGCGTATATCTTCTTGCGTTCGTTCTGATCCAGATGAGGACTGTTTTGGAGTCAGTCCAATACGTCGTTGAGTCGGCATTGATGTTGTGCTCCTTCTTGAGGGAGCTCGCGAGTCGTGTGCCTATGACGGCCGCCTGTAGCTCCAGTCTCGGTATGCTTATGATTTTCAGTGGAGCAACCTTGGCCTTCCCTGCAGCTAAAGCTATCGCAACTGTGCCATCGCTCTTCTCTATTCGCCAATATGCGACTGCTGCGTACGCGAGTTCGCTTGCATCACAGAAGATGTGTAGCTCGCGTCTGACGTCATTCTTGCTGACTCCGTACCATCGTGGTATCCGCAGGGTTTTGATGGTTTCAAGTCCTTGCATCCATTCGTGGAATCGTTCGGCTAGCTCTTGGGGTATTTCGTCGTCCCAGCCAACGTCCGTCTTCCAGAGTGATTGTAATATTATCTTCGCCACGATCGTATACGGGCTTAGGAATCCGAGCGGGTCGTAAATCGACATGACCGCGCTCAGTGTCTCTCTCTTAGTCGGTGCGCGACTAAGGGATTTCACTTCTTCGTGTACCCGGCTCATGTTCGTGTTGAAGCCGAGCTCGTCCCTTCGCGAGTCCCATATCAATCCTAGCGTTCTGCTTGCGTCGAGTCCCATCATCAGGTGAGTTGGTAAGCTGGAGTGCAACTCTGGAGGTATATTTGTGAGGACGCCGCGCTCGTTGGTGTCCCACCCTCTCAGAGTGAAGCTCGCTTGCTGCTGCACATAGTTCACTTCATCTACCGTTCTTCTGGCTTCCTCTTTATCGGCGAAGCTTCCCACGAAGTCGTCCATATAGTGATTCCTGGTGATGGCCTCGTAGCCTGCGGGATGCGTATGTATGAAGTCCTGTGCGTTCTTATTCCGAACGCTGTGTGCGATGAAGGGGGAACTCGAAGCGCCGAATATAAGCGACGTCATCTTATATCTCTTCGGCGGGTTCTCTCTATCTCTACCCCGCCAGAGAAACATCTGGGCTGGCTGATCAGCCGGTCGTACTTTTATCTGCAGGAACATTTCCTTTATATCGGCAGTGACTGCTACTGCTCCTTCTCTGAACCTATACATTATGCCGGGTAAGGACTGTAGTAGGTCCGGTCCATCTAACAGCTGGCGGTTGAGGCTGGTGGTACTGGCGGTGGCTGAGGCATCGAAGACTAGTCGTATCTTCGACGGCTTATTTGGGTTCTTAACGGCAAAATGTGGTAAGAACCACGCTTTGTCGCTGGCTCCTTCGGTACCATCACATTCCGTGGCATATCCCTTCTGGAGTAGATTTTCTATCTGAGTGGTGTAGTTCTCGGCAAAGGCGTTGTTCTGATCCATTTTCCTTTCTATCGTGCGGAGGCGACGGAATGCTTGATCTATGCTAGGCGGCATCGTCACGTCGTCGCGACGCCATGGTAGCCCGACCTCGAAACGTCTCCCGACTCTCTTCGCCGTTGCATCGAAGATCTTCAACGCGCGTTCCTCGTCGGGCCGCTTCTTCTCCAGCAAGCTGACCCCCAGTGCGTCTACGTTGAAGTGCTCCTTCACCAGCTCTTCCAGTTGGTCATCTCGGTATCGGTGATGTAAGTGATGGACTACTTCATTTGCCTCGTTTATTATTTGACGGGGTATCGTCCCCAGTACGACCCATCCGAGCTTAGTCTCGGCTGCCACCGGTTGTTTCTTTTTTCCGATCTTCATCTTCTTGGTCATTATAAGATCCCAGTTGTCGGCTCCGATCAGAAGGCGCGGGCGCGCACCTTCATAGCAGACGTCCGTCTCTTTCATTCCCCGGAGGTGACGATAATTCAAAACCCCCCGGGGTACCGTCTGTCTACAAAGCGTTAAGTCCTTAACCGTTCTCGCCTTTATGCGGTACTCATCCGCGTTCTTGCCCTTAATCAAAAGGCCAACGGTCTTGCTTTCTGCCTCTTCCGTTGATGCGTTTACTCCGAGCAAGTTGAGTTTCGTTGTCGGCCCATCTACGCCGATCTCATTCGCGAGAGCTTCGTCGACTAGTGTGACGGTCGAGCCTTCGTCTAGCAGGGCGTATGTGTCGACGTCGCCTGCTGGTCCTGATATAGTGACAGGACAGACTTTCAATAGGACGTCTAGATGGCTGTTGTGTGCCACGGCTGCCGTCATCACTGCTTCTGCTGTGGTCGTCTCGTTCTCTGGCGTACTCGTCGTCGGATGAAGGAGGTTGTGGTGCGGCCGTCCACAATCTTTGATGCTGCATGCCTTCGCTTTGCATAAATATCTTCTATGTCTTCTCTCTAAGCATTTGAAGCAAAGGCCTGAGCCTTTCACCGCTTCCCACCGGTCGTTCATCTTCATGGTCTTGAATTTAGCGCATTTTGGAAGAGGATGAGTTTCGCCGCAACAGATGCATAGTGCGTGCTCTTCGTTCACCGTCGTGGTAGCAAACGATGCTTTTCTAGTTTCGCTTCGGCGCGCTGATGTCTTCGCCGTGTAGTTTTCCTTGCGGGCAGCGGTAGCGGTCGTAGCTGTCCCTGCATATGCATGGCGAAGGCCTCTGTCGGCTTCGCGCATCAGGAAGTCGGCTAGCGTGACGATCTCCGGCTCCATGTTTCCTGCCTGTTCCTCGGCGTAGTCACACCAACGCGCTCTCAAGTGTGGACTCAGCTTTTAGATTACTTCCCGAGCTAACATCGGGTTATTCAGGTAGCCCCGATGATCGATGCTTCGCAGGACGCAAACGATATTTTGCAGTTTAACTGCAAAACTGTTCAGCTCGATGCTCGATGATCCTGGGCGAGGTAGCTTCTTCAGGTCGTCTATGGATCGGTCGATCAGCACCTCGGGTCTGCCGAAGCATTGTTCCAGTGTCTTCATTATAATTCTGGCGTCTACAGCGCTGTGTAAGAGCGCGGCGACCGCTTGACGTGCCTCCCCCCGTAGACTGTTCCGGAGGCGGGCGATGTTCTCCGTCGATGAGAAGTTGTACAAGCGCGTGCTATCCTCCATAGCTGCTTTAAAAGGCAGCCATTCGTTCGGTTCCCCGGAGAAGGCAGGCAAATCCGTGACTTGGCGCGGTGGCGGTCTGTTGCGTGCCATCTTTTCAATCGCCTCTGCCAGTTGCTCGATGCCCCTGTTTCTCCTCGTAGGAGTAGGTGATCGCTGACGTTCCCTCTGAGGCGTAGGCTCGCACCATTCGACATGCCGTGGCTTCGTCTTTTCTACAACCGGTTGTTCCAAAGGTAACGGCTGTCTGTCCTCGGTTCTCCGTGACTCCGTCGCGGTTTCGGGCGCGCTTCTCCTGAGCCAACTGTCGACCCGTTGTTCGACTTGTTCGTCGACGTCTCGGGTTTCATTCGGGTCGACTCGGCTTCCTTCGTCTTGCAGTGACGCGATTTTGAACGCGAAACGTCTCTTGACCATTGGTTCCTCCATTTTCAGTTCGCGGCGTCGGATTTCCAGCAGGCGCTCCTCCATCTCGAGCTCCGCTTCCCTCATCCTTTGAGCGGTGCTTTCTGTCGATCGAACTGATGCCGGCGCCGGTGGATACTGTCGTTGTGCTGTCTCAACAACGTCCGTTCTTGTTTCCGTGGCAGGTGGCGCAGTCCGGTCGGCTTCTCGATGGGCTTGCCCTGACGTCGTCGCTGATGGAGAGCGTGGCGCTTCTTCAAAGCGGCGTGGTACGCTTTTCGCGGCCTCTGCGTCACCGCATTGGCTCCTTGTGATGACCATTTCGGATGCTTGTCTCGGCGGTGTCCTGTTTCTTTGCTTCAGCGTTCTGAGGATCGCGGATTCCTTCTGTCTTGCTTGCGGCGTTCTGAGGATCGCGGATTCCTGCTGTCTTGCTTCAGCGTTCGTAGGGTCGCAGACTCTTCAATCCGTGTTAAAGGATCAGGGATCGGGTGATCCGGCTCGAAGGACCAAGAGATCGGGTAATATTAAGGACAAACCAAAATAAAACCCAATCGGCTATATTTCACTCTCTATTTGTAATCCCGTGGCTAGTGTGTACTGGCTGACGGTCGGAGAGTGAATACCACGCTCGCCTCTCTGACCGTCCGCTTTTATTGTCATTGAAAGGCGCGATAACGCACGATGCGTTATCGCGCTCACCTGCGTCTGCGCGGGGTGAGGGAGGGGGCGGGGACGCCGCACATTCCCGCACCACCGCGCAACTAGTACGCGCAACTAGTATCTACAACTAGTAAGCGTGCTTAATCTATAATTATATTCTATTTCTTATTTCTATGATTTGCTGTCCGCAACAGAGAGCGTAAGTAAAAATGACGTAACTCTATCATTAAAACTTGCATGGGTTTTTGTATTTTTTTTTTATATCACGGTATCTATTATATACCGTGAAAAAACTATTTTCTTCTTAAGTAACCTTTTAAATTAACCCACATCATCGAAAAAGGAGAAATATCCGAAAGAGTCAAATATACCTATTTAAGTTGCTTTTAACTAAAAGCTATGTTTATTCAATAATAAAAATAACCTGAATCACAAAAAGTAGTGGGATTTTTTGGTGGGAGGACTTTATTTAGTCATATAGTGAACTCCATATGACGGTATGTACCATAGGTAAATCATGTGAGGACTGTTTTTTATTTTTATATCTTGAACTAACTTCCGCCACTGAATATAGATTTTAATACAAACTTTTACCGCCATTTCACCCCTGCAGGGGTAGAATTTTAGAAAATATTAAAACACATGTTTATCTTTAATTGTTCGTCTTAAAACAAAGTTCCATGCTTCTAGTTTTAAAAATGAGACTTTCCTACAAACTCTCAACCTCATTTAATAAATTCAGCTTTCACAGTCCAAGGGTTTAGGATGGGTGTTTATATGTTAGTGAGGGCACATTCTGTGGTATCAAATATATATATTACTAATTAAAATAATCATACAATAAACTTACATCGACAAGACACCGCGGGTAAACCGGAACCATTCCACTCTGCTGTATTGTTTCAGAAACCTATCACAGCACTACAGTTTCTATCTGGAGATACGCACACATAACCTGCAACAATATGCAAGTTTATAATTAGACATTCATACAATTAGCATAGATTTTTACTATAATCATTGAATTTGCATTCTCTTTCTCATTTGTATTCAACTGAATATTAGAAAAAAGGAAACCAGGCTTCAAATATCAAAACCAAAAAATATACATTTTTTAAGAAATCGATGCTCAATAAATGCTGAAACACAAAGATGCAACTTCTGTTGTAGAATATTTTTTTGCTTTTCAGTTTTGCAGTCGGTTTTATGTTTTTCCAAATTTAGTCAGTTGAAAGAGAAGGCAGGTTCTCAATTCGTCTCAATATTTTTTGCTTTTTTAGGGCAAATTTTAGTAATATTTTCTTTTATATATCATTGTCATCACGAGCGTATATTTTAGAAGTAGAGCCTCACTGATTCGTTCGCCGAGCTGAGCGACGTCCCGTCTCAAGCCCAATATAGAAGGATGAAAAAGGAAACGCTTTCATTGTGGCGCAGCAGTAGCGAACCTGCCTTAATCAAAAAAGATCACGGGTTCTATTCCAACTCGTGGCAGATTTTTTTATTGACCATAAACGATGATCTGTTAATCATAAAATCATACTAATTAATATTATTTCCATATTCAAAAGCAATATACTCAACGATTACATCGTTGTCACGAAAATTGAACGAATGTAATTTGTATTTCAGCCAAATTCGAACTTGACTTTGACCATTATTAAACTGCTCAACTAATTACAAGAGCACTCGACTCAAACTTGGCCCACCGAAAGCAATTAAAACAAATAATTTCAACCGTAGCGTGCCTTTGTGAACTATTTGAATGTTAATTTCTTATACTAAAATACGACGGTAACATTTTCATCCGCAATTAATAATGAAACTAGTCGTTTTCTCAGAATAAGTATAAAGCGTCGTGGTTGAAAATAAAAAAGGTTTGACAAGCGAGACATATTGAAAAGGTTACAAGGTGAACCTACAAATAGTCTTTTTATTAGACGTATACCCAACGTGTTGAGAGAAATTTAGGAGATTTAAAGTAAATAATAATTTTGCATATATTGTAGTAGCCGAAAAACCGAATAAATACGACACCAAGGTCGTTATCATCTCGACAGACGCCCAGGAATAAGTAGGTTACTATTACATTTAATTATAACTGACATCTGAATTAGCTAGCTATGTATGAAACTTTATTACTTTTAATAGAATAGAAAATAAAGAATTTATACCATAGTTATTTCTCTGTTATTTATGTATCTTACATTATGTATTTAGCTGTTATTTTAGCAAAGACATTTTCGCGATAGTATATATGATTCTAAATATATTTTGCAAGTTAATTTTTAAAAGAAAATGTACTAAGATGAGATATCTTTTTTATCACATTAATGGGAATGTTCTTCTTTTGTTAAAGTCTAAGAAGTCCTGAAAGATTAGGAGTACAATTTGACAAACTGCCATTCTATTAATCATTAATTTCCAATATAAAATAATAAAATAATAATAAAACAACGCTACACACTCCACGGCCCCCATTAGGATAATTATATCCTGTGTCGGGGTCCGGACACATTCACAATGACAAGGACAAACACAACCAGACCGGAAAACATGCCTGTACGATTAATACAAACATCTGCTCCGAGCGGGAATCGAACCCACAACCGTCGAGGCTTAAGGCAGACTCGCTACCCACAACGCCACAACGGTGTCAAATATTATTTTCTTAGGTTTCCTAGAATGGCAGTTAGTGTCTATGTGAGTCTGTGATATATTTTATGTCAAGGTACATTCTTTATATAACATATTTATTTCCTAATTCCGAAATATAAACCATGTGTGAATACATAGCTCGTATGTAGTCTGAGCTTCCTTCCTTACAATCATAAGCGATAAAGTAGCGATAAAACAGGGTTTTTCATAACATAATTTCGCACAACGCTATTCTGGGCAACACATGGACAAAATATATTTATCTTGTTGTCAAGTTCAATTTCGATAGCAATACTGACTGTTCAACATTAAAATTAAACTACTATGGATTTAATAAAATAATGTAGTCACACATCGTTTTTTTTTTTTTTGCTCAAGGTTTTTTCAAATTGTCCTGTAGCTATTTTCCTACAATTAAAGACAGGTTTTGTATCTTCACACGTGTTACTTTACAGAGAAATAATTAGGGAATCAACCTTGCGTTTTTCATATATTTTTTTTTTGATTGCGTATTGCTGTTGGCCCTACCGGCCTTGAAAGCTTCATCGGGCAGGGCTGGCTGAGTACTGAGAAACAGCATAGAAAAGGGGCAGCCTTCGCGGAAGCCTACAATTGATTTCGTCCATATGTTGCCACCTGCGAGACCGAACCACGGCTATGGACGTTGTCGTGAATGGAAGCGACGCTCCGAGCGCATTCTAATCGATGGAGCGACGGTGTGCAATTTCATCTGTCTTCGTTATATTAGTGTAGAGCCTGTAGAGATTGAGTACCACTTTATTTACATTTGGCGAGTAATACAATCTATTAATAAACTACAGTATAGTATTGCAAAATTCAGATTAGCAACGACTACACACCTAATCGTCTATTTCGATCTTTAATAACTAGAATCGAATCTGTTTATTCTCAATATTAACGGTTCCTAAAAGTAAACTATTAACGGAAAACTAAACACCACATAAATTAACAAAGCAGTTTATGAACTAGACACCGTATTAACAATTGGAGTGCCTTATTTATACAGCATTGGACAGTGAAAAAAATAATGTATTTAGTAACGTCACAGTAACTGCTGTTTCGCTTGGTGCAAAAAGTTAGAATGCCGGAAGCCTAATCTCTCAGCCTCTCTATACCCTTGGGTTGGCAACTCGCAGGTGATACTTCAAGTATCGCAAGCGCTCATAGGTTGCGGTGAATGCTTACCACCAGGCGAACCGTATGATTGTTTGCCAACCGTAATGAAATAAAAAAAAACGAATAATACTATTATAGCACTAATGGAGATACGGGGTTTTGTAGGATTAGCAACTCAATAAACTCTACGGTTGCAGCTTACAAACGTATAGGATTCCGTGAATCGGTTGCCATCCGCTCCGGACACCGTCGTGCATGACAAACGAGTCACAACGCATGTATAACGAAACAAACATGATGATATTTAGAGTTCCGTAGCCCAACGGCATAAACGAAACCTCTTATTTATATTATTAAACTTGTCTGTTCGTCTATATGTTACAGTTATTTTAAGACTTTTGGAACATTGTACTATATAGATGACATTTAAAACCGACATTGAAGCCTCAAAAGCTCAACAGTAGAAGGGCCGACTTCGCTCCGTTAACGCGAGTCGCAGGTTCGATCCTGACCCACTTGGGCTACTGTCGTAGCCACTTCTAGCGCAAGCTTCGAGCTTATTTGGAGTGGCAATAGGAATATTAGTAATGCCTTGAAAAAGCATTGCTAATATTATTTAAAAAAAAAACGATGACCTCCCAATATGATAAGGCAGTTTTAGAATGACTTCTTTGTTTAACTCAGTAGTTTTTAAAGAAACTTAGTCATACCTAAGATCTTTGGGTAGAAAATTTTAAAAACAAATTAATTAAAAAGTTTCGGGATATGGATTTTTTTATTATTAATGATAGATAGCTTTGTTAATGTTAAATATTATGATAATAGCATTTTGCATGCATAAACATTTTAAGCATTCTTCCTAATTACGGAACTTTACATGGTCAAACATTCACTAAGATGGTTCTTTTATTATAATCCCGTTCCAATTTACTCATCAATGAGGATTATCAGGATTAACCAAATAGCTTGTAATTGTATCCACTTGAATGAAAGGTACACAAATATTAAGCATTTAAATATATCTTTGTAATTATCATTAAATGAAATCTTAGTCTGAATTATCATCAATATTGACTTAAAAACCGGCAGAGTGCGTGAGGAACTCGCAGGGTTCCGTACCACCATAGAACATAAGATTAACGATAACATTAGTAAGAAAGTATTCATCTATAACAGTTAATGAAATTAAGAAAGAAAACCAATCAAAAATTTCATGTTTCTTGTATTTTGCTGCAGCAACAGCAACACACATTCTGTGAAAATTGCAACTCTCTACCTATTATGGTTTTTGAGACACAATACGGTGACAGCAACACATGGACGTACAATGGAGGCTGTTGTTAACACCCATTTGGTAACAAACCCTAAGAAATTATAAATGTTCTATTAAAAAGCAACATCACTTTTCGACTATTATACCACATGTATATAAACATTTAAGTTATTCACCAGTAAATTTTAATGATCTATTCATATGAGCTTCTCACACTTTAATTAATGAAAAGTGAAAGTGTAACGAATACCCCGGGTGTGAATTTTGAAATTGATTTCAAGTGACGGAAATGTATGTTTGTAGTACAGTCATGTTATTATACGTAGGAAAGAAAGCAAAACAAATTCATCCATTGTTATTTGTAAACTTGAAATGTAGGACAGTTTAGAACCAATACTTTAAAAAAAAAATATTTTTTCTCTAAAATCACTAATCAGCAACTGTAGTAGAAAATAAAAGATAAAGATCACATCAGGAAATTGACAAAAGTTTTATAGTATGAGTCCAATAGGTATATTGAAACACTTAGTTTAGGTACAAGGCTTGTTGGATATTTCTAATATTTTGAAGAGTTTTGATCTATATCTAATTCCTTGGGTGAACGGTATTTATACAGGATAATGACGAAGGCATAAACCATTCAACAACCTTCCTTACCCATTAGAAGATGGCTAAAATTTTAACACATTGAATGCCAGGCTTATTGTGGTTAGAGGTCCAACTTAATCGCTTCCCAGAGACCAAAGATAGTAGGTATCATAAAAAACACATACATAAGTGAGCCATAGGACCCTGCCGCCGAATAGGATGGCGTGGTTTTATAATACAATTTCAAAGTTCTTAACTAAAGTGTAATATTTACTAACAGATATGGTTGAACCAATTTCCTTCACTGTTAACATAGTACATACTTCACTACTCTTTCTAAGGTCTACGATGTACAGTAAGAACAAAGTAAGAAAGAACTACCTAAAGAACAAACTTCATTCCGTTATGATTTGAAGATAGCAAAATGAAGTTAGTGTGCGTTGGTATTGAATTTTATGAAGAGGCAACAGGACACAAAGTTTGGTGCATAACATACAGTAAGTTCATAAAATATTAATTGATAGAGCCTTGTTAGAAATCTATTCTTTGTTGAAATCAAAGCTTTGAAAATTTACTACGTTATTATTGCCAGGGTTGTATACTATATTAAAATGAATACATTGATATAGAAACTGAACTAATATTTTTATAGCAAACTGATAAGAAACCATATTAGTTTAAATATTGTTTACACAGGCCGACCTTCAGAATTATTTTCCTTATTACTTTTATTAAGGTCACTTTGATGACATTATACAAACATACAGAAATTATACAAATTTCTATCACAATTTCTGCCACAACAAAACAGTGATTGTCAATAATTTTCATCATCACCTAAATTTGCCAATTACATTCAATTGTCTATTAAATTTGACATTGATAAAATCTCACAAGAACTTAATTGAACAAATGGCTTGCCGATTTTAGCCTTGTCTGATTTCTAGAACGAGTTGTGAACTTCTTTAACAAAATCCAGATGACAAGTAAAAAGCTTTTCATATTTAATAAATTACATAAGTTTAATGTGAAAATTTTGAGATTTAAATTAACCATTAAATATCTGAATCAAAGATTAAGCAATTAATTTTAATAGTTATATTTGTAATTGGATAAAACTGTTAGAGTACCATGTGAAGGAACTTATGAGTCATAACAATCTATGCATAGAATGAATGAATTTATAAAAATAGTTTGTTTTAGAGATTATATTGGTTTGTACTTCTATATTATTATAGTTATAAAACAATCGCTTTATTTCTCATAAATTATTGTATATCTTCATATTGGAATCATGTTTTGACTTAAAATGTAAAGTTCTATTAATTTTGTGATATTGTGACGCCGAATTACTAAACTAAATATTTTAAATTTATTTATTCAATTATGATTTAGATTATGATATTTTTTTAAATATTTAGCGTCATGAACATCTTGCAAAGGCGGTATGAACATTATACAATTTGCCACTAGTTTCGCAAGTTGCTTTTTCATTCATGTTCTCTTACCGTGTTTTGATAGTGTAATTATCATTCTATACTAAATCTAAAAAGACAAGCATTTTAATATAGGTAGAGATTAGGTGATACTGTCATAGTATAAAAGGCGGAGCCTCACTACTCGTCAGTCGTCATCAGGCTTGGGCGATGGCGGTCAAATAACGGCCGGGCGACAGTCGGTAACCAGTTAACCACAAACCAAATACAATTAACCTACACGAAAGTTATCATTATTTATGCGAATTAAATCATCCAATCTATAATTATAAAAAATATAACTCACCACATGACAAAACGAGATTTAACAATTCCTATAACTACCATTCACTCACAACACAAAACATTCCACATCCACAATTGACAATCACAGTCACACTATAGGACGGAGGACACTAGCGCCACGTGTTTCGTAGCATCTCCAATAGAAATTACTACTGTAGTACTGTACTGTGAAGTTATGTCGCTTTACATGTTAACCAATATTAGAAAAAATATCGTTCGGATACTTGCTACGGTTAAATGTCTCAATACATTTTGATTTTCAATAAACTGATTATAAATATAATAGATACATAGAAAAGAGACATTGAAAACTTGAAAGCTATTTAATTGCTGTGTTAATGTAATGTCTCGGTTGAGTCAAGTGGTTACGACAAAGATATAAAGAAAACTATAGATTGGGGATCCTATGTATTGAAAATAATAAAAATTGAAGGGTAAATAAGCGCTCCAATGAAATGGCTAAAGCTAAAAATACGTAAAACTGTCGTTTTACGGAGGCAAAAGTAGGAATGGAGATAAGTGATTTTCCTTCATAGGTCAGGTTCTGCCTAGTGTGGGGGCCAGATATAAACATTAATAACTTGTAACTTTATTGAAATAATAATAATAATAATTATTATTATTATTATATTACTTAAAAATATCAACTTATTTGTTCTATTAACGAATATTTAAGTTAAGCTTTAAGGACTTTTAATTACCAATTCAGTCGATAAGGTAAAACTGTATACATTTTTTGTTTTTCAAGTTATACTTCTTTAGGCGCTTTATGAAAGAATGATGAGAGTGAAATTTTAAGATGCGTGTGCATCACCGTCACACAAAATTCACAGATTGAAGCTGCAAAAATAAAATAGAAATAGAACCTCTATTAGTCGCGCATGTTGGCACGATCGTCGGTTCTGATCACTGTTTTCATATTTACAATATTTTTTCACATGTTTCTAGTTTCTTCATTCATAACACGTGTTTTAGTTACATGAAAGTGGGAATTATATATTTATTTATTTAAATTTTTCAAAACTTCTTTTCTTGAACAAAAATCAACTTTTTCAATAATCGATTATTTTTAACACCCCTACCTAAGCCAACTAGGGTCAAGACCCTATTCTCAAGTACGTCTCAAGTCAAGACTTGAGACGTACTTGAGAATGAGACGACTCACGCCACGGTCTCTGGCCGTTCTCAGGTTCTCTCAGCCAAAGACATGGAATTATAAGTTTTTATATTACCTCTATACCCACAGATCACATATAGGTACTTGTACTTGACATATCTTCTCTTTCTATGTACTCTACTGATCTACTCTCTCAGCCTTTGTCAACAATTGTCAAAAGTTCAAAACTCAAATATAGTCAAATATTTATTTTGAAATAAAATTATCCAAACTACATTATTTGTACAAATACAATGTCGATTCGGCAATTTTTAAAGTTAACAAATTCAGCGAGAGTGATGACATACGAAAAGTTTTTTATAAATAAGAAAATTAATTTCCCAGCGTTATGTCGATGCCGAAATATTCACAATAGGTTATTATAATTAAAAAAATGTTTTGAATTGTGTATAAAATATTTTATTTAAAAACTATATCTTTTAAATGTTATCATTATAGATTTTATACATCAGAGATATCGAGAAATGGCACACAAAAATTAAGTCAAACTGACATAGTCTTCTCTGGTGGACCTTCAAAAGATGTGCAAAACTTTGATTCTGAAGAACTTCTTGAGAAGCACATAGCAAATTTATCGTCAGACATCCATAAAAAAAATAGAATTTATAAGAATGATATGATCAGAATTTTAAATAAAGTTAAAGAATTAAATTTTTCTTCTAAGCGGCAGGGTTTACTCTTGTTAAAATGCTGCACAGAATTGCTTCCAGATGAAAGTCAAAGTTCTAGGATGGCCCTAGTTGAACAAGTTTGGAATACAATAAAGTAAGGAAATTTAATCATAATAAGGTTTAAATTAAGTATACTTTACTATAATGATATACCAAGTCAGTCCAGTGCAATAGAAACACTATAGCATCTGTAGAAATCTGTGACAAACCACCAATTAAATAATACAATACCATAGACTTATTTTATAAAAGCCCTTCAATACTGATAAAACTCATTTATTTCATAGACTCTCTGGCTTTTTTCTAAATTCAAAAACAGAAACATAAAAAAAGGCTAGTCATGTGACTACACTACTGTGTGTGTGACTGCATAAGCCTGTAACATATTCTAAGGTATCTTAAAGTTAACGTGTGACTTACTGCATTTTGTTTCATTGATGTTGAGTTTCCAAAGGACCACCAACGGGTCACTGGAATTAGAGCTTTATTATTACCATGTAATATATAAAAGGCCCTGTATTATATATTTCATGGTGTGTCCATGTATAATACAATCTAAGTTTTTATTAGTTCTCTTAAATGCTGAAAACAAATTATTCTTTTGTGACTGATCTCTGTACACTTAAATATTAATAAATTCAAATGATTATTAAACATAATATGCTCATAGTAGTAGAACTTTAATCATAATTACCATTATATATTGTTAAAGATTTTTAATTGTAAAATAATATTTTTTATTATATATTCATTTTCTAATAATCATGTATAATTTCAGACCCCACACAAAGTTTGATGTTGATCATTTTAATGAATTGTTGAGAGTTTACATTGCAAATAATAGAACCCTCACAGTAAGCACATTTATTAATCAGATGGGTTCAGTTAAACCTAATCTGAGCACATATGAATTAATATTGAGGACTTTAGGAGAGGTAAAGTATTACGTTGTTGATTAACAATTTCTTGAACAAAAACAAAAATATTTATTTTCATAAATAGTTTACTGTAATGCCTAAATTTTCTATTTATAAAAGCCAAACTTATGAAAATACTATCAGCCCACAACAGCTTTGCCCTTTGGTATAAACAAAAATTTTAATCCCTTGATCCTGTTACCGTGGTAGTTATAATCCCGTTCTTAGGTCTCCTACCTATTAATCTACCAAACTGCATACAAAGGTAATATACGTGCTTCCATACAAAATTCTCAATCCCATTTCTCCAAATCCCATGGGAATTTTGATCCTCTTGATCCCCTTCAAAAATTGTCCTGACAGTTATAAACAACAAAAAAAATTATTATCCAACTTGGTGCTGTCATTTTGAAGCTATGTACAAACATACATTTCGATGATTCATTTTTATTTATATAGGTAAGAATATTATTTAACAAATAATATTCTGATTAACTAGGAAAAGCTCTCAATTAATTCTTTTAAAAAAAATTTATACAATTATATTACTGAATTATGACAATATAATAACTATAATAATATTTCCAGTACCTTGTTATGTTCATCATACATTATTAACCAAACTTTCCTCTGTAGGCAGGTGATATAAACCAATGTACTGAGGTTATATCAAATATGAAGGCTCAAGATATACCGGCAACAGAGAATGTTTTCAATTCTTTAATCATCTGCCAAGGGAAAATTGGGTAAGCTTAATCCTACTGACAACAACGACAACAACTGTGAAAATTTGTATTATTGGAGGGTTGATTGGTTGTAGGTTTCTTATTGTTTTATTGTTTAATTTTATCATTTTTACAAACTCTTTATTAAAAATAATGACATATAAAATAAAAAGCTAATAATGAAAGCTTAACTAACTGCCCCATCCAAACATTTTGAGTATGAGTATGCATTATTTTCTTGTAATGACTAACAATGTAGCAACATCTACACGCAACACGCCGTACCGCGATAAAAAGACAAAATTGTCACATCTCACATCAAGCTACAGCGACACCTACAGGGCATACTTCGCATTGATATTGACGACCAAAAGTCGTTGTTGCCAGGCAATACCGACCGTCTGGTCAGAGAATCATTCTGTTGTGTTGGAATGTGTCCCACATTTCATACCCTCGTGCCCTCCCCATATAATATAATAATAATGTTTTAATCTAAATTTTATTTACATTTCAGAAACCTAGGCAACATTCAAGAAATATTGACCATGATGAAGTCTCTGAAAATAGATTACTCTATAAACACATTGACGGCCACCGCTCGAGCATATGCATTCAACAAAAAGAATGACCTGCTCATCAATGAGTTGCAAAAGGCTCAGAGAAAGGGTCTACAGTTTGACGAGACTCATATAATGGAAATTGTTAAAACTCTGGCTAATGTTGGAAATGTTACACCTATACCTCAAGTAAAAGCCTTTGATTTGTTTTTTTTTAATTTTTTTAACTGACTAAGTTGGCAAGCATATGACCCACCTGATGGTAAGCCGTTGATGTTGATGGCCTATTAGTGCTTGCAAAATTATACATTCCTAGGAGTCACTTATGCTTTGCCAATCTCGAGATATTGGTTCTTAAATTTCCTTTGCCCAGTAATTTCACTATAGCTATACAGTGTCTTTTAAATCGAAATACAGTATACTGCTTTGTGGTAGATTAACTGTCACTGTGGTGGTACCTAGCTGATCTTAAGACCATAGCAAATTTACAATTTTTTCTTGGTGTAAACTTTAAAAAAAACGTCATAGCTCTGCTGCTCTGATGTATACTTTGATATTTTCGACTTTCGTTAAGTGCTTTGTTTAGCTTTGGCAAATAAGCAGCGCTCTAAAAGGGTGCCTCAAAAATATAGCAACACATACGTTGACGCTGACGTAGTACCCACCCGGTGACGCTGCCAAGGCCAGTAGGGCCAACAGCAATACATATTCAAAAAAGCAACATAGGGCACCGAAATTACAAAACGATTGAGAACCTTTTAACTAATCTGAAGTTATTAATAAGTTACACTTACTTTTTATTGTCTGATCTTCCTCTTGAATGAATGCAGAATATTATTTTCTCAGGTACTAAATTTCTTACCGGAAGAAATATTACAAATGCCATCAATAACACCTTATATGCAAAGTACAACAACATTATTAGTATTTCAAGGCCATCCAATGGTCGCTTTGGAGGTCTATAAATGTTTGCCGCTGCCATCATTTGGCCCCAAAGATGATCAAGGATTGCATGGACGGAGTCTGGTTAGAGACTGCGTGAAAGCATCTGTTGTAAGTATCCTTAAATATATTTTGAATATAATTGTTTAATTAATATTAAACAATTATATTTATTTTAGTTTTTGTTTTTTGAAGTGAAACAGTTCTAATGCGACTTCCAACAAGGTTGCGTTAAACGTTTAACGCTACCATGGAGGGGGATGAAAGAGACAGAGCGAGTGTGAATGCGTGACACTCGAACGCATGCGCGTAGCCTACCTGTTACAGGCCAGCGCGAGCGTTAATAACGTTATGATTATTATATGTTAATAAAGTTTGTCTTAAAGAACAATATGATTTTACTAAAAATCAATTTCTACCCTTTCCTATTTTCATTTCCACATTACGAAGTTTCACTTCTTCCGCGCGGAGAGACTCCATGCACTATTTTTTTCTTAAATCATTTTCTATGCAATTGTAGTTACAAAACAAATTTTGACTTATAAAAATATTTTGTTAAGTAACCAAAATGCTGCATTAATATGGGTTACTTGAAGTAATTGTATGTGTATGGTGTTTTTAATTCGGTGATTATGATATAAAGCAAGATTGTTGCCAGAATTAAGTATGTTTTGAGGCCCAAGGCAAATCAGGTCTCGAAGCTCTTTTCCTTTGGGATGGGATTTTATGGGATTTTATTATGGGGTAGGATGAAATATGATTATATAAAATAAAAAATAAGGCTATAATATGGTCATGGAGGGTTTGTTACATAGATACATCTTTAAATTTAATTTTCACTCAAATACAAATTAAAGAAAATAAGAAACCTCGGAACGCGGGGCCCCTAGTCGATCTAGGGCTTCTAGGCAGTTGCCTACACTGCTTAATGAATAATCCGGCCGTCTGTTTTTGGCAAGCAAACAAAAACTTAAATAAACACAGATCTTTCAAACTTAGTAATACAATCATACATAAAAAAACTTTTAGCCATCAAGCATTATCGCTCTCATCACCCAAGAGTTGACGACATCTGGTCGAAACCCGATAGCACTTCAGAGCGCGGCTGAAGCAGCCCTACAATTGGGTAAAGTTCTTCTCGCATTGGACTTGTTCACGAGGATGCAACAAATGGGGCATCCAGTAAGGCCGCACTACTTCTGGCCTATTTTGATTCATAATTCCAAAACTTATGGGGAGAAAGGTTGGTTTAGTCTTTCAATATTTTAAATGGGATATATTTCTTGTTATTATAATATTACGTTAATCCAATGAAATGTTATTAATACATAATGCTCATTTGGTCTACATAATTATCATACAGAACCTTAATTATTTTTATAAAACGAAATGTAGCTTATAAAATCAGCTATCTTACTAATATTCCAGTCCAGCTGTTTAGAAAATTAGCCAGAAAAATCAAACAGACAGGCGAAAAAAAGTTTTTGTGCCGATTTAGTCCGGAGGGGGTCCGGAAACATTCACAATGACAACGATAAATACACCCAGACCGGAAAATATGCTTGCATGGTCAATACAAACATATTATGCTCCGAGCGGGAATCGAACCCGCAACCTGTGGCGCTTAAGGCAGGTTCGGTACTGCTGCGTCACATCGGCGTCTTATTTATTATAAACAGACTTTAATTTTATTTATTTGTATGTATACACTAACTAAAATTTCAGGTATAATGAACACACTCTCAACAATGGTGACGATGGAGGTAAAACCAGACTATGAAACAGTAATTGATTACATATTACCGTACGTCAGTTTCACATCACCGCAGAATCTCATGAAGAAGTTTCTAGAAGCTGGACTGACTGTATCCACTGTGCTGACTCCAATGATGGCAACTTTACTAAACACTGGACAAGTTAGAGCCGCTAGTGAGATATGTGAGTAAATTTTTTTTTAATTTCTTAGATACCATTCAATTTTCAATTCAGATTTTTGAAAAGTGGAAAAAGATTTATGAAAATACTGTAATTCACACATTTTTGAAAGAAAGTGCTTTTATTGTTTTTATTTTTTTTTTCTTGTTTTTGGTTTAAGATTTAAATTGGATGCTTTTTAATTTTCAATCTTATCTCATACACATTTATGACTGATTGACCTTATTATATCTATATAATATTATAGTATTGAGTCCGTAATATTCGAAGAATTAACTGCCTCGAAAAATAAAAGCCTTTTCAACTCAAAATATGAGCTACCACGCATTTCCTTTTAATGGTACAATAATTATAATGCGTTCATAATTTTTTGTGCAATTTTGATCTTCATGAAGTTTTTATTTGACATGATTTTTTTCACAGGTGAATTATTCCAAGGAAAAGTCAATGTAGATTTAATATTAAAACCGTTATTGAAAGGTTATTTAATGAGTTTAGATACAAAGTCCACTATACATATCTTAGAAGATATGACGGCTAAAGCTTTGGATAAAAGTAAAGATTGGGTCGGGAGATTTTTATGTGTATTTGTAAGACATAAGAAGATTGAACAAGATGTTACTGAATTATCTAGTCTGGTTAAGGTGAGTTATTATATGTATTAATGATTAGTTGACGTGTATTTTTATATATACTTTAAGACATAGGTACTAGATAGGTATCCCGTCGTCGGGATGTGACGACCTCATCGCCCGCTGTTGGGATAATCTCTGTCACAGCAGAGATTATTCCACCAGTGTGACTGCATTTGAACACTCACACTGGTGGTAGGTTTTGTTGCAAGAGGATGGCTAGGTAGGTTCCACCGCAGTGTCAAATATTGTGCCGCCAAATAGTAGTCCTTAGGCATTACTGTGTTCCGGTTTGAAGGGCACTGTAGGCTAGTGAAATTACTGGGCAGAAGAGATTTAAGAACTAATTAATATCGCGAGGTTGGCAACGCGTGAGTGGCACCTCCTAATGTTGCTGCAAACACTCATAGGCTACGGCAACCACTTACCATCAAGTGGTCATAAAAAAAAGAATTTAAATTGCACTTGTCTTCTTTTACACTTCTTAGATGAATCCATCCAAAACCCCTGAACTGGATGGGTTCACCTCTGACATTTGCCAAACAACATATGAAGCAGCAGTCCAGTGCTGCTACTCATAGCCAAATACAACTTTTGCCTACGAATCAACTAAATTCTCGTCAGTTGGACAAAAGGTAGTAATAATGATACTGCGGAAGCCAGATTATACGTAACCAATCGCAGTCGCATCGGCCTATAGGCCTCATACCCATATTTTGGAAGGTTCTCGAGATTCTGTTTTGTAATAGACTGCTCTGGCAGCTCAGACCTCAATTGTTAACCAATGATCCTTTACAAACCATTGATTTGCACTTGTGATAATATTCAGTAAACGGCCTCTAAGCTTATAAATGCAACGTCGTTTTAACATAGTCTATTCACTTCACACGACGCTAAAATAAATAAGAAGACACTTCAAATTACTATTTTATAAATTAATAATATTTTACAGAAAAACATAAAATTTAAAATAGTAGTAAAAAACGGCCTGTTAATGTCCGACTGCTGGAAAAAACCTCTCCTATTTAATTAGGATAGGATAGGATAGGATAGGATAGGGTAGGATTAGTATCTGTACACATGTAGGTTTTCTCAACATATTTATCTTGAAAAATCAGTGGTGGCTGTAATCGACTTGACCTTCTTTTTAAAACTATTTTTTGTCTCCACTGGGCTACCTCGTCTTATAGTAGTACATTTATTTATTTTAAGGCACTGCAAGGGACGTCAATAAAAATATCAATCGCTGCAGCCGACTACTGTATAGCTCGGATTCCCGAACGATATGGGAAGGAAAATATTGATAGTCTAAAAGACGCACTTATAAAGATCACCGATGACAGCTTGGTTGATGATGGCGAGCTGTTTGTTCAACACATGCCACATCCTGTAAGTTACATAACCTTTTTTCATACCATTTAACCAGTTTCATGCCAAGTTGTGTTATAGGTTAACTTGCTGTGCTTTGCTTGCGTGATCTATAACTTTATTGTTTAGTAGTTTTGAAATATAAGTAGCCAGTGCTTCTAATATATACCAGTGAAGAGTGGCGGAACTACAAATTTTCGACGACGTTGTGGTGCAGCGGTAGCGAACCTGCCTTAAACGCCACAGGTCGCGGGTTCGATTCCCGCTCGGAGCATAATATGTTTGTATTGACCATGCAAGCATATATATTTTTTTATGTTAGAAGTTGGCAAACAAGCATACGGCCCACCTGATGGTAAGTGGTTTCGATTCCCGTTCGGAGCAGATGTTTGTATTGGACATACAGGCAAGTTTTCCGGTCTATGTCTATGTATGTATCAGGACCTCGACATAGGATATAAGTATCGTAATGGGGGCCGTTGAGTGTGTAGCGTTTATTTGTTTAAAAAAAAATCGTTAAGTTCATATGCGATTGTAAAGATATGATGAATAAATAATAGAAATGACCTTCAAATTATTCTAAACATCTTTTTTATAGAAACAAATGGACGAAGGATCTCTGAAAGCTCATTTAGTGGAGTTGGAAACTAAAGGTATGAACACAAGGGGTGTTCTTAGGAAACTTCTACAACAGTATATAAGAGAAGGGAACTTGGGTGCTGCGAAGGAAATTTTGAATAAATGTGAAAAGGAAGGGGTGAGAAAAAAAAATGTTTTAGAATTTATCATTCCTTTATGTGGTTTTTTGGGGTTCCGTACCCAAAGGGTGCAAACCTTCCGTCCGTCCGTCAGCGGGCTGTATCTCCCTAACTGTTGTAGGTAGACCGTTGAAATTTTCACATAAATAATTGATACAAGAATAGAAGAAACTGACCTTGAAATTACCATACATGCATGTTCCGGTCTCGGTAGTTTTGCTTTTGTTTTTGTGTTTTCGGACCCTTGACACAAGTTTTTTGTTTTTCAAGAAATTACTAATATTCTTATTGCCCTTCAAACAAGCTCAAAGCTTGCCCTAGGATTGGGTACGACAAATGCCTAAGGGGTCAGAATCGAATCCGCGACTCTCGCATTAAGGGAGTGGAGTCGGCCCTTCTACCGTTGAGCTATGGAGGCTTCAATTATTATATTACTATCATAATGAGGACTGTTGAGTTCGATTATTAATGGATAATTATCACGTAATCAGCAATTCTTGATTTCTCAGGTTTTCCTCTCAGCTGGTATGAAGGCGTCCATATTTGATCTTCATGTTAAGTTGGGGGAGTTGGATTTAGCGGAAATTGCGTTGGCGGATTTGAATAAATCATCGCCCAACTTCACCCTTGACGAGTACAAAGTTATAGACTTTGCTTCTCTTATGGTGTATAGGAAGAAAATCAAAAAGGCATTCGATTTGATCAACGAGCAGTCTAAGAAGAGGTTTGTGAATTTTAAATTACGTAATAATTACAGACTTATAGTTCTTTCAATTTAAAATGAACCAAAATGGCCGCTTTTGCGCAGGTACAATTATAGACAAAAATATTGATTTTGTCTTATTTAAATAGATTTCTTATAAAGTGGGAAAACGGAATTAAGTATATAATATAGTTATTGTTTCTTCTAAATTCATTTAATTATTTATTCATTATCGTTATTAATTAATTAAATAGAATAAAACAAACAAATAGTATAGAAAAAGGTATATAAAAAAGTAATAATAGTTTATGTACATTATTAATCACTGTCTCTTACTGGGATGACACCTTATCTTGAAATAAAATTAAATGTTTACACACCTGACAATAATATAGTTTATATTTTAAATGAACTTTTAATAATTTATTTTTAAAGAACTAAAAGAACCGTGAGCGAGTGTACTAATCGGGTGTAGCGTCGCCGCATTGCTATAGTTACGCGGCCCCCTCCATACCGCATATGGTTGAAACCCAAAAATGTGTTGCTGCGCATGGTTCAATTTATATTGAAACAGTTATACTAAAGGCAGGCTTTTCCATACAGTCGAAATATCCAAAGGCTAGCTTGTGCTCCTTAAGATTATGCTGCAAGCTTGTGATGCTAACTACGTTTGATTGTGCTGCATCTTTTTTAAAAAAAAATTTTCTGATTGTGTGTTGCTGATGGCCCTACTGACCTTGACAGCGTCACCGGGCGGGGTTGCAAGCTTGTGACTAACTTCGTTTCATTGCGTTGTTGTTTCCGAAGGAGCACCAGCGAGTCTAGATATTTCGTCTGTAGGAAAGGGCCGGTCTATAGTATATAATAAGTTTTAAATCTTTATAGTCCATTGAAAAGTTACATTTGGGGTTGCGTTTTTTAGAGGACGCAATTTTATTTTTTGATGTGTATTGGTCAATGTAAAGCTAAAACCAAGTTTGTGGGGTCGTCACCCTTGTCCCATGGCCGCCATCTTGAAAATAGGGGTTGAAATGGTTTTTACGATATATCTCTTAAACAATTTATCTGATAAAAAAATTGTTAACATTTTTGTTCCAAATTAAATTCTCTACAACTTTGGTCCAGTAACTTTTTGTCGTAGAACTATAAATAAAAAAGTTATAAGTGAAAATGTTCAAAAATTTGAGAAAAATATTTTCTGATATAACTTTTTTTATCATTTTACGAAAAATAATATCTGACCATTTTTGTAGATAGTTTTTTGAGGAACAATTCAGTCTTTTGTGCTTAGAGAAGCATGGCTCTACTACCGTATTATTATTCATATGTTTTTCTTTTAAACAGACGTATAACAGGCGGTCGTAACATATCAATGAACTGCTGGCGTTTGCTCGATGCTATGGCGGCGCAAGGTTCTCCAGAAGACACTCGCCGGATGCTGGAACTTCTCACTACATTGCGATACTGTCGTCCTGAAAACAATATGCTCGGGCCGCTTGTGCGTGCTCACTTGAAAAGGTATTCACGTCTCACTCTTATTATTAACGTTAGAATGAGAGAGCATGTGTTTGTGAATAGGACGACGATACTGTTCTACCGACATCATGATCGGCCCCTCTAGTGCGTACTTATTTTAAGAGATTATTCACGTCTCGCTCTGGTTGCTAACGTTAGAGTGAGAAGGAATGTGTTTGTGTATAGAACCACGGTACTGTTTCACTGGCAATTATCATTATAGAATTGCTGATGCGCGGCCTTGAAGAAGTATTGACGTCTCGCTCGTGTCGCTACAGTTAGAGAGAGAGAGTGTTTGTGTATAGAGCCACGGTACACGGTAATGCGTGAGAGGTATTGACGTCTCGCTCGTGTCGCTAACGTTAGAGGGAGAGATTTTATGCGATGTGGATAGCGCTGCGAGACTGTTACACCGACGACTCACTTGAAGGGGTATTTTTTTTTTATGTAAGAGGCGGTAAACGGGCAGGAGGCTCACCTGATGTTAAGCGATCACCGCCGCCCATGAACATCTGCAACACCAGAAGGCATGAAGGCGCGTTGCCGACCTTTAAGGGTAGAATACTCTCTTCTCTTGAAGGTTCACAAGTCGTATCTGTTCGGAAAGACCGCCGGCGGAAGTTGATTCCACAGAGTAGTTGTGCGAGGAAGAAAATGTCTTCTAAATCGCGATGTTGTGGATTTCCAGACATCGAGGTGGTATGGATGGAATTTATAGTTGGTATTCCACTCTCGTTCTTGTCGTCAGAGTGAAAGAGTGTGTTTGTATTTAGCGCTCGGGCATCTTCTCCACGACATCATGGTCTTGGCAATTGAAGAGGAAGCACCTCTCACTCTTGAAGTTAACGTCGGGGAGAGAGGGTAGAGAGAGGGTGGTAGAGAGGGGTGAGAGAGAGGGAGGAGAGAGAGAGAGAGAGAGAGAGAGCTCCACGGTATTATCGGGTTAATATCACCCTGCTCGAGCCTTCTTCAATTTCAAGTGTGAAATTGAAGAAGGTTTTACATATTTGTCGAGTCGTGTCATTTTTAATTTTACTTCATACGGTATTGAATCTTCAGTGGTAACCTTGAAGAATCTGTCGAAGAATTTGCAAGAATAGCAGAAAAATACAAGAAAACTCCACTGAAACATGAGCTATTGACTAAAGTATTAAAAGCTATGAGTGACGGCAAAACCGAAGACACCTTTATAGAAAACGAGAAAGCCAATACAAAACTGAATAAATTAGTTCACACCATCCTAAATATTAGTAAACAAGTTCACGGCGCTGGCGACGTTCAGGTAAATAAAATATATAAGTTTATTTTTATGTTACAAGTTGGCAAACAAGCCCACCTGATGGTAAGTGGTTGCTGTACCCTATAAGCGCTTGCAGCACCATTACAAGTGCCACTCACGCGTTGCAAACCTCGAGATATTGGTTCTTAAATCTCTGCCCAGTAATTTCACTAGCCTACAGTGCCCTTCAAACCGGAACACAGTAATGCCTAAGCAGTATTATTTGGCGGCAGAATATTTGACACTGCGGTGGTACCTACCTAGCCGACCTCTTGCAACAAAAGACCTACGACCAGTGTGACTGATTGCACTGGTGGAATTATCTCTGCTATGACAGAGATTAACCCAACAGCGGGCGATGGGGTCGTCACATCCCGACGCTGCAAAATAAGTATAAAAGTATTGTAATAAGTATATATGAAGCCTCAATAACTCAACGGTAGACGGGCAGACTCCGTTCCGTTGACAGATTCGCGGGTTCGATCCTGACCCCTTTGGGCTTTTGTCATACCCACTCCTAGCGCAAGCCACGACCGTATTTGGAAGGAGCAATAGGAATATTAACATGCCTTAAAAAGCATTGCTAATATTCTTTAAAAAATATCCATATCAAGTCCTCATGAATATTCATTTGCCAATTTTTCTTATGCTTGTTTCAATGTTAGTTTCAAATATTATATATTAATATAAAGATTTAGATAGAGGTTTGCCCTTAAATTTTATATGTTATGTTAGTAGGTTTTCTTCCCAGTATTTTAGTTGTCCATTAGCAAAAAGAAAGCCAAGACAAGGCTTTAGTTTCCAAAGTCACGAGAATTTACCGGCGTCGGGATGTGACGACCCCATCGCCCGCTGTTGGGATAACCTCTGTCACAGCAGAGATTATTCCACCAGTGCAGTCAGTCACACTGGTGGTAGGTCTTTGTTGCAAGAGGCCGGCTAGGTAGGTACCACCGCAGTGTCCAATATTCTGCCGCCAAATAGTAGTGCTTAGGCATTACTGTGTTCCGGTTTGAAGGGCATTGTACGCTAGTGAAATTACTGGGCGAACGAGATTTAAGAACTAATATCTCGAGGTTGGCAACGCGCGAGTGGCACCTACTTATGGTGCTGCAAGCGCTCATAGGCTGCGGCAGCCACTTACCATCAGGTGAGCCGTATGCTTGTTTGCCAACTTATAACATAAAATGTATAATTAAAGATCGATAATGGTCTACAAAGCTTAGAAGCGATGTGCTTCATTTCGTGTATGACCATTATATGATCTTTAATTATACATTCTCGTGACTTTGGAAACACAAAATTCCATTACATTAAAAACTTCCATGACATTATACACATTTAACAGCCCCATTAGGGTACTAATATCCTGTGTCGGAGGTCCGGATACACAAACATGTATGTTTATGACCGGAATATATAAATATGTTTATGTTGTATGACCCGAACACATACCTGTATGGTATGGTTCAAACCGAAAAACAGTGCAAAATAACTAGTACTTTGCGGTAGAATATCTGACACTGGTGGTACCTACCCAGCCGGCTACTCGCAATAAACTGCCTACTATTAGTTCGATACCTCTGTACATTACAATAGTCAATACCCGTCTTATATTGTATTCAACAACATTGTGGCGCAGCGGTAGCGAACCTGCCTTAAGCGCCACAGGTCGCCGGTTCGATTCTCGGAGCAGATGTTTGTATTGACCTTACAGACATGCGTCCGATCTGGGTGTATTTGTCCTTGTCATTGTGTATGTTTCCGAACACCCTACACAGGATATAACTATCCTAAAGGAGGCTTAATTTTTTTTCAGCTAACCTTAATAGCCGCTTTAGCAGATGCAGGATACAAGAAGACCCTTCGCAAGCTATTCCTAGACCCAACTATAAAATTCCATCCAGACGCATTGATGCGTCACTGCGAGAGATTCGCCGATGAGAAGAAAGTCGAAGCCCTGGAAACCATCGCTGAATGCGCTAAGGATTTACGCCATGTCGATGTGGAAGAAATTTATAACATCATCTTAGATGTATTTCGTAAGTTATCTTTTATTTTGTTATATGGACGCAAATAAGCAATACCATGTCAACCCACAAAATTTAAAAAACTGAGTTATATATGCAGAAGTGTTGGTAAATGGCTGAAGAACATTTTTCTTTAATATTTGTAGGGTTTTAATCTTTAAAACTTCTAAAAACCCAATTTTTAAATCATGCATATTATGTATTTTTAAACGTTTTGGGTTATATTATATACGAAATATGCAGTTTGTATACTTATTTTTTGTGAAAATAAGTAAAATAACTTACATAAATCTGAAATTGCCAAAACATTAAAAAAATTCATATAAAGCAAGTTGTTCAAAATTTTCAAACGCGTTTTTCTCGAAATGACATTAGTGTGGGTTGACATGGTATTCGTGTGGGTTGACTTATTTGCGTCCATATAATAATATATATATATATATAAAATGTACTAAAATTATATCAATAGAGCCTAGTAGGGCTAGCTCGATGGGGAAATACTAACACCTCATAGAAAATCTGCGTAAACTAACAGTATCGGTACTGTTATGTTTCGTGCGATGAGTCAGAGTGCCGGATGCATAATCTCCCACCCCCATTGTTCCTTTCCTTTTTTCCCTTCTCACGCGTGATACATCAAGTATCACAAGCGTTCATAGATTGATTGACTGCTTACTATCAGGCGGACAATTAGTTATATATATTTCAAATTATATTAATAGTTTTCAAATATAGATTTATTTTATTTAGATATTGAATATTTCAATAGTAAGTTCCTTCGCTATTTCTCGCGTTGTACAAAATGTATTTTAGTTTTAATAGTATTTGTTTTCTAATATTAATTTCGAAATAATATCAAGATTTACATGAGATTTAATATTAAAATAATGATATTTAATATTATTTTGTTCTTTTAGAACGTGATGACAAGTGTCAAGAAGCTCTATCTCTGTGGTACAAAATGCAAGAAAATGAAATTGTCCCATCACAGAAATTTGTAAAAAATATTTGCTCCCTCTGCAAAGCTAATAACAAGCCGATTCCGCCAGAACTTTCAATACTCCTCGATAAGCAAATGAAAAAGGTCTCAAATAAGGCATAATTCTTAAAATTTATCATAATGAAGATTGTAATTTTACTAAAATGTTTGTGTGTATTGAATGTTTGAAATGTAAATTGTTAGTTATTATCTGTGATATTATTTATTACATGAATTAATATAACACAGTAGTTTTATTTACCTTCAATTGAATTTGTTGCCAGGATTGGCTTTATTACTTGAATCCACAAATTTTCATCAACAAAACACATGTGACTTTGCTTTTTATGCTTTTACGCCTTAGTTACTTAACCGCTCATCATAATCTGTTGGGATAACCTCTGTCACATCAGAGATTATTCCACCAGTGCAATCAGTCACACTGGTGGTACTGGTCTTTTGTTGCAAGAGGCCGGCTAGGTAGGTACCACAGCAGTGTCAAATATTCTGCCGCCAAATAGTAGGCATTAATGTGTTCCGGTTTGAAGGGCACTGTACGCTAGTGAAATTACTGAGCAGAGGAGATTTAAGAACCAATATCTCGAGGTTGGCAACGCGTGTGTGGCACCTACTAATGGCGCTGCAAGCGCTCATAGGCTACGGCAACCACTTACCACCAGGTAGGCCGTATGCTTGTTTGCCAACTTATAACATAAAAAAAATGAAATTACTCCATACTCATCGTCGGGGATATAAAAATTAACAGATAAAAATACAATTTACGATGTCTAGGGTAATAAATTTTAGGCGTTCGTCCAGCAGCCAGCATATAAGAATAACAACTAGGCCTGTTGACATCAATAAAAAATGCGATATGTAGCTTATGTTATACAAACTGCTTTTAATTTAAATTTAACTTAGTCTTAGTTTAACTAAGACTAAGTTAAATTTAAAACTTTTATAGGCTTTGTAAAATCTAAAATTTTATTCAATTAAAATATAACAAGAGTGTTATGATCTTAACTTACTTTTCAATATTCATTTCAAATTAGTGAAACAGAAAATATAACAATATCTTAAAATTAATACGTTTTATTGTTGTTCAGATCTTCTATAATCTTTTTATTTAAGTTAGCGAGTTCA